>OX346731.1:6932729-8313275 GCA_947063395.1 Hemistola chrysoprasaria | reverse complement strand
CCGGCGCTTTAATATGGAAAAACTGAAGAAAATAACCTATCGTATAATATATTATGTAATTTTATTTATGTTATCCTGTCCACACTCCATACATTTATTGTGCGATTTTTATTGCCAACCATTAAAATTGTAGGTAGTACGCTCGTATCAAAAGTAATAACAGCTGCGCTAACTAAGAAAGAAAGCTGTGATACTTATTGAAGTATCTTAATAAAGATACTTGAACCTTAATTAAGACCTGCCATACTTAGACTTTAATGAGGTAGTTTCACAAAATAAGCGGAAAATACGCAGGATTTTGCTATGACTCTATAAGACGAAAAAGTCTAACGGGTCATATATTTTAAACGACCGACATTCTACCCCTGATAAAAAAGGTTGTGAAAAAGCATAACGCATTAATTCCGTTGCGATCGCCGGCTCGTGACAGCACTGGACAATATGAGAGCTGCAGCCTCATATGAATTTCGGTTTAGGAGTCGTGGGGCGTTTACATGAGCTAGTCAACTTGTAGCTATTTTTATTTTTATTTGTACAAACTTCTTCAAACGCAAACATTTGGACCTTATTTTAAACTATGTTTATAACATTGTTATGTAAGCGATCTCAATAGACTAACTCTATATGAGACTCTATAGGAGACTAAAGGAGAGTCCATAGTTTTTGACAATTAACAATTCTATCGAGATCTATTGGAAAAATTTTAGGAAGCAAAGATCACCTGACTCACTAGTTGACTCCTACTTGCCGTGAAGTTACCGGCTTTAGAAAAGTGCTCCACCCTCTCTACCCGTGGTTGCCGTAAGAGCAAAAAAAACATCGAACTGCGCTCGACAACCCGCCTGCCAAGAGTGTCGTATATTGGCAAAACCCCCCTTACGAGGGAAGGCCTATGTTCAGTAGTGGATTATCAACGGCTGAGATGACTAGTTGAATCACTTACCAACAACATCCTACTAGACCTAGACCATAATATTAAGATTTTATTAGAGCTCTGATCTAACGCCGCTGCTATCTGACCGCTTGGTCGAGGCAACATGGGAGAGTTTATCTGGTCCAACGCATAAGTATTGCAATTCAACGCGGCAATGCCACCATCATCTTGGGTACGCTGCCATCTGACAAGTCGTGTTCTACTTGAAATTTCTATAGGCTGACATTGTCGGCCCTATGGATCTTCTAAGTGTTCTATAGCATAGTAAGCCATTTAAGATTATATACTATCATAGTATAAATATGGAAAGAAATATATCACTCACGAGTGTGCCTTGAACCCGCACCTTCCGCACCAATCCGCGTGGTGGCACTCTACAAATTTAACTACTGTGGAGGTTCCAGTCACCGGTGATTTTTTTCTATCCCACCTATCGAATAGACCGTTTAGTCTATATAGATGTATAAAAAAATACTAACCAATAGTAATACTACTGTAATATTACTATTGTTTAGTATTTATTTTTAATAAAGGACTGCCAGAAAATATATAATAATTTACCGAACTCTTTTAAAACCGAACCGAACGATATAATATTCATAAAAAAACTTAAGCAATTATTGGTATTTAAAGTATATTATACGGTACAGGAATACCTAAATGATAAAATAATAGTGTAATAAATTTTGCCATATCGGAACATCTCTATCAATCATCATCTCTACCAAGCCCCTCACTCTTGTTACCTTTAATATTGCAAATGCCCAACAGGGTTCTTAGTTAATCATAAGTTTTAAGATAGTTGCCGACCATCTGTAACCTGTAATATTAACTAAGATATGCAAATAAAGTATTGAGTATTGAATTATTTTTAAATTTAAATAGTCACTTCGCGAGTGGCAATGCCAGTACTGTACTGGATACAAACAAACGAGGCTCGACCGACATCCGACCGGAATTAGTGGTACGCAGCTGTTCGCTCAGATACCCAACTGATTGTCGCATTAATATCTAGTTTCACATTTCAATTGATTATAGATGATTGTCAAATTAACCTGTGATGAGTCTGATTATCATCATAATAACATGACATCACGCCTTATTCCCGAAGGTGTAGTCAGAGATGGCACCCAGGACTCAGCCTCAAGGAAACGACACTAACCATAATCACGAATTATACAAATATTTTCAAGTACTTATACATATAGCTATTATTGGTTGCACAATAAGTAGATACGCGATAGAGCGCAGATGTTCGCAATTTGCATCTATACAGCTTCAAATGCAATTCAGGGCAATTCCGACACTACGGGGCTCCAGTTACTTGACCTGTAGTGAGACTGGATGTAGCTTTGTAAAAAAAACTAAACATAATCAGTTTATAGCCTCTTAAAGATTATGTATCATACTCTGCCCATCGTGCCCCTATTCGTTCAAAGACAAATGTCTGGAAGAGATCACTTAAAGCGTAAAAGCCTCTCATTTTTGACCAATAAATATAACTTTTTTATATAAATAGTTATTTTTTTATATAAAAACACCCACACTTCGTCAGTTATGAAGTCCCATTTCGGCCGATATACGTCATGCGGGTATTCCCCGAATACGGGGTATCGACTATAGCTAGACCGCTTAATTGAGTCCTCGCCTGCAGGGTGCGGGGCAGCGGGGGACGCGGATGTAGACGTGAATAGGGGCCTAAGCACCTTTAGGATCCCGCAGGCGAAGACTCAATTAAGCGGTCTACCTATAATGAAAATAGGCTATCTATAGCGCGGTCGATCGTATATCGACCGAGCTATAGATAGCCTATCTATAGCTCGGTAGAATGTCAACAGAGCTATAGATAGCCTACTTGCGGGTATTATTAGAATTAAATAGATTTTCGATTTCATCAGGATCATTTATTACGGGATATATACCATGATTCGACGTTTTGCGAGTTTCCTAATCCTAAAGTGATCCTAATGCTTACAGCCATGATAGTTTTAAATCATATATTTCGATTTCATACTATGTAGCATTAGCGGATTAGCAAGTTTAAGTCGCAATGGGCGGCACATAGCACGTAGAACTGATGGCCGATGGGGCTGTTAAGTTCGTTAAGACGTACACCCACAAGGTGGACAGGCGCTCTGATAAGGACGGCAGGAACACGCGGGATGCAGGGCGCTTACAACCGGACTGGATGGAAATCTATGTGGAGGCCTATATTCACCAGTAGATGATGAACTTCGTCCATGAAGTGCCATTAGTCTATTGCCATCAAATCAAACGGACACAGTCCAGACTCCAGACTCTCATTGTGAAAATTCCTATGGAGGCTCATTTTTATTAATTTTTAAGTCGTTATAGTCACACGGGAAGTTAATGTAGGCTGTCTACAGCTTGGCTGCGGATAAGAGCTTCGGTGTGCCCGCAGCCCCAACATATGGCATCCCGCAGGATATCCCAAAAAAACAAAACCCTGGGGTTTTAGTCAGTCAAAATGAAATGTTTCAATACTTTTTGGCTGAACTGGGGATGGCAGCAAGCGCTTGCGCCTGCCACGCCTCTAGGCAATCTAAAACATCTAACATAAAATGTTGTACCAAAATAGTGTTTCCTAAATTCATCAGATAGTGCGAATAGTAGGTACTCGGTACTCGGTACGGTCCTACGGTGGAAATTCATTCCACTGCGGACGCCTGACCGCGCGCCCAGATAACATGTTGTTACATGTTGGGAAGCGTTTGTGTTGGGATAGTCACTGGAGTTATTGAATTGGTTGATTTATTTTAATCTTCTAACTCAAATTCGTAACATACCATCACGCCTTTTCTCGAAGGGTTTAAGTAGAGTACCCATAAGTGTACCCAGGACTCAGGCCCATAGTAGGGAAATACTCACATTTCGCCAGTAAGATATTGCTCCGATGTGATGGGGGCTATTGCCACAGTTCCAGAATCCCGGCTGTCATTAAGAGATTTCTAACGGAAAAATCCAATAACACTTTGCCTGACCTTGGTATCGAGCCCGGGACCTCACAACCCTTTTTGGACCCCTTAGAATGTGAATTTTTAAAAATCATTTCTTAGCCCACGTCCAAACAACGAAAAAACCTACATTCCAAGTTTAAAGTCTCTAAGATCAGTGGTTTGGGCTCTGTGTTGCATGTGAGTCAGTGCGTCATTTAGGATTTTATAATATAAAGTAATAGTGATTAATAAAAATGTTAGGATATTAATTTAAAATAAACTAACCAAACTGGCATACAAACTATTCCATTTCAAACGAGTCCCGCAACGCTTGTAGCCATATCATTGGGAATATCGGCTGCCCGCATCGCGCGATACTACCGTCGATTCGGTTAGCAAATTACACAGCCTGGCTTTTATTGCTTTTAGTTTGTTATATTCTATGTATTGATAGAAGACTTAATATATATTATCTGTACTCTGTGGCAGATGTAGTCGGGAACAACGGTCATGGTAATGGTGCTAAAAGTCGCATTTATAATATAATTCCCCGCAAAACTGCCTCGGTGGCGTAGTGGGCGCTAACTCAACTGCCGATCATGAGGTCACGGGTTCGATCCCTAGGTCAGGCAACATGTTAATGTGGGTGTATCTACTATGGGACTGAGTCCTGGGTACACCTCTGCCTACCCCTTCGGGAAAAAGGCGTGAACGTATCTATGTTTATGCAAATAAAATCAAAATTATAATGTAAGGTCGAGGTGGCCCAGAAACCAACAACTCATTTCGGCCATTCGGTTTAGTACCTTATCAGTAGTTTGGCAGGAAGCAAACACGCACAGATCTATTCAAAAATTCGCACATTAATATTAGTGGGATGGTAAAGTCATTATTATTTATTCATAGGTTGTAAAATAGATTCTAACTCCTAAGTCTAATCACTAAATCTAGACAAATTAGTTTATCTAAACGAGCCCGAGCGTTAATTGGTTGTTTTACATTTAGCATTCATAGAAGTCGGCCATGTTTGCTCCTGGGGCCAACGTAATATAGCACTGGAACCCAGGACGATGAAGCGTTGAATTTATTACTTGGTTTCGTTACAAAGTGGACAATGGATGTGTGGTTCATTCTTCTTTCTCAGATCTGTTATTTTAGAGTAGGTACCAAAGTGGAAATCGACAATGCATATTATTTTAGTTTAGGGGATATTTTTTTTTTAATATGGGACTAGGAGCGAGCATTGTGTTTCAACTGCAGAATTGAATTCTTTTTTTAATGATAGTGAGTGACATGACAGCAAATCATATGCCTGATGGTAAGCATCGTGATTGCCCATACCAGACACAGTGCCACCCAGTGTTTTAAAATTCTAAATACTGAGCGGCACTGCACTGCGCCTGTCACCCTGAGATTTAGTTATTAAAACTCGTCATGCCTATAGTAATTTTACTAATAACATTGCCCTTCACACCAATCGGGGCTTCCTCACACCGCGAGTGAGATTGAGCTCTCCATGAGCTCCGCTTCGCTGGAAAATCACCTCACGCACACTCCAGTGCGCAGTGTGCAGTCCAGTGTGCAGTGAGTGTCTGTGTAGTAGGTAGTTATATCGCGACTTTTAGTATGGAATTGAGTCGAGTGTCCTGGGTGTGGCGCTACCTATAAATAACGCCCAGGCACAAACCTTATATTATTCATATATTATGTTAATAGTATATTAAGATGAAATCAAAATATGCAGTAAAGCACATCGGTTTTTCATAAAATCCAACGATATATTTTACGCTTCAATCCGTTCCAAACTAACTGCATATGAAATGAAATGTAAATCCACAACTCACGGGTATATTTGTACACTGGCAACTAAAAAAACAGTGGTAGTTTTCAACGCATGCAGAATGAAATATTAATGTTGCCATCAATTCTGTCCGCTTTACCTCACGGACGAGTTAAAAATTTAAAAACCAATGTCATTTGGCGCACAGCCAAACATTGCTATGAAAATGTGAAATGAGAGCCGGTGCGCAAATTGGAGAAAGTATTTTGAGCTTTATTTATTCCCTTTTCGTCCTTTCAATATCTTATTATTCTACTAATGGTCCATAAAGTTGCTGTTGGTGCACTGTTGGAAGCTGGAAAGTGCCACGGCTCTCTGAAATATTAGGGAAAAGGTTTTCTTGGGTATTTTAAATTAAATTTCGAAATACTTTTATTAATTATGTAGTGGCCCGCCCCGGCTTCGCACGGGAGAAGTAGAAGTGAACGTTTTAACAGGAGTAAATTCGTGATACATTGTATTTTTATAGGTATAACCCTAATGGTTTACGCAGCGCACGCAAATTAATGACTATTTCTGTTACAGTGACCAAACCTTAACAGATGGAAATAATTTCCGAGGCCTATTTTGATGATATATAAGTACTGCAAACCCCTAGTACATTACATTATTCTACCACCAATACTTTTCACAGCGCATGCATATAATGACTGTTTCGATTATTGTGACTAAACCAAAATAGATGGATATAATGTCCGTGAACTATTTTGTAAATATTAGTAAGTACTACAAACCCCTAGTACATTATATTATTCTACCATTAATAGATTTCACAGCGCACGCAAGTTAATGAATATATTTAGTAATTATGTGACACCTTAGTTCACAATATTGCAGATTTCTTGTGGATCCCTAATATTTTTCAAAACCTCGTAATATAGCCTATGTCACTCACACTGAATTAAGCTCTCCATAAGTAAAAGATTTTTTAAATCGGTCCAGTAGTTTCGGAACCTATTCGTTGCAAATAAAAAACAAAGTTTCTCACTTTATACTATGATATTGGTATTGGTAATAGGTTGAATAATCTGGAGACATATACGGATACACTGTTTCCGTAAACAGTGAAAACAGTAAGAAGAGCATTCATAATTCGATGTTGTTGCAACCCAGTTTAATAGAGCTATGATAAAGAGAAGCGAAATCTTAAGCGACTGCCTCTATGGCGTAGATGGCGCAAGCTCGATTGCCAATCGAGAGGTCCCGGGTTCGAAACCCAGGTCAGGCAAAGTGATAAATATTGAATTTTTCCATTAGGAATTATCTCAATAACTGCCTGGAGTCTGGAACTGTGCCCGGTAGATGGCAATAGGCTCGTCCCCTATTACATGGGACCAATAACATACTGGCGAAATGTGGGTGTATCTACTGTGGGACTGAGTCCTGGGTACACCTCTGCCTACCCCCTCGGGAAAAAGGGCGTGAATGTATGTTTTTGTTATGTTTTTTTTAAGTCATAAGCGCGTTTTAATTATTTACAGAACGCCATCTATTATGCAATGTTGGAACTAAATTACCTAAAAATGTTGCTTTAGGTTAGTTATGTCTTGCAAGAAAATATTGAAATTTTTCTGTAGCGCCATCTAGTAAGCATTGTTGGAACTATAATATTCATAAGAAACTTTAAAACTGTATTTTTCCACAAAAGGGCTGAAATTTTTGAAAACGCTGATACACGTGTTTAATTATTTTCATTTTAGAATGTTTCAACAAAATTTGAAATTAATCGGCTGAAAAATGAAGTCTACTCCACACAAACTTTCAACCCCTATTTAATACACTTAGGGGTAAAATTTTGAAAAATCCTTTCTTATTACTTGTAAACTTTACTACTACACTACACTTACTACATTACTTGTAGACTGTAAAAATAATCTATTGTCAAAATTTCATCATCATCGGTCCAGTAGTTTTGGCTAATTTCTCTCTTTATATATAATGTCAAGAAACTAAAGTGGAGGTGGACAGGCCACATGATGAGGAACAAAAAGGACAAGTGGGCTAAAGATGTGACCGAATGGTGTCCAAGACAAAACAAAAGAAAGAGAGGGAGACAGCGTCGGAGATGGGAAGACGACATGATAAAAATAGCAGGCGCCACATGGAGAAGGAAGACACGAGACCGCACTTTATGGCAAGCTTTAGGGGAGGCCTATGCTGAGTAGCAAGACAATCTTCGCAAAACTGGTGTCAATTTTTAATAACTTTTTAGTATATAAGAATTATGTTTATAAGATTGTTAAATAAAGGCTTATTATTATTATAGAAGTATAGATTGATTGGTTTTTTATTATTATTATTTTATTTTATTTTGATTTTATTTGAAATTAATTGATTTTTATTATTATTATTTTATTTTATTTTGATTTTATATTATTTAATGGATTATTATTTGAATTTTTTTATTTATTTTTACTTAATTTAATATTATGATTTTATTCAGTTTTAATTTGATTTCATTCTTAATTTTAATTTGACTCAATTCCATACAAAAGTCGCGATATAACTACCTACTACTAGACACTGCACACATGCAGTTTTGTACACGCGCAAGAGTGTGAGGTGATTTCTGAGCGTAGCGGCGTTCGTGAAGCGCTCAATCTCGCTCGCGGGGTGAGGAAGGGCTGATTGGTGGGCGGATGACAGTGTCCATTCTATACGTAGTATTATTATCTGTTCCGTGATAAA
The DNA here is from genome assembly GCA_947063395.1 of Hemistola chrysoprasaria. Lineage (NCBI taxonomy): Eukaryota > Metazoa > Arthropoda > Insecta > Lepidoptera > Geometridae > Hemistola > Hemistola chrysoprasaria. The sequence continues at coordinate 8,304,856 of OX346731.1, read as the reverse complement.
GTTAAGTATTAGGCAGAGAAAATCACCGAAATCACGAATTTTTGTTCACGAACCGTTGGTTCGGAAAGATACTTCAGGATCTTGTTTATTAATTTTTTTTTCTTCAGTCAGTTTTATAATTATTTAGTTTACTTACTTATGTACATTCGTTTATTTGTATCCAGAGTGTTCCTGCTGTCCTTATCAGATCGTCTGTCCACCTTTTGAGTGGACGTCCTACGCTGCGCTTGCCAGTCCGTGGTCTCCAGTCGAGAACTTTACAGCCCCATCGGCCATCAGTGCTACGTGCCCAGCTCATTGCCACTTCAACTTCAAGTTGAACTGCGGATTGCGGATGTAAAAATAATGTAAATTTTATTCATATATTGCGCCGAACGGATACACCTAATGAAAATAAATTAATCAAAGTACTTAATTGTTGAGGAAATATAGTATAATATAAAAAAATAAATAATCTGTGAGTGAGACGTCATAATAACATGATTAAAAAGAAATAACTCAAAGGTAAAAGTAAAACAGCTAGCTCCCGAAAATGTGGTTAGATGCAAGAATTTAAATATGAAACGTTGCGGTCTGCTAGAAAGCTATTTGCTTATATATCTGTGTAATTAGGGTAGGAGGGTTTCAATCCTTCTGAAATATAACTGTTTCAAATTAAAGAAATATGTAGCTGCTTATGATGTGCAGAATTGTAAAGCCTAGGTTTGACCAAAGAGTCGCAATATTATTTAAGGCGCTTATAGGAGCCAAATTCACATCTCGCTCGCGCAATTTACATTATTGGTGATAAAAATCACAAAAAATGTGAATTCCAAAAATCGATCTTTCCATTTGTTTATCCTTAGATTAATGCATGTTTTTAATTATATTTCATTTATTTTTTCTTTTTATTTGATCGAGTAGATCGAAAAAAAAGGAAAATAGAATTTTTCTATCTCTTCTGTTAAATTAAAAGATATCAAAACTAAATTTTCTTGAATATATTATAAATGGTATGATTGAGAAAAACAACATAACTTTTGGAAATTCAATGCCTATGTACCTAAACTTGCAATGTGCGAGCGAGAGGGAAGTTTGGCTCCTATAGGCGCCTTAAGTTAGGCTGATCATTTGGACAGAATAACTTTGCAGCCCCATCGGCCATCAGTTCTGTATGTGCCCTATGCCCATTGCCACTACTTGCTAATCCGCTGCGCTATGTCGGTAACTTTCGTTCGTCTACGGATCTCCTCATTTCTGATTTCTCAATGGAAACCACTGACCGGCAAGCGTAGGACGTCCACCCACAAGGTGGACAGATGATTTCATAAAAATAGCAAAATCTAGTTGGATGCTGGTCTAGTTGGATGGAAATCTATAAATTCTATTCAATTCGTTTATTTGGAGATAGTAGGTTACAATGATGTTGAACAATATGATAGTATCACTACAATCTACCAGTTTAACTGGTGTCCAAAATTATATTATATTATTTAAAGGAGGCCTATGTTTAGCAGAGGATCCCCCGCCCTTATGTTGTACCCTTATGTTGTAGACATTCCTCCATTACGCACGAAGCGGTTTGCCTCTTCTTTCATTATGCGGACGGCTAAAGAGTAGAACTCTCTGCCGAGGTAGGTTTTTCCGGAACGCTATAATCTGGACATCTTTAAGGCCAAAGTGAACAGACACCTTCTAGGCAAACGTGTACCATCTTAGGCCTCATCTTCGCCTTCTATCAAGCGAGATTGAGGTCAAACGTAAGCCTATTTTATGTAAAAAAAAGGATCTCCTGTGGCTAAGATGATGATGATGATGTTGAAATAAAACAACTCTAACAGAACGGGAATAGAAAAGTAAATGTAATACCTATTAAAATTTCAGCAATGTGAAAAATTAAAACATTAAAAATGTGAAAAATTAAAACCGGCCATATTACAGCTCAAAGTGATTCCCTAAAGTGAAAGAACGAAAATATAACTCGTACTCGTAATAATTAAAATCTGCTTACCGTCCCAGTTATTAATTAAACTTCCTCAAAAGCAAAAAATGTGACCTAAAAAGGTCGTGATAATCAGATACCCAGTTTTCAAAAAAGCCAGACCGGAAACTCAGCTAAAAAAATTAGCAAAAAAAGCTCTGTAGGGAAGCGAATCTACGTATTCAGTGCCGGATAAAGAGGCTTTATAAAAAACTAGGTCACTCGGTTTGGGATGTATAATGCAGTGCATGAATAGTGGCATATGTTGGACAGATGAAAGCGACCAGCTTTATTAGGCCACTGGATTGTAGGTTCATTTCGGTGGCACGATGTTGACTTTTATTTTATAATCTAATTATGTTTAAGTGCTGTGAAAAAAAATCACATTAATTAAATAAACGGGAAGAGCAAACAATACAAATTAAGCATGAATTTAATGCAGAAATACCGCCACCGAAATGGACAAGTAATTTCTACTTTTGTCAATTTTGGTGGGTTATTTTTACTTGATTTCCTATAGGTGCCAAAATCAATCATATTTTACTCTGGATGCTTTAAAGGCTTGGTAGAGAATAAAGAACCCACCTGCGATTTCTATCCTACGAGTATGTTTCCGTGTTTCGGATAATCCTTTCTTTGTGTCTGACAGATCAGCGTTTTTGCTTAGCGAATTTATTTTATATTAGATATACCTACCTAGGTTCGAGAAATGAGGATAGGAGTCGCAAAACTCACAATGGGAAACGTTCTATGTTAGGCCGCGTAGTCTTTGTTTCCCTGGGAATATCCGGATAAAAAGTACCCTATGTGTCATTCCAGGTTCTTAGCTTAGATCTTCATACCAAATTTCAGCTCGATCGGTTTAGTAGCTTTAGCGTGAAAACGGAACAAACACAAATACAGCGCTAGATGGCGCTGGGGTCGAATTAGAAAACGCTACCCTTTTGTTTACCTGTTACAAATATGTAACTTATTAAATTGGTTTGATATACAAACATTCACGCCTTTTTTCCCAAAGGGGTAGGCAGAGGTGTACCCAGGACTCAGTTCCATAGTTGGTTTGATATTTGTAATATTAGTTGGATAACGAGCGTGTGTCGGTTTGGTAAAGCGGACACTTGGTCACTGCATTTCAGCGGGATTGTCCTCCATGACACGCTGTCCATCCGTTGCAGGGCAGTTTCCAATTATCCTGCAGCTTTGTATCCAACTAGAATGTCATCACGTTGGCTATTTCGGTGCTTGTTATTTAGAGGTGATTTTTGCGTACCCCATGCGTTTAAAATACTTGATTTATTTTTAGATTTTATTTTTATGATAGTGCACGACAAGGCGAGCAAATCAGGTGCCTGATGGTAGGCATCATGATTGCTCATATCAGACACAGCCACCCAGTGTTTTAAAATTCAAAATTCTTCGCGGGCTTGCACGGCGCCTGTCACCTTGAGATATTAGTTGTTGAAACTCGTCATGCCCAAGGATTTTGGTTTTGTCGACGGTATACTGTCATCGTGAGTACATTAATTAAGTTTATCTATTATTATATGACTAATGTAACATTCCCAAATTGGTTTACGAATACGTAGATAATAGATAATATAGGGTTTCCAAAGGAATGTAACCTAATCACGAAGTGAACGGATCAACAAATGAACGGTCCAGATTTAATTTGCAAAGTTTAATTAAAATCCAGATTAGTACATGAAATTCACGGAATTTAACAAAATTCTAGTTAAAATTGTGTATACACATAACATTTTTATATGTACTTGTTAAGAACTACCTCGGTGGCTTAGGGGTATCAAGCGCTATTGACGGTCTTGGGCTCCCGGATTCGATCACCAGGTCAGAAAAAACTATCATTGAAATTTTCCGTTAGATATTTCCTCAATGACAGCCTTGAGTCTAGAACTGTGCCTGATAAATGGCAATAGACTCGCCCCTTGTTACGGGACCATAAAACATAACTGGCGAAGTGTGGGTATATTGTGTACCTACTCGTACTATGGGACTGAGTCCTGGTTACACTCTGCCTACGCCTTTGTAAAAATACGTGATGTGATGTTATGCTATATTGTTGCATAGATGACTTTTTTTAGTTAGTAATCTCGACCAATAAATCAAGATACTTTTTCAGCATCTTTGGTAACAAACAAAACAGAAGGCTATATAAATAATCAGGAGGTTATTGATACCCGAATCACAACACAGAATCATGCTCTTTCACCGAAATCTCCTAATTCTCCTCAGCAACAAAGATGCCTACTCAATATGCATAGAGCACAAAACATCTTCAGAAACAGAGCTCCCTCTTAATGCTCAGTTTAAATTCCTTCACCACGTCGATAACGGTGGCAATAAAATTGGCACTGAAACGTCAAACGGTATGGTAATGCCATAAAATTAATAAGACACAGAACGGCGGCTCCACAATGGGAGTGTGATCTTTACAGGTTTATTAAAATCTTATGTAACTACATCGCAAACGCACTCTACAAAGTGTTAAAATAGTCGATTTTTATTGTATAGTTTGTTTGTTGTTGAAAACTATTTAGGCTAAGTGTTTATTGTATTCATATTGATATCTAAAGTAAGAAGCTGTTTGTATTTCCAAATAAAATAAAATAATTAGAATAAATGTTATTTTTAGTAATATATGTAGATAATTATTATAAAATGTGCACAAATATTCATATTTTTACAATTGAACTATTGTTTTTTAATAAATGTTTTCAAAATTATTAACCTTCAAACTTATACTCAAGATCCAAACCTTCGTTATACTGTAGACAAAGATTTGATCTAAAAATGTTAAAAAGCCTTTGCAGAACACTTGCTATTTTATTATTTTTAAGCTATTTTCAGCATATAAATATTGTTTTGAATAATCGCTGTTTATAATAATTATCAATAGAATAAATGTCACTATCAATCTACAAGTTGTTTGACTGGTACATCCAGTTAAAAAACCTTAGCGAGCAGGTTTTATTTTTCTATAATACAACATCTGTTAAAGCTGGCTTTCTTAAGTATTTTGTGAGTGAGACTTCAAGCAATATGGTAATGCGAGTCTCTTTGCATTCGGCGCGCGCTTCCGATATTTCACGGGCAGATCTGGTCGGATTCAGATAAACTTGCTTCAATAGTATAGAGAGGAAAACTGTACCATTTTGAAGGGATGGAAAGATCTTCGTAAACATTTTTTCTAAAACTAATGTAGCTTAAAAGAAATTTCAAGCAGCGTTAACGCCACGCCGTTATTGATTTGCGCTCGTGACTGAAGAGTCAAGTATGTAATAAAATGATCTTTAACACATACAGCTGTATCGCCGAATTTAGGCAGAGTATGAGCGCACAAAACTGACCTAACCAGGAGGACCCACCGGAATAATACTACCGTACTAATAAATACCGGTCTAAATGTACTGGTAAAAAGAATTTAGTGTGTCGATACAGTTGCAGATATCTAGTAAATAGGTACAATTTTTAGTAAGACTATTATTCTCTGCCAAGAAATTATAGGTAGGGTTTGCCAGATCATCGTTTGTGTTTATGGGTGTATTACGCGCAATGAAGTCTCTTCTTAAATTGAAATAATATTATAATAAAAGTCAAGTCCTGGTTGATGCACTTACTCGTCGATGCCCAATCTTAACTTGGAGCTATGATACTCCAACTTTACTCTGTTTTATAATGTTAAATAAGAAAAAGATGACTGAAATCCCATGAAAATCATAGGATTACTCTACAATAAAATAATTGGCTTTGGAGTTGGCGCAGTCGGTATAGGATTCTGGTTTAAAACTTTTTCGTTACTTTGGGATAAGCATGTTTAGTTTATTCATATTATTCATAGTTAAAATTTAAACAAAAAAATTACGTATTTAATCGTAAAATTAAAAATTATTACAACTAAATTAAATAGCAGATACCCTTTTCAACAAGACACCTTTATCTTAAAACAAGCAAAGTGAACCCTAAATATATCAGCCGTTATTGTTCTTTTAGGCAAAAAGCCGTTTCCACAAAGTTATACCATTCGTACCACCTGAGTGTCGGCAGATTGTGGCTTACACTTACACCAAACGTTCCGGTTATACTACGGCTGGATCATGAAATAATAATAGACAGAAAATCGGGTACATTTTCAAACGCGCGGTAGATTCATCAGTTATTAGCTTTACTAAGGTTAAAAATGTATTTTTAAGACGTACTTAAGTAACATTTGTTTGAGTTTGGGTTTTTCACAACGAAGAAGGCGATGACGGAGAAATCCAGGTTATCATATGGCACGAAGACATTCTTTAGCTACTGTTTTCAATTAAGTTTTGTGCCAATCTACTTAGATACTTTCTACAGTTTTTTATTTTTATGTTTTAATTTTTATTATACCTTAGCGGCATATATATTTGGCATACATAAACTTGGCATTTCAATATAATGTTATATTACTTATATATTATTTATAAAAGACAAACATTACAATTTTTATCATAATAGAATGTTATCCAAGATTCCCTGGAAAGCTCACTTTTTTGTTCATGTTTTTATTTAGAAGCCGCTTTTCTGTACTCATTATTTTATGGTAATACTATGCCTGGCTGCCTTCTAACCCAAACTAACCACAACCTAATTTATACTCTAAGAACTCTCAACTAAGGTATAAATTAGCTCAAATCACATTTCCAAGACCACATTTGTCAAGCGAAATTATGCCTTATGATAACGACGGAAAGGTGCTAGATAGTAAACTTAGACGAATTGCCATTGAAATGTAGATTTCATTGAAAATATGATTTGATAGTACTCGTATTATGGAGAATGGAATGGGAAATAGGAAATCGAATCCGTTGTGGGGTTGATCGAATGTTTTCGAGGGTTTTGATCCTGTTATTGTAACTCTACTATTGTATTTTATTGACTGCCTCGGTGGCGTAGTGGCAAGCTCGGCTGCCGATCATGAGATCCCGAGTTCAAGCCCCAAGTCAGGCAAAACGTTAAATATTGGATTTTTTCAATAGACATCCTTCAGGCTAGAGCTAGACTCCTAACTCGTCTCTCTATAGCATTCTAGGCCTGCCGTGACGTCGTTTTAGTCTGTTGGAGTCCACTCAGTACTAACTGTGGTAGTATTACTCTGTGCCCACAGTGCCTCTGACATGCTTGCCAGTATAAATAGGAAAAATATAATTAGTGACAAAGATAGAGAAAGGAATGCTGAGGTGGTCCGGACATGTGGAGCGGATGGATGAAAGGAGATTAACAAAAGAGATTTATAAGGAAAGTGTGAATGGTCAAGTCGGTAGCGGTAGATCTAGGCGTACCTTTCATGAACAAGTTGACGTTGTCTGAGAACAACGTCAACTTGTCAAAGGCCAAGTCAAAAGTACCTACAACCGACAAGCATGTATGAAAAATGTCATGAAAGTGAACGAAGCGAAAGTTGTATGTCAGGATCGTAGCAAGTGGAGGGAAATAGTCTCTGCCTACCCCACCGGGAACAAGGCCCGATTGTATGTATGCATGTATATAATGAAACGTTTATTTTGTCTACAAATCAATTTTTTATTTTGTTTTTAAGCATTTGAAAGTATTAAAGCTAAAGCAGGCTAAACATTCCTCCGGCTTCAGGCAAATAAAGCTTCACATAAACATTAAAGACTGCTGGTATCCAATCCGGGCATAGTTTGGGAGCTACGGGGCCATTTACTCACTAAAGAATCCTCATCATCGCAGCTGTAGAAAGTCCTCAGCCGAACAATGGCCTCTTCCATATGGGTTGCCACGCTTGGCAGGCAGCTTGGCGAGTTCTCTCGATCTCATTATCCTGAACTTATTCGGTTCATACTTTAATAAGATGGAGTACTATTCCGGCACCCCACGGTGATTTATTTTTGTGATAAGGTAATAACATCTCTGATTCTGATAAATGCCATATTATTATTGAACCTGCATTTTAGATTAGGGTCTTACCTAACTCAGACTAGACAGAAGAAAGTGTCTCAAATTAAAAAAAGGAATGCATAATTATTTTTAGTTTAAAAATTAGGTTTATTTTTATATCCGTTAATTTTGAAGAACCTATCGTTTTTATTGAATAAGAAAAATATTTATATAAAGGATCGTGGAAATGGTTCACTCGAATTGGATAAACTTTTGTATTTACACAAGATTTTCTCGTAAAGCAAAGTTCAGTCACCCAGGTATACTAATATGTAATCAGTGAAGGACTTGTAGCGAACAAAAGTACAGATTTGCATATTTGTAAGCACTACTGGAGCGTTCCCTGGACTTGTTAGTAAAATAACTCTCCCGCACCTCCTCGCCTAGAAACATTAAAAGCTGCAGCGATCCAATCCTGGCTGAATGTAAATAGGAATGTACAGGATAAAACGGAAATTCGTTTTAGTCCGTTGAAAAAACGCTTGCTCAGCGAAACTAGTACACAAAAACTGTTCACCAACGGATCTTGGGGGACACACTCACTTGAAAAGTTATGAGCATAAACCTATAAAAAATGGCGAAAGGAGTCTTCTAAAACAAAAGTGGAGTACCATTGAAGCCAGCTCGAACACTTGCTTGGGTAGGTCTACCTTGATAGATAGATAATTGATCCTTGTGTCTCGTGTTTGTAAGAGATCGGTGCACTCACCGATCTCTTCTTGAGGTCCGGGCGCCAAAACACTTTGGGCCAGCGTGGGACTATCAGAATGTAACGTCCTCTGCACGTGTTGAGATGTGCCAATACTCGTGGTACTAGATATGGTGGGGGAAATACCCATGCTCGCCGGTACCGCCATCTTCTGCTGAAGGCGTCGTGAAATTCTGCGCTCGAGTCTTTGCAGTCTCGAGACACGTAACGCGCAAGCACGTGTGCGTTCTTGGAGGCGAATAAGTCTATTTTGGGTGTTCCGAATTTTAAGAAAACTTCTCGGCATGCCTTTTTTGACAGCGTCCACTCCCCGGGCTGTTTGAGTCTTGAGAGCAGATCGGCGTCTGTGTTGAGCTGTCCGGGAATGTACTGGGGAACAAGATGAATCTTGTTCTTTGTCAGAATTTTGAACAGGGTGTACGTTTGTTGGTAAAGATTCATGGATCGAAGTCCTCCTTCTTTCTTTATGTAACTCACGACACTTCTGTTGTCCGACTGGACTAGGACAGTCGAGTTTCGCAGGGAGTGTTGACACCTGGTTAAGGTTTGTATGACAGCCCACATTTCTTTCACATTGCTGTGCCACTGTTTCTGATGTGGTGACCATAATCCATTCAGGACATTGTCGTCCATTATGGCACCCCAGCCCTTGCCTGAGGCATCGGTTGTAAGAAAGTGTGATACCGGATCTGGGTGGATCACTGTGCTCTCCGTTAGCATTCGTAACCACCAACGTAGTGTTGTCGACACTCCTAGATCGATCAAGTGTTTTTGAGACGGGTAGCGCTTCGAAAACACTTTGGCAGCCATCTGTAGCGGGCGACAATGGAGTCGACCCGTCGGTACGACAAAAGCTGCGAAGTTCAGCATGCCTAGTAGGCGTTGAGCGTCTTTTAGATTCCACCGATTTGCTTCGAGTATGTGGTGTATTGTAGTAGAGATTTTCAGAACTTTGTTCTCTGGTAGGTACTTGGAATTCAGGTTGAGATTCCAAACTATGCCGAGGTATTCCATGACCTTGGTTGGTGTCAGTATTGACTTCTGGTGGTTGATAACCCAGCCCAGAGTGGTTAGGACCCAAATAGCTTCCGCAGCTTGGTCCGTTAGAACATGACGATCCTGATTGGCAATCAGGTAATCGTCGAGGTATACGACTATTCGCATACCTTTGTCGCGTAGAAGATGTGCGACCCAATTCGACACTGTCGTGAATGCCTTGGGTGCAGATGACAGCCCGAATGGCAGACAGGTGAGCTGAAGTAGTTCCGGGGTCGACGTTTGTGATGCGTAAAGTATTCACAAAAAAGGTTGGTGTGTTGTTGATATCGGTACATGAAAATAGGCCTGTGATAGGTCTATTTTGATCATCCAATCGTTGGTTTGCAAGAAATCCGGTATCCGGTGCATGTTTATTAATCGAAAATTCATTTGAGCTACGTATTGATTTAAATTTCTTAGATTGAAAATCGGTCGATTGCTCGAATCTGATTTTTGTACCAAAAACATTGGGCAGATAAAACTTGGTGTGAGATTTGCCCGTACTAAAACTCCCTGTTGTTTTAGCTTGTTTATTTGCTCGGTCATTAAATGACTCGTTGGAGTTTGAAATCGAGTCAGCAGGTTTGGATCTTGAAGCGGGGGTATTTTGCAAAAGGGGATGCGATAGCCTTTTATCATTTTCAGAAGATGTTCTGGAGCGCCGAAACTTTTCCAAATTTGAATGTAATCTTTTAACCGCCCGCCATAAAAACAATCTATCATGTAGTCACTTACGGTATCTATCAGATTTACGGTTGCCGGAATGACCTTTTTCTTTGTTATTGAATTTTGGCCCGGATTTTTTGCTTTGTTTTGGTTTACCTTTCGAATTCGATGCTTGATAGCTTGTTGAAGCTCGGGGCTCGAAATCCCTGTTGGATCCTTGAAACGACATACGAGGTCGTTTGGCAGGGCCATCATCTTGTCTATTCCGCATAGACATAGAATGTGGCTCCTCCGCAGAGCGTTTTTGGCCTGAAAACAATTTGTTTGTGCCACCAGCCTTCTGTAAGAAGGAAGTTAAATCCTGTGGATTGAAGAGATTAGTGTGGGTAGGAGGAATTTTTTGCAAATCTTCCTTAACATATTTATCTTTTACACTAGATAATATGCAGTCCCGGCGCCTCTGAATAATATCAGCGCGTCTTCCGCAGGCCATTTGTAAGAGATCTTCAGAGACCTTCATGTATGCTGATTTTTCGGAGAAAAGATTGTTGATCTTAGCAAAAAGTGTATCTGCATTCAAAACACAGTCTGGAGTGGTAGACCACTCCAAAATTTGTTGGAAGCTACTTTTGAGCAGCTCATTTTGTTGAATGAGCCCATGCGTTAAGGCGCCAAACGATCTATCAAGTAATCTTAACCACGAAGAGTTCGGATCACAATGTCTTAGTTCGGTATTGACATCCAGTTCGTAAAACCCAGGTTTAGCAGTATATTTCTTCTCAGTTTCGAGGTACCTAACCCTTTGCCAGTCGTTAGAGTCGAAACGGTTGAGTTTCTTTAGTACTGTGAGTCTACTCTCCGTGGCATTTTCGACTACTGGCTCCTTTAGATTCGTTTCTATTGCGAAATTGAACACTTTAGGCGTTTTGGGTTTATGTAAGAGGGTCTGGTCGCAGAGTGACACTCTTAAATCATCCGCGACATGCATTGACACAGAATCAGAATCCGAGTCCGATTCTATTTGACGGCTCGGGGCCCGAGCCGCATCACTTTGCTTTAAGTAGTTTAAAATTTCACTTACTTGATTGGTCAGCATATCTAACCGTTTACTATCAGGCTCCTTCTGCTCCTTGCGCGCACGAAGATGCCGGTGGTTGCTGCGTTGTGAGGCTGGACTCGACGACGATGACGACGATGAAGATCCTCCGGGTGAAACCGTTAGAGGCGGGCGACTCTTTTCACCCTGATTGTCTTCCATATTTTTATTATAAAGTATTATAATAAAAATATATTTAAAAATAAAAATAAAACGATAAACAGCAATGCTGTTACCCGCGAGAACTAGAGGTGTGATCGCACCGAAAGTCGATGCCAATGTGGCGAGTCGGGCAAGCTGCACTCCCCTCCATGACTCTCTGTGGGGCGGGGCCATGCGAGAGGGAGACAAAAGAGGTCGTGACGTCAGAACCGGATGATGCTGTCTTACTGAAGATCTCTTACAAATGGCCTGCGGAAGACGCGCTGATATTATTCAGAGGCGCCGGGACTGCATATTATCTAGTGTAAAAGATAGATAGATAGATAGATAGATAGATAGATAATACTTTATTGTACACCACACTTAAAGAACCAATACAAAGGATACAGAGAAACTATACTTAAATGTACAAGCGGCGGTCTTATCGCTAATAAGCGATTTCTTCCAGACAACCGATGGATGGAGAGGATTCATTTGCAGCAAAAAGACGGTGGCGTATCTTTAAAAATTAAATATATCAAGTGTAAATAATATAATATTGTTTAATATAATATATAATAAACTAAATATTAATAAATATAATATAATATATAAAATAATATACAAAATACCTTTACTACGTAATAATATATACCTACATAGATATAAAATCAATATCATAACATATAATATATATACTAGTATTATATACATAACTATTACCTATAATCTTTCATACATGGATAGATAGATATGAGTATATACTACAATCAATAATCAAAATATTATGGTAGTGACAGACCGACAGACTGTTGAGTTAGATAATGATTCTTTACGCAAGACTTGAATACGGATAATGAGGGAGCACGTCTAATAGAAACTGGGAGACCGTTCCATAAGCGTACAGCTTGTACTGCGAAAGAACGATCAAAGAAGGAAGTCCTATGTGGAGGCATCTTTAAAGAGAGATCCTCCGAAGACCTGAGTAAGTAAAGGTTGGAGCTGTGCATGTGCAGGAACTGAAACTTGTAACTGAATATGTTAAGGAAAATTTGCAAAAAATTCCTCCTACCCACACTAATCTCTTCAATCCACAGGATTTAACTTCCTTCTTACAGAAGGCTGGTGGCACAAACAAATTGTTTTCAGGCCAAAAACGCTCTGCGGAGGAGCCACATTCTATGTCTATGCGGAATAGACAAGATGATGGCCCTGCCAAACGACCTCGTATGTCGTTTCAAGGATCCAACAGGGATTTCGAGCCCCGAGCTTCAACAAGCTATCAAGCATCGAATTCGAAAGGTAAACCAAAACAAAGCAAAAAATCCGGGCCAAAATTCAATAACAAAGAAAAAGGTCATTCCGGCAACCGTAAATCTGATAGATACCGTAAGTGACTACATGATAGATTGTTTTTATGGCGGGCGGTTAAAAGATTACATTCAAATTTGGAAAAGTTTCGGCGCTCCAGAACATCTTCTGAAAATGATAAAAGGCTATCGCATCCCCTTTTGCAAAATACCCCCGCTTCAAGATCCAAACCTGCTGACTCGATTTCAAACTCCAACGAGTCATTTAATGACCGAGCAAATAAACAAGCTAAAACAACAGGGAGTTTTAGTACGGGCAAATCTCACACCAAGTTTTATCTGCCCAATGTTTTTGGTACAAAAATCAGATTCGAGCAATCGACCGATTTTCAATCTAAGAAATTTAAATCAATACGTAGCTCAAATGAATTTTCGATTAATAAACATGCACCGGATACCGGATTTCTTGCAAACCAACGATTGGATGATCAAAATAGACCTATCACAGGCCTATTTTCATGTACCGATATCAACAACACACCAACCTTTTTTGAGAATACTTTACGCATCACAAACGTCGACCCCGGAACTACTTCAGCTCACCTGTCTGCCATTCGGGCTGTCATCTGCACCCAAGGCATTCACGACAGTGTCGAATTGGGTCGCACATCTTCTACGCGACAAAGGTATGCGAATAGTCGTATACCTCGACGATTACCTGATTGCCAATCAGGATCGTCATGTTCTAACGGACCAAGCTGCGGAAGCTATTTGGGTCCTAACCACTCTGGGCTGGGTTATCAACCACCAGAAGTCAATACTGACACCAACCAAGGTCATGGAATACCTCGGCATAGTTTGGAATCTCAACCTGAATTCCAAGTACCTACCAGAGAACAAAGTTCTGAAAATCTCTACTACAATACACCACATACTCGAAGCAAATCGGTGGAATCTAAAAGACGCTCAACGCCTACTAGGCATGCTGAACTTCGCAGCTTTTGTCGTACCGACGGGTCGACTCCATTGTCGCCCGCTACAGATGGCTGCCAAAGTGTTTTCGAAGCGCTACCCGTCTCAAAAACACTTGATCGATCTAGGAGTGTCGACAACACTACGTTGGTGGTTACGAATGCTAACGGAGAGCACAGTGATCCACCCAGATCCGGTATCACACTTTCTCACAACCGATGCCTCAGGCAAGGGCTGGGGTGCCATAATGGACGACAATGTCCTGAATGGATTATGGTCACCACATCAGAAACAGTGGCACAGCAATGTGAAAGAAATGTGGGCTGTCATACAAACCTTAACCAGGTGTCAACACTCCCTGCGAAACTCGACTGTCCTAGTCCAGTCGGACAACAGAAGTGTCGTGAGTTACATAAAGAAAGAAGGAGGACTTCGATCCATGAATCTTTACCAACAAACGTACACCCTGTTCAAAATTCTGACAAAGAACAAGATTCATCTTGTTCCCCAGTACATTCCCGGACAGCTCAACACAGACGCCGATCTACTCTCAAGACTCAAACAGCCCGGGGAGTGGACGCTGTCAAAAAAGGCATGCCGAGAAGTTTTCTTAAAATTCGGAACACCCAAAATAGACTTATTCGCCTCCAAGAACGCACACGTGCTTGCGCGTTACGTGTCTCGAGACTGCAAAGACTCGAGCGCAGAATTTCACGACGCCTTCAGCAGAAGATGGCGGTACCGGCGAGCATGGGTATTTCCCCCACCATATCTAATACCACGAGTATTGGCACATCTCAACACGTGCAGAGGACGTTACATTCTGATAGTCCCACGCTGGCCCAAAGTGTTTTGGCGCCCGGACCTCAAGAAGAGATCGGTGAGTGCACCGTTTCAATTCCACAATCTCCACGAGCACCTGATAGACACACGGACCCTGCTTCCGCCCGTTCAGGTGAATCTGATTCAATTAGAAGCATGGCTAGTGAAGGGTGGAATAAAAACCTAACTGGCTGGTCCCAAGAAGAGATTAATCTATTAAACTCTAGCTGGCGACCGTCTACAAAAAAGGTATACGCCGGTATATGGAAAAAATGGCAAGAGTGGTGTTCTCATAACGAATGTGACTTTTCTAATCCATCTAGTGCTCAATTAGCTAAGTACCTAGCATTTTTACACTTATGTCGTAAGCTGTCTTACAAGACTATTTTAGTTTATAAGTCTACAATAACAACATTGTTATGCTCTAGCGGTCAATCACTAAGTAGCGACCCTATTATACAAAGGATCTTAAAATCTATATCACTGGCAAATATTGATTCACGTCCTAAAAGATCCATTATATGGGATCCCAGAATAGTGGTAGAATGGCTCATATCAAATGAACCGCCTAGTTTGGATTTGTTCAATGTGTCTCGTCGCACAGCCCTTATATTATTGTTAGCATCTAGTCGTAGAGTTCATGACCTTACTCTTTTACGAGTTGATGAAGCATATTTTGAAGACCAATCGGATTATATACTTTTACATCCCTCATTTGGCTCAAAAACTGACAATTATACTCACAGACAATCATCTTGGAGATTAAATTCTCACTCAAACCATGCTATCTGCCCAGTCCAATGGTTACGAAGGTTAAAAGATGTTTCAACAACTCGTAGAGCAAATACTCATATTAAACAATTGTTTGTATCGACTCTAGGGAAAGTTAGGCCAGCTTCCCGAACAATAATTGGCGGCTGGGTCAAGACCCTGTTAAGGGAAGCAGGCGTCGAAGCCTCTCCAGGTAGCACTCGTAGTGCTTCTGCATCTCTTAATTGGCTCGAGAACTGTAACATTGATGAAATTATGGCTAAGGGAAACTGGCGTACCCCTAATACTTTCGCACGATTTTACTCTGCTGAAATCAAGCGCTCTTACAGCCACAATAATAATTTATCACATACATTTGAAGCCATCAATAATTAAGGCTATTTATTTGATTAGTATCGAAAAGCATGTTTAACTTAGATATAATATTCTTAATTATAAATACTTACAATGTACATAAAAAATAAGATACCTAATTAAAGTTCTCTATTATATTTAGAACTCATCTAATTTCTCATCTTTTAATACTTATGTAATTTTCCTAATAATTACATAATCATCTTCATCATAATATCACACATTGGCATCCTTTTTATTTTCTCAGCTTGCCACTTATTGCCACCAGGCGATAACAAACACATCTCACTTTATAGGTCTAGAATAACGGTTCAAGCATATAATATGATGTTTTACCTGAAATAAAACAGTTATTATATGCGAAACCTTATTCTAGACCTATTTTAAATTCTGCCTGGTGGACTTTCTATAGTCCACCGAAAGTGAGATCCCAATGTGGCGAGTCGGGCAAGCTGCACTCCCCTCCATGACTCTCTGTGGGGCGGGGCCATGCGAGAGGGAGACAAAAGAGGTCGTGACGTCAGAACCGGATGATGCTGTCTCAGTGACCACTGCGGCCAATTTGTTTGTGCCACCAGCCTTCTGTAAGAAGGAAGTTAAATCCTGTGGATTGAAGAGATTAGTGTGGGTAGGAGGATTTTTTTGCAAATCTTCCTTAACATTTTTATCTTTTACACTAGATAATATGCAGTCCCGGCGCCTCTGAATAATATCAGCGCGTCTTCCACAGGCCATTTGTAAGAGATCTTCAGAGACCTTCATGTATGCTGATTTTTCGGAGAAAAGATTGTTGATCTTAGCAAAAAGTGTATCTGCATTCAAAACACAGTCTGGAGTGGTAGACCACTCCAAAATTTGTTGGAAGCTACTTTTGAGCAGCTCATTTTGTTGAATGAGCCCATGCGTTAAGGCGCCAAACGATCTATCAAGTAATCTTAACCACGAAGAGTTCGGATCACAATGTCTTAGTTCGGTATTGACATCCAGTTCGTAAAACCCAGGTTTAGCAGTATATTTCTTCTCAGTTTCGAGGTACCTAACCCTTTGCCAGTCGTTAGAGTCGAAACGGTTGAGTTTCTTTAGTACTGTGAGTCTACTCTCCGTGGCATTTTCGACTACTGGCTCCTTTAGATTCGTTTCTATTGCGAAATTGAACACTTTAGGCGTTTTGGGTTTATGTAAGAGGGTCTGGTCGCAGAGTGACACTCTTAAATCATCCGCGACATGCATTGACACAGAATCAGAATCCGAGTCCGATTCTATTTGACGGCTCGGGGCCCGAGCCGCATCACTTTGCTTTAAGTAGTTTAAAATTTCACTTACTTGATTGGTCAGCATATCTAACCGTTTACTATCAGGCTCCTTCTGCTCCTTGCGCGCACGAAGATGCCGGTGGTTGCTGCGTTGTGAGGCTGGACTCGACGACGATGACGACGATGAAGATCCTCCGGGTGAAACCGTTAGAGGCGGGCGACTCTTTTCACCCTGATTGTCTTCCATATTTTTATTATAAAGTATTATAATAAAAATATATTTAAAAAATAAAACGATAAACAGCAATGCTGTTACCCGCGAGAACTAGAGGTGTGATCGCACCGAAAGTCGATGCCAATGTGGCGAGTCGGGCAAGCTGCACTCCCCTCCATGACTCTCTGTGGGGCGGGGCCATGCGAGAGGGAGACAAAAGAGGTCGTGACGTCAGAACCGGATGATGCTGTCTCACTTTATAGGTCTAGAATAACGGTTCAAGCATATAATATGATGTTTTACCTGAAATAAAACAGTTATTATATGCGAAACCTTATTCTAGACCTATAAAGTGAGATGTGTTTGTTATCGCCTGGTGGCAATAAGTGGCAAGCTGAGAAAATAAAAAGGATGCCAATGTGTGATATTATGATGAAGATGATTATGTAATTATTAGGAAAATTACATAAGTATTAAAAGATGAGAAATTAGATGAGTTCTAAATATAATAGAGAACTTTAATTAGGTATCTTATTTTTTATGTACATTGTAAGTATTTATAATTAAGAATATTATATCTAAGTTAAACATGCTTTTCGATACTAATCAAATAAATAGCCTTAATTATTGATGGCTTCAAATGTATGTGATAAATTATTATTGTGGCTGTAAGAGCGCTTGATTTCAGCAGAGTAAAATCGTGCGAAAGTATTAGGGGTACGCCAGTTTCCCTTAGCCATAATTTCATCAATGTTACAGTTCTCGAGCCAATTAAGAGATGCAGAAGCACTACGAGTGCTACCTGGAGAGGCTTCGACGCCTGCTTCCCTTAACAGGGTCTTGACCCAGCCGCCAATTATTGTTCGGGAAGCTGGCCTAACTTTCCCTAGAGTCGATACAAACAATTGTTTAATATGAGTATTTGCTCTACGAGTTGTTGAAACATCTTTTAACCTTCGTAACCATTGGACTGGGCAGATAGCATGGTTTGAGTGAGAATTTAATCTCCAAGATGATTGTCTGTGAGTATAATTGTCAGTTTTTGAGCCAAATGAGGGATGTAAAAGTATATAATCCGATTGGTCTTCAAAATATGCTTCATCAACTCGTAAAAGAGTAAGGTCATGAACTCTACGACTAGATGCTAACAATAATATAAGGGCTGTGCGACGAGACACATTGAACAAATCCAAACTAGGCGGTTCATTTGATATGAGCCATTCTACCACTATTCTGGGATCCCATATAATGGATCTTTTAGGATGTGAATCAATATTTGCCAGTGATATAGATTTTAAGATCCTTTGTATAATAGGGTCGCTACTTAGTGATTGACCGCTAGAGCATAACAATGTTGTTATTGTAGACTTATAAACTAAAATAGTCTTGTAAGACAGCTTACGACATAAGTGTAAAAATGCTAGGTACTTAGCTAATTGAGCACTAGATGGATTAGAAAAGTCACATTCGTTATGAGAACACCACTCTTGCCATTTTTTCCATATACCGGCGTATACCTTTTTTGTAGACGGTCGCCAGCTAGAGTTTAATAGATTAATCTCTTCTTGGGACCAGCCAGTTAGGTTTTTATTCCACCCTTCACTAGCCATGCTTCTAATTGAATCAGATTCACCTGAACGGGCGGAAGCAGGGTCCGTGTGTCTATCAGGTGCTCGTGGAGATTGTGGAATTGAAACGGTGCACTCACCGATCTCTTCTTGAGGTCCGGGCGCCAAAACACTTTGGGCCAGCGTGGGACTATCAGAATGTAACGTCCTCTGCACGTGTTGAGATGTGCCAATACTCGTGGTACTAGATATGGTGGGGGAAATACCCATGCTCGCCGGTACCGCCATCTTCTGCTGAAGGCGTGAAATTCTGCGCTCGAGTCTTTGCAGTCTCGAGACACGTAACGCGCAAGCACGTGTGCGTTCTTGGAGGCGAATAAGTCTATTTTGGGTGTTCCGAATTTTAAGAAAACTTCTCGGCATGCCTTTTTTGACAGCGTCCACTCCCCGGGCTGTTTGAGTCTTGAGAGCAGATCGGCGTCTGTGTTGAGCTGTCCGGGAATGTACTGGGGAACAAGATGAATCTTGTTCTTTGTCAGAATTTTGAACAGGGTGTACGTTTGTTGGTAAAGATTCATGGATCGAAGTCCTCCTTCTTTCTTTATGTAACTCACGACACTTCTGTTGTCCGACTGGACTAGGACAGTCGAGTTTCGCAGGGAGTGTTGACACCTGGTTAAGGTTTGTATGACAGCCCACATTTCTTTCACATTGCTGTGCCACTGTTTCTGATGTGGTGACCATAATCCATTCAGGACATTGTCGTCCATTATGGCACCCCAGCCCTTGCCTGAGGCATCGGTTGTGAGAAAGTGTGATACCGGATCTGGGTGGATCACTGTGCTCTCCGTTAGCATTCGTAACCACCAACGTAGTGTTGTCGACACTCCTAGATCGATCAAGTGTTTTTGAGACGGGTAGCGCTTCGAAAACACTTTGGCAGCCATCTGTAGCGGGCGACAATGGAGTCGACCCGTCGGTACGACAAAAGCTGCGAAGTTCAGCATGCCTAGTAGGCGTTGAGCGTCTTTTAGATTCCACCGATTTGCTTCGAGTATGTGGTGTATTGTAGTAGAGATTTTCAGAACTTTGTTCTCTGGTAGGTACTTGGAATTCAGGTTGAGATTCCAAACTATGCCGAGGTATTCCATGACCTTGGTTGGTGTCAGTATTGACTTCTGGTGGTTGATAACCCAGCCCAGAGTGGTTAGGACCCAAATAGCTTCCGCAGCTTGGTCCGTTAGAACATGACGATCCTGATTGGCAATCAGGTAATCGTCGAGGTATACGACTATTCGCATACCTTTGTCGCGTAGAAGATGTGCGACCCAATTCGACACTGTCGTGAATACCTTGGGTGCAGATGACAGCCCGAATGGCAGACAGGTGAGCTGAAGTAGTTCCGGGGTCGACGTTTGTGATGCGTAAAGTATTCTCAAAAAAGGTTGGTGTGTTGTTGATATCGGTACATGAAAATAGGCCTGTGATAGATCTATTTTGATCATCCAATCGTTGGTTTGCAAGAAATCCGGTATCCGGTGCATGTTTATTAATCGAAAATTCATTTGAGCTACGTATTGATTTAAATTTCTTAGATTGAAAATCGGTCGATTGCTCGAATCTGATTTTTGTACCAAAAACATTGGGCAGATAAAACTTGGTGTGAGATTTGCCCGTACTAAAACTCCCTGTTGTTTTAGCTTGTTTATTTGCTCGGTCATTAAATGACTCGTTGGAGTTTGAAATCGAGTCAGCAGGTTTGGATCTTGAAGCGGGGGTATTTTGCAAAAGGGGATGCGATAGCCTTTTATCATTTTCAGAAGATGTTCTGGAGCACCCAAAATAGACTTATTCGCCTCCAAGAACGCACACGTGCTTGCGCGTTACGTGTCTCGAGACTGCAAAGACTCGAGCGCAGAATTTCACGACGCCTTCAGCAGAAGATGGCGGTACCGGCGAGCATGGGTATTTCCCCCACCATATCTAGTACCACGAGTATTGGCACATCTCAACACGTGCAGAGGACGTTACATTCTGATAGTCCCACGCTGGCCCAAAGTGTTTTGGCGCCCGGACCTCAAGAAGAGATCGGTGAGTGCACCGTTTCAATTCCACAATCTCCACGAGCACCTGATAGACACACGGACCCTGCTTCCGCCCGTTCAGGTGAATCTGATTCAATTAGAAGCATGGCTAGTGAAGGGTGGAATAAAAACCTAACTGGCTGGTCCCAAGAAGAGATTAATCTATTAAACTCTAGCTGGCGACCGTCTACAAAAAAGGTATACGCCGGTATATGGAAAAAATGGCAAGAGTGGTGTTCTCATAACGAATGTGACTTTTCTAATCCATCTAGTGCTCAATTAGCTAAGTACCTAGCATTTTTACACTTATGTCGTAAGCTGTCTTACAAGACTATTTTAGTTTATAAGTCTACAATAACAACATTGTTATGCTCTAGCGGTCAATCACTAAGTAGCGACCCTATTATACAAAGGATCTTAAAATCTATATCACTGGCAAATATTGATTCACATCCTAAAAGATCCATTATATGGGATCCCAGAATAGTGGTAGAATGGCTCATATCAAATGAACCGCCTAGTTTGGATTTGTTCAATGTGTCTCGTCGCACAGCCCTTATATTATTGTTAGCATCTAGTCGTAGAGTTCATGACCTTACTCTTTTACGAGTTGATGAAGCATATTTTGAAGACCAATCGGATTATATACTTTTACATCCCTCATTTGGCTCAAAAACTGACAATTATACTCACAGACAATCATCTTGGAGATTAAATTCTCACTCAAACCATGCTATCTGCCCAGTCCAATGGTTACGAAGGTTAAAAGATGTTTCAACAACTCGTAGAGCAAATACTCATATTAAACAATTGTTTGTATCGACTCTAGGGAAAGTTAGGCCAGCTTCCCGAACAATAATTGGCGGCTGGGTCAAGACCCTGTTAAGGGAAGCAGGCGTCGAAGCCTCTCCAGGTAGCACTCGTAGTGCTTCTGCATCTCTTAATTGGCTCGAGAACTGTAACATTGATGAAATTATGGCTAAGGGAAACTGGCGTACCCCTAATACTTTCGCACGATTTTACTCTGCTGAAATCAAGCGCTCTTACAGCCACAATAATAATTTATCACATACATTTGAAGCCATCAATAATTAAGGCTATTTATTTGATTAGTATCGAAAAGCATGTTTAACTTAGATATAATATTCTTAATTATAAATACTTACAATGTACATAAAAAATAAGATACCTAATTAAAGTTCTCTATTATATTTAGAACTCATCTAATTTCTCATCTTTTAATACTTATGTAATTTTCCTAATAATTACATAATCATCTTCATCATAATATCACACATTGGCATCCTTTTTATTTTCTCAGCTTGCCACTTATTGCCACCAGGCGATAACAAACACATCTCACTTTATAGGTCTAGAATAACGGTTCAAGCATATAATATGATGTTTTACCTGAAATAAAACAGTTATTATATGCGAAACCTTATTCTAGACCTATTTTAAATTCTGCCTGGTGGACTTTCTATAGTCCACCGAAAGTGAGATCCCAATGTGGCGAGTCGGGCAAGCTGCACTCCCCTCCATGACTCTCTGTGGGGCGGGGCCATGCGAGAGGGAGACAAAAGAGGTCGTGACGTCAGAACCGGATGATGCTGTCTCACTTTATAGGTCTAGAATAAGGTTTCGCATATAATAACTGTTTTATTTCAGGTAAAACATCATATTATTATTGAACCTGCATTTTAGATTAGGGTCTTACCTAACTCAGACTAGACAGAAGAAAGTGTCTCAAATTAAAAAAAGGAATGCATAATTATTTTTAGTTTAAAAATTAGGTTTATTTTTATATCCGTTAATTTTGAAGAACCTATCGTTTTTATTGAATAAGAAAAATATTTATATAAAGGATCGTGGAAATGGTTCACTCGAATTGGATAAACTTTTGTATTTACACAAGATTTTCTCGTAAAGCAAAGTTCAGTCACCCAGGTATACTAATATGTAATCAGTGAAGGACTTGTAGCGAACAAAAGTACAGATTTGCATATTTGTAAGCACTACTGGAGCGTTCCCTGGACTTGTTAGTAAAATAACTCTCCCGCACCTCCTCGCCTAGAAACATTAAAAGCTGCAGCGATCCAATCCTGGCTGAATGTAAATAGGAATGTACAGGATAAAACGGAAATTCGTTTTAGTCCGTTGAAAAAACGCTTGCTCAGCGAAACTAGTACACAAAAACTGTTCACCAACGGATCTTGGGGGACACACTCACTTGAAAAGTTATGAGCATAAACCTATAAAAAATGGCGAAAGGAGTCTTCTAAAACAAAAGTGGAGTACCATTGAAGCCAGCTCGAACACTTGCTTGGGTAGGTCTACCTTGATAGATAGATAATTGATCCTTGAGTAGATGGAAATGATTTTTGTACTGAAAGCTCGATCAGTAACCACTGTAAGCTGACTCCTAACAGCTTATGTGCGGGCATAGATTTACGCCTTTATTTCTAGGTTCATGGGTGTGTGTGCGTGCCGCTATGTTTCTATTTGTATTAGTTTATTCGGAGCTCGGAATCCGACCTTAAGGGTTATTAGATCCAGAGGACGTGATCACCATCATCTGCGTGAAAACCATCAAACTGCGCTCTCTGACCCAGGCGGATTGGCAGGAGCCAAGCGTGGCGAGTATTTGCAAACCCCCCTCCCAATGGGGCAGACCTATGTCCAGCAGTGGACTTCCAACGGCTTGGATGATGATGATGCTATTTAATTAAATACTTTTTTGTATTATAATGTTTTGCTAGGTAGATAGATAGATAGATTAACTCTTTATTATTACACTACAAACATGAAACCTTAAATTTAAGGTACTTTACCTTGTCTTTAACATTTTTTTTATGTAAGCTTATTGTGTCCCACTGCTGGGTAAAGGCCTCCCCCAAGTATTTTCAATCTTCTCAATTCAGCGCCACCGCACTTTAATTTATTAAAATAATTTAACTCCTATTTTTTCAACAAGATCAATGTAACATATTTAGCTAACCCATTTTCAGTTAAAATCTAACTGTTCCAACAATTTCAAGGCAACGAAATCAAACGGAAGCAAAACAAATCGCTAACAAAATTACATAAACTCAAACAAACCTAAAAACAAACAAACACACCATTAAAGGCTTAGGATATGAAATATCAACATTTACAGCAAACTTGACGAATTTGGGACTAATCAAAACCATCAATACTTTGAACAATTTAACCCAATCTGAACTTTACGCCATTGTAATAAGATGTAAGTGAAAAGCAACAAAAT
This sequence comes from Hemistola chrysoprasaria, assembly GCA_947063395.1. Classification (NCBI taxonomy): domain Eukaryota; kingdom Metazoa; phylum Arthropoda; class Insecta; order Lepidoptera; family Geometridae; genus Hemistola; species Hemistola chrysoprasaria. Next base: position 8,280,690 of record OX346731.1, on the reverse strand, counting down.
TTGATTACGACAAAACCAATTTAGATTGTGTCTTCCCCGAAATTGGCTTATGCAATAATAACCTTTATTACTGGTTATATAAAGTTGGTTCTATCTTTTTTTGTTTAAGTTAGGTGTTGAGTCTTTAATAATGTATGCAGTTATGTAGTATGCCGCAAAACAAATGCCTTTGATTTGTCTTCTCGGTTTCAGCAAAGGAAATCTGATGAGTCGCTACTTCTTAGAGTCATTATCATCATCATCTCAGCTATAGGACGTCCACTGCTGAAAATAGGCCTCCCCCATAGATTTCCATCTATTCTAGTTAAAAGCGGTTTGCTTCCAGCGTGTTTCCGCTAACTTTATTAGATCGTCTGTCCACCTTGTGGGTGGACGTTTTACATATTGATTTCCGGTCCGTGGTATGTACTCATGAAGTTTACAGCTCCATCGGCCATCAGTTCTACGTGTTATGTGTCCTGTCCATCGCCACTTCAACTTTAGAGTGAGTCCTTTAGAGTGAAAAATGTAAATTTGAATGAAATCTCCTTTTCTCTTTCCTGTTCCATCATCAGACACTGGTCACCACTTTTCTTTATCCTTTTTATTGAACGATTTCAATGAGCCCAAACATGATTATGTTTACAAGCCCTGATAGTAGTAAAACCTGATGCTGGGAAACGCAACAAAGGACGACAATAAATGAGATAGGAATGACCTGAAACTGACAGCGGGTCATAATTGGAGAAGAGTAGGAAGAGACAGAACCCAGTGAAATATGTTTACAAAACATAACATAACATACATTCACGCCTTTTTCCCGAAGGGGTAGGCAGAGGTGTACCCAGGACTCAGTCCCATAGTAGATACACCCACATTTCGCCAGTATGTTATTGGTCCCATGTAATAGGGGGCGAGCCTATTGCCATATACCGGGCACAGTTCCAGACTCCAGGCAGCTATTGAGATAATTCCTAATGGAAAAATCCAATATTTAACACTATGCCTGACCTGGGGATCGAACCCGGGACCTCTTGATTGGCAGTCGAGCATGCGCCCACTACGCCACCGAGGCAGTCATGTTTGAGGAGGCTTATGCCAAGAGGCACGCTAAACTGCAAGATATTTTTAAAATAAAACCAAAACTTTGTATTTAGCACATACAGTTCAGATTAAAGAGCTTTATTATTTATCATCATCAGTCGGAAGACGTTCACTGCTGAACATTGGCCTCCCCCATAGTACACCATAAACTATTCATATGGGGGGAATTTTGCCGTAATCACCACGTTTGTAGTGCGGCGTGGTGATCGCAGTAGTTGGAATACTTGGTGCCGGAGAGCGCTGCTGCCCACTCTCCGAATACGTCCCTCTGCCAGTTCTCACGGCTCCCACGGGATGAGAAAGGGGTGGCCTGATTTTATTTGCTTTTATATACTTTATGTGAAACGGATATATATTATTTATATTGAAAATCCCTAACTCAACAACAAAATCTTATAAGCATTTCCATCTCCACGACTGTGGGCCTCATTATGTGAATTATGGATGAGCCAAGACACGTAATGACATGCAGATTACGCCCGCAATATGCCATGGTAGGGGGGCGTACAGGACCCGAGAAAACATTGAGCCGGTAATTAAACATTCATACTTTTAACCCTCTCTGAACATACACCAGCGGATTAGCAAGTTGGGACAATGGGCAGGGCACATAGCACGTAGGACTGATTGATGGCTTGCTGACAATTCGAACACAAACAAAGTGTCCAAATTGACACTTTTTAATATTAATATTTTTTTCAATGACAATTTGGACACCAAATCTGTTTTGTATACAGTCAGATTGGTGGCCGATGGGGATGTAAGGTTGTCCTATTGAGACCACGCCTGTACCTACTATAGTAGCCAGGAAGACTAATATATTATTAAAGGAACATTCTTCTACTAGCTACCGACCCTAGCTTTGCCTGAGAGCAGTAGAAGAGTTAAATAGACTTTTTTATAAGTAAGTAGGTTTATCCGTTTTGGTCGTAATTTTCAGTTATGTGAAACTTAGTTCAGTTTTTGTTTGTGAGGCTATAGATTTTGAAAATAAAATACAATAAAATAAAGCTTTATATCCGTAAAAAAATTGTTTTCAAATTATAATAATGTGTAACTCTCTTTGCTTACGTTAAAATAACGCTCCTAATCGGCATTATATTTACTAACCTCTTCGACGTAAACGATCATATTTGACACAAAAACATCTAATAAGCATCCTCTTGTATCATTAGTAAATAAACACTTATTATGAAAATACGTTCAGTAAATTCGTAGCACATCCAAACTAACCTTCCCGTCGTAGTCTCTGATTATCTCGTCGTCCCCACATTAATTTATTCTACCTGCGATCCGACAAGGTTTGAGTTTCGACTTCGCACTGATTCTATATAATTACTCGCTACTTGCATAATGTATAATCTACGTGTGTTCCAGGGACTTTGTCACAGCAAATTATTCTCTGTAAATATTTAGGAAAGTTCTGAGACTGACGGAGCTTACGTTAAAAATTACGTTTAGACGTTACGTGCTGAAAAACAGCGCTGTGCAAGGTTAACAGAGCGCAGCACATGCTGAGCACAAGCCGATTACCACAACCACTGTTTGAATGTTATTTATACTTACTAGATGTAATTACGTCTTTTTATAATTTCTTTCTTTCAAAAAAGTCTGTTCAAATACATATAGAAAAACTGCTATTGACCCCATTGATATAAAGAAAAGGGGAGATAGGGTACGTTCTCCCAGCGCTTACTCAACAACTGGCAAGTGCAATTTGCTCAGTGTGAAGTTTGCACAGTGACATAAAATGAACAACATAGGTAGAAGGACGTACCTAAGACCGAAGTGCGACCGAGACAACAATATTATTCGCTCGTACGACCTTACTTTACTAACGTGCGTGGACCTAATGGAACCTAATTTGAGCTTGCCATTTTCGAGAAGCCAGTGTACCTCATCTCCCCTTTACTTTATGTCAATGATTGACCCAGAGTTATTTTCTCTCGCACCAAAACTAAAACGATAGTATCGCTTCCAGTGCCTTTATGAGTTGCTTTCTTGTCGTCTACTCGTTCACTGCATTATTCGCAGAAGCCTGACCCTGAGGATACCCTGTCAGAGGCGCGTGCTGCATGTAACTCTCTCTGTCTCTCTCCAGTACTAAATGCTACACAGCCACTTCAAGCCACTCTTTCAGCCACTTTAGTTGGACCACCTTTTGAATAGGCTAAGAGTAGTTAAACGAACCCAATCCGAATCCGTTATTCGGAAGAATGACCGAATTTGGTTCTATCGGGTAGATGGGACTCGGCCCGGACGCAGTGCGCGAGTGTGGCCAATAAAACAATGGCTACTTCGGTCCGTCGGATGACGGAAATCATCTAAACAAATAGTTATAGACTAACAACATACATTCACGCCTTTTTCCCGAAGGGATAGGCAGAGGTGTACCCAGGACTCAGTCCCATAGTAGATACACCCACATTTCGCCAGTTTGTTATTGGTCCCATGTAATAGGGGGCGAGCCTATTGCCATCTACCGGGCACAGTTCCAGACTCCAGGCAGCTATTGAGATAATTCCTAATGGAAAAATCCAATATTTAACATTGCCTGACCTGGGGATCGAACCCGGGACCTCTTGATTGGCAGTCGGGCATGCGCCCTCTACGCCACCGAGGCAGTCGAGTTATAGACTAAGCTGGATCGTATTTTCACGGATTCAAATCGGATTCGTTTCACACCTAGTGCGTAACCGCTCTTAGACTTGCCTAGTGATACTTATTTGGTGGATTTGCACTTAAGTAATTATCTATAGTAAGTCATTTCAGGGTCTAAACTATAATACCGAGTTTCAGCCCAATCGGTTCAGTATCTTTGGCGTGAAAGACTAACAAACATACATCCATCCATCCTTAGTAGGATTTTGGTTGTTTATTCTAAGACTTCAAAAAGCCATAACATCTATTCTGACATGACGACAAATCCATCAAATATCACTAGGCAATGTCTAAGAGCGGTTACGCACTACCTTTTTGTAGTGGTAGGCCTCATTTGCTGGGGGCCGCATGGGGAAGTACCACACCTTTGCCAGTTATTCATCCGCCAAGCAGTAATGTGCAAACATTACTGAGTTCCGGTCTGAAGGGCAATGTTACCAGCGAAAAACTCTGGGTGGCACTGTGTGTGATATGGGCAATCATGATGCAGACCACCAGGCATCTGATTTGCTCGTCTTGTCACTCACTATCTTAAAAAAAGAGCCCCGCAACGAATCCGTGAAAATACGGTCTGAATTAGTCTGTAACTATTTGTTTAGTAGTTAAAGCACTAGATACCTACCTACCTAACAGATAGGTAATCTACAACTAGCAAATTCTATATAAATGTTATACCTACATATTATGAAACACTATGCTAAGACCTATATATATCAAACCCGTGACAGGACGCTTTGCAAAGAGAATAGTCAATGAACTACTGCACTGACCAGATTTTATATTCCGATTGTAGTATCAAACAGGAAAATGAAAAGCATGATGATGTATCTCCCTGAACAAAGTGAAACAGGAATATCTTTATTTTGTCCCGTTATAAAGGTTTCGTTCTTTTGGGAATTTCTTTGTTACTGCGAGTGCATTAAAAATATTGCAGAATTGCGTTTTTTGGGCTTAGTAAGTACATAGAACAATGGAAAGGAGTTGTCAGTTTCAGGGCCACGTCGAACTTACATTATAATTTTGGGTTTATTTGATAGGCCTAGTAATTAAATTTTCAAATGTGCATTTCTTAGCATCGCCAATATGTAAATTAATTCAATTCAATTCAAAATTAAGTTATTCAGACCATAGATCCATTGGTTAGTATACAGTGAACTTATGACTATGTTAGTATAATAATATTCAATTAATAATAATTTGACAACATCTAACCAATATAGACACAATGTTGGCCATTGGCCTATGGACCTCTGTCCAGTGTTTAATCAAATAGGAGTCTGATGGCTCTGATGGCTGGTGTTGAGTATGCTGTTGTTACTGGACCGCATGCGGCACATCAGGGAAGCGTTTTTTTCTTATAATTGAGTAGAAAGCATCAATTTGTGCTTTTGCAAACATGCTTGATCCACTACAATAGCGTGCCAACCCCATCAGCACCCTAAAGCCATTATTATATTGAACCCGCAGGGCATTGTAGGCTCTTTAATCGAAATTAAGTCTTAATTCATTTAAATTACATAACATAACATACATTCACGCCTTTTTCCCGAAGGGGTAGGCAGAGTTGTACCCATGACTCAGTCCCATAGTAGATACACCCACATTTCGCCAGTATTTTATTGGTCCCATGTAATAGGGGGCGAGCCTATTGCCATCTACCGGGCACAGTTCCAGACTCCAGGCAGTTATTGAGATGATTCCTTATGGAAAAATCCAATATTTAACACTGCCTGACCTTGGGATCGAACCTAAGACCTCTTGATTGGCAGTCGAGCATGCGCCCTCTACGCCACCGAGGCAGTCATTCAAATTAAGTTACAAATAAATCAGCGATAGCAAGAGGGCTACTATGTTTGGGAATACTATTTCGAATAACATTCTCTACCCAGCAACATAGGATAAACAGTGAAAGGTTTTTTGGGCCCAGCTTCCTTAGATTTTGAGTCCGTTTCCTTTCAAATGTTTCTTCCAGTACCTTCTACTACTAGATCTTTTCTGCGGGTTTTAGCTGACGGTGAGGAAAATAGGTAAGTACATCACATATTGACTGCCTCGGTAGCGTAGTGGCAAGCGCTACTGCCGATCATAAGGTCCCGGGTTCGAATCCCAGGTCAGGCAAAAGTAGCATTGTATTTTTCCAATAGATATATTCTCAATGACAGCCTGGTGTCTGAAAGTGTGCTTGATTAATGGCCAATGGCAATAGGCTCGCCCTTTCTTTATACAACCTGTTACAAACAGGTGTAAGTAGCAGCACAAAAAAAATTACATTTCATACAAATGCCGATCAGATGATCAATTTTGACCTTGGAAGTCTTCTCAATTCAATTTTAAACTCCTAGAACAAGGATATTTTCTTTTTAGTTCCGATTTTTTAGTGTCAAAAACAACATGCACAGTGCACCGCCCTCCCGCCCGCAAAATTGCAAAGACGAAATACTTTTAGGTATTATTTTTGTTAGTGACACCATTCATATATCGACACGTGTTTCGCGTCTACACGACGCATCATCAGGAAATAGACTCTGACTCCGCTGTAAGGGCGACTAATTTTAGTACGACGCCGCTCCTCGAGATGTTACATCGCTGAATCCAGACGCGGGCTTGGGCAGTGCACTGTGAATTTGGTTTTTGAAACTAAAAAATCAGAACTAAAAACTAAATATTCTTGTTCTAGGAGTTTGCAATGGAGTTCCGAAAAGTAACGCCAAATTCAATCAATTAACTTCAATTTTATTTATTTGCCTTTACAAATAAATAAAATGCAAGTATTGTAAGGACAAAGAAGAACAGTGGCCTTAAAACTACAAAAAATATGACTAATTTTTAAATACTACTACTACTTTTAAATACCAAATCCCACGTGGCTTGTTATCTGCGACAGATATATAAATTATTAATGGCGCGCACAAAGCGGACAGACGGAACTGTCCTTTGTCGAAGAGCTTATACAAAGCTCTGGCTGAAACGGCTTAGAGCTTTTTAGTTTTTAGTTTTGTTAGAAGCGTCTTGGTTGGGTTTAGTTTGGCGATTATCCTTTGGAAGATATTTCAAATAAGTACTTACTCAAATACATAGGTAAAGCTACTGATTATTTTTTAATAGACAATCGTTTTGTCCCGTCCTATGTTTAGTGATAGTTTTTTACATAAATAATGCAAAAGGGCATAGTGCCTTTATTGAAAAAAGACTAAACAATAGAGCTACCTACTTACTATCTACCCTAACTAAATACACTATACCATAGAACACTTCGAAAATCCACAGGCCGACATGTCAGCCTATAGAAAATCCAAGTGCTCTAAACCACTGTCAGATGGCAGCGTACCCAAGATACTGGCGGCATTGCCACGTTGAATAGCAATGCTTATACGTTGAGCCAGATAAACGCTAGCATTTTGATCACACGTCGCCTCGACCAAGCGCAAAAGTGCTCTGTTGATGTATTTAATATTAAAATATTCTGTCGTTTTATATTTTCAAGCCAAGACTATTTATTGCCACACCCCGGACACTCAACTCAATTCCCATACAAAAGTCACGATATAACTACCTTCTACACAGACACTGCACACATGGAGTTTCAAATAAAACCGCAGAGCACTGCTAGTATGTTTACACCAATATAAGTAAAATAACAAATGAAACAGGTTATGGCAGATATAAGAATATACCCGTAGCTCACATCAGATGAAATGAAGACGTCGGGAAATAATCCCAAGTTGAAACTGACATTTGTAACTATACGAGCTTATAAAGTAACTGGATGTGATCTTTAACATTTTTCTACGATTATATTGATCATAATCAAGTTTTCCTTAAGGGGGTTTTTCTCCATACAAAATTAAATTTCCCAAATATGGAGAAATAGAAACTAATTTTCCACTCAATTATTAGTGGTTGGCTCTTAATCTGGCCTATATTTGCACAAAAATATGTTTGGTTTTAGGATAATGGCTTTGTCATATATATAAAAAATAATCGTTTTTAGGTTATTTAAATGTTCTTTTTAAATAGGAAATTAAATAGGAATTTTTTGGGAAAATTCATTTTGTATGGATGAGAAACCCCCATATGGATGGACAAAACGAGTCCTTGAATGGAGACCCAGAGCAAATTCCCGGGGGTATGGTCGACCAACACAACGATGGGTCCCTTCGATTCGGTCGACGATCGATCCCCTGTCTTCGGATGTCAGCAACATCCAAATACACGGAGAACATGATTGGATAAGACGAACATGAAAACCGCCAGGAGTGGAAGAGTAGGGAAGAGGCATACATCCAAGACTGGAGTAAGAGGCCACCATGATGATGAATAAAGTTTTATAGAAGGTCTTGGTTTCTACAGACATATCAACCTAAGTCTCCACTTTCATGAATAAGTAAGAAAACTAAAAATGTTAAAGGAAACAAAACGATATTACTCTTTTACGCCAAAACTACTGAACTGATTGGGCTGAAATTCGGAATAAAGATAATTTAGATCCTGAAATATCACACAAGGTAGGTACTTTTTATCCCGAAATTCCCAGAGGAATGCGAGTAAAACCGCGCGGCACAGCTAGTAATGTAATGTAATGTAATGTAAAGTGGACTCCTTTTCCGCACTAAGACTCTATACCTGGTCCGTTGTACGTGAAGTCCTAGCTAATCTAGCCAGCCTAACTCCGCCCAGAAGCTCAGAAGCTTCCTGGGAACTTCGCAGGCTTCGCGGAGTGACCTCACTGTTCCGAGGATTTGTTCACGTTGAAGGGTTACTGCCTCGCATTCCAGGACTACGTGGGCAACCGTTTCTTCCGCCATGAAACAGCCTCTGCATAGAGGACTGTCTGTGGCGTTTATGGTGAATAAGTGTTTGTTTAAGGGACAGTGACCTGTTATAGTCCCTATCATTATTTTAAGGTTCTTTCGGTTTAGACTTAGGCACAGCTAGTAGTAAATAATTTCCTTAGGAAATGAATGTCCCTTTCAGTAACGCTAACTCCCCGCGACCCACATGAGGCAACCGTTTAGCAGGTGTGGGTAATGGCAGCCTTACTAGCCGTCTGCCATATTGTTCTATCATATTGTTTTCGTAACGCTTTATTAAAGGATTGCGTATGTTTAGGGAATTGGTGTAGATAATGTAAACGTTATTGCTTTATCGTGTTGACTTATGTTTCAGTATATTATGGTATTATCATCACCATCTCAGCCGTTGGTAGTCCACTACTGAACATAGGCCTCCCCCATAAAGAGGGGTTTTGCCAATACTCGACACGCTTGGCAGGCAGGTTGTCGAGCGCAGTTCGATGGTTTTTTTGCAGAAGACGCTGCTGCCCGTCTTCTGGATCTGTTAACCCTTAACTGGCTCTTACGGCAGCCATGGGTAGAGAAGGTGGAGCACTATTCTAAAGCCAATCTCTTTCGCGCCCGAACATAATATTTGCTATCTCGTTCTAACCCCCTGGGACTTCGTTTTCCCTGCTCACTGTGCTACCGAGGCTGGGCCTCTAGGGGATAGAGTAAATTTATTTTTAATTTTTGTCGGTCACTAATGATATTATATTTATTATTTGATGCCGCACGTATGATATTAGCCAAGACGTTCTGCTGTAATTAATAATTTTATTTTCTCATAATCGTAATGAAAAGAAGAGTGTAAACACACGGCGCTAAAACCCACTATACCGCGGTTTCTATTTACTTCCTCGATTAAGCTCAGGAGTAAAACTACCTCGTATATCTCTGTAGCCCCTTGTATAACAATCTACTATTCAAGCTCTATGGGTTAAAGTAAATATCTTTTTAATATTTGCCTGTCATCAACGAGGTTATATTTTTTTGGTGTCACACGTACAGGATAATAAGCCAAAATGTTTTGATGAAATTAATCATTTTATTTTCTCACATTATGATGATCATCTTCCTACCCTTATCCCAGTCTGTGTGGGGTCGGTATAATATGTTTCCTCTTCAACAGGCGGGTAGTGGTTGTAAATTTATTTAGCCCCGCTCTGTTATGCAACAATGACGATCTTTATGAGCAAGATAGATAGATATAGATAAATTAACTCTTTATTATTACACTAAAAACATGAAACCTTAAATTTAAATATACAATTATAACAAATAATGTAACAATTGGCGGTCTCATCGCTAAGAGCGATCTCTTTCAGACAACCGTGCAGGAAGAGAGCAAGAGGAGTGAAAAAATATTTACATGTAAAATTGACACACTTAGCCGACCTATCTAGCTACCTAGGTAGTTAGCGGCCTAATAGCTTAGTTGTACCGACTGTATTGTCTTACAAAAACAGACAATTCTGAGCTGATATCAACGATCGTGCCCTAAGACTTTCAGATATCTCCCAACTATCCACAATAACACTACAATGTTCATAAACTAACCTTTAATCCCTTGAAATAAGACTCGAAGTCGTAGAATAAGTAATATAAGTAAAACAGCGACACAAACAAGCACGAGTAATGAGATGCAATTTGAGAAGCGTTGAAGGAGTAAATTCTTGCAAGATTGCTGGAGAATTGGAAATTGTTACGGATTTTAGATATCTAGTACAAGTATTTACTTGTTAGTAAGTTACCTGGGTCAAATATGGCCAGCCGATTATAGTATATATATAGATATAAATAAAAAGGGAAGGTGACGTAATGGCTTCTCGAAAATCGAACGCTCAAATTAGATGCACGCACCTATTTTGAGGTCACTCACTTCAGTAGTGATGGATTAATTAGCATTCGCATTCATTGATAGCATGCGAATGCTTAATTAGCATTTAGCAAATTATATGAAGTTGCAAAATTCTGTGAATGCGAATTTAGCGAATTCATCGCTTCATACGGTAATGCAGCGGCAGCGTGCGCCGCGCGCGGTCCCTCGGCCGTCGGCCGTCGTAACCACGGGAGACGCAGAGACGGGAATACTGAATTCACTTCTATAGTCGGACCGGCGTCCAAGTTTCACATGCTTGCTGTAGCTCCATAGAAAAGAGTAGAAAATAATGGAGGCGCCACTGTATTTTAAAAGAGTAAAAACAATTTAATCAACACATACAATTTAAATTAGTTCCGTTTCTACTCTTTTCTGTCGAGTTATACTACGTACTTTTGTGATCACACAAATAAATCATTATTGACTAAAAGACTATAGCATTGCCCTCGTCTTCGTTCACTAGGTAAATAAATAGTTCCTGAACAAAAAACAAAGCATCAAAACTTTAAATTTTCCATTTATTCTATTCCTTTATGTAGCCATTTTTAGACAGGGATAGAAATGTGTATTATGTTTATTCGAGAATTGTTTAAAATAAGGACGTACATGCGACTAATATTTTTGTCTCGGTCGCACTTTGGTCTAAGGTGTGTCTTTCCATCTTTGTTGTTCATTAAGTATATAGAACTATGCAAACTGCACATTGTGCAATCGTGCAATTTAGACAATGCCAATTGCAAGGTCAGCAGTTGCCAATGTGTTCTGTGGCAGTTGCTGAATAAGCGCTGGGAGAACGTACCATATCTTTCCCTATATAAATAAAATTAAAAAAAAAAAAATTGCCTTTTATTTCTTACCAACTAACTTAAAAAACATGCATAATGTTATAATTAATACTGTTGTTATTATTTTTTAATATTTACTTTATATAATTAATAATTATTATAAGAACCCTTCATTCTCGAAGGTGAAGGCCTCCCCTAGAGATTTCCAAGTGTCTCTGTCTTTTGCTATGTCCATCCATTGCTCGCCGGCCACTTGAATGATATCATCTGTCCACCGGGCAGCTGGTCTTCCTCTTTGTCTAGTGCCTTGAGGGCCCTTCCAACATGTTATTCTGTGTGTCCATCCGTTGTCTGTTAATCTAGCTATATTATGCACATTATGCTCCCACTGCACAGGCCTTGCGTCTACTCAACGCTCTGATCGCACAACAATCTGAAGTGGACATATTTCAAAGTTTATTTTACCATGATAATTATTATAAATATGTAGTAGGTATATAATAAGTAGCTAAGCAGATACTGTTGTTTTTGGCTTGCTTCGCGTGTTGGACTTTCTGTAAGCGTGGCAAGCATCTGATTATAAATAAATAAATAAATGTGACCAGCCCAGCGCCACTTCAATTTTTTACAGTAGTGAATAGCATCAGTAACTTTAGTCCTTTTTGTAATAGTTTTATGGATCCTTTTTTATTTTAGTATGCTCCTCTTTGACATGATCTGAATGAAATTTTTTCCATGCATTGGAAACTCTCCTTTCTATTTCCTGTTCATTTCTTTCTTTGTTAAATGTGACTTGCTTTCCTAAGTATATATAAGTGTCAACATACTTCAGTGCTTCATTTTCTAGATATACAGGGCTTTCCCTATATATCAATGCCTAATTACCTTTTAATTTGATGCAAGTGGGCCATTAAAGCATGCCTGAGCTTACCTTCTGTTGTATTTATTCTTTGCTTCAATCATGCGGAACTAGCCATTATCAATTCCAACAAAAAACTAATTCAAAAAAAGCGGAAAATAATCGCAATGAAGCCGAAATACAATGGGTTTTGTTTTCGTGATAAAAACACTAAAAAGTTTGCATGTGAAGGCCATTGTTGCCAGCACAAAAGGTTTGCAGTGATGTGCTCGTGATAGCATAATATAGTTTGTCTAGTGCAGTTTATTTATGCATTAAACTGACTATGCCCAGTGGTTTTACTCCCTGGAAAGTACTCTATGTGCTATGAAACCAGGATCTAAGTTATGTATATACGTGGAAAAATACTGTCTAACCATTTGACACAGTGTAACAAACACGTGGAAAGAAACACCCAGTAACGAATGGTCAAGGTTATTTCGTCAGGCCTTAATGGAAATTAGCGAAAGGTGGCATGTAATTTTCTAAGATAGATTTTATTATTATCACTATAAATGATAAGTATTTTTATGTAGCTATAGTAAATTACATTTATCTTATGTTCTAAAGAGACGAAAACCTGAGGTATAAGTTAAAAGGCTTCAAAAGTAATTTTAATAAATTATAAGCCTGATGTTATCACACCTTAATGTAATTAGTAACTAGATAAGTGAGACCTTCTTAATTACGCCACAGATTAATGGAGACAATATTGTTAATAATATAAAATTCAAAATATTTAAGTAGGTAGTTACTATGCTTTCATACAATTAGATGCGTTCTCATAAAAAAAAGCTCTAAAACGTGGCGAAATTCTGTTGTACCAGACCTGGTACACTCCACATTAGAAGCATGAATAAGTAACTGGGGCGTCCGTCTTGACGGTACAATTTCTATGGGCTAGACAGAGAGAACATATAGGGATACATGCGATAGAAAGAGAGGCAGCTTGTAGGTTAATATAACATATACATTCACGCCTTTTTCCCGAAGGGATAGGCAGAGGTGTACCCAGGACTCAGTCCCATAGTAGATACACCCACATTTCGCCAGTATGTTTTTTTTATTTTTTTTTTTTTATTTGTACATGAAAACATCTCCAAACAAGAGCGTTTGGACCTTTTTTTACATAATTAATTGCATTATTAGGCGTTTTCATTGGACTAACTTAAGACTATCTTGAGGGAGTCCATAGCGTAATATTTTTATTTTATTTACCTATTATTATACATACATATATACATAAATATATAAATACATTATTTAACATAAATATATAAATACATACATATTTAATTATAATACTTATACATATATACATATAGATCTATTACACCACAGAACAACTGGCACAGACCAACCCCCGCTCGCAGCACCCGTTCACGAGTTGACGCACGTACCAGCGCCGTTCTCCTCAACCATATTAGAGGGAGGAGGGCGGCCCACCACGCGACGCCGCCGCGAGCTTGAGCAGTTTAGTGAGCATGACTGTACCAAATGTTCCCCGGTGCATTACATCTAAAAGAGAAACAAACCTTTTCATACTAATGGCTGAAGTGCAGATTTACCCCGATGGCCGCTGTGATTATTCAAGCTGAAACGCTAGAGCCAGTATGTTATTGGTCCCATGTAATAGGGGGCGAGCCTATTGCCATATACCGGGCACAGTTCCAGACTCCAGGCAGCTATTGAGATAATGCCTAATGGAAAAATCCAATATTTAACACTATGCCTGACCTGGGGATCGAACCCGGGACCTCTTGATTGGCAGTCGAGCATGCGCCCACTACGCCACCGAGGCAGTCACCGAGGCGAGTTAATATAACGATAATTAGTTAGGCGCTGTGCGAGCTGAATTGCACTTTATTGCGTCGGAGCTATAGTCGCTATTTATATATATGATTTTGAGGAGTGTACCTTCTGTCCCTTTAGTATTCTGTGATTGTACCTACTTATTTAAATTTGGGATTTGTAAAAAAAATAGTTTAATTTCAGGTTTATTTTTAAGGTTTTGTCTCTTCTTGTCTTTAACTTTCTTTTCAATAACATCGTTTAACTTGAAAAAATACCAATTGTTATAAAATTTTAAATCAACTCAACAGAAAATGCAACACACAGACACAACAAAATTGTATTTTTTTCAGCACTTTATTCATTCTCCTTTTGAAAAGCCCCATGTAGTAGCTCAACGGGAAGGCCGCAGCAAGGAGATCATTCCTCAGTTCGCACGTATGCAAACAATTAAATATATTGATAAGATATATAACAGAATGATAAAGCTGAGCTAGGTCCTAGCTAATTCATTACACCACTTTTCTCTAGAGCAGGTCTAGGCAATCTAAGTCAGAATCGAAAGATTGTACGTTTGAGTCTGACCAATTTCATAGACTAGAAAATCTTGTATCACCTATATTATATCTAGGCTCTGGGACCGTGGGGGTCGGGAGCTCACCGCATTTTCTATCAAAGTTCTATCCGAGCGCTTGGTCGAAGCGACGCGTGATCAAAATGCTGGCGTTTATCTGGCCCAACGTATAAGCTATTCTACGTGCTGCCAGCAACTTGGGTACGCTGCCATCTGACAGTGCTTTAGAGCATTTGGTTTTTTTATAGACTGACATGTCGGCCTGTTGATTTTCGAAATGTTCTATGGCATAGTATATTTATTTAGGGGACATAGTTAATTAGATAGCTCTATTGTTTAGTCATTTTTCAATACCTAAAGGCACTCTATAAAGTCAATGCCATTAAATAACTATTATCTCTTTAATTACTGAACCGAACAATTTTCTATTCCTCTAGAATAGTAGGATAGTATAATATAAGAAACTTGTTTGATATAATGTTAAGTAGTGCGCGCAGTAATTGCGGAGGAAGTAAACAGACAAACTTATCTAACTTGGATGGCTGTAATAAGGCTTGCTATATATAGTGGGGAAAGGACTCTGATAAAGCCCGTCACACACGTAGCTATAATATATATTAATATAAATCATAGCAAGGCGTATTACGATATATTTTCTATACAAATATTCGACTGACCGCACACGCAGCTATAATATATATTTCTATGACGTCACCAACATATACTGTAATATATATTATTGCATATTAATATAAACTACGGTATCAATGAAATGAAGGCTAAAATATATATTATAGCATCGTCTCCGTGTGTGGTAGCTTGCTATAATATATATTATAGGACGGTATATTAATATATATTATAGCTACGTGTGTGACGGGCTTAAGACTTGATTAAACTACGAATGGGCAATTATTATCTCGACTTATTTTTGTGTACACACTTAAAACATACTGTACACGATCGTATTTTAGAGCTGCCTCGGTGGCGTAGAGGGCGCATGCGCGACTGTCAATCAAGTCCCGGGTTCGATCCCCAGGTCAGGCAAAGTGATAAATATTGGATTTTTCCACTAAGAATTATCTCTATACCTGCCTGGAGTCTGGAACTGTGCCCGGTAGATGGCAATAGGCTCGCTTCTTATTACATGGGACCAATAACATACTGGCGAAATGTGGGTGTATCTACTATGGGACTGAGTCCTGGGTACACCTCTGCCTACCCCCTTCGAGAAAAAGGCGTGAATGTATGTTTTATGTTTATGTCAGGTAGCCAATTTATGCTTTTAAATTCGCATGTAATGTTGGGTAGGCGGGCTAGTGAAACCACGGAGTATGAGAGTATCCCGGTGGGGTAGGCAGAGACTATTTCCCTCCCCTTGCTACGATCCTGACATACAACTTTCGCTTCGTTCACTTTCATGAAAATTTCATAAATGCTCGTCGGTTGTAGGTACTTTTGACATGGCCTTTCCTAAGAACAACGTCAACTTGTTCATAAAAAGTACGCCTAGGTCGACCGCTACCGACTTGACCGAGAGTATATTGATTTATTACAATTATATTCCACTTAGAGCACCTACGTCAGAATGTCTCCTTGGGTTGTGGTAATGGTAAAATTTAAATCCCAGATTTCAAGAAAACTCTATATTTCAAGTAAAATAAGCGTCGACAGTGAACCGACAGACATGGTTCCTATTAGACGTCACCGCGCATACTTCTTGAGATGTTGTCTTGCAGCACACGTGAGGAGTACACGCGCATTCTTGGAACTGAAATAATGAAGGGATGAGTTGATATCGGCAAAGGATACTAACTATTAATGCGGAAAGAAGCTCTCCTCCCCCGCCATAGCCGCCAACCTGCGACCAGCAGTTGGCAGTAACGCCCGTACGCCGCCCGCACACATTCGACGCGTGTAATACCACAGATCAGGATGAATCTCCTCTGTGTGTAATACACAAGTTTGTTTGTAGTAGGCTATTGCGCGCGGGCGATTGTGTGGAGTGACGGGGGTCGGCTAGGACGGTTAATTCGTTCAAGGGGGTCGGATATAGGTGTGACGAAGTTCATTAGAGTTTATATTATGCTAGATAGGTGTACCACGTGTGGGTAAAGTTGGCTTGAGTCTAAAGGGTTTAGAACCCTTACACCTTATTACCCATCCCCGTAAAGATAGTACTCTACATATGTATATGTACTCTAAAGATATGTACGTATTATTATGTTTTATTGTAGTGTATGTATATGACAATGTATTTATTTCGACATTATTTCAGTCACACCACAGACCAAATGTGATCTACTTTACTCTCCTCTCCCTGCACGGTTGTCTGGAAGAGATCGCTTTTAGCGATAATACCGCTTTAGTTTTAAGTTTTTTATAGTGTATTTAGTTTAATATATAAAATTTGTCCTCTATGTACTGGTTGACTTTATAATAAGCCTTCTTTAGTAAAGTAGATTTTATATAGGTTTTGAATTTACCCCCTGAGAGCCCAGAGAGTATAGTGATTAGTGATTAAGGAAATACCTGAACTTTCTTCTCCCGCTTGCCAGTCCGTCGTCTAATCTTCAAGCATTTAGGTCTCCTGTCTACGCACTTGCACCGGCTGTTCCTCCTTGCCCTGGCATTCTCTTGTTAAGTAAATACCTGAACTTTCTTCTCCCGCTTGCCAGTCCGTCGTCTAATCTTCAAGCATTTAGGTCTCCTGTCTACGCACTTGCACCGGCTGTTCCTCCTTGCCCTGGCATTCTCTTGTTAAGTAAATACCTGAACTTTCTTCTCCCGCTTGCCAGTCCGTCGTCTAATCTTCAAGCATTTAGGTCTCCTGTCTACGCACTTGCACCGGCTGTTCCTCCTTGCCCTGGCATTCTCTTGGAGATGAGCTTTGAAGGTGGCCCAGGAGGAGAAGTAACAGGGCTCTTCACAGGAACACGAAACACCTAGGTTTTACACTAGAAGTAACTGCCTTTTTGGTTAAGTGGCCGCAAGAGCTGATCAGAACATCTTAGACTGAAACCATCCATCTGAAACCAGCCGTAGGACGTCCACTGCTGAACATAGGCCTCCCCCATAGATTTCCATCTAGTAAAAGGTTGTAAGCGGCCTGCATCCAGCCTGTTCCTGCTGCCACTTCTTAAATTTATTCTGAAATTGTCTGCAATTCATATTAACTAAAGTACGGTCGTTTTATCTTGACGAGTCTGAACGTAGGCTCTGCGAACTTTGTTGTTGAAGAAAACTGTAATTATTATGTTCTTCTTCTTCTTCTCAGCCGTAGCAAGTCCACTGCTGAACGTAGGCCTTTCCCATAAAGGGGGGGTTTGCCAATACTCGCCACGCTTGGCAGGCGGGTTGGCGAGCGCAGTTTGATGAATTTTACTCAGAGGACGCTGCTGCCCATTCTCTGAATCTTCATCCCTTATTTTAAAATAAACTTTTGTGTGTATATCTGTTCGTTTATCTGGGAATAACAGTTTTGTTCACGAGTTTACGTGCGCTAAGTAAAGTTCGCAGAGGCTATTTTCAGACTTGTCAAAATAAAACGCACGTACTGTCTAATTATTTATATTGTTCAATCATTTTTGTTTTATGCATGCTGTCTTCATCCATAAATATTATGACATTTAGAATTAAGATATATAATGTAGCCAAACAATAATAACTGATGTACATGATGTGGATGATCTAAATAAATAAATACTGTATGTAACTTATTAATACGATTTCAATTCTTACCCATTGAATAATCCCTGGATAAGTGTTTCTTTCATTTGATTGTGGTTCATAAATTACTATATAATGTAGGTTTGTACTCATGGCCATCGTGAAGTTAGGAAATGCCCAACGATATTAATGTACTACACGTACTAGAATTCGCGTTCCAAACACTCACTTTGCGCGACTAAAGTGTACTTCAATCCGAGCATTTTACTTTAGTGAAGCTTCGATATCCATGCAGTGTGAACGCGTACGGAGCTATGCTAGTATTACGGGAAAACAATACGAGTATTTATTTTTCGTTTGATTTGATTACAAACTATTGTTAACGTAACGCAACGTTAGTGAACAACTTTAATGGAGTAACAGAATTTGAGAAAATATTTTTTAAGAACGTTCTTATCGTAGAATATAATATGTCAATGGAAATGCCTAAATAATAAGCTCTTTACGCCATAACCACTAAACAGATTTGATGCATACCACAGGCACATACATTCAGTGAAGCCTCGGCGGCGTAAGGCTTGACTGCCGATCATGGGGTCCCGGGTTCGATCCCCAGGTCAGGCAAAGTGTATGTAGAAATTTTCCATAGGAATTATCTCTATGATAGCTTGAAGCTTGGAAGCGTGCCCGGTTGATGGCAATAGGCTCGCCCCCTATTACATGGGACCAATAACATACTAGCGAAATGCGGGTGTACCTACTATGGGACTGAGTCCTGGGTAGACCTCTGCCTACCCCTTCGGCAAAAAGGCGTAAATGTATGTTATGTTATGTTATGTTACAGTGAAGCCTTGTCCGTGTTGTGGGAGGTAGACACTGTAATATTATCTCTCCACTTGCTTCGATCCTGACACACGACTATCGCTTATTTCAGGTAATAAAAAGAAATATTCGGTAAAAGTTGTATTTGAGTATAAGGAGTGATGTTGTTTATGAAAACGAAAACTTATATTGGAGGAAATCGTCAAACCACATCAACAATACCAAAACCTAAAAATGTAATAGGTATGTAGTAAACAAAACCTAATACAGCCAAGACCTAAATCAAAGTCAGACGCCATAGGTATACACTTCCCAAACAAGAGAAACTCAAACAAGCAATTAAACTATAGCCGGCGCAGATTAATTATTTGTTTGAACAACTGAACTGTCTGCGATTTGGTACTATTGGTTCTCGAACGGAGATTTATCTCAATAGATTAGGTACATTCATCATCATCATCATCATCATCATCATCATCATCATCTTATCGTACTTTTTATCCCGATATTCCCACGGGAACGAAGACTACGAGGGTGAAACCGCGCGGTTTTAAATTTCGAATTTTTAATGTTCGAATTTATTATTTTTGATGGTAAAATGACGCGCCGCCCGCAACAATCAAATAGGTACGTGCAATAATTATTTTATTTTACATTGTAAATAGTTAAAAGTATATTTATTGTTAATGATTTTAAAATCTGCATTTAATGGGCTTTCGGACAGTATTTATTTCAAAATCAAATTTAATAAAGAGATATAAACTACGGATTTGTTTGCATTGTGTCACTACTAAATGTTTATTATATTATGGATTGCGTAATATTTTGCTAAGGACTCTTAAAACTGGTACGGGGAATGTATTGGGCATCATCTAGTTACCTGATAATAACTAACACCAGACTCGAACGTCCAAACTAATCCGCCAGATTTTTTTTCTGAGCGCTGGGAGCTTTGTACTTTTACTGTCGCGGAGTTTCACTGGCTACCGGGCGTTTTGGGCTCAGGTGAACGTGTATATATACCCGTACCAAATGGCATTGTTGAACTCAAAATTGTATACCTCTCCATGCAAGCATTCCCAATAGAAAACGGACTAGGACGGAGGGTGATGCGTTGAGCTGTTTGTTGTCGACGCAATGCAGATGTGGAATACAATGCGTTGATCCGATGCGACGACGCGACGCAACGCATCGCAACGCACTAATGGGGCCTTACATTACCTCTACGTTATCGCAAAGACTATTTCACGCGCAACCGGTGACATTAGGTTTACGGCATTTGTTTGCGTAGTGAGGCGTTTTCTTCAAAAAAAATAGTTCTCAAAGGAAGGAAAAGTGGCGTTGTTCAATAGAAAATTCACATTCCTTCGAGAACTACTCCTAATTTTTAGGACTCCGTACAAAAAAAGGAACGTCGGAAAAAAGAAACCCTTAATGGGATCATTTCGTTGTCCGTCTGTCTATCCGTCTGTCAAGACACATTTTAACGGGAACGCGTGGAGGTATCAAGTTGAAACTGATAGGTATCCTAAGTTAACGGAATCAAAGGTTTTAGGCATTTTACTGCATATTTCTATACTTTGCGCAAGGAACTAATAGATGGCGTTGTAAGTTTTTGGTATCTTGGTATGAAATCCTACACTATGCATGCATTCACAATTTATTTTTTAAGAAAATGCCTCATTGGCTAAGGTCCATTGCGAAACGGGCCTTATACCCAATGAACTTGAAAACCTCATTCGAGAACCAATGGTAGGTTTTAAAATACGAGGAAACTTTACATTATTGCAGTTGGCAAGTTGTCGCGGTCGCGCCTCTGTGTTGCCACAATCTGGGACTCCCCAACTAATAGGAATTTCATTTTAAACTGGGGATTTGGAATTTGGAGAGAGAAAAGGGAGCTTACAAAGGCATTCCAAATACATTGATTAATTAATGTACATATTATGCCTTTAATTGCGCTTTTTGAGAACTTTTTACATCGACCATGAACCTAGGATAAAAAAATAATAAAGAAAAAGAAGTGTGAATGTGTGCGTGCACACAAGCAGTTAGGGGTCAGTTTAAGTGGATACTGATCGAGCTTTTAGTATAAAAATCCTTACCGTCCACTCAAAGCAGACCTCCCCAAACAAGTGTGCGAGCTGGATTACTTTGGTGTTTAATTTTTTGTTTAAAGAAGACTCCGTCCGCCAATTTTAATAGGTTCATGACATCGACTTAAAACAAAAGACGTGTTACTCGCTATTTGGCCGGTCCTAGTAAATATTGTCTCCGTGACAACATTCACATTGACTTCAGTCACGCCTTAAAATATGTGTATAATATTTTGAAAGTACCTACCCACGCGATTTTTATTTCTTCTCCAAAAATATCAACATGCCGGCTTGTGTATTTCAAAAATGTTTCAATCACTCTGGAAACAAAATAAGTAATAATAAGTATCACGCGATTTCGTCCTACATTTCATTTATTAATATCACAACTTGATTTGACATTTAATTTCAAATGCAATATGGCGGATCTCATATTAATTTATGTTATTTTTAACTGCGGAGCATTGAAGAAAACGCTAGTGTGGAGGACATTATTTATTTATTTATTTCTCACACAAAGGTTTACAAATATTTGGTGCTAAATGTTAAATATAATGTTAAATAATACATAGATAAACTATATAGATCACACCATAGAAAACTTACAACTGAAAAGTAGCAATACTTATCTAGTAGGTACCTATTAGTAACAATTGACAGTCTCATCATTAAGAGCGATATCCTCCAGACAACCGTGCAGGGAGAGGAGTGTAGAGTATAATATGACATTTGGTCGGTGGTTTGAAATAATGTTAGAAACCGATAATATATCATTTCATACTATTTTTATTATGTTGTTCTTACTTAAATAGAGGTACTATTTTTTAACTGATTGACATCTTTCGCTGATGAGTTTCCAGTGATGGTCTGAGTCAAACTGAGGGAGGGAAAAGCAATAATGTCTAATGATTAGACACCTTCCTACGTATTTGCTGCTTCATGTTATATCTACGACATCAATGCTCTATGGCAATAAATATCTAGACACTTCTTAAATTAGGTCATCGATTCTATCCAATTCAATACACCGCTTCACTGAACACGCGTGAAAAAATGTTTGAACTTTGGGAATAAATAAATGATACAAAGCAACGGTCGTAAAGGGAATAATATCTAACGAAATGTTTTCTGTTTTTGGGAAAATTAATTTCGTTAAAGGTATACATTTTATACTTATATAGGTAACTCTAGTAGGTAACTAATAGGTATATTAATATTATAATAATCATTTTCATCTCAGCCTTAGGACGTCCACTGCTGAACATAGGCCTCCCCATAGATTTCCATTCATTCCGATGCAGGCCGCTTACGGCCTGCATCCAGACACGAAATATCATCATAAGTCGTGATCATCACAGCAGTACGATCTCACTGCTGAACATAGGCCTAGATTTTCATCCAGTCCAGTTGTATAAAGCGGCCTGCATCCAGCCTGTTCCTCCAACCTTCTTTAGATCGCCAGTCCAACTTGTGAGAGGACGTCTTACGTTGCGCTTGTCGGTCCGTGGTCTCCATTCTCCAACATTACAGTCCCCCATCGGCCAGTTCTAAGTGCTATGTGCCGCCCATTGCCACTTCAACTTGCTAATCCTCTGCGCTATGTCGGTATGTAACTCTCGTTCTTCTACGGATCTCCTCTCTGATTTCGTAATGGAAAAATCCAATAAAACTGCTGGACAGGGGATCGAACCCTGGATCTCATGAGCGGCTCCAGCTTGCGACTAACGTAGTAGTAGTCTTAAGTAAAAATGTCTCATCACGAAAAGACATTTTTTTTTTCAAAATTTACCATAATTTCTTGTACCTATGCCTACCTCACCTGATTAGTCTGAAAATAAGTATAATAATAGTCTGAATAGCAATTAATTATGTAAAAAAAGGTCCAAACGGTGTTGTTTGAAGATGTACGTCTGTTGTACGAATAAAAAAAAACCTGAATAATCTCGTTGGTCTTTGACTCTTGCACTCAGTCAATGAAGGACATCTCCTTCTGTTTGTTTTTATATTACTATACTCTAGCTATGCGCCGCGGTTTTACCCGCGTAGTCATCGTTCTCATGGGAATATCGGAATGGGAATATTCCAGGGTCTAAATTATTTATATACCGAATTTCAGCCCAATCTGTATAATAGTTTTATATAATAAATAATAAAATATTGGATAACTTCCACACACGGTCATCTGGTCCCAAACTAGGCTAGAAGTCTGTACTATGGTAACCAGATGACTGATATACCTACATACTTATATACGCTTATAACACCCAGACACAGATCAAACAGACATGTTCATGCACACAAATGTTTGACCTGGCCGGGGATCGAACCCGGGGCCTGCGGCACAGAAAGCAGAGAGTTACTACCATCTGAGCCCACGAGGCTGTCAGTTTTGGCGTGAAAGAGTAACAAACATCCATCCATCTAAACCAAACCACGCTAGATGGCTGGAGTCGTGTTAGAACTAGCTAGCGTTTTGTTCACCTGTTAAGTACAAACGTAACATTTTACATTGTACTAAGATTTAAGATTTATAATAGGTAGTAGGATAGTAGGATTAATAGAAATTGCGTAATAAGTGTGAGTAATGCAAACGCGCCAGCTTTTGTAAACCGTCCTAAAGAAAACCAATCGAAACTACTCTCGACTCTTGGAAGCGCTCAACCGAAAAATTGTAATAAAAGTTTGAACGGAAGGATATCCTTGCTCCGACTACAGTTTTTATGGAGTTTGAGAGTTCCGGAGTGGATGTTACCATAGCAACGGTAATATAGCTATTTGACAGCATATCTCTTGTAAGAAAACCAGGGGAAAAGGTACTTCCTGACGCTTTGTAATCGGGACCAATATATGGATAGTGTAAGGTACCACCTACGAATAATAATAATTATTCGTAGGGTACCACACTAACCTTAAAGCGGTTACCGTCGCCTATGGACCTATACCTATATACTTACGCCTTTACCTGCAACACCAGGTTTGCGGATGGATGGAAGGTATTTCTGGCTGAGTATTTAAATTTTTGTGAGAAGAATGATAGGGTAGTGTCGTCTATTAATTATTAAAATGAATGTTATTAGCTTAATCGTGTTTGTAACCTTTTTGTTAGACATGTTTTAGATTCATTTTAATTATTTGTTTTTTTTTTGTTATTATGACATTGTAATTAGCTAGATTTTTATTATTTGACCATTATTTATATAATTTGATCGAACTTGTTATTTGAATGTTTTTTGTAATTATATTAATTAGGTAATTGGCAATAGCCGTCTAATTGATTGAATAAATAAATAAAATAAATAGACCAGGAGTATTGCCAGTATGTTGCCGACCCTTCAGGACTCTATTCACTCTCCTTTTAAAGAGCCCCATGTTGTAGCTCAACGGCATGACCGCAGCAGGGAGATCATTCCACAGATTGCAGTTAGCCTCAGTGAGCCAGCCGCGTTTTAGCGTCGCTGCCGTTCGGTGCCGTCCCGGATTGAATCGGCCCTTAGAGTAGTCAATCGGTTGTATTACCGTTGTATTAAACTTTACACTGAACACCGGTTTGTTTAAAGGTGTTGGAATTACTTTCTAAAAAGCTGTTAGCATGTATCAGAACTTTTAAATAAGTACATATGTACCTACTTACCTCAAGGATCTTACCTACTTACCTCATAAAGCTGCTATCTTATTAACAGGATAGGGCCTCTTAGCAGTTTGACACAATCCTATGGAAAATTTACCAAGTAGAGGTTTTGTATTCCCCTGTTTCCTCCGAAGTTAACCTAATTGATATATTTATATCCTGATATTTTAAAGATGAAGATAACTGTGTCCCCATCATTTCATCAAGGTGTTATAGGTATATTTCTGTAAAAATTTTTTTGACGCTCAAGGCCCTACGTTCTTGTAACGTACCAGTGTAGTGGGAAAAGTTTTCAGGCATATAATTTGAAACCAACATAATAATAATTTCAAACTATCATAAAAAAAAAGAGGGTATATACAATTCTTGACTGCCTCGGTGGCGTAGTAGGCGCAATCTCGACTGTCAATCAGGTCCCGGGTTCGATACCCAGGTCAGTCAGTGTTAAATATAGGATTTTTCCATTAGGAAGTCTCAATCACTGCCTGGAGTCTGGAATTGTGCCTGGTAGTCGGCAATGCTGGCCCCCTTTTACATGGGACCAAATGACACACTGGCGAAATGTGGGTGTATCTACTATGGGACTGAGTCCTGGGTACACCTCTGCCTACCTCTTCGGGAAAATGGCGTGATTGTATGTATATACCTATGTATGTAAAATCAACTTGCTGTTGCCTGTCAATTCTTCCGTGTTCATGGCGTCAAAATATCGGGAACCTCGATAAACGTCGAATCATGGAAATTATCCCAAAAAAAAGGTCCTAATTTTCAGAAGGTAATTTGAAAAATACCACAAACATTAGTTCTAACATTTATTTCTGAAAATTTATACATAATTTCTAATTAAAACATTAAATATTTAAAATGATCATTAAATAATCAGTCTTTTAGAAGATAATTTCAATTTTGGCTACTTTTATAGTTTTAAAAACGTCTAAGATACAAAGTTTTTACAATATTATGATATGAAAATTAATATTTTTACAAATATAATGAGAAAAAAAATACTTATTACAAAAAATTGTAACAAAACACTGGCAGTACAGAGAATTCTTTCGTATTTTTAGTAAAAATCTATAAAATGATTACAATACCATCTAAAACATAATAATAACTAGCTATAAGTCGGTCCAATAAAGAAACGAATCCAAAATGGCGGCGATGATCATATCCTCTCGCTTGCACACTAGTGCTCTAATTAGTGAGCAAGCGAGAGGACATGATTTTAGAGACCATTTTATATTAGTTTTTTTATTGAACCGGCTTATAAATACGTAGGTATAGTTCGACACAAAAGAGTAGAAACGGAACTAATTTAAAGTGTATGAGTTGATTAAATTGTTTATACTCTTGTAAAAGACAGTGGCGCCCCCATTATTTTCTACTCTTTTGTGTCGAACTATACTAAAACATTTTTTTACAACAATTAAAAAATCAACAATCCCAAAGAGACGGCGACCGGAGAACTCCCCATAAAAGCGTAATAATTAAATCATTTGTAATCAGAACATATTTCCAACATTTAATGACGTTATTCGGAATGAGACACTAGTTATCTAGGTTTCTAATAATAATTGTATTTCAATCTAGAATAGAAGTACTTTGGATTAAAAATATGATAAAAATCCTAAATATAGGTATTTTCAAATATAACTCCAAATTATAAGTATTTTAGACTAAAATATAATTAGGAACCTAGATAACTAGTGTCTCATTCCGCATAACGTCATTAAATGTTGGAAATATGCTCTGATTTCAAATGTTTTAACTATAACGTTTGTATGGGAGTTCTCCGGTCGCCGCCTACTTAACATAATATTTAGCAGCTTTAAAACAAAACAATAATTGTATTATACAAAAATAATAAAGCTTAATACATACAAATTCCATATAATATTACATTTAGTTCTAAATTTTAACAAAATACAAATAGTACTTATCTATTTGTAATCTTTCCTCTACATATTATAATTTTTTTGATAAATTATTTTATAAAAAAAAAACAACTGAGTTTTAATACAGGGAATTTATTTTGTAAATCATACAAAAATCCTCTAATAAATATGAAAAAAAAAAATACTATAGAAAAATAATGGACAGGATACAGGACTTCGCGTGCGCTCCGACTGGATACCGCTATCATACTTGTCAAATGCAGTATCCAAAACGTACGCCAAAATCGGCGTACCCGAACCTGTCCGACGAGTTTTTATGCACAAGCATTGCTACGCAGGCTACAATTTGCAAATTGCCGCATTTTCGATACTGTTGTTATCTTGTCAAAGCGCGAGCGAAGACTTATCAATTATTATTATCTAAGAACACTTAAGCTGTTCCCCAAAGTTTGACAAACTGATAAGAATCCTATTTTTTTTTTCAAGTTTAAGCTACTTACCAAACTTCACCCGTCAGCCCCAATTAGTTGCGTTTTTTGTGTTATTCAGTAAAAAAAAGCATTTAAACTTCCACATCTCTATTATAGTAAAATTCCAAGTCCTGATGGACGGTATGTATACTCAGTGCAGGGTTCCATACCTAGATACCTAAACAAAACGCTACCGCGTTCTCAGGACATACAGCGTCATCTAGTTGCAATCTACTGCAAACATATTTGTGGGAAATGGAACGTAAGAAGATGACGTATGAATGATGACGTTGACTGAATGCAGTGTGAAGTGCAGTATGAATGAAAGAGATAGTAGGTGGACGGTGTATGCAAGAGCGAGGGAGAAAGCTGATTTGAGAGAATAGAAGATGGTGGAAGCCTGTAAAGACGAAAGACGTGTCTTTGTGAATAAAATAATAAAAAGTGGTTAAATTTTTTTTTTTTTTTTTATGGTAGTGAGTGACAAGACGAGCAAATCAGGTACCTGATGGTAAGCATCATGATTGCCCATATCAGACACAGTGGCACCCAGTGTTTTAAAATTCAAAATTCTGCGCAGCACTGCACTGCGCCTGAGATATGAGTTGTTGAATCTCATCATGCCCAGTAATTTTGCTGGTAACATTGCCCTTCATACCGGAACACAGTAATGTTTGCACATTACTGCTTGGCGGATGAATAACTGGCAAAGCTGTGGTACTTCCCCAGGCGGCCCCCTGCTAAAGAGGTCTACCACTACAAAAACTTGACACTGGCAATACATTCGAGTGAGTCCATTAAAGAATAAAAAAAAACTTTTCCGGTTTGAAATTTATAGTTGTGCTACGTATGGAAAGGTGCGGTAAAATGGCCGTATCTTTTCATTGCGTCGACTTTGAAGTTTAAACAACGGACCGTGGATCTGAGTTGTTGATATGAGTTTTTGAATTTTATCAAAGCAACTTCAACGCGTTCACGAGAAAAAAGGCCTTGACAGATGGACATACTGACAGACCGACAACAAACTGATTAGGTACGGAACTCTAAAAAGAACTGAAATGTCCACAGGAACGAAGTCGCGGGAATACGCTTATAGTAAACTATTATAATTACTATCTATGGTTATTATGATGCGGGATTCTGCACGCTTCTGAAATAAAGACAATATTAATTAATTTCTCATACTTTTGACAGACCCCGTCATTTCATACAATCGGCTGCCCGCAATACAACTACCACAGAATAGTAAAGGGACAGAAGAGACACTCCTCAAAATAATTTGATTAAATAGGAACTGTTTAGGTTATTAGGCTCATGCTAGACTGCCAATCAAGAGGTCCCAGGTTCGATCCCCAGGTCAGGCAGTGTTAAATATAGGATTTTTCCATTAGGAATTATCCCAATAACTGCCTGGTGTCTGGAACTGTACCCGGTAGATGGCAATAGGCTCGCCCCCTATTACATGGGACCAATAACATACTGGCGAAATGTGGGTGTATCTACTATGGGACTGAGTCCTGGGTACACCTCTGCCAACACCTTCGGGAAAAAAGGCGTGAATGTATTATGTTTTGTACTTACTTCTAGGTGCACTTTTCAATGTAGTAGTTCTCGACACACAATCGCTGTCTTCAGATTCTGATCTCATTTGAAAACTCGTTTCTGAAAAGAAAAAACAAGTTTTCACTCCTCTTGCTCAAAAAGTCCGTCATTGTTGCGTACCAGAGCGGGGCTGAAATATATTTGCAGCCTCTAGTGGATAAAGTCAATTAATTTTGAATTTTTGTATGTGTTATGTTCTCACGTTGAACATTGATTATATTATAATTAATAAATGTAAATAAGGAAATTCTTTAAATGCAATTCTTATTTTGTAGCTTGTGAAAGTGCTTGAGAACACCACAACTTTCCCAATGACACGTAGAGAGATTGAACATCAAACAAAGGAAATTAACCAATAAGTGCTTTTGAATTTTGAACACAATCAACAATCATATTCTACAGTTTGAGACTACACTATAATAATAAGCAACACTACAATAAATATTAAAATAAAACTCATATCTCCTTTGATAAATTATTTACTAAGTATATACAACTAATAAAATCTATACACAAAGCTATATACGAGTAACATATAACATACATTCACGCCTTTTTCCCGAAGGGGTAGGCAGAGGTGTACCCAGGACTCAGTCCCATAGTAGATACACCCACATTTCGCTTGTGTGTTATTAGTCCCATGTAATAGGGGGCGAGCCTATTGCCATATACCGGGCACAGTTCCAGACTCCAGGCAGTTATTGAGATAATTCCTAATGGAAAAATCCAATATTTAACACTTCCTGACCTGGGGATCGAACCCGGAACCTCTTGATTGGCAGTCGAGCATGCGCCCTCTACGCCACCGAGGCATCTATATAACATATTAATAATACACATAAATATATTATGTTTTAAGTTTGTACTTATAATTTTATTTTATTAACTGTACACAATAGTCTATCTATACTTTATTTGCAAATTGCACTTTTATTAAAGGGGCGAATAGAAAAGACAAAACTTCTTGTCAGATGTCATAGACGATATCTTTATAGACCACAGTTCAAACTAAAATATACTTCACTCTGTTACCAAAGAGTTTATATTTTTTGGTGTCGCACGTATGATATTAGCCAAGATGTTTTGTTGAAATTAATAATTTTATTTTCTCATAATCGCAATGAAAAGTAGAGTGTAACACACGGGACTAAAACCCATTATAACTCTGTCTCTATTGACTCTCGCTAAAGCTCATCAGTAAAACTACCGAGCTATACAATGGGTCTCTTTAACCCCTCTCCTGCCTCTGTGCCTCTGAGCTGGGCTTCTGTGGTGACATGAGGTTCGATTCCCAGATCGGGAAAAATGTAATTGGAATTTTTATTAGTTTCTCTGTAACAGCTTGGAGAGTCTGGGCCATTTTACTGCATATTACCATTTTTTGCGAAAATGACAAAGCTTAAAGCTTTAAAGAAATTTATAGTTGTGCTACGTATGGAAAGGTGCGGTAAAATGGCCGTATTTTTTCATTGCATCGACTTTGAAGTTTAAACAACGGACCGTGGATCTGAGTTGTTGATATGAGTTTTTGAATTTTATCAAAGCAACCTCAACGCGTTCACGAGAAAAAAGGCCTTGACAGATGGACATACTGACAGACCGACAACAAACTGATTAGGTACGCAACTCTAAAAAGAACTGAAATGTCCACAGGAACGAAGTCGCGGGAATACGCTTATAGTAAACTATTATAATTACTATCTATGGTTATTATGATGCGGGATTCTGCACGCTTCTGAAATAAAGACAATATTATTTAATTTCTCATACTTTTGACAGATCCTGTCACTTCATACAATCGGCTGCACGCAATACAACTACCACAGAATAGTAAAGGGACAGAAGAGACACTCCTCAAAATAATTTGATTAAATAGGAACTGTTTAGGTTATTAGGCTCATGCTAGACTGCCAATCAAGAGGTCCCAGGTTCGATCCCCAGGTCAGGCAGTGTTAAATATAGGATTTTTCCATTAGGAATTATCCCAATAACTGCCTGGTGTCTGGAACTGTACCCGGTAGATGGCAATAGGCTCGCCCCCTATTACATGGGACCAATAACATACTGGCGAAATGTGGGTGTATCTACTATGGGACTGAGTCCTGGGTACACCTCTGCCAACACCTTCGGGAAAAAAGGCGTGAATGTATTATGTTTTGTACTTACTTCTAGGTGCACTTTTCAATGTAGTAGTTCTCGACACACAATCGCTGTCTTCAGATTCTGATCTCATTTGAAAACTCGTTTCTGAAAAGGAAAAACAAGTTTTCACTCCTCTTGCTCAAAAAGTCCGTCATTGTTGCGTACCAGAGCGGGGCTGAAATATATTTGCAGCCTCTAGTGGATAAAGTCAATTAATTTTGAATTTTTGTATGTGTTATGTTCTCACGTTGAACATTGATTATATTATAATTAATAAATGTAAATAAGGAAATTCTTTAAATGCAATTCTTATTTTGTAGCTTGTGAAAGTGCTTGAGAACACCACAACTTTCCCAATGACACGTAGAGAGATTGAACATCAAACAAAGGAAATTAACCAATAAGTGCTTTTGAATTTTGAACACAATCAACAATCATATTCTACAGTTTGAGACTACACTATAATAATAAGCAACACTACAATAAATATTAAAATAAAACTCATATCTCCTTTGATAAATTATTTACTAAGTATATACAACTAATAAAATCTATACACAAAGCTATATACGAGTAACATATAACATACATTCACGCCTTTTTCCCGAAGGGGTAGGCAGAGGTGTACCCAGGACTCAGTCCCATAGTAGATACACCCACATTTCGCTTGTGTGTTATTAGTCCCATGTAATAGGGGGCGAGCCTATTGCCATATACCGGGCACAGTTCCAGACTCCAGGCAGTTATTGAGATAATTCCTAATGGAAAAATCCAATATTTAACACTTCCTGACCTGGGGATCGAACCCGGAACCTCTTGATTGGCAGTCGAGCATGCGCCCTCTACGCCACCGAGGCATCTATATAACATATTAATAATACACATAAATATATTATGTTTTAAGTTTGTACTTATAATTTTATTTTATTAACTGTACACAATAGTCTATCTATACTTTATTTGCAAATTGCACTTTTATTAAAGGGGCGAATAGAAAAGACAAAACTTCTTGTCAGATGTCATAGACGATATCTTTATAGACCACAGTTCAAACTAAAATATACTTCACTCTGTTACCAAAGAGTTTATATTTTTTGGTGTCGCACGTATGATATTAGCCAAGATGTTTTGTTGAAATTAATAATTTTATTTTCTCATAATCGCAATGAAAAGTAGAGTGTAACACACGGGACTAAAACCCATTATAACTCTGTCTCTATTGACTCTCGCTAAAGCTCATCAGTAAAACTACCGAGCTATACAATGGGTCTCTTTAACCCCTCTCCTGCCTCTGTGCCTCTGAGCTGGGCTTCTGTGGTGACATGAGGTTCGATTCCCAGATCGGGAAAAATGTAATTGGAATTTTTATTAGTTTCTCTGTAACAGCTTGGAGAGTCTGGGCCATTTTACTGCATATTACCATTTTTTGCGAAAATGACAAAGCTTTAGCGTACTTCCGCCATGTTTGCAGTAATTTGAAACTAGATGGCGCTGTATGTTCTTAGTAGGCGGATTGTTTTTGAAATTGGTAGCGTTTTGTTCATGTTCTCACTATGCATACATACGTATGCCTGAGCGTACACGGCCTTCTAGGAATTTGACACAATCCAATGAAAAATTTACCTAATCGATGTTTTGTATTCCCGTGTTTGCTCCGAATGTAATAAACCCATTCCATAAATTTATATCCTGATAATTTTATAGTGAAGTAACCTATGTCCCTGTCGTTTAATTTTTCTTATAAACCCTTGGATTTTTCATAGTGAACTTCCAAAAATCCCAGTTTTACTCGCGTGATTAGACGTTCACTACAAAAAAATTAAGAATTTATAAACAAAAATAAAATGATAGGGACATACTTTACTTCAACTTTAAAATATCTGGATATAAATATATCAAATAGGTTTACTGTATTCGGAGGAAACAGGGGAATACAAAACATCGATTTGGTAAATTTTCCATTGGATTGTGTCAAACTGCTAAGAGGTCCTCTTTCCTGTTAACAATTTATTCAAAGAAGAAAACGTCTCATTGGCGTCAAAATATCTGTGGTTAGAACTTACCAGTATGATACCTATTGCTGGTGTTTGCTGATAGTTGGCGAGTTGGCGCCTCTTGGTTGTCCGCGTGGCCGAATGTACGGAAACCCAACGCGAATTGTGCGTATGGACTTATTTCATACAACTCTGTAATAAGGGATTTAAATTACAACACATTTTTTTATGATAGTGAGTAACAAGACGAGCAAAGGTGCCTGATGGTAAACATCATGATTGCCCATATCAGACAGTGTTTTAAAATTCAAAATTCTGCGCGGCACTGCACTGCGCCTGTCACCCTGAGATATTAGTTGTTGAAACTCGTCATGCCCAGTAATTTCACTGGTAACATTGCCCTTCAGACCGGGACACAGTAATGTTTGCACATTACTGCTTAGCGGATGAATAACTGGCAAAGGTGTGGTACTTCCCTGCAAATGAGGCCTACCACTACAAAAAGAGGCCTAACACTACGAAAACCATCTCCACCAATCTACCAAACCAATTCCCTTTACCAATTGAGTTACCGCGGAGGAGTCGTCGGCGAAATTATGATAACAAGAAACTTTATTGAGTCTAGCAACAGGACTTCAATAGTCTAGATCTAGATCTAAGCCCACCATGTTTAGGGTCCTGCGTCAAATGTACCGGCGTGCTATAAACCCTGGTGTTGATGTCGTTAGTTTGGTTGATATTCTCTCGTTCCTTGTTATCTGACACCGCGCTTCGGTATTCTGTTAACTGCTGATTACTGAAACATATTATATTAATAAAAACTACTCGTTCCCGTGGGAATATCGGGATAACAAGTACCCTATGTGTTATTCCAGGGTCTAAGCTACCTGCATACCAAATTTCAACCTAATCCATTCAGTAGTTTTTGCTTGAAAGGGTAACAAAAAAACATCTACCTTCATAAACTTTTGCATTTGTAATACTGGCTGTGTCTCGCGGTTTCACCCGCGTAGTCTTCGTTCCCGTGGGAATATCGGAATAAAAAGTACCCTATGTGTTATTCCAGGGTCTAAGCTACCTGCATACCAAATTTCAACCTAATCCGTTCAGTAGTTTTTGTTTGAAAGGGTAACAAAAAAACATCTACCTTCACAAACTTTCGCATTTGTAATACTCGCTGTGCCCCGCGGTTTCACCCGCGTAGTCTTCGTTCCCGTGGGAATATCGGGATAACAAGTATCCTATGTGTCATTCCAGGGTCTAAACTATGTGCATACCAAATTTCAACCCAATCGGTTAAGTAGTTTTGGCGTGACTCAATCCCATACAAAAGCCGCGCTATAACTACCTACTACACAGACACTGCACACACGGAGTTTTGTACACGTGCAAGAGTGTGCGTGAGGTGATTTCCCATAGAAGAGGGCTCGTGGAGAGCTCAATCTCGCTCGCGGGGGTGAGGAAGGCCCGATTGGTGGGCGGATGACAGTGTCCATTCTATACATAGTATTATTATCTGTTCTGTGATATAAGATATAAGTTATGATAATCAATATACTTACTTATGTCTTTTAACTAGTATATAAGCGCAGGTCAGAGAACATATCATAAGTAGAATAGAACTGCATATAATGACAACCATGTTTATGTCGAAGAAATCTGTCGGAGGGCCGATTGACTCTGAAAATAAACAATATTAGTAATTAACATAACATTACTAATTGTTTCCCCGAAGGGTTAAACATAGGTGTACCCAGTTTAGAGAATCTTATTATTAGGCCTATCAAATAAAATCAAAATTATAATGTAAGGTCGACGTGGCCTTAATGTTTGTTCGTAACTATACCATGCGAGGCCCGTGGCAAAATCATATGATTGGGCCCCAGTAAAATAATTGTAATTTAATGTTTCCATGCTCCATGCTTTTCTTGATCTCTAGAAATAGCAATAAAGGGGCGAGCGGCTTGCTGCGAGCGCGACGAAAAAATTTATAGTTAAAACTACATATAACAATGAGGACGCGAGTGCGACAAAATGTTTTATAGTTATAACAATGAAGGCGCGAGCAGTTAAATTATTTTATAAATAAGAAGAATCTAATTTATATAATATGTCCTTATTGGAGACTTATTGTAATTGATTTGAAGTACTTACATTATAAACTTTATAATTTTTACTATATTTTGTTAAAAATGTTACGTTATTAGGAGTACGTGGTCTTTCAGGCCGGGGACCCCGGTAGCCCGGGGGCCCAGTTAGCCCGGGGGCCCGTGGCATTTTGCCAGCCCTGTCACCCTATAGTTACGCCACTGAACAAACACTTCCTTTTTATATATTCGATTTAAGGGGATTTCTCGTCTATACAAAATTAAATTTCTCAAATATGTCGCAATAGAGACTAATTTTCCACTCAATTGTTTGGCTCTTAATCTGACCATTTGACGCAAAAATATATTTGGTTGATGAAAAATGTATGGTTTTTTCACATATAAAAAAATTGTTAAAATAATATTTTGAGATTATATTTGTGAATTTTGATTTGTTTAGACGAGATTGTTTAGACGAGAAAACCCTTCAATTTACATAGACGAAATTTCCCACTAGGAATCGGGATAACTCAAATAAATAATATATTAAGAGATATTTATACTGACCTCCCAATAAAGTAGTAGTAGCATAAGCATAAAGAGTTGTAGTGATACCGGCGGAGTTCTCAGCGGTCACTCTGATATGGTACCATCGAGCCGGTTGTAGGGCTGCGATGGCATAGGAGTTGTGTGTGCCCACCTGGTGCGGGTTCCATGCCTGGTCTGGTGGTGGCTGGAACATAGCATGGTACCATTGACAATGTGGGACTTTTGAAACTATTGATAATGTGGGACTTTTGAAACTATTGACAAAATTACACTTTTGATTTTGAGATACTTTCAATTATGTGACACAATTGTGAATTTGTGTAACTTGTAATCAAATCAAACAAAAAAATAAATACTCGATTTGTTTTCCCATTATATTGCATGGACGTCGAAGCTACACTAAAGTGAGGTGCACGGATTGAAATGCATTTTACTCGAGCAAAATGAGTGTTCGGATCGCGAAATCATCAATCATTAATGTCGCTGGTATGAAACTTTTGATTTGTGACTGATTGACATTATAATACATTTGATTGTGTGGTGTTCAGGAACGGAGGCTTCGAAATCCATAACTCCCAGGGTTTCTTCTCAAAAACGCTTAATTACGAATTACAATAATTGTGTGTAGCGGTTGTTACGAATTCAGAGCAAGTACAATACAAAATTTGAAAATTGATATAACGAACGAGTTATCGACGTAATGTATGACGTATGACAGCTAGGTGCATGACGTGTGACGCAGGATGACAGGTGACATCAGCTGACGGCTCGCATCCTCCATCTTGGGTAGAGTGGTTGAATAGCCGACTGATAGATGGCGGCAGTAGTATCGGCCGCAACATATACTTTTCATTTTGTAGTACTTTCTCTCATAATTATTCAGAATTATTTTTTACCAAAATTACGTTACACACCTATATTTAGGTTAATAGTTTATAAAAATGAGTATTTTCACAATCATAATATTTCTGGTGCATATTTTCTCATCAAATGATGTAGGTACAAACAATTGTCCAAGTTAACCAAGCTAGACAACTCGAATCAAATACTCACCAATTTATTATCAACTTTCCTCCAAACTTTTCCTCCATATTCCTTTATATCTACGTCGAATCTAGTTATCTCACAACCGTTGTCGTCCCATCCACTCACTTGTATATAAATGTGTGACGCGTTACTCCAAAACCATTCCGTTTTCGATGGAGCTATCGGTACTGAAATAGACCAAGATTGACGATGTTACTGGTTGTAAGATAACATCCTCTTACAGTCAATTAAAGCTGAGAAGTACCGTTTGACGTTTCATCTTTTCAAGCCGAAATAACTTTGCATATGCTTAACTCACACAATTTTTATAATCATAAAACATTATAAAAACTCGGTGCCTCGGTAGCGTAGAGGGCGCATGCTCGACTGCCAATCTAGAGGTCCCGGGTTCGATCCCCAGGTCAGGCAAAGTGTTAAATATAGGATTTTTCCATTAGGAATTATCTCAATAACTCGCCCCCTATTACATGGGACCAATAACATACTGGCGAAATGTGGGTGTATCTACTATGGGACTGAGTCCTGGGTACACCTCTGCCTACCCCTTCGGGAAAAAGGCGTGAATGTATAAAACATTAACATCGTAAAACTTTACGAATTTTATGATAAAATGTACATAATCATCTGAAATTAGAAAAAATTTCAACCACGGGCAGGATTCGAACCACACCCTCCGCACCATTCCGCGCTGCTGGCACTTTACCACTTGAGCTACCGTGGAGCCACTAGGCATCGACATTTTTATCTATCCCATCTACCTAAAGGGGTACTATAGGGGCGTGTTTTTTTTTTTCCTTTTTATCTACAGGTGATGCATTTCGCATTCTACTTACCGATACGTCTAATGTTACGATTAGACTTCATATAAAAATTGATAAAGACTTCCTTTTTTTATAATTAAAATATTATTCAATTTATTATTATTTATATTAATTTAATTTAATTGCGATAAGACCGCATAATTTAGACTATGCGGTCTAATCGCTTGATATACAATCTGAAATAAGAAGAAAAATTTCACCCGTGCTCGTGCGTGTGGTAGAGTGTCCACCACGCGGAATGGTGCGGAGGATGCGTGGTTCAAATCCCGTCCGTGGGTTAAAAATTTCATCTCTTTCAGATTGTATATCAAGCATAGTCTATAAAAATGTAAACATCTAACATTTTAGAACTTTACGCGAAATTATCTCAACAATTTTCAAACCTAAATAAAAACTGAAAACGCACATCGACTGGTAATTTCATGTAATTTTCAATCAATTTATAAAAACTTTTAAAATTTTGGAAATTTTCACAAAATAAATGCAATATACTCACCTCCTCCCAAAGTGCTAACGTCAATATAGGCCGGCTGAGATTCTCCTACGTTATTAATAGCTGTCATCCTTATAGAGTATTTGGTCCCACATTTGAGTCCTTGTATGGTATATTCTTTGACTCCATGTAACGTAGTACCTTGTCGCAGCCAGTCTTGCCATGACGTCGTGGATTCTTTCCATGTCAAATTATAACCTGAAATAGTTGATCTTTTCATAAAATTACATTACATAAGAATTTTTTTTTATGATAGTGAGTGACAAGACAAGCAGTGCCTGATGGTAAGCATCATGATTGCCCATATCAGACACAGTGCCACCCAGTGTTTTAAAATTCTAAATTCTGCGCGGCACTGCACTGCGCCTGTCACCCTTAGATATAAGTTGTTGAAACTCGTCATGCCCAGTAATTTCGCTGGTAACATTGCCCTTCAGTCCGGAACACAGTAATGTTTGCACATTACTGCTTGGCGGAAGAATAACTGGCAAAGGTGTGGTACTTCCCCAGGCGGCCTCCTGCAAAAGAGGCCTACCACTACAGGTTAGGTTTATCTTGTGACACTTGTTGGTGGGTCTGGTTTTCGACACAGTTATAGTTAAACCATTATTTTTGTAATTATTAAACTATAACATACATTCACGCCTTTTTCCCGAAGGGGTAGGCAAAGGTGTACCGAGGACTCAGTCCCATAGTAGATACACCCACATTTCGCCAGTATGTTATTGGCCCCATGTAATAGGGGGCGAGCCTATTGCCATCTACCGGGCACAGTTCCAGACTCCAGGCAGTTATTGAGATAATTCCTAATGGAAAAATCCAATATTTAACACTTTGCCTGACCTGGGGATCGAACCCGGGACCTCTTGATTGGCAGTCGAGCATGCGCCCTCTACGCCACCGAGGCAGTCTATATATTAAACTATAAATTAACTTTAAAGTGTAGTATAGTTGTTTTCAGTTTTCATCAAATTTAAGATGCTATTGAATACATCCCATAAATATACTTACTAATTTTATGCGCATTCTTGACATTGGGCAGGTCCCACACTAAATATAGCTCATGTTTGTGTTGTGTGACAGATATGGCCGGCGGAGTGGGCGTGGCTTGGACTGTGACCATATATGACACGGAATCTGACCCGTATAGGTTTTTGGCTAGGCATGTGTAGTTGCCTGTTAGGGATTGGTCTATATCTAAAAAAAGAGATCGAAAAACTTTTACTCCACTTTCCATACAAAATGTATCCGCTGATCAGTAAAGCATAATTTTTTTGTAAATTTATATAAAATAAAATAAACGTTTATTGCCACAAAAAAAAATACATACAAAAAATAGAAAAATTACAAGGTAGACACTATAATCCCAACCAGATACAAAATAATAATAATAATTACAAACCAGATACAAAATAATACTAATAACTTTAGCAATTTTTTTTTATGTTGTTCCCCCTCAAGTTTTACTACAGTTTTTCGAGACATTGTATAAACAAATCTGCTACCAGTTTTATGTAGCACTAGGTGTGCCCCGCGGTTTCACCCGCGTAATCATCCATAGTCATAGTACCCAAGATGCTGGCAGCATTGCCACGTTGAATAGCAATGCTTATACGTTGGGTCAGATAAACGCCAGCATTTTGATCGCGCATCGCCTGGACCAACCTAATGTTCTGTTTAGTTTTAAATAAAGGGGTACACATCAATATGAATATTCGGCAACATTTTTAGGTATTGGAAACTTTCGGGAACATCCAGAAAAAAATGAACTATGGAAAGGTCGAGCGAAACTAATTAATAATTATTTATTTTGTCTGTCTAACATTCTAATCGGGCTACAAATAGCCCGCCTAGCATGGCACTGGGATAACTATTTTTCCCCGTTTTTTCTCTCTTTCGCGCCTGAACAACTCATATCTGCTGTCTCGTTCTAACCCACTGGGACTTCGTTTTCCCTGCTGCTCACTGTGCTACCGGGATTGGACGGGGACCAGAAAAAAAGATCCAACACCAATATTAATCTTTAGATAGATAGTTAGATAGATAAGATTTATTTATTGCCAATATAGTTTTTACAAATATAACAAAGCTAGATACAGAGAAATATTCTACATTAATGTTCATATCAATTATCAGCGAGACCCAAACTAAGCTCTAAGGCTTGTATCTTGAGCCTCTGGAGCGCTTGTCGAATACAGGATTGATATATTACCTTGAGTTGTGGAAAAAAGGATTACATGGCAATAGTATTAAAAATATTTTATAGACTTACGCAATTATTAGTACATTGATTGCGAGTATACAAAATGATGTTTATGAAATTAACGACAGGTAAGTAGCATGCGTAAAACTAAGTACTTTACTTAACTTGTACTTTGTAAGAAGCTTTATAGATAGACTTTTAACAAATGAAAATCCAGTATGAATAAGCTTGTTTTTAAAAATTTAATTTTTATTTTTAGTGATCATTCCTATTCTCTTAAACTTAAAGGTTCCCAAAACAACAAAGTAAACGAGCCTAAGCTCTACATCAGCACTTTTCGTAAGGTAGATCCAATGGCAATCTTTCGGCTTCATTATAAGACCCTCGTCGTTAAGAATAAAATTAGCCAAAACAACAAAGCAAACAAGCCCAAACTCGACTATCTTAGCCCTATTTATAAGGTAGTTCTAATAATAATCTTTCGGCTTCATCATCAGACAAGCTAACTACAAAATTCAATTGCAAGATTTGTACCGGACATAATACATACACTGCAAGTTAAGTAAAAGCTTGTAAAAAAACAAGGACACTTACTGTTAATAAGCAGACTATCATCGTGGTTCCTAGTAAACCTAGGATGGTGCGTGATAATGTTATGGTTGTGGTACCAAACAGTTCGTGGTGGAGGCAACCCTACACATTGACACACAAGTAATAAAGAACTGCCCACGCCCACTGACACATGGCCACCGAGCGATGACACGCCAGCTACCACTGGAAACAACAAAATTATCATTGAAAAAATTGGGTCGAATTTTTCAACCCATTTTTTTCATCGCGAAAATGATGTGCAACTAATCAAACTGATTATCGTACATTATTTCATATTTGCGCCTCATCAGAAAAAGCTTAACGCTCTGCATTTTTAACCCAATTTATACATCTAACTTTTTAAACCCAATTGTACCCAATTATATCACAATTTGAACTGTCGGTGTCCTTCCCCGGCCATTGTGTGAGCTGACACCTCGTATGAACCTTTGTGAAGTCACTGACAATTATAACTTTATAGTATAAAAGCAAAACCCAATATTTATCACCCATCAATCAATCAATCTATTCAGCCGAAGGGAGCCCACTACTGAGCATAGACCTCCCCATTATGCCAATACTCGCTACGCTTAACAGGCGTAATTAAATTTTACCCATAATATTTCTCTATTTTGTTCAGTTTTTACTTAGTCCTTAGCTATTTCACTAATTTTTCTAATTTCAACCCAATAATTTACAACCCAGGTTTTTCAACCCATTTTATGCTTACCTCTATCTTCAAGAGTGACACTAGTAGATATGTACTGGCCCTCTCCAGCCACGGTGTGAGCTGTAACTGAGACCTCGTGTCGACCTTGTTGCGAGGTCACTGATAATGAAAGCGTTGTGGGGTTCGTGTGGTAGCTTTTTGGGGGTGATGAGCTGTGGGGAGAAATAAACTAGGGTATTTTCTTTTAAATATCTGTAGGGTTTTATAATATTACTAGCTGTACCACGCGGATTCACCCGCGTAGTCTTCCTTCCCTTCTTCTTCTTATCGTGTCAATGGTTCATTTGTTCTATTAGACTGCGCTAGCCCAGAAAGTGGCTACGTCTATTGCGTTCTCCGTGGCTTTACAAAGGTCGTCCTTAGTGCAGGAGTTCGGGCACAGGGGACACTCGAGCAGATGTGCCATTGTCTGGTATGGAGCTCCACAGTCGCAATGTTCAAAACCAGTTCCTTCCCGTGGGAATATCGGAATAAAAAGTACTCTATGTGTTGTTCCAGGGTCTAAACTGTTTACATACCGAATGTCAGCCCAATCGATTCAGTAGTTTTGGCGTAAAAGAATAACAAACATCAATCCCTCCATCCATCCATCCATCCTTTTAAACTTTCGCATTTATAATATTAGTAATAATAATAAAATAATAATATGGGACAACTTCCACACACGGTCATCTGGTCCCAAACTAGGCTAGAAGCCTGTACTATGGTCACCAGATGACTGATATACATACTTATATAAGCTTATAACACCCAGACACAGATCAAACAGACATGTTCATGGACACAAATGTTTGACCTGGCCGGGGATCGAACCCGGGGCCTGCGGCACAGAAAGCAGAGTTACTACCATCTGAGCCAACAAGGCTGTCACCACCAGGGTGTCAGTAGGAAAGATAATAATAGTGGCTTTGTTATTTACAATTGTAATTTTCAAAGGCCAAGTCACAAGTACCTACAACCGACGAGCATGTATGAAAAATGTCATGAAAGTGAACGAAGCGAAAGTTGTATGTCAGGATCGTAGCAAGTGGAGGGAAATAGTCTCCGCCTACCCCGGGGGGAACAAGGCGTGACTGTATGTGTTGTTATTTAAAAGGTGGAACGTTCGACGTTCAGTCAGTTGTCTTTAAACAACTAAATAATGATTCTTGTGAGCGCCAAGCTGGAGTTATGTGTACACCGAAAATCAAATCGTCATGCAATCCAATAACGGTCCCACTTACCTATCGTGGTCACAGGTCACCCGAACAAGCACCGAATCGTATTTCCATTCACGTCCGATAAATGTATATGGATTGAGACTCAGTATGGAGCACCACTTATACTAGTACGACGCGACGGTTTATATTGCGATACGTGCATTCGCGATGATAGTTCTTGGCAGACTAACTGTCGCGCGGGGATGCGCGAGCGACGCACCGCTCTCGCGTCGACGTCGGAAGGCGCGCGGAGATGCGCGCGCAGATGAGGTGCGGGGAGTTGATTGAACATCTCCCCTCTCGGTGTGGGTTATTGCAGGCCCACGATGGCTTGCAGGTTCCGACACCGAATTACACTCCGAAATCATTCTCGGCGCGAACACAGCCCCCAGCTTGAAAGATTCCCTTTCAAAAAAAGGAAAAAAGCGACGAAAATTTGAATATAGGATAACGGAAGGGAAGGATGACTCGACACTTAAAATAACTGATAATTAGAAAGATACAAAATATATTTAAAAATATAATAACTATAAGATAATACCTTTATATATTTTACAATAAATTATAATAAATATCGACCTAGCTGATTTATTGCGAAGGTAACGGGCAAAGACGTACTACTGGGCGTACAAAGGTGCCAGATTGTGTCTTTACCAAAACTACTCTAGTTCTGCGATCACCTCCCGGATAAGTCTCCTGTACAACTCCTAATGGCCAATGCATGGGAGGAGTATTATTTTGCATAATTAGAACAATTGTACCTTTACGGATGGGTTCAGTGTCTGTTAACCACTTCGCTCTAGTTTGGAGGGTGTGTAAATATTCTACACTCCATCTACGCCAATAAGACTGGACTAGTTGATCAAGAAGTAAATATCTTGAACGCAATCTACAATCTTCCTCTGCTAAGGGCACAGCCGGTAGAGAACCTAACGGAACGTTATGAAGAAAATGACCTGGGGTTAATGCTACTGGTTCAGCCGGATCCGAACTTAAAGCCATGCCTAATGGCCTGGAATTTAAAAGTGCTTCAATTTGACACAAAACTGTTATAAGTTCTTCGGATGTCAAAATTTGACAACCGACTACCCTGAACAGATGAGCTTTGAATGATTTTACCGTGGATTCCCACCCTCCGCCAAAATGTGGAGCATTGGGTGGGATCATCTCCCAACTGATCCGTTGACCAGTTAGTTCATTACCCCATTTATTAATATAGTCTTCCGATTTTAGAATGGTATACACTTCATTTAAATAAGAGCGAGCTCCCACGAAATTTGTACCGTGATCGGACATAAGTTTTTGTATTGGACCCCGCCTTGATAAGAACCTTTTAAGAGCATTTAAAAAGGCGTCGGTACTTAAATCAGACGCAAGTTCTATATGCACTGCTCTGGTCGTGAGGCAAATAAAAACGCAGACATACGCCTTTTGTGATTTTACGCCTCGCCGTCTCGTCAGTGTAATGTTAAAAGGACCGCAATAATCCACTCCAGTACAGGCAAACGGTTTAGTGATCTGTAACCGACATTCAGGTAAGTTGGCCATAACTGGAGATGTACATGATTTCGGACGAGTCTTGAAACAGATGTTACACATGTGTACTCTATGACGAACAATATTTCGTCCAGCAATTATCCAGAATTTTTGTCTTAAAATAGAATGCAACAAATGAGGACCGGTATGACAATGCTTACGATGAGTCTCGTCTATAATTATGTCCACTACATGATCTTTGCGGGGCAACAGTATTGGGTGCTTATGATCAAATGTTATGTTAGCCTCGTTTAGTCTACCGCCTACCCGCAAAACATCCTTAACCAGAATGGGTCGCAATTTTTGTAGAGACTTAGAATATGCCTGATTAGTTTTTATTGCATTAATGGTGTCAGAGAAGTAAACAGTCTGCACAGCTCGTGCTATTGCTAATTCCGACTGTTGCAATTCTTC
Organism: Hemistola chrysoprasaria; assembly: GCA_947063395.1. Lineage (NCBI taxonomy): Eukaryota > Metazoa > Arthropoda > Insecta > Lepidoptera > Geometridae > Hemistola > Hemistola chrysoprasaria. The sequence goes on along the minus strand of OX346731.1, from coordinate 8,236,196 downwards.
AACACTCAAGCGACCCTTAACTGCTTTAAATTTACCACCAAATCTCAGCACATAGCCAACAATTCTAATCAATTTCGACCATGAAGAAACTCTCTGTGCCAGCTGATACAGAATTGGCGGGTCAACATTAGTGGAGGTTAAAACCACCTCCGATTTAGTCTCTGGTACCGCAGTATCGGTCGGGTTAAAAGGCTGAATTGGCCATAATCTAATGTCCCTATTCATCCATGCAGGTCCTCTAAGCCATAAAGGATTTTGTATCAATTGAGCTGGAGTAAGCCCCCGCGATAAGCAGTCGCTAGGATTCTCTTTACCGGATATATGGTAGAAGTTCTCCGGAACTAAAATTTCTTGTATTTGGGCTACCCGATTCGCTACGAACGTTTTCCATCGGTGTGGACTCGCATGAATCCAATGCAAAGTTACCGTTGAATCTGTAAAGGCTAGAACGCGTTGTATCTTCCATCGCGATTCATAAGTCCGCAAGATGACTTGGACTAACTTTGCTAATAATAGAGCTCCGCACAGTTCTAAACGAGCTAAAGTGACTGTTTTCAAAGGAGCTACTCGTGATTTAGCACAAAGTAGATTCACTACGATTCCATCTGCAGATTGAACATGAAGATACACAACTGCACCATAAGCTCGTTCACTTGCATCTGAGAAGGCCACTAAAGTTACGTCAGTTCCCTCAGCAACGCCTACATGTCTGGGTACTGTCATCTGGGATAATAACGGCAATTCCTGTAGAAACTTGCTCCACTTCTCTTGGATGGATACTGAAGGAATGGAATCCCAATCTATTTTTATTTTCCATAGTTCTTGAATAATCAGCTTTGCATATAAAATCACAGGTGCAGCAAATCCTAAAACATCCCATAATCTGGCAATTGTAGAGAGAATATTACGCTTGGTACAAGATTCCTTGCACGGTTTTAATTCGAATGAAAAAACATCAGAACTTGGATCCCATTTGACGCCGAGTATTTTCTGTCCGGCGTCTGTATCAAATTTCACCACCTGTGGGTGTAAGTGAGATGCCGGGATTTGTGATAGCAAATCTGCAGAATTGCTCGACCACTTCATAAGATCAAAACCGCCTGCTTTGAATAAGTCGATTAACTCTAAAGCCACCGTGGTAGCTACGTCAGTGGATTTCTCACTGGACACTATATCGTCCATATATAGGTCCCTATTTAAAACTGCTACTGCCTCAGGAAATTTTTTCCCTTCGTCCTCGCTTAATTGTTGCATAGTACGCAACGCCAGGAAAGGGCTTACCGACAGCCCGAAGCAAAGACGGTTAAATTCGAATAGTTGTAGTTTTTCACTTGGGTCGAATCTATATAAAATCCTTAAATATCTTTTATCCCACTCGTTCATTTTTATCTGTAGGTACATCTGCCTTACGTCAGCACAAAATGCTATTGAAAAAAGTCTAAAATTAAGCAGAATGCTAAATATGTCATTTTGAAGATTGGGCCCAGTGAACAACGCCTGATTTAATGACATATTCTTGCCAGTGCGAGCGCTAGCATCCATTACAACTCGCAACTTACTGGTAACTTTATCGTTACGGATCACCCCATGATGTGGGATGACATAGCCAGTATTACCCGTATTCTCTATTACTGGGGATATATAATCCTTGCTCAAATATTCTTCTATGATATCATCATAGGCCTCCCTGAGTTGTGGTGAAGTCTTCATTTTCTTCTCTAGTGCTACAAACCGCCTTTCTGCAACCGGCAACGAATCTCCTAGGTCTGGATCGCGCGATTTAAAGGGAAGAGCTACCGTATATCTACCTGTAGCATCTCGAGTAGTTGTGGATTTGTAGAATTGTTCACATTCTTGTTCTGCACGGCTCAAGCGACTGGCGCTGCATGATGGTACCTCCTCCAATTCCCAAAAACCTTTAACTACTTCCTCTAAACGCTCTCCTGTAAAGGCACAGAAGGCAACTGTTTGATTTCGCTTAACGTTTCCCAGTACTGGAGCATCACCCATAAGTACAAAACCCAGAGTAGTCTCCATCGCGTCTGGGTTTCCAGGAGGACCGAATATACGCTTCTGAAGAATCAGTCTAGAGAACAACTGAGCACCAATCAACATATCAATTTGTCCGGGACGATCAAATTCGTCATCGGCTAGTGGAAAACCTTGCAGATAACTCAATTTTGATTTATCTATCTTTGCTGAGGGTATTCTTTGCGTAATTTTATCTACCACTAAGGATCGGATCCTGTAAGACTGAGCATTGACGCGTGATGAGAACTCTAATTCCGTTTGTCCTTGAATAGCATTGGAACCACCGCCAAATCCACTCACCAGCATTGGAGTATCGAGAGCACGCGATGTCAGTCCTAACTTCCTACAACATTTGCTAGTGATAAAATGGTTTTGAGAACCGCTATCAATCAAACACCTAACGAATTGAGGAGTACCAGTAGAATCAACTATGCTGACTCGTGCTGTGGCTAATAGAACAACCGTATTCTTCTTTTCATGTCCCGTCGATGGAGTGACTTGTCCCTGCATAGAACACAAAGTGATTTCAGGTTCACTCTCTTCTTCTTCATCTTCTGCTTCCGCATCAGGTACCTCTTCCTCACCATTCAAAATCGGTAATGAAGTGCTGGCCTTAGACTGGTCAAAATGTAGGAGAGTGTGATGAGACTTCCCTTGACACTTAGCGCAGCTCCCTTTGATATTACATTCATTGTACCTATGCTGGCAGTTCAAGCAAAGAATACAACCATTGTGTTTTTTCACTGTATTAAAACGTTGTTTAGGTGAAAGCTTCAAAAAGCTCTGACAACGAGAGAAGCTAATATGGTCACCCTTACATATTGGGCAGTGAGTATTTGCCGCGACAAACGACCGAGCCTTCTGCGACGCAGGCCTGCCGGTAGGAACCGGTACCCTGTATGACAACGGCGAACCCTTAGCACTTACGCTTGGAGTATATATCCCCGTACGTTCGATGATCTTTGCTTGCTCTTTGACGAATTTAGCAAAACTATCGTATGATGGGATTTTTTCCTGCCGAGCGGAATTCTCAAACAGCCGTGCCGTGTCGCTGTCGACTCTTTTAAGGGCTAGATGTAAAAACATAAAGTCTAGCTTTTGTGGAATTTCCAGTTTGTTAAATGCCGCAACAGAAACAGAAAATTTATCTATAAAACTGTTAAGGCCCTCGACTGACGGGTGTTGTATCTTTTTTATATTGATGATTTCATCTAAGTAAGCTGCCCCTATCGACCTAACATCCTCATATTTATTAATTAAGGTTTCGTAGATGAGACAGTAATTCTCACTCGTAGGTGTTATACCCGCCACGCTCTCCAAAGCTCGATCGGATAGTTGACCGCAGAGATAATAAACCTTCTCAGCGTCCGATAAGTGTTTATTTTTATGTATGAGACTATTGAAACACTCTATGAAAAGACGCCAGGCTTTTGGGTCGCCTCCGAATTTGGGTAACTCTATATGAGGCAACTTCATTTTTCGCGAAGGGGCAATATCATTATCATCGGAATGATTTTTTGTTGGTTTATTGGACAATGTATTGACCTGACCCAAGACCACCTTATATGTCTCTTCGAACTTCTCTAGTGCAGACATATCTGGATCAAAGTCCGGCAATAATTCCATTTTGATCATATTAAGTTCATTGAACTCTTCGTTAAATTCACGGCGTGTGATTTCAATGGTACTCGCACCGTGTAAAAACGCCTTAACGTCATCTTTATTATTAGGATTCATTTTTAACACCTGCTCATGCAAAATTTGCATTCGCGAGTAATATGTCTTAAGTCGAGCTTCTAATAGTTTAACCTTTAGTTTATTACGGGTTTCTTCCGATTTAGACATTTTAATAATTTAAATTAAGTAACCCTGTATAATACAAATTCACCCAAATTCGAATAATAATTCACTAATACCCTATCTATTATTTTAAAAACATAAAATGTTTACTTGCCTACTGCGAATGTATACTCCACTATGGACTTTGAATATTAAATCATAAACTGTGGCGCGATAAATAACACGCGTACTGCGAATTATAGGTACCTATATTATACGTGTACTACCAAAGATGCGCGAGAGGTCCCCGCAACAAGTTTAAACCAGTTTCTCTACACGTGTCACGAAACGCGAGGGGTGGGCGCAGGGCGTGAGACGCAAGCTTACACTTGCCGAGTTTTACTTACACTACCCGGCGGTGAGACCGAGAAAGGTATAGCGAAGCGCGAGGTTGCACGGCCTAACGCAAATTCAAAATCAATGGCTTATACGTGGCGCGAGCCGCAGCGGGACGCAAGTACCTACTTAGCTCTCGACTCTAGCCTAACGCTAGCGCGCCGAGTCGGCGCGGCCGGCGTGGCTTGGCTTCGTATCGCTTACGCCACGTATTAATTGTAACACAAGACTCTATTTTGCGGAACGCTTCGTTGGTAAGTATTAGAAACACGAATGGTCACACAGACACGGAACACTGAACACACAATAATACACAATATAGGTAAATAGGTAGGTACCTAGGTGGCACAAACTTGAGGCACAAATCTAAATAAAAATGTTTTATAGGTATACCTACGTAAATTATGCGAATAATAGTAGGTAACTAAGTAAGTAGTAACGTAGTAGTTATGTCCAGGCTGAACTTATCGGCAGGATCATTTATTCTAAGGGCAGAATAAATAAAACAGTAATTATGAGTTAGGTATTAGGTAGGTACTCTAGGTACCTAAAATTATTTAGCGGTTGTACTTTATTGTTACCGATTATCTAGTAGTCACGAATCTCTAGGTCGAGAAGGAATATTTACTAATACCTAAAGTTACTTTAAGTGTTTCACACTATGCCATAGTATCAATTAGGGTTTACAAAGATCAAAATACCTAAATAGACCTTTATCGTACGTATAACTAAACAAATAAACGGTAAATATTCTGTAATAAGTAATTAATATAATAATATTTAATATTAAACAGCTATTCGATAACCGATATACTTACTTATATATACCTATCTTATATGGAATAAATAGAGTATAGTATAAGAAGGGAGTAGGTACGAGGTAATTGGACTGTATAATATATTTAAGGAGGATAGTGGAAACCGAGAATCCGGTTCGACTAGGACCAAAATATTGTGAGCGCCAAGCTGGAGTTATGTGTACACCGAAAATCAAATCGTCATGCAATCCAATAACGGTCCCACTTACCTATCGTGGTCACAGGTCACCCGAACAAGCACCGAATCGTATTTCCATTCACGTCCGATAAATGTATATGGATTGAGACTCAGTATGGAGCACCACTTATACTAGTACGACGCGACGGTTTATATTGCGATACGTGCATTCGCGATGATAGTTCTTGGCAGACTAACTGTCGCGCGGGGATGCGCGAGCGACGCACCGCTCTCGCGTCGACGTCGGAAGGCGCGCGGAGATGCGCGCGCAGATGAGGTGCGGGGAGTTGATTGAACATCTCCCCTCTCGGTGTGGGTTATTGCAGGCCCACGATGGCTTGCAGGTTCCGACACCGAATTACACTCCGAAATCATTCTCGGCGCGAACAATTCTGGTTTTAAAACTACTGAATTATTTAATTGAAAGGTGTTTGAAGTAGTTTCGACTAGCAAATAAATTCAATGTTTTAACAAATTATTTTGTTTACATTACATTACGTGTACATAAGATTTCTTTTTATGATAGTGAGTAACAAGACGAGCAAATCAGGTGCCTGATGGTAATCATCATGATTGTCCATATCAGACACAGTGCCACCCAGTGTTTTAATATTCAAAATTGTGCGCGGCACTGCACTGCGCCTGTCACCCCGAGATATTAGTTGGTGAAACTCGTCATGCCCAGTAATTTCGCTGGTTACAACAGCTACAATGATTACAAAAGATTTCAACGTTCCCGCTTTTACCTCTACGCACAAAGAGCATTAAAAATCAAAATATATTATTTTTCAAGTCTAAAAGAAATCCTAATACTTACCTGGACAAAGATTTAACATAAACAGTGTAATGGGTGATCTCCCCATTGGGTTGATCGGGTTTCTTCCAACTGATTACCAGTATGGTGGGCGATGACACCAATGCTTTTATAGCGGCCGGGGGGCCCGGCACTGAAATATAAAACAATTAAGTTTAACTATTAAGAATTAAGTTTAACTAAAAAATATCATTTGTCGTTTACATAAATCTGTAAAAAGTGAAAGGTCATTCTTCTTAAGGGTCGTAAAGGGTATCAGATCCAGAGAACGGGCAAAAGAGTCTTCTGCGGGAAAACATCCCCTTGGCTCCCTTTGGGTGGCGGAACCCTAAAATCTAGTTAAAGTGCGTGTAAACTTACCATCTTGCAAAGTCCCACATACAACAGGAAAAGAAAACGGTCCAACGCCATAATTAGAAAACCCGGCAACTTTGATAGTATAATTGGTATATTTAAGTAGCCCTTGTAGGTACATTTCGGTATGAGGTGATGTTATATTTTGGAGTGGCCCATCTGAAAATTATTACAATATTTTCACAGGAAATGGGACGTCTTAGAAGTTTGGCACGATCCTATGGAAAATTGTTGAGTATTCCTCTGTTTCCTCCAAGTATAGTTAACCTATTTGATATATTACTACTGATGGTCTATGGGGCCGTAAAGTTCGCGAATTGAGACCACGGACTGGTAAGCGCAGCGTAGGACGTCCTCCCACAAGGTGGACAGACGATCTAATAAGGACGGCAGGAGCACGCTGGATGCAGGCCACTTACAACCGGACTGGATGGAAATCTAAGGGGGAGGCCTATGTTCAGCAGTGGACGTCCTATGGCTGATATGATGATGATGATGATTTGATATATTTACATCCCGATATTTTGAAGATGAAGTATACTATGTCTCTATCATTTTTTTTTTAATATACTTTTAATCTTTTTGTAGTAAAAAAAAATATTTTTTGTGATTTTTGAATCAGATGAAAATAATTTTAATTAACCTATCAGAATAAAATTAAAAATACGATTTTTTTTTCAAATACTCAATTGCACTTTATTTATTAACTTTAAGCGTCGGAGCTAGAGTCGGTATTTATTTAAATAATTTTAAGGAGTGTCCCTTCTGTAACGTACCTTCAGTAGAATAATGAATATTATATCCAAGTACAGAAGCCCCATGTACATTTATAGGTTGCCATGAAACTCTTAAAGAGGTAGACGATATTCCTCTACATTCTACTCCTGAAGGGGCCTGTTCTGGTGCTGGAATATCAACTTTATTTGGTTAACTTATAGAGTCGAAAATGTTTTGTTGTTGGTAGGGGATTTTGGTGCCGAAACCCGGGAATATTACTATTTTAATAAAAATTACAATATTGACATTACCATCACTATTACCATTAGATTCCACCGCCAAGCGTAAGCGTAGGACGTCCACCCACAAGGTGGACAGAATAAGGACGGCAGGATCATGCTTTATGCAGGCCGCTTACAATCGGACTAGATGGAAATCTAAAGGAGAAGCCTATGTTCAGCAGTGGACGTCCTATTGCTGAGGTAATGATGATGATAAACATTAATAACATTGAAATCTTTTACGAATACCATTTTTTTTGAATTGATTCGCAGATTAAATTTCAATGCATATTGGCCTTAAATTATACTAACACCCGTATTCAAGAGAATACTATGAAGACCCAAACGCATAGGGCTGGTTAATCCAGTTGGAAACAATTGCCTGCAGTGACGAACGCGGTGAGAAATCCTTACTCAGCACAGTACCTTACATAAGTAATGTTCTTGAACACGGGTCACTAGTATTTTTTCCTAGACATTTTAGTACAATAAAAACCTTCTAAGATACAAACTGATTACCAGAAAATCTGTATTAAAGTTTATTACCTCCTTCCCTAGTAGTTTGGTACACTGGTAGAGAGAATGGTCCGTTACCAGCAGTATTGAAAGCGCTAATGGAAACTGCATATCTAAAAAATAATAAAAACATTTCTATAACTACGATTTTAATTCCTGAAAATATCTTACTAATATTATATATTATGTGAAAGTTTGTGAGGCTGGATGGATGGATGGATGGATGTTTGTTACTCTTTCACACCAAAACTACTGGACCGATTGGGTTGAAATTTTGTATGTAGGTAGCTTAGACACTGGAATAACACGTAGGGTACTTTTTTCCCCGATATTCCCACGGGAATGAAGTCTGTCCGGTGGAACCGCGGAGCACGCTAGTTTTTTAATTAATTATTGTTTGTAAAAATACACATTATAAGATCACATCCCTTTCCTGAAGGGTTAGGCAGAGGTGTACCCAGGACTCAGTCTCATAGTAGTTACACCCAAACTTTTAGAGCTTTACTTTTAGAGTAGAGAGTTATGTCCATTTATGCCCAATGCCATCTACCAGGCACAGTTCCAGACTCCTTGCAGTTATTGAGATAATTCCTAATGGAAAAATCCAAATAACACTTTGCCTGACCTGGGGATTGAACCCGGGACAACCCGGGCCCACTGCCTCACCGACGCAGTCCAGTTAAGGGTAAAACTAAACATAACATACATTCACGCCTTTTTCCCGAAGGGGTAGGCAGAGGTGTACCCAGGACTCAGTCCCATAGTAGATACACCCACATTTCGCCAGTATGTTATTGGTCCCATGTAATAGGGGGCGAGCCTATTGCCATCTACCGGGCACAGTTCCAGACTCCAGGCAGTTATTGAGATAATTCCTAATGGATAATCCAATATTTGACACTTTGCCTGACCTGGGGATCGAACCCGGGACCTCTTGATTGGCAGTCGAGCATGCGCCCTCTACGCCACCGAGGCAGTCAAACTAAAGTAAAACTAAAGGTTATATTATAATAACCTCATATAATATAATGTATGCATATAATATATTATTTTATAAAGTATATTTACCTCATATTTTTCAAAAGTCCTGAAAGCAGGGTTTCCTGTTTTCCCTTTCTTGATACAACTTTCACAGTTTTGATTTGCGTGTCGTTTGGACCTGAAAATTAAATTAATGTATTAAATAAATTTGTAATTATGAATTGTTTGATCTGTGTCTGTGTGTTATAATCTTATATAAGTATGTATATCAGTCATCTGGTTACCATAGTACAGGCTTCTAGCCTAGTTTGGGACCAGATGATCGTGTGTGGAAGTTGTCCAATAAAGAAAAATATTTATAGTAATACTTTGCTTACGAAAAGATGTAGTAGGTACTTAAAGGCGTGCATCTGACACCTCAAATTGAACAACTTTCAAATAATTGCGAAATAAACAAAATAATCTTTGAACTCCCCGTGCAAAATGTATCAGCTTTTTGGCCAGAGGAAACAGGGGAATATCGCAAATCGATCTAGTGAACTTTTTATAGGATTGTGTCAAATTGCTATCGTTTTAAAAATACTTTAACAATACCTAGTATATTGGTTACACGAGGGACTAAAGAGACCCATTGTTGCAATGGGTTTTAGCGCCGTGTGTTACACTCTAATTTTCATTACGATTGTGAGAAAATAAAATTATTAATTTCATCAAAACATTTTGGCTAATATCCTTCCTTATTTATATGTGCGACACCAAAAAATATAATCTACAGAACTACAAACAAAATTTAAAATAAATTTATTTTATTCTCTAGGCCCTAGAGGATGAAAAGTTATTTAAGCCCAATGACGTATTTTTGAAGCAAAGAAAGTTAAAAATATCAGCAGAGACTATTTTTCTCCACTTGCTACGATCCTGACTCACGACTGCCGCTTCTTACACTTTCGTCACATTCTTCTTTATTCACATAGGTCTCTATATAAATATCCATCTAGTCCGGTTGTAAGCGGCTTGTATCCAGCGTGTTCCTGTTACCTTTATTAAATGTCTGTCCAATATCTATTCATGGAATTAGTTCTCACCTGGATGATTAATAGCAGTGGGTTGAGCTTTAACTTTGTACCCGTGTAGGGGCCCATTATGGGTATCTAATGGAGGAGGTACCCATGACACTAGAAGTTCCCCGGGATTGTTTGTTTGTTGCACGTCTATATTAATAGGAGGCGATGATGGCGCTGAAATGTAGGATAATATTTGTGTTAGGCACGATTCGCACTACTTCCAATTCGCACTGCTTGAAAAAAACCTACGAAAATATTTCGCTTTGCACGGAATAAATTAAATTTACAGTCGAATGCTGAAATGTAAAAGCTTTTTTGTATATATTTTATAATTTTTTTATGATAGTGAGTGACAAGACGAGCAAATCAGGTGCCTGATGGTAAGCATCATGATGCCCATATCAGACACAGTGCCACCCAGTGTTTTAAAATTCTAAATTCTGCGCGGCACTGCACTGCGCCTGTCACCCTGAGATATGAGTTGTTGAATCTCGTGATGCCCAGTAATTTCGCTGGTAACATTGCCCTTCAGACAGGAACACAGTAATGTTTGCACATTACTGCTTGGCGGATGAATAAAATGAATGAATGAATGAAAACTCTATTGCTATCACAATATAACAGATAATAACAAAGAAGAAAAACTTGAAACTAGAAAGAAGTAACAACTGGCGGTCTTATCGCTCAGAGCGATCTCTTCCAGGCAACCATGCAGGGAAAAAAATACATATACTGAAGGAACGGTGGTTTCAAACACATTATACATTAATAAATAAAATATATACTAAATGCTTAATAATATATATATACCTAGTCTACCATTGTATGCTTACCATCAGGCACCTGATTTACTCGTCTTGTCACTCACTATCATAAAAAAAAATTCATTCAAAACTCACCTTCTTGTAGAGTAGTGAAGTGCAGAGCGTTAGTATAAGTGCTCAAATCGACTTGATTCCCCGCGGCCATACGTATGAGGTACTCTATAGACGGTTGTAGGTCTCTTATCTCTGCTGATTGACGGATGTCTGGGGTTCTTCTGAAATATATAGAACAAGCGTTACTGGCCATACAAAAGCCGCGATATAACTACCTACTACATAGACACTGCACACATGAAGTTTTATACACGTGCAAGAGTGTGCGTGAGGTGATTTCCCATAGAAGAGAGCTCGTGGAGAGCTCAATCTCGCTCGCGGGGTGAGGAAGGCCCGATTGGTGAGCGGATGACAGTGTCCATTCTATACGTAGTATTATTATCTATTCTGTGGTTTAGGTGTGCTCGGCCAACGTTTGCTGGGATTTTTGAATCGATAATTCATGTGGGAAATGGAACGTAAGTAGATGACGTATGAGCGATGACATTGGCTGAATGCAGTGTGAAGTGCAGTATGAATGAAAGAGATAGTAGATGGACGATGTATGCAAGAGCGAGGGAGAAAGCTGATTTGAGAGAACGGAAGATGGTGGAAGCCTGTAAAGACGGAAAGACATGTCCTTATAAAAGAAATAATAAAAAAGTGTTTAAACTAAAGCGGCGTTCTGATTCCCCTGCGTTTTCCCCCAAATTCATTTATAACATAACATAAAATCACGCTCTTTTCCCGAAGGGGTGTATACAGATAACCCAGGACTCAGTCACATAGTAGTTACACCCACTTCAACTCTAGGTTGTAATTAAGGAAATTCCTAATGGTAAAATCCAATACCACTTTTCGACTGACCTGGGGATCGAACCCGGGACCTCATGATCGGCAGTAGCGCTTACGACCATGCCACCGCCTCGGTGGTCATATAGTCATAATAGCTAGTCAACATTAATAAATATGTCGAGGAGATCCGTAGACGAACGAAAGTTACCGACATAGCGCAGAGGATTAGATAGATAGAAAGATAGATAAATACTTTATTCGTGCACCACAAAGAAGAAGATCTTAAAACAAATAATAATTCATAATATAATAATAATATGGGACAACTTCCACACATGTTCATCTGGTCCCAAACTAGGCTAGAAGCTTTGCCGATTTTGAGCCGATTTTGATGAAATTTGGCACAGACAATCTTTAGACTCTGAGAAAGGACATAGGCTACCTAAAAGTACGCAAACGAAGTCGCGGGTACCAACTTGTACTTATATAAGCTTATAACACCCAGACACAGATCAAACAGACATGTTCATGCACTCAAATGTTTGACCTGGCCGGGGATCAAACCCGGGCCCTGCGGCACAGAAAGCAGAGTTACTACCATCTGAGCCAACGAGACTGTCAAGTAATAATCACTACTGTAACAATGGGCGGTCTTATCGCTAAGAGCGATCTCTTCCAGACGACCGTGCAGAGAGAGGAGAGAACCGTAATAAACAAGTTGACGTGGCAATGGGCGGCACATAACAGGCCGATGGGGCTGTAGAGTTGGAGCATGAAGACCACGGACCGGCAAGCGTAGCATAGGACGTCCACTCACAAGGTGGACAGATGATGATGTGATATAACTTACCTAGTAAAATTAACAGATCTAGCGTTATCCCAGCCATAAGCATCATTGGTATACTGCACAGTATAATATTGGACATGAAGCGTGGAATCTATCCAGGACACCTTCACTGAGTTACTGGTTATGGAGTCCAGTTGGAGATCGTGAGGGGGTGTAGGTGGTTCTATTGGAACAACACAACATACATTCACGCTTTTTTCCCGAAGGGGTAGGCAGAGGTGTAATACCCAGGGCTCAGTCCCATAGTAGATACACCCACATTTCGCCAGTATGTTATTGGTCCCATGTAATAGGGGGCGAGCCTATTGCCATCTACCGGGCACAGTTCCAGACTCCAGGCAGTTATTGAGATAATTCCTAATGGAAAAATCCAATATTTAACACTTTGCCTGACCTGGGGATCGAACCCGGGACCTCTTGATTGGCAGTCGAGCATGCGCCCACTACGCCACCGAGGCAGTCTCTGTCAGTTCTGTTGGAAAATGTACAGAAAATTTTACCTGTTAAGATTATAAACTGAAAGGTGCTTTAATTTGGACTTAAAATTATCTTCGTGTACGCCAATCAAGAGATAACAACCAATCGCCCGTGTTTTCGAGCGATATAATAATAATGTTGACACAATCAATAAAATTTACATACATACAGTCACGCCTTGTTCCCCCCGGGGTAGGCAGAGACTATTTCCCTCCACTTGCTACGATCCTGACATACAACTATCGCTTATTTCACTTTCATGACATTTTTCATACATGCTCGTCGTTTGTGGTACTTTTGACTTGGCCTTTCCTAAGAACAACATCAACTTGTTCATGAAAAGTACGCCTAGGACCTCTACCGACTTGACCATTCACACTAGCCTTATAAATCTCTTCTGTTAATTTCCTTTCATCCATCCTCTCCACATGTGCGAACCACCTCAGCATTCCTTTCTCTATCTTTGTCACGACACCTACATCATCAAAATTTACATACATACATACATTCGCGCCTTTTTCCCGAAGGGGTAGGCAGTGTACCCCAGGACTCAGTCCCATATTAGATACACCCACATTTCGCCAGTAAATAAAATTTACTGATGCACAATATTTATGGTTATAGAATCCAGAACTTAGTACTCAATTTCATATGGAAATTAGGCAAATTTTCTTATTACAGACAATTAAACTTACCCAAAATATCCAAATTAACATGATACATGGCAACCCCGTGGGGATTAGAGGCTCTGCATTCATAATTACCGCCGTCCCGCGCCTCAACGTAATTAATATTTATTGTACTGGTCACACCATTGTGCGTTAACGTTTCTGATATGGTAATCCTGAAAATTATGGGATACATAATTTTTTGATTGCAACATTGACTCTGAGATATTACTGCATTTGTCAATCAATGATTTAGGGTCGTTACACATCTCACGGAAGATGCGTCGCGTCTTTTGAATGAATGAAAACTCTTTATTGCTACCACAATATAACAGAAAATAACAAAGAAGAAAACCTTAAAACTAGAAGTAACAACTGGGAGCCTCATCGCTCAGAGCGATCCAGGCAGATCTTCCAGGCAACCATGCAGGGAAAGGAAATACATATATGAAGGGACGGTGGTATTAAACACATTATACTTAAATAAATAAAATACATACCAAATACTTAATTATATATATACCTAGTCTACGTATATATTATAGTAGTAATACTATAATATATACGTAGACTATATACCAATACATCATATATCCTTAGATTATAAAAATACATACATAACACTATAATAATATTATACAGATTATATAATATATAGATACACAATTTTATATAGGTACTTATAAGTGAGCCAATTTATAATATAAATAACAAATTATCTGTCTTTTATGTCGAGTAACGTCAGAACAGATAAATGTGTACCATACATAAACTTATGTATATAACACCCAGTCGATCAAACTGACATGCTCATGTACACAAATAACCTGCACGGGGATCGAACCCGGGACTTGCGGCCGCTCATACCAAGCTATCTGTATAAAACGGAAACTAATTACATAAAATCATTTTTGTTCCATCATGATTAGGCAGAAGTTTTTTAGTCTTTTTGTAATCATTGTCATAGATATACGGACCTGAAATACATACAAAAAACAAGTTCCTATACGGTATATACAACTCATAATGTCGCATAAAATGGCTGCCATGGCTATGATTTGACAGTTCAACTGCTACGAAACTTGTCGCATAAGATGGCTGATCAGGCACAACAACTGTCACGTTGTATGCAACTGAATGTGCCGTCTCCGTATATTCCTTCCTTCAAGCATCTAATAGGGGGCGATCTTATTGCCATCTACCGGGCACAGCTCCAGAATACCAGTCTTCCATTGAGAAAATTCTAAATAGAAATATCCTAAACTTTTCACATTAAATTAAACTTACCTAGTAGATGTGAAATCGATAGGGTTCCCGTTCAAAGTCCATTTTATCCTTATAGGGTTGTCACCTAACGGATGGCACTTTATCGACACTGGTAACCCTACTTTAGTAGTTACATTCGTTCCCAACGATTCAAAATGTACTGGCTCTAGAAAAGAACAAGAAGTTGTATGATATTGGAGGTTATCTTAAGGAAAGGTCAGGTCAAAAGTACCCACAGCAAGTGTGACGAATGTTTTTTTTTTTTTATGATAATGTGACAAGACGAGCAAATCAGGTGCCTGATGGTAAGCATCATGATTGTCCATATCAGACACAGTGCCACACAATGTTTTAAAATTCAAAATTCTGCGCGGCACTGCACTGCGCCTGTCACCCGCCACCTGAGGTATGAGTTGTTGAATCTCATCATGCCCAGTAATTTCGCTGGTAACATTGCCCTTAATACCGGAACACAGTAATGTTTGCACATTACTGCTTGGAGGCTGAATAACTGACAAAGGTGTGGTACTTCCCCAGGCGGGCCCCTGCAAAAGAGGCCTACCACTACAATAAATAAAATGTAATAAAAGTTTAAGAATTGTAGCAAGTGGAGAGACATTTGACTACTGGCCCATATGAACCTGATGCTGCAGCATCAGGTTAAAAAATCTTTGCAATATTGGTGAAGTAACAGGATACCAAATTTCGCATCGATCAGACCACGAAATTGCTCATATCCTGCTAGAAAAGAGCTGATCATCTTCAAACTGCTGAGCATTATCGATGCCATACAGACAGATACACAGACTACAGACACGTCAACCTTATATCACCCTTACTTTCAGTCGGGGGTTAAATATACAATACAATACAATACAATACTCTTTATTGAGACAAAAATTTATACAGATTAAACTTAAAAATGAAATAAGAGAACTTAATTCTAATTGGTCGACAATGGGAGACCTTATCGATTTAAGTGATCTTTTCCAGACAACCAGCCTTTGGTTGGATAGGGGAATGATAGGATGAGTTGGGGGGTGGGAAAGGACACAAATCATAATATTAATCTTCAACTAAGTCTTATTTTTACCAGACCATAAAATACAATTATATGAATTACTTACATAAAATACATTTTTAATACATATACATAACACAATATGACTACAAAAAATATAATACTTACTATTAACACTAATCCAAATATTCTGATTTAAAGTGTCACCCACTCCGTTTTCCACGTTGCACGAATACATTCCTTCATCGGATAATGACACCACTTCAATAATTAAAGTTCCATTAGAAAGACTCATTATACCACCGCCGGCTAAATCTAGAACTGGACGCCAAATACCTAAGGATGCTAGAATGGAAAATAGATAATAATTATTGAAATATTTATATTATTACAGCACTGGTCTCCCCGATTATACTGCTCAAGAATCCATGGCCTAGTTCAGATCTCATTGAAATGGTAAATGTCGATGTCTTTTTCAGCGCTACAGTGTTTCGGAATTAATGTGCATACAGCAACATTTTGTAGAGAACGTCTTAATCACTCCAGTAAAACTAGGGTTTATACTTTTACTAGCTGTGCCCCAGGGTTTCATCCCCCGTAGATCGGGAAAAAGTACCCTATGTGTTCTTCCATGGTCTAAGCTACCTGCATACCAAATTTCAGCTCAATTGTTTCAGTAGCTTTGGCGTGAAAGAGTAACAAACATCTAACCAAAGCCGCGCTAGATGGCGCTGGAGGTTCTAAATTCCACGCAAGCTTTTTGTTCATCTGTTAAAACGTAACTTTTTTTCATTGTACTGAAATTTCAGAATTGTAATATTAGTAAGATTTGCCTGCATGCGTGCGTTTTTTACCGTTGTGTACATAATATCCTTCTGATTGTTTTTGTGTTCTTGAGTTGCATAAGTTGTATACTATTTCTACTGTGACTTATGCTGAGCGTGTACCGTATTCAGGTTACGTATACTCGTACCTAATTTGAAGCTTTTGGCATCTGGTAATATGTAATACTAAGTTTTATTATTTAACTATAAACTCAAAAACTGTAACTGCCTCTACTTATTTACCTGCATAAAAAAGTTTCTATTCTATTCATTTTTGTGCAACAAACAACTAAAAATTGTGACGCAGTGCGAGAAACTGATTGTCTTACCATCACGTTTCATCCAATGTATTTGTGGAGTAGGGTAGCCATTGGCGTTGCAATACACAACTCCCCTTTGGCCCAAAAGTAGTGATGTATTAGATGGCTCGTCTACCCATTTTGGTGCCACTGAAAAGTACAAAAGTATCATCATAAATACCGATAAATTAATCATTAATTGATTTTGGTAAATAATATATGGAAGGTTTACTTTTTCCAACTTTATCAAAACTACGACGAGATTATGGAGCATTTTAATTAATATAACGATTAACATAACAATAATTTCATAATAAAAAAAAACTTCTTTTTTAAACCTTATAATTTATAATCAAAACTTTAAAAAATGCTTTCTCGAGCTTACAAAAATTTTAAGTTCCATAAAACAAAGTCAAATAGAAATCCTGATCTTACTAAAGCTTTCGACCAACTCACCATTGATATAGAGGTCTGCAGTTTGGTTAACTTTACCTACATGATTTGTAGCAATACATGTATACTTTCCACAATGTTCTAAAGACACTCTTTTAATTATAAGCACGCTGAATAACTCTGAACTTCGCTCTGTTATCTGAAAATGAGTAGGGAGTACCACAAGGCGACGTTTTAGGACCAGCGTTTTATAATATTCATGCATTAATTTTAGGTCAATAGAATATCGTTAGGATATCATATAATCTATAAACATTTTTAGTTTAAGCACAGGACACGTTAAGAGGACTTTATATTTATTTCAATTTAAGATTTCAAATAGAAAAATGGACAAAAATTTCCAAAACAAATTTATGATAACAATAAAATTGCATTACCCAAGTTAAGTACTTTGTACTTAAACACATATTTATGACCTTCAATTAGGCCTGGGACACTCCGCATTAAAGGTATGAAGCTACAAAAAGCTGAGGCGTCCGTCTTGACGGTAAACTTTGTAAAGGCTAGACAGAAAGAACAAATAGAGAGATACGCGATAGAAAGAGAGGCAGATTGTAGATTAATATAACGATAATTAGGAAGGCGCTGTGCGACCTGAATTGCACTTTATTGTGTCGAAGCTAGTCGCTATTCATTTCATTTAAAATAGAATAGAAGAGACACTCCTCAAAATCATTATCTGTCCCTTTAGTATTCTGTGCTACAACTTAAACAATTTTCAATGTAGTATATTTTGTTGTAAATTGAACTCACCTTTAAACTGGCCGGAATCTTTTTGCCATCTTTCAACCAAGAATAGTAAATAGGGGGATCCCCGCTGACAATATTGCAAGTGATTTGTACTATTTGACCTTCTTTTAATCCTGTACCTACTCTTAATTCATCTAATTCTGGCGCTTCCACTACCTGAATTTCAAAAGACCTGAAATTGCAACATTTTAGAACATAACATCATGCCTTTCCTAATCATCCTTTTTTTCCTGAAGGGTTAGGAAGAAGTAAACCCATCCTCATATTAGGCAGGTAGGTTACTAGTGAGTCTCCTAGTTCAAAGCTGGTATGTGACTTCCAGCACTTTGCTATTTAGATTACCATGCATATTTTCGGCCTAGGGAGCGCAAGCGCCTAAGTTTTGACGTTGGGCAATAATGCTTCGCATGTCTGTAAGTCTCTCCGGCTGTTCTCCTCGATTGGTTGCATTTCAAAACCAATTGTCGTGACATTTTGTGAGCAGATTCAATATTAATATAGAATTTTTTGTGGATACAGAATTTGGAATTTTTCATAATGATGGCCATGGCGGTTGAAAACACAATAAATGCTTAATTTCCTGCGTCATATCAAATCACAAGGCTTTTTCATCAGCTTTTGAAAAGTATTTATGATTTCTTATTTTAAACCGACTTCAAAAAAGGAGGAGGTTCTCAATTTAGTAACTTGCGCGGTGAACATAATACGAAATTCTGTAAGCATAACCATCTCTCTCCACAGCTCACAAGTATTATTATGTCTCACCTTCTAGCCATTTCCCCTGAAGGACTATAAACGATACAAGTGTATGTTTCTCCATTTTCTTCCTTAACAACTCTAGCTATATTCAACACCCCGTCATCGCCCGGCTCGAAGATCTGCCGTTTTTTTCTCTTCGTATGTTTACTGTTGTATGTCCGTTTGTAACGATTGTGTTGAGGGAATGTTGAGCTTATTACTTTCTTCCCTTTGTGTTCCCATTCTAATTTACTAGAAAAAAATATTTTAAAAAATTACAACAAAAATGCGCGATGAAACAAAAAGGCGCGATGTTATCATCGCACCTTTTTCGCAGGTAGAGGTGTACCCAGGACCCATAGTAGGTACACCATAACTTCATCAGTTTTTGTGACGTGTAATAGGCGGCGTGCTTTTTGCCATCTACAGGGCACAGTTCCAGACTCCAGGCTCTCTATTAAGATAGAAAAGTAAAGGAAATATCCAATAACACATTTTTCTGACCCGCGGATCGAACCCGGGACCTCATGATTAGCAGTAGAGCTTACGAACTACGCCACTGAGCCATTATTAATGATTGTATTTAAAAAATATGAATAAATTCAATTAAACACAAATTGAATGAGTAGGCACAGTTAGTGAGGGGGGAAAGCAATTGTGTCCAAAAGTTGGACACATTATACACTATATAATGGACACTATATAACGTGTTTGCTCCCCCAGAGAGCATCTAAACACTTAAGTGATCTACAAAATACAAATACATAAACATACATTCACGCCTTTTTCCCGAAGGGGTATGCAGAGGTGTACCCAGGACTCAGTCCCATAGTAGATACACCCACATTTCGCCAGTATGTTATTGGTCCCATGTAATAGAGGGCGAGCCTATTGCCATCTACCGGGCACAGTTCCAGACTCCAGGCAGTTATTGAGATAATTCCTAATGGAAAAATCCAATATTTAACACTATGCCTGACCTGGGGATCGAACCCGGGACCTCTTGATTGGCAGTCGAGCATGCGCCCACTACGCCACCGAGGCAGTCAAATACAAAATACAAAAATCTTTATTTGGTAAAATTTTGAGTGATACATGATTTCCAGTGGACTCCGCATTAGGGCTAGCCTGTATCGCGGGAATCCTGACATGGTTACCAACAAACTATTACTTATTTAATAACAATATACAGTTATTTATATTTATACAAGGGGCCAGCTTTTTGATCGTTAAGTTAACCATTTGTCAAACTACAGTTAAATTTCTAACCAATGGTAAAATCGTGTGGAAAAAAATAGCTAACCAGGGATGAAAAAACGAATTTTGTCGAATTTTAACTATTTGTCAAAAAAATTAACCATTGGTCGACTTAACCAGTGATCAAAAAACCCAGCCTAAATCACTTAAAAAAACATTAATTAATTAAAGGTAGTATCTCATTATGTACTAGTTATTGTATTTGATGTATCTGCGGGTCTGCGTCTGCTATATGTTCAGCAATATGGGCTTTGTGTGTGTGGGGGTGTGGGGGTGTCTATGGTAATACCTTATGGGATATCCATAGTATGGGCATCTGAGCTTCAATGGTTCACCACTTTGGACTTTTATTGGAGGCAATGTTCTTATATAAGGTGGACCTGAAAAATAATAGCAAAATAATTTATAGATTTTTACATTAATACAATTCTTATAGCTTATTCTTTTGCAGGGGGTCGCCTGGGGAAATACCACACCTTTGCCAGTTATTCATCCGCCAAGCAGTAATGTGCAAACATTACTGTGTTCCGGTCTGAAGGGCATGTTACCAGCGAAATTACTGGGCATGACGCTAAATCATGATTATTTTATTTACCTCTACGTTTCGACTGAGTTGCATCAGCTGCGGTCACGAGAAGACTCAAAATGTTTTTAGCGCGATTAAATCCCTTTTCCTTCATAAAATATATTGTACATTTCAATACTTACCATAAACATCAACTCTCGCCATATGGCCAGTACTTCCATCTCCTTCGTAAGCAGTACAAGCATAGAGCCCACCATCTTCTATCCTTGCTCTCGATATGTTCAGATGGGTCACCACTCCATGCCCTGAGGGCGACATCATTTGCCCTAGAATGTATCTGGAATGATCAGTGAAAAAATCCATTTAAAAGCGTACACAGCATCTTGGAAACACACAACCCTATGACTGTGACATTGCAAAGAAGAGTTTTGGCAGGAAATCAGGTAAATGGGGCGTTGCATACTTTTATGAACAGTCAAAGTGTCTAAAAAGGCACGACTGGCTGTGCATAGAGGGGTGCTTATCCCCACACTTACGTATGGTAGTGAATGGTCTGGCAGAAGAAGCATGAAAGTAAGATTAATGCTGTGGAAATGAGAAGTTTGGGAAGTATGACTGGAGTGACCTTGATGGACAAAGTGAGGAACAGTGTGATAAGGGAACGCTGTGGCGTGGTAGAAGATGAAAGTGGAAGAATCGAAAGTTGTATGTCAGGATCGTAGCAAGTGGAAAGAAATAGTCTCTGCCTACCGCAATGGGAACAAGGCGACTGTATGTATGTATGTACGTATGTACAATCCTATGAAAAATTTACCAAATCCATAAATAAATAAATGATGGGGACAACTTCCTCACACGGTCATCTGGCCCCAAACTAGGCAGAGCCTGTACTATGGTAACCAGATGACTGATATACATACTTATATATGCTTATAACACCCAGACACATGAGCACAATGCTCATGTGCACAAAATGTTTGACATGACCGGGTATCGAACCCGGGACCTGCGGCTCAGAAGGCAGGGCACTACTGGCTGAGCCATTCGGCCAGTCACAATATTTTGTATTCCCTAGTTTCCTCGGAATATTATGAACCCATTCCATAAAGGCTTCTGTCTTCTTTCTAAGCGCCTTTGGAATGAACAGACTTGTGACGTATATGAATATTAATAAGTAAATTAAATACCACTTTTTAACCAGTAGTATATCACAAAAATCATAAGTAACCGAATAAATTGTGGCATACGTATGTACCTATGCATAGGATAGAGTTCCATACTTAAACAAAATGCTTTAAATCGCTTTATATATACATTGCCGTGGGGTTACCGGCTTTAGAATAGTACCTCACCCTCTCTACCCGTGGTTGCTGTAAGAGCCGGCTAAGGGTTAACAGATCCGGAGGAGGCAGCAGCGTCCTCTGTGTAAAACCATCAAACTGCGCTCGCCAACCCGCCTGCCAAGCGTGGCGAGTATTGGCAACAACCCCCCTTGTGGGGGAGGCTTATGTTCAGTAGTGAAATTCCAACGGCTGTATGATGATACAGCGCCATCTATGAGTTCCTTGCGCAAAGTATGGAAATACGCAGTAAAATGGCTATAACTTTTGATTATGTTAACTTAGAAGTATGATTTTTTTGCAGCCACTAGAAACCGAAGATCTGAGTAGTTGATAGCAATTTCAACTAGACACCTCCACGCGTTCCCGTTAAAAAGACAACAAAGCGATCCTATAAGAGTTCCTCTTTTCCTTTTGGAACCCTAAAAATCTTAACATACAACTAATAAACAACTGTTTACAGTTGTTTACAGGCAACTAGAAAACTGACAATATGGTTGGCCACAGAGCAATTCAGCAAGAAGTATTACCTAGTATCAGTGTTAGATGATATGACCAGTCCATCTCTCTCCCATATAAACCTAGGCGGTCTATCTGCAGTCGCTGAGCACTGTAAACTGACCTGAAATGTAGAAGGTTGATTAAAGAACACTATCTTTCGCAATTGTTTTTGAAAAGTAATTTATTATCACTATATATTATAAGACCCTAAATGACTCAATGCAACGCAGAGCCTTAACCACTGATCCTAGATACTTGAAACTTGGAATGTAGGTTTTTTTATGTTGTCTGGACGTGTGCTAAGAAAGGATTTTTGAAAAATCACATTTTATGTGGTCCAAAAAGGCCGTCAAAGTTTTGGTATAAAAATCACATATTTCATAATTGCGAGCGGGCAAAGCTGCTGGATTTACACTAGTGGACCTATATAATATACAAGCTGTGCCCCGGGGTTTCACCCGCGTCTTCATTGCCGTGGAAGTATCGGAATAACCCCATGTGTTAATCCAAGTTTTCATCCATTCACAATAGTCCTTGTACCTAGCGGGGAGGCAGCCTTTGAGCTCATCTTTAAAAAAAAACTAGATGTTTTTAGAGATGGACCCTGATAGATGCTATACATTACCTTTAGATCAAAAGCTCAAAGGGGCCTCTGCACGTGGGACTTAAAAAAAGTCTCCGTGCACGCCTGTCAAAAGACCAGGGGTGGTATTAAAGCTCAACAGAAAAGAGTAAACACGGAACTAATTTAAAGTGTATGTGTTGACTTAAAAGTTTTTCTAATTGATAAATACAGTGGCGCGCCCATTATTTTCTAATCTTTTATGTCAAGCTATACGAACACATAACAGCAGCAGTAAATTTACCTGTCAAACGTCATTTTTTGTATACCGTTTGACAGCAGACATTAAGCAATTAAACTCTTTCCACACTTCTACTGCTGTTCGTAATAAGGGGGCCGGTACATCCCGGGTTTCCGAGCGACATAATAATAATAAAACTAACAAATAAATGTAGATACTTACATCTTCGCCGGGTGTGATAATCTTATCGTTAAAATGTTGAGTTATGATGATATTACTGTTGATATCTCTCTTATTCCTGATGAAATTGACACCTGGAAAATTATACACAAATGTTTTATATGTGTTACAAACATTTGTAGTACCTACCTAATATTTAAGGGGGTGTACCTATCTACACGTCAACCAAAACAACTAAAAATGTGGTAGGTGTACAGTTGTGTTATTTTATACTTCGTTCAACATACTTTGCCAGTATAGCCAGTATTGCCAGTATTAGGGTTGAAAATTAATAAATTAAATTTAAATTTGTGTTGTAATATAATCATAATATTCATGTAAAACAATAAAAAATGTTTTAGGCCCATAAATGCAAGGATTTTTTGTATCAAAAAATTCAGTAACAGAGTAAAACAGCCGTTCTAAGAGCCAAAAGAGACATTATTTTTTTCTGTAAGTCGGTTGAATCATAAGAGTGAATGTTAAAGAGCTCAGGAAAAAAGCTAGTGCCTATATGAACTTTGTCAGATATAGCTTGATCAATGACAGCTGAACAAAAATCAATTTTTTGGCCATATTTCCATAAATAAAGTCCTAAAAGGGTTCTTAATTTATCAATTGAATATTAATTTACCCGATAAGTTACCATTTATGAACCAAATTTAAGGAAATATGACCAAAAAAAATTTTTTTTAAGCTGGCATTGATCAAGCTAAATTAGACAAGATATACCTAGTGCTATGCAATTAAGTACATACTCAATATTTATTTGAGCAGTTAAAGATTCATAAAAGTAGATAAACTTAACTTAATGGTAAGCAGATATTGTTTTTGCAGAATTTAGTTTGAAATATTATGTACCAACTTATATAGGTTAAGCTTTAGGACTGTAATTACTTACCCAATTCACCAGTTTCATACACGTTTTGCCTTCTCTTCGTTTTTCTGTGTGGTGTTGATCTGAAGCTGAAGGAAAAATTTAGAAAGTTTTAAATAAGAAAATATACCTTCACTAAACTTTTATTATAGTTAGCCATTGGTGTTAGTAGTTCCTAAAACAAATTATACTTTTTATTAACAATGTAGCAAAGGTTTATATTTATTTAAATGTTAAACTTTTCTTTAATAATGATCCTCCTCCCTCCTCAGAATAAATTTGTTTTTGATTATTTACAAACATGAAAATTCTCGCCTGTTTAGTCGCGATTTGACAGATGACATTCGACCGTGTCAGTGCCAGCCGATAACAATGACATTGACAATAGTTTTTTTACTGACAGTGAGAGCTTCGAAGATATTATTTTGTTTTTTTTTTATAGTTTAGCGTCACACGGTTCATACATTTACTAAGGTTGAGGACATAATATTATGTAAAAAATGCACATAAACCACTGCAAATCCTTTAGTTTTATTAATAATGTACTCTAAAATAATCTTGCGCATATTATTACCTAGAAGTTATTATAGATGACTTTAATTCTTAAATCGTCTGATAAAAGGCTTTTGAATTTACTTTCATGTAAATTATAATCTAATTTTAGACATTTTTTTACATCTAATTATATTGTATCACATAGGTAAGTTATAGGTATGTAAATATAAATGGCCAAAAAAAAATGTATTACCTACCAAACATTAACATAAACAAACCGCCTGGTGCATGCATTTCCATCATCTGCAATCTGCACACAACACCCAAGCTCCCTGTAAAGTCCACTCTCCACGATCCGAGTCATAAATTCAAATTGAGCATTATGCACAGTCATGGCGCCGCACGGTAATTTCATTAATCTCTCTAATTTATGCAGCTAACTGACGGTTATCTAAGATTGCTTGTACAAGCTTGTCTCAGATGAGAATAATGTTCTAAGTACCTATCATCGTTACTTTTATTCCACCGTCTAAAAATGATTATTTTGGTCTGCTCACTAGTATTAATGGCGGTAGGTAGGTATTAGGTATACCTACTTACCTTACTTAACTCTTAACGGAACAGAATAGGAACGTTTTGGACACGGGTACTGATATGAAACGGCATAATAGTAGATAAGTATGGCACCACGGAAATGTCATCGCAAGAATTCCGGCCACAGAGCAATACTGTATCGGCTGCATCATAATATTATTATTATGGTGCGCAATTACTGTAGCCGTCATACTTTATCGAAAACTATTTCTAGCGAACTTGAAACGAACTTGTAGGCGCATTATTGGGGTGGGTTCCCATCGAGTCACACTAAACGAGTCACACTATGACACGTTGGGACTTTTTTTCCCATCGAGTAACACTGTTACCCGTTGCAAACTTTTTTTTTAATAAATTCCCATCGTGTCACACTGTTACCCGTTGCATAATTTTTTTTAATAAGTTCCCATCGAGTAGCACTGTTACCCGTTGCAACCTTTTTTTTTAAATAAGTTCCCACCGTGTCACACTGTTACCCGTTGCAACATTTTTTTTAAAAAGGATTCCAACGAGTTTCAGTGTGACCGGTGTGCCGGTTATTACGTTCCTGTTTTGTTCCATTCTAGTGCGCTTATTGGCTTATTCTTCAGTCTTATCTATTGTGACGAGGGCTTTACGTAGTTATGTTTGAGTAAACCTCTTGTTCTGTCCAAACCAATCTACCGACGAAAAGAGCAATAATGGAAAATGACATTTTGCTCACGAATCTCCATCGGAATCGATAAAATTGAAGTGCATTCTACATATGGGACAACTTCCACACACGGTCACCTGGTTCCAAACTAGGCTAGAAGCCTGAGTACTATGGCTACCAGATGACTGATATACATACTTAAATACGCTTATAACACCCAGACACAGATCAAACAGACATTATATTCATGCACACAAATGTTTGACCTGGCCGGGGATCGAACCCGGGGCCTGCGGCACAGAAAGCAGAGTTACTACCGTCTGCGCCAACGAGGCTGTCAAACATTCTTACATACTTCATATTCTTACATCATTTCTTACTATACTTTCTTTTTGTCTATGTCTTTTCATTTACGTGTGGAGTTCCGTTTCTACTATCTTTTCTGTCAAGCTATACACATATACACTTCCTGTATCCATTAGGCATGCTAAATCCATTCATATTTTCAAAAAAAAAAAATAATAAAAGAACACTACCTATCTTCCATTTCATAAAATTGCCTGTAGCTCAATTATATTTATATATTTTATAATATTATTATGAATATATACCTATGTAATAAGTATATTTATGTATTTTATAGTATTAATTATAATAATTATTAATACCATTGTATTATATACTCTATAAATATCTATTCTATGTATGTTCTGTTGAAGTATCTATTGTATGTGTTGTTGTGTAGGAGTAAAATACCAAATCCCAAATTATCTAGTTATCACCACCGTCGTTTATTGTTTTTAACTCTCCGTTACCATCCCCAGGTTGTCTGTAAGAAATTGCTTAACGCCATAAGACCGCCGGTTGTTTATCGTATTACCTGTAAATTGTTTTGTAACATTGTTTTTTATTTTATTTTGGTATGCAATAAAGTATTATTCTATTCTATTCTATATTTCGATATACTTATGGCAACTAAATTTTTCAAAAGTCCCGACACCCAAACTCTAGTATAAATCACTATTTCACATTGAACGAAGTTTTTCTCCTACCTGAAGCTTTCGGTCAAAATATTAGCTTTGCAGGTTTGAACTCATGTGGCCATATTTCAGTAAGATAACGATGAAACTGACCGCTGACCACGGAACTTTGTTTTTGTTTGGTCGTAACGGTTTCTGACTTAGGTTATTGAGCGGTTTAGTTTGCGAGCTAGTTTTAATAGAAACGTACTGTACTTACTTAAGTTAAGCCCGTCACACACGCAGCTATAATATATATTAATATACCGTGAATAGGTATTTACTGAACAAGCGTGCTCCAACTTAGGCCGCATCATCACTTACCAGCAGGTGAGATTGCGGTCGAACGCCTGTTTAGTTACATATAAAAAAAAAAAAACCGTCCTATAATATATATTATAGCAAGCTACCACACACGGAGATAATGCTATAATATATATTTTAGCCTTCATTTCATTGATCAGTAGTTTATATTAATATGCAATAATAGGTATATATTACGGTATATGTTGGTGACGTCATAGAAATATACTGCGTGTACGGTCAGTCGAATATTTGTATAGAAAATATATCGTAACATGCCTTGCTATGATTTATATCAATATATATTATAGCTACGTGTGTGACGGGCTATACCTTGTAAAATATAGCTTGGTACGTGGCAGCAGAACAAAAATATAAGTTTTGGTCATAATTCCTTAAATTAGTTAAGTAGGTACTCGATAAAATGGTATCTTATCACGTAATTTATAACTCAAATGGTTGGTTGCCTGGAAGAGATATCTCTGAGCGATAAGGCCGCCAATCAACGATATTAATGTACTACGCACTAGATTTCACGTTCCGAACACTCGCTTTGCTCGACTAAAGTGCACTTCAATCCGTGCACCTTACTTTAGTGAATCTTCGACATCCATGCAGTGTGAACGCGTTCGGAGCTGTGCTAATATTACAACAAATTGAAAACAAATCGAGTTTTTATTTTTCGTTTGATTTGATGACAAACTATTGGTAACATAAACGCAACTGAATAAATTACTGAATGAATTAATGAAACGAATGAACAACTGATGAACTAAGTAACAGAATTTGAGCAAATATTTTTTATGAACGTTCTTGTCTATCATAGAATATCAATGCCGACAATTGTTACAGGTTTTTAGTTTTAATTTTTTATGTTTGTTATTTTCTGTATTGTGATACAATTAAAGAGTAATCTATTGTAATCAAATACGTTCTTAGGAAATATGGACAAAAAATAGATTTTTGTTCAGCTGTCAGTTATAAAAATTCTCCTCATTTTAAAATCAAAAACATCTAAAGGGATCTTATTTCTAGAAATTATCTCCATGACAGCCTGGAGTCTGGAACTGTGCCCGGTAGACGGCAATAGGCTCGCCCCCTATTACATTGAACCATTAACATATTGACAAAATGAGGGTGTACGTTTGAATGATCTGAGGGGTATACCTACTATGGGTCTTAGTCCTGGGGACATCTCTGCCTACCCCTTTGGAAAAATGTGTACCTAATTGTAGGTTATGATATGTTATTGTTATGTGACTAGCGACTAGCCTAGACTAGAGTGACTAGCCCACGGAATGCAGAACTTGACTAAGCTAATTAAGTATAGTCGACCTCCTACGGCAGAGCGATGGCCGGGACATGTAAATAAAATTCACAAAAGCAGGGTTTTTAGCATTGATTTAAAGAAAAGAGGAGATAGGGTACGTTGTCACAGCGCTTAGTCAACAACTGGCACGTGCAATTTGCTCAGTGTGAAGTTGTGAAGTTTGCACAGTGGAATATAATGAACAACAAAGATAGAAAGACGTACCTAAGATAGAAATGCGACCGAGACAACAATATTATTCCCTCGTACGACCTTACTTTACTGACGTAAGTGGACCTAGTGGGACCTAATTTGAGCTTGCCATTTTCGAGAAGCCAGTACCTCATCTCCCCTTTTCTTTAAATTAATGTTTTTTAGTTACATCTCAGTCCACCTTCCATTCCAAGTACCAAGAAACTCATCAGAAACTTGGAGCTACTTCAAAATATGAAGCACAAGTTTTCCTATGAAATATACCAACTTTGCTTTTATAGAGTAAGGAGTAGATAGGAACTTACTTAGCCGGATGTTGAATTCTCTCCGTGCGTTGGGAGATCCCTGAAAAATAATTAATATTTGTTAAACGTTTTTTTTATGATAGAGAGTGACAAGACGAGCAAATCAGGTGCCTGATGGTAAGCATCATGTTTGCCCATCATATCAGACACAGTGCCACTCAGTGTTTCAAAATTTAAAATTCTGCACGGAAAAAAAGGAATTGTCCCATCAACAAAAAAAATATTGTTACCAATTCCAAGACAATATTTACTTAACTTACCAATATATTGTCATTTTAATAATTTCCATTTCCTTCAAAATACAAAAAAATATTGTTGCTTTATTGTCTTAAAACAAGTAAATATTGTCACGTAAACATTTTGATAGTTTAGTTTTAAGACAAGGATTAATGTCGTAGTAATAATAAACATTGTTACATTAGGATAAATTAATTATTAGACTAACAATTTCGTTGTTCTTTTGAAACGCTAAATTATTCAATTAAAAATTTGCAACTACTTATTTTAAAATAAACAATATTATAATAATAACACTGCAAATTATTCGACAAAGATTAAACATTATCAAGGCGAGAATACGTTAAATGTTTACTTGAAATGACAAGTATTCTTGATAGAAGATTATTATTTTTTAGAATAACAATTTAAATTGTTGAGCTAAAATTCTTTAATTTTTAAACAAGTTGTCACATATTGTTGTTTCAAAACAAGAATATTGTTTGAATAACGCGGCAAATTGTAAGACGAAGATTAAACTTTTTCGATGCGAGAATATGTTAAATGGTTATTTGGAATTACTAGCCGTCTTAATAGAATATTGATTATTTCTTAAACCAACAATATCAATTGTTCTGCTGAAATCCTTTAATTTTTAAATAAGTTATCACATATTGTTGTTTCAAAACTTGAATATTATTTGTATAACGCGGCAAATTGTAAGACGAAGATTGAACATTTTCGATACGAGAATATGTTCAATTGTTATTTGGAATTACTAGTCGTCTTGATAGAAGATTGGTTAATTTTAAGAATAACAATATCAATTGTTAGGGTAAAATTCCTTAAATTTTTAAACAAGTCGTTACAATTTGTTGTTTCCATACAAGAATATTATTTGAATAACTCGGCAAATTGTAAGACGAAGATTAAACATTTTCGATGCGAGAATATGTTAAATGGTTATTTGGAATTACTAGTCGTCTTGATAGAAGATTGGTTATTTTTTAGAATAACAATATCAATTTTTCAGGTAAACTTCCTCAAATTTTTAAATAAGTTGTCACCTAAAGTTGTTTCAAAACATGAATATTATTTTAATAACGCGGCAAATTGTAAGACGAAGATTAAAACATTTTCGTTGCGAGAATATGTTAAATAGTTACTTGGAATATCCTTAATTGTCTTGATAGAAGATTGTTTATTTCTTAGAATAACATTATCAATTGTTTCAGCTAAAATTTCTTAAATTTTTGAACAAGTTGTCATAAATAGTTATCTCAAAACATGAATATAATAACGTGGCAAAATGTATGACGAAGATAAAACACTTTCGATGCGAGAAAATGTTAAATAGTTACTTGGAATATCCAGTCGTCTTGATAGAAGATTGGTTATTTCTTAGAATAACATTATTAATTGTTCAGCTAAAATTCCTTAAATTTTTAAATAAGTTGTCATAATATGTAGTTGTTTCAAAACATGAATATTATTATAATAACGCGGCAAAATGTAAGACGAAGATTAAACATTTTCAATGTGAGAATATGTTAAATGGTTACTTTGAATTACTAGTCGTCTTGATAGAAGATTGATTATATTTTAGAATAACACTATCAACTGTTCAGGTAAAATTCGTTAAATTTTTAAATAAGTTGCCACCTAAAGTTGTTTCAAAACATGAATATTATTTTAATAACGCGGCAAATTGTAAGACGAAGATTAAAACATTTTCGATGCGAAAATATGTTTAATAGTTGCTTGGAATATCCAGTTGTCTTGATAGAAGATTGGTTATTTCTAAGAATAACATTATCAATTGTTCAGTTAAAATTCCTTAAATGTTTAAATAAGTTGTCATATATAGTTGTTTCTTAACATGAATATTATTATAATAACGCGGCAAATTGTAGGACGAAAATTAAACATTTTAGATGCGTGAATATGTAAATAGTTACTTGGAAATTACTAGTCGTCTTGATAGAAGGTTAATTATTTCTTAGAACAACAATGTCGATTGTTGAGCCAAGTGCTTTTTTATTTTCAAATAAGTTGTCAGATAAAGTTGATTCAAAACAAGAATATTATTTGCATAAAGCAGCAAATTATATGACGAAGAATACACATTTTCAATACGAGAATGTGAGTTATTAGTTTGCTTCAGTGTGTGCTGCGGCAGCCTGCATCATTGAGAAGTCGAGAATCTTGGTGAGTTTTTGATTTAAAAACTAGGTAATGTTGGCTAGCTTCAAAAAGCTCAGTCAGGTCAGTTTTCATTCATGAATACATTGTTGTAAAATTTGAATGCATCCAGCATTATACGGATTATTTAGAAGGTGCCTAATTACCTACTTCTTTTTTCCGATTAGATTGGGCATAAATATGGACGCCGGCGCCGTTGAATGTTCATTTCAAGAAGAATATTATATTGGTCAGAAAGCCACTCTTGATTTGCTGTCTAAGTGGTTAATGCCATCGGATGCTCGGATGTTTCAGAAGTAAGTAAAATTACTACTAACCCCTTTAGAAGGCCTTAGAAGGAAGGTAGGCATCCAAAAAGTTTGAGGTTAAGAGTGTAGCCATTCAGCCATTGAGCACACTGTAGGAATAACTCATACTTATTAAAAATACAAAGCCTTTATAGTTGGTATCTGGATAAGTATCTGCTTTTTTAATGTTTTGCTTTAAACATAAGTAGTTAGATAGCAGCAGTAGCAGGTTAATTGCTTCACGAATCACAAGGTATTCGTTAATAATTATATTAACATATACCTCGTTTATTTTATAATGTAATTTTAGTTCTATGGGGACAAGAATCAGTTACGCAACGTAATGCAAGTGGCAACAGGCCACAGGCAACAGCTAATTAGTATGTCTAGGTGTGTGTCCAAAATACCTCAGTGCCTCAAGTTGAATGTCTTTGACCAGTGTGTGTTACCAGTGATTACTTATGGATCTGAAACGTGGTCTCTGACTGTGGGCCTTATCAGCAGATTCAAAATAGCGCAACAAGCTATGGAGAGGGCTATGCTCAGGATTTCTCTATGAGATCGAATCAGAAATAAAGAGATCCGTATAGACGAACGAAAGTTACAGACATATAGTCTAGTGTATTAATTAATACTCGACTGCCTCGGTGGCGTAGTGGGCGGATGCTCGACTGCCAATCAAGAGGTCCCGGGTTCGATCCCCAGGTCAGGCATAGTGCTAAATATTGGATTTTTCCATTAGGAATTATCTCAATAGCTGCCTGGAGTCTGGAACTGTGCCCGGTATATGGCAATAGGCTCGCCCCCTATTACATGGGACCAATAACATACTGGCGAAATGTGGGTGTATCTACTATGGGACTAAGTCCTGGGTACACCTCTGCCTACCCCTTCGGGAAAAAGGCGTGAATGTATGTTATGTTGTTGTTATGTTGTATTAATTAATTAAAGCATATTGATGTGGACTGGGCAGGGCACATAGCTCGTAGAACTGATGGCCGATGGGGCTGTAAAGTTCTCGAATGGAGACCACGGATTGGCAAGCGTAGCGTAGGACGTCCACCCACAAGGTGGACGATCTGATAAGGACTGCAGGGACACACTGGAGGCGGGCCGCTTACAACCGGACTGGGTGGAAATCTATGAGGAAGGCCTATCTTCAGCAGAGGACTTTCTATGGCTGAGATGATGATGATGTATAGGTATATGTATAATAATATGTGTATAATAAAGTATGTAAATTCCAGGTATTAATGATGACATTGTTTGGCTGAAAAATAACCATGAACCATGGGATATTGTAATGCAGAAATGGATGAACACATAATATTATGATGAAAGAATACTTTGTGTGCAAGACAACCTGACAGAAATGAAGTGAAGTGAAGTGTCTGGTATGGGTAACTTTTTTTATAAATGTGATTGCCTCCAATATCAACACCGGTGGCAGCTGGGTCGTTTATTTCTTGATATTGCTGTATTTATTGACCTGTAGCGGCGTGCGAAACAGGTAACAAAATCTAAAATCTTCTTAGTTAATTTTGCATGCCCTTATACTTTAGTTTTTTCTTCTGCCACCAGTGGTGGAAATGATGGCAACTGGGAATAAACTTAACATAATTTATAATCTTTTGTTTAAAGTTTTGAATATGTTATTAAGTGAAAATGTGATTCCTTCGACTAAAACTACTTACGAATTTAAATTAATCTAATCCAAACTGGTTAGGTTCAGAACGTGTACTTCCCAAAAGTGCATTTCTCACAAAGAGTGCAGCCTAATATATTATACAATTTTTTAGAAAACATGAATCTTACGGTAGTAAATTATTTGGTTTTAGTAAAACATGTTAATTTAGTCATCATGTTTAGATAAAAAATTTAAATAACATAATAACACCATTCTGATAATATTTACGTTGTTTTATTGTTTTAATGTATCATTATCTTTTGTTTTAAAAATATATTTATATTTTAGGAAGTGCTAATTTTGAAAAATGCCCGTTTTGGTAAGTGTACCAATCGGGAAGTGCGTTCAGGACCTAACCCATATTATTCTAAATATTCCACTAGTTTTTTGTGTAATAGATTTATTTCAATGTACAGGATTACATTTTAAATATTGTTTTTGCTAAAGCGGATGGCATAATAATGGTTATAAGTTATCTTACCTACTAACTATCCAGTAAATGAAAGATAGCTGGATATAACAGTATTGAATTGTCAGTATTTAGTATCTAATTAAAAATAGTTTCATTTGACAGAAAATATATTATAATTGTGAGGCTTTTAAAATAAAAACGCTCATTACGCAAAAAAACCTACCAAGGGCTGTTTTTAAACCTTTTTTTCGTTATTGTATAGATGAGCCAGATAATTATAATTGATCGCAATAACGGTAGGTGTCTGTGATTATTCTTCACATTATGAAGAACTTATTGCAAACTTTTACAATAGTTACCTTGTTTGGCTAAAGTAATGAAAAAATTGTTAAAAACTTGTATTTCCCGTCATTCATGGCTTTAAAGATTTTTTCATTTAAAGATATAAAACGCCGTATATTCCCAGTCATCCCCTCATGGATTGCCCCCAGTTGGCAATCGGGAATAAAATATCACCGGGTGGCGAATGGGAAGTTATTGCCCCCAGCTTAAATCGCTGTACATTGCTGCGTGCATCACCACCTCATCACTGTCTGTCTTACGGCCGCAATGAAGGAATTGACGGTCAGATATTTCCAATATGGTCTCCAATATTTATAGATAAGTGATATTATTAGAGACAAAAAAACAAAATTTTCCTTATCGTAGTTGCTTTTAATAATCACTTATTGTTGTTGATCATAAAAACCTGGTGTACATTCGACAGATAATGAGGAACATTTTGTTTGTAAGTATGTCCCTAATAATCTCACTTATCTACTTATAAAATCACATTGGGAATATCTGACCGCCAACTCCTAGAGTCTAGGGGGTTGATCCACGCAGCAGTGTACAGCGATTTGAAGTGAGGGCAATAACTTCAATCGTCAACCGGGGGAAATGTAATTTTATTCCAGATTTCCACCTAAGGGCAATTTATGTGGGGACTACTGGGAATATATGGAAAAAGCTTACTGTACAAAAATGTTGCCCACAGCAAGCGAGACGTGGGCAATTTTTTTTTTTTGCGTAATTAGCATATTATTTACTAAGCCAAACACATGAAATCTTTCATAAAACTACTGATTATTGTTATTTCAAGCTATCAGTCATTTACTGGACAATATACATATTATTGTTTAGAAGTAATATATATTTTTTTAAAGGAATAAATAAAAGTCTTAAAATGAAACAATAGTAGTTTTATTACAAAACATATTATTGTAGGTCTAAGTGAACTATATTTTTGATACAACAATATATTACTGTAGATCGAAGTAAAATATATTGTTCAAAAAACAATATATTACCGTAGGTCTAAGTGAACTATATTTTTGATACAACAATATATTACTGTAGCTCTAAGTAAAATATTGTTCAAACAACATTTCCTGTATTTTCATTCAGACAATAAAAATTACTGAAACAAGTAAAACCAAAAGTATTGAGCGAAAATCTATGTTTTGTTGGTTCAAATAAATCATAGTTTTAAACCAAGCTAGTGTGTATTCTCCTAAAGAGAATAAATTTTCTTGAAACTAGTAGAATCTTAGTTTTGCAACAACAATCTGGTATTCTCATGACTACAATGATATTTATTGTTAAACGAAGAATCTGTTTACTCTCAAACTAATTTAATTCGTATTGTTATAAAAACAATATATTAAAAATTATATTGTTAAAATAAGTGAACTACTAGTATCAAATCAAAACAATGTGTTGTTGCTACAAAAAAAAACATATTGTCTAAACAATCTGATGTATATTCTTGCAAAAACGATATACGTATTGTTGAAACAGGGATTATGATTTGTTAAAACAAAAATTTTGATTTGTTAATCCAAGTAAACCAAAGTATTACATCAAATCAATAAGGTTGCTTGAGATAAATAAACTATATTGTTATAATAACAAAACCAAATGTTTTTGGACTAACAATACGGTTGTATTGTGTGAATACAATATTCTTATCAATATCACATTGTATATTTAAGTAAATATAGTCTTCCTCTATAGGAAGACAGGATTTGCTTTGAACTAAAGCAACTTGCTTTAATTTAACAATTCCTTTTTTTCCGTGTGCGCGGCACTGCACTGCGCCTGTCACCCTGAGATATTAGTTGTTGAAACTCGTCATGCCCAGTAATTTCAAAGCAGCTGGCAAAGGTGTGGTACTTCCCCAGGCGGCCCCCTGCAAAAGAGGCCTAAAGCCTACGAATAATAATAAGAGCATATTCCCATAGTTTACACAACGGACTAAGAAGCGTACTTCCCGTTGGTAGATCATGAAATTTGGCAATAACATATCACACATAGAATTACTATGATATCAGAAGTAAAGGAAGAAATCCCAAAACCGTAAAATGTCACAAATAAAAAATTTGTTAATTATATCTGTGATTATACTAACATGTTTTCTGTATCTAGGTATACACTCCAAGGCATGCCTTAACAATTTATTTTGTAATGCGAGAGACTTGTCTAGGGTACCTACTTACTTGTCTGAGTATGAATAAATTATAATACACTGATTATAATGACTTATTGACTGAGTTTGCTCCGCCCATCCCGTGACGTCGACGTTCGCACCACCTCTCCGTTGTGGTGTGGCGTTGGATCATTCAGGAAAGGCATTAACTCTGCTGCATTAACCGAACGTTTTACAATACTGATAATTTTACTTACTGATAGTCTTCCAAAGTCGCATTGAACGAGTTCGAGTTTTCATGGAACAAATATTCAACTGCAATTGCGGATATTCAACTACAATTGGAGAAACTAATATCAAAAAATTACTTCCTCAACTAATCAGCGAAGGAAGCCTTCCAGAGCTACCTGAGAGCTTACGACTCTCACCATCTCAAAACCATAATATTCGTTATAGACACAATCGATATGGCGAAAGTATCAAAATCTTTCGGATTCACAGTACCACCTGCCGTAGAACTAAAGCCTCGTTGGCTAAGACGGTAGTAACTCTGCTTTCTGTGCCGCAGGCCCCGGGTTCGATCCCCGGCCAGGTCAAGCATTTGTGTGCATGAACATGTTTGTTTGATCTGTGTCTGTGTTATAAGCATATATAAGTATAATGTATATCAGTCATCTGGTTACCATAGTACAGGCTTATAGCCTAGTTTGGGACCAGATGACCGTGCGTGGAAGTTTTCCCATATTATTATTATTTATTTATTAAAGGTTACCAGTAAAGGACCAACGCAAAAGAGAAAAGGCGGCGGCGGATTAGGATATTTCAAGTCTCTGAACGCACCCAACAGGCAAAAGAAGAAAGACGACAAAACTAAAATCTACAGACAGAAAGGAAATAGGAAACCTGTGCATTAATCATTATTTATTACTATAAATAAAATACAATATTTATTGAAAACTTACAAAACTGTATAGTTGCAGCGGTTTTTCTGTTTCATAGATAGATAGATAAGTAATTACGAGTAGGTATACTAAGGTACGTAGTACCTGAACAAGTCTTAAAGTTCCAAAGATTCAATTCCCCAAGCTAATTAAAGCTTAAGTCCAAAATAAAACTGCCTGGAGCACTCTGAGACTCCGAGAGCTCTGAAACTATTTAAAACACCGATCGTATAGTTTAGGAGTGCACTAGAGTGCACCACGGTGGAACTCGGTGCACTACAAACTTTATTCTGTGGTTACCACTCGCGGCCATAGAATATCAGAATCTGATCTATAATGCAGTAGAGAAATATTAGTATTTATTTATTTATAATTCAACACAACGTATGGACTAACATAATGCTTATGTAGAATTTTCTATCACTTTTTCTAAAACTTGAGAAAATGTTGAGAAAATGAAAAGTTTAAAATAACCAAAAAAAACTTAAATTACTATTATTATAAAATAAATGACTAAAATTACTAAGTAGGTACATAAAACATTGATTGAATTTGGCGTTACTTTTCGGAACTCGCCCGCAAAATTGCATGCAAAGAGGAAATGCTATTAGGTATTATTTTTGTTTTGACACCATTCATCGTCACGTGTCTCGCGTCTAAACGACGCATCATCAGGAAATGGCCTTTTAATCCTTATTTGCAGTTTTAAAACGTATTTTTTGTAGTATATCTAGATAAACGCCATTTTATAATTACTTGTTACTAGCGAAGAAATCTTTCGTTCATTCTTTTCTTTTCTATTCTATTTTATTCTAAGTAGGCACGTTACTGAAATAACAAAATTTAGAACGAATTCAAAAATCTTTGCAAAAGTAATGCTACTGTCTCCCATTCCCTGTGGTTCAAAGTTCCACTAATCTATCCAACTTTTTAAGCCAAGCCAATTTCAACTTTAACAGCTAATGCTTATGGTTGCTATTAGAGAGTGCAATTGCTCAAAGTTTAGTTTTACCGCATTTGAAAAATATAAACTTTTCCGCTTAGTATCGCTTATCCTTTGGTTTCATTTCTGCCGACTTAATTTTCAATTTATATTTACAGCAGTTTCATGTTTTCCTCTTATTTAAGCTTTGTTTATAAATATTATTTCAAAGTTAAAGTCAAAGTCAAAGTCAAAGTAAAAAGATTTATTTGTCGGGAGTCGAGTCATATCCGGAACGCCAGCGCTCCCTGACGCTGTTTGAAGGAAGGAGTTGTGTCCGCAACGCAAGCGCTTCTGTGGTGCTTGATGGAGTTGGTTAGATTCGTCACTGTGGTTGCGACGTGGATACGGCGCAGCACACACTGGACGAGTGTCCATCATGGGTCAGTGAGCGTCGTACCCTCGTCGCAGTTATGGGGGCCGAACTCTTGCTATTAACCATGGTTCGAGCCATGGTTGAGAGCGAGGGTTCGTGGAGGGCCGCGGTTGAATTCTGCGAGGTTGTAATCTCGCAGAAGGATACCGCGGAGCGCGATCGGGAGGCCACTACCGACCTCCCGACGGAGGCCAGGGCGTCGTAGGAGAATCTACCACGCCCTCCTCCATCCCCCATAACACGGGTCTAGGCGGTGAGTGCGGGGGCATTCACCGCCTAATATATTAGACCCGCGAGGTGGCGCGCGCGCGGAATCCCGCGCGCCCCTTAAGATGTGGGGGCGAAGGCTCCTTGTCGCCCCCCGCGGTGGGGTCCTCCCGGGAGGACCAAACGCCGTCCGGGTTGCGGATGAGTGCTTCGGCGTACCCGCAGCCCCGACACATGGCGTCCCGCAGGATATCCCCCAGGGTTTTAGTCAGTCGGGAAGATCCCCTTCAGGGACTTCCCATCCTGACATAACCCGGCCCTGCCCCCCGGCATGGCTGGGTATCTGTATGCAGATTTGCCTGGGTCACAAAAAAAAAAAAAAAGTTGGTTAGATTCGTATCGCGCCGATCTGCCGAGGCAGGCTGTCTCTGGCAAGCGGCGCGTACGGTCGCAACCAAAACCATCTCGAGTTCGGATATACCTCTTTAACGTACTTAGTGCTACGAGTATTAGTGTCGATATAATAATGTATACCGCGTATCGTTAGTGTTAAAGACATTGTGAAGATTGTTATATCCTTTGGTTTAAAAGAATGAAGTCCTGCATGTTTCTTGTGCGTTCTTCTTGTGGGTGTACCTTTCCGAACGCATGGTAATATAAACGACTTGATCGAGTGTACGAGCCTTATTTCTGCATCCAACATTACCCACCGACGCCCACAACAGTTAGAAGGTCGATGATAGTGGCTCCTGATGCTGAAAGTTATCCTCCACATGTGCCAAGTCCTATTATTATCTAAAATTTAGATTATCTAAAACAAATAAAAATACATTCTTAGGAAATAGTGTACGTTTCTATAATAAAATCCCAAAAGAGATAACTGGGCTCTCAGAGGGTAAATTTTAAACCTATATAAAATCTACTTTACTAAAGAAGGCTTATTATAATGTAAATCAGTACATAGAGGACAAAGATGCTTGGAAACTTCCGCATAGCCACCACGCGGCACCCTCAAAACGAAACGAATGTCACCAAACCAAATATTAAAAAACAATCAGTTGAAAAAATTAAGCTCTACAAGTTTCTTGTGCTTTCTTCTTGTAAAGGTATCTTTCCGAACGCACGGTAGACTCATTACTGTTTATTTTCCTTGACGTACAAAAGTGTCAGATTATGACCTATTTGAATAATTCTGTTTGAGTTTAAAACAAAAAAACTCCACCGGGAACAAGACGGGACTGTTTGTACTCGTAGGTAAAATGAAACGTACTTCAAACTGTGTTTAGAACAGAATGAATATCCGAACAATACACTCAAAAACTTCAACTGGCGAGTGGTTAGAAACTTTGCAACGTATACTTATGTAACAGTACATTAAATATTGATTTTATATTCGATTTCACAAGTACATAGATACCTACGTAAAATCATGCCGTAACAAGACGAGCATAGTGAGTAACAAGACGAGCAAATCAGGTGCCTGATGGTAAGCATCATGACTGCCCATATCAGACACAGTGCCACCCAGTGTTTTAGAATTCAAAATTCCGCGCAGCACTGCACTGCGTCTGTCACCCCTGGGGCCGCTTGGGGACGCTACCACACCTTTGTCAGTTATTCATCCGCTAAGCAATAATGTGCAAACATTACTGTGTTCTGGTTTGAAGGGCAATGTTACCAGCGAAATAACTGGGCATGGAGAGTTTCAACAACTAATATCTCAGGGTGACAGGCGCAGTGCAGTGCCGCGCAGAATTTTGAATTTTAAAACACTGGGTGGCACTGTGTCTGATATGGGCAATCATGATGCTTACCATCAGGCACCTGATTTGCTCGTCTTGTCACTCACTATCATAAAAAAAAGTTTGGTCACTGCCACATCCGTATACGGTCGTTATACTAACTATAATACAATAATGGCGGACAATTTAAGTTATAAACAATAATTTATTATGCCATAAAATGTGTATTAGCTTAGTATAACAGAGTACAACTCAGTAAATTTGTTTAATGTCCCGTGCTTAGTTATTTATCGAGCTTTGTGGTGTTTAATTTGAATAGATTTTATGTATTGGCAATGTTACAAAATTGTGATAAAATAATATTTACCTTTTAGTGTGGTAACTGTCCTTTTCCTTACCCGGGATGTCTGTTAGAAATTGCTTTAAGAGGTTACATGAGGGGTGATTTTTCCATACAAACGTATTCCCGAGTTTCTCTAGATATCTGCGTCAGAGCAATGGTTTTGATTTTTTATATAAAATCCAGGTCATCAGTGAGCATGTCCCTGTCATTTTCTTTCCTGTTATTACTTGTATGAAATAATGTATTATGTTCCTTGTTTATACCTTGTTTGTACATTCCAAGTTTCAAATCTCTAGTATCAGTGGTTTGGACTCTGCGTTGCATGTCAGTCACTGAGTCATTTAGGATTTTATAATATATATTTATATATTATACTATTTATTAAATAATTAACTATTGTTATGCTAGTTTTTTATTTTATTAACATTTAAAATTTAGACCCTGAAATAATGTGTAATATTATGAAATAATGTAAGTTTTTTCAGCGTGTGAAACACGGGCGGAGCATAATATCATTACGCGCAAGAAAATAACGTGCCTATACCATTGATATAAAGAAAAGGGAAGATAGGGTACGTTCTCACAGCGCTTACTCAACAAATGGCACATGCCATTTGCTCAGTGTGAAGTTTGCACAGTGACATATAATGAACAACAAAGATAGAAAGACGTACCTAAGACCGAAGTGCGACCGAGACAACAGTATTATTCGCTCGTACCTTACTTTACTGACGTACGTGGACCTAAGGGGATCTAATTTGAGCTTGCCATTTTCGAGAAGCCAGCACCTCGTCTTCTCTTTTCGTTATATCAATGGCCTATACGTAATTTGAATAAAGGAAATGGGGAGGGATTATTGTACCCTCTATAATTTTAGCTGGCAAGGAAATTGAATGAATGAATGACGACAGGACCGGAAGGGGTGAGCGAGAAATCTCCAGAGATATGAGTGAAACCCTTTTATATTAGGCATATTTAGCGATCTGCCTGGAGTCTGGAACTGTGCCCGTTAGATGGCAATAGGCTCGCCCCCTATTACATGGGACCAATAACATACTGGCGAAATGGCAGTGTATCTACTATGGGACTGAGTCCTGGGTACACCTCTGCCTACTCCTTCGGGAAAAAAGGCGTGAATGTGTGTATGTATATGTATATCTCTTTTTTTATGAGCTCTAAGTTTGACAGTTTAGTTTCAATATTTCATTAATATAAATAAATAAATAGATAATTTTCTGTAATAAGGTAACTGCGATTTTTAAACTATTCCCCTTACAAAGACCGCGGCCTTTAATGGCTTACCTACCCGTTTTATCTGTCACTGACTGTACCTACCTACTTCTTATTTTACCTCCCACAGTGA
Organism: Hemistola chrysoprasaria; assembly: GCA_947063395.1. NCBI lineage: Eukaryota > Metazoa > Arthropoda > Insecta > Lepidoptera > Geometridae > Hemistola > Hemistola chrysoprasaria. The sequence goes on along the minus strand of OX346731.1, from coordinate 8,193,652 downwards.
GAAATACCGCAAAACTCGACTTAAGGGACTCGGAAACTCAGAAACTTCGTGACAGCCGAACAAACTTCCGCATTTTATGGCTTGCTGTGTTTTATTTATATTTAATGTACTTACTTTATCTAACTTTTTCAAGAGGCGGGTTTTCTTGGATGTCTTTAAGAATGAAAATAACATTAGAGAAATAGTAGGTACATGAAAACAAAAAAGAATTAAGCCCAACAAGTTTCTTGTGCGTTCTTCTTGTAGAGGTATCTTTCCGAACGCACGGTAGACCTACATTGACTTGTAGAAGGATCATATTGTGGCCAATTTGAATAAAAAACTTATTGATATTTTCAATTTGATTGTCTCGGTGGCGTAGTGGGTGCAAGCTCTACTGCCTATCATTAGGTCCCGGATTCGATCTCCAGGTCAGACAAAGTGTTATTAGAATTTTCCATTAGGAATTATCTCTGACGGCCTGGAGTTTGGAACCGTGCCCGGTGGATGGCAATAGGATCGCCCCCTATTACATGGAACCAATAACATACTGGCGAAATGTGGGTTTACTATGGGACTGATTCCTGGGTTCACCTCTGCCTACCCCTTCGGGAAAAAGGCGTGATTGTAAGTTATGTTTGCAAGCATTCCTTGACTTGCAAAACTGTCTTCTAAGGACCGAATTGGCTTTGACTTACAAAATAGGTAGTTACTATAGGTACACCCATAGACAAATCTCTCGCAAAATTATGACGATTTCCACAAAAATAAGCCAAAAATGATAATATACAAAGCAGGGTAAGAACACATACCATCGGTCCCTCGGGCCGGCGCGTCCCTGAAACAAAGGCGGTTAATTAACTCTTATGTCGCGTTATGTCACTTATGTCATGTTATGTCACGTCGGGTCACGTCGTAACCCGGATCATAATTTTCGGGATCTGTTTTACTTGACCCCCTGGGAGTTAACTAAGGGCGTATTTCCACGAGCGTATTAAGGCGAGGCGACGAGTGTATTTGGACGTTTTTAAATGTTAAAAACGTTATGTTAATACTTAAGGCAGTGCAAGTACCCGGCGATCTGAACAACTCGCAACAAAAAAATTACGAAATTATACTAAGTACACCATTTTGTAACACATTGTATTCAAATATGGAACACGAACACGCTGAAAGGCCGCGTACTACCGGACTGGATGGAAATCTATGGGGGAGGGTTATGTTCAGCAGTGAACGTCCTATGGCTGAGATGATGATAATATATACAAATCTGGTTCTTTAATTTCATATTTTACTTGACTTGACTTGCTTGACAACCAGCTTATACCACATTTATGCTAAGCTGTAAAAAAAAACAATCTTGATTAATAAATTCTTAAACTTAATTAATTAATAAAGTTTTTAAAAAAAATTCTTAATTAATAAAGTTATTACTTGACTATTGTAGATATATATTTCAAGTATATATTATATTGTACCTATCTATAAAATATATACCTTACTTTTACATCTTATGGAGGAAAAATAAAGAAATAACATAAAAACTCTTTATTGTTACACCACAAACATGAAACCTTATTTAAAATAAAATTATAGCAAATAATGTAACAATTTGCAGTCCCGTGCAGGGAGAGGAGAGTACAGTAAACCACATTTATGATTGTAGAGACTTTCATGATAATGAATGAATGATGAATGATAACACTTTATTGGTACCACAATTATACAAAAAAGGCAAAAAGAAAACTTAAAAACTAGAAAGAGTAACAACAGGCGGCCTTATCACTCAGAGCGATCTCTTCCTGACAAGCATGCAGAGGAAGAGGATATTATAGGCACGGCAATAAGTACCGCTGTGGGGTGCCAGCAATAGAATAATTTCCACACCTGTGGTTCTCGTAAGAGCTGGTTAAGGGTTATAAGATCTAGAGGACAGGCAGCAGCGTCCTCTGCATAAAAACTATCAAACTGCGCTCACAAACCCGCCAGCCAGGCCTGGCGAGTATTGTCAAAATTTGACGGGGAAGGCCTAAGTCCCACAGTGGACTTCCAATGGCTGGGATGATAAAAATGATGATGAGGTATAGGGGCTTGACCTGAACTCAGGTCAGGCAGCGTCATTTAATTTTTCGAGGAATTATCTATAAGAAAACCTCGAGTCGTGGAGCCCTCGCTTTAGAATAGTGCTCCACCCTCTCTCCCCGTGGTTGCCGTAAGAGCCGGCTAAGGGTTAATAGATCTAGAGGACGGGCAGCAGCGTCCTCTGCAAAGAACTATCGAACTGCGCTCTACAACCCGCCTGCCAAGCGTGGCGAGTATTGGCATAACCCCCCTTTATGGGGGAGGCCTATGTTCAGTAGTGGATTACCAACGGCTGAGATGATGATGATGATGATGAACCTGGAGTCTAGAATTGTGCGCAGTAGATGGCAATAGGCTCGCCCCCTATTACATGGGACCTATTACATACTAGCGAAATGTTGGTGTACCTATAATGAGACTGGGAGTCCTGGGTTCACCTCTGCCTACCCCTTTGGGCAAAAGGCGTGGTTGTATGTTATGTAATGTTAAAGATACATAATTGCAAAGGCATATTATAATAATAGTAAGGCAGGTGGATCAGCTTACATTAATTATTTTAATAAGTTACGCGCAAAAACGTGATAATTTTCATGTTCAGACCCAGCGCGGCGTCTGCTTTGGGGCGGCTTTGAACATTAATTTATTAAAGCTGGAAAATTCCAGACCATTCCGTTTTGTCCCATTAATTAACATTAATTATAATTAGGACAACGGAATAAAAACCTATAGATAGGTAGTTATCCTACATAAGTTTAATACCGTTCTCTCAATTTAACATTTCCACGGTTTACTGCGCTCTTACTTTGTCAGTTTCGCTCGTAAATGGTTAAGTATTGGACATACTGAGAAATATTCTTACAAAAAAAATGAATAGAAAAAAAGTTAAGATATACCTACCTACTCCCAACAAAAAGTAATGGATAAAGATCTTTAAGCTTCCATATAGAAACGAATAACGAAACACATATAGACTGTTTTCGTTTTAAATAAGTTTATATCATATAAAATTAAAATCCAAAGAATAATCGGCCATTATGGCCTTGTAAAGTTCTAGAATGGAGATCACGGACCGGCAAGTGCAGCGTAGAACGTCCACCCACAAGGTGGACAGACGATCTGATAAAGACAGTAGGAACACGTTTGAGGCGGGCCGCTTACAACCGGACTGGATGGAAATCCATGGGGAGGCCTATGTTCAGCAGTGGACGTCCTATGGCTGAAATGATGATGATGGCCTTGTGACAACTTTGGACCTATTGACATGATAGGAATATGATGGGATTCTGTTTTATTGAAAAAAGTTATTCAGTTTGTTCAACGAGAATCCACTTAAGAGGATACATTAGGGGCGATTTTTCCATACAAACGTATTCCCGTGTTTCCTCCCTAGATAATTGCGTCAGAGCAATGATTTTTTTTTTATAAAATCAAGGTTTTCAGTGAGCATGTCCCTGTTATTTTCATTTTTCTACAAACTCATTATTAAATGAAATATGACCCTTTAAAAACATGATAAACTGTCCCAGTTTTACTCGCGCAATTAGACGTTCACTAGAAAAAAATGAATAGTTAAGGAAAAAAAATAAAATAACAGGGACATAGCCTAATCTATTTCCTAATTTTTAAGATATAAATTTATGGATAAAACTAATTATTCTCGGAGGGAACACGGGAATACAAAACATCGATTTCGTCATTTTTTCGTAGTTAAAATCGCTTTGAGCTGCAGTTGTCCCTTTCGCGTTCTACGGGGAGCGGCAGGCGGTGAGGGGGGGTTCCACTCACACTTATACAACTAGGGAAGGGACTCATAGACATATTATTTTGAAAAATCCTAGTGATGTTCATACAAAACGAGTTTAAACCAATACTTCTTACGAAAAAATAGAAGACTAATAGTATGTAACAATATCGATTTAAATGCAATTCAACTATAATATCAATCTTCATATGGCCCATTCTCGTTCAGTTAGACCTTCGGAGAACCTAATGTTGAGATGTCTAGTGCATAGCACTTGTTTTTATGGTGATCTTTCATTGTCTTCTATACTGTTAAGTAGGTAATTTGTTAATAAATATTATATAATATGTAATTGTATTAAAATGTATTACTTTATCATCATAATCATTATTGGCCTTGTACGAGTAGATACATCTTTAAAAAAGAGATGGTTCAAGAGCATTATCGCAAGCTACGGCATTTGCGTTCATGGGTGAAGACTCAGTGAAATTTTCTAACACTTTGCCAGTAATATTTTAAATCTCTTGTAGTAGAAGTCGTACCTATTGTCATCTATGGGGTTCAGACTCCAAGCTGTCATTCAGAAAACCCCTAATAGAAAATCCAATTACACTTTTTGGCTGACTTATGATTCAAACCCGGGTTCTCATGATCATATGATTGGCTCAAACACCACCTAAATGGTTTTCAAGTTTGTAGTTGATAGCGATCAACGGTTCGAACGGATCGAATTTTTGCGGTCGACATGACTATCAACTGCTCACCCCTAACATCACTCATTAGGTTGAAGAAATTAATTTGAATTGCGTTTTATCGTAATTTCATGATGAAAAACACAAAATAATTAAGTATGTACGTATTACCTATACTCAAACGGATGACCAAGGCGCAAAATGTATTTGCCGTTTTATACGTAAATGGTGTATTTTTCGTAGAGCGTTCAAAAATAAACGTCCTGCCCCTTTTGCTTTTACCCATTTTCAGAGCAAAATACTGAAAGAAATTCATACAAACAAGCCAAAACCGTAAGTACTAAAGCAAAAGAATCAATACGAATAAGGAAAGATAAATTTCACCCACGGGCGGGATTTGAACCACGCACCCTCCGCACCAACCCCGGTCGGCGCTCTACCACTTGAGCTACAGTGGAGGCACTAGTCGTCGGCGAAATTTTTCTATCCCTTCTACCTAACGCTCTAGGGGCGTGTGTTTATCTATAGGTGATGCATTTCGCAATCTACCCACCGACAAGTCTAATGTTACTATTAGAATTCATATCGAAATTGATAAACACTTCCTTTTTGCTTAATATTTTAAATTTTTAGACAAAGCGGTCTACTCGCATGAAATACAATACGAATACAATAATAATTCTTTTCTTATTCGAATTGTATTTCATGCGAGTAGACCGCTTTGTCTAAAAATTTAAAATATTAAGCAAAAGAAACAAGTCCGTAAACAACAGCACAGGTCGAAAATTATTTAGGCGAACTATTATTAGGTAGATATTACAATGAAAAGTTATATTGTCAGCAAACGTCTAGACTGACAGGATGAACTGAAAAAGTCAATACTTACCTTCGAAAATAATATACACATTGATATGAATTTTTAAGCGCTGGGCGACTGGTGTCATATAAACTATAAATATATATTTTAGTATCTATTTTTTTATTATATAATATCACAATAATATAAATACAGATAATGAAGAAAAAAGTTCCTAACAAAAAAATATCCGGGCAAAAATCACTACTCCTGGGACTGGATTCGAACTCGCATTCGTTGATCGATGACACGATTTTGTGAACGCTGTCTGAATACTGCAACCACTGGTCCATTTCATACTAGACGTAGCTAATGAATTTAAGCAATCATCTTTATTAGAATGTAAATAAAAATAAAAGTCTAAAAGAATACCTACGATAAGTACCTACCTAATTTGAATACAAGCGTCACAAACTTTACTACTGACATGAATATGCGCGCGAAGTCGCAATAATAATCTTCTTACACACACATTCATAGCTCATACTTTCAGGAGCAGAGCGACGGCGATAGTTTTTACAAAAACCGAAATTTTAAATTTTTCGTCACTCAGGTTTCCCGTTAAGGTTAAAAGTTTTCAGCTTCAAATATTTTGGATATTGGTTAACGTTTTGAACAATTTTCAAGGAGTTACGTCATCATAACATAACATACAATCACTCCTTTTTCCCGAAGGAGTAGGCAGAGTACCCAGGTAGTGTACCCAGGATTCAGTCCCATAGTAGGTGCTCCCAAATTTCGCCAGTATGTTATTGGTCCCATGTAATACGGGGCGAGACCATTGCCATCTACCGGGCACAGTTCCAGACTCCAGGCAGTTATTGAGATAATTCCTCCAATATTTAAGACTTTGCCTGACCTGGGTATCGTACCCGGGACCTCATAATCGGCAGTCGGGCTTGCGCTCACTACGCCACCGAGGCAGTCACATTCGGTTTCATCATATTTTGTCTAATATCTTTTTATTCAAGTAATATATATTATGTGGCTTTCTAATGACGTAATGCGTAACTTTCAAGTTGATACAACGCATTATTTTGCGACATACATACATTCACGCCTTTATTTCCCGAAGGGGTAGGCAGAGGTGTACCCAAGACTCAGTCCCATAGTAGATACACCCACATTTCGCTAGTATTTTATAGGTCCCATGTAATAGGGGGCCAGCCTATTGCCATCTACCGGGCACAGTTCCAGACTCTAGGCAGTTATTGAGATAATTCCTAATGGAAAAATCCAATATTTTGCGACATAATAGATTGTAGGAACCTAATACAAAAATCCAGTCCACCAAACTTTAACAATAAACTGTCGCGACTAAACAACTCTACAAAACAAATAAAAACAACTTTTAAATTAAATTCTCTCTCACTGTACCCCCCAACTTTATCCGGTACATTCACAGTCATAAAACTTTAAAGCCAATAAAACGGGACCATCTCCGAAACAGCTGATAAGCGCTTTTTTATTTAACTGTACTCGGAACACCGGACGGCTTTCATTTTTCACTTGAGTGGAATTCAGGATTTCGAACGCCTTCGGTCTTTCGTCCATTTTTGGATCGACTGTTTTATATAAGACACGACTATGATAATATGTGAAACCGAGTCGGTATTAAAATTAATTGTTGGCATAGTGCCTCGATGGCATAGTGGGCGAAAGCTCAACTGCTAATCAGGAGTTCCCGGGTTCGATCCCCAGGACAGGCAAAGTGTTAAATATTGGATTTTTCCGCTAGAAATTATCTCAATAACTGTCTGGGGTCTGGAACTGTGTCCGGTAGATAGCAATGGTATCGCCGTTACGTTTTGTATACGTTTTATTTTGGGAAAATTTGTGCTTCAATGGGAATACATTTAGTTCCACTTTTACCCACGTCAGCGCTAGTATCGAACAGTTCTAGATTGACTGTTCGAGCTGAAACGTCTATTTTATGGCGAAAATTACTTTGGTTTAAGGGTTGAAAGTAAACCCGTTGAACTGCGTTTATATTGCTCATAAATAAATAAATAGTAAAAGTGGTTTATTTCTGAGAGTAAAACTTTTTTACTCGATTGTACCTTTCAAGTGACTTCTATTGATTTCTTTATGTCTTTTGAAAAAATTGTTTGTTGTAAATAAATGAAAGTGGTTTTATTTCTGGGAGTAAAGCCTTTTTACTTGAGTGTACTTTCCAAGTGACTTCTTTTGATTTCTTTTGTAGACTTCCGAAAAAATTGTTTGCGACAAACTTAAAATAAATAATTAAGTAAAAGTGGTTTTATTTTTGGGAATAAAATCTTTTCACTCGATTGTACATTTAAAGTAACTCCTATCGATTGATTTATTTTAGGAACTTTCGAAAATATTGTTCGCAGTTATATCCTTTTAAATAAAAAAGAAAGGAGTAAAGCTTTTTTACTCGATTGTATACTTTTCAAGTAAGCCTCTGTTTCATCTCTCAAAAGATACTTGAAAATTGAAGATTTTGGAAAAAATTGTTTAAGAAACAAGTTCATGCAATATCATATCAAAGAACATTCAGATAGAAAAGGTACGATCACTTTTATAGCCTCTTTTCTTCGTATGTCGTACATGACTCATTTGAATTATGTCATGGAATCACACATTTAGAGCCCCTGATTTAAATCTCATAACATGTGATATTATATCTGTAACAACCATAGACTTAGCATTGTTTTCGCTATTCTCAAAAGACCAACAAAGCGTGCAAACGTTGACGAGTAAGAGCGAGAAATTAAGCGCACATCATCACGAGAGAAATAGAGATAGTGATACCACATATCAGTGCTGACAGCATGACAATGTTTTTTAGCGTTGATCGATTTTAGCGTTTGGACCGATTGTATTCTTTTAATAAAATTTATATACATAATATATAATATAGAACGTGGAGTTACCGGCTTTAGAATAGTGCTCCACCCTCTCTACCCGTGGTTGCCGTAAGAGCCGGCTAAGGGTTAACAGATCCAGAGGACGGGCAGCAGCGTCCTCTGCAAACAACCATTGAACTGCGCTCGATAACCCGCCTGTCAAGCGTGTCAAATATTGGCAAAACCCCCCTTTATGGGGGAGGCCTATGTTCAGTAGTGGATTACCAACGGCTGAGATGATGATGATGATACCTAAAATATTATATATTTTACAAGCACGATATCTTGTGCAGGGAATGCGACGTTACAAAGTATTAATAATGCTAATTAATAATTAATACACGTTTCGCAGGTAATTCATGCTGTTATCATTGCATTGTTGCTGCGGCCCGAGATGCAATTTTTTTTTTCTTTCTTTTTTTCATACAAACAATGGTCCCCAAACTAGGTGAACCTGTATCTTGGGGGCCTTCTTCCCATATGAACAATATAATTGATGAATAATTTTCACAAGTAGGTAACGTTATTTATAGCAGCATATCACTAAATATAGCATAGAATTACAATGTAGGATGAGATGGACATTGATTGAGCCTTTAGATTAGGCATATTATTTTAAAATAGGTTTTATTGCATTTTATTATTTAGAATAATTAAAACTGCAATTAGTATTAATAATTATAGGAATAAGGGTGGAGGTGATATATATAATATAGTCAATGGTAAATTGTCAATAATCTGCGCACCGCGCCTTGTCAAGCAGATCGCTAATAAATGGCACAAATAACCTTTAAACCGAATTATTATTTTCCCATAAATACATACCACTTACCTTAGGTATTGTTTAACAATATATTCCACGCCTTTTTTCTCATAAATAACTGATATTGTCACATCTGTAACGAAAAGATAACAAGAATTAATAAAATCATATCATAGCAGATACAAACAGAAGATGATTAAGAATTTTACGCTGTGGATCCTTTTTAAAGGTTCCATACCTCAAAGAAAAAAGGGATCCCTTATAGGATCACTTTGTTGTCCGTCTGCCTGTTTGTCTGTCTGTCTGTCCATCTGTGTGTCTACACGTCTGTCAAGACACTTTTTCACGAGAACGCGTGGAGGTATATCAAGTTGTAATTGATATCAAACACTTCAAGTCTACGGTCCTTTATCATAACAGAACAGTATTTATTATGTGCCTTTACCTATTATTTTTTTTCAATAGATCCTAATTTGCTCTCAGAAAATAATTCATGAAAGTTCAAGGTAAGCCCTTTCGGGGCTATATTTTAATGAAACTGACGAAAATTTAGTTATTCGCCTTTTGGATCTTCATTAAATATGTATCTTCTATTATAGTTTTAATTATTAATTAAAAAAGCGGTTGAATTTTTCCTTTAAAATTTTGAAATTATTTTCTCAATAGCAGTCTGAAGTTTGGATTTGACAGCCGCCCATCAGCAGCCGTACGGAAGGCTACAAGCGGCCTTGGCCTGGACCGGCAGCAAGAGTACCGGTCCATTGCCCCGTACTGACGAGGTCGGCTGCCGCCGCCCACCTGTCCGAGCGCTCCCGTCCCCAGGGAGGCTCCACCGGACCGCCTGCCGGGGTCCGGCCACCGCGCCCTGTCCAGTACCTCTCCGCTGGGCGGGCGATTTACCTCTCCTTCCTCCGACTGCGGCCAAGACTCCTTTAGCCGTCGCTGGTCCCCCGTGATCGGTGATCGGTCACGTGATCCTGCGTGATCGGCAGTCGGAAAACCGTACCTGCGCACATTGCACGACGTGCGTATCCCTCTTTCCTACCCGCCTCCGTCTGTTGTCATAGGTCTCTCGGCAACGGACATCCCGCACTATCTATATAAGTATATATCTTATTGTATATGGTTAGGGCTAGGGCGATAGGAAAGTTAGGTAGGTGTTAGGAACTCTACAGAGTAGGTTCTTAATCAACTTACGATCAGGCGACCGCCTTTTCATCGCCTTTTCAGTCGGGTTAATGACAATAGGCTCGCCCCTTATAACATAAGACTTATGAAATGGTCAAATGCTAATGCGACTCGCATATAAAGGGTTCCTGTTCCTACCTACAATGTACGTATTGTACCCGAGTCCTGGTTACACCTCTGCCTATCCGTAATTGTATGTAGTGTGTACCTATTACCTACCTATTTATAGGTTTCACCTTTCCTCACCTACCGAATAAAATTCTTATTAATATTATTCTAATTAGTATAAGAAAAATTATCGCATATATTAAACTCTTATCGCAGAAAAAGTCTTATTTGACATTTTAAAAGGCACGTTACTTAAATGAAGGGCACCATTTTGTAGTGGTAGACCTCTTTAGCAGGGGGCCGCCTGGGGAAGTACCACACCTTTACCAGTAATTCATCCACCAAGCAGTAATGTGCAAACATTACTCTGAAGGGCAATGTTACCAGCGAAATTACTGGGCATGGAATATTCAATGACTAATATCTCAGGGTGACAGGCGCAGTGCAGTGCCGCGCAGAATTTTGAAATTTAAACACTGGGTGGCACTGTGTGATATGGGCAATCATGATGCTTACCATCAGGCACTTGATTTGCTCGTCTTGTCATTCATTATCATATAAAAAAAACCTTTAATTATGAATTTCATTTTATTTTTATTATGTGTTGTTGTAGTGGAAATAGGAATACATATATTGTGAAAATTAACTTATTACGGTTTATGAGATAGAGCCCTGTGCCAGACGGATGGACGGACGGACGGTTAGCGGCGGCTTAGTTATGGGGTTACGGAGGTTTCGGGAACCCTAAAAAGACATAATTTTTAAAGAGTAAAATATAAAGCAAGCCCGAACAATACCTCAATTAATTTAAGCTAAAGGATTCCGTACAACTTGTTACCCCGAAATTGTGATTCCTATGAAATTCCGAATGAATAGGCCCTCATTAAACGTACCGCAAATTGGGATTTATTGTACTCAAATGATATTTAGCGAAATGTTTATTCATTTTACCCGTTCGAGAAATACGTAGCCTTTGCAATAAGAGGCGCTGTGACGCAGTATTAATTTATTTATATCCCAGTCTCCCATTCCACTGATCTTCTTTTCTTCGATCGCTTTAAAATATAACTGTAGCATTTTGTTACTTAATAAGTATTCTTGGCAATGACGTTGCTTTACTACTATGTAATTTTTTTATATTATAATTATTACATTTTTCGTCGCTCAAAGCGAAGGATAGGGGTGTTTATTCCATACAAACATATTTCCCTGGTTTCTTCCTAGATGACTGCGTCAGAGCAATGTTTTTTTTTTTTTTCATAAAATCTAGGCCATCAGGGAGCATGTCCCTGTCATTTTTCATTTTCTACAAAATCATTCTTAAGAGCGCACGCGGTTTTCTAGAAATTTGACACAATCCTATTAAAAAATTACTCAATCGATGTTTTGTATTCCCCATTTTCGAATATAATCGAATATATATTTTTCATAGTGAAGTAACCTATGTCCCTGTTCATTTTAATTTTTCTTATAAACCGTTGGTTATTTCATAGTGAACTTCCAAAAATCCCAGTTTTACTCGCGCGATTGGACGTAACAATAACATACTGGCGAAATGTGGGTGTATCTACTATGGGACTGAGTCCTGGGTACACCTCAGCCTACTCCTTCGGGAAAAAGGCGTGAATGTATGTTTGATTGGACGTTCACTAAAAAAATGTAGAGTTTATGAACAAAAATAAATTGGTAGGGACATACTTTAATTCATCTTTAAAATATCAGGATATAAATATCACCGTTTTCGGAGAAAACAGAGGAAAACAAATCATCGATTTAGTAAATTTTCCATAGGATTGTGTCAAACAGCTAAGAGGTCCTCTTTCCTATTAAATGAAATATGACTCTTTAAAAACCATGCGCTAAATTCACTCTCTATTTAATGGACTACAATTTAACCAACATAATCATTAACACCACATTTTAATGAGCACATGGCGGCTCGTTAACTACCGCAAGCCGCAAGCAGATAGATATACATAGCAGATAATGTTTATATGCTAAGCATCTACTAATTTACTGAATGTTAGGAGTGGTTTACATGCAGAGATCATCCGAGAATCCGAGTAGGCACAGTGCAATGCTATGCATGAGCGTTGTGATAAATGAAGAATTATATTTTCGGTTGTGTATTGTAGATGTGAAAATACTTCGTCTTAACAGTAGTTCGCCGTGGAGTTAGCGGCTTTAGAATATTGCTCCACCCTCTCTACCCGTGGTTGCCGTAAGAGCCGGCTAAGGGTACACAGATACAGAGGACGGGTAACAGTGTCCTCTGCGTGAAAATTATCGAACTGCGCTCGACGACTCGCCTGCCAAGCGTATTGGCAAAACATTCCTTTATGGGGAGGCCTATGTTCAGTAGTGGATTACCAACGGCTGAGATGATGATGATGAATAGTAGATTGTTACATAAGGGGCTAAAGAGACCCATTGTATAAGAGGTAGATTAGATTAGATTACTCTTTATTCTGACCATTTTCATAAAATTACACAGTACAACATAATAACTTAAAAACAAAGCTATAACTAACAAGTGTATGGTCAAAAAAGGGCGGCCTTATCGCTTTAAACGATCTCTTCCAGGCAACCAGTCTTTGAACGGAAAGGTGTATGATACGAAGAGTAGGGGTGGGATCGGGTACAAAAATTATTATACAGTAAGGTAAGTACAGTAAGAAGGTAGTAAATATAAACTGAGTTATAATGGGTTTAAGCGCGTGGTATCTCTTCTTTCACTAATTTTTTAGGTAATTCCATCAAAACATTTTGTTAATATCCTAAAGAATATACGTGGGACACCAAAAACATATAATCCCGTAGGTTACAGATAAAAATTATTATTTAAAAGAAATGTACTTTATTGCCTAAGGGGGTGATCCATTGGCGAATAAAACGGAACGTCAACGAGCCGGCGAGCTAAAAGATATAAACCGTTAACGGAGCACCTACAAGACCGCGGTTTTAAAGGTGCTCCGTTTAACGGATTATACCTTTGGCTCGTCGGCTCGTTGACGTTCCAACAGTTTTATTCGCCAATGGATCACTCTCCCTTTTGAGAATGAAAAGTTATTTTACCCTAATAACGAATTTTTTGAGTACTCAAGAAAGTCTTGAAATGTAGTAGGTAGTTTTGTGGTTTGAGATGTAGTAAGTAGTTTTTCTTCTAGTTTTCGAGACACTGCCGGCCGGCTAGTCGTAATTCGTAGAGTTATTTTTTATTCTTTTTGCATAGATAATAAATTTTCTTAAAATAAAGGGGCGCATGGACCAAGCAAGTGCATGCGCACGAATCGGCGGGAAATTAAGGAGTCGCTTTTATTATAATATTACTATATAGCCTAGAGGATTTGTTTATTTACTGCAGGTGAAATTCGTTACATTTCGTAGTTTTTACACTAAAATTTTATTTTATGGGTAACAATAGTACGGAGAAGAAGTGAGGATGAAAATACTGACTTCCAAAGAAACTGACATTCAATAACAAACTCTATCTCAAGTGCTTAGCGTCTAAATTATAATGAGCAGCAAAACCACCGCATAGAATATAATGTGGCAGATGTACTACCATAAAATATATAGATGCAGAAGACAGACTTCATGTGGCCAGTGAAAACACATACGTATACATAATCCACTCAAGCGTCCGTGTATCTATAGTGCCTAAAAAAACTTTTCCTTACCATAGTGTCTGTCCATAGTGACTGAAGACGATATTAGGTTGACTTTTAATTTTTGAACCAATGAACTTCAATACTAGGTAAAACTCGAAATAAAATTAAATGCGGATTTTAGGTATTTTTGCCGACTTTAAACTTAATTTTCATCTCTTACGATTGATTTGAGTAATAAATTAACTTTTCAGTAATAATCATTAGTGTTGAGCAGGTCACGCGCAGTCGTTGCAATAAAAGTGACTTTTTCGCGCGGACGTGCGAGACATAGTATTGAATAATCAAGTAGGTATTTAGAGCCGACTTTCTGCATCTGTTTACTGTATGGCAGTGCGTATTTCGGTACGTAATGTCTCCGTAATGTACGTACACAACCGTTAGTACCAAATGTTGCGTTAGGGTGATCACACAATGGTACACTTTTATTATAATTGTTATTTTATTACAGTAATTTGTATAGGAATATTATATTTTATAAGCTTTGCCCACGCGTAGGGTTTTTTTTTTATGATAGTTAGTGACAAGCGAGAGCAAATCAGGTGCCTGATGGTAAGCATCATGATTGCCCACAGTGCTACCCAGTGTTTTAAAATTCAAAATTCTGCGCGGCACTGCACTGCGCCTGTCACCCTGAGATATGAGTTGTTGAATCTCATCATGCCCAGAAATTCGCTGGTAACATTGCCCTTCATACCGAAACACAGTAATGTTTGCACATTACGGCTTGGCGGATGAATAACTGGCAAAGGTGTGGTACTTCCCCAGGAGGCCCCCTGCTAAAGAGGCCTACCACTACAATAAAACTACACTACAAACTACTAGGTATAATTCCCGTTGGAATATGAAGATAAAAAAACCCTGGAATTGTTGTTGGAAGTGTTGTGATGTTGGAATGTGTACCCCTTCGGGAAATAAGGCGTGAATGTATGTCTGTATGTAATTTCTGGCAATAAACAATTTTTTATTTAATTTAATCGCCATCTGTAGCAGCCCTTATTCCCTAACGTGCGTTCCAGTCCATTAGCCGACGCCGCTGTATCTTACAGCCGACGGCCTAATTACACGCACTCGCGCCGTTTGTGGCCACACTTATAATATCTTAGGCTGAAGTACTAGTAAACAGAGGCTTTGTTATCTATGAGTATTTAGATCATCTAGTCTATAAATAAATATAACCAATAAAGTAACATTATACAAGGTGTTTAAAAATTTAACGAGGCGGCGACCGGAGAATGCTCTATACAAACGTAATATTCAAATTAGAGCAAATTTCCAACATTTAATGACGTTATTCGGAATGAGACAATAGTTATGTAGGTATCTAGGTTCAATAGGCTCGCCCCCTATTACATGGGACCAATAACATACTGGCGAAATGTGGGTGTATCTACTATGGGACTGAGTCCTGGGTACACCTCTGCCTACCCCTTCGGGAAAAAGGCGTGAATGTATGTTATGTTATGTTACATTAATGAATAAAAAACATAATTAAATAAAACAATTCAACTAATAACTTAACATAAATTATAAAGAAACTTACATAGCTGTAAAAACTTAAATAAAAAAAACTTACATACTTTATATAGCAGATTAAGTTAGAAATTAATTAGCCTTTAGTGAGCTAGATTAAAAAAAAAAATTGTAACTGGTTTTTTTTCCTTGTGTAGGTATAAAAAATTTAAGCAATAAACTGACATTTTTAAATAAAGGTACACAAAACAAAACAAAATACACATAATTATAATTATACATTGCCATACAAAAAAAGACAACTAAAAGCCTAATTTAGCAACACCGTTACAAAACCTATCCAGCTCAATAGTTGAACATAAAAGTACCGCAACAAGACATCAAGGCACTACGATAATTACCCCTACGAGGCTTCAAAACAGCCACGCCATTTGCTACCATACATTTGCAAAACAGTATAGAACCTAGTAATTCATTGAATTACAGAATTCTTAACGGGTTTTGTCGCAGTATCCTACTATAATATTATAAATGTGAAAGTTTGTGAGGATGGATGGATGGATGTTTGTTACTCTTTCACGCCAAAACTACTGAACCGATTGGGCTGAAATTTGGTATGTAGGTAGCTTAGACACGGGTATAACACATGCTATTTAAATAAAATTATTTTATTGTAAACTTGTACATAATATTAATCTAACCTGTACTCTAATTGATTTCAATTTTATGACAGTTACAGATAAAAGCACGCCTCTCAACAATCTGTAGGCAGAGGGTCCTAAAATTCTTTGGGCACACAGTCAGGAGACCCAGATAGCCTGGAAAGGCTTATCATCACTGGCTGTGTCGAGAGTAAGAGAGGCAGAGGACGCTCTTCTACAAGATGGACACACACGACGCAGGACGCTACAGGGGCCACCCTGCAAGCATCTATACAGATGGCGCAGGACAGGAATGTCTGGAAGGAGATGTTGGCAAGGGTGTCGACGCACCATAATCACGTCCCTCAGTCATGAGGTCACGACTAAGACGAAGAACCTGTACATATAAACCTATCGCCGTGGGGTGCCGGCTATAGAATAGTACCTCACCCTCTCTACCCGTGGTTGCCATAAGAGCTACGCAGCTTAGGATTATGAGATCTAGAGGACGGGCTGCAGCGTCCACTGAGTAATACCATAGAAATACGCTCGCCAACTCATGTCTTATAGGGTCTTATAAGTCCAGCAGTGGAATTCCGACGGCTGAGAGCATGCTGAGGTGATGATAATTGACGTTGTTTATTTTGAATATGACTAATTGCACTTATTCCTTCTTAACCAATACTCATAATGTCCATACTGTTTGTACGTTACCTAACTATCTCTACACAAAAAGGAAAGCAGGAAAACCATTACGTACCAGCAATGTTAGATCGGGTGAAACGCTCGCGTCATTAGCTTAATTACCAAGATGGTAGGCTTTTGAACCGTTTTTTATAGTGTACAGGCTTCATTAGTTCATTGCTGAAGGTACCTACTCGCTAGAGTGAATGAATGAAGGATCTATTTATAATATTATGCTTCTATAATATACCTGAAACCTAGATATTAAAAGCCTACGTGCGCACGAGGATTGACGCGTTCTAAATGTGGTGCTGGCCTAGAATGTTGAGAATATCTTGGACGGAACATCGCACAAACGAGTCAATCCTTCTATAACAAAAAAAGAACAGACCAACTCATTTCACCGCAATTGATGAAAATAAGACTGCTTATCGGGGAAACAGTCATACAAACGAAAAACGAGAATTCATTAGTATAGGAAAATCATTGATGTCGTAGAGAAGCAGCAAATAACGTATATAAATTGTGTCTTACTGTTAGAAACAGTATGACTCAGACCATCACTGGAAGCACATAAGCTTAGCAATGCCATGTAACGCGATCAAAGTGTAATAACCATAAAACGAGGTTAAAAACCACAAAAACTAACACTATTTAGTATTAATGCCAGCACAAAAAAAAATCTCCATTTTCATAATAAAAATTGCATTTGAAATTTATATATTTTTTTAAAAGTACAGGGTGACTTTGTTGAAAAAAGACTAAACAATAGAGCTTACTATCTACTAGATTATCTACCCTCACTAAATACACTCTATACCATAGAACACTTCGAAAATGCACAGGCCGACATATCAGCCTATAGAAAATCCAAGTGCATATAGCAGTGTACCTAAAATAACGTATTTGAAATTATATTATGTATAAGTAAATATAACATGTTGAGTATGTGTGTATGTCGTCGTGCACTCACGCATAGCTGAACACGTCTAGTTTTTGTTAGGAACTGGGATATTACTCTCTCTTGAAGTATATAAAAAGAAGGCTTTGAAAAAAAATTAAGAAAAACATTTTAAACATTTTCCAACCGTCTGTCCGTCTGTTTCATAATCATATTCGTACAATTTATGTCGCAACCGTCAATACTGATATGGGAGCATCACTTTCCTGTCACATTAGCAGCCACTCGGGATATTGCAAGCTATTGCTTGTTTGGAAAGCGGCGACTAGCGACATCTACCCGGAATATTGATTATCATAGACTCTATTTCGCAGATTGCAGCGATTTTACTTATACATAAAACGAAGTCTGGGTGTGTATATTTTTACCTATTTACGCCTACGTTTTGTTATGTCACTGTGCAAACTACACACTGAGCAAATTGCACGTGCCAGTTGTTGAGTAAGCGTTGGGAGAACTTAGCCTATCTCCCCTTTTCTTTAAATCAATGTTTTACGCCTAAACTACTAAATAGGGGCTAAAATGCCTGCGTTTCACCCGCGTAGTCTTCATTCCCGTGGGAATATCGGGCTAAAGTACCCTGTAATATGTTATTTCAAAGTCTATCTACTTACGTTTTGGCGCGAAAGAATAAAAAACATCCATCCATCTATCCTCACAAACTTTCGCATTCTTAATAGGACTATTGTATGAGCAGCGGCTTTGCCCGCTCGCAATTATGAAATATGGGAGTTTTATACCAAAACTTTGACGCCCTTTTTGAACCCTTTATAATGTAAGACAACGAAAACAACCTACATTCCAAGTTTCAAGTCTCTAGGTTCAGTGGTTTGGGCTCTGCGTTGCATGTCAGTCAGTGAGTCATTTATAATATATATAGTATTGAACGTAACGAAAGCATTTTGAAATCTATATACTCGTACCAACAAAGAAAATCCTTTAATTGTGTTTGTTTTTAATTAATCTCTCATTCATTTGTTTACATTGGTACTTCTCAAATCTCGATAAGACGTCAATTTGTATTTGTTAGCTGGGCGCCTCGGTAACCGGTATGAACCGGCATAAACCGGAATTAACCGGAATTAACCGGATTGAACAAGATTGTGGGAGAAATTGCTGGCGCGGATTTGGCCGCAATCTGAGATTTTGTTACGTGCCGAGGACTCAAGGTGAGAATTGTGTGGATAAGTCTCGCCTTGTATAACGATATAATACTTCAAACTAGCGGGTCTGCAATACAATTTTTATATCTTAACAGTTCACTTACAAAAATAGATTAGATGAACGGCCAATTTGTATGGGAAGTCGATAATTTTTTCTAAAATTTTTTCGTATTGTATTTTTGTGAATTTCAATTTTTTTTCTTTCAAAGTATTGTGAACCAAAACCTACACCAATCTTGTCCGAAAAAACAAGTACCTACCTTAGACATACTATGTCTCGCAACTATGTTCTAGTTTTTTGACAGTTGTTCAGTTTGATGCACCCCCTAAAGTATTACTACACAGTTTTTGTAACACGTATAAGGTTAAGTTTGTTCGAGATTAGATATAAAGTAGTCAATATAATATCAATGTCATTGAAAAATATCATGTATATTCGTCGTATGAGACTCGAGAAGGCCGGATTAGTTAGAATTGTAAAGCAGAGAAAAGTTGCATAATATCTCGGTCATGTATTGCGACACGATCGATATCAACAGCTGCAAACGATAATGATGATAAGATCTCAGGAGAGCGATGCGTCGGAAGGCGGAAACTGTCTTGGCTTCGTAACATCAGACAGTGGACCGGAGTTAAGAATGTGGAACACCTGTTTATGTTATAATATTTGTTTTATTATAGTATTCAAATAAACAATATATGTTTTATGCAAATACTATTTTTATTTTAGTTGACTAGTTTTACAAAAGGTTTTACAATACACAGTTATTTTATCGGCCATAGCCATAGAGTACAAAATTATGTAGACTAAAGAAAGTCCACAGATATGTTTAACAATAAGTTTACATTTCTTTTTTCTTTACGTTTGGTACGACATGGTTGTTAGATTATATTTATCCAACAGTTTAGGCTTGCCCTGGACAAGGAAAAATTTAAAATGATGACTGCCGACCTTCAGTAATGGAGAGGCACTTAAAGAAGAAGAAGAAGATATTCGTCGTATCCACTTGTTTCTATCATCCAATACGAACATCGTAGGCGTGAGCGAAGTTTGCAATCTTCTTACATTTCAATTATTCGGAACTGTCTTTATTTCGCCGAAGATTTGATAATATCTGTTGAGTAAAATAACCTATTTTTACTACAATTACATAGCTGCAGGCTTTTGGTGTTTTTTTTTTCTTAAAATGAAATTTATAAGTTACTTTGTATTACGTTACCAATGTTTGACTTTTGTTAGATTTTGTAAAGTATTTACTTGGCTCCGTGATGTAGATACATAAAATCACATCACGCCTTTTTTTCACAGGGTTAGGAAAAGATGTACCCACAGTAGGTACACCGACACTTCGCTAGTTATGTTTTTTAAGTCCTGTGTAAAACCAGTTCCAGACTCTGCTGTCATTGAGGAAACTTCTAAGAAAAAAGTTATATCATATAGTGAAAATAGTGTTTCGCCTTAATTGATAGAGACAGTAAGAATTACGTGTTAACGTACAGACACATTCTTAGTTTTAAATATCTACATACCGTTTAAGTTAGTTAATTTAGAAATTAATTCCTCATTAGCCTTTTTAATTCCGTTGTCCGTTTTCTATTGGGAATGCTTGTATGGATATATAATTTTGAGTACAGCAATGCCATTTGGTACGTGTATTATACACGTCCACCTGAGCACAATTTATTGTTTTCGAATATTTTATATTCATCATCATCATCATCATCATCATCAGCCATAGGACGTCCACTGCTGAACGTAGGCCTCCCCCATAGATTTCCATTCAGTCCGGTTGTAAGCGGCCCGCCTCCAGCGTGTTCCTACCGTCTTTATCAGATCGTCTGTCCACCTTGTGGGTGGACATCCTACGCTGCGCTTGCCGGTTCGTGGTCTCCATTTAAGAACTTTGCAGCCCCATCGGCCATCAGTTCTACGTACTATGTGCCCTGCCCATTGCCACTTCAACTTACTAATCCGCTGAGCTATGTCGATTACTTTCGTTCGTCTACGGATCTCCTCATTTCTGATTCGATCTCGTAGAGAAATTCCCAGCATAGCCCTCTCCATAGCTCGTTGCGCTATTTTGAGCCTGCTGATAAGGCCCACAGTCAGAAACCACGTTTCAGATCCGTAAGTCATCACTGGTAACACACACTGGTCAAAGACCTTCGACTTGATGTACTAAGGTATTTTGGACGAGAAGACATTGCGTAGGTTTCCGAACGCTGCCCAGCCTAGTTGGATTCGACGATTGAATTTTTTATATTACAATTTATTATTTTCAAATTTATTATCTAACGCGTAGATTTCATTGATATTTTAATTTATTATTTACTGTGGCGCAGTTCAAACTGGCTACCGGGCGTTTTGGGCTTAAGTGGACATATATAACATTCGTACCAAATGGCATTGCAGTACTCCAAAATGTCATTGTGTTAGATAGAAAACGGACTTTGAAAAAAATACTTATAATCTGACCGAATCAAACCTGGGACCTCACGATCGGCACTAGAGCCAGCGACCGCTACGCCACCGTGCTAGTAGATGTAGATAGCAGTGAAAATAATAGCTTTTTTATTGTCCAAAGCACTTAGTCGTAACTGAGTATTTTGTGCTTTCAAGAACATTCTCGCCTTCTCGCTTTAGCTCGGAATAAATGGGAAACGCTCAGGAAACCATTTAAGAACCTCTTATTGGCAACGTAAGGAGATAGTTAAATACAGGGTTACTTTTAGGGCTATCACTTAGAACTACTATCACTGTAGAACCTTCAAACTCGTGAAAATAAATCTACTGATTCAAAAAAATCTATGGAACATGTTATGGAACATCTATGGAACACGGTTGTCTGGAAGAGATCGCTCTGATCGATAAGGCCGCCAGTTGTTACTCTTTCTAGTTTTAAGTTTTCTTTTTGTCATTTTCTGTATTGTGGTACCAATAAAGTGTAATCATTCATTCAATTGCTCGAAGTCTCTAATTATCTTAAGAGATGGCCTTCTAGGAATGACATAATCCTATAAAA
The DNA here is from genome assembly GCA_947063395.1 of Hemistola chrysoprasaria. Classification (NCBI taxonomy): domain Eukaryota; kingdom Metazoa; phylum Arthropoda; class Insecta; order Lepidoptera; family Geometridae; genus Hemistola; species Hemistola chrysoprasaria. The sequence goes on along the minus strand of OX346731.1, from coordinate 8,171,757 downwards.
AATTTACCAAATCGATGTTTTGTATTCCCCTGTTTCCTCCGAATATAATAAACCTATTCTATTAAATTTATAATATCTGAATGTAGTTAAATAAAAACAAAATTTATAAATAAACAAGTCTCATAGAAAAAAACACAAATAAAATTTTATCGAGTAAAACTTTCAAATCCACAGTTTAAGTCTATTGTAAACCAACTGCATGCAACTTTGTACGTACAACTTTTTCTATTACCAACTTTTTCTACTCTGTGTATTGAGAAGCCAACAAAGCGGCTACGAAGTGCTACGAGCTACGAGAATGCTACGCTGTTGCTACGAAACCGCTACACGATTTATCCACTCGCGGAATTATTAAATGATTTTTTTATTGATGCAAGTCCATAGACATTTTCCGCTACTCTCGGTGCAAGTCAGTGCATTTAAAATAGTGCAAATTTATTCAAAAAAAAATTATTATTCAAGTAGGTCAACAGCTTCGGTAGCGTAGTGTGCGGCTCGACTGCCGATCATGAGGGTTCGATCCCAAGGTCAGGCAAAGTGTAAATATTGTTTTTTTTTATGATAGTGAGTGACAAGACGAGCAAATCAGATGCCTGATGGTAAGCATCATGATTGCCCATATCAGACACCCAGTCTTTTAAAATTCAAAATTGTGCGCGGCATTGCACTGCGCCTGTCACCCTGGGATATTAGTTGTTGAATTTCGTTAAGCCCAGTAACTTCGCTAACATTGCCCTTTAGACCGGAACACAGTAATGTTTGCACATTACTGCTTGGCGGATGAATAACTGGCAAAGGTCTAGTCTGTGGACACATAATTATACTTGATAGTTACTAATCCAAATGTGTCATCATAAATTGAGCTAAATACAGATACATTACTGCCTAACCCTTTGGGGAAAAGGATTGGTGTTATGTTCATCATCATAATCCTGGACCTGTGTCCAGCAATGGACTTTCTACAGTCGGGATTATGTAACCAGTTAACCTAACCCCTCTTTGATTTACCTATACTCGCCACGCTTGGCAAGCGGGTTGTCAATTGCAGTCCTCTGGATCTGACAACCCTTACTTGGCTCTCACAGCAACTACTGTAGATATTTACTACTTATTGTGGTTTAATAAAACTCGCGTAAACACTTGATATGAACGGATTTAATTTCATGAATCATCATGAATCATGAATCTTGTACAACCGTAACCAGCGCGGACATGAGCAAGAAGGAAAGGTGAATGACACATGACAGTTAAGAGCGATAAGTCAGATTGTACTTCTAATTTGACAGGTGACGTTGACATTAGGGTTTCCATTCTCAAAGTAATTCATCAACTACAGGTAAAAAGGGTGGGGTACTATTCTATAACCGGTAACACCATGACCATAAAACTTTTCGAACGAAATTGTGAACGAGTATAACCGCTAGGATTAAACAAGTATATAAATAAAATCTATCTGTAATTCGAGCATGTCGGTCCGAGCCGTCAATTTATTAGCCTTTGTACGTCAAACACATAACACGCATTTAATTGGATATTATTATCAGCCTTAATTAATGGACTTGCAGCGGAACGCTTCATTACTTTACCATCGAGGACTCGAAGCTCCGTCATAGTACGGGTCACACTGAAAGTTTTAGAATAGGTAGGCAGGCCCCAAGTGCGTTCAGATACTTCCTCGTAGTCTGCCCTGGACCCCGTCCTGACCACCGTAACGGAGTGGCAGGCGGGTGACCAAATTCTGAGCGCCATACTTGCGGGCAACATATAAGTCATAGTTATTTCATGCGGTCAACTGCGACACCTGCGGAGGCTATGCCGAAACTCTCGCGGGACGCCTCCGGGCGATTCATAAAAGGCCCTTCTCGGGGCCAACCCAAAGGCCCTTCTCAGGGCCCACCAAAAGACGCTTTGGAGACGGAGGCCAGCCGCGCGCCGTCTGCGACTGGCTTCTATAGCAGAGCGGACGAATTGTCGGACTCCGACGAGTCCGTACGCTTTATGTCGGAGGGAGATACATCGGCGGCCGAGGGTCGCCTAGGATCTCGGAAGCGGGCCTTCCTGAAGAACGGGTCCGAGGGCTCCTCAGACTCGACGAGGAAGCCAAAGAAGAAGGCGAAGGCCAAAAAGATACCGGCGGACACCCACGACGTGGGTCTGGCTGATGCCCAACGTCAGCTAGACCTAGCTCGGCGGGTGCAGCTCCAGCAAGACCTAGAGGAGCAGGTTGCTGCAAAGGAGAAACAGACGCGCGTTGCCCGGGCCAAGTCCGGGTACGGCGCGTCTATCGTCTTATACGCGGACCACTCACTGGCTGATTTGGAGCGGATGGCTCTGGAGGACGAAGAGGAGATTGTCCACGTCGCCTCTAAGTCCTCCAACCTAAAAGGGACTTTCCAGAAGTCCCTTAAATGTAGAGCCGCGAGCATGCGCGGCATCGTCGGTGAGCTGGTGCAGCGCACAGCGACCGACGAAACGCGGCAACTGCAGGCGAAAGTTGATCGCCTGCAGTCAGAGAACAGCCAGCTGCATCAGCAGCTGGCTGAAGCCACGGCTCGGCCGAAACAAGCCGAGGCGAGACCGGTGGTTGAAGACACTCCACCCACCTCCAACCTTGAGGATATTATCCGCAAGGTTGTGATGGAGGAGAGGGTCTTCACGAGAGCCTGCTTTGCGGCTATAGAAGACCGGCTCTTACCGGAGAAGCGCCTCCGACCGCCGCTTGCGGCAAACAAGAGGCAAAGCCAGCCGGGGCCGTCCTCCCAGAGGGAAGACGTTCTTCTGCCTTCCACTACCCCGTCCAACGAACAAAGTTGGACGAAGGTGGTCGGCAAGGGGAAGGACAAGACCAAAAAGAAGAAGGTGGCGAGGGCAGCGGCCGCCCCTGCTGCTCCCGCCACCACCCCTGCCGGCTCGTCTTTGACGACAGGCAAGGGAAAGGGGAAGGGGAAAGGCAAGAAGTCTGCCCCCAAGCCCGCCACCGCCGCTCCCGCAGTCAGAAGGGCCCCCGTCGTCTCGAGGAAAAACCTCATTCCCCCCAAGACCGCAGCCGTTGTGGTGACTCTCACCGCGGAGGCTGCGGAACGGGGGGAGACGTACGCGTCCATTATGACCCGGGCGCGTACCAACGTTGATCCCACCAAACTAGGGATTGGCGCAGTCACGTGCCGCCGGACCCAAGCCGGAGCTCGAATTTTCGAGTTCCCGGGGGCTCAGGGCGGCGCTAACGCGGAACTCTTCGCAACAAAGTTGCAGGAGGTCATAGCGGATGCCGCCAAAGTAGTGAGGCCAGTGAAGTCCGCCGCCTTGGAGGTGACCGATCTAGACGATTCGGTCACCAAAGAGGACGTGGTGGCGGCGGTTGCAGCTATCGGAGGCTGTGAAGTCTCAGCGGTGCAAAGTCGGGCCATTAGGACCGGCCGCGGCGGCATGGGCACCATTCGCCTTACGTGCCCAGTCGCTGCAGCTAAAGCCGTCCTCGACAAGGGACGGCTTACCGTCGGCTTCAGCTCGGGTGCGGTCCGAGCACTTGTAGAACAGCCTCTACGCTGCTACAAGTGCTTCGGAATCGGACACACCCGGCCCCTCTGTCCGTCTAAAGTAGACAGGACAGACAGCTGCTACCGCTGTGGCAAGGACGGACACAAGTCCGCCTCTTGCCAGGCCGCCACGCCGCACTGCGCGGTGTGTGCCGCCAGTGGCCGCCCGGCGGATCATGTGATGAAGGGGAGGGATTGTAACCCTCCCCTTAAGAAAGGCAAAGAGCAGGCCCCGCCGACCCGGCCTGCTGCTGCCACCGCCATTCCTGAAGCTGGAACTTCGGGCACGGCGGCTGTGGAGAGGGATGCGATGTCCGATTGATGGCTACGGTCGAACATCGCATCCTCCAGGCAAACACCAACCACTGCAGAGCAGCCCAGGATCTGCTAATGCAATCCATGGCTGAGTGGTTGGTGGACGTGGCGGTGGTCGCCGAGCCGTACTCGGTCCCTGGCCGTTGGCTGGGTGATCGCGATGGCTTGGTGGCATTAGTGTCGCGGTCTTCCACAGACTCCCCTTCCCTCTCGCTCTTAGAGAGGGGACCGGGATACGTGGCCGCCGCGTGGGGTGAGAATATAGCCTTGGTTGGGGTCTATTTCTCCCCAAATCGCCCTCTCTCGGATTTTGAGAATTTTCTCGAAATCCTCACCGCAGTGGTCGGGAGGGCAGCGCCACGCCAGGTTGCCGTATTGGGTGACCTGAACGCCAAGTCGACGGCCTGGGGCAACCCGGCCGCGTCCTGCAACGTCCGCGGACGCGCCGTTCAATTTTGGGCGACCTCGACCGGTGTGTCCCTCCTTAACAGAGGGGCAGTCCACACGTGTGTGCGGCAACAGGGAGGGTCGGTGGTAGACGTTTCGTTTGCTACCCCCGTGCTAGCCGCCCGCGTCGTGAACTGGCGAGTCGAGATGGTGGAGACCTTGTCGGACCACCGATATATACGGTTCGACCTCTCCACCCAGAGCCACCGGAGGATTGTCCGTTCGGGCCAATCTCCCTTCCCACGGTGGGCACTCACCCGCCTGGACAGAGAGGCAGCTGAGGAGGCAGCGTTCATCCAGGATTGGCTATCACCTATTAATGTCCTGGATGTGGACGCCGCAGCGGTCCAGCTGAGGCGGTCCCTGACAGAGGTGTGCAAGTCCAGCATGCCTCGGTCTCACCGTCCGCCTCCCCGACGCGCCGTCTATTGGTGGACGCAGGAACTGGCGGGGCTCCGGGCCGATTGCGTGGCAGCTAGGAGGGCATACACGCGGAGCAGGCGGCGCAGCATCCGAATACTGGCGAACGAGGACAGCCTCTACGCATCTTACGTAGAGGCAAAGAATGTCCTCGAGTCAGCAATGCGTGCCGCCGACACCTCGGCGAGAGCCGAGATGCTGGAGGGTCTCGACAGGGACCCGTATGGGAGACCATACAAGGCGGCCCGGAACAAACTGCGCTCCTGTGGTCCTCCACTGACGGAGACTCTTGAGCCGGCATTGTTGGATGGGGTGGTCCGGTCCCTGTTCCCGACTGGTACCGATTTTAACCCCCCATTGATGGACCCTCCGCGAGATGCGTTTCCGCCGGAGGAGGAGGTTCCACCAGTCACGGCGGCGGAGTTCCTTGCAGGGACTCTTCGCCTCCGTGCGAAGAAAACGGCCCCGGGACCAGACGGTGTGCCAGCACGGGTGGTGGCCATCGCCGCCATCCAAATGGAGGATAAGTTTCGGGACCTCTTCAGTGCGTGTCTCACGACTGGGAGGTTCCCGAAACCTTGGAAGGAGGGGCAGCTATGCCTCCTTCGAAAGGAAGGACGCCCGGTGGACTCCCCCTCGGCATACCGGCCCATCGTTCTGCTCGATGAGGTCGGTAAATTGTTCGAGGGGATCGTCGCCAACCGGCTAAACAACCACCTGCGTGTGGTAGGGCCGGACCTGTCGGAAGCTCAATTCGGTTTCAGGAAGGGGCGTTCGACGGTGGACGCGTTGGCCCTACTCAAGGGCCAAGTGAAGGAGGCCATGGAAGCGGGGGACGGAGTGTTGGCCGTGTCATTTGACATAGCCAACGCCTTCAACTCCGTTCCCCATTCGACAATCCTGGAGGCACTTCGGTACCACGGGGTGCCTCTGTACCTGCGCTCACTGTTGGCCAGCTACTTGGAGGACCGAGCGGTCCTCCTTGTAGACAAGACGGCCACACTCAAGCGATACGGCGCGGAGTCCGGTGTTCCACAGGGATCGGTCCTAGGACCACTCCTGTGGAACATCGGATTTGATTGGCTCCTACGGGGAACCCTCCTCCGTGGCACGGGTGTCATCTGCTACGCGGATGACACTCTCCTCACTGCCCGGGGGAGAGACATGAGGGAGGCATCCAGTCTGGCCTCTGCTGGCGGATCCTTGGTCGTAGAAAGGATCCGCCGTCTAGGTCTGAAGGTGGCGCTGCACAAGACCGAGGCCGTTTTCTTCCACGGGCCTCGGCAGCACATCCCTCCTGACGCCCACATTGTCGTGGAGGGCGTCAGGATTGAGGTCAAGACCCAGATTAAATATCTTGGCCTTGTACTAGACAGCCGGTGGCGCTTCGGCCCGCACTTCAGCGGGCTGTCGACGCGCCTGTTGAAAGCCGCGGATGCCCTGTCCTGGCTCCTCCCTAATCTGGGGGGGCCTAAGGCTCGATGCCGGCGCTTATATGCCGGCATCTTGAGAAGTATGGCCCTTTACGGGGCCCCCATCTGGGCGGACTCTCTCCACAGGAGGGAAAACGCCGCCGCCATCCGTAGGCCCCAAAGGGCCATTGCACTGCGGGTGGCAAGGGCCTACCGGTCTGTGAGTTTTTCGGCGGCGAACGCTCTGGCTGGCACCCCTCCTTGGGAGCTCGAGGCTTGGGTGCTCGCAAGAGTATACGAGTGGACGGTGCGGCGTAAAGCGCTCGGGGAGCGCCCCGCCGCGGAAGAGCGGGAAGCCGTGCGGCAGGAGGCGAGGGACGCAATCGTCCACCACTGGACGGAGGACCTCGCCACTGCCACTTTTGGCCGCCGAACTTTGGACGCGCTCGGGCCAGTCCTACGAGAATGGCTCGAGCGCTCCCACGGTTTCCTTTCCTTCCGTCTGGTGCAGGTGCTATCCGGCCATGGATGTTTCGGATCGCACCTGTACCGGATCCGGAGGGAGGAAACCCCGTCGTGCCAAGACTGTGGCGCGGCGGAGGACACGGCACAGCACACCCTTGAGGTGTGCCCGACCTGGTCCGAGCCGCGCCACAATCTAACTGCGGTGATTGGGCCGGACCTCTCGCTTCCTGGCGTGGTCAAGTCCATGCTAGGTAGCGAAGAGGCCTGGACAGCGGTTGCCTCCTTTTGTGAAGACGTAATGTCCCAAAAGGAGGCAGCGGAGCGTGCGCGGGAGGACGACCCTCTCGCGGCACCGCTCCGCAGGCGAAGAAGGGGTAGGAGAAGGCGATTGTACGATCGTCGTCTCCTCACTCCTGGTGGTGAATAGCGGGAGACAGGCGCGGGGGCGTCTTCTCCCGCATTGCACTATTCACCACCCACGCTGGGCGGGAATGGCCGAACACTCGTGGTCATTCCCGGGCCCCTCCCAGTCAGGAGGGGCGTGAAGGCCCCGCTGTAAAGGCGGGCGGTCGTCAGGGGGGGACTGGATGTAAAGGCTCTGCCGGTTTCCCAGTCCTCCCCCAATCAGACGATGCGGGAGTGTCGCTGGGTCGTTTTAGTGGGTATACCGGTAGCAACCGGGGAGTCCCACATAACCCTTCCATCCCCCGATGGGAGGGTATGCGTAACGCATTTTTTCCCAGTGTCAACAAAAAAAAAAAAAAAAAAAAAAGGCGTACCTTTCATCCCCCCGATGGGTTCCCGCCTTCTCGCGGCGGTGGGGGTCAGTAACCGTGGTAGGGGCCCACGGTGAAGCGAAGAGGAGCCCGAGGTGGTCGGCTGCTCCACTTAGTTCTCCAGGCTGAGTGTGAGTAGCCGAGTAGGTTGCGGTTCGGTGTGGGACGAACCGCAACTGAGGCGGACCGCGATGCGGTATGGGACGCATCGCGGCCGAATGGTGGGGCCGCGGCGGGAGAGAAGTGCCGGTATTGCGGTGCGCCGCTCTTCCTGCCTTCCGCGGCCCAAACGGGGTCGCCACCGTTAGATGGCGAAGGCGGTGGGGTCGCAGGGGAGGAGGAGTGTCGGTATTACGATGCGCCGCTCTCCCTATCCTCTGCGACCGAATTGGGGCGGAAAGCCGACGGCTTGCCGCGGTGTGGGCTGCGCCTCCGCGTGTCCCTATGAAGTCAGCATAGGGCACAGTGGATGGCGCAGGCGGGGCTCACTTGAGCTCTGCGGTGGTGGTGGGCGGGAATGGGTCTTCCGTGTTCTCTCGCACGCTCGGTAGGCGTTCGAGAGGGCACGGAACACCCTTCCAAGCCTAAGATGTGGGGCCCGGGCAACGGATGCGGGGGTATCCGTTGCCCACCTAAAGGGCCCGCGAGGAGGCGCGCGCGTGTTTCCGCGCGCCCCTTGGGAGGGTTGGGGTGAAGGATTACCCTCACCCCACCGTGGCGGGGTCCACGGAGGACCAAACGCCGTCGGGGCCGCGGATGAGTGCTTCGGCGTGCCCGCAGCCCCGACACATGGCGGCGCGAAGGAACACCCCGGGGTTTTTTAGTGGGTATACCCGCCGGCACAGCAACGTACTGAGGTACGGTGCTGTGCCGGCGGGGAGTCCCACATAACCACCCTGCGCTCCCCCGGGTGCGGGTGGTATGCGTCACGCATTTTTCCCCGGGCACCAAAAAAAAAAAAAAGGCGTACCTTTCATGAACAAGTTGATGTTATCTTAAGGAAAGGCCAGGTCAAAAGTACCAACAGCCGACGAGCATGCATGAAGAATGTGATGAAAGTGGAAGAAGCGAAAGTTGTATGTCAGGATCGTAGCAAGTGGAAAGAAATAGTCTCTGCCTACCCCAACGGGAACAAGGCGTGACTGTATGTATGTATTTATGTAAAATTCCCAAATATATTCGAGAAATTGACAATGTTATATTTAGAGATGCCCTGAAAAAATTACTGCTACAAAAGGTGTACTATTCTGTTTTGTTCTTAATTTAATGGAATGATTTTAATAATTGTAATAATTTTATAAGAGATATAATTATTATACTAATATTGCATGCCAATGGCCAAACATAGAAAATGAAGTATGACCCTTTAAAAACATGAAAAACTGTCCCAGTTTTACTCTCGTAATTAGACGTTCACTAGAAATAAATGAAGAGTTAAGGAACAAAAATAAAATAACAGGGACATAGCCTAATTCATCTTCTAATTTTCAAGATATAAATTTATGGATAAAATCAATTATTCTCGGAGGAAACACGGGAATACAAAACATCGATTTCGTAAATTTTCCATAGGATTGTGTCAAACTGCTAAGAGGTCCTCTTTCCTGATCAGGCATACTGTAGGGGATGTGGGTCACTGGGCGTACGAGGGCGAGTAAAAACAGCAGATTTTGGAAATCGTAAGGCAGTAGGCAGATGTGTAGGAGCAACGTCGAGCGTGCGTCCAACGCGGTGTATGTGGTGCGACTGATGCAACGGGGCGCGGTGAGTGACGTGTCGATGCGCTTGCACATCTACCTAGGTACCTATTATGTTTATTATTTTAAACTTTAAAATTAGTTACAGTTGCGGCCAATACCGCGGCACACAGGTTACACAGAAAGGCAAAAAATTTGGACAAAAGGTAAGTACTTATTCTAATTATGCAATTTTATATAATATTTATTAATTTCTATTTTTGTGTGTTTCAGGTGCAGCGGAGGAGCATGAGCCGAGCGTCGTGACGTCAACATCTTCCCCCCTAGTGTCGTTACCGCGACACTCATCGTCGAGCTTGAGTAAAGCTACTCGAGTACTCGGTCGTTTCATCACACCCGTCCTAGTCCGTATGTCTACAATCCGTACCCTTCCGTCCGTCCCTGGATAAACCCGTTCCACAATGCCTCTAGGCCAACAGTTACGTGTCAAAGATGGATCTACCACAACTACTAGATCTCCTACCTTCAGCTGCTGACCTTCGCGGGTCCACTTCGAACGCGGGATGAGTACAGGTAAGACTTCCTTGACCCACCTGCTCCAAAACATGTCGGTGAGACGCTGAGCGGTACGCCAATGTCGTTTTAGATAAAACTCATCATTACTAAACACCCCGGTTACAGGTAAGTTCGATGAAGTTCCTAATAAGAAATGATTAGGTGTCAGGGTTTCCTGACTTTTGGGATCTACTGAGACATGAGTGAGTGGTCGGCTATTAATTATATTTTCAACCTCCGCGAGAAGAGTAGATAAAACCTCTTCCCGAGGAGCCCTCTCCTTGAGAACTACCTTGAGCGCGGTCTTGACGGTGCGAATCAGGCGCTCCCACGCCCCGCCCATGTGGGGACTTGCGGGGGAGATGAACTTCCATGTTACCCCGTGAGTTAAGGCTTCGCTTTCGACCACAGATCTATCAAGCTCCCGAGAGGCTTTTCGTAGCTCCTCATGAGCTCCCCGTAAGTTGGTCCCGTTATCAGAAATAATGGTGGTCGGCCACCCGCGGCGCGAGGCCATTCGGCGTAGCGCCATAATCATTGAGTCCGTCGTCAGAGAGGGTACAAGCTCAATATGTACGGCTCGTACTGTCAAGCAGGTAAACAGTACCCCGTACCGTTTAGGTCGCTGCTTGCCTCGGCCTACGGTGACTTCTATGGGCCCAAATAAGTCTACGCCTGTCATGGTGAAAGGGCGCCGATGATGAGTCAAGCGTTGTAGGGGTAAGTCGCCAAGTCGCGGGGGCTTCGGAGTCGCTTTGCGAATGCGACACAACAGACACTGCGAAGCTATTGTGCGGACCGTCGGCCTCAGGTTAATTACCCAATACAACTGCCTGAGTTCATTCACGACTAATTCATTGAATGAATGAGCCACACGTTTGTGAAAATGCTTGACGATAAGGCGGGCCGTGTGGTGTTTACCGTCGAGGATGACTGGGTTCTTTGCGCGCTCGGTGACCTGGGTCACGGCGTCTATTCGTCCCCCGACACGTAAAAGCCCGTCGCTGTCAACAAACGGCGTTAACGTGCGCAAACGGCTGTCACGATTAATCTCGTCATTCTTATTCAGCAAATCAATTTCTCGCGAAAATGACTGTAATTGTGAATGACGTAACAACAGGATCTCAGCACTTTTCATTAACTCGGAATTAATGCGCTGAGTGTCATTTTTCCTACATTTGGAGATGAACAGTAACACGGTAGCAGTACTACGCAGCAGCCGCGTCCAGGAGGAGAACCTGCTCGGCTCCGGGACGGGTAAGTCACAGGTATTGACAAGAGTATCATGAACGGTAAGTACTTCCTCTAGCGTGTCACTATTAATCACCTTTTGTAATGTTTCAGGTTGTCGCGGCCATTGTTCCGGGTTCCGGTACAAGAAGGAGGGTCCAGTGAACCAGGAAGAATCGCCACGTAAGTCATAATCATTTATTTTACTAGCTAAGTCCGCCATATTCATGTCAGTCGGGACATAGTTCCATTCACTTATCTTAGTTAATTCGTCAATTTCCCCCAACCTATTAGATATGAAGGTCTTGTAATTTCGGTGCTCGTTTCTGATCCAATGTAAAACAACTGTGGAATCAGTCCAATAGAACGTAGCAACCGGTTTAATTCTATGTTCTTTTTTTATCGTTTCAGATAAACGAGAAGCTAAAAGCGCACCCTGTAGCTCTAGTCGTGGAATAGTAACGGACTTCAAAGGTGCAACTCGACTTTTACAAGCAATGAATGAAATATTAATTTGTCCATCGTTATCAATGCGCCTCCAATAACCTACGGCTGCGTAAGCGCGTGGCGAGGCATCGCAGAATAGATGCAGCTGTAGCGCTGTCCCGCTCGCACTCGCGGCGCATGCCGTAGCGCACGACTCATTCGATCGGAAGTACCATCTAGGAATGCGGATGTCACACATTGATTTTAATTGCTCGAGCCAATTTTTAAATTCAATAAATAATTTATCATTAATCTGTTCGTCCCATTTAATACCTAATTTCCATACTTCCTGCATTATAATTTTAGACTTAATAGTAAATGGACTTAGAAAGCCGTGCAGATCATAAATAGACATAATTATGCTCAATAATTCACGCTTAGTAGGTTTTTTCACGTACAATAAAATATCATCAGGTATGCGTTTTAGGGAAAGATCAAACGCGAAGGTGTCCGTATCTGGGAACCACAATAACCCTAAGGTGCGTTCTGATCGGCCCTCGACGTTAAACCTCACCGCCTTATCACTAACTGCGTCGTTAGGTACACAATCTAGAACATGATTATTATTACTCAGCCAATCTCTCATTTTAAAACCTCCACTTTGGTTTATTAATGAAATTTCATTGATAAGTTTTACAACGGTACCTGAGTCGCTGACACTATCTATATAGTTATCCATATATTGGTTAAGCCTTATCGCAGCGACCGCCTCCGGCATTTTATTTAGAAAAGGTTCTGTATTTTTTATTTGATTAATATATTGCGCGATGAATGGAGAACAGTTAGCGCCGAAGATAAGTGACGTCATTGCGTATTTTTTAATTTGGCCATTTTCAGGTGGCGCCGCTCCCACTGGAGCGTCGTTAGAGCCTGAAAGTGGCCCCACTCTGGGCAAGAACCCATCTTGCCACAAAAAGCGCAATGCGTGCGTATCTTCGTAGCGTATTTTAATACGCAAGAACATGTCTTGAATATCCCCGATTATTCCGACGGGATATTCTCTAAATCTTAACATAATCCCTAGTAACGACTGTAGGAGATCGGGACCCTGCAAAAGGAAATCGTTTAGCGAGCAATTGTTAGTTTTTGCGGCTGCATCGAAAACCAAGCGTAATTTCCTTTTGTTCGGGTTATCTACACCGAAATGCGGTAGGTACCATATGCGCTCAGTCTCAGTAGTTCCCACGACATCGTTACCTATAGAAACTATCTCCCTAGCATAGTCATTAATAAATAGGTGTTGAATTCTTTCGTGATAACGGGTCGCATAATCACTATTAGCTACTAATTTTCGCTGAACCGATTTTAATCGCCTTAGAGCATTAGGGTAGGAGTCGGGCAGGCACTGATCATCCGTCTTCCACGGTAAACCTACGTACCAGCGCCCCTCACGAAGTTCAGCAGTCTGATCTAATATTGTAACGGCGCGAACGTCATCCGGGCTACGCCGAGGCTGCGTACTGACTCCTATAGAGTCCAGAAGGAAGGACTTGCGTACCTCCTCGTGCAGCTCATCCAGGTGACGAGCGGAAGGGCAACAGGACTCAATTGCGGGGGTTAACCCCGTGGGTTCATTATCGATCGTGCACAAATGAAAAACATTTTCAACCGGTTCACAATAATTATTATCGTTAGTACAACAGTCGCGAGAAGAGAGCGGGTTAGGAACGGGTGTGATGTCACTTACCGAGCGTCCATGTACACACCAACCTAGTGCCGTCTGTGTGACGTAGGGCTCACGCTCCTCGCTGCGATAACAACGAACAGGTGCGATCAGATGATGATTATCCTGACCTATTAACAACATTGGTTTAGCGTTACAGTTACATAAATTGTTCTTAAAATTAAATTCACTACCTAAACCGTATTTACTAAAATCTATGATCGGTTTTGTTTGCACGGGCAAATTTAATTCACTTATTTTACGCGCACGAACACTATATTTTTTACCATCACTATTTGTAACATCGACTTTTATTATTTGCGTTTCACACGTAAGTTCACTGTCGTCCCACGCGCTGCGGACACGAATCCTTTCCGGTTCTCCGGTAAGTCCCAGCTGGTCAGCTAGGCCTGCGGCGACCAGTGTCACGGTGGCTCCATCATCCAGTAAGGCGTGAGCATGGAGAGCTCCGGCGGGTCCATGAATAGTCAGCGGCACCACTTTCAACAGCACTTTAGGGTTCTGAGACGCCACAGTGTGGTTCACGGTCTCGCTTGTTTTCACTTCTGCGTGTTCGTCCTCGGCCTTCTCATTCTTTTTCCCGTCAGGCTTGACCCAGTGCAGGAGTCTGTGGTGCGGCTGATTACAGCCATCCAGGTCGCAGTTCTTCGCGGGACAAGACTCAGATTCTTGGTGACGAGGACCTAGGCACTTGTAACACAAGTTCGCTGTGCGGGCATATCTCCACCGGTCCTTTCGCATAGCGCGCTTGAAGCGCGGGCAGAAGGGCAGTTTGTGATCCGCTTTGCGACAAAACTTGCATTCAGCTGATTCATTCGAGTTCAGGAGGACATTGTGAGTGTGTGGTTTCTGTTCACGATGTTCATTATATTTTTTAGTGTTTTGCGTAGTATTAATATGACTTACGCCGGCCTGCGCGACTTTATTAGCTTCTGCATACAGGAACTCGCTTAAAATTTCCAACTTCGGAATATCATTTTGAATGTCGCGTTTTTCATAAAAATAATCCGTCCATTTCGCTAGTAAAACTGCTGGCAATTTGGATACAACGATGGAAAATAACTCGGGTCCACGCAGAGCGTCCTTCTGCTTCAAAGCTTTCGCGGCGGTCACACTGTTTTTTATTTTAATAGCAAAAGGTATCAAGTCATGTTGGAATGCAGGTGATAAGGGCTGTATGCGTCGAAGCTGTGATGTTATTTTGGAAATAATATTTTCTGGCATACCAAAGCGCAATTCAAGCGTATCTATGATGGTCTTGGGTGTTGTACCTCCGATGAGTAGAGCAGTAACAGCTTCTTTAGCTTCTCCTTTAAGGCATTTGCGGAGGCGCCACACATTCTCAGAGTCACTGTATTTACAGAGTCTGGTACTTTCTAGGTACGCTTCTTTAAACTGCAGCCATTCCATAGGGTCTCCAAAATAAAGTGGTAGGTCTTTGGATGTAGCCAATCTTGTTAACAGCTGTTTATTATGCAGTGCTGAAGAGTTGGCGATGGCATCTTTAACCGTGCGAGCTAGTTGACTCAAATCGTGTTGTGCAGGGTCATCATGCGTAGGCATCTGTTCAAGTGCAGCAGGTTCCGCGGTGTTGTTAAGCCAGGTATTTACTTTGTTATGGACGTCGCTTATGATTGATAAAGCTCGTGATTTTCTTGATTCTAAAACGGCGACGTCGGCGGCGAGTTGTTTGTCCAGTAGATCCGCCGTGACATTAGCTTTCACGCGGGCTGCTTCGGCTTGCGCCTGGGCTGTGGCAGCCTGGGCCTTGGCCTGAGCTTCGACGGCTTGGGCCTTGGCCTGAGCTTCTGCAGCTTGAGCCCTGGCTTGGGCTTCAGCTGCTTCAATTTGTAGCCGCGCCTTCTCGGCCTCGGCTTCCATCTCGAGCTGACGGCGTCGTGCGGCGGTGGATGATGTCTTCATCGATGCTGGGCCGCTGTCATACACCTCGACAGCAATTCGTTCGCTTTTGAACGACGAAGCTGGCATAAGTTCCGATCC
Organism: Hemistola chrysoprasaria; assembly: GCA_947063395.1. Classification (NCBI taxonomy): domain Eukaryota; kingdom Metazoa; phylum Arthropoda; class Insecta; order Lepidoptera; family Geometridae; genus Hemistola; species Hemistola chrysoprasaria. The sequence goes on along the minus strand of OX346731.1, from coordinate 8,156,733 downwards.
ATCACTGCAATCCGCTTTTGCGCCACGTGTTTTACGCAGTTGGCGTGGCGTGCGCGGGACATGGGCCATTTTTACCGGTCAAAAACAGTTCGTACGTGCGGTGATCCGGCCGAAGGATCACTTTTGTAGGGGATGTGGGTCACTGGGCGTACGAGGGCGAGTAAAAACAGCAGATTTTGGAAATCGTAAGGCAGTAGGCAGATGTGTAGGAGCAACGTCGAGCGTGCGTCCAACGCGGTGTATGTGGTGCGACTGATGCAACGGGGCGCGGTGAGTGACGTGTCGATGCGCTTGCACATCTACCTAGGTACCTATTATGTTTATTATTTTAAACTTTAAAATTAGTTACAGTTGCGGCCAATACCGCGGCACACAGGTTACACAGAAAGGCAAAAAATTTGGACAAAAGGTAAGTACTTATTCTAATTATGCAATTTTATATAATATTTATTAATTTCTATTTTTGTGTGTTTCAGGTGCAGCGGAGGAGCATGAGCCGAGCGTCGTGACGTCAACACATACCTTGTTTAAGTATATCGTATGGCAGGATCTTAGCAAGTGGAATAAAATAGTCTCAGAAGAAAAAGATGTATGTATAATATTTTACTTTCATGTCTGATCATAATTACTTGTGGCGTTCATATTTTAACCCATACATCAGACACTATAGGGTATATTATGCATGTACGACCGCAAAACACAAAGCCATACAAAACCGTAATTAGCGCTCGATAATTGAATTCTAGTACATTGACTGTTATTTACAACATAATACGGCATGATTGTAATTGCTTGTAGTTTTTAACCCCCGATTGGGAAACGAAGGGGTGTTATAAGTTTGGTGTGTCGTCTAGAAAAAAAAGTTTCCATGTAGGTATAAAAACCTGCACAAAGAAAAAAATCTTAGAAAAATAAAGAGGCACTAAAAACTTGTTTGGATTAAATTGGATTCTTACTAAATCTTTGTATTCTTATTTTCTATAACCTAGTTGTCTTTATTTTACGTAATTATATGTAGTATTTCTTCTTCAAAAATGTGGGCACGTGTGAGCTAGAGGGCGAATTTGCTTTGGACAGCGCCTTAAAATAAAACACTAATGTTAATATTATATTATAAAAGATTGTATTATATAATGTATTATATTGTTATATACTTTAGTATAATTATACTCTTTATGTAACATGATATTTGTTACTGATATGAGTAAAATGCCATATTATCCAGATATTGTCTACTGATTTGCACACCTTCCGTCATTTAGTGTTTTAAATCTCCGTTTCCATCCCCGGGTTGTCTGTAACAAATTGCTTCATGCGATAAGAACGCCGGTTGTAAACCGTGATAAATATTTTTTGTATCGTTACTTCTAACATTGTTATTTAATTTGGTATGCATTATAGTATTAGATATACTATTCTATTCTAATTTATTTATTTATTAGGGGGACCAACAGCTATAAAAATCAATAAAATATAGTTAAACTTAATATAACAATAGAGAGCCAATAGGTCCTCACGGTTATGACAAGAAATAAGCAATAAAAAATGAAACAATGTCAACAACACACTAAAAACACAAAAATAAAAATAAGTGCAGCTAACTAAATATATACTAGTAGTTCGCCTCGAACTGAGACCTCGCAAATCTCAATTTCCTGTAACTTCTAAACCTCTTATGGTCTAGAAGGGTAAAGTCTAAGGTCTTTAGGTATAATTGAGGTATATGAGGTAATTAGTTTTTAAGATTAGCTCTGAAATTCTGATTAGGGATGTGAAAAAATAATCGATTATTAAAAAAAATATCGATTATTATTCCTAAAAAATCGAATTTATTTGAACGATTATTACGTTAAAAAAACGAATTTTTATTATATGTGTAATATGTTTTCGATTGACTGCCTCGGTGGCGTAGTGGGCGCATGCTCGACTGCCAATCAAGAGGTCCTGGGTTCGATCCCCGGGTCAGGCAAAATGTTAAATATTGGATTTTTCCATTACGAATTATCTCAATAACTGCCTGGAGTCTGGAACTGTGCCCGGTAGATGGCAATAGGCTCGCCCCCTATTACATAAGACCAATAACATACTGGCGAAATGTGGGTGTATCTACTATGGGACTGAGTCCAGGGTACACCTCTGTCGTCCCCTTCGGGAAAAAGGCGTGAATGTGTGAATGTATGTATGTCCCATGTAATAGGGGGCAGGCCTATTGCCATCTACCGGGCACAGTTCCAGACTCCAGGCAGTTATTGAGATAATTCCTATGGAAAAATCCAATATTTAACACTTTCAAAATTCAAAACTCTGCGCGGCACTGCACTGCGCCTGTCACCCTGAGATATTAGTTGTTGAATCTCATCATGCCCAGTAATTTTGCTGGTAACATTGCCCTTCATTCCGAAACACAGTAATGTTTGCACATTACTGCTTGGCGGATGAATAACTGACAAAGGTGTGGTACTTCCACAGGCGGCACCCTGCTAAAGAGGTCTTCCACTACAAAAATCCATTTTTTTTACTGTTTAGTCACATCCCTAAGCAAATGTTGTTCTAAACTGTTCACTAATATTAGTTATAATCTATTCAACATTACGATAGTGCGACTGCTGTGCGACTTAACGACATCCAGCGCGCCATCTAGTTGTTTTGAGCGGAGATGGAATTTTATCCCTTGAGAATCGGGGTATCTTTTATAACTTGACAACACCTTAACTGATCAATCTGAAACTGGATATTATAAACAATATAAGTCTATCCTACGTACGTATTTAATTTCATGAAAAGCGAATTAATAATTTTCAAGTTATAATCGAAAAATATTGAGATCTTGTAATCCCTATATCTCTAGAACCCCAAAACCGATTTAGCTCATGTTCAAACTTGAAAATTCTTTTTTTTTATACTACCTGTCTGCAAAGTTTCATCAAGATCAGATCATCGGCTTTCGAGTAATCGCAAGACAAACATACATACACACATACATACATACAAACTTTGGCTAATATTTTTATGCAAGTCCTAAAGTATGTGTCTAAATTTGAAAAAAAAAAATCGGACCATCGGTTTCGAAATTATCGTCAGACCTTTCATAAATACCTCGTGACTCTTATATATCCGGAACCCCTCGGCCGATTTTGCTCATTATCTAAAGTAAAAAAAATTATCACTTTAAACTACATGTCTGCAAAGTTTCATCAAAATCGGACCAACAGTTCTCAATTTATCGTCGATCAAACTTACATGCCAGAGGTCAACCCTTAAGCTGGTACAAGCGCAGGTTTTTCCCACTTGTCGACTCTAAGACCTCGCTTCGCTCGGTCGATAAAAAGAGCCTAGGTATAGGTACATAATACATAATAATGAAGAAATTTATATATCTTCTATCATCGTCATTGGTTCCTCGAATTTTGTATGGGAAATTATGTGGACCTTATACGTGTGCAGTAAACTAGTTAATACCAAAACCAATTTGATATACATACATACAGACATATAGCGCCATACATTCGAATATGAATGATTAACAACGAATATGAGCAATATTTCACTTGTAATCATTAAATTTCATGAACGATAACCGTTTCAGTAATAATTTATGGTTGTCAAAATCAGGTTCACGACATTAAGGTGAAGTGAGACTGATAGATACAATTTAATGTATTCAGCTGTGCTAACCCTTTTCGACCCAATCGGTTCAGTAGTTTCGTCGCAAACATGTACCTAGCAAACATACATACCAATACTACATAGGTATTAGGTATCAACACGCCCATATCGGGATATAAAAAACATAACATAATGTAACTTAAGGTAACATAATTTAATATAACGTTTAGCGTCCGTGGTCCAGCGAGAATATGCCCGGCTTTGAATCCGGAGTCGCTGAATCGAATCTTACCATGTGGACTTTCGCCTGGGCGCCACTGTGTTTCGGATGGCACGTTAAACTGTAGGTCCCTATAGTTTCCTATAAGATATGAAGGGGTCAGTCGTTAGGTCATGTCGGAGGCTGCGTAGGAATCTCGGCAACCTGAAACTCTGACAATCTGGGTTGTCCACATAACCCATATGAATTGACTCGAGCAGTGTTTGAAATTTGAGGTCTGACTTGCTTTATCCGAATTTGTTATATTATAGTTATCTGAAATATCTTTTAGTTATTTTACCTATTCTTATATTATTATGAGTAAGAATCAGGGTCATTAAAAATTTTATGTAACCATTATAATATAGAATCATAAAAATGATTGTCTATTGTAACAACAATTGAGCCTGTTATCCAAACGGGGGGCCTTGGTGACTTTAACACAGTTTAATTACTAGCGCGGTCACCAATAGTCCTTCCATCATTACATTTTGTTCACCTACAGATCCTTTCTTTGAGTTTTTTCTCGTACAATCATAAATTTAACATTTATACTTATATCTGACTGCCTCGGTGGCGTAGTGGGCGCATGCTCGACTGCCAATCAAGAGGTCCCGGGTTCGATCCCCAGGTCAGGCATAGTGTTAAATATTGGATTTTTCCAATAGGAATTATCTCAATAACTGCCTGGAGTCTGGAACTGTGCCCGGTAGATGGCAATAGGCTCGCCCCCTATTACATGGGACCAATAACATACTGGCGAAATGTGGGTGTATCTACTATGGGACTGAGTCCTGGGTACACCTCTGCCTACCCCTTCGGGAAAAGGCGTGAATGTATGTATGTTATACTTATATCTTAGCTATTATTATTAATCAACTAAAACCTAAAATAAGTTCAATTTCCTTATATGTTAGATTTAATTTACATTTGCATGGCATGAAACATCATTGTAATGTGTCTCTTTTGAAAGGTCAATAAAGATTTTATTATTATTATTATTATTAGTGTAATTGGGGTAACCCGTTCTGTTAGAGTATAAATTCAAATTATTATTATTATAACGTAACATAACATAACGTAACCTAACGTAAAGTAACGTAGCATAAATGAACGTAACATAACGAAACGAAACGTAACGTAAAGAAACGAAACATAGCATTACGACTTTTTTCCGAAGTGTAAGCCATAGGTCTCAGTCCCGTAGTAGGTCGTTTTTGATCCCTTGTAATAATGGACGAGCCTATTGCTATCATCATCATCATCATATCAGCCATAGGACGTCCACTGCTGAACATAGGCCTCCCCCTTAGATTTCCATCCAGACCGGTTGCAAGCGGCCCGCATCCAGCGTGCTCCTGCCGTCCTTATAAGATCGTCTGTCCATCTTGTGGGTGGACATCCTACGCTGCGCTTACCAGTCCGTGGTCTCCATTCGAGAACTTTACGGCCCCATCGGCCTATTGCTATACTTTCTGGGAACAGTTCCAGCCTCCAGGCTGGTTTCTATTTCCTAACGGAAATATCCAATAACACGTTTCACCTGACCGGGGGATCGAACCCGAAAGCTCATTATCGGCAGTAGAGCTTGCGACCGTCACCGATGCATAATTAATAATAATTATTATAATATATCTCACTATTACTACAACTTAGTATTGCAGTCTCTATGTAATAAAATAAATTATTTATTGTAGGTTGGGAGAGTAAAGCCGACTGATAATGACAAATAAATGATTAATGTTATAATTGAAGCACCAAATTACATTTATACTCTAGCAACTAACGTGGTCTGCCTCGGTGGCGTAGTGAGCGGATGCTCGACTGCCAATCAAGAGGTCCCGGGTTCGATCCCCAGGTCAGGCATAGTGCTAAATATTGGATTTTTCCATTAGGAATTATCTCAATAGCTGCCTGGAGTCTGGAACTGTGCCCGGTATATGGCAATAGGCTCGCCCCCTATTACATGGGACCAATAACATACTGGCGAAATGTGGGTGTATCTACTATGGGACTAAGTCCTGGGTACACCTCTGCCTACCCCTTCGGGAAAAAGGCGTGAATGTATGTTATGTTATGTTATGTAACTAACGTGGTTTCTGACTGTGGGTCTTATCAGCAGGCTCAAAATAGCGGAACGAGCTATGGAGAGGGCTATGCTCGGAATTTCTCTGCGAGATCGAATCAGAAATGAGGAGATCTGTAGACGAACGAAAGTTACCGACATAGCGCAGCGGATTAGCAAGTTGAAGTGGCAATGGGCGGCACATAGCACTAGAACTGATGGCCGATGGGGCTGATAAGTTCTTGAATAGAGTACACGGACCGGCAAGCGCAGCGTAGAACGTCCACCCAGAAGATGGACAGCCAATAAAGACGGCAGGAACACGCTAGATGCAGGCCGCTTACAATCGGACTGGATGGAAATCTATGGGGGAGGCCTATGTTCAGCATTGGACGTCCTATGGCGGCGATGATGATGATGATGAAAGATAAATACTGTGGAGATAAGAAGCCTAAGAAGTATGACTGGAGTGACCTTGATGGACAAAATGAGGAATAGTGCGATAAGGGAACGCTGTGGCGTGTTAGAAGATGTAGTGACAAAGATAGAGAAAGGAATGCTGAGGTGGTTCGGACATGTGGAAAGGATGGACGAGAGGAGATATACAGAAGAAATTAATAAAGCTAGTGTTAATGGTCAAGTCAGTAGGGGTCGACCTAGGCGTACTTTCCATGGGGGACTGGATGTAAAGGCTCCCAGCCGGTTTCCCAGTCCTCCTCCAAACAGACGATGCGGGAGTGTCGCTGGGTCGTTTTAGTGGGTATACCGGTAGCAACCGGGGAGTCCCACATAACCCTTCCATCCCCCGATGGGAGGGTATGCGTAACGCATTTTTTCCCAGCGTCAACAACAAAAAAAGCCTTCTTTAAATAGCCAAGTTAATGAAATAAGGAAAGGCAAAGCCAAAAGTACCAGCAACTGACGAGCATGTATGAAGAATGTGATGAAACTGGAAGAAGCGAAAGTTGTATGTCAGGAGTCAGGATCGTAGCAAGTGGAAAGAAATAGTATCTGCCTACCCCAACGGGAACAAGGCGTGACTGTATCTATGTATGTATATAATTTTTTTATGGTACTATTCTTATAATGGGCAAACAATTTAATTACGAAGATAAAAGGGGCTTCCACTTTGATAGCTCAGCGAATATCCTTTCACAACGAAATCAAAACTTTAAATCCAAACACGAAACTCAAACTCAAACTTTTCCAAACAAACAGACTGCACCAGACAAATGAATTACGTATTTAATGCTGAAATGATAATTACCGCTATATTATACAACTTTATTACAAAGGGTTAAGACTCAAATTTGCTTGAATTGTTACTGTTAATCAAATAAGCAAAATTAACCTATATGAAGCAAAGCTTACGGTTTATATTAATTTGTTTACAGATTTTGTTTTGAATTGTAAAATAGCTTATACGCAAATAAAATTATGCAATTTTCTACTCAAAATTTAAGGAATAAGTCGCTTATTTGAATGAGGTATTACTGGGAAGCAGAAGTCATAATTTTTGGCACGACATAACTAAAGGTCCGTAATGAATGGTTTATTATTTCTGTTAATATAATTTAATAGTTGAATGGAAAAAGAGAATTTTCATAGAAAAATAAATGCAGAGGCAAATTTTCCCGTAAGCATTTAAATCAGCATTCATTTTTGAAAACACCTACATTCGAGCAGCTGAACTTTCGGGAATACGAACATACAGGCAAACGTATTCATTATCCAAAATTTTGGTGTGTTGTTCATCAGGCTCAATAAATTAACATTTGTTAATGTCCTCAATGCATAATTAGAAAGCAATATTTTTGAACGTAATATTAATAGACGACCAATAAGAAACGTGTTTGTTCACATATATTTTTTTTATGATAGTGGATGGCAAGTGTCAAGACAAGCAAATCAGGTGCCTGATGGTAAGCATCATGATTGCCCATATCAAACACAGTGCCACCCAGTGTTTTAAAATACAAAGTTCTGCGCGGGCACTGCACCGCGCCTGTCACCTTGAGATATTAGTTGTTGAAACTCGTCTTGCCCAGTAATTTCGCTGGTAACATTGCCCTTCAGATCGGAACACAGATATGTTTGCACATTACTGCTTGGAGGATGAATAACTGGCAAAGGTGTGGTACTTCCCCAGGCGGCACCCTGCAAAAAAGGCCTACCACTACAATCATACATAACTCTGATAATGTCGTTTTACATTGAATTTCAAGATGTTTTCGCCTACTATTTATGATATATTACCGTTTAAAATTGTTATTTAATTTAATTATTAATATTCATATACGTCACAAGCCTGTTCATTCGTGGCCGAAGGCTTATAGAAAGCGGAGAGAAGCCTTTCCTGACCGAATTATATAATAATCCACATGGGCTGCCACCATAGATGAGCAATGGTGGTCGAGGCGGCTTAGCAGGATATAAGACCTCTTAGCAGTTTGACACATGGAAAATTTACTAATTCGATATTTTGTATTCCCCTGTTTCCTCCGAATACAGCAAACCTATTTGATATATTTATATCCTGATATTTTAAAGTTGAAGTAAAGTATGTCCCTATCATTTTATTTTTGTTTATAAACTCAACATTTTTTTGTAGTGAACGTTCAATCACGCTTTGATAAAACCAAGGATTAATAAGAAAAATTAAAATTATAGGGACATAGGTTACTTCACTATTAAAATATCAGGATATAAATTTATAGAATGGGTTAGTTATATTCGGAGGAAACAGGGGAATACAAAACATCGATTTGGTAAACTTTTCATAGAATTGTGTCAAATTCCTAGAAGGCCATGTAGGACCCTAGGGATGGAAAAGAAATAATAAAAATAACAGCAAAGTACCCTGCGTTTGAAGTTCTAGCATGGAGAACAATGTTCATGTCCGTGCCAATATAGGCAATATCAGCGAACTATATTTTTCATTTCAGATTTATGATGGACGTAAATCGCTCGCTAACGCGACGCGTCGTTTAGTTTCATGGAGATTTTGTAATGTTTCTGCAGTTTGGTCAGTATTGTTTAAAAGTTTTGTTTGAAATGTCTTTACGTATTGTCGGATGGTTTCCATAAACAAATATTGTTTTCCACTTTTATAACGCTCTTTTTAGGAAGGCCAGATAGAACGTACCCACAACCGACGAGTATGTTTTTTTTATGGCATAGGTGTGCAAGCAGACGGAGTGCCTGATGGTGAATGGTTACCGCTGCCTTTGGACACCTGCAACACCAGGCGGCCCCTGCCTACCAACCACTAATAATATACCTCAAATATCGATGGCAGCAAAGTAAAAGACGACATCTACAAAAACGCTGTTACACAGGAGAGAGCACATTTAGCCAGAAATAGTGGATATTTTTAGGGTCACAAAATTTTCTCAACTTTTACATTTTCTGTGGTTTATTATAATAACCTTCTAATATGTTGATTAACGAGTTTTATCGCCACAAGCTATTTACGTGGCAGATTTTCTTCATTATTTTGAAATTTAAGTAATTTTAAAACAGACTTGTAGATAGGGTTGATAGACAAGCCTACTAGCTGTGCCCTGCGGTTACACCCGCGTAGTCTCCGTTCCCGTGGGAATATCGGGATAAAAAAAACCTATGTGTTATTCCAGGGTCTAAACTATCTATATACCAAATTTCAGCCCAATCGGTTTGGTAATTTTGGCGTGAAAGATTAACAAACATCCATCCATCCATCTTTACAAACTTTCGCATTTATTATATTAATTAAAAGGATTTATTAAACGGAAAATATTTCTTAAAATGAACATGTCCGTATCTAATTTGCTGCCATCGATATGACCTATTTTCACCCCATACCATTCCCCGCTACTTATATTTAAAGAACCAAGTCTACATCACAACATCTGTTCTCGCCATAATGACGGGAAGTAAGGGAGCCGCTTCCTCTCTCAGATACCCTAATGACAGGACCGCCTTGATGTGTAAATATTACTATAATAGACCTTTACGTACTATGAAAGTATAGGTTTTATGCTGATGAAAACTGCAAGTTGTGTTAAAATCTTCTCTTAATTTAAGACACGTCTCCGTGCAAAACGCAGCGCTAGCTGTTTTTTGTGTAGTTTTTCGGAGTTATTTATCCAAAAAATACCAACTAATATAATAAATACATAAAAACAATTATAATCTTGTCTCGAAAATGGTAGATTACTTTTTTAAAGAAAGCATATAAATGATAAATATTTTTTAATAACATGCATCTCCTCGTCAAGTAACCGTTATTTTGATTTGCCACTTAAATTTATGGATAGGCAATTGAACAATATCAAAATTCGATTAGGTATATAAAGATTTTATTCTAAAATCTGTGCGTAAAAGGTGGGGTGCGGCGAAGAGGAAACAAATGTTCAAGGTTATTTGGTCAGCGTAGAGGCTCAAGTCTTGTGTGTTGCCATAAAATATTTGAAGAATGAATGTTCTAAATCGCATTTTCGGACGCTGGGTAAAACCGCGGGGCACAGACAGTTAAATATAAAAAGAAGACTATGACCCTGTTGACGTTGCAAGTTGAAGTGGCAATGGGCAGGGCACATAGCACGAAGAACTGATGGCGGATGGAACTGTAAAGTTCTCGAATGGAGACCACGGACCGGCAAGCGCAGCGTAGGACGCCTACCCACAAGGTATACAGAAAATCTGATAAGGACAGCAGGAACAATATGTTCAGCAGTGAACGTCCTATGGCTATAATAATAATAATACTAAAATGAATATGAATACTAATGACGTCTACAAGACAACAAATTAAAATGTATTCCCCACGCTAAACTCTGCACTTGTTTTAACTAAGTTCTGAATAATATGCGATGCAGCCTCATAAATATGTAGCTCCAGGCACTAGACTGTCTCGAGAGTCGAAACAATAAATATATGTGTGCAGAAGGCTGGTTCTATAGAGCAAGTTATTGGAAAAAGACTATGCTATAGTATACTATACTATAGTATACTATAGTATAGTATACTATAGCATAATATACTATAGCGGCAACTACCTACCAACTTACTATCAACATTAACTAAATGCACTATGCTATAGAACACTTTGAAATTCTAAAAGGCCGAGATGTCTCATCATCATCATCAGCCGGAAGAGGTCCACTGCTGATCATAGGCCATAGAACGCCATAAACTATTAATATGGTGGGATTTTGTCGAAATCACCACGCTTGTTGTGCGGCTTGGTGATCGCTGTAGTTGGAATACTTGGAAACGAAGAGCGCTGCTGCCCACTCTCCGAATATGTCCCTTGGCCGGGTCTAACGGCTCCCACGGGATGAGAAATGGGTGGCCCTATTAGAGATCTCTCAGCCTATAGAAAATCCAAGTTCTCTAAATAACTATCAGCAGATGGCAGTGTACCCAAGATGCTGTCTATGTGTGTATGTGTTATTATGTATTATGTATGTATGTATTTATTTATTTCGACATTATTTCAGTCATACTACCGACCAAATATACTATACTCTCCTCTCCCTGCACGGTTGTCTGGAAGAGATCGCTTTTAGCGATAAGACCGCCAATTATTACACCAGATTTAAACCTATTGTTCTTTTTAGTTTTGTTTTTTTTACTATGTGGTGTAATATTAAAGAGTTTATCTATCTATCTACTATAAATTTAGGATAAAATATAAATGTATCCAATAGGTTTACTATATTCGGAGGAAACAGGGGAATACAAAACATCGATTTGGTGAATTTTCCATACGATTGAGTCAAACTGCAAAGAGGTCCCCATTCCTGTTAAATGCCCGCGTGCCGGGAACGCCCCTGTGTGAACCGCGTACTATTAGTGGTAAATCTGACAACCGGTCTTCTGTGTCTATATATTTTATGTTAAGAGCCAGAAGCCTGTAAACAGTATACCATTACAAGTTTTGAATAATAGTGGGCTATTGATTGTTTATGGAAGAGAACAGCTTTTTGAATTGTTTTTGTATCAGAAATACATTACAAAGAGTGCAATATTTTACAGGTTTTCGGTGGTAATATGAAATTCTACAAACGTGACAGGAATGGAGTGACCTTGATGGACAAAGCAAGGAATAGTGTGAAAAGGGAACGCTGTGGCGTGTTAGAAGATGTAGTGACAAAGATAGAGAAAGGATTGCTTAGATGGTTCGAACATGTGGAGAGGATGGACGAAAGGAGATTGACAAAGGAGATTTATAAGGCTAGTGTGATAGGTCACGTCAGTAGGGGTGACCTGAAGCGTACCTTTCATGAACAAGTTATCTTAAGGAAAGGCCAGGTCAAAAGTACCAACAACCGATGAGCATGCATGAAGAATGTGATGAAAGTGGAAGTCTCTGCCTACCCCAGCATTAATAACATTTTTAGCGTAGCCATTAATTAAAATAAATTAAGCAAATGTTCTACTAAAATTGGACCGCGCGTTGCCATTAAAGTAGGAACTTGGTACTCAACCTCACTTTATTCAAATCAAATAATAAATTAATCAGCGACTTTAACATGGTTTGGGAAAATTATTGCGAATAACATTATCTACCCGATTTTATAAGATAATTTTTTTTTTCTTAGCACATGTCCAGACAACGAAAAGAACCTACATTCCAAGTTTCAAGTCTAGAGATCTAGCATCAGTGGTTTTGGCTTTGCGTTGCATGTCAGTCAGTGAGTCATTTAGGATTTTATAATACATTTACTTTTTACGTAGGAATTTCTTGCTCAAAGGTTTTTATTTCAGAATAGAAACAGTTTCAAAGCTACCAGAACCTTCTGATAAGGATGAATGACGTGAGATAGCGCTTCAGGGAGACCATCTATTTGGTAACAATCGGTTAAAAATATTTGTTGAATTTTTAACTAGTATTATATTAATTTTTTTATGATAGTGAGTGACGAGGTAAGCATCATGATTGCCCATATCAGACACAGTGCCACCCAGTGTTTTAAAGTGCAAAATTCTGCGCGGCACTACACTGCTCCTGTCACCCTGAGATATGAATTGTTGAATCTTGTCATGCCAAGTAATTTCGATGGTAACATTGCCCTTTAGACCGGAACACTGTAATGGTAGCACATTACTGCTTGGCGGATGAATAACTGGCAAAGGTGTGGTACTTCCTCAGGCGGCCTCTCTTACAGGGATGAGAGGCCTACCACTATAAATAACTACGCTACAAATATTGTAAAAACACCAAATATACCTATGTATTCATGATCATCATCTCAACCATAAGACGTTCACTGGTGAACATAGGCCTCCTCCTTAATTTTCCATCCAGTCCGTTTGTAAGCGGCTTGTATCCAGCATGTTTCTACGCTGCGCTTGCCGGTCCTTGCCGGTTGCCGGTCAGGATTTCTCTGCGTGATCGTATCAGAAATGAGGAGATCTGTAGACGAACGAAAGTTACCGACATAGCCCAATTCAATAATGAGCTTACCATACATAATTATTGTTAATAGAAACATGACCGGACGCACACATCAAAGAAATAATACTTATTTAATTATAGCAGACTTACTATAGTTCGTCACTTTTTGTTTTAAAAGACTCCGTCCACATCATTTATTCTACACGGTGCCTCTGCGTGAGATTTCCAAGACTGCATCAAGTTTCCTCATCATCATCATCTCAGCCGTAGGACGTCCACTGCTGAACATAAGCCTCCCGCTTAGATTTCCCAGCGTGTTCCTGCCGTCCTCATCGGATCGTCTGTCCATCTTGTGGGTGGACCTTCTACGCTGCGCTTGCCGGTCCATGGTCTCCATTCGAGAACTTTACAGCACCATCGGCCATCAGTTCTACGTGCTATGTGCCGCCCATTGCCATTTCAACTTGGTTATCCGCTGGGCTATGTCGTATGTATGTATGTTTGTATGACGTATGTATGTATCAAATTTCCTGTCCTCTCATAAGTTTCCAAGCCCATGGTCACCTCACAGCCGTTGTAAAATGTATGAGCGCTGCCGCCCCCTATCGTGTAATGGGGTAAATACCTTCCGGCGAATCTCTTTGTCTGGAATCATGGTCACTATAAAATGTATTAGACCGTGGTTTTTGATAACACCCTGTTTTCTGATCAAAGGTTCGTTTGATGTTTGTTTCGGAGAATCTGGATTCGGGTTAGTTTTGTTTGTGAAATTTTTTCTAAGACAAACCCTTTAAATCTTTGTAGTGGTAGGCCTCTTTAGCAGGGGGCCGTCTGGGGAAGTACCACACCTTTGCCAGTTATTCATCCGCCAAGTAGTAATGTGCAAACATTACTGTAGGGCAATGTTACCAGCGAAATTACTGGGCATGATGAGATTCAACAACTCATATCTCAGGGTGACAGGCGAAGTGCAGTGCCGCGCAGAATTAGAATTTTAAAACACTGGGTGACACTGTGTCTGATATGGGCTATCATGATGCTTACCATCAGGCACCTAATTTGCTCGTCTTGTCACTCACTATCATAAAAAAAAAAATCTTACCAACCTACTTAGACTTCGTTTACGTAATCTACCTACCTTCAGAGGGGTACTGGTTTGCAAGCCTGAGTACCCATTATGAGGTCTAAAGTTTGCAAAAGAGGCCTACCACTTGCTATGAGACATGAGATTTATAATATTAGCAGGATTCATATCGCTACATTCAATGAATAATTCTAAAGCCCAGATAGATACGGTAACTTCCGTTTCATTTCATTCATAGTACATGGCTCGATTATGGCTCGTGCATATTTTAGAGCTGGAAGGTTTGGAAGGATGTGTGCACACTGGGCGTATTTAACGCGTCATTTAGTTTTACGCCGCGGACCCATTGAGAAAAACTGTTCGCTTCTGACTATGAGCAGCAACCTGGACAGAAAATTATGGAAAACCGTGCTGAATATATACTTATAATAATTATTTATATATTAGTTATTGTTTTATATATAAAATATTTTATAAGCTCTTGGAACAAAACTGTTTAGTTTTTAGTTCCGATTTTTGTGTCAAAATCAACATGCCCAGTGCACCACCACCCCGCCCGCAATATTGCATGCAAAGATGAAAAAAATCGAAACTAAAAAGTAAATATTCTTGTTCCAGGAGTTTACAATGGAGTTCTGAAAAGTAACGCCAAATTCAATTAAAATATTTTATGTTTTGACAACCTGGAGTCTGAAACTGTGCCCATTAGATGGCAATAGGCTCACCCTCTACTATGAATGGTATACCTCTACCGACCCCTTCGAGTTAAAGGCGCGATGTTATGTTACATTAATAAACTGGTCAAACATAACATACATTCACGCCTTTTTCCCGAAGGGGTAGGCAGGGGTGTACCCAGGACTCAGTCCCACAGTAGATACACCCACATTTCGCCAGTATGTTATTGGTCCCATGTAATAGGGGGCGAGCCTATTGCCATCTACCGGGCACAGTTCCAGACTCCAGGCAGTTATTGAGATAATTCCTAATGGAAAAAAACAATATTTAACACTTTGCCTGACCTGGGGATCGAACCCGGGACCTCTTAATTGGCAGTCGAGCATGCGCCCACTACGCCACCGAGGCAGTCAACAAACTGGTCAAATGAGAATGTAATTCTCATTATGAAGGGTTCCTTCCCACCATGTACCTATATTACCTACCTATTTATAGGTTTTCTATTTTTTCAAAATCGTATTTATAGGTGTCACTTCTCCTCACCTACCAAATAAAATTCTTATTACGGTTATTCTAATGCGTATAATAAATTATTCTTATTACAGTAAAAGTCTTAGTATGACAATTTATAAAACACGTTGGTTGTATAGAGAGCATCTTTAGTTATGAAATTTATTTTATTTCTATTATTTGTTGCTATAACGGCAACAGAAATACATATATTGTGAAAATTAAGAGTGTCTATCTATTACGATTTATGAGATACAGCCCTGTGAAAAATGGACGGACGGACAGCGCAGGCTTAGCCGTAGGGTTCTTCAACACCTTTTGGGTACGGAACCCTGAAAATGTACCTATTCTTTATGTTTATTTTCTTCATAAAAAATTTTACTTATACGTTTATAAAAGACACAATATTTTCACAGACATAAGCTGAAACAGAAAATGTTATATACTCGTAAGCACATTCATTTCAACTGGCATATTTGCCATTACCATTCCGTGTGTCCTGAGCTTTAGCTCTGAATATTCAATACGTTCTCTCGCTTCGGAGGCGTTTTACAATGAGATTGTATCGAGCCTTTTTATGGTGTTGGGGTTCCGTTACTTAAGAGGACAGCTGAGTAGCATTTTTCTTTATAATATCGTAAGCCACTGTTTTCTCCCTAAATTTAAATGCCTTGGAGTAATATTTTTATGGGATAAGGGTCCGTCGAAAGAAAAAGTCCAGGGTGACAAACACGATTTGCGTTTAAATCTGTTCTTCAAGTCACGAAATATTATTAAATGACTCTGCGCACTCAGCCGCCATTACTCTCAGGTTCTTCAATTTAAAGTAATTACTGATCCTCTTTCTTCACTCTCTCTATCTCTCATTCTTCACTCATTTTCTCACGTTCCTTTCATTCATTCCAGATTATAACAAAGCATAGGCTAAAATATCAATTACTAAGTACTTGTAAGAGTGCAATCGAGATCAAATACAAACACCTTTTGACACTCGAGTGCCCTACATTTATTTATTATCCTAAAATCTCAAATATTATATACATTTTTTAGCATTTTATAGTCACTGACGAGAGAAAGTAGAAAAAAAAAGAAAATAAAGGTTTTCTTAAGGTATTGATTTTATAAATATTACCTTTTTGGTTTTCCATAGTATAGTAAAATTAACTCATTAAATCAAAGAAGTACCGTTAGACAGTTCTATTTTGCCTTTTTGATGGATTTATTTGTATTTATATTTACTACATCTTGTGACAAAATGTATAATTTCATGGTGTTATTTCGGCTTGAAAAGATGAAACGCCAAACAGTACTTTTTAGATTTGGTGGGATGTAAGTATAAAAACTACATCTACTAGGCTCTAACTAGTGTGCAAGCGAGAAAACATGATTTTTAAAGATCATTATAGAATCGTTTCTTTTTTGAACCGACTTATATACTAATTTACCGAGTGCTGCTTGTCGCAAGTTCTCATTTCTTTGACAAAAATAAAAATTAGTCTATTATTTACTTTTTCTAAAAACAGATTCTTAATTAATGCGGGACTTCAACCCGCAACTTCCGCACCAATCCCATCCCATTCTCAAAGAACCCTAAAGCGTGTTCATAACATTGTACCAAAAAAAGGAGTTGTTATCAGCCTCCTTGTACCAAAATAAATGACCCGTGTAATTAGAGGCTTAACGAGAGGCCACCGAGCATCGAGTGCTTCTGATCTTTATTTATAGAGGCCTTCGGAAGTCATGTGAGATTATATTATAAGTAGAGGTACCTATAGGTACTAAAATTGGGTTACTAACATACAAACAATCATCACGTGTTTTTTCCTAAAAGAGTACCCAGAGGTTGTTGGAACTGTGCCCGGTAGATTTTCATGGGACCAATAACATACCAGCGAAAGGTGGGTGTACTATGTGATCAGACAGATAGGTACACCTAGGACTCAGGTCCTATTCTTATCTTTCTGTTTGCCAATCGGCATAAGCCTCCTCTATATTTTATGCCATAGGTGGCAAACAAGTAGAAGATCCTCCAAGCTTTTCCATTCATGTCTTTCTTGAGCCACTCCGTTCCATATGTCACTCCTGCCACTTGTCTTATGACGTCGTCCCATCTTTACTGTGTTCTACCACAGTTCTACCTCTTTTCCTTTTGTCTTCTCTGGGGTACTATTATGTCACCAATTAATATAATAATAATATAATATGGGACAACTTCCACACACGGTCATCTGGTCCCAAACTAGGCTAGAAGCCTGTACTATGGTAACCAGATGACTGATATACATACTAATATAAGCTTATAACACCCAGACACAGATCAAACAGACATGTTCATGCACACAAATGTTTGACGTGGCTGGGGATCGAACCCGGGGTCTGCGGCACAGAAAGTAAAGTTACTACCATCTGAGCCAAAAAGGCTGTCAAATTTGCTCCATTTGTGTCATAAGTCCCTTAACTTGGCATGGATTACAATAATGTTTCCCTCTTCATCAGCAATATGAAGCCACATCAATATATTCATCAAGAGCACTTAGAATAGGAATCGTGGCTGTACCTAATTAGTGCCCGTGTGTTAATGTACAGTTGAAGCCGAGGAACTCTCTCTTACGTACGTAGCTCAACCAATCTTAACTTTACGAATGGATGTATATTTTGGATGGAAGTGGCTCATTTTGTATGCTTATGTCTATAATTGTTGTCTCACGAGGTCGCGGTAGACCCCCAGCCACCTGGATGGGCACAATAAAGATGACGATGGATTTACACCCAGACATGACACAACTACGCCCAGAATGGCACATTAAGACTAGGAGGGCCGACCCCAAACGAAATGGGATATAAGGCAAAAAAGAAGAAGAAGAAGAATATCTATACTTGTTTAAAGAGTAGAGAGAAAAACGGTCATTGACCCTAGACATTAAGGTAAAGAGTGAGAGGCATCAATCTCTCTCGCTCTACCTTGTATGGCCGTCCTTCTCTTTACATTTGAAATAGAGATATTTTTGGATAGATTTGATTATAGATGACTGACTCGGTGTTGTAGTAGGCGTAAGCTCGACTGCCGATCAGGAGGTCCCCAGATCGATGTCCAGGTCAGGGAGTATTAAATATTGGAGTTTTACATTAGGAATTATCTCAATAACTGCCTGGAGTCTGGAACTGCTGTGCCTGGTAGATGGCAAAAGGCTCGCTCCCTATTACATGGGACCAATAACATAGTAGCGAAATGATTGTGCCTACTATGGGACTGAGTCCTGGGTACACCTCTGCTTACCCCTTCGGGAAAAAGGCGTGATCGTATGTATGTAAAAATAGATAATAGGCAAAACAGAATTCGACGAAATCATTTTCGATGAAACGCACATGATATATGCAATTACATTCGATGAATTGTGTAAAATGAAACGTAGAGCATCTCGCATCTCTTCAATATGATTTATATCCATTAGATTCAAATGGAATCACGGTATTCAATTAGTAAGTGATAAAGTTACTCTGCAGCGCAGCAAGTGAATTATCCGTTCAAGCTACGATTGCTAGTTGGACTGCTTCATTAGGTTTTGTATATATTTTGTAATATCCTAGACCGTTTATAATATAAATCTTGCTGATAAATATGCTGATAATGTGATTAATATGAAATCCAGCGAAATTACTGGGCATGACGAGTTTTAACGACTAATATCTCAGGGTGACAGGCGCCGTGCAGTGCCGCGCAGAATTTAGAATTTTGAAACACTGGCACTGTGTATGATATGGGCAATCATGATGCTTACCATCAGGCACCTGATTTGCTCGTCTTGTTACTCACGGTCATAAAAAATATTACTTTTATGAGCAAATATTTCCTTATAATAATGATTTAATTAAGACTCCTTCGTTCATCCCAAAACAAATTTAAAACGATATTTAAAATTTTAATATCGAATCGACGAACGAAAATATATTTTCATTCGTTGATTCGTCTTAAAATTTAGTCGTTAGTGTGCAACTCAGCTGAAGTGACAGGGAATCTGCAGAAGCACGACTGCCGACCGATACTGAGGTCTGGGGTTCGATCCCCAGATCAAGCAAAGTGCTATTGAATGTTTCCATTAGTAATTATCTCTGACAGACTGGAGTTTGGAACTGTGCCCGGTAAATCTCAAAAGGCTCGCTTCTTGGGACCAATAACATACTGGCGAAATTTGGGTGAACCTACTATGTCTAATACTATGTCGTGTATACTAGGTCGTCAGGAAAAAGCCGTGATTATGTAAAAAGCCGTGATTATGGCATCTGTAAGCGGAAATTATTTATACTATAAAAAAATATTCGAAAAGAAATCTTTTACCTTATTGTAAAAGCTCATTATTCATCGGGGCGAAGCTTGACGCAATGTTGCATAATTAATTTATTATTCTCGCGGTTTGAATGTAATTAAAATTTTGGCGGTGTACACTCTAGATGGCTGTTTAATACGTAATTAAGTACGAAAGTGGGGGAAACGGGCATGTTTTGGAGGTTTTCCACAAATTTTGGCACTTTTTTCTGGTAGCATGAGATTGGAAAAACTGTAAATATACCTACGAACTGCTATTTAATCTGAGACCAGACACTACAGTATACTGTAGCCGTGCCTTTTCCATTAAATAATACTCGAACACTTCAGCATATTTTAAATGATTTATTCCAAGCCCATCATCTTCAATCTCGCTCTACAATCATCTGTCGCGCTGGCATCCATCTCCCTGTGTTGCCATCGCGCCTTCGCACATGCCATAGATCTTCGAGAAACCACACGTTGCCATTAATACTCTCCATACAACCACCAAAACGTTCACAGAATCCGTAGCATGCGCGTCACAAAATAACATCAACCCTACACTCGGCCAACCTGACAACGTGTGGCATACACGTTGTCAGGTTAGCCCATACACGTATTACATGATAACCCTACAATACGGACTTTTACTACATAATAACACTGAACTGAGTGAGACCGCCAATTATTGTTACTCACGTTTTAGATTTTTAAAGTTTTATTTTGTTAACTTTCTTTATCAATAAAAGTGTTATCTAATCTAATCTGAGTATGTTGAGAAATAGTTAATTTTTCGCAAGCAGATTTATGATAACTCGACCACTAATTATGTATAAAAAAAAGAGTTTTGAAACTAATTATTTTTACACTCGGGACCATAGTGAACCCATAGTATAGTTTTGATATCTTGTTTGCTTGAACCCACCATGGTAGTTTTTATAACATTAATAACAAATGATTTTTTAAAGTAAAAAACATAATAGTAGACCTATATGAAGTGAATTTTTTAAGTTCCCAAGATTTCATCATCAATATTAGGTACCTATTATTATGACTAGGCAATATATGCAGTTCTCAGGAGGAGGTTAAGGTTATTCTTTATTAGCAGAAAATTATTTCTTAAACATTAGCCCCTTCTTATGAAAATAGCGATAAAATCGTAGCGACGAAAATAGAACCTTCTCTTATATAATCTTCCTAAAATTAGACGCAAGAGATTCCATAACAACGTTTGCAAAACGAATAACTCAAAACACCTAACGCTTTTAAAATATACTTTGAGAAGTACACAAAAATACGGAAGTAACTTAGATTATCGACAGATTTCCGCGCGCGAAAAAGATGATACGTCAATATTAGATTTGCTGGGCGATAGATTATACAGTTATCATACTTGTCAAATTCCGCAACTAAAACTGCGCCGAAATCGACAAACCAAGCCTGTCCAACACAGATTTTTTCACGCACGCGCTAGCACTCCTTGCAAACTATTTTTTTACGCACTTATAGCTAGCATTATATTATGCACACTTAAATTATTTGAAAGCCGCATTTAGGAGCTTTTGATTTTAGGTAGTGCAGTATCTGGTCGGAGCGCGCGCGCGGAGACTTATCAATAATCCAAGATTAACGCTTTCAGAATAAACTTTTGAGAAGTACACAAAAATAAGGAAGTAATAAGGAAGTGGGGAAAGTTTGTCAAAATATATGCGGGCAGAGAGAGTTCAAATAAGATATTATCATAATGGCGTATGAAGCATCTTCGAATATGTTTTGACAAACGAAGTTTTTGGTAAAAATACAGTAGGATATTATAATAACCGATTACTAGACTGCCTCGTTGACTGCCTGGTCACATGCGCGGGATAAGTGTAGCTTCTTTACGTAGAACTAGTTAGTGTATTCTGAAGTCTTGAAGTCTTTTAACTAAAGCTAAACCACAACTTTAATAAATAATAATAATATGGGACAACTTCCACACACGGTCATCTAGTCCCGAACTAAGCTAGAAGCCTGTACTGTAACCAGATGACTGATATACATACTTATATAAGCTTATAACACCCATGTCTGTTTGAGCTGTGTCTCAAACAGACATATTCTTGCACACAAATGTTTGACCTGGCCGGGGATCGAACCCGGAGCCTGCGGCACAGAAAGCAGAGTTACTACCATCTGTGCCAACCAGGCTGTCCAGGCGTGAAAGAACAGAAAAACTCAAAAAAAAAAATTGTCTTCCCGTAAAAAGTCGGTTTTTTAAAGGTAGATAAACTCCCTTACTTATTCCTACACCTTTTTGTAATACATTGTATAAACTAATATACTATATTATATAATATCATAACATAAGGTATACCTTTGACCTACTTGCACTATCTACCTCGAGGAAACACCCGGCCTCTTACCCTTTATAACAAAGTAGGTTTAACTTTTTATGAGATTCCTGAAAACTTCCTGATTCGATATTCACTTGTTTTCATGTTTGGAAACTTGCCATATTATACACAACGTGATAAAAAAGAGTGTAGTCATACTTAGAGGGACGGGACACCCCATCTACTCTAGCGATAAGACCGCCCATTGCTACACTAGTTATTTTTGATTGTTATTAGATTTAAGAACTTCTTGTTGTGGTGTACCAATAAAGTGTTTATCTATCTATCTATCTATCATTACTGTGTTCCGGTCTGAAGGGCAATGTTACCAGCGAAATTACTGGGGATCACGTGTTTCAATAACTAATATCTCAAAGTGACAGGCGCAGTGCAGTACCGCGCAGAATTTGGAATTTTAAAACACTGGGTGGCACTGTGTATGATGTGGGCAATCATGATGCTTACCATCAGGCACCTGATTTGCTCGTCTTGTCGCTCACTATCATAAAAAAAAGCCTACAGTTTTGTGTTTAATGATTTTGTGTATAAGGCCTAGTACACATGCAATGTAATAGTCGGATAAAGGTTATCAAATCCAGAGGACGGGCAGCAGCGTCTTCTGCTTGAAAACATCGAATTGCGCTTTACAACCCGTCTGCCAAGCGTTGCGAGTATTGGTTACTGACTGTACCTCATATTTTCTTAGTATTCGTTTTAAAATCAGTACTCGTTAGGCATATACACAAAAGAACGTTAAAAACTATTAGCATTTGAGAAAAAATTTATGATTATAATAATTAATGAAAAAAATGTATGGAAAACAATGAAAGGCATTTCGGAGGGGGTTTGAACATATATATGAGCGTGATAAAGCGTTAAAAATATTTAGTTTTTATTTAATATTGGATGTGTTATTTTATTCTGTAACCGAATAGCGTACCCCTTTGGTAAATTTATTTAAATATCAACCAACCTTGTCGTGGAGCCCTAACAGACGCTTTGCTCTAGGGTTCCGCGGACCACACTTTGAGTATAGCTGGTCTAGCATGTCAGTCGGTATCAAGAATGGGATGAAAGTGGAAGAAACGATAGACATATGTTAGGATCGAGTAAGAAAAAAAAAATAGTCTCTTGTCTCTGCCCACTATACCACCACACGGGAACGAGGCGAGACTTTATTCTTTATCTATGTACCTATACGTTTTAAATTCTCTACAAAGCAACTTTTTCTAAAGAATATTCTCACAAAACTTGAAAGCGTATACAAAATCGCAGTATCTCCCGCAAATTGAAACGACTTCGTTAGAGCCTTTTGTACAGCACGGACAGACATTTTGGATTCACTCATAGAGAATTGAGCACTGGAAATGGCAAGCACATGAAATAACATAAAATCACGCCTTTTTCCCGAAGGGGTAAGCAGAGGTGTACCCAGGACTTAGTCACATGGTAGGTACACCTACATTTCGCTAGTGTGTAAGGTCCCTTGTAATAGGGGGCGATCCTATTGCCATCTACCGGGCACAGTTCCAGACTGTCATAGAGATAATTCCTAATAAAAAAAATCCAATATTTAACTCTTTGCCTGGCCTAGGTATACGCCACCGAGGGAAACGAATGTTATTTTATATCTGCATTATTTCAATGAAAATATGTTTTTCTATTCTAGTAAAATATGCTGTTCTGTTGTTCTGTGAAAAAAATAATAACAAGTGAATATTGTTCCCTTGCTTTTTTCGCGGGATTGAGGTTCTATACATCTACATAAAACATTCACATACTTACCTAATCACGCAAATGCAGAAAATGAAGCATAAATCAACAAGTGAAAGCTGTACACAAACAAACACAAAAAGCCATACATGAACTAATGTTCATTGAGGGGCGTACGCCTGACAACTCCTGTACTAAGTTCTCTTAGGTATGAACATTTCGAATTCATCGCACGAATTGCGAGTATGGATAATTTTATTTTAAGTTTACATTGGAAATGACTTTTGAATGGAAGAGATTAGAGTATATTTTTAACATTGAAAGGAAACGGACGATTTTTTTGTCATTATTTGAACGTCTTTATGTAGGGTTTGGCGGAAGACCGAAGAATACAGTTTAGCTCCCGTATCTCTATCAATTATCGGTGCATTTTCGAGTGTTTAACGTGTAATAATGCTGATATATTACGTGTTGAGTGTTTTCGAAGATACATAAGTCTCTTGGCAAGTGATGCGAGAGTTGAAATGTGATTTTTCGTGTTTCCACTAAAATTCCGGCAGCTTCTTGTAAAGACCACCACTTTACTAGAGCTGTGACTTGACTGGGTCTGCTCTGACTCTGAATTGACTAATTGACCATATTAACTTGAAAATTTATAAAACTTGACACTGGCAATACATTCGTGTGGGTCCATAAAAGAAGAAAAAAAATAGGAAATAGATTCGGAATCCAAGGAAGCTGAGCCGAGAAAACCTTACACTGTTTATACTACATTGGGCGTAACATTCGGGTAAGAATGTTATTCACATTAGCCCTCTTATTTATTTATTTATTTTATTTTAATGATAGTGAGTGGACATGACGAGCATATCAGGTGCCTGATGGTAAGCTCATGATTGCCCATAACAGACACAGTGCCACCCAGTGTTTTAAAATTCTAAATTCTGCGCGGCACTGCACTGCACCTATCACCCTGAGATATTATGAGTTGTTGAAACTCATCATGCTCAGTAATTTCGCTGGTAACATTGCACTTCAGACCGGAACACAGTAATGTTTGCACATTGACTGCTTGGCGGATGAATAACTGGCAAAGGTGTGGTACTAGCCTAGGCGGCCCCCTGCAAAAGGGGCCTACCACTACAAAATATTCAAGCCAACCCTGTAGAGGTTACCTTGATAGCTTCAAATCTGGAATAATATTTGTCGTCGTTCATTGGATGAAACGGACTAAATCAGTCGAAAATAATATGTTAATCGTTCTAAAAGTTAGTCTGAAATGTGTAGTAATGTGTTGTAACTAACAGATTCAGTGAAACGACTTCGTTAGCACCCTTTTGTGGCTGCGACCGCATCGCCGGTCATACCGCGCATTCACAGACTATGTGCGGATGTTGGTAATTTGGAAATTATGTGCAATTTGGCTCTGGATTTGATCACAGAATAATTTCAGTTTCGAAACTAGGTCATAGGTATTTTAATATCATATATCTACTAGTATAATAAATAAAAATAAGTAAATTGTATATTGTTGATTGTATATCACCACCCTATACCCCACAATAGTGTAACACCACCAGTTCATCAGTTTTATAACTTCACTGAACGCGTAATTTTTAAGCTAATGGGAACGCATCCATAGACCTCCACCAATGACGACTCACACAATTAGCTTCGCTGAGTAAACGTTCGGCCAATGTGAGAGAGTGTCTCAAGTCTGCCTATGGCCGCGCGCGAGAGAAGTTTTGTTTTGTTAATTATTTTCTAGAATAAAAGTTTTTACAAGCTTACAATAGTCTATAAAAATATAAAATATTATGAAAAAAGGAAGTTTTTATCAATTTCGATATGAATTCTAATCGAAACATTAGACTTATCGGTGTGTAGAATGTGAAATGCATCACCTATAGATAAACATACGCCCCTATAGTGCGTTAGGTAGATGGTATAGAAAAATTTCGCCAAAGCCTAGTGGCGCCACGGTAGCTCAAGTGGTAGAGTGCTCGCCACGCGGAATTATGCGTAGGGTGCGTGGTTCGAATCCGGTGCGTGGTTCGAATCCCGTCCGTGGGTGGAAGTCTTTCTTCTCATTTCAGTCGCTTAGTCTAAGATATAAAATAAGTTTAGTAAATACGGAAATTTTGATGGTACCTATTTTTTTTTTATATTTTTTTTTTATGATAGTGAGTGACGAGACGAGCAAATCAGGTGCCTGATGGTAAGCATCATGATTGCTCATATCAGACACAGTGCCACCCAGTGTTTAAAATTCAAAATACTGCGCGGCACTGCACTGCGCCTGTCACCGTGAGATATGAGTTGTTAAATCTCGTCATGCCCAGTAATTTCGCTGGTAACAATGCCCTTCAGACCGGAACACAGTAATGTTTGCACATTACTGCTTAGCGGATGAATAACTGGCAAAGGTGTGGTACTTCCCCAGGCGGCCCCTTGCTAAAGAGGCCTACCACTACAAAAATGTATGTATGTATGTAAATGTGTATGCACACATACCTACTGTCAGTCAGTATAATGTCAGTGTTGGTGGGTGATTTTGCTAAAACTACTGGACCAACTGAATTGATAACTATGAAAAAGACTACAATTACATTAAAAAAACCAGAAAGATTGTAGTTATGAATGTAGTTTGCCAGTTATTCATTTGCCAAACACTAATGTGCAAACATTACTGGTTCGGTCTGAAGGGCAATAATAGGTACCAGCGAAATAACTGGGCATGGTGATTTCAACAACTAATATCTCGGGGTGACAGGCACAGTGCAGTGCCACTCAGAATTTAGAATTTTTAAACACTGGGTGGCACTGTGTCTTATATGGGCAATCATGATGCTTACCATCAGGCACCTGATTTGCCCGTCTTGTCACTCACTATCATAAAAAAAGTAATGATGTTATATTGGCTCTTGATAATAAATTGACGTTTTGTGATACGTTCAAAACTGCAACAACGAGTAATCATTTTGATCACACGTACCGAGTAAATTGGCGATTATCTATACTATCTATACTAATATTATAAAGAGAGAAACTTTGTTTTTTTGTTTTTTTGATTTTTTGTTTTTTTGTTTTTTTGTTTGTAACGTATAGGCTCCGAAACTACTGGACCGATTTTAAAAATTCTTTCACTTATGGATAGCTTAATTCAGTGTGAGTGACATAGGCTATATAAGATTTTGAAAAAAGATGGAGATCCGTAAGAAAACTGCAATATTGTGAACCATGGTGTCACATAATATAATTACCATATTCATAAATTTGCGTGCGCTGTGAAATCCATTGATGGTAGAATAATATAATGTACTAGGGGTTTGTAGTACTTATCAATATCTACAAAATAGTCCACGGAAATTTTATCCATCTATTTTGGTTTAGTCACAATAATCGAAACAGACATTATATGCATGTGCTGTGAAAAGTATTGGTGGTAGAATAAAGTAATGTACTAGGGGTTTGTAGTACTAATCAATACCTCCAAAACAGTATAGATAGATTAGATCCATCTTTTTTGGTTAAGTCACAATAATCGAAGCAGTGATTATTTTTCATGCGGTGTAAAAACTATTGATGGTAGAGTAAAGTAATGTACTAGGGGTTTGTAGTACTTATCAATACCTACAAAACAGTATACATAGATTATATCCATCTTTTTTGGTTTAGTCACAATAATCGGAACAGTGATTATTTTTCATGCGGTGTGAAAATTATTGGCGGTAGAGTAAAGTAATGTACTAGAGGTTTGAAGTACTTATCAATACCTACAAAACAGTAAACATAGATTATATCCATCTTTTTTGGTTTAGTCACAGTAATCGAAACAGAGATTATTTTTTATGCGGTGTGAAAACTATTGGTGGCAGAGTAAAGTAATGTACTAAGGGTTTGTAGTACTTATCAATACCTACAAAACAGTATACATAGATTATATCCATCTTTTTTGGTTTAGTCACAATAATCGAAGCAGTGATTATTTTTCATGCGGTGTGAAAACTATTGGTGGCAGAGTAAAGTAATGTACTAAGGGTTTGTAGTACTTATCAATACCTACAAAACAGTATACATAGATTATATCCATCTTTTTTGGTTTAGTCACAATAATCGAAGCAGTGATTATTTTTCATGCGGTGTGAAAACTATTAGTGGTAGAGTAAAGTAATGTACTAGGGGTTTGTAGTACTTATCAATACCTACAAAACAGTATACATAGATTATATCCATCTTTTTTGGTTTAGTCACAATAATCGAAACAATGATTATTTTTCATGCGGTGTGAAAACTATCGGTGGTAGAGTAAAGTAATGTAGTAAGGGTTTGTAGTACTTATTAATACCTACAAAACAATATACATAGATTATATCCATCTTTTTTGGTTTAGTCACAATAATCGAAGCAGTGATTATTTTTCATGCGGTGTGAAAACTATTGATGGTAGAGTAAAGTAATGTACTAGGGGTTTGTAGTACTTATCAATACCTACAAAACAGTATACATTAATTATATCCATCTTTTTTGGTTTAGTCACAATCATCGAAACAGTGATTATTTTTCATGCGGTGTGAAAACTATCGGTGGTAGAGTAAAGTAATGTACTAGGGGTTTGTAGTACTTATCAATTCCTACAAAAAAGTATACATAGATTATATCCATCTTTTTTGGTTTAGTCACAATAATCGAAGCAGTGATTATTTTTCATGCGGTGTGAAAACTATCGGTGGTAGAATAAAGTAATGTACTAGGGGATTGTAGTAATTATCAATACCTACAAAACAGTATACATAGATTATATCCATCTTTTTTGGTTTAGTCACAATAATCGAAGCAGTGATTATTTTTCATGCGGTGTGAAAACTATTGGTGGTAGAGTAAAATAATGTACTAGGGGATTGTAGTAATTAGCAATACCTACAAAACAGTATACATAGATTATAACCATCTTTTCTGGTTTAGTCACAATAATCGAAGCAGTGATTATTTTTCATGCGGTGTGAAAACTATTGGTGGTAGACTAAAGTAATGTACTAGGGGTTTGTAGTATTTACCAATATCTACAAAATAGTCTACGGACATTATATCCATCTATTTTGGTTTAATCACAATAATCGAAAGTCATTATATGCATGCGATGTGAAAAGTATTGTTGGTAGAATAAAGGAAGGTATTAGGGGTTTGTAGTACTCATCAATATCTTCAAAATAGCCCACGATAAATTTATACATTTGTTAAGGTTTGGTCATTGTAACAGAAATAGTCATTAATTTGCGTGCGCTGCGTAAACCAAAACAAACATACACGCCTTTTTCCCGAAGGGGTAGGCAGAGGTGTACCCAGGACTCAGTCCCATAGTAGATACACCCACATTTCGCCAGTATGTTATTGATCCCATGTAATAGGAGGCGAGCTTATTGCCATCTACCGGGCACAGTTCC
The DNA here is from genome assembly GCA_947063395.1 of Hemistola chrysoprasaria. Taxonomy (NCBI): domain Eukaryota; kingdom Metazoa; phylum Arthropoda; class Insecta; order Lepidoptera; family Geometridae; genus Hemistola; species Hemistola chrysoprasaria. Next base: position 8,127,309 of record OX346731.1, on the reverse strand, counting down.
AGACTCCAGGTAGTTATTGAGATAATTCCTAATGGAAACACCCAATATTAACACTATGCCTGACCTGGGGATCGAACCCGGGACCTCTTGATTGGCAGTCGAGCATGCGCCCACTACGCCACCGAGTGCGTAAACCATTAGGGTTATATCTATTAAAATACAATGTATCACGAATTTACTCCTGTTAAACGTTCACTTTACCTACTTCTGCTACCCGTGCGAAGCCGGGGCGGGTCGCTAGTATTTTATAAATGAACAGCATCAGATATCCTACACGACTGCGCCACTAATTGCTAACTTGGCCGTGTGTTCCTTGTACGCTCATTAAGCTAAGGGTAAGGGTCCAGTTACATGGGTAACTTTACACGTGTAGGGTACATGTACCGCTCTTGGGCATCATTGATCTTATCAAAACCATTGACATTATATCCTACGATAGACAAGAACGTTTTTTAAAATATATTCGCTCAAATTCTGTTATTCGGTTCATTAAAGTTGTGTTTATTTATTTAGGACTAATTACGCTAACAATAGCTTGTAATCAAATCAAACGAAACATAAATACTCGATTTGTTTTCCTGTGATATAAGCACAGCTCCGTACGCGTTCACACTACATGGATGCCGAAGCTACACTAAAGTAAGGTGTACGGATTGCAGTACATTTTAGTCGAGCAAAGTGTGTGTATGGATCGCGAAATCTAGTACGTTATTCATTATTGACGTTGACCAAAACCATGTTATGGACAAATCAAATAAAATAACAAACTCTGTGAAGCAGTTTTAATTTGACTAATCATAACAACACGCATTTTTATCCGAAGGACTAGGCAGAGATGTTACACCCATACGTCGCCAGTTACGTTTTTTAAGTCCCATGATTGCATGGAGCCGCTGTTAAACCTATTAAGGGGCGAGCCTATTGACATTGCCAGCAGGCACAATTCCAGACTCCAGGCTGTCATCGAGCAAATTCCCAATGGAAAATTCCAATAACACTGACTGACCTGGGAATCGAACCCTTACCTCATGATCGGCAGTCAGCCTCGGTAGCATCACTATCTACCCTTTCAAGTAAAGAGGCGTTTTTTTATGTTATGTTTGGTCAAATTGAAACTGGTTTACAGCCTTGATTATTTATATATGATAATAGAAAACTGTAAAAGACCAGGAAAAATTACGGTTAATTTTTTCATACGTAAAGCAATTTCACAAACAAAGTTTCCAGACCAACGGTCGTGTAATCTTAGCACGGTTTTTTCTGTATCCTACAAGCAAATATTAAGAAATTCCAGTAATAATGTACCCTAATCCCCAATTTACAAGTAAAATCATAAGGTTTACTCCAAAAACTTCCAAGTTTGGACGAAGTACATAATTTAACCGTCTAAACGGCAAACGAACACCATTTTTCTCTGAGAAATGAAACCAAATTAGTTGCAGGCCCTACCGTTTACTTTTTAATAAAGTTTTAAATATATTCTGTGCTGGAACTTTTTGAGACATATTCTTGATGATTTTATAATGACAAATAATTTATGCGCTTTTATGTATGATTTGTATGATATTATGTAATAAATTGTAATTTTGACATGATTTGAATACTACGAGTACATTATGTGTACCATGTTGCTTTCACCACTGTAAAAAAAAATTCATCAAACATTAGTTATTGTCACTTTGTCTTTATGAGTAGTTTCAGTTTTTCTATTTGAGTCTTAGTGCATAAATACAAACATATTTTTTTATTTTTATAGATAACTAGATATCTATATATAAGAAAGCTATAATCTGGACATCTTTAAGGCCAAAGTGAACAGACACCTTCTAGGCAAACGTGTACCATCTTAGGCCTCATCTTCGCCTTCCATCGGTTTGTTCCCGTTTGTTCACCTGGGTGAATTCACCTGGGTCACAGAATACCTGGGTGAACAAGTGGGAAAATAATTTCCCACTAATTCACCTATGCATCAATTCACCTGGGTGAATTGACCTAGGTGAATTAATGGGAATAAAGTAGAGCGAGATTGAGGTCAAACGTAAGCCTATTGTATATTAAAAAATACATATTATAAGTCTTATCGATATATTATCGTATTAGTATTCTAGGCAGGCAATGAGATCCTGTTTTCCGTCATGTTTTTTTTTAGGTTTTTATCTTATTTTCTAAATAAAATTAATAATCTCACAAAGTAAACGTTATAACCCCACATAAGTCTATAAAAAAATCACTGTTACTACAGAAATGGTCCGAAGCCTGGTAATGGGTTAAAACAACCCAGAACAGAAATCTTCAGAACAAACTTGCAAAAACAGAACGGAATTCTAAAGACGCGTTCCATCTTGCACTGATTGAAAGTCCCTCATTAATTCCGTTCTTTCGGTCTTCCGTTCATTCACTCGTTCAATCGAACTCAATTTGCACCGAGACGCTAATAATTGTCTTCGAAGTTCTTTCTTTGCTTTTCATTAATTTTTACTTCGTTTTTCTTGGAAATGCAAAATAAATTGCCTTGAGATAATTAAATTTCGGATCAGCTAGTTATAAGCTAGGTGTGCAGGTGTAATAGAAATGATGAAGATATTTTATCCGACTTCTTAAAAGGAAGAGGTTCTCGATTCAGATATTATTATTATTATAATATGATTTTTTATGCATTTTTGTGACGTGATTACTTGATTACCTTCAATCATGATTTTATATTGCTTTTTTTTGACGCACTTTAGCAGCAGATTTTATATGAAACCATTAATATAAAAACTAAATAAATACTGCTTTTTGAAAAATCAACAAATACCCTTTTTAGTATTACAATGTATATTATGTACTTAGATATAGAACAGAAGTCACGTATTTCCTTTTTAAAAAATAATTATAAGTAAAATGCTTCAACAGAGAAATGTCCAAAGAAAATTGCTACAAAATTATTAAAGCACCTTAAAACAATAGCAAACAAAATAAACAGACCTCTCATTAACCTAAAACACGAAAGGGGTCACGGGAACCGAAATTCTTTTCAATCCCCAGATTTGCATTGTGTAAAATCCAGTGCTCATTACAAAAATAATGAACGCACCTTGAATGTACGAAATGAACAAATAATTGAATGAGTGAATGAATGAATGAAGCTAGCGTAGCGTGCTTGCGATTATATTACTCTACGTGAAAATTTCATTATAAAACAACTTTTGTTACACAGTTGTATTAATCGTGACATGTCAATCGATTTCAGTTTCTAACTAGTATGACTTTTACATCTCATGGAATATTTTGGGTCTCTGTCCTACCTAGCGTATTTTCTCAATGCTATCCTTGTCTTGCAATGTTTCTGTCACTATAATCTCAGCCGTGTTTCTCAAGACATAATAATAATAAATAAATAATATGGGACAACTTCCACGCACGGTCACCTGGTCCCAAACCAGGCTAGCAGCCTGTACTATGGTAACCAAATGACTGATATACATACTTAACTATGGTTATAACACCCAGACACAGATCAAACAGACATGTTCATGCACACAAATGTTTGATGGGGATCAAACCCTGCGGCACAGACAGCAGTGTTACAACCGTCTGCGCCAACGAGACTGTCAAACACTACAACATACAATGATACATAGAACATACAAACATACATACAATAACATACAACATACAATGAATAATTTTATTTCGAACTAGATTTTCCCCGTCGATTCACTCACGTAGCCATCGATCCCGAAGAAATATCGAAATACTTAACTCATGCCATTTCCAAGAGTTTTATCTATTTTTATACCAAGATGCATCAAAATCGGTCTAGCAGTTTAGGTGTGAGAGCGTAACAGACATATTGACAAAATAACTTTTACTTTAGGAGTTTTAATATTAGTTTATAGTTAAAACCTGTGATGTCAAGTCTATTTGGCTATACTGTCGATGCTTTTATTTCACGTGTGTTTGGAGATTGTTTCAAACTGGAACGAGTACGCATTCTTTGAAATGGAAAGGTTGGATTTCGAATTACTAGAAATACCAATTGATCGAATGTTTAACATACACATTTTTTTAATGTAAGTGAGTGACAAGACGAGCAAATCAGGTGCCTGATGGTAAGCATCGTGATTGCCCATATCAGATACATTGCCACCCAGTGTTTTAAAATTCAAAATTCTGCGCGGTACTGCACTGCACCTGTCACCCTGACATATGAGTTGGTGAATCTCATCATGCCCAGTAATTTCGCTGGTAACATTGCCCTTCAGACCGGAACACAGTAATGTTTGCACATTACTGCTTGGCGGATGAATAACAGGCAAAAGTGTGGTACCGCTGGCGGCCCCTGCAAAGGAAGTCTACCACTATAAAAACTACACTATGATTGCGTATAATATTATAACAATCATCTTCTTCCTGCCCTTATCACACTAGGTGGGTTCAGCACAGCATTCCACCATTCCGGACTATTACCCGTTGTTCCCGCCAAACACTAACGAACAATACCTGTTTTATCTGCATACTTTTTTATCTGTGTCATTCGTACATTCTTTCTTCATTCATAGCGTTCACTCATTCATTCCAATATCTCAACAAATTTTGCAACTTCGATGCGTACACGACAAAATATAGCAATTAAGAAATATTGTGGAAAGGAAGATTAAACTCATCAAGAAACTCAAACTGCCGTCTCATTCATCACTGCGCCTCCTCCTCTACACCCGTCATCTCTGCACTCACTCCTTTCACACGCATATCCTCATTCACAGAGTTCATCCAGGTCCCCTCCTCATATATCCACTTACATTCATCATCATAGTCCTTTTCGCCATATGACTTTCATTTCTTCGCATAACATTATGTCCATAGCAAACTAAGATAATCTTACACTCTAATTTCTTAGTCACTGGTTTTATGCTTTCAGACTGATTCCGTATATGACGATAATGTATCTATAAGTATTATGTCGACCTATTGAGGATCATAGTTCTGTACGAAAAAAAGAGGCCAGTTTGTGTGAGCGTGTGTGACATTAAATGTCAGATGCAATGGTGTGTAAAATTTGATGGTATTAAAATGGAGGCGGAAATAACGTGAAATGGCATTGTGACTAGTTTGACTGTTTTTTTAGGAAAATATTAATAAAGCCTGTTGGTGACAGCCTCTTTGGAGATTTTTTGTTTTCAATAATGGCGATAAGTACTAAAAAATATATGCCCATTTGAAAAATCTTTTAAGCCATAGTTTTAGGCTTATCAAATAAAATCAAAATTATATAGTTAGGTTTCCGTGGCCCAAGAGCCAACAAATCCTTTTTAGGAGTGTTTTCAGCGAGGGCGTGAGGCAAGTTGGTGTCACAGTGTGACCCGTCTGGTGTGACTGGATGGGAACCCACCATACTGAGCGACAAAAAATGCAATATCATTATATAATAATAATATTTATTTCCCAAAAAAGAGTACATAATAACAATAATTTAACTAGTTTATGAATTAATATCTATGTCGGTATTTATTGTATATTGGGCGCCTCTGGCCCCTGAACTAAGTCTATAAGGACTTGTATTTCAGGGGTCAGCATTCCTCCATGAATCTTAATTATTTTTTTATATATACCTTGTAAAAGATTTTTCTAAATTTAATTTAATCTATCATCTTAATACTTATAATTAACTTAAACATCTATAATATCTATAATACCTACTTAAACATCTATAATATCCAAAAGCTGCTGACAGCTGACAGGGGCTCGTTAGAGGTCGGTTTAGCGAATAGCCGGAGGCTGATAACTTGAGCTTAGATAATTCTGTTAGATTTTAGGATCAATTTCGAAACACGGTGTATTTTGATCGCCATTTTGTCACGTTATTATCTAACAAGTACTAAGAAAAACAATTTACGATTTGATTGTGTTTTGTCATCAGAAGTAAAGGTCAGGTCAGAGTGTCAACAGTAAATGGGTAAAAGGAAACGAATTCGGAATGCAAGGAAGCTGGGCCCAGAAAACCTTACACTGTCTATCCTATATTGCCGGGTAGATAATGTTATTTATTACAAATAACATTATATCATCCCTCATCACATCCCTCTGAATATCGCCTATGAATTTATAATTTTATTTTAATAAAGTGATGTTAGTGTAGTGCTGTGGGCCTTATCAGCAGGCTCAAAATAGCGCAACGAGCTATGGAGAGGGCTATGCTCGGAATCTCTCTGCGAGATCGAATCAGAAATGAGGAGATCCGTAGACGAACGAAAGTTATCGACATAGCCCAGCGGATTAGTAAGTTGAAGTGGCAATGGGCAGGGCACATAGCACGTAGAACTGATGGCCGATGGGGCTGCAAAGTTCTCGAATGGAGACCACGAACCGGCAAGCGCAGCGTAGGACGTCCACCCACAAGGTGGACAGACGATCTGATAAAGGCGGCAGGAACACGATGGAGGCGGGCCGCTTGCGACCGGACTGAATGGAAATCTATGGGGGAGGCCTATGTTCAGCAGTGGACGTCCTGTGGCTGAGATGATGATGATGATGATGATGAAAGTGATGTTAAGTACACAGTATTTTTAATGGTGACGCGCTTTCCAATTTTGGTAAAACATTTGCTTAATTTATTATAATTAATGGCGATGCTAAGAAATATAATTTAAACACATTTAAAAGTCTTAATATTAGGCTTATCAAATAAAACCAAAATTATAATGTAAAGTCGAAGTGACCCTAAAATCAGCAACTCTTTTCGATTTCAATAACTTTTGACTCAAGCCGATGTTTGCGACAAGACGGTACATTTTCAATGGGCTAGACACAGGGAAAAGCTAGAGAAATAGAAAGAGAGGCGATATAACCTAGAGTTATATTCACCTACAAATTAGCTCGCACAAGGGCTGAATTGCACTTTATTGCTTCGCTCTTAGATTCGCTAATTATGTACATGAATTAGATAGAGGTGTGTCCCTTTTGTACGTTTAGTTATTTACTCTGTGCACAGACAAACAAATTATGATAAAAAAATTCACACCATTTTTGTCACCTGCCGATTTTATTACAAATGAAAAATGTTTGTCAAATTCAATTAATCTTTATTCATCGATTTCAGGTTATATGATCATAGTATATTAAAATTAAGCCCAGCCAAAATCTGTATTTTCAGACGTATGAGAATACTTAACACAACATCCAATGAACTTTTAAATGAACTGAGGTAGATGCGTATTATCCTGATTTGCACGGCGAACTCAAGTCAAGCTAAATGGCTTCAGTCAAGTCAGTCGCACCTTGTCTTGCGTCGATGTTACACGTATAAGATATACCTGTCTCGTAGCTGAGAACCTGTGTTTATCTCTTTCTGACAACCGAGTTTTATATATCTGCTATCTTTAACTTTCATAAGTGATGGAAACAATACTGCGTATATTTTACGTTAGTAGGTACAACAGAGTTTTGCCACGTTTTAGGGCTGTTTTAAATGAGTTTAAGGTCTCTATTATTATGAAAGCTCATAGACAACATCATGCGACTCTAGATGTTGGTTGCTGTAATATTGATAAATTGGCAAATATTTTTTCGGTTACATATATTTTAAATTTTACTTTATAGAATAATGTATTCTCTTGGGTTATATTTATAATTTGAAAAACTGTATCCATGTTAACTATAATAATATATGTAATAATAGGTTATGATAATTTTTATTTTATTGTTTTAGTTAGAATATATTTTATTAACTTTTTAGTAGCACTTATTTTGGTGGTTTGGTTGTACGCTGTAATGTCAACTTAGTAGTTATAAATAAATAAATAAATTATTAACCTATATTTAAATTAGAATTAGTAGTTATAAATAAATAAATAAATTATTAACCTATATTTAAATTAGAATTTCGTTAAATAAAATTATATTTGTCAAAAATAAGTTATACTATAAAAACATTTCTCCGCTTTCTGTCTTTCTTGCCCCAAGGTAATTTAATGGATAATAAAAATATAATCCTTGTATAAACATAAAATCTCAATAATAGATGAGTTCCCAAAACCTCAGTCACCGAAGTCACCACAAACAAGGCCCTCGGTAGATATTTCGTGCATGTATCGCCTCAAGCTACTAATTTCAGCTCGCACCAGCCTTGGATGTTAATAACGTGGTATCTACGTAAATCTACGTAATATTGACGATGGGGTACGTGACTTTGATATCAGTTATTTCTATGTGCGTTTTAACCCACCCAGGGTTAGGTTACTTTTGGAATGTTGCTAGGAAATGATGCTGCTTAGGTGATATTCTTCATTTTGGTTTTTATTCGTGAACGCGGCGACCTCTTAGCAATTTGACACAATACTATGGAAAATTTTATTTACTGAATCGATGTTTTGTATTCCCCTGCTTCCTCCGAATATAGTTAACCTATTTGATATATTTATATTATCTCAGTAACTGCCTGGAGTCTGGAACTGTGCCCGGTATATGGCAATAGGCTCGCCCCCTATTACATGGGACCAATAACATACTGGCGAAATGTGGGTGTATCTACTATGGAACTGAGTCCTGGGTACACCTCTGCCTACCCCTTCGGGAAAAAGGCGTGAATGTATGTTATATTTTTTATATCCTGATATTTTAAAGATGAAATAAACTGTGTCCCTATCATTATTTTTTTTAATAAACTTTTCATTTTTTGTAGTGGACGTCCAATCACGCGAGTAAAATTGAGATATCTAGAAGTTTACTAGGAAAACCGAGAGTTTGTAAGATAAACTTAAATGACAAGGATATAGTTTACTTCACTATAAAAATATCAGGATATTAATTTATAGAATGGGTGAATAATATTCGGAGGAAACAGGGGAATACAAAACATCGATTTGGTAAATTTTTCATAGGATTGTGTCAAATTTCTCGTAGGTTGGATACGGTTCCCTATTCATTCGCATACTATTTTTAGCCATAATCTTACAACTCATAAGATTTTAAGCCATAATATATGTAATAGCTAATGATCACCAGTCATAACGTCAATACTCCTATTATAACTTGTTATAATTTTAATTGTCCTAACATTTGAAACCTATAACATTATATGTCCTAACCATTGATAACCATATTATTTTATGACATAATCCTAGCATGTCCTAACTATTGATATCACTAAAATTATGTGCCATAATCATATATTGTTCGAATGTTAACTTGTCATAATATAAATTAAACCTAACCTAACCAATAGAATTTTGAATGTTCTTAACTCATTAACGTAGTTAAACATCTTTTCTATGTAGCAAACTGTTGATATATCACATTGCTATAAAAAATATTATAGTAAGGCGCTATTACTGATTATGAATAAAAAAGAAGGTAGTTTCATTATTATTATAAAAATAACACAAGAAAAAAAAGAAGGAAGAAGGTTGAAGTCAAATTTCAGTGTTAATATTTGGAACAAAGTGCTTTAACTAATTTTGAAATTATAATTACAATGGAAAACGAGTGCAAAATATTTACAACAAAAAGAGGAGCCACAAATTAAATATCAGTGGATTTACATATGAAAAAAATCGAGTAAATAAAAAAAAAATTATTGGGTATGTGAGTTATGGCGAGATCCTACTCCTACCCATAAATGCAATACAACACTACAATATTCCTCACTTGCAAAAATACGTACACTACCGATTATATACAATAACAATTATGAACAATGAAAATTAGGACATACACCATTATTAACTATAAAATTATACATAACAACCATTATGACAAGTAACAATAGGAATAAAAACTATTATACACAAAAATATTATAACAATTAAATTTTAGGACAATTTATCAGTATTACTACAAAAAAATATGTATTTCCAATATTATGACTAGAGGAGGTTATGACAAATGATGTATGCGGAAAAATTTTATGACAAAAGAAATTATGCGAATCAATAGGACACCGTTGGATACTACACTCTGAGCATGATGATGAAGAATAGGATATCTTCATACGAATAATTTGACTTTTGACACAAATAAAAACCAAATCGATATTTTTTATACCCGTTTCGTCCAAATATAATCAAAAGTACACTAGGTATGTCCAAAGAACAATATTTTTCAACAAACCTTTTTCATTATTTTCTAGTGTACGGACAAAAATAAAAACAGTTTAAATTCCTGGATTAGACTTTCACTAAAAAAAAATTGTTTTTAATAAAGTAGCACTAAACGTCGCAATCACTCCACAAAGTTTGAAGCGTTTAAGAAGAAGAAAAGACGGCGAGCGGTCTTTCTTTCTTTCTTTCAAGTCGGTCCAAGTGGAAGCACTCCTCTGCAGCCTTTTCGGCAGGCTGCGTATGCAATCTAACGAGTCACTGAGTCAACTCTTGAAAGATTCCGATAAGCGTCACTTCTCGCATCGCATCAGTAAAGTTCACCTCCGGCTCGATAAACAATAAAGAGACGAAAAGATGACGCCATTAGAATATCTAAGCGTTATATTGATAAATTATTATTTTATGTAGTCTATATGACATGCATATACCTAGAGATATGGAGGTCACAGTAGTAAACGCTAGGCTCATTAGAGCGGGCCGGGCCGCACCGCATCGCAAAATCCACCTACATCACTATAATAATATCGTATAACTACAGCGGTCCGCCATTTTTCGTTTGTTTTCTGTTCAGTGTGACAGTGACAGCGAACTACAAGGAGACTACTGTCCCCCTCTTAAGCCTGATATGCATTATTTATCTTCGCTTACTGTACTTAAATCATTAATAATATTATATTATAAAATATTATGTAGGTAACTTACATGTATTAACAAAAACGATGGCAATGAACAGCTTCCAAACGTTCTTCATTTTATTATAATCTGCAACAAACGATATAAAAGCTAATTAAACACAAACTCTATGTGACATGACAATATCTATGTGCTAAGCGGAGAGAACAAATAGAGAGATAATTAATTTTGGAATATGACATATTTTTAATGGTCTTATGATTATTAATGTTACTACACATACATACATTTACGCCTTTTTCCCGAAGGGGTAGGCAGAAGTGTACCCAGGACTCAGTCCCATAGTAGATACACCCACATTTCGCCAGTATGTTAATGGTCCCATGTAATAGGGGGTGAGCCTATTGCCATCTACCGGGCACAGTTTCAGACTCCAGGCAGTTATGGAGATAATTCCTAATGGAAAAATCCAATATTTAACACTGCCTGACCTGGGGATCGAACCCGGGACCTCTCGATTGGCAGTCGAGCATGCGCCCTCTACGCCACCGAGGCAGTCTAATCAATTATTAATGTTACTTATTATGGATTTTATTATCTGAAATAAATGAATTAATAATAATAATTAGTTAGGCGCTGTGCGACCTGAATTACTCTTTATTGCGGAGCTAGAGTCGCTATTTATTATAATGATTCTCAAGAGTTGACGGATGGATGTTTGTTACTCTTTCACGCCAAAACTACTGAACCGATTGGCCTAAAATTCGGTATGTTGATAGTTTAGACCCTGGAATAACACATACGGTACTTTTTCATGTATTCCCACGGGAACGAAGACTACGCGAGTGAAACCGCGGGGCATAGCTAGTTTCATAATAAATCAGCCAATCAAACATCCGCAAGTAGGTATGGAGCCATACATTGTTTTAAATTTATTTATTTAATTGAATCTAAGCAAATAATAACCGCTTCTTATGTCTACCACCATTTCAAGATCATTAAAACTTTTACCCAAACCAAAAACTTCGGTTTTAATCAATAACTGTGGGCTTTAATCAAAATGTTCCTGGATTCTCTAAATTGGATACAGCAAGCATTTTCGACCTCAATAAGTCAAATTGAGTTTGTGCTACCGTAGTTTCTGAATATTGATTGCATTGCAAAAACTGGCGCAGTCGGTAGGATTTCTTTATTCACTATAACATTTTTTAAATATTGGTTAACTTTTGCACACGGTTATCGGGTTTCTAAATTCTACTCTCCTATCTATATTACAAATAGGTTAGTAGAATTTAATAATAACCTCAAATCTTAGTATAATGTAAAAAATTTAAATAACTAAGTCACTTGGCATTGTGTGCATATGCCACAAGGATAAATATGTACAAATTTAAATAAGACGGTTCGTGCTGAAAAACAGCGCTGTGCACGGTTAGCCGAGCGCTGCACATGCTGAGCACAAGACGATTACCACAACCACTGTCTATATATATATATATATATATATATGTTCTAACAGATGTAATAACGTGTTTGTTATTAAGGTTGGGTAACAAACGCATTTTTCTTTCTTACTTTCAAAAAAAAGTAACTTTTTTAACGGATACACAAAACGCTAGCGTGTTTTATACCAATCCCAGCGCCATCTGGCGCTGTCTTGTTTGTGTTTATAATTAAATCAATTTTCACTCTAAAACTACTGAACAGATTGTGCTTAAATTTGGTATGTAAGGTAATTTTTATACCAATATTCCCCACGTGGCAGACTACACGGGTGAAACCGCGGGGCACACCTAGTCCAACTTATCCTACTAATATTATAAGACTAATTTCATGAAATTTCAGTACAATGTCGAAATTTTACGTTTTTAACACGTGATCAAAACGCTGGAGAGTTCTAACTTTTTAGGCGGTGTTGGTTATATTGATTGATGAATTGATGTTTGTTACTCTTTCACGCCAAAACTACTGAACCAATTTGACTGAAATTTGGTATATAGATAGTTTAGACCCTAGAATAAAACATAGGGTACTTGACTACGCGTGATACCGTACTGCTAGTAAGTTCTTTGCAGGAAGTGAATTGGCATGACACAACTAGTTCAGAAGTGAGATAGTGTATCGTAACCATCTTAAGATTCCCTTTATTGTCATGTTTACTGGTCTTTTTATATAAAGCTTTATCATGAAATTGTTTATAAGATATCGATAAAATGAGGGTATATCGATAAAACCGTTTGATATCGATTTGATGGTTCGGGTCTCTTAAATCGAGACGTGTTTTTGATTGTGGAGGAAGATTCTTTCATGATTTTATGAGAGGCGATAAGCCTTTGTCAGTATCTTAAGGGGTTTTGCCTTTCGGGTATCGATATTTGGGATACGATTTAAAAGAGTTTTAGGATCTTTCATCGTAAACTTATATTGACTTCTATAGTGTGTCAAAGTATTTCATGTAATCAAAACGCAATCTTTTTCAGCATTATTGTAATTTACTCTAACAGAACCGCCCTCTGCGGCGACCTGAAACTCTTTCATTTTGATTAGAAGTTGACAAAACAAATTTTATAATGTTTTGACTCGAGCAGTGTGATTGAGAAAACCCGCCCCCTTATTACGGACGCAACAGAAGTGTGGAAAACGTTTAATTGCTTAATGTCTGCTGTCAAAAGGTATACAAAAAATGATGTTTGACAGCAGACATTTAGCAATTAAACGTTTTCCACACTTCTGTTGCGTCCGTAATAAGGGGGCGGGTTTTCTCAATCACACTGCTCGAGTCAAAACATTATAAAATTTGTTTTGTCAACTTCTAATCAAAATGAAAGAGTTTCAGGTCGCCAAGATTCTTACAAAACCAAACATGACTTAAACCTAATAAGCATTCATAATACTAGTGTAACAATAGGCGGCTTTATTGCTAAGAGTGATCTCTTACAGACAACCGTGCAGGGAGAGGAGAGAACTGTATAAAACATTTGGTCGTGGTATGACAGAAACTATATTTAGTACCTACTTATTAATAAATATAGACATGGCACTTTTTTTTATGATAGTGCGTGAGAAGACGAGCGTATAAGTATAGACAACTATAAACACAGTATAAGTATAGATACAAGATCTATAGATCTTGATCTATAATAAGATCTATAGATCTTGTATGGTTTTTGGATTTGTGATCTTGTCTTGGCAAGCGCAGCGCAGGATGTCCACCCTAAAGGTGGACAGACGATCTGATAGAGACGGCAGGAACACGTTGGATGCAGGCCGCTTACAACCGGACTGGATGGAAATCTATGGGGGAGGCTTATGTTCAGCAGTGGAAGTCCTATGACTGAGATAATGATCTATACTCAGCCCATTTCCATCCACTGCCGGGAATAATCTAAGCAAATAATGGGAAAAATCCAATATTTAACAACTTTGCCTGACCTTTCCCTGAGAAGGGAAAAGTGTCGGTTATTGCATGGTTATAAGGGCTTGCGACCTTGCTATTCTTTGACAGCCTCGTTGGCTCAGACGGTATTAACTCTGCTTTTTGTGCCGCAGGCCCCGAGGAGATCCCCGGCCAGGTCAAACATTTGTGTGCATAAACATGTCTGTTTGTTAACATGTCTGTGTGTCTGGGTGTTATAAGCTTATTTAAGTATGTATATCAGTCATCTGGTTACCATAGTACAGGCTTCTAGCCTAGTTTGGGACTAGATGACCGTGTGTGGAAGTTGTCCCATATTATTATTATTATTCTCATAGAACCAGTAGTAATAATATTGGATAGTAGGTTGAATATCCTATTAAGACTTGCACATAATATGTAGGCATAACATTATCTGGATCGTAGGTATAGATAAGCCAGGGATAGTCAGTGAATATTCAGAATATTGATTGGTCACTGCAGTACGCTTCATCTTGGATAATACTGCATAATATTATTAATATACAGGGTCATTGGAAATTAATGCATAACCTCTTAAGGAGTCATTGTACCTACTTATCATCTGACTCGGTGGTGAGGTGGCTTGACTGCCGATCATGTGGGCCCGGGTTCGATTCCCAGTCAGACAAGGTGTAATTGGATTATTCCATTGCACCCGGGAATGCCGGCTTTAGAATAGTGCTCCACCCTCTCTACCCGTGGTTGCCGTAAGAGCCGGCTAAGAATTTTAAGAGCCAGAAGACTTGCAACAGCGACTTCTACGTAGAACCATCAAACAGCGCTTTTCAACCCGCCTGCCAAGAGTGGCGAGTATTAGCAAACCAATATGGAGGCATATGTCCAGCAGTATTGTAGAAAGAAATTATTTCCCTACGCTTGCCACGCTCCTGACACACGATTGTTGCTTCTTACACTTTCATCACATTCTTCCTTCGAGCAATGCGGTCATCCGCCTACGCCGTCACGGTAATAATATAATTACCGTGCCGCCTTCCGGCACGGCAGAGGCGTAAGACCGCGTTGCTCGAAGCATTCTTTATATATTACATACATACAGTACAGCCTTGTTCCCGTTCAAGCTAAACCCACCGCGGCGAACTGAGAGTGTACGCTGAGAGAGTACGCACGTGCGTCAAGCTTCGCTTTGCAAGAAAATGTTAGTAACTGTGTCCACTGCAATCCAGGGACACGCTACGCATGGATTGACGTCATTGGTACACTTGCTTGCTTGAGCCTTGCTCGCATTACATGCTACGTCGAGCTGACTGAGTTACGACTTGCTTGCGTAGCTCAACGCTGTCAACGCCATGCACGCTGTGTACTCGGTACACGTTGATACACGCGCGGCTTGCTCTAATATGGCGCTCACGTAGCTCAACGATGTCAACGCCACGCGCGCTGTGCACACGGTACGCGAATGCATGTAGCGCTATCCCGCAGTGGAAACTTAAATCCACGTTGTTAAACAAATGAACCCACGCAGCTAACGTGCGCCGCGTACCCGTGCACAGCATATTCAGCGGTGGGTTTGAGCCTTCATACGTGTTCGTCGATTGTGGGTACTCTTGACGGATTTTTTGGTAAAAAAACTAAACCGATGTCGACCCTTACCGACTTGATCATTCACATTCGTCTAATAAATCTCTTTCATCCATCCCTACATGCCCAAACTATTACTATTCCTTTCTTTATCTCTGTCGTAACATTCCCATGCATAATAACCTAATATTAATTCATAGTAAATTGCTTATTCATAGAGATATTAGGGCTGTCCCTAATAATACTAATATTGTATAATTACTGACATTTCGAGAAATGAAGATGGAATTAAGATGAATAATATACTCTCACCAGATTGATGCACGCCATTTTGAATCTGTAATTATTAGCCGAGTTCTAAATTACTAATGAGCCCTTCATTTGTAGCTTATAGTATCAATCCAATATGTTATCATATTATCCCAAATCAAAGCTAAGTTAAACATAACATAGATTAAAGTCCTACTGATATTATAAATCCGTAAGTTTGTGAAGATGGATGGATGGATGGATGTTTGTTACTCTTTCACGCCAAAATTCAGTTCAGTAGTTTTTTTGGGTTATATGTAGGTAGCTTAGACCCTAGGGTACTTTGTTCCCGACATTTCCACACGGGAACGATATCTATGCGGGTGAAACCGCTGGGCGCGGCTTGTCATAGACAAAAGCCACGTTAAACTGTAGACTGTCTCGGTATAGAGGTACCAGCGCTATTACCTATCATGAGGTCCCAGGTTCGATTCGCGGGCTGGATAAAAAAGTATTATTGTATTTTTCCCTGAGAATTTTTTTCAGCAACAACTTGGAGTCTAGATATATGCGCCCCCTATCACTTGGAACTAAAGAACACAATTGGCGAAGTGAATATACCTCTACAAGAAGAACGCACAAGAAGCTTGTAGGGCTAGATAAAAGTAAATCGTTAGTGCAAGGACTACCTCGGTGGCGTAGCCCTGGAGCTCTGGAGGTCCCGGGTTCGATTCGCAGGTCAGGCAGTGATAAGTTTTGAATTTTACCATTAGGAATTATCTCAATAACTGCCTGGAGTGATTAACTGTGCCCGGTGGATGGCAATAAGCTCGCTCCCTGTTACATGGGACCAATAACGTACTGGCGAAATGTGGGTGTGCCTACTATGGGACTGAGTCCTGGGTACACCTCTGCCTACGCCTTCGGGAAATAGGCGTGATTGTATCTTGATTGTATTTGAGTAGTACAGAGCGAGAAAGATATATATATCCTGTAAATATCAATAGGATAAAAGCTTTCAATGACATTTCCGAATCTCTTGGCGTTATATCCCTTCTTTGAAACCCTCTGCAAGCCACTGTCAAACATAAAAGGACCTAAACGCACCGTCATGTACACTATTTTAAATGATTTTCATAATTTGTAACCACTATATATTTAATATAAAATCCTAAATGACTCACTGACTGACCCGCAACGCAGACCCAAAACCACTGATCCTAGAGACTTGAAACTTGGAATGTAGGTTGTTTTCGTTGTCTGGAAGTGTGTTAAGAAAGGAATTTTAAAAATTCACATTCTAAGGGTTCCAAAAAGCGCGTCCAAGTTTTAGTAGAAAACTGCCATTTTTCACAAATCATCATCTCATCATTATTATCATCTCAGCCACAGGACGTCCACTGCTGAACATAAGCCTCCCCCATAGATTTCCATTCAGTTCGGTTGTAAGCGGCCCGCCTCCATCGTGTACCTGCCATCTTTATCAGATCGTCTGTCGACCTTGTGGGTGGATTTCACAAATGCGAGCGGGCAAAGCCGCTGTTCTTACAATAGTGTTTGTATAATAATAATAGTAACAATAATTCTTTACAAGAGTTTAAAATTCGGCAATTTTCGTTGTTTCATCCCTAGTTAACTAGTTTTTCCACAAGATAAAAAAACCGGCTCGTGGTCAACTGTTTGATTAGTGGTATAGTTAAGTTAACCTCAAAATTAAATTCCTAACCAAAGGTTAAATCATGTGGAATAATTAGTTAACTAGGGATGAAAAAACGAATTCTGCCAAATTTTAAATATTTGTCAAAAAAAATTACCGTTGGTCAATTGAACCAGTGATCAAAACACCCTTAGTCGGTATACACCCTATTTCCTCCACCCACATCAAAAAACTGACAAGTGACAAACCAACAAATTGGGACGAAAATAATAAACCGTCATTTTTTACTCGGGGGCTTAACAAGACTCGCTTTTTGTGGGAAATATAAGGAATGAGGACGAAATGAAAAACGTTGCGTATATTTCTAATAAAGTGTCTAATGGCGTTCATTTATTCTTGTGTGTATTTGTGAAGAGGATGACTAATATATTTATTATGAGCAAAATAAGTAGAATGGTGATATTCTTAGGAATATTTTACATAATATTTATTGCTGACGTTTAATCCATGTTGAAATTGATATCAACTACTCAAATCTGCTGTCCCTTGTGGCTGTAAAAAAAATCATACTTCTAAGTTAAAAAAATCAAAACTTATAGCCATTTTACTGCATATTTCCATACTTTGCTCAAGGAACTGATAGATGGCGCTGTATGATCTTGATGTTTAGGTATGGAACCCTACACTATGCGTACATAAGTATGCTTTCAGAACTATTTAGCTATGTAAAACATAAACATACATTCACGCCTTTTTCCCGAAGGGGTAGACAGAGGTGTACCCAGGACTCAGTCCCATAGTAGATACACCCACATTTCGCCAGTATGTTATTGGTCCCATGTAATAGGGAACGAGCCTATTGCCATGTACCGGGCACAGTTCCAGACTCCAGGCAGTTATTGAGATAATTCCTAATGGAAAAATCCAATATTTAACACTGCCTGACCTGGGGATCGAACCCGGGACCTCTTGATTGGCAGTCGAGCATACGCCCTCTACGCCATCAAGGCAGTTTAGCTATGTATCCGTAAATAAAGTTCTTGGAGGGTATTTGATTAATCATTTGATTTATAAATTACTTGATATGATACCATTTATGTACCTTATTAAATAAATATCGTATTTTTAATTTATTTTGAAAGTTTAATGAAATCACCTTAAAAATATATTTTTTAATTAATTATAAGCAATTCAAAATTGACAAAATTTCATTATGAGTCACTTGATTAGGAACGCGCCACGATTGATCGCCATGTTTGTGACGTCATTGTGTTATAATTATGTATGGTACTTTATCACATTGTGACGTCACTACAGGTTACGAGCTTGTTCGGGTACTATCGGCGTGTTTTCGGTACTGGATTAAAAATGATTTGTTAATTTGATACAACTTTGTAAATATACCGCATAAAAAAAAACAAAAAATTTAATTTGCCTACGAATCTTATATATATGATCTTTCTATTTATGCAAAAAATAATTCAAATACTCAAATTTTGAATACCTACTTAACTTTATACTATAAGGCCATTTCTACGAAATCGATTTCTATGTTTGATTCATCTGGCATGTTAGTTGCCAGGTTTTGGTTTTAAATTGCCAATAAAACGGGTTTTTCTAAAAGACTGAAGAGTCTCAGACGCGGGAAAACTTTGTGTACATCAGTTTTTGACACATGACAGCTGTCATGTTCTGCAAACGGCGGGAAGGAAAGTGCGAGAACAGCTGTCACGCAACAAGCTATGTTTCATAAGGTAAAGTGCTATATTGTATTCATATTATTATATTGTATGACAGTAAACGTCACTCTACAAAGAAAAGCTGATGATAATAAAATGGTAGATATAGTGTTACATGGCAACCCTGGGGAAATTACTGTGCACTCGCTCAAACTATAGTGCGACATGATTTACGATAACTTTTTGCATACATACAACTATATATTATAGTGGGGTTGTTTAAACTAAAGCTTTATATTAAGCATTAATTAGAAAAACTGACTGCCTCGCATTGAATGAATGAATGAATGAATGAAAACTCTTTATTGCTACCACAATATAACAGCACAAAACAAAGAAGAAAACCTTAAAACTAGAAACAAGTAACAACTGGCGGCCTTATCGCTCAGAGCGATCTCTTCAAGGCAACCATGCAGGGAAAGGAAATACGTATATGAAGGGACGGTGGTTTCAAACACATTATATTTAAATAAATAATTATAGTACATACCAAATACTTAAATAATATATGTACCTAGTGGTAATACTATATAGAGACCAATACATAATATAATTAATATACATACATACATACAGTCACGCCTTGTTCCCGTTGGGGTAGGCAGAGACTATTTCTTTCCACTTGCTACGATCCTGACATACAACTTTCGCTTCTTCCACTTTCATCACATTCTTCATGCATGCTCGTCGGTTGTTGGTACTTTTGACCTGGCCTTTCCTTAAGATAACATCAACTTGTTCATGAAAGGTACGCCTAGGTCGACACCTACCAACTTGACCCTTCACACTAGCCTTATAAATCTCCTTTGTTAATCTCCTTTCGTCCATCCTCTCCACATGTCCGAACTATCTAAGCAATCCTTTCTCTATCTTTGTCACTACATCTTCTAACATGCCACAGCGTTCCCTTATCACACTGTTCCTCACTTTGTCCATCAAGGTCACTCCAGTCATACTTCTCAAACTTCTCATTTCCACAGCATTAATCTTACTTTCATGCTTCTTCTGCCAGACCCAACATTCACTACCATACGTAAGTGTGGGGATAAGCACCCCTCTATGCACAGCCAGTCGTGCCTTTTTAGACACTTTCTGACTGTTCATAAAAGTATGCAACGCCCCATTTACCTGCTTTCCTGCCACAACTCTCCTTTCAATGTCACAGTCATACTTTCCATCCCTTGTGAACTTTGAACCCAGATATACAAACTCTTTTACTTGTTCCACTCTTTCTCCATCAATCAGAATCTTGCAAATTGTCATACATTCTTCTCTTTCAAAAACCATTACTTTCGTCTTGCTTACATTCACTTTCATCCCTTTGCTTGTTAAAGCAGCATTCGTAATATTAACCATCGCTTGCAACTCCTTCTCTGATGATGCCAGTATGACCTGGTCATCAGCGTATAGGAGGCATTTGACGGTCAACTCATTCATTTCTAACCCATACGCACTTTCTTTCAAATCTTTCAGACAATTGTCCATGAATAAGTTGAACAGCCATGGCGAAGCTACACTTCCCTGTCTAACACCTTTTTCGATGTTAAACCAGTCTGTGTAAGCTCTGTCTACCCTGACACAAGCACTGGAACCCTCATAGAGTCATTTCAGTGCTCGTATCAAGTTGGCGCTCACCCCATACATAGACAATGTTGACCACAGTTCATCCCTCACCACTCTGTCATAGGCCTTTTCCAAGTCCACGAATGCGCAATAGACCTTTTGGCTATGAGCCAAGAATTTTTCGACTATGCTTCGTAAGGAAAAGATCTGATCCATGCATCCCATCCCTCTTCTAAATCCCGCTTGCACATCCCAAATCTTTTCATCAGTTTCATTCATCACTCTTTTAATTAAAATCTTTGCATATAGTTTGCCAACGATGCTTAATAAGCTAATGCCCCGGTAGTTTTTACAGTCTTGCTGCGACCCTTTTCCTTTGTATAGCGGTACGATAACGGCCTTGCACCAGTCTCCTGGTACTCTGCCGCTCCTCCAGAAAAGGTTGAAAAGGCGGTACAACTGACTAGCTACCACACCCTGTCCAGCTTTAAGCATCTCGGCTGAAACTCTATCATACCCTGCAGCCTTACCCGTTTTCATACTTTTCAACGCTTCCACAATCTCTTTCATGCTTATTCCATTTTCATCATGACTTTCATTCGTATCCCCGGATGGGGCCTGCACTTGCAAGTTCTCCTTCTCAAATAAACTTTCAAAATATTCCTTCCATCTGTTTAGCACCGTTTCCTCTCCATTCAGAAAACTTCCATCCTGGTCTCTGATCTTGTCCAGCTGTGAGGTGGTAAGATTTCCTCTAGCTGATCTTACGGACTTCCAGAAGAACTTAATGTTGTTCTGAAAGTCATCAGATAACCTCCTGTCAAATTCATCTCTATCATGCTCTTTCATTCTTCTCGCAACCTCATTTGCCACATCCTTCAATCTTTTATACTCATTTCTTGCCATGTTTACATCCACATTCGTTGCCTTCTGCATTCTTTGATTAGCCTTTGTGGCCAACCAATCTTTCCAAGCTTTCTTCTTCTCAGACGCTGCTTTTTGAACTTCCACACTAACCTTTCGTTAAATACATAATATATTGTTTAAAAGAAAAGAGGAGATGAGGTACTTACTGGCTTCTCGAAAATGGAAATCTTATCTTTTCAAATTAGGTTCAATTAGGTCCACGTGCGTCAGTAAAGTGGCGGGGTTCACATTTAAAATATTAGTAAGATATACCTTTACGAGATAATAATAACATTGATGCTCTCAGAAAATTCCAATATATACGAGTTAGATGACAGTAAATGGATTATCATAAATCGTCTATGGATAGTCAAGTGTTGACAACAAAGGGTAGGATTTCAGTTTCACGTCTCTACCCTAGGGAACTTGATGAAATATAGGCTTGAACACTTGTTTTTTAATGATTGGGTGATAAAACGAGCAAATCAGGTGCCTGATGGTAAGCATCATGATTGCCCATATCAGACACAGTGCCACTCAGTGTTTAAAAGTTCAAAATTCTGCGCGGCACTGCACTGCGCCTGTCACCCTGAGATATGAGTTGTTGAATCTCATCACGCCCAGTAATTTCGCTTGTAACATTGCCCTTCAGACCGGAACACAGTAATGTTTGCACATTACTGCTTGGCGGATGAATAACTGGCAAAATTACAGTGCGATTATCAATATAATCACTATATATTATAAAATCCTAAATGTCTCACTGACTGACATGCAACGTAGAGCTGTTTTCATTAATTTGCGTGCGCTGCGTAAACCATTAGGGTTATATCTATAAAAATACAATGTATCACGAAATTACTCCTGTTAAAACGTTCACTATACATACCTCTGCTACCCGTGCGAAGCCGGGGCGGGCCGCTAGTTTATTATATATTTTCCGAAATGGTTGAAAGTTCCACAATCCATGAATAATTTTTGTAAATGTTGCAATATTTTGCAAGCAAACTTCTAAAAATAACGCGTACTGATTTTAATTCATGTGTCTTTAATATGCAGGGTTCCCAGACCCAGGGTCTTCCGGTTAAGGTCCAGCCCTAATGAATTTGTTAGTGTTGCCGTGTTTTAAGTATTTTCGCTGTTTGCGGACCTTTCCTTTTTCTGTTTAATTTTGGAAGCTATTAAAAATGTAAAGCTTCGTTAAAAGTGAAGAAGTTGTTAATTGTAAAAAAAAGGACTGTGTTTTAATATAAACAAGAAACACTTTCTTTCTACCTGCAGAGGGTGACTATATTGATAATTTTTTTTGAAAGTTAGGTTTAGGTTAGTAAGTTTTTTTTTATGATAGTGATTGACAGGACGAGCAAATCAGGTGCATGATGGTAAGCATCATGATTGCCCATATCAGACACAGTGCCACCCAATGCTGTAAAATTCAAAATTCTGCGCGGCACTGCACTGCTCCTGTCACCCTGAGTTATTAGTTGTTGAAACTCGTCATACCCAGTAATTTTGCTGGTAACATTGCCCTTTAGACCGGAACACAGTAATGTTTGCACATTACTGCTTGGCGGATGAATAACTGGCAAAGGTGTGGTACTTTCCCAGGCGGCCCCCTGCAAATGAGGCCTACCACTACAATGATATTTTTATTAATATTTTTTTAAAGTTCGGTTTAGGTTACTACCTCGGTGGCGTAGAGGGCGCATGCTCGACTGCCAATCAAGAGGTCCCGGGTTCGATCCGCAGGTCAGGCAGTGTTTAATATTGGATTTTTCCATTAGGAATTATCTCAATAACTGCCTGGAGTCTGGAACTGTGCCCGGTAGATGGCAATAGGCCATCAATATGGTACTGAGTCCTGGGTACACCTCTGCCTATCCCTTCGGGCTAAAGGCGTGAATGTATGTTTATTACTTGGTAGAAATCTTACTATAGAAGGTATATTTCCGAATGCATGGAAGATTCATGACTAGTTACTAATATTTGTATTTAATGACGTTTAAAAATGTCTTTTTAAGACTATTATAAATAATTTTTCTTTGAGTTGAAGTTTGTAGTTTAAATTTTTAAAAACAATTAGTCCTTAGAAAAAAAACCTAAAAAGTCAGCATTTTGGAATACCTCTTATAGTTATGATACAGTAATGTTACAAATATAATATACAAAAATATTGAGAGAAAATTTCCTCAAAACTTCATAACTAAAATAAAACCACAATAAATAACACTAACGGAGAGAAGATGAAATGTTTGAGATACCCTCGTCACTATGACAGACGTAAATAATATAGAATAAATATCTTATAGAGTGACATACACTCATACAGGGCGAACAAAAAGATAGGTGCTACAGGAATAGACAATATATCAATATAGACATGAAATGACGATTGATTTTTGATAAAAATAAAAGTCCAAAGATACACTCAATTTTCAACGCCTAATTGTAGAAAAAACTTTTTGAATCTTTTTTATTTCAATACTATATATTTCGAAATAAAACTCATTATATTCAATTATTTTTTTTTTAAATAATGGAATGTGAAGAAACCGGTGAATACAAAACATAGATTTGGTTAATAGATAGATAGATAGACAATACTTTATTGTACACCACACACTTATAGAACTAACACAGAGGATACAGAAAAACTATAATTAAATATTTCAAGTTAACAAGCTTCTCCAGGAGGTAGGGCACCAATTAATTATATGTATGCAAAACTTTTGTAGACTAAATAAATTATTTATGATATTTTTTATGTACATGCGGCGGTCTTATCGCTAATAAACGATTTCTTCCAGACAGCCGATGGATGGAGGAGTAAATATTTCATAGGATTGTGTCAAGTTTCTCGTAGCTAGAAATACGCTCTTAAAGCATACGTTAATAAAGCTTATAATTAATTAATGTCTGCCTCGTGCGTAGAAGGCGCAAGCTCGACCGCCAATCATGAGGTCCCGGGTTTGAACCCCAGGTCAGGCAGTGTTATCCGATGTTTCCAATTGGAATTATATTAATGACTGCCTGGAGTCTAGAACTGTATCTGGTAGATGGCAATAGGCTTGCCCCATATTACATGGAACCGATAACATACTGGCGAAACGTAAAACGTACCCCTTCTGGAAAAAGGTGTGATCGTATGACGTTGTTGTTATAACTAGTGAATCAACAGAGCGTTCAAACAAATTCCTTTACAAGAAAATGCACAATCACATTAAAAGGTTAAATTTTGGCCAGTTTACAACATTTATATTCACTAAGACCACATATACAAGCGACCTGCCCTCGCTTCCCTCTGGGTATCATATTGCACAAATAAACGTTCCTCTTGAATCATTCTATCTATTGATGAAAACCGCATTGAAATCCGTAGCGTAGTTTGAAAGATCTTAGCGTACAGACGGAAAGCGGCTTTGTTTTGGAGGCATTAGCAAGGATGGCATTAGCAAAATAAGCTGAGAGAAAAAACGAACAACAATATTCTATAATACCTATAAGTCTGACTCTTCATAGGCATTGAGTGACCTAACATATCACCCACTGGTTTTGACATACAGAGTGAAGAAAAAGATGTAAGCTAAAAGGAAACAAAGATTTATATCGAAAGGTTCTTACAGTATTGGGGAGTATAATAGTTATTTATGTGTACTCGCATACTAGCTGCGCCTGATGGATTCACTCAATTTCAAGCATCCTATTTATTATTTTAGGATCTAAACTACCTACGATCTTAATTTCAACACAATCGGTTCAGTAATTTTGACGTGAAGGAGTAACAAACATAGATCTAAAGTTACGCATTTAAAATTTTAGGGAAATAATTTTGTAGCGTTGTCGTAGAGACCTCTACGGCGTAGCACTCGTAGCATCGTAGCAATGAAGCTCGTAGCTGATTTTAGCCATAGACAAGATTTTTTGTCTAAACTCTAACGAAAGCGATACTGTCTTTTTCACAAAATTCACTTGGGTTAATTTTTTTGTTTTCACTGAATAGTATATTTTTTTTATGTCCTTAGTGTGAAAAGTAAAAATTAGCTTAAAAAGCTGTTATAAATAAAAGCTCTGTAAGTTTTTGTTCGCGTTTTGTAAAGTCATAAATTTTACATGCAAAAGTTGCTCGAGGTGTTTGATAAATTACTGGAATTTAAGCTTATTTTATAACCAACGTTTGTGATGATTTTTTTGGATTTCTATTAAAAAAAACATCATATTAGCAGGTATACTAAAAGGTATATAGTTTTCAGAAATCACGATAGAGAATGCCTAGAAAAAAAATTGTACCTACGAAATATTAATTTATAAAGCTACTTTTAATCTTCTGATTTCATACATTAATTTTGTTCAAACTACTATAGAAAAATGTTTAAACTAGATATTAAATTTAATTTTTAAATAGATTATATTAATAGCCTAACCTACGTAATATAAAGATTACTTACCAAATAAATATCCAAGACCAAGAAGAAAAAACTACAAAACTATCGTACTGGCAGCACAACCGACGAAAAAGTTCCAACAAAACACGTTCGAAAAAAGAACTGTCACTTCCCGCCAAGAGGAAAACTCGATGCGACCGCCCTCTACCCACGTCAGAGCAACACTGGGGGAGGTTTCTACGAAGCGTGCAAATGATAGCGATGTTCAAAGTTTCAAACTTAGAACACAGTTGAGTTTACGAGCGAAGCGAATGGTAAATGGTAATTTTGGATGGTTGCCAGTATCGGTAAAATATTGCCATTGTATAAAATATTAGATATTGCACGCTTCGCATTTTAACGCTTTTAAATTGAATAATGAGTGCGGTTGGTCCAGTTTCATCATTTTGGAGATTTTAAACTGATCGTCACTGCCACTGAGTTAAGCTGTTTGTCCACTATACCGTTACAGGGCCGCGAGTTACAAATAATATAAGATTTTTTTATACAAGGGGTTAATGAGACCCATTGTATACGAGTCATAAATAGAAACTTGGATTTAGTGACGTGTGTTACACTCTACTTTTCACTACGATTTTGAGAAAATTTTTTTTTTTGTAGTGGTAGGCCTCTTTTGCAGGGGACCGTCTGGGGAAGTACCACACCTTTGCCAGTTATTCATCCGCCAAGCAGTAATGTGCAAACATTACTGTGTTCCGGTCTGAAGGGCAATGTTACCAGCGAAATTACATGACGAATTTCAACAATTAATATCTCAGGATGACAGATGCAGTGCAGTGCCGCGCAGCATTTAGAATTTTAAAAAACTGCGTTTGATATAGGCAATCATGATGCTTACCATCAGGCACCTGATTTGCTCGTCTTTTCACTAACATAAATAATTCAAATTTCATCAAAACATTTGGCTAATATCCTATACGTGCGACACCAAAAAAATATAATCTAATGAGATTAATTTTTTTTTGTAACAGACAAAAATTAAAAAGAAAGACGTAATGAGCAAGAGGACGCTACGTTTCCCTACACGCGGTCTCCACTCTCAGAACTCGTCTACCCCAGGAATTATTGGTTCTGCGTACGATGTGACCAGCACTGCTGACACTGCCACTTCAACTTGCTTATTCTTAGTACTCCTCACTTAGTAGGAAATTAATCGCAAATCTTCTTTTTCTTCTCCCTAGCAATTATCCCGGCTATAGCCAGGGTCTGCTTTCCGGCTATTTCTCCTCCACTTCACTCGGTCTTGTGCATCCTCTACGGAGAGTTCATTGGCACTCATGCCATCCCTTACCACGGCAAGCCAGCGTCGCTTTGGCCTACCGCGAGGTCTTGCTCCTGTGATAATGAGGTCTAGGCACCACATACTCGGCTTGTCTACGCAAGTCATAGCCATATCATCCCAAGCGACCAAGTTTTTTTATGATTGTGAGAGACAAGACGAGCAAATCAGGTGCCTGATGGTAAGCATCATGATTGCCCCTATCAGACAGTGCCACCCAATGTTTTGAAATTCAAAATTCTGCGCGGCACTGCACTGCGCCTGTCAACCCTAGATATTAATTGTTGAAACTCGTCATGTCTCATAATTTCGCAGGTAACATTGCCCTTCAGACTGGACACAGTAATGTTTGGACATTACTGCTTGGCGGATAAATAACTGGCAAAGGTGTGGTACTTCCCCAGGCGGCCCCTGAAATTATTAATTATAATTATAAATTAATATGAAATTATTAAATTATAAATGAAATTAGTAGCAAATATTAGTAGAATATATATAGAATATTTGTATCATAATCGCTCAGCCTGTCCCCTACAGTCTTACCCTGAAACCACGTGACCAAGCATTTCGCGGGTACGTCCGTTATTGAGTTATGAATTTCGGAGACAATTTATTTCCAATTTGGTCGATTTACAAGATTTGCATTATTCGTTAATACTCGTACAATAAGAAAACCGCTTCCAAACTGATGAGTCTATTCAAAAACCGACGGGATATTCAGTTTTTGGGGTTTTTTGCTAACGAATTTAATTGTTTGAAGACATTTTATATTAATATACATACATACATACAGTCACGCCTTGTTCCCGTTGGGGTAAGCAGAGACTATTTCTTTCCACTTGCTACGATCCTGACATACAATTTCGCTTCTTCCACTTTCATCACATTCTTCATGCATGCTCGTCGGTTGTTGGTACTTTTGACCTGGCCTTTCCTTAAGATAACATCAACTTGTTCATGAAAGGTACGCCCGCGGTCGACCCCTACCGACTTGACCATTCACACTAGCCTTCTAAATCTCCTTTGTCAATCTCCTTTCGTCCATCCTCTCCACATGTCCGAATTATTAATAATATTTATCAATAAGTCCTGCGGTTTTACTCACCGAGAAGTAGTCTTTGTTATTTCGGGTCATTCCCGCTGATCCCCAATCCTTCGTGAGATTTATTTAAAAAAAAATCCCACGTGCCACCACTGGGAACCTGTGGGACAACTAAAAAAAAAACAGTTGTCACCACTGGGGACGAAGGAAATGGGGACGATTCTCAGTTGTCAGTTTATCGGTAGGCATATAGGTGGTTTTTACTGGACTTTTTGTCACCGAACGCAATTTTTTGGACCAGCTGATTTTGGCCCAGTTTAGTCATAAATGGCCCGCACTGGGGACAACAGAGAATTTTTTTGGAGTGGGGACCAGCGGGAATGACCCATTATTTCAGAGTCTAAGCCATTCTATATATTATCCAATACCAGTTCCTTCGGCTTAGTAGTTTTTGCGTGTTACGTATTTGTTACTCAAGGAGCGAGTCATGGTGTTATGCAGTATTAATGCATAATCTCTGCGAAAGCATACCCTCTCTACAATGTCGTCTTAAGGTTACGTTTTCTGTGGCTTTACCATACTCCTACGAAACTTAAATTGACTTCCCTTGTATTACCTACCAACTTAATTTTACAACTCATAACTTTTCATGTCAAGCTAGTTTCAACTCTATTCGCTTGTAACAAAGATGAAATTGTTTTCACTTGTAATTTGAAGGGTGTGTTCAATAACTTTGTTTAGCCTCTGATCAATTTTGATTAGCGACCGATGAAAAGATGATTTTGAAGAACATTTGCGTAATAATATTGGGAGATATAAAAAAGTTTTTAATCTAATTTCTTATATTTATCTAATATATATAGATCATATAGATATATAGATCACAGATCAGCTGTTCAATTTTATAAGGGTGCCGATATTTTTATGCTAACTTCGTAATAAAAAGTCCTCGGTGACTGCCTCGGTGGCGTAGTGGGCGCAAGCTAGACTGTCGATCTAAACGTCCCAGGTTCGATCCCCAGGTCAGGCAGTGTTAAATATTGGATTTTTCTACTAGGAATTATATCATTGACTGCCTAGAGTCTAGAAATGTGCCCGGTAGATGGCAATAGACTCGCCCCCTATTAAATGGGACCAATAACATACTGACGAAATGTGGGTGTGCCCACTATGGGATTGAGTCCCGGATACACATCTAGCTACCCCTTCGGGAAAAAGGCGTGATTGTATGTTATGTTTTTTAGGAGAGCTTTCAATAGATAATATTGATTTGTAAAGTGACAACACACAGAAGTAAACAAACAGCATATATTGTTATGAATATTTGCTCTCAACCTTAGAATATAGAGAACAGGATGTGTCAAATGCTACTAGTATTTATTTTCTGTCAGTTTTTACGGGGCGCGAGGTCTCCAGGTTACATAACATACAATCACGCCTTTTCCCCGAAGGGGTAGGCAAAGGTGTACCCAGGACCCAGCCCCATAGTAGATACACCCACATTTCGCCAGAATAATATTGGTCCCATGTAATAGGGGGCGAGCCTATTGCCATCTACCGGCAACAGTTGTCCAGAGTAAACAGCATACATTTACATAATGATGCTGACTAATGCAGAAAATGAAGCGTCATTTTATCAAACTAGCTGTTAGTCGCGACTTCTTCGCGAAGTTCTAGTTTTTTTCGCATAATCCCAAATTTCTATTAGCATAATAAAATTAGCAAGCATAAGCATGTACTACTATGCCTTGTAACATCAACTCTGCCAGTGAAAGTCCCATCAAAATCGGTCCAGCCGTCTCTAAGATTGACAGACGAAAACAATTAAAATTATAGTTTTGTTATTAGTAATCGTATATAATTTTCATAATGGCATTGAGTAAAAACCAGTAATTTTTATATTACAAACAGACACTTTAAGTTTTTATTTATATACGTGAAACCTGCACACAACCACAAAATAAGCACACAAAGAAAGATACTTGAACAAATTGTCCATGTATTTTGACAGAGGCGGAATGTACAGTTAACAACTCCTAGTCTAAATGCTCTAAGCACCCAACCATAAAGGCGCGTTCACACACGCCTCGAGTTAACATCACTGGATAAATATTTGATTTGCACTGAGATGGGATTTAACTGGAGCCCTCGAATTATGAACGTCTGGGATGAGATGGGGTAAAGTTGGTGGCACACTTGGACTTATAAGGACTCGAAGGTTACAATATTTTTATAATCTTGAAAAAAAAAATATGGTAAAAATATAATAACATTAATTTGACTGCCTCGGTGGCGTAGAGGGCGCATGCTCCACTGCCAATCAAGAGGTCCCGGGTTCGATCCCCAGGTCAGGCACTGTGAAATATTGATTTTTCCCTTAGGAATTATCTCAATAACTGCCTGGAGTCTGGAACTGTGCCCGGTAGATGGCAATAGGCTCGCCCCCTATTACATGGGACCAATAACATACTGGCGAAATGTGGGTGTATCTACATGGGACTGAGTCCTGGGTACATCTCTGCCTACCCCTTCGGTATGTTATGTTAAATTACATTTAATTCGCAAAGTAATAACTTATTAAATTTAATTTAAAATTAAGAACTTCAAAACAGTATTTATCATAAATGTTATCTGGGGAGAACTGCCTCCTGGGCCACAGCTCAAGCTTCTCCAGGAGGTAGGGCACCAATTATATGTATATAATGTTAATTCGTTAATTGATTCAGGAATAAAAGACGTAACTGCGATTCTCTGAAAACAAGATTTTTATTTACATGAGCTTAACTTTAAACTAATATAATTATTTTTAAGTTATGATCTGTATATATTACCTGGAAACAAGAAACTACATTTAAAGCCCTTATCTTCCCTTTTTGATCATTCGTAAATAACACAAATTAAAATACTCTTAACACAATCTTCAGATAAATCCATAAAATTTCCATTAGGTTTTTAATAAAATTCAATAATATAATTCACTGTCAAAGTCAGCCATTGGTTTGTCAGTAGACACTGACACTAGAAAGATGTCTGACGATCTGTTATCAGGCTCAGCCACAGACCTTGAAAAGAAGGTCGGAAGGGCGATTTTCTTTACATGTATGTAAAAGGATAGTTCTACAGAAGCAAAAGGATAAGGAAACGTTCTCCAAAGTTTCTAAGACCAGTTGTTAATATTACTCCTTTATTTCTATATCTATCTCAATAAAGCTTTACTGACGTATATAACTGACGTATTTGTTCTCGATGTGTAACCAGACTAACATCTGCAAGGCAGTCGTAGCATATTACGTTTTGTAATTTAAGATCGAGCGAGATATTATGTTAAGTTTAATTTGGAAATACTCAATCCAAATACAGACATTTCTACAAATTGATATTGTATTCAATGAAATATCGATTTGAAACGAGGGAGTAACACTCTACTCTTCACTACGATTGTGAGAAAATAAAGTTATTAATTTCATCATAATATTTTTGCTAATATCATACTAGTGCGACACCAAAAAAATATAATATCTTTGGTAAGAGATAAAAATTAAAAAGAAATTTACTTTATCCATTAGAGGCATGAACCTAAAAAAAAAGAGGAATTTTGGGGGGAAGCCGAAGAGTAATGTTTGGCTCCCGTATCTCTATCAATTATCGGTGCATTTTAAAGTTTTTAACGTGTACTAATAGTGGAATATTACGTGTTGAGTGTTTTCGAAGATACACAAGTCTCTTGGCGAGTGATGCGAGAGTTGATGTGATTTTTCGTGTTCCCACCAAAATTCCGGCAGCTTCTTGTAAAGATCACCACTTTACTGGAGCTGTGACATGACTGGGCTTGCCCTGACTCTGTACTGACTAATTGACCATATTAACTTAAAAATTTATATAAGTTGACACTGGCAATACATTCGTGTGGAACCATAAAAGAAGAAAAAAAATTAAAAAGAAATTTACTTCTATAGAGGCATAAAAAGAAAGGCGGTCGGGGTGTCATGCAGCCTAGAGGTACACAACAATGACGGATTTGAGCAAAAGAAGTAAAAAAGCTCTTTATGGGCCGTTAATCTGAGATCATTCTTAAATTTTCAAGACATCACTTTAATAAATCCAAAAGTCTTAACTTTCAGATTGTCCAGTGTCAACACGAGAATACAATTTGACTTTCCAAGAGCTTGATAATCAAATCCGCGAATTATAAATTTTATAGTTAGCGTGCTGGTGACGTTTTTCATTACGAATTCTGATACACTTTTTAATTCAATAACAATAATTATAATATCTTGCAGAAATGTGTATCATCACCATCATCTCAGCCATAGGACGTCCACTGCTGAACATTGGCCTCCCCATAGACTTACAACCGGTTGTAAGGCCTGCATCCAGCGTAATCCTCCTGTCTTTAGACAGACTCTGACTCTAGACTTTAGACTCTGTGATCTCTATTCGAGAACATTACAGCCCCATCGGCCATCACTTCTACGTGCTATGTACCTTGCCTACTGCCACTTCAACTTGCTCTGCGCTATGTCGGTAACTTTCGTTCGTCTACGGATCTCCTCATAAATTGAATTTCTGCCCAATCGGGTAACAAACCAAAAGAGTAACAAACATCAATCCATCCATCCATCGTCATAAACTTTGACATTTATAATATTAATAGGATAAACATACATTCACGCCTTTTTCCCGAAGGGGTAGCCAGAGGTGTACCCAGGACTCAATCCCACAGTAGATACCACCCACATTTCGCCAGTATGTTATTGGTCCCATGTAATAGGGGGCGAGCCTATTGCCATCTACCGGGCACAGTTCCAGACTCCAGGCAGTTATTGAGATAATTCCTAATGGAACACTGCCTGACCTGGGGATAGAACCCGGGACCTCTTGATTGGCAGTCGAGCATGCGCCCTCTACGCCACCGAGGCAGTCATTAATAGGATAGGATACTCATAACAAATTATTCTTCCATAAATAAAAAAATCATCAGCCCGTGATCAAATCTTACCATAGCTTCTAAACTACAAACTTAAATCCATCCTAAATTGAAAAATGTAATATTTTCACCGCCTAATCCGAGAGGGAATGCAATTCTGTGCAATCAGACTTCGCATTACGGGATTTCTAATATCTAACTTGGAATCCCTGACTTCCTCATCCCAGTTCAAGTTGGAACGAATGACGAATTGAAATATTATGGGATCAAAAAGGAAATTATTTTATGTGTTAATATCAAATTTCAAGTAGTAGTGGTATATTGTAGTGGTAGGCATCTTTTGCAGGGGTCGCCTGGGGAAGTACCACACCTTTCCCAGTTATTCTTCCGCCAAGCAGTAATGTGCAAACATTACTGTGTCCCGGTCTAAAGGGCAATGTTACCAACGAAATTACTGGGCATGACGAGATTCAACAACTAATATCTCAGGGTGACAGGCGCAGTGCGGTTCCACGTAGAATTTTGAATTTTAAAACACTGGGTGGCACTGTCTCTGATATGGGCAATCATGAGGTTTACCATCAGCCACCTGATTTGCTCGTCTTGTTACTATCATAAAAACTCACTAAATAAACTCTATAGAAAAGATATAAAACATGTTACAAGCAGTTGTACTAATTGACCATCAAATTATACAACTTGAAAAAACTTCAAGTTTCTTGTGCGTTCTTCTTGTAGATGTACTTTTCCGAACGCACGGTAAATTCATTACTAGTTATTGTTTTTATTTATTGACTTTTAATAATGTCTTTTTAAGATTTATTTAAATATATTGTCTTTAAGAGTGAGTTTGTAAAAACGTAAATTTGCAAAAATAATTTCATACAAAACCGACCAACTGATCATAGAACGTAGAATTCCTTTTTGCAATTGTTTCTTTTGAAAGTTGTCCAGTTTGACAGATAGATGCACCCCCTTAAGGTTAAACGTCACCCATACAAATTGAAAATACAGATATGAAGAAGTAGGAAATAATTTTCCACTCAATTGAGTTGAACAA
The DNA here is from genome assembly GCA_947063395.1 of Hemistola chrysoprasaria. Classification (NCBI taxonomy): domain Eukaryota; kingdom Metazoa; phylum Arthropoda; class Insecta; order Lepidoptera; family Geometridae; genus Hemistola; species Hemistola chrysoprasaria. The sequence continues at coordinate 8,092,758 of OX346731.1, read as the reverse complement.
ACAATTGTTTGTGGTTGGCTCTGGGATCTGGCCTTTATATTGCTCGAAAACATATTTTGTTTAAGAAAAGCGTTTGGTTTTTTTAACATAACCTAAAAGCTACGCAAATAAAGGTCGGATTCAGAGCCAACCACAAACAATTGTTTGTTCAACTCAATTGAGTGAAAAATTATTTCCTACTTCTTCATATCTTTATTTTCATTTTGTATGGGTGACGTTTAACCTTAAGCATTACTACATTATTGTATTAAGTTTCTTTTGGGAAAAGTTACTTAGAATTTGCAGAAGCAGTGTTTTGTCGGGTTTTCTTTATAACTTGCTCCGTATCTGTTATCTTACAATAGGACATTGGTGCACAACTGCCGCTGCCTTTCAACAAAAGATAAGGTAGAAGAAGAAATTTTGTCTAGGGAATATTGTTTGAATGCGTTGGAAAAGTTGTTTTTTTTTTCCACAAGTATTAATTTAACTAAATCAAATTCATTTATTTAGTAAATTTTTACAGACCATATTTTGTTAGTACTTATCATTTTTCTTATATCTAGTATTGAATTGATATTTGCACGACGAACTTCACCCAGTCCCATTGTAGATACACCCCTTCTTCGCCATTTATGTTTAGTCTCAGAGATCACAGAGATAATTCCTAATGGAATTTAAATTGAAATAACACTTCCTGACCTGGGTATTTAACCTGGGACCTCATGCTTAGCGGTCAAGCTTGCGCCCACTACGCCTCTAAGGCACAGCTAGTAGCAGTATAGCTAGCACTTAATAATCCAAACAAAATCGTCAATAATACAGGTGAAGTAAAATAGAAGCAGTACAGGCCCGTGGAGACACTGAATACTGAATTAAATGTATCTCTCCTCATTGTACATTTCCTGTATCGCTAGCGGCCTCTGGGGGCTCGCTCTGAATCTGTCGCTCTATTTAGTCTTAACTGGCTACAATATAATAATAACCAGCATGATATGTTTCACGGATTGGCAAACTAAAACTGAGGACTTTCGCAAATCAGGGATGGCAGGGAATGCTTTTAGTCTTCAGCTAACGAATATTCGTATTACGTATTAAGTGTAATTTTATTAAGATATAAATTACATTGTTCTGAAAATAAATTAATCAATCGAATCAGTAAATGCCCTTTGATGGTGTGGGGTCGATCTCAAAACAGTGTGATGTGCAGCTCATAACCAATAGCGTATGAATTTACGTTGAATGGTGATTGAAATATCTTTCTTGTCCTCGGATTGCACACCTTATAACGTAGAAATATACAGACTTATAAAGACACAGAACAGACATAGACACAGAGTCATAAACGCTAACTTTACAAAGAATCTCGGTTTGGCTAGCCGCACGCTTCAGAAAGCTATTTTCATCTGTAACTCTCACATTTTTCAAGTGTTTCAAAGGGTGTGTTCGGTGTGCCAAAATAGCGCTAAAATTCCATACCAATTTTTTATGCAATAGGTGGCAATCAAGCAGACGGGCTGCCTGATGGTGAATAGTTACTGCCGCCTATGGTCTGCAACACCTGTTGCCGACCCTTCAAGACTCCACACACTCTCCTGTTGAAGAGCCTCATGGTGTAGCTCAACGGGAAGAGCAGAGAGCATTGAGACGCAGCAGAGAGATTGTGCGCCCGCTTCGCTTAGACAATTTAAATCAAGGGCGTCGCCTGCATAATTAGGACATCAGATTCAGACTCTGGGGGGACGGAGTTCTCTGCCGTGGGGCAGAGGAGGAGTTGTTGCCCCTCTTATGATTTTAATATGAAAAACAGATGGAATTGTACATATACATACATACATTCACGCCTTTTTCCCGAAGGGGTAGGCAGAGGTGTACCCAGGACTCAGTCCCATAGTAGATACACCCACATTTCGCCAGTATGTTATTGGTCCCATGTAATAGGGGGCGAGCCTATTGCCATCTACCGGGCACAGTTCCAGACTCCAGGCAGTTATTGAGATAATTCCTGATGGAAAAATCCAATATTTAACACTGCCTGAGCTGGGGATCGAACCCGAGACCTCTTGATTGGCAGTCGAGCATGCGCCCTCTACGCCACCGAGGCAGATGGAATTGTCCATACTGTAATAAAGATATATCATCCGTAGTTAGTCTATTGACAAGTATTGATATTGAGCTCCCCTGAGAATGCTCAATTCTCTTTGATTTGTGTACCATATTATGATATTACAAGTGACTAAAGATTAATTATTCGACATAGCTAAGTAAAAAGGTTCCGACTCACAATGTTATCAAAAATTTGCTGCGTACTAAAACACTCGATAAATAACTTACAAGGAAATATTAATAAAAATATATGTTGTTAAAGCATACGTATATATGCGTAGTGTAGGGTTTCATACCTAGATACCAAGAACATGCAGCGCCACCTATTAGTTCCATGCGCAAAGTATGGAAGTATGCAGTAAAATGGCAATAACTTTTGATTGCGTTAATTTTTTTTTTTTTTTTTTTTTTTTTTTTTTATGTTAGTGAGTGACAAGACGAGCTCATCAGATGCCTGATGGTAAGCATCATGATTGCCCATATCAGACACAGTGCCACCCAGTATTTTAAAATTCAAAATTCTGCGCGACACTGCACTGCGCCTATCACCCTGAGATATGAGTTGTTGAATCTCATCATGCCCAGTAATTTCGCTGGTAACATTGCCCTTCATACCGGAACACAGTAATGTTTGGACATTACTGCTTGGCGGATGAATAACTGGCAAAGGTGTGGTACTTCCCCAGGTGGCCTCCTGCAAAAGAGGCCTACCACTACAAACTTTTAACTTAGAAGTATGATTTTTTTACATCCACAGGGGACCGCAAATCTGAGTAGTTGATATCAATAATTTCAACTTGATACCTCCACGCGTTCCCGTTAAAAGGTGTCTTGACAGATGAAAAGACAGACAGACATACAACAAAGCGATCCTATAAGGGTTCCTTTTTCCCTTTTGAGGTACGGAACCCTTAAAATATAAATTATTTCAGACATAAATACTTTCACGAGAATACTTGCCCTAACAGAATGCATTTGCTGTCTCTTTCTCGCATAATCTAGACTCTTGGACTCAACTCATTGGAAAAATAAGACTATAAGATTTTTGTATGAAGTATGAACTTAAAGCCATGATATTTCACCAATTACATTGACGGCTTTGTGGCTAAGTTGGTAGTAACACAGCCTGCGAAGCAAGGAGTCCTGGGTTTGAATCCCAGCCGAGGCAAGTATTTTTGCGATGAGCTCAATAAGACTCAAATTTAACAAACATTTGAGCCTTCAATGAGTGTGGTGTTATAATATTAGTTATAATATTCGCCGTGGAGTTACCGGCTTTAGAATAGTGCTCCACCCTCACTTGTATGTGTCGTCACGTTAAGGTGCGACGTCAAAATCACCGTAGCTGACTTGTCTGCAACACATGCTGAGCTCGCACCTATCCGGGCGTTACTGCACGACGCGACTATGATCTTCACATATTATAACTCATATAACCACATAATTATTTTCCTTATTGTTTTTTGTTCAAAACCTGTATAAAATAGAATTTGTTAGGAAAGGCTTATTATAGTATTAACCAATACATCGAGGACTAAGATTCCTGGAAACTTCTGCATAGCCACCAGCCGCCAACCGGCACCTTATAAGCCAACAAATGTAACCAAACCAAATATTGTAGAACTCGCAGTTGAAAAAATTAAATCTTACCTACAAGCTTCTTGTGCGTTCTTCTTGTAGAGTTATATTTCCGAACGCACGGTAGATTCTTTACTAGTTTGATATTATTGATTGGCGTTTAAAAATGTCTTTTTAAGACTTATTTCAATAATTTTTCAATGAGTTTGAGTTTGTTATTTCTTCGTTATGTTTGCGAAACACTTTTGACATTCATTAATTTAATCATTGATATAGCATAATAATTATTTTTAAACAGATTATAGATGGACATTGCATATTATATTTTATTTTTATATGTAATTTTGTTTGAATTTCTAATTAGTTAGTAACGTAATTATATATAACATAAAATTTTGCATGCTATATATAATTGGCTCAACATCTTATGTACTAAAATGCCTATGTAACGTCTTAAATACCATGTTTGAATGCAAATAAATGATTATGAATTATAAAAATAAGGTCCAAATAAATGCATTTCAGGCTCCGCACCGTTCTCATCCGGTCCGTTCGCACCCATAACATAACATAACATACATTCACGCATTTTTCCCGAAGGGGTAGGCAGAGGTGTACCCAGGACTCAGTCCCATAGTAGGTACACCCACATTTCGCCAGTATGTTATTGGTCCCATGTAATGGGGGCGAGCCTATTGCCATCTACCGGGCACAGCTCCAGACTCCAGGCAGTTATTGAGATAATTGTAATTAAAAAATCCAATATTTAACACTGCCTGACCTGGGGATCGAACCCGGGACCTCTTGATTGGCAGTCGAGCATGCGCCCTCTACGCCACCCGTTTAGAATAAAGTTTATATCAATATATTCTGGGCTTTTGCGTTGATTCATATTAAGTTCCGGTAAAAACGGAAGTGTTTTCGAATTTTATTCAAATTTAATAAAATAATAAAATTCATAGCTATATATATATTTTATTTAATATATTTTATATATATTCATAATAATAATCAATCATTGTAAAGTTGGTTGTGTAATTGGAGCAGAGTTCCCGAGCTAAAGTTTCAAGATTTTAAGCGTATTCGTAATTTGTCGGGTTTCGTTCTATTGTTGGCGAATTTATACATCATTTTCTAAGGAATATAATTTTGATTAGAGTCTAATTTACGACGTTAATTGTAAACTATAATATGTATGACTGCCTCGGTGGCGTAGAGGGCGCATGCTCGACTGCCAATCAAGAGGTCCCGGGCTCGATCCCCAGGTCAGGCAAAGTGTTAAATATTGAATTTTTCTATTAGGAATTATCTCAATAACTGCCTGGAGTCTGGAACTGTGCTCGGTAGATGTCAATAGGCTCGCCCCCTATTACATGGGACCAATAACATACTGGCGAAATGTGGGTGTACCTACTATGATGAGACTGAGTCCTGGGTACACCTCTGACCTACCCCTTCGGGAACAAGGCGTGTTATGTTATTATCTTTCATGTTTAATTTGTGTCGTTTCCAGAATAACGCTATCATTGTTAGTTCAGCAGTAAAAGCATTAATATCGAGATAATTTGTCCAAATTAGACAATGTTCCGATTATAATACACATACAGATACAGAGGACGGGCAGCAGCGTCCTCTGCAAACAACCATCGAACTACGCTCGAGAACCCGCCTGTCAAGCGTGTCGAGTATTGGCAAAACCCACCTTTATGGGGCCTATGTTCAGTAGTAGATTACCATCGGCTGAAGTGATGATATGACGACTACGCTTGGCGGTTTGGTGATCGAGGTATAATAGTTGGAAGATTTGGAAACGGAGAGCGCTGTTGCCCACTTCCCATGTGGCCCTGTATTATATAGCCGGAACCACACGGCTGAGCACTGATGTAGAGTAGAAAGGCTAAGTTAATTGGCATTGTTAATTTCATCCAAATTATCATCATACCAGCTGTAAGGCTACAGGCTACTGGACAAAAGTCCCCTCCATAATGGGGGTGGGGTTTGCCAATACCCCACGCTTGGCAGGCGGGTTGGAAAACGCAGTACGATGGTTTTACAGAGGACGCTGCTGTCCGTTTTCTGGTTTTGATAACCCTGAGCCGACTCTGACGGCAACCACGATAGAGAGGGACGGGTACTATTCTGAATCCGAAGTCCACAGTGTCACCCAAATCAGCTTAGTTCTGGTTCCAGCGTTCAGCGAGGTAATATCTCGAGGAGCGGCGTCGTACTAACATATGTCACCCTTACAGCGGGGTCAGAGTCTAATTCCTGATGAAGCGTCGTGTAGACGCGAAACACGTGTCGATATATGAATGGTGTCACTAACAAAAATAATACCTGATAGCATTTCCTCTTTGCATGCAATTTTGTGGGCGTTGCACTGTGCATGTTGTTTTTGACACTAAAAATTGGAACTAAAAACTAAATATTCTTGTTCTAGGAGTTTTCTTTAATATTCACTTCCATTGCAAATTAATCTATCATCAATGTATCTATTTGTGACAGTTCGGATAATTAATGATTCACTATTGAACGTGAAATTGTGGGTATTTCAATTGTTTTGTTTAGGACACCCATAACAAATGATATGAACGCAACAACGTCAGAACTATTGTTGGTAGAGACTTGTTTTTGTTTTGTTAGTTTGACTAGGTGAACAAACGGGCTTCTAAAGTTTATCAAAACATCTCATCGCGTCTCGACAAAATAACAAAGGATGCACTGATTAAGGAAATATCATACGAAAGCAGTGAATGATCCTACTGATACGTAATATATCTACTACTAATCCTAAAAATTATCAATGATGACAAAGTTTGTGAGGATGGATGGATGGATGGATTTTTTGAGAGACCTGACGTCTCTCAGTCGAGGCCTCCAGTACCTATCATTATATTTTCTTTCATAAATTCATATGACATTACCATCCACACTTTTACACTTCTTTCCAAACCTATTTATTTATTTATTAAGAGCAACCAACAAATAAGCAACTATCACATACATAAAAATAATTACATAATTAAACAAATTCAAAATGCTTATCCTATTATAGGTACCCACGACATTCGCGCGTATGATTGACGTCTTATAAAATAAAAAAGAATTCTAATAATAATTACTAAAAACAGAAAATCCCTTGTACAAATTGAGAAAAAGTTAAAAAAAAGATGTGAGAGATATTACAAATTATGATGAGATGTAGAGCAAACTGCGATTATACTATTTTTAAATTGTATTAAAGAGTCCAAATAAATCGATATCAGGGGAGTACTTCGTAATTGAATTATATTCTCTGCAATTTAGTTCACCAGTAATACCTTGTGAATTAAGTCCTAGTTTCCTAGTTTGTTTTACAGGTTGGGGTAAAAAGAAGATTAGTGATAGAGTATCTCGGGAGTCTAGATGGAACTGAGTATTGGATGCGTTCTGTAAAATCAATAGAATCAAGTCGGCCGTTATCACACTCGACGTTCGTCCATACATAATGAAACCCAAATATGGAGAAGAAAAGAATAGTTTTTCATTTTATTGTTGGTTGTGTTGCTTTCTGATCTGGCCTTTATTTGCGCCAAAACATGTTATTTGGTTGAAAAAACCAATATGGCTTTTACACATTTAAGTATAAAAATTATTAAAAAAATATTTTGTGGTTGTTTTTATGTTTTTTATGATTTTTTTTTGATCATATTTACTTATGAAAAAAACACGGTTTTCGTAAAGCAAATATATTTTGGTGCAAATAATGCCCAGATTAAGAGCCAACCACAAACAATTGTTCTTTATTCTTTCATTAATTTTGTATGGACAAGGAATCGTCTTAATGTGAAAGTTTGTGCATGTTTGTTACCTCCTCACCTCCAAGTCTACGGAAATGATTATGCTAAAGTTTGCTTTTATTTTGGCATACCTATCTAAATACTTACGTAATAACTATATTATACCTACGAGCTTAAACTCTTGAATACTTGTCAGCAATTGAAACAGCAGATAACATGTAGTTAGGAAAGTGAATTGTTAGATTTAGTTTAACATTTTTATGCAAACTCCCAGCTCTACAATCTAAATGCCACAGTTGAAAATCATCCCAGCAGACCCGATACTGACGTCGGAAGGCGCTCAGCTTATCGTTAACTGTCGAACTTCGAAACTGTCTGACTGTGAACAGTGAAATGCTGGGACGGAATAATGCATTCACTGGTAAAGTCCGTAGACTTTCTACTGATTTACCTATTTACTGTGGCGATTTTGTGACAACGTGTCACAATTTTGTGACAACGTGTCACAAAAAGGAGCAGTAATACTTAAGGGGATGCATTTACGCGTCAACCTTGATTAACATAAGGAAGAATTACGAAATTCGACTTCTCATACAAATTTGCCAAACAGATTCATTTTTGAATTTTTTTTTTGGATTTATTTTTATTTTCACGCTAAAACTACTGAACCGATAGAGCTGAAATTCAGCATGTTAATAGTTTACGCTGAAATAACACATAGATTATTTTTTTCACCGATATCCCCACAGGGACGATATCTACGCGGGTGAAACCGCGGGACACAGATAATACTCTATAATACTTAAACCTAAACAAAACAAACCCTTTAATCTGGTAAAAGAAGCAACACTTAGAAAACTTAGAACAAACATTCCAAAGCTTTTATCTAAATTGTTACCACTTTGAAGTAACCGCGGTTTCCATTTTACTGGAAAAATAACGTTATTTTGAACCTTAAGTACCTATCATGTGACGTAAAACAATAGTTTTAGGGAGGAGAGACAGAAAATTATCCCTAGGTGTTCATATTTTTATGTAAGTAAGTCTGTAAGGAATTTATTGATACGGGCCTCTGGTGCGTATAATAAATTATACGCTCTATGGCCTGAAATAAATAAATTTTATTTTAACTTGTTTATTTATTTACTACTTGTCCCTTCATCGGTCTTGTTGTTACAACATTCACCATTCTCTCGTAAGATAGCTATACTTTACCGAAGCACGAACCATGATATTTATATTGCACTAACTAGCTCTTAAGTTGCCTATTTGTGAGAAAAATAAATTATTTTTGATTGTTTTGTTGTTAAAGCGTTCTCTTATTTCAGCGTTCAGCGAGGTACTACTATCTCGAGGAGCGGTGTCGTACTAACATTTGTCGCCCTTACAGCGGAGTCAGAGTCTATTTCCTGATGATGCGTCGTGTAGACGCGAAACACGTGTCGATATATGAATGGTGTCACTAACAAAAATAATACCTAATAGTATTTCCTCTTTGCATGAAATTTTGCATGTTATTTTTGACACTAAAAATTGGAACTAAAACCTAAATATTCTTTTACCAGAAGTGTATAATGGAGTTCCGCAAAATAACGCCAAATTAAATTAATTATTGTTGTTAAAAGTCTCCGCCGTAGGCACAACAAGAGCATCTCTGAACTCTATAAATATAGAATAGAATTACTCTTTATTGTGACCAGTCAAACTCAACTAAATATATAAAATCTCACAAAAACGCTTTCACTATCATCTTAGGACTATACTTAATGGTCTATAATAGGCGGCCTTATCGCTTTAAGCAATCTCTTCCAGGCAACCAGTCTTTGGACAGATATAATGGGCATGATAGGAAGAGTAGGGGTGAGACTAGGTACAACAAACATAATCCTACTAGTTATATAAATTATGAAACTTTGTGAGGATGAAACATCCATCCATCCAGGATGGATGTTTGTTACTCTCCACGCCAAAACTACTGAACCGATTGAGCAGAAATTTGGTATGTAGATAGCTTAGACTCTGGTTTAACTTATATGGATTTTAACCCGATATTCCCACGGGAACGAAAACTACGCGGATGAAACCGCGGGGCACAGCTAGTATGTTATAACTTATCATCATCATCATTCAGCCGTTTAAAGTCCACTGCTGAACATAGGCCTCCCCATATGGGGGGTTGTTGCCAATACTCGCCACGCTTGGCAGGCGGGTTGGCGAGCGCAGTTCGATGGTCTTACGCAGAGGACGCTGCTGCCCGTCCTCTGGATCTGGATAAGGATAACCCTTAGCCGGCTCTTACGGCAACCACGGGTAGAGAGGGTGAGGTACTATTCTAAAGCCGGTTACCCCACGGCAAAAAAAAATTATAACTTATAATACAGAGTAAATATTATACATATGAAGTCGCGGGCACAAACTAGTTAAGATGGTATAAATTGTGTGGTACCATTATTTATTCTGTGGTATTGTAAACACTACGAAAGCGCTTAGTAGATGGCAATTGGACCCTTGCAATTAGCAATGTCCATTGTTCTAAAGCTCCCTTGCTTAACCTCAACTATTGTAACTAGCCCTTAAGGGTGGCTTTCATATTTGTACGTACTTAATATTAGTTTAGTACTTTGTCATAGTAGGTAAGTTACTATTATTACCAGATTTTTCGAATTTTACCGAAAATGTTACTGAATCGATGTTTTGTAATACCCCTATTTCCTCCAAACATTATTTTAGCTACTCAATAGATTTATATTCCTAATTTTTTTAAGATGAAGTAAACTATGTCTATCTTATTTTATTTTATTTGGCAGACTCTTGATGATTTTGTAGTGAACGTCTAATCACAAGAGTAAAACTGTGATTTTTAAACGTTCACTAAAAAAAAGAAGAGTTTATACAAAAAAAAAATTGGAACATAGTTTTCTTTACTATTAATATATCAGGATGTTAATTTATCGAACAGATTGAATATAATATTAAGAGGAGACAGGGAAATACGAAATATACGAATAGGTTTGGTAAAATTTTTATAGGATTGCGACAAATTTCTAAACCCTTGTTTTTACCATGGTATATATACATATTATGTATTATACAAATTGTCACATTTAAAAATTGGAAAAACACATAATACCTTTATGAAAACGAGGGTTAAGAGGTGGCATTTTCCGTTAACGGAACAAATAAAATGGTAGTTTAATAGAAAGTGGCTATGACAGAGTTCCAAAATGTACAAAAACATGTCCTGTCCGTACAACTCCCCAGTGGTTATATTAAAGCGTTATAAATGATCGGATAGAGGGCGGTTGTATCGCGGACAATGAGCCATTGTCTCATCTTTGATATCTGTTAATGCATTGCTCGAGATGTTTATACGACTTACGTATGTGCAACACTTTGACCTAATCCTAATAAAACACAGAAGATTACTGCCATCATTGCAAGTGGCAACATGTTGAACAAAAAATCCTCTTAATATAGAAAGAATTTTTGAACCTTTTGAAATAAATACTGATATGTTCAGAAAAATATACAAAAAAAATCTCTAAAGGGAAGGGGGTGATAAAAATCCCCTAAATATGTTAAATGAATTAAAAACAATATTATAATACAACGATAAACGATAGTGGTAGTCTCTTTTACAGGGGGGCGCCTGGGGAAGTACCACACCTTTGCCAGTTATTCATCCGCCTGACACGACGCCCGGCATGACGAGTTTCAACAACTAATATCTCAGGGTGACAGGGGCAGTGCAGTGCCGCGCAGAATTTTGAATTTTAAAACACTGGGTGGCACTATGTCTGATATTGACAATCATGATGCTTACCATCGGGCACCTGAATTCAGGCAATTGCTCGTTTTGTCACTCACTATCATAAAAAAAAATTATGTACTCCTTTAATTGTCATATAAAAAATGTAAAAAAAAAATAAATAATAATCTGTAACGCGCGCACAACAACCGACTGCCAGCTATGACACCACCAGCCTTGGCCAAGCATACCAACCTCATCCATGCAGAGTATACTCACCTTCGTCAAGCTCACCAGCCAGTCATAGGCTTGTCTATGAGATGCATCTAGATTTTATCTACGCTCTGCAGATTTGAATAGAGCGTTAGAAGGAAATGACACATTCTTCGAGAAGCCGGTAAAGGAAGCGGATCGTCAATAAACTCTCAGTGAAAAGCGCTAAGCATATAATAACGTAAAGTAACGCAAAGATCTATATTTCCAAGAAATAAATGCAATAGTACAAATATTTAGCAACCTGTTTCACTTCTGTTTCAAATCTGTTTTTTTTTTTTTCAGAACGAATATCTACAATGTAATGTTTGTAATATTTAATACAAAATGGAATGCTAAATAAATACTTATGTCGCAGTACATAAAGTCGAATAGTCTTTAGATCCCGTGGGTAGAATGAATGAACGAACGAACGTTAAGAGCTATATTGTGTAAGGGATGAAAACTTGGCCATAGAGAACAAATAGCTATTGTTTTACATCCTTCTTAGTACTACACTTATACGGGGTTACTGGCAATCAGTTAACAACCTCATAAGGGGTCATTGTACAGGATTGGTTGATTTGACAAACATCTAGCCAAGAACTTTAATTTGTAAATACAAAATACTTAAGGATATTTTTTATTGATTTTTAACACTAGTTCCTCCAAAAGTAGGCAATTGTAATGATTTTCGTGTAAAATAGAATAGAATAGAACCTTATTGCATACCAAATTAAAATAACAAAGTTACAAGAAAAAAAACAAAAATATCACGCTAAACAACTTACGATCTTAATTATTAAACAATTTCTTACAAAATTTGTTAAATTTAAAACGAAAGTATTTATTGATTAATGTTTATTAATGATTTCTTCAAAATAATAACTCTTTATATTATAATAACCTGTTACAAAAAGGTGTTGTGATATTTAAGGGCGTGTCCAGATCTGGAGTATCCAGATCGCCGCCGATCCAGTCACCAGATCTGGAAACGGTGTATAAGTCGACAAACTATACAACTTTCAAAAGAAACAATTGGGAAATTCCCAAAAAAATATCGACTAGAGATCAATTAAAAACCGAGATCAGCCGAACCATTTTACATGGGCCTTTTAAAAATTAAATGTATATATATATGATATATAATGAAATTACCTTCACAGTTAAATTATTATAACAGTAAAAACAAATACGGGGTCGCTATCCACCTCAAAACTCGTCGTTGTATACATTTTGCACCACAATATCCTCGTTGGGTCTTGAAAATGCTGTCTTATCACTAGTAACCCAGTAAAAGCTAAACGTGCTTCCCGTGAATAGAACCCAAAAGTACATGCTTCACGCTAATTATGTAATAGGTTTAATTCAAGTACATTATGTATCTTTTTGGTTGTTTATGTGTTTGAATAATATAAGCCTAATAAAATAATGAAGACAAGGTAAGATAGGGAAGTATATTTTGATATATTTTAAACCTACGTACATAATTTACACATAGATTACTAAAATAAGACCTACCTTTTATTACATTGCTTAACAGGAAAGAGGACCTGTTAGCAGTTTGACACAATCCTATGGAAAATTTACTAAATGGATGTTTTGTATTCCCCTGTTTCCTCCGAATACAAAACCTATTTGATATATATCCTGACATTTTAAAGATAATGTATGTCCCTGTCATTTTATTTTCTTTTATAAACGCTACATTATTTTGTAGTAAACGTCCAATTACGCGAGTAAAACTGGGATTTTTGGAAGTTAACTATGAAAAAACCAAGGCTTTATAAGAAAAATTAAAATAACAGGGACATAGGTTACTTCACTATAAAAATATCAGGATATAAACTTATAGAATGAATTTACATTCGGAGGAAACAAGGGAATACGAAACATCGATTTGGTAAAATTTTCATAGGATTGTGTCAAATTCCTAGAAGGCCGCGTACGCTCTTAATACCTACAAAATGTTTCAGTTACTGTTCATAATTATGTAATCAATATACTGTTGTAGTTTTATACATACATACAAACATACATTCACGCCTTTTTCCCGAGGTGGTAGGCAGAGGTGTACCCAGGACTCAGTCTCACAGTAGATACACCCATATTTCGCCAGTATGTTATTGGTCCCATGTAATAGGGGGCGAGCCTATTGCCAGTTACTGTTCTTTTGAGAAAATAAAGCAATCTTAAACCAGAAATTAGAAAGATATTTTCAAGTTAATTACTATATTATAGAATATAAAACACTTCTAAAATCCATGGACTGTCCCGGTGGCGTAGTGATCGCAAGCTCTACTACCGATCATGAGGTGCCGGGTTTAATACCCTGGTCAGGAAAAATTTGTTATTGGATTATTCCTTTAGAAATTTTCTCAATATTATATGGGACCAAAGAAACTTAACTGGCGAAATGTGGGTGTACCTAATATGGGACTGGGTTTGAAGTACACCTCTGATTACCTCTTCGGGAAAAGGCGTGATGTTATGTTATAAAAATCCACAGGCCGACATGTCAGCCTATAGAAAATCCAACTGCTCTAAATCACTATCAGATGGCAGCGTACCCAAGATATTTCAAACTGAACCGGTAAAACACACAATCTTCTTTTACGTAAGTGCCTGTCGTCATTCCATTTGCCAGTTACCTTGCAGGTCACGCGTTAGACTAAAGACTATTTGTTACGTGTGTGTGGAGCAAATCTGTTGATTTACAAGTACTACGGATTTTTGTACTGTGACATTGAATATAAAGACATAAAGAACGTAAGTACGTGGCCTTCTAGGAATCTGACACAATCCTATGAAAAATTTACCAAATCGATGTTTTGTATTCCCCTGTTTCCTCCGAATATTATAAACCTATTCTATAAATTTATATCCTCATATATTTTTAGTAAAGTAACCTATGTCCATGTCATTTTAATTTTTCTTATAAACCCTTGGTTTTTTCATAGTGAACTTCCAAAAATCCCAGTTTTACTCGCGTGATTGGACGTTCACTACAAAAAAAATGTAGCGCATATACACAAAAATAAAATGATAGGGGCAAACTTTACTTCATCTCTAAAATATCAGGATATAAATATATCAAATAGGACAAAACATCGATTTAGTAAATTTTCCATAGCATTGTGTCAAACTGCTAAGAGGTCCTCTTTCATGTTAGCGGAGTTTACTGTGTTTCATCAACATCCTCTCGCCTTTATCCCACACTAGGTAGCGTCGACACAGCAGCACGTCGTCTTCCGCTATTCCAGTCTATCATCCATCCTATCGTCCGTATCTGCCTTTACCCTTTGCATACACGTTTATTTACTTATCAAGAAAGGGGACCTCTTAGTAGTTTGACTGCCTCGGTGGCGTAGAGGGCGCATGCTCGACTGCCAATCAAGAGGTCCCGGGTTCGATCCCCAGGTCAGGCAGTGTTAAATATTGGATTTTCCATTAAGAATTATCTCAATAACTGCCTGGAGTCTGGAACTGTGCCCGGTAGATGGCAATAGGCTCGCCCCCTATTACATGGGACCAATAACATACTGGCGAAATGTGGGTGGATCTACTATGGGACTGAGTCCTGGGTACACCTCTGGCTACCCCTTCGGGAAAAAGGCGTGAATGTATGTTATGTATGTTAGTAGTTTGATACAATCCTATGTAAAATCTACTAAATTCATGTTTTGTATTCATTCCTCTGTCTCCTCCGAATAAGAATTAACCCATTCTATATATTATTTTAAATTTACTTAACTATAAATATGTCAGGTATATCCTGACATATTTATAGTTAAGTAAACTGTCATATAATGTTTTGAGTACTCTTGGTTTTTTTAAGTGAACTTCTAAAAATCCCAGTTTTTCGTGTCCAATCACGCGATCATTACACAAAAATAAACTTTTATAAACAAAATAAAATGATAGGGTCATAGTCTACTTGTATGTTTACTATATTCGGAGGAAACATAAATTTTACCAAATACAAAACGTATTTGGTAAATTCTCCATAGGATTATATCAAACTGCTAAGGTTCCCTTATTAATAAAGTCTGCGTTAAAAAACTTCTTCTGACTGATTTTTACATTCAGAATTGCTCGTCCATACAAAATTAAATTTCCCAAATATGGAGAAAGAGAGAATAATTTTCCACTAAATTCCACTTTAAAATATAACGTCAAACAGAACCGTTAACCTTTCAAATGCCGAGACCTCATACACAATAGAGTTATCAATGTCTCGCATTGTTCTATATTCCGGCATCTGACAGTTTTATATTCTCTTTAAAAACATGTATTGATTTGCCAGCAACTGTAGTTTATCAAAGATGCAGTTTATTATCAATTCAGTTCAGTTTTCAGTGAGTTCACTCGATATCTAGTTATAAAGTCCCAGTTGAATAGTGTTCGTTGCGTCCTAAGAATATAGAATCTATTGAAGGGTTCACGGATCAATGAAGATTAGGGCGATAGGCGACATCTTTCTTGAGATTATGATCAATTGCTTTAATGAAACATTAACTAGGATTTATTCAAAAGTTGGTACTGGCACACCCGTGATACTCGACTCAATTCCCTTAAAAAAGGCTCGATAAGTTCCAGCATGTTGACCTACTTACTAACTCTATAGATACCACTGTTACGGATTTTAGGGTATACTTTAGTCATAATACATAAATTAAAACTAGAATAGTAAGCGTTTTGGTGTTACTGTAAACTTTCTATTTAAGCTTTCTATTTATTGAATGAATAAATACTTAAATAAAACTATCTACTATTCTATGCTACTACATTAACACTGACATTGAGTTTATACACGCGCAAGAGTTTTCGTGAGGTACGTTCTGAGCTGCAAATGACACTACCTACTAAAAGCCTACGATGTCCCTTCGGCAACATCTGTAGACCGGCCCCCTTATTACGAACGCGTGGAAAGCGTTTAAATTGCTAAATGTCTGCTGTCAAACGGCATACAAAAAATGACGTTTGACAGCAAAATTTACTGCTGTTGTTACGCGATTGCATGTTCGTAATACAAACCCGGGTCGCGGGACCGCTTGCACATTCTCCGCAAACTACATCCCACGCCTTATACGACCGCGAATTTATACATTTGAACAAAAAATCATGTTTTTATATGAACAACTCCCCGTAATTTTACACTGAACCTTTGCACTCTGCGTTTTTAGCCGCATAAAACCGCGCATATCGCGACCGCATGCTTACGACCAGTTATCATGTATATAAACTATACGCGTTTTACCCTGTTTTGCGTGGCGAACTCAAGTCAAGCTAATTGGCTTGAGTCATGTCAGTCGCATATTGTCTTGCACCGATGTTACACGTATAATGTTAGTCTCACGTAGCTGTGAACCTGTGTTTGTCCCTCTCTAACAACCAGGTTTTATATATCTCTGCTATATTTTACTGAGTAATGGAAATATAGCTGAGTATACATGAGTAGGTACAACAAAATGTCGACACGCTTGAGGACTGTTTTTTATGAGTATAACTTCTCTATTTGCATGAAAGCTCATAGCTTAGGGCGCCGTAGATTTCCAAAAAAAACGTACTGGACTACGTCGTGTGTTGTAAAACCATTTAAATATGAATCCGCCAAGCAGTAATGTGCAAACATTACTGTGTTCCGGTCTGAAGGGCAATGTTACCAGCGAAATTACTGGGCATGACGAGATTCAACAACTCATATCTCAGGGTGACAGGCGCAGTGCAGTGCCGCGCAGAATTTTGAATATTAAAGCACTGGGTGGCTGTGTCTGATATGGGCAATCACCATGATTGCCCATCTCCAGCTTACCATCAGGCACCTGATTTGCTCGTCTTGTTACTCATTATCATAAAAAAAAGAAGAAATCTGTAACATACTGACGTATCCAAGTTTTCCTTGTTGTATGTGTAGATCCGCGGCACGCCTTACAAACTCAAATCTCGTGCCGGCAACAAATCGAATAAGCGAGCGCGCCTCATCCGAATACAGGGGCGGATTCAATACCAATTCAATTCAGTTTTAAAACGAAAACTCACTTCGCGTGTTTCATCAATACTCTATATACCAACACGTAAGTAAGAAATGATTCTTTGGAAAATGGATTTTTTTTTATGATAGTGACAAGACGAGCAAATCAGGTGCCTGATGGTAAGCATCATGATTGCCCATATCAGACACAGTGCCACCCAGTGTTTTATAATTCAAAATTCTGCGCGGCACTACACTGCGCCTGTCACACCCTGAGACTGAATTAAATGACAATTAAATAAAGAAAAGAAACGTATTGAAAAACATTTGTTTTTTCCGTCTGTCCCCCCCTCCCCATTCAGGTTCCAAAAGCTTTTTTTTCTTATTACTAGGTTTGGAGCCTGTGGATTCAAAATAAACCTGTACTGTCATATATATTATGTCAATAAAGATATATTGACTTGTATCTAATTACGAGTATAACATAGAATATCTAGGTATACATGTACATCACTGTCAAATATGCAAATAAAGGTAAACGCTACTATATCGTACCATTTATTTTATAACCTCTAAACTTCACTCATACTAAAATTACCCACGCCAACATACTAAAACTCAACTAAAATTTTATTCGTCAGTCTTGCAAAAACAGACTGAGCTCAATAGTGCATCCTTTACAATAGCGCCATCTCTCTCTAACCCGTGTAAGTTTGTATGTGGGAGGGAGAGAGAAGATGGTTATAATCTGTCAAGAAGTATACGCTAATTGCACACTCTGGCTTGTGTTTTAGGGTAACCATGGTTCTTAATAATATTATGGTTCTTAAAATTGTTTTTTTTTTACTTATTGGTATCTGTCATTAATGAGATATTACTTTTTGACGGTTGATTAAGCAGAAATTTGACACACATTGTAATGTGAATTTTAATCGAATGATATTATAGTGTGATATTTTTAATATTTTTTTATTATATTATTTTAATGTTGTCGTAGAGCTGGTCTAACGGTAGAGCCAGAAAGCGGTCACAAGAACTCTGTAATAAAAGACGTCATCGTAGCCCTATTGAATTTGGTTTCATTCGTTATTAATACTTGAAAGTATCTAATAAAAAAGTGCAGAGATAACTGGCAAAGATGTGGTACTTCCTCAGGCGGCCCCCTGCAAAAGAGGTCTACCACTACAAAAATTTATATAATATATTTTTACTATTTTCCTAAACCATCGTCACCCGCAGCTATTCCAGAGCTTCGTTAATTAGTCGGTTTATTAGCGATTCAAGTGTTGTTTACAGAGGTCGCTAGTTGCTACAGACTAGACTATAGACTAGGTTTTTTCTGTCTGTGAATTCTTTTAAAAGTAGCATTTTGTAGTTGGAGGGTGCATTTTACTTGTTAATGAATATAATGTTTTTTTTTTAATGTGAGCATGTGGTACAGGTATGCATTTTATGGCATAAATGTGTTATAATATAAGTAAACGTACACTATAAAATCATATCAATTGAAAATTAAAAAATGAAATTTTTGTAAAATGGTATTAAGACTCTTTAGCAGAAACCAGATTATGGGATGAAACTTACTTGACTTATTTTATTCCATTGGCGAGCCAATTTTTTTATGCCATTTTATTTAAATTTTTGATCTAAATTAAAAAAATTTAGTATAACTAATAAATAATTGAAATTATAAGCTATTTTCAATTACATTAGTACCACCAAAGCGATCGAGCGATAGGACGTAATTAAGTACGCACAACACCGAGAAAGAAAAATATATAAGGAAACCAGATGTCAGTATAACATTACTGTATACCTAATATAGCTATTTTATGCTACATCTGTCTCCCATATAAACTTAAAGCTACTCGTAATAAAAACAAAGTATTTCAAAGTAAAACGATTGCAACAAAGAAGTCGTAGAACAGTAAGCCATGGATATAAAACAGCAAGAACAACTCACAATTTGATAAAATAAAATTATAAACATAATAATAATATAAAGTAATATGGGACAACTTACACACACGGTCATCTGGTCCCAAACTAGGCTAGAAGCCTGTACTATGGTAACCAGATGACTGATATACATATTTATATAAGCTTATAACACCCAGACACAGATCAAACAGACATGTTCATGCACACAAATGTTTGATCCGGCCGGGGATCAAACCCGCGATGGTAACCACGAGACAAGCGGGCAGTCGAGTCCTAGACGTTGGATAAGAAGCGTTCTAAGTCTGTTTTTGTATTGTGCATAGTCGAATAGAGGCAGTGATAATTAAACGGTGTGGTTGCTGTTTCATTTTTGTCCCTGACGACGGAGAGAGCATTGAAACGTTCCGTCGCATCGCTCGCTAACTGGCGGTGTGGTGTGGCGGTGTGGCGCTAACGCGCGCGTGGATGTGCGTGAATACTTTTTAAATCATTGTACGCAACTTAACTTTCTGACAGATGCATACAACGTATTGCAAAAAGCTGTTGTAATACTTATGGGCGCTTATCTCCCCGTCGAACTTAACAACTTGCAAAAGAAAGAATTGCGAAATTCGTAAAAAGAAATTATCGGCTTCCTATACAAATTTTCCTGCAATTTTTTTTGTTTATTTTGAAATGATTTATTTTCAATGTTGTTCAGTTTGGTATTACTACACCTTACTACCTTACATTTTATATTTATTTATACTAATATCATTGTGGTAATACGTTTCAATCAGAAGTATTTTGGGACGATCATTGCGCGTTTTATCCTATAATATTTTATGGATGTAAATTTTTAGTGCTACTTTCATTTCGCTATAAATTCTGTAGATTTCTGTTGTCTGATTTAGTTTTTAGTTCCAAAACATAAAATAATCTTAAAACTAATGTAAAAATCAATTTTCTTACTCAAGTGGGAATCTAGCTCGGTTCGAGTTTCGAGTTATCAGAAACTTGCTGCTGAAAGTTAGCTCCTAACTTTTACCAATTATCTAGAGGATAGGGTTGCCACTCATAAATTATTTCAGAACTTTTTTTTCTTTCTTTCTAAAAGTAAAACTATCTTGAATAGAAGTATATACCATCATCATCATCATCCAGCCATTGGAAGTCCACTGCTGAACATAGGCCTCCCCCATAAGGCCAAATACTCACCACGCTTGGCAGGCGGGTTGGCGAGCGCAGTTTGATGGTTTACGCAGAGGACGCTGCTGCCCGTCCTCTGGATCTGTTAACCCTTAGCCGGCTCTTACAGCAACCACGGGGAGAGAGGGTGGAGCCCTATTCTAAAGCCGGTAACCCCACGGCAAACAGAACAGATGTATATATGGAACTGGCTTATTGTAAGCACCTCAAGTACATAATTTAAAATTAAAATAAAATGAAATTCATACATGTTTGCCGATCTCTAAACGATGATAAATTGCTCGCATAACATACAATCACGCCTTTTTCCCGAAGGGGTAGGCATAGGTGTACCCAGGACTCGGTCCCATAGTAGATACACCCACATTTCGCCAGTATGTGCAATAGGGGGCAAAAAATAAAATTATAGTTATTACTACTGTCAAAATTTACAAAAAAAAAGAAACTAAAACTTTAGTTCAAAATTTAATGCACCTATAATGTAAAGATTTTTGCAGGAGTTATTTTACAGGTTATTTTTTTTTTCTTTTTTGTATTGAACTCTGTAGTACAAAAAGTTTTTTAAACAGTAGACAGCAAAGGCAAAACCAGCTTCTAGGTTTATAATATTAATATAGGTAATCGGATATTGTGTACGAATAATGTAGACTTTTCACCTGGGCGCTACCGTGTTTTGTATGTCACGTTAAACTGTAGGTCCCTATAGTTTCCTATAAGATATGTAGGGGGCAGTCGTTAGGTCATGTCGGAGGCTGCGTAGGAATCTTCGCGACCTGACACTCTGACAATATGGGTTGTCCACATAACCCATACATGACTTGACTGTAGATGGAGTAGCCTGTTAGAGAATAAATTCAAATTATTATTAATAATTTATCATAACGAATATATATGAATATATAATATATTATAAGAATAAGAAAGTGTAACAATTGCCGGTCTTGTCGCTAACAGTATTCTCTTCCAGACAGCCATTCAGGGAGAGTAGAGAACTGTATAATCCGCATCCTCGTAAAACCGAAGATTATTCAGAAGCTTTTGTAATAATGACTGAAAGTACTTTGAAAAGGGTCCAATTTTTTTATAGTCATAAAGTAGGCGAGTAATCCCTTTAGAGGTACCTTTGGCGTTAATGGCCGCCTTCCGATTTCAGACGTTTCGGCCTTACTGACCACGATTATTTGGTCCTTTTAAAAGGACCGCGGGGCTTACAAGGGTTATGTACTCAGATTTATTTCAAGTCCTTTCGTTCAACCCTACCCTCAGAGCCAATTCTAAGTTAATCGCTGAGCGCAGTTCCGAAACTTAGTGCATTCGCGATAGCACTAGTTCTAGATAGGTTTCTGTAAAACCTATACAGGGGTACTGGTAATCAGTTGGCATCCTCATAAAGGGTAATTGTACTTATTATTAGGAAGAACTTTCACTATGGAGGCGATATATCGCTCGTAAATCGCGAATAAAATCAGCTGTTGATGGTATGGTGTTGAGGTATAGTTAAGCTTCCTTAAGCGTGAAGAGAAGTTAGAATTGGGTTCAGTAACTTGTTTCAAATTAGTAGAATAGCTTTTCACCAGGTTTTTTTTTATGATAGTGAGTAACAAGACGAGCTAATCAGGTGCCTGATGGTAAGCATCATGATTGATTGATTGATTGATTGATAAACACTTTATTGTACACCAAAACATGGACATAACAATACAGTAATAGCCCATATTAGACACAGTGCCATTCAAAATTCTGCACGGCTCTCCACTGCGCCTGTCACCCTGAGATATTAGTTGTTGAAACTCGTCATGCCCAGTAATTTCGCTGGTAACATTGCCCTTCAGACCAGAACACAGTAATGTTGTCAATAAATGATTTCTAGTAACACAATATACAAGAACCTTACAATTTTAAGATAATATAAAACAGACAATTACGCCTTTTTCCCGACGGGTACTCCTCATGTAATAGGGGGCGAGCCTATTAACATCGACCGGGCATAATGTTTTTAATTATTTAGTGTAGTCTTCTGTCCCCCAACTGATTCAGGGATCGTTTCTGCATTCATCCCTTCACTCACACTCCTTTTCTTCTTCCTTTTCTTTCCAAGTTCGCGCGGCCAATGTGTGAATGTCGCTTGGGCAATCAAGAGACCTGGCATTTTTTTAAAAGAATGACTTATAATGAAGGATGGATGGCAGAGCGGGGCATCGTCTGCGCGTGGACCACCTGCGGCCCGCACGCTGGAAACTCGCGAACGAGCTTGCGAGTGAGGCGACCCGGCGACGTTATAATATATCCATAATTCATACAATTTCATATTAAGAATACCAACCGTTCGAGGCAAGGCGGTGCTCGTCTGGTCCCAGGTGGCTCAGGTGAATAGTCTCCTTTAAACCCAAAACACTATTACAGTAACATCTTCGGCAAACAAAGTGTTGTTTGCTTATTATAATAGCTGTTAGCTTGGTTAATTACAAACGGCTAGGTGTTTGTTATTCATTACCCGTAGTCTGACGCTTCATACATATGAATAGATGTATTGATATCTATTTAAACCCCAGGTCTAAAAAGGAATGGGTGTTGTAAGTTTGTCGTATGTTTATTTGTCCTTCTGTTGCGACGCCACTAAATGGGCTGATGTTGATGCAGTCTTTTTTATATAAATACTGACGACATTGAGAGGCTCGAATTTCTCCAAAAGGGTATAATTATGAATCCGTCATGTCAGCCCCGGTAGCACAGTAACCAGGGAACACAAAGTCCCAGGGGGTTAGAACGTGACAGCAGATATGCAATGTTTGGGCGCGAAAGAGACAAAAAACGAGGAAAATGAGTTATCCCCGTGCTATGATAGGCGGGCAGTTCTCTTTTTGAAAAGTCCTTCAATCGTCGATAAAGTATTTTGTAGTGGTCTCTTTTGCAGGAAGCCGCCTGGGGAAGTACCACACCTTTGCCAGTTATTCATCCGCCAAGCAGTAATGTGCAAACATTACTGCTTGGCTTGTTCCGGTATGAAGGGCAATGTTACCAGCGAAATTACTGGGCATGGTGAGATTCAACAACTCATATCTCAGGGTGACAGGCGCAGTGCAGTGCCGGGGAGAATTTTGAATTTTAAAACACTGGGTGGCACTGCGTCTGATATGGGCAATCATGATGCTTACCATCAGGCACCTGATTAGCTCGTCTTGTCACTCACTATCATAAATAAAAAAAAAAAGTAATTTTTGTTTTTTTCATTTATTTGGTAACAGACCAACGAGATTTTGGTGTCGCACTAGGGCATTAGTCAAAATGTTGTGATGAACTAAATAATTTTGTTTTTAACACATTGGTAGTGAAAAGTAAAGTGCAACACAAGGGGCTAAAACCCATTGTAACTCGGTTTCTACATAATTTAAAATTTTGCCACAAATTTTTTGAGCTACCGTACAAAATGACTCCACCTGAAGGCTTGTATGGGAATTCGAAATTTTTTTCGAGAATTTTGAATATACTTCGAGTTTTACTTCACCTTCGTATGTAACGTATATAAGTACTATTCTAAGTATACATTATACTTATTTTAATTAAGCTCCTAGTACTTAACATCAAAAAGATAGTTTGACGTTTTTTAATCCGGAGCTGTTAAGCGGGACGCTTTGAAAAAAGGAAAGCGGCGAAAATCACAAAATAAAAAGTGAAAAACTAGGGATGCGAAGTTGCGGACAACGTTGGTTCGTCCCTTAAATCACTTTACTTGAAACTGAGATTTTGTTTGAAATTTAAAAAGATTATTTTATAAATATTACATTACATAACACTGTCTCGGTGTCGTAGTGGTTCAAAAGCGCGTCGGTCACGGGTTCGATCTCCAGGTCATAAAGTGATTATCTTTAGCCTGGAGTTTGGAACTGTGCCCGGTAGATTGCAATTGGCTCGCCCCCTATTAAAGTATGGGTGAACAGTGTAGGAACAGGTCCTAAGTACCTACCCCTTCGGGATAAATGCGCGAAGTTATGTTATGGCAGTGTGAATGGCAGTCTGCGTCCCTTAACCCCAAATTTGCTAGTATTTTAATTTATTTTGATAAGTAAAAATTATTTTGAAGGCTGTTAAAGTAGAAACGGTTAATAGACTTCTGGGACAGTCTATAGACGACACGAATAATTCGATTTTATCGATGCTGACTCGATTGCGAGCGATTACTCGACTCAAAGTTGTTTACGGTTTGTTTTTCGTACTCGATGATTGAGAACGCCAATGAGTTTTTGAGTTTTGCTTTGATCGTAATATGGAAACAAGTCGGTTGTAAAGTTATTTTTAAAACCTAGGGCTCGAAAAACAAGATGAATTTAAAAAAAAGTTGAGTATTTTAGTTTTTAAAAAAATGAGAATCGAAACTCGTGAGATAGTTTGTTGCATTGAAATGTAATTGATTCAGATTTAACGGATTTTGAAAAGTTGATAATTACGTAGGTATGGAAATAACATAACATAACATAACATACATTCACGCCTTTTTCCCGAAGGGGTAGGCAGAGGTGTACCCAGGACTCAGTCCCATAGTAGATACACCCACATTTCGCCAGTATGTTATTGGTCCCATGTAATAGGGGGCGAGCCTATTGCCATATACCGGGCACAGTTCCAGACTCCAGGCAGCTATTGATATAATTCCTAATGGAAAAATCCAATATTTAACACTATGCCTGACCTGGGGATCGAACCCGGGACCTCTTGATTGGCAGTCGAGCATGCGCCCACTACGCCACCGAGGCACCGAGGCAGGTATGGAAATATGCAGTAAAATGGCCATAACCACAGGACAACTTTAGAATGCGTTAACTTAAAACTATGATTTTTTAACAACCACAAGAGACCGCAGAAATAAATGGGTTCTTTTTTCCTTTTGAAGTATGGAACCCTAAAAATGACAAAAATATAAATATTAATTATTTTTAAAAAGTACAGAACTATTAAAATATTTAATACCTTTCACTGAAAATAGACTCCTAATTTCAAAGAAATTTGCGTTCTTAATAGATTTTCATAGAACTGATAATACAGTTCAAAGCGTAATCTTAACTCATATTTCTAGAAAAAGCCGTTAAAAGTTGGGTTATTTATCCTGGTAAGGTCAACCAAAGGTTAAAATATTCATAACTAAGTAATCTTCTATCGACACGATTTAACCATCAGTTAAGAATTTAAGTACCAAAGGTAATTATAACTATACCGCGAGCGATCAAAAGACATAGAGCAGCCTTTTCGATACCTGGTTAAGTCAAAACATACATACATTCACGCCTTTTTCCCGAAGGGGTAGGCAGAGGTGTACCCAGGACTCAGTCCCATAGTAGATACACCCACATTTAGCCAGTATGTTATTGGTCTCATGTAATAGGGGGCAAGCCTATTGCCATCTACCGGGCACAGTTCCAGACTCCAGGCAGTTATTGAGATTATTTTTTTTTTTATGATAGTGAGTGACAAGACGAGCAAATCAGATGCCTGATGGTAAACATCATGATTGCCCATATCAGACACAGTGCCACCCAGTGTTTTAAAATTCAAAATACTGCGCGGCACTGCACTGCGCCTGTGACCCTGAGATATGAGTTGTTGAATCTCGTCATGCCCAGTAATTTCGCTGGTAACATTGCCCTTCATACCGGAACACAGTAATGTTTGCACATTACGGCTTGGCGGATGAATAACTGGCAAAGGTGTGGTACTTCCCCAGGCGGTCCCCTGCAAAAGAGGCCTACCACTACAAAAGATGTTATTGTTATTGTAAGGTTAAAAAAAAAATGGTTAAAAACTTACTACACTTAACGTTACTTACAGATAGTTAAAATTCGGCAAAATTCAATAGTTATCTATTTTTACAAAACGATTTAACCGTCGGTAAGGAATTTATTATAGTTAGTTTAACCAATAGTTGGCTTAACTATAACAAGCGATGAAAAAACCGACCCTTGGGTCGGTTTTTTAAAAGTAAAATGGATCTTATGTTATCTTATAGTCTTGACTATAAGATAACATAAGATCCATTTTACTTTGACGCTCACATACAATTCCATGCACTTAATATGATAGGAAAATAATTAGCCAAAGCAATGAATACCGTAAATACGTTGGTATCTGAGCACTGGGCTTGCACTAATTAAACATTTTTACAACCAGGCATCTCGTAGCCCAGCGCAAGCGGGTCAGCGCTTTAGAGTTTCAAAAGTTACCTAAGCTTTAGACACACTATACTTCACTATCATCATCATCGTCATCATTATAATCATCATCTCAGCCGCTGGTAATCCACTAGTGAACATAGGCCTCCCCCATAAAGGGGGGTTTTGCCAATACATAACGACACGCTTGGCGGGCGGGTTGTCGAGCGCAGTTCGATGGTTTTTTGCAGAGGACGCTGCTGCACGTCCTCTGGATCTGTTAACCCTTAGCCGGCTCTTACAGCAACCACGGGTAGAGAGGGTGGAGCACTATTCTAAAGCCGGTAACTCCACGGCGGCACTATAGTCTATCAAAATTTTAAATAATGTCACAAACAGCCTCTTTTGTGATATCCATCTCCAGTTTTTTTTTTCAATATTTGCCACTCTCAGCAGGCAGGCTAGCGAGCGCAGTTCGATAGTTATACACAGAACGGTGCTACCCATCCTCTGGATTTCATAATCCTTAGCCGGTTCATACGGCAACCACGGGTAGAAGGAAATAAAACCTATAACCGGTAATCTCACGGCACCACTTATCTCCTCAGCTAGTGGTAATAACTCAGACTCAAACTCAAAAAGACTTATTCAAATAGGTCACAATCTGACACTTTTGCACGTCAATGAAAATAAACTGTAATGAGTCTATCATGCGTTCGGAAAGAAGAACGCCCAAAAATCTTGTAGGGCTAAATTTTCAACTCAACAACTGATAGTTTTACAATATTTGCTTTGGTTGCATTCGTTTGTTTGGAAGGTGCCGCGTGGTGGCCATGCAGAAGTTTCCAGACATCTATGTCCTCTATGTACTGATTGACTTCAAATAAGCCTTCTTTAGTAAAGTAGATTTTTTTTATGATATTGAGTGACAAGACGAATCAATCAGGTGCCTGATGGTAAGCATCATGATTGCCCATATGAGAGTACAGACATATTATAAATAGGTTTTGAATTTACCCTCCGAGAGCGTTATCTCTTTTGGGTTATTGTATTATAAGCCGGGTACCCACCTAGCGCACAGGCTCGCGCGGCAGCCTCGCGAGCCAATGCCTCGGCTGATGTGGACGTGCCTCGGGCGGCCCCGGGCGCGCGTTCGCTCGCCCGAGCACGGCTCGGCCCCGAGCCATCTGTTGTCGGTAAACTTGACGCGCTCAAAGAAGCCTCAGTGAGCGCTGTGCGTTAGGTGGGAACGGTCGTGTTTTGGCTCGCGCGCGAAGCTATTTCAAGTTTTGTCTCCTGCCGTGTTTGTCTCTATCTATAATATAGATATCATGGGCAGTCACGAGGAGTCCATTCGTTTAATACAAGAGTACAGCAAGTACAAATCGCTTTGGGACAACAAAGATCCAAAATATTTAAACAAAAATCAGCGGGAAGACAGTTGGCGGCAAATATCTGCTAAAATGAATATCTCTGTCAAGGAACTGAAAAAAAAAATGGACTCTTTGTGTGGTTCTTATCGTCGAGAGAAAAGCAGGGAGAAAAAAAGCCGCATAACAGGTTCAGGTACTTATGCATTTTTATACTTAAAAATATGAACTTACAAATTATTTGATAAAATTATTACTTAATATACCAACTAAATTGAAAATACAAAATTACGTTTTTAAATTATTTAAAATATTTTATCTACACTAATGTTGTAACATTCTCTTTATGTTTCCAATACTTGACTTATAATTACTACTGTTATAGTTACTATTATGAAACTCGTTACTATTATGAAACTCGCTGCGCTCGTTTCATAAAATCACACTCGTGTTTTAATACCCTTCATTATACCTATGACAGTTGCATAAACTACTATTAAATATGGAAAAATAATTTTTATTTTTGTTCTGTTTCAGGCGCTGCAGATGTTTACAATTCAAAGTGGTTTGGATATCCTTATTTCAATTTTCTTAAAGATAAAAATGAAACTGGTGACACTCAGGAAACGATGCCCAATGTAAGAATTTTTAACTACCTATGCATAATGATTTTGATATGGTATAGAACCATTAGTTATAAAATGTTCTGCCAAGTGCAACCGTATTTCTTTTGCGTTATTAGAACTACGCCTTGGAATCGCTGCAATTGGTGTAAATGTAACTTCATTTATTTCATTTCTCCATTGGCCAGGAATCAGTACGCCATCAAGTTCTCTGTCATACAACTCCGGTGAAATAAGATTAGTTGAAGTATTTTTCCGGATGTAGTTGTACAAATATATAGCTGCTAAGACGACCTTCGTTGCTTTATTTGGCTCTAGTAAGATAGGTTTTCTAAAAACGCGAAATATGGCACTTAATATACCAAATGCATTCTCAACGACACGTCGAGCTCGGCTAAGGCGATAATTAAATATTCTTTCTTTAGAACCATTTTCTGGGTTGCCCTCAAATGGTTTCATGGTGTATTCGTTGAGTGCAAAGGCTTTATCGGATAAAATAAAATAAGGAACTTTTTTTACATATGGTATTTCCAATATCTTCTCTTTAGGCACGTTCAATTCTTTCTTTTCTAGCTTTTTATACAACGTTGTGTTTTTGAAAACACCACCATCAGAGATTCGCCCTTTGCTACCAACATTTACATACAAAAAATTGTAGCTAGCATCAACTAATCCAAAAAGCACGATGCTTGGAAATTGTTTGTAATTATCATAATCAGTCCCACTGTTAATCGGTGCCTGCAACATAACATGTTTTCCATCCATCGCTCCAATAGCGTGGGGAAAATTCCATTTTTTTTCAAATTCTTTTGATATAGCAAGCCACTCTTCATCTGTAGATGGAATCTGTAAAAAAAATAAACTATAGAGTAGGTACTCAGCATGACAGGACCCTCCGCTGTTTGAAAGTATTCAGACTAAAGTATTTGGCCCCTATGAGTGGTTGTATTAGGTAGTATACACCACTCCGTATTTGGCCCCTTTTGGTGGTGATATTAGGGGCCAAATACTTTTAGTCCGAAGACGTTCAAGCAATGGAGAATCCTGCTTGAATTATTATATAGACATACACACTGCACCACAAATAGATCTATTAATTAAAATTATGTTTTCAGGAGGCGATACCGGAATATTCACAAACTTCTGACGCAGAGAGACACATAGAGACTGAAAACGCTCCGACTCAGTCGCAATTGCCAGAGGCTAGCATCGAGGAAGCGCCACCACAACAACAAAAAGACTCTGAAGCTAGCATGCCTCCACCGTCAGAACATGCTCGTAAAAAAAAACGAAATAATCCGAAGAAAACGCAGCCACAGGAAGATTCGGCAGATATCATGCTTGCAGAAGCCCTTGAATTCTTGCAAAAGTCTTCGACCGACATCACCGATCCATACTCTTCATTTGGAAGACACATAGCCAACGAGCTCAGAAAATATGATCCGCACACATTAGCGTATGTTAAGAACGCTATCAATAATATAATTTTTGAAGCAGATATAGGGAAATACACACAACAACAAATTAATACAGGATACTATACACAGCAATACAGCAATTCCTCTACAATGGACTCATCTGGCACTTCATCATCAGCATCACATACCGCTACGAAAACTAACACTGAATTGTAATTAATAAACAATTGATTTTTAAATTTGTCAAATAATTTTTATTTACCTTTACATAATCACTTAAGGCCTCAATAATCGCGTCACAAACTTCAGGAACTATTCTTGAGATACTCTGCTTCGACACTCGAAATAAATATTGCAAGCTGCTATAGGAATCTCCGGTTGCTAAAAATCTTAAAGTTATTAAAACTCGTTCTTTCACAGTGATTGCCTCTCTATATTTTGTATCGCACTTTTTGATTTTATCAGACAACAATGAGCACAAATTTTCGAAGTCTTGTAAGGACATTCGTGTAAAATTATTTACAGTCTGATCATAATATATTAAATCTCCAAGTAATCTATTTCCATATTGGTGGCGACGCTCATAAATTTTTCTAATCCAGAAGCGTCTAGGTTTTTTCTTCATACGTGACTGTTTTCGTTTCTTTAAACAATAAGCAGCTAGGAAAATAGCTGCAGCTGAAAATACACGACTGTCCATTTCGAATACTCGCGGACTTATGATGGCTCAGCCTGCCTCGCGAGGCTTCCTCGTGTAAATTGAACAAAACTACTGAGGCTGCCTCGGGAGCCATCGCTCGCGATCTGGACACCGAGGCTGCCGCGCGAGCCTGTGCGCTAGGTGGGTACCCGGCTAGAGAAACGTAAACTATTTCCTAAGAATGACTTTTTATATGTTTTGAATAATTTAAACATTCTGAAAATGTTCCAATATTGATCACCAGACCAAATAAATTTGTAGAAATGTAAAGTCAAACGTCTACATCCAGCCTAATAAAAAATAAACCTCGAGCAGTAACCACAGCTCAGTTTAACTCGATTCCGCTGCGCTGAGTCGATTTCTCTTCTGCCAGTATTTTTATTAATGTTTTTTCGCATCTGTGGTACCGGTCTTCATAACTTTAATCTGTTTTAAAATTATCATTTCAAGTTCTAGCTTTTAAAATAAGGTCAACTTTATGCCCATATTTTATCAAGTCAATTTGCTACTGATTACTACTACTCGGGAATCCTCTAAAGGGGTTGGCGTAGTCGCTCAATTTCCGATCATGATTCGATTCGATTCGCCCCAGGTTCGATACCGAATTCGGGCAGTTTTTTGGATTTATCACACAATGACAGCCTGGAATTTAGAACTGTGCTCGGTAGATGGCAATAGGCTCGTCCCTTATTATATGGGACCAAAAACAAGACGTGGGCAAAGAATACTAATTATCACTACATAAAGAAGCGCCACTCAACTCCCTGCCTTTTAACGGTCGCTTACGCCCAGGCAGTCAACAAGGCAGTTACGCCCGTACTTACGCACACATTTAACGTGTGACGCGTGTACACACGTTACGTTTCTTACGTAGTATTAGTATTAGTAGGCTATTGCGAGCGGGCTATTGCGAGCGGGCGATTGCATGTAGTGACGGGGGCCATCGAGGCAGTCTCTGTAAACGAGTTACCCTGTGTACCTATACATTGTGACGAAACAGTTCATTCAATAATAGTCATTAGTGAATGTAGTCTTCAAATAGACGTCGCAAAAACATCTGTTTTGCAATTCAATGTACGCGGCATGTCTCATTCAGTCTCATTTGACTGGCAAATGATGAATCTGACACTGGTTGTGTTCACCATAACTCATAACCTTTGTTAGAGAGATATTGACGTTGACATTTCTGAAAGAATTGTTGGAATTATGATGCTTTTTATTTTGCTGTGTTTACTAAAAACATTATAATACTGAGATGATATCCGGCAGTTAGAAAATTTTATCTTATAAAAAGCTTTATTAGAAGGCTTATTATGAAGATGACTAGAAACGTGTGGCAACGTTGTAGCCACACGTTGGGCGCCATCGCACAAATCCACTATTACAATAATAACAATTTATTATCTCCTAATGTTAAGGTAAATAGTTTTTTGATATAATTCATTACGTCTACATGTCAAACCTGACGATTACATTAAAAGTATGAAACTTGATATGTAGGTTGTAAATATCACATTTCAATCTAAAGAGTAATTAACCTGTCATCTTTTCCGAAGCATAAATCGCTGTTTGCAGCTACCCATTTAATCAAAGACAAACTATTTAATAAGAACTTTATTTCTACCTTAGACACAAAGAAAAAATAGGTATAAGTTACAAAAAGGTGTAGTTATACCATAGATAAGTAATACTTAATAGGTTTCATCTATCCGTCAACCAAAAACAACTTGAAAAAGAAATAATTATTTTGCATAAAAAAAATTGCAAAGCAGAATTATTTTACTTTTTTTTTGTTCATTGTGAGAGGTAGATAACCCCCTTAAGTATAACTTCACCTTGTTTAACAGATTATTTCTATTTTTACAACAAATCAAAAACGTTTATTTATCACTTCTTCTTGACCTTCAAAAACTTATTAACAGCTTTAAACACATCATCAGCGAAGGTCTTAGGTTTCTCGAAGGCAGCGAAGTGGCCGCCAGTTTCAAGGGTAGTAGACCCCACCAGGTTATACTTGAAGCTTAGAAGGTAGTCAGAATGTTGGACCAGCTCGTGTTTGGTGCGCAGCGCCCAAGTTGGGACCGGTGTTGGTATTCTGAGATGATATAACAGAGCACAGTTTATATCTTATCGCTTTTTTTACATAACGTTACATAACGCCTTATTTCCCCGCCGGGTTAGGCAGAGATGTATACCCATTCCGTCCACTCACATTTTGCCAATTATGGTTGTCCCATAAAATAGGGAGATAACCTTTTACCAGCAGCAACCGGACATACAGACAGACAGTCTCGATGGCTCAGATGGTAGTAACTTTGCTTTCTGTGCCGCAGGCCCCGGGTTCGATCCCCGGCCAGGTCAAACATTTGTCTGCATGAACATGTCTGTTTGATCTGTGTCTGGGTGTTATAAGCGTATATAAGTATTTTTATCAGTCATCTGGTTACCGTAGTACAGGCTTCTAGCCTAGTTTGGGACCAGATGACCGTGTGTGGAAGTTGTCCCATATTATATTATTTATTTATTATTATACAATTCTAGACTCCAAACTGCTATTGAGAAATTTCTTATGTGAAAATCAATAACATTTTCCGTAAACGTTATCGCTGGTTTTTTGTGTGTGTGCTTATTGCCTTTTCACGCTATATCTTCTGAATCTATTGAGCTAAAATTTGGTATTTATAGGTAGACTTAGACCCTATAATAATACATAGAGTTCTTTTATCCCGATATTCCCACGGGAACGAAGACTACGAGGGTGAAACTACGGGGCACTGCTAGTAATATTATAAAGGCAAAAGTTTGTGAGGATAGATGAAAATGAAAAATGAAAATGAAAAATATTTTATTTAGCACAAGGAGAACAGAGACTTAATTCAAATAGTGTAATAATAACAACAAGTAATACTGCTAACAAAATTAATGACTGAAAGTTTTAGATCCTATGTACGAGGTGTAACAGGTAAGATTTACTAATAACCCCCACACTTGGCTCTGCCTGTATCGTGGGGATCTAGAAAAGATTTACCTGTGAATTTTTTAGACCTCATCTGACTGATTTCCAATAACTGTTATAAGTAAATCTTCCAGTTAATTTGCACATTAAATATAAACTTAATATAGTAAACCTTAAAGCTATGAAAAATGTTGAAAGAACTGACCAGTAATGTCTACCTCAAAGTCCCAAGCAGCTTTTCGGTTGCATCATAGTTCAAACCCAGTAACCACTGTTGCACTATTGGTTTGGCCTGACGGACTGTTAAATTTTTAATCATATTGTTTCTACAGTTTTTAATGACTAAGTTGTAGATGCGAGTTCTTATTAATTCACCAAAGCGGTGAGCGAATTTTGTATTATAGGAACGGATGGATGGATGTTTGTTACTATTTCACTCCAAAACTATATTGAACCGAATGGGGTGAAATTAGGTATGTATAATATAGCTACAAATACAAAAAATAAATACTTATATCATAAATATTAACCGCAAATAAAAATTATATTATACTTACAGGCTTAAAGTCTTCTGAACTTCATCATTCAGCACGCTCTCCTTATAAAGCCTCATGGAAGTGGTGATACAGCGGGAATCCCAGTAAAGCATTATGTTATCCAGCAATTTCACCATCATGGTATCATATTTATCGGTGAGGCCGCCCTGGGTTCTGTGTTTGTTCTGAGGGTCCGTGAATATCATGAACCTGTCGAGGATGTAGGCGGCCAGGCCTACTGCTGAGTCTTGGAGGGCTATGCCTGGGAGAAAAAAAGTAGATTATATTTAATACTATAAAATAAAACAAGACATGTAATTATTTTTTATGAATAAAATGAGTGAGTTTGAGTTTGAGTTTGAGTTTGATTATTACATAAGGGGCTAAAGAGACCCATTGTATACGAGGTAGTGAATACAAACCGAGTCCTAATGATTATTTGGGTCGTTTGGGATACATGACATCTTAGCAGTTTGACACAATCCTATGGAAAATTTACTAAAAAACCTATTTGATATTTTTATATCCTGATATTTTAAAGTTGAAGTAAAGTATGTCCCTATCATTTTATTTTTATTTATAAAGTCGAAATTTTTTTGTAGTGAACGTCCAATCTTGCGAGAAAAGCTGGGATTTTTAGAAGTTGACTATGAAAAAAACCAAGGGTTTATAAGAAAAATTAAAATGACGGGAACATAGGTTACTTCACTATGAAAATAACATGATATTATTTATTGAATGGGTTAATTATATTCGGAGGAAACACGGAAATACAAAACATAGATTTGGTATATTTTTCATAGGATTGTTTCAAATTCCTAGATGGCCATGTACGCTCTTAACCGCGATTGTAAGAAAATAAAATTATGAATTTCATTAAGACATTTTGGCTAATATCCTTTACATGAGACAAAAAAAAAATTATCTCGTTTGTGGTGAACAAACAAACAAATCAACAAACAGACAAATCTAACACCTATAGACACTTAATAAGTATATTTTTAATTATTGTTCTTGTACTCATCGATCTTTACCTCCAAATATGTCAGTACACTTTGGGGTACCATATTACTTAACATTTTTGTTCCTTTAAGTATCCTCTATTCATACATACTTTCATCGTTCGAGCTTTCATCGTGCGTCGCTATTTCGAAAAAAATCTAAAAGGCGGCGGGTCGATATGTCAGTTTCCACACAAAAAAGTTCAAACCCCTTTCCATTAGTTTCCGTTATCCCCTAGAGGATGAAATGTTATTTTAACCCCGCTCTGATACACAACAATGACGGTCTTTTTGAGCAAGAGTGAAAATAATTATTTATGCCAGATTCGTGCCGCAGAAAATCAGCCCAAATACAAAAATTTATAATATATCATATAAAATATATACTATCTTTTTTAAGAATCTATTGTATTATGTTCTATTCACAACCATTGTTCTGTCACATTATGATAATGATCGGTCCACTTACCAATAGTATCAGGTTTAGTGGTCTGTAGATGCATGTACCCAGACTCCTCCATATAGAATTTCACCTTATCAACGAGAGGGTACATGCGGTCTTCCACCCCACTACCCACGAAGCTAGGCCAAATACTGCCTAATAACCACGCCCAGGAGGCGTACTTTGAGAAATTGGCTGAAAATAAATTGCATATTAGGAACAACCCCAGTATCCTTCTAATAATAATTTTACTAATCCTCATACGATTAATGCAAAATTTTGTAAGGATGGATGGATTTTGACAGCCTCGATGGTAGTAACTCTGCTTTCTGTGCCGCAGACCTCGAGTTCGGCCAGATCAAACATTTGTGTGCATGAACATGTCTGTTTGATCTGTGTCTGTGTGTTATAATCTTAAATCAGTCATCTGGTTACCATAGTACAGGCTTCTAGCCTAGTTTGGGACCAGATGACCGTGTGTGAAAAAAAAATGTATGGATGTTTGTTACTCTTTAAAGCCAAAACCACTGAACCGATTGGGCTGAAATTCTGTATGTAAATAGTTTAGACCCTGGAATAACACATAGGGTAATTTTTATTCCCGATATTCCCACGGGAACGAAGACTGCGCGGGTGAAACCGCGGGGCACAGCTGGTAGTATATAAAGAGGACCACAA
The DNA here is from genome assembly GCA_947063395.1 of Hemistola chrysoprasaria. NCBI lineage: Eukaryota > Metazoa > Arthropoda > Insecta > Lepidoptera > Geometridae > Hemistola > Hemistola chrysoprasaria. The sequence continues at coordinate 8,056,349 of OX346731.1, read as the reverse complement.
GATTGGTAAGGGTTGAGAATAAAGATATAACCAAACATTATATCACGCCTTTTTCAACTGAGGTAGGCAGAGATACATCTCTTTCATTCGAAACGTAACGCCTGCGAAACAGTTCACCACACAACTTACCAGCACGTCCTTATTTCTCCAAATAAATAAGAGGATTCTCAAGCTACGCAGACATAGGAGAAAGAATCTTAGGCAATCTGTTGTGACGTCAAATTTGGTCGAACTAAGCCTGAGAGCCTGAACACATTGGCCACCGATCACGGCCACTAGCGGCATGAAATCGTGGTGGCTTAATGTGCACAGGCTCTTAGCGTTAGTGCACGTAATTTACCTGGGAAGTTAGTATGGAATCCTAACACTTCATCAGGGAATATTGTAGCCATATGAGAGCCGATAACATGTCCGAAATCTCCTCCTTGCACGTAGAACTTCTTGTGACCGATCCTGTGCATCAGGTTCCTCATGATTACTGCTATTTCTACTGGCGACATGCCCGGTCTGCTTGCACCCTAGGAGAAACATCATAATCATTAGCCGGAAGACGTCCACTGCTGAACATAGGCCAGCTCCTAGCACGCCATAAACTATTTATATGGGTGGATTTTGCCATAATCGTCAGGCAAAGTGTTTTTTCCATTTGGGTATTGTCTCAATTACAGCCTAAAATCTGGAACTGTGCCTGTGCCTGGGCCAATAACATACTGGCGAAATGTGGGTGTACATACTATGGGAATGTGTCCTGAGTACACACACCTCTGCCTACCCCTTCGGGAAAAAGGCGTGATGGTATGTTATGCTATGTTATGAAAAATGGAATGAGAAGAAGAATAATAGGTACCAAGTCTTTAATTATAGGTGCTAGAAGTTTTTTGTAATATATGAGAGTAGTCGTAAAGTCATGGCCTTTTAGGAATCTTGGAGACCTCAAAATAAGACATTTAATAGACTATGGACTGACCATACAAACCTTAATAGTTTTACTTGAACAGTGGAAAACCACTTGAAGAAACCGTTGTGTTAGAGTATAGATTATTTTTTTTACATAATAATAATATTATTCATTTACTTTATAATTTATTAATAAAAGACAGTTACATAATGTTAAGCTATCTTAATCAAATAACCCGCCCCTCACTGAACCTGCAGCAAAGGTGCCCATTACATTGGCTGCATTGCCTTGTTGCACTGCGATGGCCAACCTCTTCAGCTAAGACCGGTACCGGAAGAGAGCTGTTTTTTCCTTAACCTAAGCCCCAGCTCAATAACGAATTTTCTTGCGTCTTTTACCCAGCTGCCCATCGTCTCAACCGCGAATGGTGTAAACAAGTATTGCACTTCTGACCGATTACTTGTATCACTTTTTGTGTCTCTGCCGCGTCCTCGGTAGCAGCTTCTGAAGAGAGGACGGTACGACCAAGGTGGCTGGGAGCGCGACAGTGCTGACGCAGGTCTCACACGAGGCACTTGACGTTTTTCCACGGCACCAGAATCATACCGTCCGGTCTCTTGCCATCGGACCTGCTAAGGCCCCGGATGGCTCAAATACACACAGGACTAGAGATTATAATTGTTATTATAATATTCATAAGTACCCCTAGTAAATACCTCAGAGTAGACGAACCCAGGTAGACTAGGGACGATGACTTCAAACACGAAGTTGTATCGTTTCTTGGCGGTCGTCAGTCTCGGTATAGTCTCGTAGAACTCTCTGATGGAGCCTGGCCATCCGTGAAGCAGCAATAATGGTACCACCTGAAAGATATCATTACAGGGTTACTGGGATCAAATAACTTGTTTTTAAAGAAAATTTATTTATCTCTATCTATCTCTATCTATATTACGTGCATATCAGCTTTTTAGGTCCAGAAGTTAGGGCTGTGCGTTGATGTGTCAGTGTGTCAGTCAGAATTTTTATTTTAGCCGTAGGAAGTTCTCTGGTTGACAGAGGCCTTCCCCATAAGGGAGGTTTTGCCAATACAACGCTTGGCAGGCGGGTGGGCGAGAGCAGTTCGATAATTTTTACGCAGTGGACGCTGCTACCCGTCCTCTGGATCTCTTACGACAACCACTTGATTAATTTTAATATCTTATCAAAACTTGCTGACGAAAAATAATACCTACCTTTACTTTTTTATTCTGCACATCGGGCTTCACATGCAGGAAATGTAAATCCAATCCCTGCACGTTAGTCTTAAATTGATCAAACTTGTTCAAGAACTTGGCCCGTTCTCTGAAGCTGTACTCAAAGATCCAGTCGGTCATGAACTCGGCGAAGTCATCGGAGTTGACTCCGTACGTCCAAGCTGCGTTCTCGAGGCTGATGTGAGACGACTGGGTGTTACGGCGGTACATCTCGAAGAGTTGCCGGATTTCCTCTTGCATCTAGATTTAAATAAGCTAATTCGTTTTGTATGTATATATAAATATATAAGAAATACTCATAAGTATTTCTTTCCTTACGGTTGTCTGGAAGAAATCGCTTTAAGCGATAAGATCACCTCTTGTACTAGCAAGATTAATTTATATATTATTCCTTTATGTTTCTGTCCTATGTATGGTGTACAATAAACTGTTTATCTATCTATCTACGTTTAAGAGCGTACGCGGCCTTCCAGGAATTTGCTTTCACGCCGAAACTATGAATCGATAAAGCTGTTAAATTCGGTATGAACATAACATACATTCACGCCTTTTTTCCCGAAGGGGTAGGCAGAGGTGTACCCAGGACTCAGTCCCATAGTAGATACACCCACATTTTGCCAGTTTGTTATTGGTCCCATGTAATAGAGGGCGAGCCTATTGCAATCTACTGGGCACAGTTCTAGACTCCAGGCAGTTATTGATATAATTCCTAATGGAAAAATCCAATATTTAACACGTTGCCTGACCTGGGGATCGAACCCGGGACCTCTTGATTGGCAGTCGAGCATGCGCCCACTACGCCACCGAGGCAGTCTATTCAGGAACCGAGGAATTTGGTATGAAGTTAGTTTAAACCCTTGAATCACAAATTTTTAACCTGACATTTCCTCTTGAACGATGAATATGCGAGTAAAACCGCGGGGCACATCTAGTTGTCATAATATAATGCAGGGTTCAATCCTGTTTCTCCGAAGATGAAATATTTGTTTTAAACAATCAAACATCAGTTTCAAAACAAATCAGACAATCCGGAAATTAAATCGCGATAAAGCAAATCCGAAAAATCTCTCGAATCAAGTAAACTATCACAATTTCAACTTTCTAAACCCAACGAAGCTCGGGAAAGAGAACGGTTTTAGTTCATGTGGTTGACATCAAAAATTCTATGCATGCATTGCAAAGTTGCAGGAATGTACGGAAAATGTTGAACTAGCAATTTTGCAAAAAATTTTTGCTAGACGGAGTGGTAATTGGAATTTTTGAACTGAATTTTTCATATTCCGTAAAAATAACGTAATTAATGCATAGCATCGAAGGGGTAGGCAGAAGTGTACCCTGCCCCGGTAGCAGAGTGACCAGAGAAAACGAAGTCCCAGGAAGTTAGAACGAGACAGCAGATATGCAATGTTCGGGCGCGGGGAAAGTAAGTTATATCCGTGGCAGGCTAGGCGGGCTGGACTCCGTCCCATAGTCCCATAAGTAAACAACACTTCGTCAGTTATATTTTTATTTTTAAGTCCAATGTTTAAAGGGGCGAGCCCATTACCCCTGCAAAGTTTCACTATAGAGGTCATAATCTGAGGCCAATAACAGCATAGGTCATTAAAAAAATCCCTGTAATGACCCCGCAGCGTTATGTGCGGCTGCTGGGAAATCTCGTTGTGTATAACTATAAATTCAAATTACTTATACTTAGTTAAATACTCACAGAATCAGTAAACACAATTCTATAAGGACGTATTGATGTATCAGTGACCTCAGTGTGGTTAGGGCCCCAGTACTCGTTCAAGTCTATATCAGGCAAGGGCGGTACAGTCGTCATGATTGCGTAAACTTGGTAGGCAAGTATTGATGCTATTACTGTAACCACTGCTGTTGAAATGAGACACTGAAATAAAAAAAAAAATTGTTAACGCGCGGTGCAAAGCTAATTCGCCCTCTCGCTCACACGTACCCACATTTTTGAAGATATAAAAAATACTACATGTAATTACGTAAAATAAAGAGCCCATGGCCTCATTAAGACCCCATGGCGACGTCGCCGGCTACGTATCCAAACATTTTGTGTGGATTGGCGACGTTTCCAAATGTGGCCACATGAGGGAACTACTATAATATTTTGATTCAACTGTTTGGACACGGTAGCCGGCGACGTCGCCACGGCTTCCTAGTGAGGCAGAGGCCTAACAGGAACTAGAAAAAAAAAAATACAAACTTGCAAAAAATCCAACATTTAAAAAATCCAATTTAATCCAAACAAGTTTTCATGTAAAAGAAAAGACATTAAAGACTTGTTTGGATTACAATAATGACACTTTATTATTTCCTTTTTTTTCTCTGTGCAGGTTTTTTTGATGATATATTATATGTTATCACCTTATAAAGACCTAACTTTTTTAGATTGTCCTGAAATTCGAGATTAATAATATTAGATATTAAGATAAGTAAGATAATAGGAAGTAGGATATATTTTTTTTTATGATAGTGAGTGACAAGACGAGCAAATCAGGTGCCTGATGGAAGCATCATGATTGCCCATATCAGACAGTGCCACCCAGTGTTTTAAAATTCTAAATTCTGCGCGGCACTGCACTACGCCTGTCACCCCGAGATATTAGTATAGGATATATAATAAGATTTATTTTAGGAATAGGACCGGCGCCTATCTTCCCGTGGGTGTCGTATCCCTGGCTACAACCTTGCCAACAAAAGCATTCACAAGGAGAGTTGAGGTCAGGCAGGCGGTCGCTCGTAAAATACAACCCTTACAGCATGAGGATGACGGAAGAAGAAATGCTGTGTCAACCCCATTTACTCCATTGAGTGTGAGATACGGGCAGGAAAGTTTTGTAGTGGTAGGCCTCTTTTGCAGGGGGCCGCCTGGGGAAGTACCACACCTTTGCCAGTTATTCATCCGCCAAGCAGTAATGTGCAAACATTACTGTGTTCCGGTATGAAGGGCAATGTTACCAGCGAAATTACTGGGCATGATGAGATTCAACAACTAATATCTCAGGGTGACAAGCGCAGTTCAGTGCCGCGCAGAATTTAGAGTTTTAAAACACAGGGTGGCACTGTGTCTGATATGGGCAATCATGATGCTTACCATCAGGCACCTAATTTGCTCGTCTTGTCACTCACTATCATAAAAACAAAAAAAAAGGAAAGAGTAGAATTTAGAACATTACTTACGTATCTTAAAACACAACTAAAACAACTCCTTCCTTCATTTTCCTGTTCACTCTCTTTCTCTTGCACATTTTTCACTTCTTTTGATTTCTTGGCCATATTTTACTATATTTAACAACTGCAGTAGCTGTAACTAAAACGAATTAGTATCTTATCTTTAACGTTTGTTTATCAATATGAACACTTACGTGGTTGAACCGAGCTTATCTATGTTTTATGTAATTGTTAATCCATTGATTAATTAGTGGACTGAATTATATCTGTTATCAGTTACCACTGCCTCGGTGGCGTAGAGGGCGCATGCTCGACTGCCAATCAAGAGGTCCCGGGTTCGATCCCCAGGACAGGCAAGGTGTTAAATATTGGATTTTGCCATTAGGAATTATCTCAATAACTGCCTGGAGTCTGGAACTGTGCCCGGTAGATGGCAATAGGCTCGCCCCCTATTACATGGGACCAATAACATACTGGCGAAATGTGGGTGTTTCTACTATGGGACTGAGTCCTGGGTACACCTCTGCCTACCCCTTCGGGAAAAAGGCGTGAATGTATGTTATGTTATGTTATCAGTTACCATCGAGTTCTAAAATATAATATAAATAATAATTTCATTGGCATGTTTCAATTAAGAAATTTAATTATAAATTATAACTCTGCTTTCTGTGCCGCAGGGCCCGGGTTCGATCCCCGGCCAGGTCAAACATTTGTGTGCATGAACATGTCTGTTTGATCTGTGTCTGGGTGTTTTAAGCTTATATAAGTGTGTATATCAGTCATCTGGTTACCATAGTACAGGTTTCTAGCCTATTTTGGGACCAGATGACCGTGTGTGGAAGTGGAAAAAATTTAAATCAAAACTACCGACAACCGACGAGCGTGCATGAAGAATGTGATGAAAGTGGAAGAAGCGAAAGTTGTGTGTCAGGATCGTAGCAAGTGGAAATAAATAGTCTCTGCCTACCCCAAAGAGAACAGGGCGGGACTTTATGTATTTATCATCATCATCTCAGCAGTAGGACGGACGTCCACTGCTGATTTCCATGATGCTCCATGATGCATTTCATGACGCTGATGTTATACAGCATAAGGTCAAGGTTGTCTAGTCGTTTCTATATTAAAATAACAAAAACAGAAACCAAATTCCGAATCGATCAGACACTAGAAGTAGCTCATATCCCTACAGCCGCTAGAAAATAGCCAATAAATAATTTATTATAACACGAAAGAGGACCTCTTAGCAGTTTGACACAATCCTATGGAAAATTTACCAAATCTATGTTTTGTATTCCCCTGTTTCCTCCGAATACAGTAAACCTATTTGATATAATATTTATATCCAGATATTATAAAGATGAAGTAAAGTATGTCTCAATCATTCTATTTTTGTTTATAATCTCTATATTTTTTTGTAGTGAACGTTCAATCACGCGAGTAAAACTGGGGTTTTTGGAAATTCACTATGAAAAAACCAATGCTTTATAAGAAAAATTAAAATAACAGGGACATAGGTTACTTCACTATAAATATATCAGGATATAAATATATAGAATAATAAATAATATAATAAATAATAATAGGTTAGGCTTATTATATTCGGAGGAAATAGGTGAATCTGCTTGGAGCCTGGAATAACACTTTAAGTTTTGTTTTCTGATATTCCCACGGGAACGATGTCTACGCGGGTGAAACCGCGGAACACAGTTAGTTTTTTTATAAAAAACAATACAGAATCGATTCGAGAACCTCCTTTTTTTTAATGTCGGGTAAAAAGTAGTCATCCACAACCGAATTCAAATTCCAAATAGGAGGAAAGATTAACGAGTTAAATCTGTACAGACAGATGGCTCACCGTCGAATAGGTACAAAAACCTCATTGGTATTCACTGAGACACGTTACCTTCTGAACCCGTTCAGAATATCAATTCTATATTTATATGCTGCGATAGAATTAACTTAATGGCTGCAATTTCAACGGATTGAGGAAATTGGTTATAAGGAGATAGATATTAATAATGTGTCAGGTTGGTTTGTTTGTTTTTGAAATTTAGTGTAAGTTGGTGTACAATTTTGGTGTAGTGCAGAATTTTGAACTTTAAAACACTGGGTGGCACTGTGTCTGATATGGGCAATCATAATGCTTACCATCAGGCACCTGATTTGCTCGTAACTCAAAAAAAGTTAGTGTACGTTAGCACGCATTTTGAGATTTTTATTTATTACGAATAGGCTTATTACCTAGTCTCACCTGATAGCAATCACCGACGCGGTCGACGTTGGTGCGTGCTTGCCTAGAAGATACCTATCCACTCTTGACTTGATGACCTCCAGCCCCGGTAGCACAGTGACGAGGGAAAACGAAGTCCCTGGGGGTTAGAACAAAACAGCAGATATGAATTCTTCGGGCGCGAAAGAGAGAAAATACGGGGAAAACTAGATATCCCCGTGCCATGCTAGGTGGGCTGATTGTACTTTTTGAGAAAACAATAATTGAACAATTAATATTAATAAATTTACGTTCGAACTATGAATGTTGACTCGAATCGCTTTGTGTCGAGTCAAAGGAATCTCATCCATGGAAGGCAAAAAATCCGTACCTCTTCTCGTCCAAAAGTGAAGTGGGGATGGCAGAATCAAATTGTGTAGCTCCGCAGAATACTCTCCGAAGTTCTGTGTTTTAGTAATACCACAGAATACTAAAGAGAGTAAAACACAAAAACCGACTTCTAGACACCGTCTTAAATCAAAAGGCAAGTAACTAAACTACCCCAAATTAACAAAATAATGCTTACCTAACTATTAGGATATTAATGTCCCATGCTGTCCCACTTGATAATTCAAATAAATCCCGTCACTAAATCCGGGTCTCCGTGATAATTACACCAAAAGTTCCCGGCTGAAAGATTCATGAACTTGTTAAAACTCCTGGGTCCATCTGATGCTGAGGCTTTAAAGAAAAGTATTTTCGATTCCAACCAAACCATAATTATTTGGGAATCGCAAAATTTCCGATATTCAGACAGTTCAGAAGTTTCCTTGTTATTTGACGCCTTCGGGCTGTCGAGATGAATGTTTTTCTTGGATAGGTTCTCGTGAAAATGAAGATTTATTTGGTAGAGTCCATATTTTTGCTATGTGTGAAAATAAGAGTTTATGCAATTCTGACTGTGTTTCTAACACGTATTTATATGTAGGGGGCAGTCGTTAGGTCATGCCAGAGGCCTTGTAGGAATCTTGTAGGCGATCTGAAAAACTCTGACAATATCAGAATTGATTCGAGCAGTGTACCTAATTATAGTAACCCGGAATGTATCCTCTATACTTTCAAATTATTATAACAATTCAGTACCCAATAAGTCTGCGATTGCAAAGATTTCTAGATAAAGAATCTTTAAGAGTTTCATGAAGTTTTTGATTTGATTTGACGTAAAGTCAAAAGTCATTCAGCATTGAAGAGAAGAGCCTTAGGGACAAGCCGATGGTACTATATATAACCATGCAATTCTTACTGCGCTAATTCTCTTTATCTATAATAGTATAATTTTTAATTCATCATCGCGCAGCCCTTGGACTTGGACTTAAAACACTGTACTTATTAACACGTAGATTTTCATTGTAACGTTTATTCTGAGCGCGAGTTATGTGACATCAGACTTGGGATATTTTATTTTGTACCTATCTAATAATAATGTTTTATATTTTTATGTAATTTGATTTTACTACATTTAATTATTATCAGTATAAAAATAATTTTATGATCTTACTTCATAAAAGTTACATTTGTATATAACAGGTAAACAAAACGCTAGCGAGTTTTAATTCGGCTCCAGCGCCATCGTCATTTAATTTCAACCCAATCGCTTCAGTAGTTTTGGCGTGAAAGAGTAACAAACATCCATTCATTCTCACAAACTTTCGCATATATATATTTTACTATTCGTAGGATTGTTTGGAAATCCTACTAATATTATAAATGCGAAAGTTTGTGAGGAGGGATGGAGGAATGTTTGTTACTCTTTCACGCCAAAACTACTGAACCGATTGGGCTGAAATTCGGTGAAATTCGGTTTTTATCCCGATATTCCCACGGGAACGAAGACTACGCGGGTGTAACCGCGGGGCACAGCTAGAATAAAATAAAATAGAACACGGCCTGTCACATCTTGCACAGCTTGCGCGCGGACTAAAGATAAGTCGTACAATCAGTCGATTGTACGACTTATCTTAACTAGTCAGTTAAAGAATAATAAAATTGTAATCCTTTCATTTCAAATAAACTGTATTGAAGAAACTCCATAATTACGGTTTCCCAAACCATCTAATTATAATCAGTAGTCTATTGAGCACAAGACAAACAGTCAAGGATGTTATTCCTCTCGTGTTGATGCTCTTGTTACTTTGGTGGCGCCGTGAAAGCTTCCTGTTATTACATGTAAGTGAGAACGCGCGAGAGTGGCTAGAGAGACCATGAGTTTCGCTTAAGACAAACAATCCATCAAATCTAAAAAGGACCGTTTGACGTTACATCTTTTCAAGCCGAAATAACTGCATAGGCGTTAGCTCAGATAATTTCGATATCCTTTGCCGTGAAACTATGGAATTATGAATTTTATCCAAACAACATAACATAACATACATTCACGCCTTTTTCCCGAAGGGGTAGGCAGAGATGTACCCAGGACTCAGTCCCATAGTAGATTTTATCCAAAGATTATCATAAAAGCCTGGGCATTATGACAAAGATTGGCCCGCATAAACTTTTCAAACCTAACCTATCCAACTGATTCGGATTTCGCAATAATTTTATGCCACATAATTATTATACGAATTATTATTACGCCTTCAATAATTATGGGACAATCAATTATGCCTATGTAAATGTTAGACCAAGTATTACTTATGCTAAACTTTCTATTATGCTACAATGCTAATAAAAGTTATGCGAAAACGTTATGCCATACAATTTTATGCCTAAAAAAATTATGCCAAAGGAAGGACTGCCGTTACGCAGAGGACGCTGCTGCCACCAGGGGATCTGATAACCTTAGCTGGCTCTTACGTTAACCACAGGTAGAGAAGGTGAGGTACTGTTCTATTGCCGGCGCCCCACGGCAAAGTATAAGAAAGGGAAAAATACAAAAAACTCACAAGCTGTTCATGGTCACCCCATCCCTTTGAATTTGCTGCACCCTGCATGAAACGAATGACCCAGAAACTGTTATCTCAATATGAAACCGTATACATAACCATACATCTACCTAGTATGTAATGTATGTAAGTATTCATTATACAGGGTTACTATAATAAGTTAGCATCCACTTGAAGAGCTTTTGTTCTCGTAATTTTAGACCACTTTCACATCCACAGTGAACTCAATCGATCAATATACTTATTTTTTTTGGAGAGCTGGTCAAACAGCGGTACTTATGAATGTATTATCTTATCTATACCATGTTTGTTGCAAATAATTTAAAAAAATTAAAATTCTGAAATCGCCAAGAAAAAAATTAGGTAGGAAGCCGAAAATATTTTGTTAAATTATTCATATTTTTCTTTTGATAATGAAGTTCGTTCTGTAGTAAAAACGGTTTTAAATGATAATAAATCCATTTTATAAATGTATATCATGATATTATAACAGTGAAATAAATGTCCTTGTCATTTTAGTTTCTCTTATAAAACTCAGATTTTTTCATAGTGAACTTCTAAAAATCCCAGATTTGCCACCTCCTTCTTTGGAATCAGTCAGTCAACCCTAGTATTTAGCTTTTATATATATTAAAAGCTGATGAATTCCCTTGTAAATCGACAAAACAAATTCTATTTAAACATCGAATCTGCTCACAAAATTTCACGAGAATCGGTTGAGAAATGCGACCTGTAGAGGAGAACAGCTGGACGGACAAACGAAAGCAGGCCAAGCTGAACCTTAGACGCTTCGCTCGCGGTACTTGCTCGCTCGGTCAATTATACGAAGATTTATATCAAATAGGTTTACTATATTCGAAGGAAACAGGGGAATACAAAACCTCGATTTGTTAAATTTTCCATAGGATTGTGTCAAAATGCAAATAAGAGGTCCCATTATGCTGTATAATAGATTCTGAATGAATATTCTCTCTTTTGGCAAAGGAAAACATGAGATAAACCAATAAAGGTAAATAAAATCGATTAATTGAACAGAAACGTTACAATCGAGACGCGGTGAGATCTTCATCCATTATTGAGATTACAAGACTGTCGGTTTTTAGTATGGACTTAAGGCATAAGCTATAGCGACTTAAGACACTTGTCCCACCGCCAACGATAAGCGAGAATTGAGTAAAATTAGAAACGAGTTTGCGAGAAGCGAGTGTTTTATTCTGATAGTTGTGTCGCTAGGCGAGTGTGCAAGTGGTACGAGCGATCATCATAATCTCAATCACTCGAAATTCATTTATATCAGGCTATTACCTACTTATAATATTATAAGTATCAAAGTTATAATTATAAAAACCATATCCATACAGAAATGAGGAGATCCTGAGGAAAGCTGTCGACATAGCCCAGCGGATTAGTAAGTTGAAGTAGCAATGGGCGGCAAATAGCACGCAGAACTGATGGCTGATGGGGCTGTAAAGTTCTAGAATGGTGACTAAGGACCGGTAAGCGCAGCGTAGGACTTCCACCCACAAGGTGCACAGTGCACAGACGATCTGATACAGGAAAACGCTGGATGCAGGCTGCTTACCACCGGACTGGATGGAAATCTAAGGGGGAGGCCTATGTTCAGCAGTGGACGTCCTATGGCTGAGATGATGGTGATGAAAGGTCCATATGAATAAAGACCTCACGGACTAAAATACTGTAATGCTAATATTATACACTTAAGAGATAATTTTCGGTATCGCCTCCCTAAAGCGCCGCCAATGGTGGACGACCAGCCCATGTCCAGCAGTGGATGTTCTACGGCTGAGATGATGATGATGATGATGATGTTATGATAAATGGAGGTAAGAAAAACTATGTTCGCACATTATTATATTGTGCGAAAGTCTCCAGCTCTACCCTCTGTACCAAATTCAGTGGTCGTTTTTTTCTGTTTTTAGAACACAGTATAAGCATCAAATCCCTACTATAATAATATCCCTTTCATTCCTATTTTTCCAAGACGCTACCACTCTTCTACCAAGCACCAGCCGTAGACATTATGCAGATAAGACGTCCGCTTGTCTTGTCGGATCGTATTTGAGCGCGCGATTCCTGTAGTACGAGAGCCAACAACGGAATTTCTACTTTCATGTTTTTATTCCTATTTTATTTCATGTTAGTGATAGTCGTAAACAGAAAACAAATTAGTAACAACAATATAGTAGAATTTGCTGTGCCCCAGGTTTTTTTATTGTCTAGTTGTCTTGTTTTACTTCAGAATCTAAAGGGTCTGTCGTATTTGCCAAGAGTCTAAGCTACCTTCATACATCGTCAAAATCGTTTCCGAAATGCTCTCTCACAATCTCTTGATCGATGTTCCATTCGATATTTTCAGTTATACAACATACATTCTATAAAAGAAGAAGTTATAGAAGAGAATATAATCGTTATATCTATTATATTATTTATTACATGATATAAGTGACGGAATATTTTAAATACTGTTCCGAAAAACTAATAAACCTTTTAGGCGCTTTGGTAAGTAGATAGTACCAATTTTAAACACTGGGTCACAGCATTCATAAAAAAAAGTTAACAATTATTTGTAGGTACATATAATTATTATATTTTATTTATATATTATATTATTTATTTCATTTAATATAGGTAATTAATAAAGGTGCATATTATAGACTAATTTTGTTTATGTGTTGATATTTGATACAAGCAATGATAGGCTGTTGTTTATTTTATGTTGTTATTAAGTAGTTATAGTTATTTAAATCTTTTAATGAAAAAATTTCAAAAATTCGGTGTAATTCCTGTAAATTTTCAGTTTCAGGAAAACTAGTAGAAAAAGCAAGTATTAAAACCGTCCTGGCATATTTTGAGCTAAATTATAAATAAATAAATAAACTGATGAAAGAATCACGTAGCAGGATCTCTGTCTATAAAGATTCCGAACATCTTTCGTGGATTCTTCTGCGTTGGATTCGTCGATATGCGGGAAACTCTATTTTTGCTTGCTCCATGAATATTTAATGCCGGTTCTATTTTGTTTAACGCTGAGATTTCTTGAACATTATTGATATTGGCTATGATAATAATATCTAATGGTTTTGATAGAAAAAATCAATTTACCTATAATTTTATGTGAAGTAGGATAAAGCATAAGTCTTAGCGAGCGTTTAGCACTTTCTATCACTACGCCACCACGGCTATGGAATACAGAACCGAGGGAGTGTTCTATAGAATATTAGATTTTTGTGTGATTTAAGAGTTTATTGATTTATAAAAAAGGGAATATGAGGTACTCGCTTCCCGAAAATGGAAAGCTCAAAATTACGTCCACGTGCCTCAGTAAAGTGGGGTCGTACTAGCGACTAATATTGTTGTCTCGGTCGCACTTCGATATTTAGTTCGTCATTCCATCTTTGTTGTTCATTATATTGCACTGTGCAAATTGCACAGTGCTCAGTGTTATAAGTCGGTTTCCATTTATTCCCTCGCTAAAGCTCGGCAGTAAAACCACCTCGTATACAATGGGTCTCTTTAGCCTCTTGTATAACAATCTACTATAATAATATAGCAGATAACTATAAAATATATCTTAATCTGAGATATAAATAAAACTTTCACCTAGTTTTCCCGCCAAAATGTCGCTCCACAAAATGGCGTCGCGTTATCTGTGACACGAAACATGACATATCGTTTGCGAATATGGCGCGGAAAAATTCAGACCGAAATGTTTGATTACTTTTCTCAGTAGGTTTGCAATAGAGTACTAAGTAGATTTCATGGTTTTTTTATATTTTAACCCCCACCGAAAAAGGAAGGGGTGTTTTAAGCTCAACGAGTTTATCTGTGTGTCTGACTGCGACATCGTAGCTTTTAAAAGGGGGCGGACCGATTTTGATGCGGTTTTTTTTGTTTGAAAGCTGACCTGATCGAGACGAGAGTGTTCTTAGCTATGTCTCATGAAAATCAGTTCAAGATTATCAGCTCTTTTTTAGGAGTCTAGTGAATTGAAAGAAATGAGCAACTTCTAGTGATCCGATTGACTCGAAATTTCGTATCCTGTCATTTCAATATTATTGCAATGACTTGTCAACTATGACCTGATGATTAGAATTATACCAAATAGCTTTTCAATAAACCTTGTTTTAAATACAGTCTTATATTACTAATTATGAAATTTATAGAATCGTTATTTAAATCTATAATATGTTGGAACTCGTGCGCGAAAGTACACTCGCTGCGCAGAAGCATCTCGAGCATGATGAGACAGAACAGCTGGTGCTGCCGGCGCTTGCTACGACTAAATTTTCTAAATATGTTAAATAGTCTAATAAGCTAATGTCCGGTACATTAGACATACCGGGTCAACACTGCCGATAATAGCTGTACCGAACGTTTTATTACCAGAAAGAAGATCTGGCACAACATTATCCCTACCTCTTTTGAGTTTGAGATCAAAGTTAAAGCAAGATAGACGAAGAGTCCAACGTGCTAATATTCCAAGTGCAAAGCAGTGGGGTTATGCAGTTTTAACCAACCATAAAATCTACGTCCAGCTAATATAACCCTATTGTGTAAACAAAACACACCTAGCTTGCACCACTGAGGCTGTAACAAGCTACAAGCCAACATTTAGCCGGCTCTACAAGCTTACTCGGTTAGAATATGAGTAGAGCGTGTAATTTGTGCAAGATTGACGTTGGAAATTTTGGTGCACCCTTTGTTTACTATATCGATGGAAAATAAAGCCTATTTTACACTAGGTTAAACGACAGAAATGTCGTGTTGAAATCGTGCCTTTTTAAGCGACTTTGAAAATGGAGGGCAGTTCTAATTCGACTGTATGTTGTTGTTTTTGTATGTTTGTTACGCGAATACTTCGCCAATTAAGTAGATGGATCAGTATTGATGATTAGTTTTTGATTGATAGGTCATGCTTTGTACTTGATTTAAAGGAGTTGTTGGTTTTTGGGCCACGTCGACTTTACATTATAATTTTGATTTAATTTGACAATAAGTTTTTCAAATATGCATAAATAATATATTTGGTATCGCCATTAATTACAATAAATCAAGCAAATGTTTTAAAATAAATTCTTAAATTTGAACGCGTGTCGCCATTAAAAATATTAATACCTACTTAACCTCACTTTATTCAGATCTACTTATATTATCAATGCGAAAGTTTGTGAGGATGGATGGATGTTTGTTACTCTTTAATCGATTGGGCTGAAATTTGGTATGTAGATAGTTTAAACCCTGGAATAAGCTTAGTTTATAGATAAGTCAAAGAGTCTTAGACTAAGATAAGGATTAAACCATCCTTTCCCAAAGTGGGCGATAACGCCCCGTTCTGGGCGCTGCAGGCCTAAAGTAGGGCGGTAAGAGACCCAGAAAAAAAATGGGGGCGTTGTGTAGAGGTTTGGGGGGCGACTTGTAATTTCATCTAGCTAGGAGGACTCTTAGACACCGACTGAACTCTCGACTCTCGAGTACAACTTGTGAACATCAACTAATATTAATTAAGAGATTGCTCAAACTTGGTTCGATATTTAGAATTAAATTATAATGAATTCAGTTTAGAATGAATGTTTAATCTCCGCTAATATAGCTCACAATAATCATTTATTTAATTTGACGTAATAGTGGTTTTTAGGTAGGGTATAAAATGGGGGCGCTAAAAAATAATTTATTCTCAAAGTGGGCAGTATACAAAATAAGTTTGGGAACCACTGTGATTAAACTGTGATGCAAAACTACCTGTCATGAATCAAATGCAATAACTTCCATCGCATGTCACCGCAACTTTCCGACTTTACCATAAAGTTTGTTCGTGAAAACGTAGTTAAGCCAAGCCATTGAAGATTACCGCCCAATCCAACTAGTTTATCCACAAAAATGTTCGCGGGAAGTCACGAACCAATTTTCAATATCTCGTGAGTCGCGCGTGACTATACCCCGCATTCAACCGTTGACTATACATCCATACAGACTTGACATCTTATTTTTTTTATTGTAAATCAGAGATAGAGATACCTGTGATCAGTTATCAGCATCAAACCGCTACAATAAAAAAAGGAAGTTTTATTTTCAGACATTACATCCATAGTACACATATACTTAATCATTGAAAATGAAATTAGAATTAAATTACATTAAATGAAATTAAATTAAATCAATCAAATCAAATTTTACAAAATTAAATTAAAGCAAGGTGACCTGCTGCAGGCCGGAAATTCATTGCTTATTGGGTGACATGAATATGGATTCATGCCGTGCGCACCGCTCGCACTTGACAATGTTATTGTTCTTGTTGAATTAATCGCTGTAAAACAACCTTTAACTTAATCAATGTCTATGGAAAGAAAAGGGCAACATTATTTAAAACGGTCTCCTTGACAAAGGTCCTAATAATGATAATAATTTCTTAGAAACACTGTTAAACACAAGGAATTTCTACGGGTAGAAATTCCTTGGTTAAACACGCCAATGGCGCGCCTGCTGCGCAAATTGAGGTGTTATTTATCTTGTAGCACAGAATACTAATAAACTTTTAGTGAAATAAAAATGTATCAAATGGCATGTATATTTTGATTAAATTGCAAATAGGGTATGGTGAACTTTTTTACTATAGAGCTAACCGTAAGATTGCGAAAAAATCACTTGTTTTATAGAAAAGGTCTTATGGTCTTACAGTAAAGATCCACTTTGCAAAAAAGTCTTATGCATACCATTTATCGAACAAACTAAACTTTAAATTATGTATCTTTTTTTTATCTGTTAGTATTAGAAGATATGCAGGCAACGTCTTGCAGCAATTAACTAAAACTTTAAAATTATACTAATTGTGGAAAAAAATTGGTTGTCTGTAAAGTCGGTTTACTGACGATAGTTGAACGTGACAACGTCTTAAGAAAATACTGATGGAATGGTAGCATTTTTCAAAAGAAAATTTTAATTTCATTTGTTTCACTTTTCACTGCACTTGATACTCGATCAAAACATGTAAATGTACTATAGTATAGCAGCTGTCCACGCAGACGCATCGCTCACTCAAGTAGGAGAGAGACGGATGTCGCTCGTTCCGCGCTCTCGCTTGCACTTCAAGCCTTACAGCGAGCGCCTCAGAGCGAGGTAACGCCGCATGAGTCATGTTTTTTCGTGCGTGCAGCCGGCTCTATCGAATTATAAGACGTTGTCACGTCAAAACACGCTATTGAAGTAGTGGGAAAAGACTCACTGCTCATAGACTTCAAATGAGTGACATGTGATACCCTTGTATTCAATTTAGTGTGTTTGTTCGCCATTGCCCATATCTCGATGGGATTTTTAAAATGTTTACGTTTAGGCAGAAAGGCACAACCTTGGGAAGGTGCCATGACTAAGGCCAATATTCGCTCCAGTTATAGAGGTGGGTCCAAGGATATTATTGGGTTTCCCATAGGAATGGATGGTTTCTATAAGGTACTAGTGTAAGCCCAGCGGCTTTGCCCGCTCGCAATTACGAAATATGGGAGTTTTATACCAAAACTTTGACGCCCTATTTGGATCCCTTAGTACAGAGAGCGCTGCGATGACTCTGCCCAATGAAGCCGTTTCATTTCAACTAATTACTCCCGAGAGATCATCAGTCTGGTGACGCGTGTGATTTGGCCTAATTTTGAAATATAAAAGACGGCTTCATGTGGATTTGAATGCCACATCAATTGCAGCGTGTCGTCTCTTTCTTCACTACTAAATACATTTGATATGAGAGCGCGACTACTTAGAAAACGTTCAATTCAATGCTCGCTGATTAATAATTGCTTCGAGCCTTAGAATGGGAATTATCAAAAATCCTTTCTTAGTACACGTCCGGATCACAAAAAAATGAATTCCAAGTTTCAAGTCTCTAGGGTCGGTGGTTTGGGCTCTGCGTGGAAGCGACCTGAAGCTCTGACAATATGAGTACTCCACTTAACCCGTATTAATTACTACAAATCAATTATTAATTGATTGACGGAGACGCGCATTAATATTTGAAATATACTTCCTTTAACACTCTATGAAATTACTGCAAAGAGGCAGTTATTCAAATTTAGGTACAGCAGCTAGCCAATTAGGTACCGGTACCAGACTTCCAAAATCTAAGTAGGTTGTCACGAAAGTCATGCGTTATTTTTATTCGTTTTTATGATGACCAAGAACGCTGCAGCTACTTAAAAGACCTTTTACACTACACTGAATCAGGGCCCCTAATTAAAGGCCCCCAATTAACAGCGATGAAATTTTTACTGCCTTACTGTATTAATGAATGAAAGAAAACTTTATTGGTACCAAAATATAACAGAAAATAACAAAGAAGAAAAACTTAAACGAAGTAACAACTGGCGGCCTTATCCCTCATAGTGATCTCTTCCAGGCAACCATTACTGTTAACTTATTATGGTTAAGGGACCCTGATTTAGTGTAGTGTAATAGGCCTTTTTACTTCTAGCTACTTAAATTATTTTTTGATTCTTACATTAACTAAATAAAATAAAATAAAAACTAACTAAGTACTCGTTTAACTATAAAAAAACAAATGGTCAGTAAAACTGATGGAATGGGCAGTGAAAACCACGATCTATTATAATCCACGATTAAACCTCGTGTTTGATCGAAATGCTCCAAATTTCTAATCAAAATACAGAAACAATGTTCATAACAACCGATATCCGCTGATTACTTGAAACTGGGTCGCGTCGGTAATTTCGTAGCTATTATCGCCGCATCAAAGCGTGTCATATCTGTTTTGGTTAGTCTTTGACGTGTATGCGGGTGATGGTTGGAATGACGGCTTTAATGGGTACATTAGCTCTTAATAACTCATTGAATTATGTATACTTGTATGTATTAATTAGGTAGGTATTTACTTGCCTTAATTTTTAATAACTAATCACCTGCCTGACAGCCTGGTTGGCACAGATGGTAGTAACTCTGCTTTCTGTGCCGTAGGCCCCTGGATCGATCCCCGGCCAGGTCAAACATTTGTGTGTATGAACATGTCTGTTTTTTCTGTGTCTGGGTGTTATAAGCGTATTAAGTATGTATATCAGTCATCTGGTTATCATAGGACAGACTTCTAGCCTTGTTTGGGACCAGATGACCGTGTGTGTAAGCTGTCCCGTATTTATATTATTATTATATTAATAATGAATCTAACATGCGTTTAGGAATATACCTCTACAAGAAGAACGCACAAGAAACTTGTAAAGTTTAATTTTTTTTTTTTACTGCGAGTTCTACAATATTTGGTTTGGTTACATTTGTTGGCTTATAAGGCTTTTTTTTATGATACTGAGTGACAAGACGAGCAAATCAGGTGCCTGATGGTAAGCATCATGATTGCCCATATCAGACACAGTGCCACCCAATGTTTTGAAATTCAAAATTCTGCGCGGCACTGCACTGCGCCTGTCACCCTGAGATATGAGTTGTTGAATCTCATCATGCCCAGTAATTTCGCTGGTAACAATGCACTTCAAACCGGAACACAGTAATGTTTGCACATTACTGCTTGGCGGATGAATAACTGGCAAAGGTGTGGTACTTCCCCAGGCGGCCCCCTGCTAAAGAGGCCTACCACTACAAGGGTAGGTGCCGGTTGGTGGCTATGCAGAAGTTTCCAGGCATCTTTGTCCTCTTTGTATTGGTTAACTTTATAATAATGTTAAAGTATAGTTCGACACAAAAGAGTAGAAAATAATGAGGGCGCCACTATCTCTTACAAGAGTAAAAACTATTTCATCAACACATACACTTTAAATTAGTTCCGTTTCTACTCTTTTGTGTCGAACTATAAGTACGCCTAATTACGAAGTACCCTTACAAAAGTTTCTTACATTATCTATCTGCATACAAGTACATACATTCAGGGCAATCTTGCCACTCGAATAGAGCCGCACAGTGGTCTCACTTACTATCTACACGAGTATCCCTAGAGAAATCATAGAGAACCCGTGGACCTGCACGTTATGCTTCGCAGACATTTTGTACGGAAATTGTGCGGTAATATTTTAGTCTAATAATCTTAGCTTGTCTTGTGGTTTCGCTGGGTTTTTGCATTTGTCAGCAAATAACTTTACACATAAAAAGGAACATCTTTGATAATAAATAAGTACCTACTTACTTACATAAATATATATATTTATATTATAATTCAAACACTAGTAGCGTAAAAATATATGTTTTGAAACTAATTTTTTTTACACTCTGAAAAGTATTTTTGATACTTTCTTCATTTGACCCTACCATGGCAAACCAAAAAGTTTATAATTTAGTTCGAAAAGTTAGTGGTTACTAATTTTGTTTGACAAAGTGTCTTTATTAAAAAAATACAGATTCTACAGCTACCTACTTACTACCTACCTTAACCAATGACGTTGAATCGCTTTCGTGCTGAGTGCTGAATACCACTAACTGTCGGCAGCGTACCCAAGATGCTTGGTAAAAAAGAGTCAAGATGACCTCTAATATACACAACATGTTATACTACTTCAAATGGAGACAAAATATTACCGATTCTGTCTCTCATCATGAACTATCAAACAAAAAATAATCATCAAAATACGTCTACGAATCTTCTACGAATCACCTCATTTCTGATTCGATCTCGCAGAGAAACATAACTGATTAAAAGTAGCTACCTAACTAACCCTTTAGAGGTAAGTTAAGTTAGGTACTAAACTAACTCTCAACTGGCAAGTCGTGAGGGCAATACAAAACATCCAGATTTGCCACCAAATTGGATTTATCAGTGCGTGCGAGGGAAATGGTGAAATAAACCGGGTGTAGATCGCTGATTCGATTCCGCGATCGTGAGTCGAATGCCAGAGATGCTCAAAGTTTGAGGCTGGAAGCTTATGTACCATATTTGGCATCGATAGGCCGTTAATAGTAAAGGACCTCTTAGCAGTTTGACACAATTCTATGGAAAATTCACCAAATCGATGTTTTGTACGAGTCCCCTTGTTCCTCGTAGGTATATCCTGATATTTTGAAGATGATGTTCCTATATGATGATGTAACTATATCCCTATCATCTCATTTTCTTCTTTCATTCCATTGATTTAGAGAAATGCGGAGATGAGGTACTGGCTTCTTGAAAATGGAAAGCTCAAATTAGGTCCAATTAAGTCCACGTACGTCAGTAAAGTTAATTGTTGTCTCGGTCGCACTTTGGTCTTAGGTACGTCTTTCTAACTTTGTTGTTTCAAATTGCACGCGCCAGTTGTAGAGTGAGAGCTGGAAGAACGTATCCTATCGTCCCTTTTCTTTAAATCAGTGATTCATTGTCATTCTTTTGTAAAAGATTGACAGCCCGTGTCGGTACGTGCCACGATTGCCGTGACACGGTGACGCGACGTGACACGGCGGGACAAATGAGGACACGTTGAGTGACAACGTCTATACATAACACACTTGATTTTGTCAAGGGTTTCACACTGGGAAAACTTATATTATTTACTCGTAGAGTACATAGACAAACAACCTAAAAGACTGACGCATTTTAGACAAAGATTGACGAGTGAAAGTAAGTAGCATTATGTAATATAGTACCTATACTATCATATGTCAGATGATGACTATTCCTAATATATTTTGATTTTAAACTCAAACTCAAAAACTCAAAAAGATTTATTCAAATAAGTAGTAAATATGATACTTTTGCAAAGCAATGAAGATAAACAGTAATGAGTCTACCGTGCGTTCGATACCTCTACGAAAAGAACGCACAAGAAGCTTGTAGGGCGTAATTTTTCAACTGATAGTTTTACAATATTTGGTTTGGTTACATTCGTTTGTTTGGAAGGTGCCGCGTGGCGGCTATGCGGAAGTTTCCAGGCATCTTTGTCCTCTATGTACTGATTGACTTTATATTCTTTTGCTAAAATTTTGTTGCGTAAATAACTGCACCACTGAAAATGCTATTAAAATGCATACTTATCTAAAGCTTACTTATATTTTGAAGATTAAAATACATATAATATAAGTTATATTTATTATACGTATGTTAGTAAAGGTACACAAAAAACACGGAAAATAACTTGAAACCCTGCTTCTCAATATTTTCAAATGCCAAATAATTTTCCAAATAAAATTAAGCCCAAAACAAACATAACTTAGCTAAATTACCAATAATATACGGGATGTATATATAGTAAACGAGTGTTTAACGATTGTAACTTGGACAGTAATTCACTAACTTACCCCGTTACTGCGTAATATATCACAAACAAATGCTATTTGTATTGATAATGCTTACACGACTTAAAAGGGCGCTGATAGCGGTATTTTGTTAAATATATCACTATAGGTATATGTTATAAAATCCTAAATGACTCTCAGCCAAAATGCCCCCTATCCAAAGCGAACGAAAAAACATTTTCAATGTTAAAAATCATTTTCCATGAAGATGTTTTTGGTAGGATTTCACTTCTTTTTTTTTAAGTTGCAAAAGTCAATAGTTTTTTTATTTTGTTCATTTAAAACCATTTTCAGATCTCTAGTTTATGTAAGGGATTACGGGGAAAAACGTTCCAAGTTATAGATTTTTATTTTTATTTTTGTGTACTTATAATGATACTCGTAGCTTGCATAACAAATTTTAGCTTTCTAGAACTTAAGGTATATGTTAATGGGTTAATTATATTCGGAAGAAACAGGGGAATAGAAAACAGCGATTTGGTAAATTTTCATAGGATTGTGTCAAATTCCTAGAAGGCGGCGTACGCTCTGAAGAATTGACACCTTTACATTCCAAATTCACTGCAAAAATAATGAAAATCCCGCAAAGTTCATATTAAACCTGTTCTTGCATAACCAATTTTATTTATATGTAGAATAAGGCATATTTTCAACTGTTTCATCAACATCAGGTTAATTGGAGAGCGCGATGGGCACGGTAATGACGTCATCGATCGCTCAAAAGAGGTTTCTTTTCAAAAATGTTGCAATCTCCTGTGCAGTATTTGAAGTGTTGCAATAATTAGCGGATATTTTGTTTATCTTGCTTTTATCCTACTAGGATAACGCTGAATAGGAAGGATTACATTTTTACCATAAAAAAACAGTACAATGTATTTTGGATAGAAAAATTGAAGCCCTAAAAATTAGGTACAATTACCTATCTGAGATCATTTATTGACAGCCTCGTTGGCTCAGATGGCAGTAACTCTGGTTTCTGTGCCGCAGGCCCCGGGTTTGATCCCAGGTCAGTTCAAACATTTGTGTGCATGAACATGTCTGTTTGATCTGTGTCTGGGTGTTATAAGCGTATATAAGTATGGATACAGTCATCTGGTTACCATTAGGCTTGTAGCCTATAGTTTGGGACCAGCTGATCGTGTGTGAAAGTTATCCCATATTAATTTTAATTATTTTATTTAGGTATCTATATGGTCTTTAAATTGAGCGCAGGTGGTACCTACAAACTTTTGATGAATTTACTGTCACTTGCTTTGCAATTGTGATGTTAAGGTGCGTTTACACTAGAGAGCCGAACACGAGCGGAGCACGAGCCGAACACAAATTCGTGTATGGACCCACATACAGAATGCCCAGAACAAGCGCTTCGAGAATTCATTATTATTATAATTAAAAGAAATCTATTAGTTATGCAAACTATATTATATTATTGTTTTAAGCCAATATGAATTTATGATATTATGAATATGAGGACATCTGTAGACGAACGAAATTTACCAACATAGCGTAGCGGATTAGCAAGTTGAAGTAGCAATGGGCGGCACATAGCACGTAGAACTGATGGCCGATGGGGCTGTAGAGTTGGAAAATGGAGACCATTGACCGACAAGCGCAGCGTAGGACGTCAACCCACAAGGTGGACAGAAGACCTGATAAAGACAGCAGGAGCACGCTGTATGCAGGCCGCTTACAACCGGACTGGATGGAAATCTATGAATAAGAATAAGAATATATTTATTGATAAACTATGTACATAAACAGATAGTAAACATGTAAAGTTAATTAGTCTCAACAGCTTGCCCTCTTCGAGCATACAATAGCAGTTATTATTATTGGCTGAGATGATGATGATAATTGTGAATGTGGCTTATAATCATTCATCAAAATTATCAATTAAGTAAATGTTTTATCTGCTATAATCTCGTAATAGTAAAAGCAAATTCACAAAGTGTTTTCTAAAACCAATTTTCTTGTAAAATTAACTTGCCTTCTCAGATTTTAATCAAAATATTAAATAGGAACATCATACCCGCAGCAATGGACGGGAATTATTGGAGAGCTTCGGAAAATTCGTGTAAAATTAGTTCGGAACACGTCAGCGGTAGTAATTTCGCAACTGAATAGAGGACAATTTGTGACGTCACACGCAGACATTTTCATATCATGGAGGTAGGAAGTAAATACATTCTCTCAATAACATAATATAAAATCACGCCTTTTTCTCTATCTTCTTCCTAGACTCTAGGAAAAAGATGCCTTTCTCTATCTTCTTCCTAGACTCAAGGAAAAAGACGCCTTTCTCTAACTTCTTCCTAGACTCTAGGAAAAAGATGCCTTTCTCTATCTTCTTCCTAGACTCTAGGAAAAAGATGCCTTTCTCTAGGACTTAGAGAAAAAGGTGTGATTTTATATTATGTTATCGAGAGAATGTATTTATTTCCTACCTCCATGATATGAAAATGTCTGCGTGTGACGTCACAAATTGTCCTAATAATCAATTCAGTTGCGAAAACGTTGTTCCAAACGAATTTTACACGAATATTCCGAAGCTCTCCAATAATTCCCGTCCATTGCTGCTTCTAGGCATCTTTTTCCTAGACTCTAGGAAAAAGATGCCTAGATAATTGATAGGTCCCCCCGATAAGATACTGCCGGCATATTATTATGTGTAACATACATAACATAACATAGAATCACGCCTTATTTCCAAAGGGGTTGTATCCAGGACTTAGTCCCATAGTAGGTACACCCACATTTCGCTAATACGTTATTGGTCCCAATTGGTGGTGTAATAGGGAGCGAGCCCATTGCCCTATACCGGGCACAGTTCTAGAGTCTAGACTCCAGGTAGGTGTTGAGTTAATTCCTAATGAAAAAATCCAATATTTAACAATTTGCCTGACTTGGGGATCGAAACCGGGACCTTCTGATCGGCAGTCGAGCTTGCGCCTACTACGCCACCCTCTGCCGGGTCTTACGGCTCCCACGGGATGAGAAAGGGGTCCTATTATTTATTGTATAGCTGGGAACCACACGGTTAACAAATCTACGTACCTACACATTTACATAATGCATTTCGTAGGTTTTGCGTTCTCAGGGTCCGGCCGTTATGGTCCCATTCCGGTACGCCCCAGACCATTACAAACATTAAAAACAACATTAAAAAATTTGTTATTCCGTTACGCTCCCACTATGAACCATGATACTTGAGCAAATACTGTTGGAAACATAAGTGTTTTGAGTCACAAAGCCTTTTGTTAATAGCAAAAATACCGCATCCAATATATCATATTCTCAAACAATATTGTGTTGGTTGAATTCCACACATAATTATTTCTCGCCGCAACGCAATATGTTCCCGAACTGCAGATGACAATTAACGCCCAAAATAGGTCACAGCCAACGATCGAGTTTATTACACCTATAATATCTAGATAGATGCCCTCTGGAGCAGCAAAAACGTAGAAAATGCGTCAATCAGTTGGACGCAATGGCATTCCTCACATTCAGGCTGACAGTCACCTTGCTACACGAATCAAAGTGAACACGAAAAAAAGAAATTTTAATGAATTTTAGAATTATTTATATGAAACCTCGCACACCTGTCCGATGCGGACGATACGAAGCGTATTTCGTTTCTCTTCTTCGCGGAACTCTTTATATCCAACACTATAAAAATAAAAACAACGATTTTAATGTACTACGTACTAGATTTCGCGTTCCGAACACTTTTCTCGACTAAAGTGAAGTGCAATCCGTACTTTAGTGTGTAGCTTCGACATCCATGCAGTATGAACGCATACGAAGCTGTGCTAATATTACGCGAAAACAAATGGAGTAGTATTTTGTTTTCGTTTGATTTAGTTACAAACTATTGTTAACGTTTTTTATTTATAACAATGTAATAAGTACTTAATAAATAAACGCAACTTATTAAACTAAATAACAGAATTGAGACAAATATTTTTAAAAAGGTTCATGTCTATCGAAGAATGTACGTCAATGATAAAAAATATATATACATATTTCAAACACGTAAATTAAATTTCAAATGTATGTCGTTGTTACGTACACACATAAGTACACACATAAAGAGTGAATTTGCTCTATATCCGTGAATATCTGTGATAACTCTAGACATTATAAGTACTCATAGGTCAGCCTATGCCACGTCAGGAATTGCTAGGAATCGGCCACATCATATTTACGGAATATTGCGAATAATAATCGAATATTAGTTTTGGAAATGTGCTAGTACTTAATGATTGGAAAATCGATCGCATAATAATGAATTACTGTAATAATTATGTCGCTCGAAAACACGGTCTTTAATTAGACTGCCTCGGTTGCCTAGTGGACGCAAGCTCTACTGCCGAGATATGAGGTCCCGGGTCGATCCCCAGGTCAGGATCTGTGAACAATAATACTAGATTGCACGCACTATGAAAATTAATTTTGGTAAAGAAAGGTCACGGACTTCTTCCGGGTAGAGAATATTATTCGCAATAATATTCCTCAACATCGTTACCGCTAACTAGGTGCTAACTTATCACCGTTTAATTGGTAATTACATTGATATAAAGAAAGGGGAAGATAAGGTACATTTATAAACAAAAATAAAATGAAAGGGACATACTTTATTTCAACTTTAAAATATCAGGATATAAATATATCAAATAGGTTTACTGTATTCGGAGGAAACAGGGGAATACAAAACATTGGTTTAGTAAATTTTCCATAGGATTGTGTCAAACTGTTAAGAGATCCTGTATCCTGTTAACAAGTGCATTACCGTACATATCTGTCATATACATATCATACCTACTTACAAAAAATATAAGAGCGGTCACACACTACGACCGAAACGAATCCAATCCGAATCCGTGAAAATACGGTCCGAATTAGTCGTAGAACTATTTGTGTGGTAGTTAACGTACTAGATACGATATCCGTCATCCGTTAATCTCCATTTCAAAGACGATATTGTCGGACGCAAGAAACTGTAGCCTTAATTTTACTGTCTTATGAAAACTCGCGCACTGCGTCCGGACCGAGTCCGATCTAAGTCCATGATCACTGATTAAGATCGGGGGTACTTAGTGCGTAAAGTAAGGTCAGTCTTTCTGGGGCTTAATTTTACTTTTTTTATGATAGTGAGTAACAAGACGAGCAAATCAGGTACCTGATAGCATCATGCTATCATGCTATCCCATATCAGACACAGTGCCACCCAGTGGTTTTAAATTCAAAATTCTGCGCGGCACTGCACTGCGCCTGTCACCCTGATATATTAGTTGTTGAAAATTGTCATGCCCAGTAATTTCGCTGGTAACATTGCCCTTCAGTCCGGAACACAATATTGTTTGCACATTACTGCTTGGCGAATGAATAACTAGCAGAGGTGTGGTACTTTACCAGGCGGGCCCCTGCAAAAGAGGTCTACCACTACACTACTACTGTCAGTTTTACAATGTTATAATATGATTAGGTAACATAATTTATTAAATATCCCGGCATCTAGACCCATTTACACTTTTCACGGACCTGAAATCTTTTACCTATATAATATGTAGGCAATTTATTTATAACTCCCGCGTCATATGAAGCCTTTGATGAGGTGGGGACTTCCAAGGCATTACACATTATACACGCACTCGCGTATGGAAAGTAGTGTGAAACCAGTATGGTTAGCAACGCAAATCAAAGTTACTATCTCTATACAAACATTTGAAAAAAAAAAGCAAGGCATAGGATTGGATTGTCTTTTAAAACTCATATTTATTTTCGATCAAATATAATATATTAATTAATTTAATATATTTAATATATTTAATGAGCGAATGTAGGTACTCTACTTATTTCTTTCCTCTCTCCCGTTTTTGAAATGTCTCAAAATTTCAAAAATGGGAGAAGCCACTATAGCTCGTGGAACACTGTTTTAACTAGTTCGGGAGTCTATGAAATAATAAAAATATCCGTCCCGTAGTTACGTCAATAAAGATATTGATTGAATGTGGTAAAAAAAGGTTAAAAACTCAGTATATCTTACCATACTTTTTCCTCCATTGATGTAAAGAAAGGGGGAGATAGGGTACGTTCTCCCAGCGCTTACTCAACAAATGGCGCGTGCAACTTGCTCAGTATGAAGTTTGCACAGTGACATATTATAATGAACAACAAAGATAGAAAGACGTACCTAAGACCGAAGTGCGACCGAGACAACAATATTATTCGCTCGTACGACCTTACTTTACTGACGTACGTGGACCTAATGGGACCTTATTTGAGCTTGCCTTTTTTGAGAAGCTGTCAAGTAGGTCGGTACATAGTAAGTACTTACCTAAGTATCCTGACTCAATATTAACCTAACACTAATATAAAGTTTTATTTTCTACTAACACGTGTTACTAACATCGTTTTTTAAGAATTGTAACTAACACACTATAAATCATAATGATCTGAAATAAAAGATTTTTATTTTATATTCTTATAATTATAAATTTACTAATATTTACTATAATGTCACATAATACATAAAATTTATTGGCATAGCATAATATAATAAAAATTAATATTATGATGAAATTGGAAGAAGCGGAAGTCAGGATCGTATAGCAAGTGGATAGAAATACTCTTTGCCTAACCCACAAGACAAGGCTGTATGTATGTATGTAAAATTAATTATAAAATTACATCATTTAACATGCTAACCGTACCGTCACTATCACATCTGTATAACTACACTAGATATTCTAGACAAGAGTAGAGTAGTTCTGTTTCAGAAGTTGCGGTTTCCATTATTCCAACTTGGTCTAAGTTATGTCTTGATTAGTCAGTACGAGAAGTTTAAAGTCAAGTTTCCTGTACGGTGAAGATGTTTGCATGTAAGTATTTTAGTGTACAAGCTTTTAAGAATTAGACTTTTTGTAAGATGATTAATTTGAGTTTAACATCTTACATAAAATAACTTTTTAAGTTTTTGACATCTTAATTTTTTTTTTATGGTAATGAGTAACAAGACGAGCAAATCAGTTGCCTGATGGTAAGCATCATGATTACCCATATCAGACACAGTGCCCCCAGTGTTTTAAAATTCTAAATCTGCACTGTAATACTGCGCCTGTCACCCTGAGATATTAGTTGTTGAAACCCATCATGCCAGTAATTACATAACATACTATAACATTCGTAAGCCCTACTGCCCTACTGTCAGGCAATAAGTGTAATTGAATTTTGCCATTAGGAATTTTCTTAATTTTTTATTAATTTGTAGGGATCCGTAATTCAAAAGGAAAAAAGGAACGCTTAAAGGATAACTTTGTTGTCCCTCTGTCTGTCTGTGTGTCTGTCCGTCTGTTTAGACACTTTTTCATGGGAACGCGTGGAGGTATCAAGTTGAATTTGATATGAAATACTGAGGGCTGCGGTCCCTTGTGGCTGTAAAAAAACATACTTTATGGCCACTTTACTGCATATTTTCAAACATTGGACAAGGGACTTTAAAGGGTAAAATGCGTATCAAGTTTTTGTCACTGATGTTAACATTTTCGTGGCGTAGTTTGATTTAGCCTTGGAATACAATCTAAGGGCGGCGGTTCGAATCTCAGTAAGATCTCCTTATGTATTTTATTTTTTCTTGTAAGTTTTTATTGGCAAGATACAAGATGTGCACATGAGCATGTCTGTTTGGTCTGTGTCTGGGTGTTATTAGCTTATATAAGTATGTATAATTATCAGTCATCTGGTTACCATAGTACAGGCTCCGCCTAGTTTGGGACCAGATGTAACCGTGTGTGGAAATTGTCGCATATTAAAAAATAATCACAAGTAAAGGAAAAAATCCCAAAACCGTAAAATTTTCAAAAAAGCATTGTACTTACATATGTTTGCTGTTTTTTGCAACTAGATGGCGCTGTATGTTCTTAGAAGGCGTAGCGTTTTTTGTTTAGGTATCTAGGTATGGAACCCTACACTATACATACATACTTATGCTTTAACTATTTATTTAAGTACAATGAAACCTCTGATCTCATCTCATCTACATTACGACCAGCATCCGTCAGAAAGAGGCGCTTATCTGCAAAACGGGGATTCCTAGCGTGCAACGTGCAGTTTGACCTAAGAATAAAGATCACTGGATATGCCAAGATCCTATTAAATTCTTCTACTTCTTTTTTTTATTATTTGGTGTTTGCGGGGGTGGTAAACAGGTGTATACATCACACATTTATATAATTGCGCAAAATTATGCAGAAAATAATGCGAATAAAAGCTACATACACAAGCACACAAATTGAAATACACTAGCATAATAACTGGCATCGTGATTTAAATAAGAATCCAATAAGAATTAAAAACAAACAATTAAGAATTGTTATATCCCGAAAGCTGATAAAATTCTCTTGTGATTTGATGTGACACAAAACAAGAAATTTTCAAATTGTTCATGTACTACGGCCACGGCAGACGGAGGGCGTAGGGTTGACAACTCCCGTCTTGAATGCTCTAAGGTGAAACGTGTAGTTTGACGAAATATGAAAATGTTGTGTCGAAAACGTTCCGTTTTACACAGAAAATGGACGAGAAATTCCGATTTAATATTATTGCAGTTGCACATTTAACAAGTGCATAGGTAATTCGAACAACTTAATCTGTTTAACATGAGTATAATTTAATTATTTTGCCGAATATAAACCTTTTTTACAAATAATAACTTTAATGGATTATTATAATATAATAATCCATGAATATTATTCATATCGCCGTGGAGTTACCGGTTTTAGAATAGTGATCCACCCTCTCTCCCTGTGGTTGCCGTAAGAGCCGGCTAAGGGTTAAGAGATCCAGAGGACGGACAGCAGCGTCCTCTGCGAAAATCATCGAACTGCGCTCGAAAACCCGCCTGCCAAGCGTGTCGAGTATTGGCAAAACCCCCCTTTATGGGGGAGGCCTATGTTCAGTAGTGGATTACCAACGGCTGAGATGATGATGATGATGATGATGATTATACTTACATATGTAGAAAAAACAAAAAATGACCTACAAATATCTTATTACCAATCGGTCGAAGATCTTTTGTAGCTTGTGTCGTATTATCTTTCTAATATTATATAAAGTAATTGTTTCGCCTCTTTGCCTATTGTCTGATCACGCCAAAACTACTGAACCGATCGGGCTGAAAGGAGACAGACCCAGAAGGAAGCTGGGCCCTGAAAACCTTACACTGTCTATCCCTTTGTCGCCGGGTAGATAATGTTATTTGCAATAATATTCCCAAACAGGGTAGCCCTCTTATTATCGCGGATTAATTTATAATTTGATTTAAATAAAGCTAAGTTAAGTAGATAAGTTGATGTGGCAATGGGCGGCACATAGCACGTAGAACATTAGTTCTACGTGCTATGTGCCGCTCCAACTCCATTGCCACATTGGCTTGATAGCCAATAAAATCTGTAAAGATCTTGAATGGAGTTCATACGGACCGGCAAGCGTAGCGTTGGATGTCTACCCACAAGGTGGACAGACGGACGGGATACTTAGACGGCAGGAACACGGTTGGAGTTGAGCTGCTTTTAATAGGTCTGCATGGAAACCAACGGGGGAGGCCTATGTTCAGCAGTGGACGTCCTATAGCTGAGATGATGAATGATGATGATAGATAGATAGATAAACACTGTATTGTTACACCACAAAACAATAAATCTTAAAAATTAAACAAAACAGTATGTTAAATAGTGCAACAATTCGCGGTCTTATCGCTATGAGCGATCTCTTTCAGACAACCGTGCAGGTAGAGTAGAATTCCGTAAACCAACTCCTTTAGTCAGATTTTAGTCCCTGGAATAACACAATAATATAGTTTTCAAGATGAAACACGCGAGGCACGCCCAGTTCAGTATGAAATAAATTAATTATTGAAGAATTCGAATTGTTTTTATACCTACCTCTTTACCGACTCTTTGTAAACATATTCTAGAATCTAGAATTCTGAATGTACTCGTAAATACACTCTTTTACATTTAATTCTGAACGAAAACGGCGAATGTTTCGTATTCAATAGGAAACTGCGGAAAACTTTCAAATAAAGTAAATGTTGAGTTTACAAGTGCACTTCAAATTCCAGCTAATTGTGAATTTTCCTCATATTTTTTAAGGAAATGTAAACGGTTTATGATTAAGCTATTTAACGCTGTATATGAAAATATTAAAATTTTACTAGCGCTGCGCTGTGGACCGTTACAGCCCTTATTTAGAATTTAGAGGTAGAATAGGAACTTATATAACCAAAACTGAAGCACCATAGGAAGCCAGCTAGGTAAGCCATCCATAGAAGCAATGCTAGGTAGTTCATGCAAAAAAAAACAGGGGATGATAATTATAAAATAATTTGAATTTATACTCTAACATAACGGGTTACCCCAATTACACAGCTCGAGTCAATTCATATGGGTTATGTGGACAACCCATATCAGAGTTTCATCAAGATTCCTACGCAGCCTCCGACATGACCTAGCAACTGCCCCCTACATATCTTATAGGTAACCTACAGGGACCTACAGTTTAACGTGACTTCCGAAACACTGTAGCGACCAGGTGGAAGTTCCACATGGTGACAAAAAAGGTGGACGGAGTCTTATGTCTTACGGAAACGTATACTTATACGAAAAGTGAAGCCACTTTTCGTTTTATAGGACTCCGTCAAACTTTTTTTTACATCACACTTTGGAAGATCTAAAGAATACTACATATAATTACGTAAAATAAAGACAACTAGGTTCTAGAAAACAGTAACAAAGATTCAGTAAAAAATCTAATTTACTCCAAACGAGTTTTCATTTATAAAAACCTGCACAAAGGAAAAAAATCTTAGAAAAATAAAAATGAACTGAATAATTGTTTGGATTAAATTTATTTTTTTACTAAATCTTTGTATTGTTATTTTCTAGAACCTAGTTGTCTTTATTATACGTAATTACATGCGGTATCTTTTATATCTTCGAAAATGTGGGTACGTGTAAGCGAGAGGGCGAATTAGCTTTGGACAGCGCCTTAAGTCGAGCCAGATGTCGAGCCAGATAAACGCCTATTATATTTTGGTCACGCCTACTTACCTCAGATAAGTTTTTGCGAAAAGGGGTGAGCTTCCGACCCTAATATCTTACTTCTTCCTAATATTATAAATCTCAAATCTGAGTACAATGTAAAAAAAAGTACATCGTGGTTTTACCCGCGTAGTCTTCGTTCCCGTGCGAATATCGGGATAAAAAGTACCATATGTGTTATTCCAGGGTCTAAACTATCTACATACCGAATTTTAGCCCAATCGGTTCTGTAGTTTTTGCGTGAAAGAGTAACAAACATTCATCCATCCTCACAAACTTTTGCTCGTTTAACATAGGATTATTCAAACTCAAACAGATTTATTCAAATAGGTCATAATCTGACACTTTTGCACGTCAATAAAGATAAACAGTACTGAGTCTACCGTGCGTTCGGAAAGATACCTCTACAAGAAGAACGCACAAGAAACTTGTAGGGCTTAATTTTTTCAACAAATGATAGTTTTACAATATTTGGTTTGGTTACATTCGTTTTCTTTAAAGGTGCCGCGAGGCGGCTATGCAGAAGTTTCCAGGCATCCAGGCATATTATAGTTTGATACCGTTTTACAGACATCTTAGAAACGGACTACCCCGCCTCATTGCGCTTGACTGCCTCGGTGGCGTAGAGGGCGCATGCTCGACTGCCAATCAAGAGGTCCCGGGTTCGATCCCCAGGTCAGGTAATGTTAAATATTGGATTTTTCCATTAGGAATTATCTCAATAACTGCCTGGAGTCCAGACTCCAAACTGTGCCCGGTAGATGGCAATAGGCTCGCCCCCTATTACACGGGACCAATAACATACTGGCGAAATGTGGGTGTATCTACTATGGGACTGAGTCCTGGGTACACCTCTGCCTACCCCTTCGGGAAAAAGGCGTGAATGTATGTGTTAGAAACGGGCAGATATTTTTATCAAGCATTCGGCAACTGGCGCGAGCCTGCGATGTTCCTACTCGCTACATTAGTTCCTAAAGCGATATATCAGGCTCAGAAAAAGCCCAGATTAGGGCTGTCCCTTCACCCTTTACATGTTCCTACTGAAGCCCTAGTTCTTGTTATCTTTGGCTGTTATCTCTTTTGACTGCCTCCGTGGCGTAGTGAGCGCAAGCTCGATTGCCGATCAAGAGGTTCGATCCCCAGGTCGGGCAGTGTTATTGGATTTTATATTAGGAATTATCTTAATGATAGCCTGGAGGCTGGCACTATGCCCGGTATATGACAATAGGCTCGCCCCCTGACAAGTGAGCAATAACATACAGGCCAAATGTGGGTTCTATAGGACTAAGTCCTGGGTACACCTTTTTTTTTTTTTTTTTTTTTTTTTTTTTTGGTGCCCGGGGAAAAATGCTTGACGCATACCACCCGCACCCGGGGGAGCGCAGGGTGGTTATGTGGGACTCCCCGCCGGCACAGCAACGTACCGACGTACGGTGCTGTGCCGGCGGGTATACCCACTAAAAAACCCCGGGGTGTTCCTTCGCGCCGCCATGTGTCGGGGCTGCGGGCACGCCGAAGCACTCATCCGCGGCCCCGACGGCGTTTGGTCCTCCGTGGAGGACCCCGCCACGGTGGGGTGAGGGTAATCCTTCACCCCAACCCTCCCAAGGGGCGCGCGGAAACACGCGCGCGCCTCCTCGCGGGCCCTTTAGGTGGGCAGCGGATACCCCCGCATCCGTTGCCCGGGCCCCACATCTTGGGCTTGGAAGGGTGTTCCGTGCCCTTTCGAACGCCTACCGAACGTGCGAGAGGACACGGAAGACCCATTCCCGCCCACCACCACCGCAGGGCTCAAGTGAGCCCCGCCTGCGCCATCCACTTTGCCCTATGCTGACTTCATAGGGACACGCGGAGGCGCAACCCACACCGCGGCAAGCCGTCGGCTTTCCGCCCCAATTCGGTCGCAGAGGATAGGGAGAGCGGCGCATCGTAATACCGACACTCCTCTTCCCCTGCGACCCCACCGCCTTCGCCATCTAACGGTGGCGACCCCGTTTGGACCGCGGAAGGCAGGAAGAGCGGCGCACCGCAATACCGGCACTTCTCTCCCGCCGCGGCCCCACCATTCGGCCGCGATGCGTCCCATACCGCATCGCGGCCCGCCTCAGTTGCGGTTCGTCCCACACCGAACCGCAACCTACTCGGATACTCACACTCAGCCTGGAGAACTAAGTGGAGCAGCCGACCACCTCGGGCTCCTCTTAGCTTCACCGTGGGCCCCTACCACGGTTACTGACCCCCACCGCCGCGAACCCCCACCGCCGCGAAAGTCCTGGGTACACCTCTGCCTACCCCTTGGGGAAAAAGGCGTGTCATCTTTTCACTTTAGTTTGTAACAGTTTGCCATGGGGTGCCGGCATTTTAATAGTACCCCACCCTTTCTACCCGGGGTTGACGTAAGAGCCGGCTAAGGATTATAAGATCCAGAGGAGGCAGCAGCGTCTTCTGCTTAAAATTCATCAAACTGCTCTCGCCAACCAGCCTGCCAAGTGTGGCGAGTATTCGTAAAACCCTTCCTTTTGGGTCAGGTCTATGTCCAGCTGTGGACTTCCTTCCTTTTGTAGTGGTAGGCCTCTTTTGCAGGAGGCCGCCTGGGGAAGTACCACACCTTTGCCAGTTATTCATCCGCCAAGCAGTAATGTGCAAACATTACTGTGTTCCGGTATGAAGGGCAATGTTACCAGCGAAATTACTGGGCATGATGAGATTCAACAACTCATATCTCAGGGTGACAGGCGCAGTGCAGTGACGCGCAGAATTTTGAATTTTAAAACACTGGGTGGCACTGCTTCTGATATGGGCAATCATGATGCTTACCATCAGGCACCTGATTTGCTCGTTTTGTCACTCAATATCATAAAAAAAAAAAAAAAAAAAGCTACATGATGATGATAAGTATACGATTTTTGCTAACATCTTTACGCTAGGTCACACCCCGGACACTCGACTCAATCCCATACAAAAGCCGCGCTATAACAACCTACTACACAGACACTGCACACATGGAGTTTTGTACACGTGCAAGTGTGTGTGAGGTAATTTCCTATAGAAGCGGGGCTCGTGGAGAGCTCAATCTCACTCGCGGGGTGAGAAAGGCCCGATTGGTGGACGGATGACAGTGTCCATTCTATACGTAGATAGTTTTATTATCTGTTCTGTGACTAGGGATAATGGAAGCTACTGGAACAGCTAATTTTTCTCTTTATTACTACCCAGATGCCCAGAATATATAGGTACATCATATACATACATAACATACATTCACGCCTTTTTCCCGAAGGGGTAGGCAGAGGTGTACCCAGGACTCAGTCCCATAGTAGATACACCCACATTTCGCCAGTATGTTATTGGTCCCATGTAATAGGGGGCGAGCCTAGTGCCATCTACCGGGCACAGTTCCAGACTCCAGGCAGTTATTGAGATAATTCCTAATGGAAAAATCCAATATTTAACCACTTTGCCTGACCTGGGGATCGAACCTGGGACCTCTTGATTGGCAGTCGACAGTTAAGTGGTAGGTACATCAACTTAAATAATCTTAATTAATCTTAATGGTCGACAATGGGTGACCTAATCGCTGTAAATGATTTGTAGGCAACCAGCCCGTACAAGTAACCATATAGGATATTTTATTATTTGCTATGTAACAACCCTAGCTCTCGCTCCTTTGTCGGGACTCCCTCAAGCAGAGTTTATGACTGGTAATCTGTTCCACAGAATATCTGCTTATTCTTAATTCCGTTATTCCGTGAAACTCTTTAAATAATGCTCAATGCATTTGTGATATCAAAGGGATAGTTGAATCGGGGAAATTACGGTTATCGCTAACAATGCGACCTGCGATAGCAATAAATTAATGTAACTTTTGCTGTTTCCAAAAATTACGCCTAATTTATTGTTCCTATTCAAATTCAAATTATCTTTATTGGATTTTGTATGCCATAGGTGGCAAACAAGTACTTAACTTACAAGTGACCCTTAGTAATTTGTATTTTATTGGTAGAGAGGTATAGGAAGAAATTATAAGTAACTACCTACTTAGAAAGATATGAAGGTAGGTATATAAGTAAGTATCTAATGATGAATATAAAGTGGGTAACTTTTATAAATGGGATTTGTCACCGCCTGTGCTTATTTTTTGTTGAAAATTAGGTACACACGGGGTAACTATTTGCCAGGTTAAATATATTTTAATATAAGGATTATAAAGTTATTAAGGTTTCGCATAAAAATATAATAGTGTTTAGGCTATTTATTTATTTATTTATTTATTTATAATTCAGCACAACGCTAGGACTAACTTAATGCTAGTGTAGCATTTTCTACCAGTTATCCCAAAACTAGAGAAAATGTTACAGAAATTCTTCCTTAATATTGTATTTTCATGTCAAAAATGTATTTCACAGATGAAAATATACGATATTTTAACTGCGTGAAAGAGGACATCGCCTACACTTTCACGCAATGAAAAATAAGTGAGATCAGAAATGAAGGACGTTAGACAAGAATGGAAGCACGTACTGTACCGACCACACCTAGAGTGAGATGAGGGTAGCAAAAAGAATTAGAGTCACAAAAATATCACTAACCTTGTACGGTCGTTTTATCTTGACGATGCTGAACATAGGCTCTGCAAAGTTTGACGCAGGTGAACTCGGAAAAGGAAACTGTTATTCCCAGATAAACAAAATATACGAACAAATAAGTATATTGTAAATGTAATAATCAGTTCAGTTCAATCATTATAATAACGGTAGAGGGGAGGGCAGAGTGTCTTTATTGAAAAAAGACTAAACAATAGAGCTACCTACTTACTGTCTACCCCAACTAAATACACTATACCATAGAACACTTCGAAAATCCAACAACTCATATCTCAGGGTGACAGGCGCAGTGCAGTGACGCGCAGAATTTTGAATTTTAAAACACTGGGTGGCACTGCTTCTGATATGGGCAATCATGATGCTTACCATCAGGCACCTGATTTGCTCGTTTTGTCACTCAATATCATAAAAAAAAAAAAAAAAAAAGCTACATGATGATGATAAGTATACGATTTTTGCTAACATCTTTACGCTAGGTCACACCCCGGACACTCGACTCAATCCCATACAAAAGCCGCGCTATAACAACCTACTACACAGACACTGCACACATGGAGTTTTGTACACGTGCAAGTGTGTGTGAGGTAATTTCCTATAGAAGCGGGGCTCGTGGAGAGCTCAATCTCACTCGCGGGGTGAGAAAGGCCCGATTGGTGGACGGATGACAGTGTCCATTCTATACGTAGATAGTTTTATTATCTGTTCTGTGACTAGGGATAATGGAAGCTACTGGAACAGCTAATTTTTCTCTTTATTACTACCCAGATGCCCAGAATATATAGGTACATCATATACATACATAACATACATTCACGCCTTTTTCCCGAAGGGGTAGGCAGAGGTGTACCCAGGACTCAGTCCCATAGTAGATACACCCACATTTCGCCAGTATGTTATTGGTCCCATGTAATAGGGGGCGAGCCTAGTGCCATCTACCGGGCACAGTTCCAGACTCCAGGCAGTTATTGAGATAATTCCTAATGGAAAAATCCAATATTTAACCACTTTGCCTGACCTGGGGATCGAACCTGGGACCTCTTGATTGGCAGTCGACAGTTAAGTGGTAGGTACATCAACTTAAATAATCTTAATTAATCTTAATGGTCGACAATGGGTGACCTAATCGCTGTAAATGATTTGTAGGCAACCAGCCCGTACAAGTAACCATATAGGATATTTTATTATTTGCTATGTAACAACCCTAGCTCTCGCTCCTTTGTCGGGACTCCCTCAAGCAGAGTTTATGACTGGTAATCTGTTCCACAGAATATCTGCTTATTCTTAATTCCGTTATTCCGTGAAACTCTTTAAATAATGCTCAATGCATTTGTGATATCAAAGGGATAGTTGAATCGGGGAAATTACGGTTATCGCTAACAATGCGACCTGCGATAGCAATAAATTAATGTAACTTTTGCTGTTTCCAAAAATTACGCCTAATTTATTGTTCCTATTCAAATTCAAATTATCTTTATTGGATTTTGTATGCCATAGGTGGCAAACAAGTACTTAACTTACAAGTGACCCTTAGTAATTTGTATTTTATTGGTAGAGAGGTATAGGAAGAAATTATAAGTAACTACCTACTTAGAAAGATATGAAGGTAGGTATATAAGTAAGTATCTAATGATGAATATAAAGTGGGTAACTTTTATAAATGGGATTTGTCACCGCCTGTGCTTATTTTTTGTTGAAAATTAGGTACACACGGGGTAACTATTTGCCAGGTTAAATATATTTTAATATAAGGATTATAAAGTTATTAAGGTTTCGCATAAAAATATAATAGTGTTTAGGCTATTTATTTATTTATTTATTTATTTATAATTCAGCACAACGCTAGGACTAACTTAATGCTAGTGTAGCATTTTCTACCAGTTATCCCAAAACTAGAGAAAATGTTACAGAAATTCTTCCTTAATATTGTATTTTCATGTCAAAAATGTATTTCACAGATGAAAATATACGATATTTTAACTGCGTGAAAGAGGACATCGCCTACACTTTCACGCAATGAAAAATAAGTGAGATCAGAAATGAAGGACGTTAGACAAGAATGGAAGCACGTACTGTACCGACCACACCTAGAGTGAGATGAGGGTAGCAAAAAGAATTAGAGTCACAAAAATATCACTAACCTTGTACGGTCGTTTTATCTTGACGATGCTGAACATAGGCTCTGCAAAGTTTGACGCAGGTGAACTCGGAAAAGGAAACTGTTATTCCCAGATAAACAAAATATACGAACAAATAAGTATATTGTAAATGTAATAATCAGTTCAGTTCAATCATTATAATAACGGTAGAGGGGAGGGCAGAGTGTCTTTATTGAAAAAAGACTAAACAATAGAGCTACCTACTTACTGTCTACCCCAACTAAATACACTATACCATAGAACACTTCGAAAATCCACAGGCCGACATGTCAGCCTATAGAAAATCCAAGTGCTCTAAACCACTGTCAGATGGCAGCGTACCCAAGATACTGGCGGCATTGCCACGTTGAATAGCAATGCTTATACGTTGAGCCAGATAAACGCCAGCATTTTGATCACGCGTCGCCTCGACCAAGCGCACAGTTAGATTATAATATTATTGTTATAATAACAGTTTTTTTCACTAGTTTACATGAGCTCAAGCTCGCAGAGCCTATGTTCCGACTTGCCAAGATAAAACGACTGTATTGTGAATATAATAATATATTTTATTATAGCAGCGAGTAAATTCCTCTTATATCTTATATTTAGTATACTTGTTCGAACATACGTATAAATAAGTATGTACCTACCTGTGCAATACCTACAGATAAGTTATAACTGAACTCGAAACTGATTTAGTTATTGTTCCGTTAGTACCGCCCCCAAGTTTATCACCCGTGAGAAAGCACACAGGTGCACAGAAATTAGACTCGAAACAGTCAGCTATCCAAGAATTATTATCTTATGTTAAAACAGTTTCCTTTAGGTCCTACAAAAACTCGGTTTGTATTCGAGGGATTAGAACGAATATAAATAAACAACTTAAGGTGCCATTTGGTATCAAGTGGTTTATTTTTGGAGCAAGGACGAATACGGCTTTCCACGATACTTTAGACTTTAATTGATGTTGCGACAACTACTTAGCTATTTACATCCTACTTAGGTATCCTATATTATATACCTATAGTATTATTATAAATCTCAAATCTCACTTGTAAAAAAAAGTTTGTAACAGGTAAACAAAACGATAGCGTGTTCTAACTGGCACCTAGCGCCATCTAGGGCTATTATTTTGTGTGTTGAAAGGAACCTTTTCACTGAACCGATTGGGCTGAAATTCTGTATGTCGGTAGTTTAGACCCTGGAATAAAATATAGAGTAAGGATTTTTATCGTGATATTCCCACGGGAAAGAAGACTACGAGGATGAAACCGCGGGACACAATAATAACATAAATTGCGCAAACATAGCCTCAGTTGCTAAGTAGTCTTGGTAATCGGCAACAGATTTTAGTCGCCGCAATTAGCAACTGCCGAATTTGTAATATAGTTGTGTCAAATTCCTGGCTTTCCCTATCGGCAATTTCAAAGGTTTAATAAGTTTTGCGGCAATCGAAAACTGGGAATTTTTGTTACTACAACCGGAAATTTATCACGAAAGCTTCCAAAAAATTTATAGTGTCTCAGTAAATAAGTTGATGGTTTCTTTAACTGAAAAAAGTCATAATATGTTTATAAAACTATACGTAAGTAGATTTTTTATGAATCTCACTATGAAGCGCCTTCTCATAATATAAAACAACCACCGAAGCGCGCTTTGCTATATTAAAATAGTCAGGCGCTTGGCAATTAATTACGATGCGGACGGCCAATTACTCATTGTTCATTAAAACTGAAACACGAACCGACGTAATATGACTGCGAGGGTGATATTATGCAGTCTAATAATTTATTATAATGGTAACAAATACTAACAATTTGCATAGGTAACATTTGCAAATTTTTAGTATTTTTTACACCGGCTGTATAATAGGGCCTTATAGCCTAATCATCCAACCAAGCCGCCTGCCAAGCATGGTGATTATGACAAAATCCCCCATATGAATAGTTTATTGCGTTCCATGGAGGAGGCCTATGTTTTCCGGCGTATTTTCGGATTTCCGGCTGATGATGATGATGATGCAAAAAGTTTGCTTCATTCTCCATTATCTGCTTGTATTAATCGATTGAGGGGTCTCTCAATACAAAATAAATTGTTAGGGCAGGGCCGTCTTTACCAGGGGGTGCAAGGGGTGCGGCGCCGTCAATAAAGTGTAAATTCATTCATTTGAAAGGGGAAAAAAAATTAGTGTATTGTGTTTTCTTGGTAGACTAGGACCCCTTTCATACTGCAGTGTGTCGTCGGTCGCGTGCCACGCTGCAGTGTAAACAAAACGAGGGCGCAGGCTGAGTCCCGCACCCCGGCGCAGAATAGACTTAAGACGGCCCTGTGTTAGGGGCATACCTTACCTTGGTAAATACGTATTTTATCATCATCATTATCATCTCAGCTATAGGACGTCCACTGCTGTACATAGGCCTCCCCCATAGATTTCCATCTAGCCCGTTTGTCATGCTAGGTCTGGAGAAAGCCATAGAGCTCCTGACCAATTCTTAATAGCAAATTTCATTAGTACGAACAGTATTTGCCAAGGCGTCTTGCCTGACTGGCTACCTCGGATCTAATATCTATGGGATCCTATGGAATAGATAGCAATTGTGATGGTTTAATTAACCATGTATGCCATTTGACACAAGTAAGCATATATGTGCTATGTGTAGAGTGTGAACACACGGCATAGTTTAGAGCGGTAGAATCGGAAGCCATTACACGACATAATATCATCAGGAATTTTTCCCAAGAGGGCAGCCAGAGGGTTACCCAGGACACATAGGTAGTCCCATAGCAGTTAGCAGACTCCCGTCACTCAATACAATCGCCCGCGCGCAGTAGCTTACTACTGAATAGAAAACATAACGTGTGTACACGCTTCAAATGTGTGCGTAAATACGGGCGGTACTGCCTCGTTGACTGCCT
Organism: Hemistola chrysoprasaria; assembly: GCA_947063395.1. Taxonomy (NCBI): domain Eukaryota; kingdom Metazoa; phylum Arthropoda; class Insecta; order Lepidoptera; family Geometridae; genus Hemistola; species Hemistola chrysoprasaria. The sequence continues at coordinate 8,012,876 of OX346731.1, read as the reverse complement.
GGTCGCAGACTGGGGGATAATGGTAGCTTTATGACATTATCATTATAGACTAGCTGTGTCCTGCGTTTTTACCCACGTGGTCTTAGTTCCCGTGAGAATTTTGGTATAAAAAGTTATTCCAGGGTCTAAGCTATCTACTACTTCAGCTCAGCTTTTTGCCAGCTAGATGGCGCTAGAGTCGAGTTAGAACTCACTAGTGTTTTGTTTACTTGTTAAAAACGTAACTTTTTTACTTTGTACTTCTTAGATTAGTAAGATGCATTGCACCAGTTTATGTTTTTAGTTCTCAATAGGCCAGAGAATAGGCGAAAATTCCTAAACATTGCCCGGCCTGGGAATAGATAGATAGATAATACTTTATTGTACACGACACTTATAGAACTACAGGAGGACACAAAGGATACAGAAAAAACTATACGACTTAAATGTACAAGCGGCGGTCTTATTGCTAATAAGCGATTTCTTCTAGACAACCGACTGAACCGGAAATTGAACCCGGCTCATGATCACAGTAGCTTAAGCAGACGAAGCACTACGCCACCAAGTATCATCATTATCATCATCTCAGCCGTAGGAAGTCCACTGCTAGACATAGGCCTGCCCCATAGGGAGTATTGACAATACTCGCTACGTTTGGCAGGTGGGCTTATTTATAATTCAAATGATTAATCAAACTTAATATACGGAACTTAATGACTGCCTCGGTGGCGTAGAGGGCGCATGCTCGACTGCCAATCAAGAGGTCCCGGGTTCGATCCCCAGGTCAGGCAAAATGTTAAATATTGGATTTTTCCATTAGGAATTATCTCAATAACTGCCTGGAGTCTGGAACTGTGCCCGGTAGATGGCAATAGGCTCGCCCCCTATTACATGGGACCAATAACATACTGGCGAAATGTGGGTGTATTAACTAAGGGACTGAGTCCTGGGTACACCTCTGCCTACCCCTTAGGGAAAAAGGCCTGAATGTATGTTATGTGACATGTCGGCCTGTGGATTGTCGAAGTGTTCTATGGTATAGTGTATTTAGTTAGGGTAGATTTAAGTAGGTAGCTCTATTGTTTAGTATTTTTCCAATAAAGGCACTCTGCCCCTTATAAAAAAAATGCACTTATGACATTAAATCTAATTTCATGTTAACCCTAACAAGCCCCCGTGTGTTTCCCGTTAGGTTTACTCCAGTTAATTAACTGATGCATTGTAATCCCAGTGATAACGCACGCGTCACATAGGTCGGTTAATATTAATGTGGTTGACATACTTATGAGCGTTGCCCTTGTTGTTTATGGGATAAGTTACTGTGGACTTTTGGACTGAATTTTTTTACATAGTTTTATATCGTAGCTCTTTTACACTTCATGAGAAGGAATTTATATGATTAAGTACCAACATGTTTGCGGCATCTAGTTAAGGAAGCATATATATATATTTTTATATCAATAAATTTTAATGCATCTCATGTCTCGACGCCATGATAGATCTCCTTATCTCGTCCTACCACGTGTTAAACAACCTTTAACTGCTTCCTTTCCGTTAAGTTTTCCTCCAAGGAAAACAATTAAAAATCTTTATGTTTTGTCACCCTGTCATTATAAAAATAAATTAAACATTCCTTATTAATACTGTGATATTTATCGTAAAGTTATTGCGATAAAGTTGTAACGGTTATCATTTTCAAGATATCTAAGGTTTAATATTGCAAAAAATCTTGGCCACCAAAATAATCTCTCTTTATTTTAACTGCTAGAGGAAGTTTGTTTATAATTTTTATGCCCTTGACAGATAAAGAGAGACACAAATAGGGAACGGAGTGCTCAGGTGGTCCGGACATGTGGAGAGGATGTATGAAACGAATTTACAAAAGAGATTTATAAGGCAAGTGTGAATGGTCAAGTCGGTAAAGGTCGATTTAGACGTACTATTCATGGACAAATTGACAGGATGGTTTAGTCACATAGTTCATCCAGGTCTCTTTAGGATGCCCCCTCCTCACGATAATAATTTGCATTTATATCTGTAACAAAACTAGTTACCCCAATTACACTGCTTGAGTCGATTCATATGGGTTATGTGGACGACCCATATTGTCAGAGTTTCAGGTCGCCAAGATTCCTACGCAGCCTCCGACATGAGCTAACGACTGCCCCCTACATATCTTATAGGAAACTATAGGGACCTACAGTTTAACGTGCCATCCGAAACACGGTAGCGCCCAGGCGAAAAGTCCAAATGGTGAGATTCGATCCAGGGTCTCCGGATTTAAAGCCGGGCATATTCCCGCTGGACCACGGACGCTACATTGATCTTCATCGCTGCTTTGTGTGCCGCAGGCTCCGGGTTCGATCCCCGGCCAGGTCAAGCATTTATGTGCACGAACATGTCTGTTTGATCTGGGTGTTATAATCTTATATAAGTATGTATATCAGTCATCTGGTTACCGTAGTATAGGCTTCTAGCCTAGTTTGGGACCAGATGACCGTGTGTGGAAGTTCTCCCATAATATTATTATTATTAAGAATAAGAGTAATACATAATATGCAGACCAATCCTCAGGCTATAATGGAGTCCCTAGCCCCCAAACTAGGATACCATGTGTCGTGGGCGCTAGTCTCCTCACTCTCCCCTGAAGTCTAAAGAAAATACCTATAGGTGTTATAGGTAATCATTGTAATCGATTACCTATGATATAGGTATGTCGTTACAAACACCCGTATATTTGTAAAATTCCATGGTTAATAATATCAGTTAGAAACAGTTTGACATGGATGGAAAGGAATGTATTTTACATATCTCTAACATATTTGTTATTGAATAATATTATTTTTATGATGTAAGTGAACGCTCTTGAACCTTTGCCTCGCCTTGTCTCGGTAGCGAAGTGGGTTCAAGCTGCCGATGAGGTCTCGGGTTCTATCCCCAGCCAGACAGCTCAGTAGCTGGGAATACGTTAACCCCCAATTACATGGGACCAATAATACAGACCAGCGAAATGTAGGCGTACCTAAAATGGGACCGAGTCGCATGGGTAAACCTCTGTCTAACCCTTTGGGAAAAAGGCGTGATGGTATGTCGAACCGTAGCTTTTGGTTACTTATAAAAAGATTAATTATATTGTCTGTCTCGTTGGTGTAGTAGACGCAAGTCTTCTGTTATTAGGTCCTAGGTTCGAATATAATTTGTTTCACCGGGTAAGCTAGTTCGCAATAACTGAGGTTTTATTTCTAAGTTATATTTATTATGTCATCTATTATTTTTTAGATCAATAAATAAATAAAAAACTCACAGCAAAAAATATATTATCCTGTCTTTTTATTATTTTTATTATACGCATTATAATAATAATATCATCTATTATTATAATTAATCATTCTTACTAAAATAAATCAATCAAAATGCATTTGATTAAAACGACATTGATTTTTAATTCAATTCGTCATCAAAACCAAATGACAAGGCTAACTTGTATGCGTAAATTTTTTTTTGTAATTTTATGGGCGCTGTATCGAGTTTATTTATGTGTTATTTACATGTTAATGTATTTTAGGCTGCAGACACACCCGGGAAACTCGACTCAATTCCATACAAAAGTCACGATATAACTACCTACTACACAGACACTGCACACATGGAGTTTTGTACACGCGCGAGAGTGTGCGTGAGGTGATTTCCCATAGAAGCGGGGCTCGTCGAGAGCTCAATCTCGCTCGCGGGGTGAGGAAGGCCCAATTGGTGGGCGGATGACAGTATCAATTCTATACGTTGTATTATCATCTGTTCTGTGCTGCAGATTAACATAACATACATTCACGCCTTTTTCCCGAAGGGGTAGGCAGAGGTGTACCCAGGACTCAGTCCCATAGTAGATACACCCACATTTCGCCAGTATGTTATTGGTCCCATGTAATAGGGGGCGAGCCTATTGCCATCTACCGGGCACAGTTCCAGACTCCAGGCAGTTATTGAGATAATTCCTAATGGAAAAATCCAATATTTAGCACTTGCCTGATCTGGGGATCGAACCCGGGACCTCTTGATTGCAGTCGAGCATGCGCCCTCTACGCCACTGAGGCAGTCTGCAGTGCTGCAGATTAGGTAAATCATAATAGATAACTGCGCTCTCAGAAGGTAAAAAAAACCTGTATAAAATCGACTATTATAAAAAATATATATATAATGGGGGAGGCCTAAGTTCAGCAGTGGATGCCCTATGGCTGAGATGATGATGATGATGATGAAAATTCTATTTTTTAAAGTGGCTATTACATTATTACATTATTTAGCGATAAGACCGCCACTTGTACTAGCCTAAGACTATCTGTACCTACTTTATTTACATAATATTATGTTCGCTGTAAGGTGTACAATAAAGTGTTAATCTATCTATCTATCTATCTATTATTGTTATAAATTATAACCATATTAATTATATTAACTTAACCAATATTACTTGACCGGTGGTTATATCTCTTCTCGACCAACCACCATTATTATGCACCATTTAAGGAGCTGATAAAAATGACGATCAAAACCACATTAACCTTAAATTACATAATAATAAATTAACGTGAAACGCATATTAACTAAGTATTAGTTTAACCAAAGAGCATGGCTTTTGTGCAACTCACATCAAACTAAACAACTTCTTTCATACAGACAATCAAAATATGTTTCCTCGATATTGAGAAATTCTTTCTTTATAAAGAGGTTTAGTCTCAGGTTGATCCACCCCCTTCAGTATTACTATATCTTAAAACGGTAATCATGTAATAGGTTATGATAATTTTTATTTTATTGTTAGTTATTAATATATTTAATTAACTTTTTAGTAGCACTAAGTTTGGCGGTTTGGTTTTACGCTGTAATGTCAACTTAGTAGTAATAAATAAATAAATAAATAAATCTTTTTGTAACAGCTCGTATAAGTATGTCAAATTTCAGCTCAATTTATTCACCATTCTAAATACTTACGATAAAACGTTATAATTACCGATAGTTGAAATCAAATGAAAGCGTGGACCTATAATGAACTAGCAACTAATGCATTCCCAACAAAATGACCCGTCAACCAAGGCTATCATGATAACGTATGGAATCCGTAAACAAATACTTATCCGATAGTAACTTCTATGTAATGACGGCTGAATCCTATCTCAACAATACCACACTTAAATATTCAGCGGGAATCGTTTCTTAGCCAGTTAAAACGCAATCGTTGTGAGCCACACACGTGAGAAAACGGCTATTCAAAATGTTTATAGTTTTTACGCTCGCTTATATTGTTAGTTACGCGGTTGCTGCCCCCAGCAGCCTTGACTTTGCGCCTATAAATGAATTCTCGCTCAAGTTACTCGACCACAGTTACGCGTACCAGGACAATTTCGGCAGAAGCAATATAGCATTGTCACCCGTTTCTGTGTGGGGCATTTTTTCTTTGCTCGCTGAAGGATCATCGGGACAAACCTTTCAAGAGTTGATTACGGAGCTAAAACTGCCAAATGATCTGAAATCCACTCAGACGCTTCATGCTTCCGCCAGCAACTTGCTAAGAAGTGATTACCAAGATGTTATTCTCAGAGGTAAATCTGCCATGTTCCTCGACTTCACACTTCCAGTACACCCAGAGTTTTGCCAAGCTGCCCTATCTTACAACATGGACATCTGCTCCGTCAATCCGACAGACGTAAAAACTTTAGCCCAAGATATCAACCGGTATATTTGCCTCGCCACGGAAGGAATGATATTAAAAGCAGTGACTGAAGAAAATTTGAAAAACCTGCGACTTATTTTAGTAGACGCATTATACTTCAAAGCTAATTGGACTGTGCCTTTTGACCCGACGCAAACGAAAGCTGAGAACTTTTACGATTACCAAGGGAAGTCGATTGGAACGATCAATATGATGTACCACAAAGCTCCTCATCGCCTGGCAGACGTCAACCAGATCGGAGCTCAGGTTTTAGAGATGGCGTATGGAAAGAATGAGGAGTTTTCCATGCTGATCCTTCTACCATTCGACGGAACGCCTTTGAAACAAATGTTGGAAAACTTGGCTTCACAATCTTTGGATTGGATAAATGAATTGAGAGCCGATGTCAAATCAGAAATTGATGTCTACATCCCTCGTTTCAAGGTATCTTCTCAATTAAATCTGATTCCTCCACTTCAATACACTGGTATCCAGTCCATTTTTGATATCCAAAAAGCTGAGTTGCCTGGAGTTTCTGATAGTCCCTTATACATAACTTCTGTGACGCAAAATATCAATTTGGAGGTGACCGAGGAAGGGACAGTAGCTGCAGCGTCAACTGTAGTAGGTCTAGAAGACAGATTCCTAGGAAATAGGTTCGAAGCTAACAGAAATTTTGCCTATCTGATCATGGAAAGAAAGTCAAACTTGATTCTTTTTGCTGGTGTGTACCAAGAACCTTCAGTAGTGTAATTTAATGTATGAAATGTGATTTTATTCGTGGTATGATTGTTACGTGTATGGAATTAAGTTATTAAATCTAGGTTTTAAATAAGTTAATGTTTTAATTTTCGCTTCTTCTCCGGACGGAAAGGGATTTTATTAGTTTAATGTGTTCTTGTCAAAAATCTGTGGAGCCGTTTTTTGAAATAACATGGACCTGATTTCTGATGCTGCAGCATTACCTGAAATTTGCGTTTAATATACAGTAGGTATAGTTCGACACAAAAGAGTAGAAAATAATAGGGGCGCCACTGTCTTTTACAAGAGTAAAAAAAAATTAATCAACACATACACTTTAAATTAGTTCCGTTTTTACTCTTTTCTGTCGAGCTATAACTATATAAATAATGGTATATTACCGTCTGACCCCGCCAATTCTTCCCCCACGGGCAGAGGGTAATAGTTACTGTTATTACCAGTGGCCAACATTTAATTTACGTGGCCGCAGGCAGTTATAGATAATTATGTTTTTAGAAGCTTGTTCTAAAATTTTGGAATGCCATAATAAATGGAAAAATCCTAAAAGACTCATAAAACCTCAGAGACGAGAATATCTATAGAGCCCATAAAAATATTTTAACTAATGAACATTTTATTATAATATTTTAGTTATTAATCTAGACTTGCTCCACGCCTCAATCATAAAAAGTAGTTTTCAATCAATTGGATTTGAATATTTAAATATTAGAAAGATATTTATAAAAATCTCTATAGAAACAAACAGTTTGTCAGGACGGCTTCGCACGGGTAGCAACAGAAAGGAATATCCTAACTAAGGTGACTTTGATACAATCACAGTGGATATAATCCTAATATGAAAAATGTAGATACGAGTATAATATATCGATGTTTTGTATTCCCTCCAAATATAATTAATTATATTATGACATATTTGATAATTTTTTATTCTGATATTTTAAATATGAAGTAGGTAAACTATGTCCCTAAGTATCATTTTATTTTCTCAAAAGTACGAACAACCGACGAGCGTGCATGAAGAATGTGATGAAAATGGAAGAAGCGAAAGTTGTATGTCAGGATCGTAGCAAATGGAAAGAAATAGTCTCTGCACCCAACGGGAACAAGGCGTGACTGTACGTATAAACTCCTAAACAGGAAAGGAGATATCTTAGCATTTTGACACAATCGTATGGAAAATTTACCAAATCGATATTTTGTGTGTCCCTGTTTCCTCCGAATATTGTAAACCAACCTATTTGATACATTATTGAATTATTATCTTAAAAAAATATAAAATATTACATTTAGGTATAACTATTTATTACAAAATATTACCCTTCTATTTGAGGATGAAGTAAACTACGTCGCTATCATTTTAATTCCTCCTATAAACTCTTAATTTGTTTCTAGTGAATGTCTAATCACGCGAGTTAAACTGGGATATTGAAGTAAGCTATGAAAAATTGAAAAGTATATAAAAGAAAATAAAACGATAGGGATATTTAGTTCATCATTATAATATCAATAACTAACAATAAAATAAAAATTATCATAACCTATTACATGATTACCGTTTTAAGATATAGTAATACTGAAGGGGGTGGACATTTATCAAATCTGTTCATCATCATCTCAGCCGTTGGTAATCCACTACTGAACATAGGCCTCCCCCATAAAGGGGGGGGGGGGTTTGTCAATACTCGACACGATTAGCAGGAGGGTTGTCGAGCGCAGTTCGATGGTTTTTAGCAGAGGACGCTGCTGCCCGTCCTGGGTAGAGAGTTACTCAGTAGAGAGGGTAGAGCACTATTCTAAAGCCGGTAACTTCACGGCAAATCGGTTATTTACACATATTATGCTATAAATACACTTATGGCATAAAGCATTGGGCATTGCTTGGGCATTGAACTCTCAATAAACAAAATACGAGAATATACCAAAAATATCATTTGTCCATGTCTAAAAGTTTACAACCAGCAAGGCTATGCAAATTTTATTATATTCAGTAATTTCTCACGTTTTTATATGACATGATAGCATAAAAACTTAGTTATAACTTAATGGCTTCGTCTCCAATTTGCAAATTACTTTAACTTTACCGGTTTTAAGTTTAATTGAGGTATAGCTTAATTAACTTCTTGGGTTTTCGTAGATTTTGTTCGTGAGATGACTAGACATTATAACATACTAGCCCGCGGTTTCACCCGCATGATCTTCTCCCGTGGGAATTTTGGGATAAAAAGTACCCTATGTACTAATCCAGGGTCTAAACTAGGTATCTACGGACGTGAAAAAGTACACCCCAAAATCTCGCTAGATGACGCTAGAGTCGAATTAGAACTAACGTTTTGTTAATCTGTTACAAATGTAACTTTTTTTTTTATATCATTCACACCAAATATCGATGTGTGAGCTGACATAATTGATCGAAATATCGGAATAATTGGATATATAGGCCTCTCCCATAAGGGGGGTTTTGCCAATAGGTACTCGCCACGATTGGCAGGCGGGTTTGCGAACGCAGTTTGGTTTTACGGTTTTACTCAGCGGATGGACTCTGCTGCCCAGCCACTGGATTTAAAACACCCCTTACTGAAACCATGGATAGAGGGTACCTAGTACTTACTATTCTAAAGCCGGTAGCCCCAGGGCGGTACAACAAGAAAGTATTATCATATTATGAGTATTATGATGCTCTATTTATGACTCATAAATTATGACTATTGCCTATCAGTAATGATTCACTTCTATGCGGTAACTTTTTCGTTACATATGAAACATGAAAATTATTATTTATGTATAATTTAAATAGGTACTGGTGCTAGTTACCGATCAGGTTCAAGTTCCGGCTTATAAATGCCAAACTAAGCCGTAACCCGACGCACTGCAGTGCGGTCATCACCCTGAGATCGGAGATCTTGCTATTTTGCAGTTTATTTCTTTTTCTACATGAATTTAACCTTTATTCGTCCTGTTTGGGACAGAAACACGTTAAACCAGAGTTATAGTTTGATAGGCTCCCTAAATCCGGTTTTTTTAGATGCGGCTTAAAAGCCATTATGTTACTGGTCCCATGTAATAGGGGGCGAGTCTATTGCCATCTACCGGGCACTGCTCAAGACTACATGCAGTTATTGAGATAATTCCTATTTATCATCATTATCATCTCAGCCATAAGACGTCCACTGCTGAACACAAGCCTCCCCATTAGATTTCCATCCAGTCCAGTTGTAAGCATGTTCCTGCCGTCCTTATCAGATCATCTGTCCACCTTGTGGGTTGACGTCCTACGCTGCGCTCGCCGGTCTGTGGTCTCCATTCGAGAACTTTACGACCCCATCGGCCATCAGTTCTACCGTACTAAGTATGTGCCGCCCATTGCCAATTGCAACTTCAACTTACTAATCCGCTGCGATGACTTAAGGATCTAAATCGTGGTTTCTGACTGGGGCCAATCCCAAAATAGCGCAACGTGGCCGTGGAGAGGTTTTATGCTAGGGATATCTCTACGAGATCGAATCAGGAATGAGGAGATCCGTAGACGAACGAAATTTACCGACATAGCCCAGCGGAAAAAACCAATATGAGCTGCCTCCTGATCGAACCCGGGACCTCATGATCGTCAGTCAAGTTCGCACCCACTACGCCACCTAGGCAGCACGGCTATTGAGAGTAATTAAATAAATGTTTACATACAGGAAAACAGTACAAAATATAATTAAATAATGATGCAAGGCAATGTGGTACATAAAAAAATTAATTATGATGCTAGTAACGCGCACCATAACGTATTCCGCGTCGGTATAAGATGAGTAATAGATTGGTGTATTGAATAAACAATATAATTAATTAAACATTGAAATATGGAATTGTTTGAAAATATCAACATCAATGTCTTTTAATTTGCCCACTGCTGGACATAGTAAGATTTAGCACCACTATTAAAATCTTGCAATACTTTAATAACAGATTAATATTCCCTCAAAATGCAAGGATGTATATTTTATCGATTGGGTTTTTATTAAATTTGGAGGAAAGTAGGGAATAATATGACACTCTAATTGGTATTTTTTTCATAGGATTGTATCAATCCCTCAGTTATAGTACTTAAAAATCCCAATAGACATAATATTCTTCATAAACACACACAGTCAACACGCACACAAAGACAAGATTATTAAAATTTTAAGTAATTTTGTTGGGTATGTATTTAAATAATCGTTTAAATTTTGCGAAAACAGCAAGCAAAAAAATCTAAATGGTCATCTTTATAAATGATTGATCCTCTTTCTCTGCGATATGAAATACGACAGATCAATCGATATTTTAATCTGTAACTACGCAAATTGTAAAAACCTAATTTATTAAATAATTAAGGAGGAATATGATATGGCGCTTTGCCGGCCGCTGCGGCGGCAAACCTAAGCCTAACCTACAGAAGTTCTTTTGCTCTGTGATATGTTTTCTTGCGAAGCAGAGCTCGTCGAGGGCTCAATCTCGTTCGAGGGGTGAGGAAGGCCCGATTGGTGGGCGGATGACAATGTCAATTCTATACGTAATATTATTATCTGTTCTGTGATAGCAGGAACACGCTGGATGCAGGCCGCTAACAATCGGACTGGATGGAAATCTATGAGGGAGGCCTATGTTCAGAGTTCAGCAGTGGACGTCTTATGGCTGAGATGATGATAATGATGATGAATAGTGTTTTATTACTGTCAATAAAAAGTTTTATCTTAAACATCCTACAGAAAAACAAACGTGTTTTAAATATTTATGCACCTTTAGGTGATTAAGTATTTATGTATTAGTGATTTGTTATGTCGTATCGTTAGTTCATGGTCGATGGTCAGTATCGAAGGTATTGCAATAACACGTCGGTACTATAACTTATAACAACCACTTGATTATATTATTAACGTGAGTAGATTTATGGGTAAGTAGATTGTGAAATCATAAAGATTATAAGCGTAAAGTTATAAAGAGATGTACTACTGTATTGAACGTCACCCATACAAAATGAAAATACACAGATACCAATAAAGAAATAGGCTTAGAGTAAAGCAATTCGACGTCATTGGAAATAGGGTATTGTTTTCCATGGCTCTGCATCTGGCCTTTATTTGCGCGAAACCATATTTTGTTACAAAAACCGTATGGTTTTTTTGCTATTTATAAAAACATTAACATACCTAACCAAAATCTACTTGTTCACAATTTTCATAAATACCAAGAAACTGTATGATTTTTTTTAACAAATTATGTTTTCACGTAAATATAGGGCAGAGCCAAAGCTAACCACCAACAATTGTATTTATTTTGCCTCAAAAGATAAGCATCTGCATCCAACCGAGGCAATTCAAATTCAAAAACCATTGATCAACTTACACAGGTAATAGAATAAATTATGATTGTAGAACAAATATACAAATAAAAATTAAATTAAATAAAAATCATAATAATAAAATCAAATCAATAACAAAAATCAAAATAAAATTAATAATTAAAACAAATCAACTAAAAATCGATAATGAAATAAATAAATCCATTAAAATTAAATTGAATTATCAAATACATTAAAAATTCGCCTGCCTCTGATTCATTTGTTTATCTATCAGTACATTAACCATGTAGCAATTATTTATGTAGTGACAATCAAACCTATCTGTGAATGCTTACTAAAATGCTGTTGGAGCAATTTAGGATCCTGCGCCCCAGAGATGCGCACCGCTTCCGCATCGTCGTGCAAAAACAGTTGACGCGGGAGTCGACGAACATCCCCGACGCGCTACAGTGTCGGGGCAGCCCCACCAACACTACATATTAAACTGCACACGAAGAGCGCTATACTGTTTCTGGATATATGACACCCACAGGGTATTAGCCTTCACAGACAACGCCCTCCGTTCTCTGTCGATGCCTGCATCGTCTCTCAGGTCAGAGCCTGAGAGACGATGCAGACATCACGATATGCCCTAGATATTTAAATTGATTAACTCTCTTCAACTCGATACCGTTCAACCTGATAGACGGAATGGTATTCGGGCAACTTCGTCCCCTGGCCTGAAAGACCATACACTCGCTTTTATTTGCGTTATAAAGCAACCCGTGATCGAGCGTATTACGCTCACAAATGTGAACCAACTTAGACAGACCACACACCGAGGCGCTCAGCAGCACTATGTAATCCGCAAAACTGATGTTATTGACACAGGTATCGTCAATAGGATACCCAACACGAGTACTGCTGAACTCCTCGACAAATGTGTTCATGTACAGGTTGAAGAGTTTCGATGAGGTTAGCCCTCGCTGCCTCACCCCGCACTCCAACCTGTACGTACGGCTCCGACAACGCGCTCGATCACAGAACAACGTTGACCTCAAACTCAAACTCAAACTCAAACAGATTTATTCAAATAGGTCATAATCTGACACTTTTGTACGTCAATGAAGATACAGTACTGAGTCTACCGTGCGTTCGGAAAGATACCTCTACAAGAAGAACGCACAAGAAACTTGTAGGGCTTAATTTTTTCAACAGATAGTTTCACAATATTTGGTTTGGTTACATTCGTTTTCTTTGAAGGTGCCGCGAGGCGGCTATGCAGAAGTTTCCAGGCATCTTTGTCCTTTGACCTGGTTCAGATACCTGATGGTTCAGATATACAGATACCAGTTTATTGGGCATGGAAGTGTCGCTTAATTTTTGCAACAAGATATCATAACTCACCAGGTCAAACGCCTTTAAGAGTCGTCCTACGCTGCGCTTCCCTGTCCGTGGTATCCATTCGAGAACTTTACAGTGCCCTCGGCCATCAGTTCTACTTACATGCTATGTGCCCTGCCCATTGCCACTTCAATTTGCTAATCCGCTGGACTATGTCGGTAACTTACGTTCGTCTACGGATCTCCTCATTTTTGATTAGATATCACAGAGAAATCCCAAGCATATAGCCCTCTGCATAGCTCGTTGCTATTTTGCGCCTACTGATTATAAGGCAACGACGGCATTCGAATCTACATATTATCACTCCCAAGAAATGGTGTTGGTAGGAAAATAAATGTAAGTAAGTACCTTTTACTTATGAATACCATAAAATTATAAATTTTCGTTAATAATAAAACCAATATCATGCCTTTTAATATATTTTTAGTTGACCGTAGGAACAGAAATAATGGCTTAATCAATAATTTATACTAAAAAAACCTTAATGAAATAAAACACAAACGTGGTTCTCCGGAACGAACCCAATTTAACCTTGAAGACAGTAGGTACCTATAGAAAATTAGAGTACCTACTAATACACACCTAAGAGTTAAGAGTAATTGTGTTAAACAATACACAATAGGTTTCCTTCGTTTCCTCCTTTACACAACCGAATGAAGATGGACGTATTTGAATGCTATACTTTGTCTCTGGCTTAGAATATAGACTACTGGAAGTTTCAAACACTATTTTCAGGACCCGATATACCTATATTATTACATGAAGATGCAGAGTAGAAGGGGAGGGGTCACTCCCGCGCCGTAACCAAGGAGCGGGGCGAGCCTAGCGCCACTCCACTTCTGCCTTGTTTCACTCCCCTACAAACTTATGTAGCCCTAGTAAATCTGGTACATATACATCATACATTCATAACATACATTCACGCCTTTTTCCCGAAGTGTAATTTCGTTATTTCTCTTTTGTATTTAGAGGCAAAAAAGGATTATCTTATCTTCCATACATACAGTCACGCCTTGTTCCCGGTGGGGTAGGCAGAGACTATTTCCCTCCACTTGCTACAATCCTGACACAGTACAACTTTCGCTTCGTTCATTTTTCATACATGCTCGTCGGTTGTAGGTACTTTTGACTTGGCCTTTCCTAAGAACAACGTCAACTTGTTTATGAAAAGTACGCCTATCTGATCTTATAGGTATTAATTCTGTGGTTCAACTACCACGAAACTTGTCGCATAAGATGGCTGATCAGGATATCTACAATTATTTTACTATGTTGCATGAAATTGTAGGTATGTGCCTGTCTTCTTATATTCCTTCTACGGTCGGTTTGCCCTATAAATTTCTTTCTAGGTCCACCAAGGCACGGAACTTTGTATTCTGTGACAAAACAGATAATAATACTACGTATAGAATGGACACTGTCATCCGCCCACCAATCGGGCCTTCCTCACCCCGCGAGTGAGATTGAGCTCTCCACGAGCCCCGCTTCTATGGGAAATCATCTCACGCACACTCTTGCCCGTGTACAAAACTCCATGTGTGCAGTGTCTGTGTAGTAGGTAGGTATATCGTGACTTTTGTATGCGAAAGAGTCGAGAGTCCGGGGTGTGACCAAGGGTTAGTTTAGGGCTGGGCCTATAAATGCTGGGCTTGTAAAGAAAAAGATAAAGGAGAAGAAAGAGAAGACGAAAGTTTCACATAAACACAAAAAAGCTAACAGTACCAACCCAAATAAAGATGAACAAGTTGTTCATGTACCTCGGCGATGGAAGGTCGTACGGTTGACAGCTCTACTTCTGAATACCCAAAGCTTACTTAGGTACAATGCTTTGGATTGTCCACAATTTTCATGCTGGTGACCAAAAATAGAACTACACGTTTTGCTTTATTGAGTCAAGGTCAAAACGGTCTAACACTAGATGATTGATTTACCTACCTAAGTTCCTATCTTAATAAGTACCTAGTAATAAGTACTAAATTGAGCTCATTACCTACTACATTATCTAAACGTCGTTTCCTAGTTTCACCATAATGTTTTCGTACATAATATTTTTGTTTATCCAAATCAGTGCTCGGCAGAGATTATCTTTATAATTTATATGATCATATACTTATATATCATATAATATGAATAATATACTTATTCATTAATCATTAAAAGTTCTTTAATAAATTATTGTGTGTAGAATGATATTTCGTGGAGATGCAATAAAGCGATTGTGACCTCAGAATTATTTGTATTTCAGCGCCATCTATCTGTTAGTATACAAACTTCTAAGTAGAACCGTCAACCGCAATCATTGAAAGAACTACTCAGACTTGTTTATCGAGCAAGTAACAAGTAACAAACCATAAGGTTTCGCCTTACGTTCCGTAGATGTCGCTAATATTTTTCTTGATAATCCGTCACCAAATCCGCGTAGATCTATAAATATAATATGAAAAAAGGAAGATATAACATAAAACATACCTACAATCAAGCCTTTTTCTCTAAGGAGTAGGCAGAGGCGTACCCAGAAAAATAACCTATAAAACCAAATTATAGGGTAAAATTTCTTCTTTTCTGTTTCTGCTATAATGGTCAAAAAAGCCGCCTATGTGTGCCTCTGCGTGAACAAGTGCGTAGGTGAACAAACGCAACTACTTTGTTCCCATTAATTCACCTAGGTCAATTCACCCAGGTGAATTGATGCATAGGTGAATTAGTGGGAAATTATGTTCCCACTAATTCACCCAGGTGAATTCACCTAGGTGAACAAACGGGAACAAACCCTCCATAGATAATACATAAACTGAGCACTCAGTCCGATAGTAGGCACTGCCGCAATATGTCGCCAGTATATGTTGTTGGTCCAATGTAATAGATTGCAATCTACCGGGCACAGTTGCAGACACCCGGCAGTTATTTAGAATAAGTCCTCATAGAAAAATCCAATATTTAACACTTTGCTTGACCTGGGGATCGAACCCGGGACCTGATCGGAGTCGAACTGGCACCCACTACGCCACCGAAACAGTCGAGGGAGTAAAATGGAAAACCTTAAAACTATCATTTCAGTCGCAATCAGTAAATACTTTTTTCTTAAGTTAGTAGGTACTATTATTTATTCTGTGGCAATGGCTAGAACATTCTACAAGAGATTAGTATAGTACCAACCTAGATAATCTGTGCCTAGATATTAAATTGCAATTAAATCCGTGACTCACTAAGGTACCAAGAAATTAAGAACAGAATCATAATAAAATGGGTTTCTGTTTGATCTCAATCGTTAATCGTTATATTTTCCTTCTCAAAGTCGTGACAAATTTTCACGACGTCTATGTGACGATCATCAGGAATCTTGAAATGTATTTATACAGGGTTCTCTAATTTTTAAATATTTCAGAATTCAGTTATCTACATTTTTAACACTCTTCAACTCGCCCCTCGCCCCTCGCCCCTTTATTGCTATTTCTAGAGATCAAGGAAAGCATGGAGCATGGAAACATTAAATTACAATTATTTTACTGGGACCCAATCATATGATTATGCCACGGGCCTCGCCTGATATAGTTACGCCACTGCCCCCCACATATCGTAATATACTAGGCAGTGATATACGAATAGGTACCTATTTTACCTATACCACAGTACAGATATGTACTTTACTAGTTTGATTTTACTAATATTATTAATTGGCGTTTAAAAATATATTTTTAAGACTTATGTAAATAAATAATAAATTTAAAATCATGATGTCTTACCATCTATGATTTGCTCGTCTTGTTACTAACTCTCATAAAAAAAAAAGTGGCCTGATTGTGATCGCTGTTGACATATTATACGCTCATACGCAGCCTGATTTTGACTTCCTTCACAGTCAAAAAGAGTAAAACACCCTGTATTCACTTGGTTTTTCCTAATAATATTATTACGAAGAATGAAACCACATGGGAAGGAACTTTTAACTACCTACGTCAAAGTCCACATACCTAGTTGACCTTTAGATTGAAATGCATACGCTCGTGTGAAAGGAAATTACCTAAATAGTATTAAATAGGTAAATAAATGTACCTACCTACCTCATCATGGTCGTCATCATCTTAGTCGTAGCACAGAATAAATAATGGTACCTACTAAAGTTCATTAATATGGGCCTCTGGTGCGTATAATTTATTGTTATACGTACTATTGCCTGAAATAAAAGAATTTATTTTTATATTATATATACAGTAGTCGTATGAAAGCTCACTATAGGTGTGCTATAGGTACCAAACGAACGGCGAACGGCGCTGTACCTACCGTCGCGCGCGTGTTCGTGATAAATATTAATGCACGTCGTCAGCGCTGTGTACAATGGCTCTTTGAAGAGACAACCAGGGACCGAGACCTCATTATTATCATACTCGTATACCCACCCAAATTCTGAACTCATCTCTATATCTATACTAATATTATAAAGAGAGAATCTTTGTTTTTTGTTTTTTTGCTTTTTTGTTTTTTTGTTTGTAACGAATAGGCTCTGAAACTACTGGACCGATTTTAAAAATTCTTTCACTTATGGATAGCATAATTCAGTGTGAGTGACATAGGCTATATGAGATTTTGAAAAATATTAGGGATCCGTCAGAAAACTGCAATATTGTGAACCCCGGTGTCACATATATTCATTAATTTGCGTGCGCTGTGAAATCTATTGATGGTAGAATAAAATAATGTACTAGGGGTTTGTAGTATCTACAAAATAGTCCACGGATATTTCATCCATCTATTTTGGTTTAGTCACAATAATCGAAACAGACATAATATGAATGCGCTGTAATAAGTATTGGAGGTAGAATAAAGTAATGTACTAGGGGTTTGTAGTACTTATCAATACCTACGAAACAGTATACATAGATTATATCCATCTTTTTTGGTTTAGTCACAATAATCGAAGCAGTGATTATTTTTCATGCGGTGTGAAAACTATTGATGGTAGAGTAAAGTAATGTACTAGGGGTTTGTATTGTAGTACTTATTAATACCTACAAAACAGTATACATAGATTATATCCATCTTTTTTGGTTTAGTCACAATAATCGAAGCAGTGATTATTTTTCATGCGGTGTGAAAACTATTGATGGTAGAGTAAAGTAATGTACTAGGGGTTTGTATTGTAGTACTTATTAATACCTACAAAACAGTATACATAGATTATATCCATCTTTTTTGGTTTAGTCACAATAATGGAAGCAGTGATTATTTTTCATGCGGTGTGAAAACTATTGGTGGTAGAGTAAAGTAATGTACAGGGGTTTGTAGTACTTATCAATACCAACAAAACGATATACATAAATTATATCCATCTTTTTTGGTTTAGTCACAATAATTGAAGCAGTGATTATTTTCATGCGGTGTGAAAACTATCGGTGGTAGATTAAAGTAATGTACTAGGGGATTGTAGTAATTATCAAAACTATTGGTGGTAGATTAAAGTAATGTACTAGGGGTTTGTAGTATTTAGCAATATCTACAAAATAGTCTACGGACATTATATCCATCTATTTTGGTTTAGTCACAATAATCGAAAGTCTTTATATTATGCATGCGATGTGAAAAGTATTGGTGGTAGAATAAAGGAATGTACTAGGGGTTTGTAGTACCTACTTATCTTCAAAATAGCCCACGATAAATTTATACATGTGTTAAGGTTTGGTCATTGTAACCGAAATAGTCATTAATTTGCGTGCGCTGCGAAAACCATTAGTGTTATATCTATTAAAATACAATGTATCACGAATTTACTCCTGTTAAATGTTCACTATACCTACTTCTGTTACCCGTGCGAAGCCGGGGCGGGTCGCTAGTTAATGATAAAATTCTACCATAGAAGCATAATAATAATTACGTAATATAAGTTTGGTTTTAAAATGTGAGCACATTCCCAAAATTGCTCATCTTTTATTTAAGAATAGGCATATATTATTATAACTAGTGTATGAATATGAACAGTGGCTTTGCCCGCTCGCTATAATGAACATGGGAGTTTTATACCAAAACTTTGACGCCCTTTTTGGACCCCTTAGAACAAGGGCGTCGCCAGCCTATGATCAAGGGGGGGGCTAGTCAAGGAATTTCTACCCAAATTCCCCATTTGGGTAGACGGTAGGTATACAACAGTTATTTGCCTGTATACAATTTACAAATTTCTATGAAAAAGAAAAAGAAAAGCCCTACAATCCTACAATTTTGTAGATTTTTTACAGTTTTGTAGTTTTTTTTTTTTTATGAAATAGGGCCCAGATGGTTCTGTATTTAAAAATACATGCCTATAGTATAGCGGCACTTGAATGTCAACATTGACAATAAAGGCTAAATTTATTCGATTCTCTACGGGGGGGGCAGCTGCCCCCCCCTGCCCCCCTTGGCAACGCCCTTGCCTTAGAACGTAAATTTTCAATAATTTTATTACACGTCCAGACAACAACCAAACCATTCAAAACCTACGAGTACATTCCCGTTTCAAGTCTCTTGGATCAGTGGTTTGGGTTCTGCGTTGCATGTCTGTTACTGAGTCTTTTAGGAATTTATAATATAATAGTGATTAACTTGTAACCATCCTATTAAAATTAACATAAATATTAAATCTCATTACAGTTTCAAAAATCCTTTAAAATAGGTAAACAAAACGCTAGTGTGATCAACGACCCCATAGCGGCATTCAGCGCTGTTTTTTGAGTATATGTTTTGGTTCCATTTTTATAAAACTACTGAACTGGATGGAGCTGAAATTTGGTATGTAGATAGCTTAGACTCTAGAATAACACATTGGGTAATTTTTATCCCAATATTTTCACGGGAACGGAAACTGCGCGGGTGGGATCGTGGGGCACTGCGTTATGTTTATTCCTGTCATTGTCCATTGTGAAACTTGCCTTATCTGATATAATATGGTTTACATCGGAAATCAACAACATTTACAACTCTCTTTAACAGCTTTCTCTTCGTATCGCGAGGGTAAAACCCAAAATGTTAATCTGTTTTCCTCGTAATTCGTAATGCATACGGGCTTTCAATGTTGCTGTCAAACAATCGGTAACCCACTTTTTATTTTTTTTTTGTTATCTGGTAAAGAGGAGTCTCCACTGTTGAAGTATTAAGTATTACTTTATTAACCCATGGATTTCATAAATAAATGGGCGTAGTCAAAAAATCCCCTCTGAAAATCTGCCTCGGTGGAGATCGAGAGGTGGAGATTTTTTTACTTTTTGTAAAAATATCCCCACATTTTAAAAAAGAACCGTGGTAGTCTTTACAATGTGTTCTGATATTTTTTAGGAGTATTAAACGATTATTTATTTTTTCAGAAAGCCTATTTCCAGTCAAAGAGTAAAATAATAAGTGACTGACCGCTTTACTTCTTTAATTGAATATAGCTTTCATGTCTATCAATCTGAGAAAATAAACTTTGCTGGTTTCCATAACTTAAATTAATCCGTTTTATTATAAAATTAATGTATAAGATAATCTGGGTCAACTAAGTATTATTGTGTAGTGGTTCTTTTTTGTTCAACCGAGACCAATTAATATTACATTAATGAATACTTAACAGTCATCCGTTAATGTTGGCTTCTATAAATAAGCCAGAATAATAATAATATTGGACAACTTCCACACACGGTCTTCTGGTCTCAAACTAGGCAGAGCCTGTACCTTGGCCTGTACCTACTATATGGTAACCAGATGACTGATATACATACTTATATACGCTTATAACACCCAGACACAGATCAATCTATTCTTAAACCCCGACCGAAAAGGCGGGTGTGTTATAAATTCGATGTTCGTGACTACATCATTCGAAGCTTTCGAATCTATTAGGCAGTGGAAAAAATCGCATATAGGCGTGCGTCGCAATAGCGGCGTTCAACACTACGTAGGGGACCCTCGCGAGAGTGGTATGTTTGTTAATGAAAATCAGTTCAGCCGTTTGTTTACCAGCCCTTTTTTAGCGGCTGTACGGGTAATATAATATATTCATATAAGAATTAGCTATGACTCGCCATCATGATTGCCCATATCAGACACAGTGCCACCCAGTGTTTTAAAATTCAAAATTCTGCGCGGCACTGCACTGCGCCTGTCACCCTGAGATATGAGTTGTTGAATCTCATCATGCCCAGTAATTACACTGGTAACATTGCCCTTCTTACCGCAACACACTAATGTTTGCACATTACTGCTTGGCGGATGAATAACTGGCAAAGATGTGATACTTCCCCAGGCAGCCTTCTGCAAAAGAGGCCTACCACTACAAAAACTACTCTTTCGCATTTATTATAATAATAATATAAGGATTAGAATTATAGTAGGATAGTAGGAAGTAGAATGTTTTGTTGCTACACTATTATTATCATTGTTATAGGTTCTGAGTTCTGATGCTGTCATCACTTGGGTATCTCTAATATTAATTATTAATTTATCGCGCTCATTGTTCATGGAAACTACCAATAAATACAATTCTATGGGTCGTGTTTTTATTATGAATGTCCATAGTCCACACCTATTATAAATAGTTGGAAAGATATGCGAAGTAAAAAAGGCATTGTTTTTGAAACCTTGACTGTTGGCATAATCAATTGTGTTTACATAATATTATACGAGTATACATATATATGTAAGTATCTTTTACATAATAATAATATAAATGTAGTAGGTAGTTACTAGACTGGGTGGCTAAGTATAGATTGCCCTGATCTATTCATAACAAAGATCTTGAGATATCACTTCGAAAATCCATTTTTCGAAAGCCGATATTTCAGCCCACATAAAATCCAGTGCTCCAAATCATTATCCGATAACAGCGTATCCAAGATGCTGGCGGCATTGCCTGGTTTGCAATAAAATTGATAGCTGAGATAAATGTTAGACCAGGGGCGAGATACACGCCAGCATTTTGGTCATGAAAGTACATTATGATGAAATGTGGAACAAACACGAATCCCCGCAGTGGAAATTCTATTGACTACTTCTAAATAGTACTAGATTGTATACGTCGAGAGAACCATTTATATAAGCTGAGTCATGTTACGATTAAAAACACTCACGTGACCTTTTATTTACAAGCGCATACGCATTCATTTTTTTACACAATAATAAATTATTTTTGTTGTTTTCGAACCGTGTGCACGTAGTATAAGACTAAGCTAAATCGTCTATAAATGACAAATACCGGTTCCAAGCATCTTCCACATATACTTGGTCCTTCTCGATAACCTCCTGACCACAAATTGGCTTTAAACTCATCGCTGTAAAGATCAAATTCCTATAGCAATTTGGTAACAGTAAATAATTATAAATTAGTCACTTAAGTTCTGGTTTTGCAGCATTGTCCAGTTCGCTTACAGCCGCGCTTGAGGACACAATGTTTTATATTTTGCTATTGTTTTTTGCCAGTCCGTGTTTATGTGCAGTGGATTTTAATGAGCGACCGCGGAACTTCAGCATTGAACTGTTGTATCATACGCAAGCGGAAACCAATGGACATGTAGTGTTATCACCTTTCGGAATATGGACTCTTATGACAGGGATAGCGTTGGGCGCTACAGGCAATAGCTACGGCCAACTTGCTCGGGCCTTTATCCTCCCCAAGAACTCCAACACGCTAGTCAAAGGTTACAAAGACTTGACTAGCGAAGTCCTATCGCCGCCTTCATCCAGTGGAGTCAGTTTAACCAGCAAGAATTTCGTTTTCCTCGACAATGACTTCACCGTCTATCCGCAGTTCAAGAACACCCTGCAAAACGAATTCGCTGCTACGATCAAAGTGCTCGATTTCGACGACCCGAACTCCGCAAGGATAGCAAATACTTATATAGAGAAATCTGGAGGAAGGGTGTCCAATGTACTTCGATCAGACGATTTCCAGGAAGCTAGGATGATTCTGACTAACGTGATTTCTTTCAAGGGATTGTGGTCGTTGCCCTTCAACGTGTCTGATACGGTTTTGGAGCCATTTTACAATGAACAGAAAGAAGTTATTGGGAGTGTCAACATGATGTACCAGAAAGGTCAGTTTCCTTTCTCGAACATAAAAGAACTGAAGTCGTTTGTAGTAGAACTGCCTTATGGAACAAATGGGAAGTATTCCATGGTCATCATGCTACCGTATGCTAATCAGAAGATCGCTGACATGTACAGGAACTTTGCTTCGTACACTATAAAGGACGTCTTTGCCAAGTTGAAGAAGGATGAAGATAGTTTCGGTTTAGAAGACATTGATGTTAAAATTCCTCGCTTCCACATCAGCACCAATTTGGTATTGAATAAACCTTTGAATAAGATGGGGGTTTATGACATTTTTCAACCAGATTTGGCCAGTTTTCAGAGAGTTTCTAGAGACAATATCTTTGTGTCTGCGATAGTTCATAAGGCTGATATTGAGGTTACGGAATCTGGAACGATAGCATCGGCTTCATCCTCAGCTACCTTCGCCGATAGAATTTCGGCACCTTCGTTCTACTGCAACAGGCCTTTCGTCTACTTCATCATGGAGAAGTCTACTATGACTGTGATATTCAGTGGCATTTATTCCAAACCTACTGTTTATTAGAATCTGAGTGTGGAACCATCACTTTTTGTGAAGTCGGTTAAATACTCAATTTTGTTGTTGAATTAGGTATTGATCTTATCATAATATTATACCTACTTATTGTACTTATACTTACTTAATGTTATTATAGTACCTACCTATAAGATTGCCTATTTAAAATACTTATACAAAGTTATTTGCAATCAGTTAACTCTTAGCACTCTATAATGGGAACAAATTCCAGTAGCTATGGTCTAAAAATATATATTATGTTCCATACAATAAAAGGCCATTTCCATGAAGATAATGCAAGAAATTGCTGTTTTTTTCGCGAATTCAGAGTTGGCTCCATAATCGAAGTTGCTCCATGTCAAGGGCGTCGCCAGCTGATGATCAAGAGGGGGGGGTAGTCAAGAAATTTCTACCCAAATGCTCCATGTGAAAAGTACAATGTCCCTTTATAAAGATGTCACCTGATTATCAGTAACCCTGTATAATATATTATGATCTGTCTAAGATCGTTATGAAAGTGGCCTAAAATGGCACTAATTTATATTCAGCTCTATTTAATTAAGTCAAAGTGCCTTAGCGCGTAGACACTAGCGCCCTCACCTCGGCCCCATTCATAAATATCTTGGATGAACTCTTATTACCTATATAATATTTTAAGCATGTTTTCCCTTCCTACTGTATAATAGAATGCTTAAATAAAAAGTACGTTTTTGTTTATTATGTAAATATGTTTTTTCCTGGTCAGCCAAAACCCCGATATTGTAATATTATGACTTTGTTTTACTTTGGTAAAAACCTGTCGAACACCTATTTGCGTCATTAGTGGTAAATAACTCAAAAGGTAAGTGAATTACTTCATAATATTTTAAGAAAGAAGCGGAAAACCCGCTAAGTATATCTACCTACTTAATTAATTATCGTCACTGGTTTACCACAAAATATACCTAAGTAACTCTGATAATATCATCTATATGTTTCACGAAGAGGTCAGACATTACCTATCAGGTAATAGGTAGGTACTATAATATAGTTAGCGTCTTGTGTATCTTTTATGTGGGTAGATATTATCTATAGCACAGAAGATATAATGCGGGTGTTATAATATTACACTACACTGAATCAGGGCCCCTAAGTAAGTGTGGTGTGTTAATTAGGGGCCCTGATTTAGTGTACCTTGTGTAATAGGCTCAGATTTATTATACACTCAAAGGTAATAGGCAATTATAATAGGCCTTTTACTGTTATGACGTCACACTTATTAAGGCTTAGAAATCCTGTTCTTCTGTGTACTTTTATATGTATTATCTATGGTGTACTTAATAAGCTGGGTACTTCAGTATATAATACTTAATAAGCCCTAATTTGTATAAGCTTGTAAATAATAATAATACATAATATTAATGTGTGTAGGTACTTAGTTTATTCGATTCGACACACAATAATTTTTTTATTCAAAATTATCATCCCACCCGTAGTGTTACATTCTCTTTGATCCCACCGTCATAAAATTAGGTAAAAAAAAATACAATCACTTTTACTTATTAATATGACATTGAGAGATAATTTAGACAACTGAGTGTGACAAATGACAATTGACGTTTTGATATTGTCATTTCATAGAAGGAGGTATGAGATAATAGTGTTGCTTATTATAATAGTTTAGTATCATGATGTAGATTATATATGATTGTTGATTGTGTTCAAAATTCAAAAACACTTATTGGTTAATTTCCATCGTTTGATGTCCAATCTCCCAACGTGATATTGGCAAAGTTGTGGTGTTTAAAAATACTCACAAGCCACAAAATAAGAATTGAATTGAATTGAATTGGGAATTTACCGAAATAAAAATAGTTTTAGAAAGTTTGTGTCAAAACAATTTCATAAAAGATTACTAGACATATCCTCTTTTTTCTGTGCATAATATTTCAATTGATTAAGTAATTATTTACCTTGTTTATTGTGAAAAACTCAAGATGCCCTGGTCAAAAGTTTAGAGGTTATAAATTCATATTAGAACTTAACAAAAAATGATTCTACGAAGGTGTTTTGAGCTACGGTCTTCTTTTATCAGAAAATACCTCCTCAGAAATGTTACTGGTACAGGTGTAAGGATCCAAGAATATAGCGGTAAGTAAATAAGTACGAGATTTCTCGAGAGCGTTTTTGTCGCCGGTTTCCTTACAAGTAGCAAATACGCATGTATTAGTATACTACTACTGAGTATGAGGTCCTAGATTCGATTCCCAGGTCGGGCAAAGTGTTATTGGATTTTTCCATTCATCATCATCATCTCAGCCGTAGGAAGTCCACTGCTGAACATAGGCCTCCCCATAGATTTCCATCAGTCTGGTTGTAAGCGGCCCGCCTCCAGCGTGTTCCTGTCATCTCCATCAGATCATCTGTCCATCTTGACGAGAAGACATTATGTAGGTTTCCGAATGCTGCCCAGCCTAGTTGGATTTTTCCATTTGTTAGGGATTTTTCACCATCTGAATTGGACAGATTTGTGAGTTTTCATACCTACTTACTCTTGTGTATGGGATATTATGAAAGGACGTAAGAGAGGAGAGTTTTTGGAGTATGCTGAGCGAAGGATGAAGATTGTGATAGATAGGAATAGGATGAATGTATGTTAGCACCAGATGATGAATGGAGTGTCGGAAAGTTTTTTTTTTTATACTGTATGGTTCTTGCAATCTGCGTAATAGGCATTGAGCGAGAATTTAGGTATCTGCGGAGCATGTCGTGAATGGTATGCGCCCAGTGGCCCATCCAACTAATATTTCTTAATGCTTTATTATGTCTTGCGGAGCTCTTCTCCTAATTCTTGAGAATGTGATTGTGCTGGGATTCATAAGATCACTTGTCAGTTCGTTTGGATGGCGATTCATGCGATTGGCGTATGATTTAAGCCTGGCTTTTATGATGAGTGAAGGAGTATGGGAAAGATGAAGATGATAGAAATAGGACGAAAGTGTGATAGCGCAAGACTAGTAAAGATGGGTGAAGTAGGTGTGAAAGGATGAATGAGAATACAATCCCTGACTCAGTCGGGGGACAGGAGTCTACTATTAAAAAAAAAATAGTACCTACTTACTCTGAGGTTTTAACTCTGTCTCAAAAATAACCAAACTTATTTTCAGGTTTGGGTATCAGACCTTTTCCGCCAATACAACTAAGGAATGATATAGAAAAGTGCCAAATAGTTATACCGAATGTGTTGCACAGAAAATGTTATTCAAAAGGTCTAACAGAAGGTGATTCTACAGAATTATTACAGGATATTGGTATGTTTCCTACTGGTAGGCCTCTCCTGCAGGGTTCGCCTGGGGAAGTACCACACCATTGCCAGTTATTCATCTACTATGCAGTATGTGCAAACATAACTGTGTTCTGGTATGAAGGACAATGTTACCAGTGAAATTACTGGGCATGATGAGATTCAAAAACTCATATCTCAGGGTGACAGGCGCAGTGCAGTGCCGTGCAGAATTTTGAATTTTAAAACACTGGGTGGCACTGTGTCTGATATGTGCAATCAGGATGTTTACCATCAGGCACCTGATTTGCTCGTCTTGTTACTCAATATCCTAAAAAAAAAATTTTTGAAAATTGTTTTTACCTACCACATAATATGTGAGGTTGTTGAATATGAGTGTGTCCTTAGGAAAATTTGTGATGTTATTAATAGTTTCAATAGATAATATAATTTCAGAGTTAAAGAAAATCTCTAAATTATTCCCCGAAGCAAGGGTAACTCTACATATACTGTCAACACGGACACCAGACAAAATGTATGATGTCTCATACAAGCAATATATGGGTGGAAAGAAAGCTGTGCGGAACCATGAATGGACATGCACTTATAAGTTTGTTTGGCCGGAGAAAGTTAAATTTGAGAGGTAATTTACATACATAGTCATGGCTTGTTCCCTTTTTGGTAGACAGAGATTGTTTCTCTCCACTTGCTACGATCCTGACATACAGCTGTGGCTTCTTTTTTTGTTTTGACAGCCTCATTGGCTCAGATGATAGTAACTCTGCTTTCTGTGCCGCATGCCGCAGGCCCCGGTTTGATCCCCAGCCGGATCAAACATTTGTGTTCATGAACATGTCTGTTTGATCTGTGTCTGGGTGTTATAAGCTTATATAAGTATGTATACCAGTCTTCTGGTTACCAAAGTACAGTAACACCAGAATGTCTAAAATTTAACGCAGAAACTGTTGTAAACAATTTACAACCAAACAAATCAAGAGGTGAAAAGCAGATTGTGCGACACGGTACCAAAATTATTTAACCTCGAATGAGATACTTTGAATCCCTCGCTACGCTTAGGATTCTACGCTAGAATCCCTAGCCATTTTCTGTACTCTACTCTGAAATCCTTCGCATTGCTCGGGATTCTACTCTCAAATCCTTCGCTTTGCTCGGGATTCTACTCTGAAATCCTTCGCTTTCCTTGGGATTCTACTCTGGAATCCTTCGCATTGCTCTGGATTCAAATAATCGCCCTCAATATATCATTTGAGTGAAATAGTAGATTGACACAATCTACTGTTTCATTCCTCTTGCTTAAAAAGGCAGTCTTTGTTGCGAACAAGAGTGGAGCTAAAAATCACTTTTTTCCTTTAGGGAGTTAGTAGTAGGATTAGCGAAAATGATTTGTATGAAATTAATAATTATATTTGCTCACAATCGTAGTGAAAAGTAGAGTGCTAAAATACTTTATAACTCTGTTTCTTTTGACTCCCTCGCTATGGCTTTGCAGTAAAACTACTTTATATACAATGGGTCTCTTTAGCCCCTTGTGTAATAAAAAACATAACATACATTCACGCCTTTTTCCCGAAGGGGTAGGCAGAGGTGTACCCAGGACTCAGTCCCATAGTAGATACACCCACATTTCGCCAGTATCTTATTGGTCCTATGTAATAGCGGGCGAGCCTATTGCCATCTACCGGGCACAGTTCCAGACTCCAGGCAGTTATTGTGATAATTCCTGATGGAAAAATCCAATATTTAACACTGCCTGACCTGGGGATCGAACCCGGGACCTCTTGATTGGCAGTCGAGCATGCGCCCTCTACGCCACCGAGGCAGTCACACCACCAAGCCTTGTGTAATAATCTACTATATTAGGCCTGTCAGTTTAATAATATAGTACTTTGGTGTGAAGCTTATATCATTTAGTTCATGCAGTTCATGGAATACTAAGACATCGTTTTGGTCCAAAAAAGATGTAATCCACGCAAGAAAAATTGCTATACAAAATCCATAAGGCGCCACAAATATAAGTCCAATATGAAACAATTATTACATACAACTCGTAACCAGAGGACTGCCAGTGGCGTAGTAGTTCTCAAGTGCTACTGTCGATCATGAGCCCTCAGGTTCGATCCCCAGGACAAGCGAAGTGTTTTTGGATTTTTCCATTGGATACAGCCTGGGCTGTCATTAAAAAAATATACATACGATACCGATGCAGTCTTTTGGGGAAAAGGAGTGAATTTATTGTGCGTTATTTCAAATTTGAAATTGAATTTTCCAGTGCAGCGCTAACCAAACGGCAAGCGGCCGAAAGGGCAGCGCTTCAAGCGCTTCATTATCTATACACAAACCTACACATAGACTCCCAAGGGAGACCTATATACGACAGGAACGTACTGGATGATATCAAGACCAATCTGAATGAGCCAATCAAAGCGGAGATCAGTGAGAACTCTATGGAACGAATTGACAGGATATGGACTGATTATGAATGTGGGATAAGTAGGTTTGTTTGTTATATTGTTTTTACTAGGTTGACCACTATTTGTAAATAATATGTTTTATTTTTTTTGTTGTAAATAAATTGTTAAGGCTTATGGATAAATCTATAGTTATATCTTGAGATATTGAGATATTGTTTGCAAAACCGAGCCATATCGAACAGCTATTGCGAGACGCCAATATTTTAGCGTAAGTAACACCCTATATAATAGAGTCAATAAGATACTCACTATCTACCCCCTTCCCTCCCAGAAGTGTAGAAAGAAAATTGCTGAGTGGTTGCTAACCCTCTCATATGAGGAGACGGAAAACCTCTTAATATTTCTTAAATAAGTACTGACTACTTTGTATACATACCTATATCAACTAACACACACGTCTGCATCCACTCAATCACACAAACATGCACATAATATACAGGAACGCATGCGAATACATATACATATACATCCACTCAATCACACAAACATGCACATAATATACAGGAACGCATGTGTATACATATACATATATACTCACACACAACACACACACACACACACACACATACACACACACACACATACATGCTCTCAAATCTCGTTTCGTAGTAAAGGGTTCGTTTTCACTGTTTCACAGTTCATATTATCATAATTTAAATTTTATAATTAGCTTACTTAATTATTAGAGTAATTAATTGTACTATCTTTAGATTCTTTAGTTCTTCAAACTTAACTGGAACAATTTGTATAGCTTTATGGAGGAGGGCGTTGGCGTCTGCAACACAGCTTTTGAATTTGAATTTGAATACTTAATATTATAAAGAGAGAAACTTTGCTTGTTTGTAACGAATAGGCTCCGAAACTACAGGACTGATTTAAAAAATTCTTTCACTTATGGAAAGCTTAAAGTGTGAGTAACATAGGATATATAAGGTTTTAAAAAAAAAATGGATGCGTAAGAAAACTGCAATATTGTTAACCAAGGTGTCAAATATTTGCCAAAAATATTCACTAATTTGCGTGCGCTGTGAAAACGATTGGTGGTAGGATAAAATAAAGTACTAAGGGTTTGTAGTACTTATCAATATCTACGTAATAGTTCGCGGATATTATATCCAACTTTTTTCACAATAAAGAAACAATAATAGGCTAGTTGACTAAATTTGAAAAATTGGTTAATACATTATCTTACTATCTATTTTACCCTAAAAACTTATTATTTTTGAAAAATTCGGTCATTTATATTGTGTATTTTTGGTTTTAAAAAATCAATTTGAATTTACCGCAAAAACGCTCCAGACTGTCATGGCGTTTTGAATGACGTCACACCGTGACAAACACAACAAAGGAATCGTGTGTTTTTCTGGGAGTTGTTAGTTTTCTCTAATTAAAAATGAATTCCTCTTATTACAAGAACTGTGTAGTGCCCCAGTGTAAAAGTACGACTATAAAAACGCCAAACAAATTATTCATTTATGTTCCAAACAATAAACATATACGAAAAAAGTGGCTAAACCTTGCGAGGAGAGATGATGCTAATAGTTTATCTGCAGTTTCGAGAATGTATTTTTGTGAAGATCATTTTGATGTAAGTCACACAATCAACATATTTACAAATTTAAAACAAAAATAATGAATCATTATTTTTTAAGTTTTAATTTACGAGTAAAGGTTATATTATGTTGTTATCAGGTAGAATTTTAATTTAGTGTTATATTTATTATAATTAACCAACATTTTTTAGCTCGTGACGACCTGAAATTTAAATAATACTTAGCAAATCTAACCTCAAAACCAATGTCCGGCAACTTACATTAAGTATGACAAACTACGAAACAAATAATACTGTTTATGTTTATAATAAGTCAATGAACATGTATTATATAATTTACACATATTCATACTTACACAGAGGTTTAGCATTGCGGAATTCCGATGAGCAAAAGTCAGTATTTGATGCGAAAAAATTGCCGAGCATGACGGCGTCAATTCTGGGTAAATTCGTACTATTTGCTTTAATAAATCCTGATTCCATAGCGAAATATATCTGTCTTTCAAGAAATAACTGAAAACCACCATGTTAACTTGTCAAAAATAGCTAAAAAACGAAAAACTAATTAAATAACTTGCTCTGTTTTATGGAAACGTCAACAACAACAATGATGTTTGCCGCGGTGTGACGTCACGCTTTCTGATTGGTGTTTAATATCACGTGATCGTACGCCTAGTTTTACGGAATTTATTTATTGAAAATATTATTAATCTTTATTTCGTTTTATAAATCATTTAGTTTTTTAGTATTTCTACATCTTAGTTAATAATCAGAAACAACCGTGCATCCGATTTATTTATAGTGGACACAACCCTATTATTAACATGTGCTGTGAACACAATTGATGATAGAATAAAATAATGTACTAGGGGTTCGTAGTACTTGTCAATATATTTTGGTTTAACATTATATTATTTTTGTACTAAGGGTTGATTTGTAGTAGGTACTTATAGTCATTTACAAAATAGTAAATAGTCCGCGGATAATTCACTGTAACAGAAATAGTCGTAAATTTGCGTGCGCTGCGTAAACCTTTAGGATTATATCTATAAAAATATATAGCATGAATTTACTCCTAATAAAACGTTCACTATACCTACTTCTACCTACCCGTGCGAAGCCGGGGCGGGTCACTAGTCTATACTATTATATAAAGAGAGAAAGTGATTCACTGACTGACTGACTGACTGACTGACTGACTCATCAACCCAGAGCCAAAACTACTGGACCAATGATGATGAAATTTTGACAATAGATTATTTTTACAGTCTAGACAAGTAATAAGAAAGGATTTTTCAAAATTTTACCCCTAAGTGTATTAAATAGGGGTTGAAAGTTTGTATGGAGTAGACTGCATTTTTCAGCCGATTAATTTCAAATTTTGTAGAAACATTCTAAAATTAAAATAATTAAACACGTGTTTCAGCGTTTTCAAAAATTTCAGCCCTTTTGTGGAAAAATACAGTTTTAAAGTTTCTTATGAATATTTTAGTTCCAACAATGCTTACTAGATGGCGCTAAAGAAAAATTTCTATATTTTCTTGCAAGACATAACTACCCTAAAGCAAAATTTTTAGGTAATTTAGATCCAACATTGCATAATGGATGGCGTTCTGTAAATAATTAAAACGCGCATGTGACTTAAAAAAAACATAACAAAAACATACATTCACGCCCTTTTTCCCGAAGGGGTAGGCAGAGGTGTACCCAGGACTCAGTCCCACAGTAGATACACCCACATTTCGCCAGTATGTTATTGGTCCCATGTAATAGGGGACGAGCCTATTGCCATCTACCGGGCACAGTTCCAGACTCCAGGCAGTTATTGAGATAATTCCTAATGGAAAAATTCAATATTTATGACTTTGCCTGACCTGGGTTTCGAACCCGGGACCTCTTGATAGGCAATCGAGCTTGCGCCCTCTACGCCATAGAGGCAGTCGCTTATGATTTCGCTTCTCTTTATATCATAGCTCTATTAAACTGGGTTGCAACAACATCGAATTATGAATGCTCTTCTTACTGTTTTCACTGTTTCCGTAATCCGTATATTATATATTATGTCTCCAGATTATTCAATCTATTACCAATACCAATATCTTATTATAAAGTGAGAAACTTTGTTTTTTATTTGCAACGAATAGGTTCCGAAACTACTGGACCGATTTAAAAAATCTTTTACTTATGGAGAGCTTAATTCAGTGTGAGTGACATAGGCTATATTACGAGGTTTTGAAAAATATTAGGGATCCGCAAGAAATCTGCAATATTGTGAACTAAGGTGTACATAATTACCAAATATATTCATTAACTTGCGTGCGCTGTGAAATCTATTAATGGTAGAATAATATAATGTACTAGGGGTTTGTAGTACTTACTAATATTTACAAAATAGTCTACGGAAATTATATCCATCTATTATGGTTAAGACACAATAATCGAAGCAGTCATTAACTTTCATGCGCTGGGAAATCTATTTGTGGTAGAATAAAGCAATGTACTAGGGGTTTGTAGTATTTACCAATATCTACAAAATAGTGAACGGACATTAAATTCGTCTATTTTGGTTTAGTCACAATTATCGAACAGTCATTATATGCATGCGGTGAAAACTATTCATGGTAGAATAAAGTAATGTTCTAGGGCAAGGGGTTTGTAGTAATTATCACTATCTACAAAAAATAGTCCACGGACATTATAGCAGTCTGTTTAGGTTTAGTCACAATAATCGAAGAAGTCATTATTTTTATGCGGTAAGAAAATTAATGGTGGTAGAAATAATGTACTAGGGGTTTGTAGTACTTATATATCATCAAAATAGGCCTCGGAAATTGTTTCTATCTGTTAAGGTTTGGTCACTGTAACAGAAATAGTCATTAATTTGCGTGCGCTGCGTAAACCATTAGGGTTATACCTATAAAAATACAATGTATCACGAATTTACTCCTGTTAAAACGTTCACTTCTACTTCTCCCGTGCGAAGCCGGGGCGGGCCACTAGTAATAAATAATTTGAACTTATACTCTAACGGAACGGATTACCCCAATTACACTGCTCGAGTCATTTCATATGGGTTTTGTGGACAACCCATATAAAAACACTAAATACATCAATCCGTCTTGTGGATTTGTAAAAAGATTATATTTATTGCTTATGGGATTATATATAAATAACTGTAATTTTATTTAATATTAGTTTTGTAACCTTTTTCGGTAACCCTGTAAGGACTTCCGCGGCACAGGCCAGCCTGCGTAGTCCGCTGAAAACTTTGTATTTTTTTATTTATTTACTTATTTTTTTGGTAAGTTAAGTTTTTTGTATTTTGTGGATTAATGAGAATTGTTTTTCAGATGACATATATGATGAAACTGCTGCAAAAGTCAATTTGTATGAAATCAACGCGCCGCCACAACTGACCAAAGATTCTACTATAGACGAAGGTATTGTTATACTAATACTATCTACGGGTTTCACTCGCGTATTCGTCGTTCCCGTGGGAATATCGGGATAAACGTACCCAATGTGTTATTCCAGGGTCTAAACTATCTACATACCGAATTTCAGCCCAATCGGTTCAGTAGTTTTGGCGTGAAAGAGTAACAAACATCCATCCATACATCCTCACAAACTTTCGCATTTATGTAGGAAGTAGGATAGATAGTCAAATATATTGTGTTTGGGCTCATTTAAAATGTCTGAATAATAATAATATGGGACAACTTCCACACACGGTTATCTGGTCCCAAACTAGGCAGAGCCTGTACTATGGTAACCAGATGACTGATATACATACTTATATAAGCTTATAACACACAGACACAAATCAAACAGACATGTTCATGCACACAAATGTTTGACCTGGCCGGGGATCGAACCCGGGGCCTGCGGCACAGAAAGCAGAGTTACTACCATCTGAGCCAACGAGGCTGTCAAAATAGTAGGTTACAATGAGTATGATGAGAGAATGATGAAGCAAAAAGAAGAGTTTTTTTCATTAAGTTTCTTTCATACCTCTTGCTCAAAATTAATATATTAAATTAATTAAATATTCATTTATTTTAGGCTCACGTGACCCATAAAACATTCAAAATTACAGATTTCAATTATTTAATTACAAACAATAAATAATTAAGACTATAACATTAAATGAATAATAATAATATTATTAAAATGTCATAAAAAAGGCGTGAATGTATGTTTTTTTTTGTTAATATTTCATAAAAATAAATGCCTACGAAAAAAAAAATACAATTAAAACAAGATAAAATGTATTTGCGCAAATATTTTTAAGAACTTTCTGGTCTATCATATAATATTTGTCAAAGTCATATAATATGTAAAAAGTTTGCCCCACAGATCTAGAGAGCTTAGTGAAAATAATATACTTACTATGTTTATGCTCAAAAATTGGCTACAATAACTTTTATTCCTCGCTTAACCTCGGCAGTAAAGCTACCGAGCTATACAATTGGTAACAGCCGCAGTGCAGTACCGCGCAGAATTTTGAATTATAAAACACTGGGTGGCACTGTGTCTGATATGGGCAATCATGATGCTTACCATCAGGCACCTGATTTGCTCGTCTTGTTACTCACTATTAAAAAAAAATACAATTGGTCTCTGTAGCCTTTTGTATAACAAACAATCTACTAATGTAAGTGGTGTACCAATAAAGAGTCTTTTTTTATGATAGTGAGTGACAAGACGAGCAAATCAGGTGCCTCATGGTAAGCATCATGATGCCCATATCAGACACAGTGCCACCAAGTGTTATAAAATTCAAAATTCTGCGCGGCACTGCACTGCGCCTGTCACCCTGAGATATGAGTTGTTGAATCTCATCATGCCCAGTAATTTCGCTGGTAACATTGCCATTCATACCGGAACACAGTAATGTTTACACATTACTGCTTGGCGGATGAATAACTGGCAAAGGTGTGGTACTTCCCCAGGCGGCCCCCTGCTAAAGAGGGTTACCACTACAAAATTATCTTTATCATTGTAGATGAATATGCGGAAGAGAATGAAAATACAATAGAATTATTGAATGAAACCCATCAAGGACCAATACATCCAGTATACGGCAGGGTTATAACACCTCCTTCAGAACAAACTCTAACGAGGAGAAGTGAAAATTTGCAGAGATTATTCGAAGAGTACGACGAGAACATTATGGAACTGCCTATTGATGAGTATGCGTAAGTATTAATTTTATCCTTTATTTTTATCCAAAAAAAGATGACCGATTTTTTCCGATGACAAAGGAGTTGTTTGCTTCTGGCCCACGTCGACCTTTCATTGTAATGGAGTTTTTTATTACATAGGATTGGATTTTTTTTGTAGTGGTAGACCTCTTTTGCAGGCCGCCTGGGGAAGTACCACACCTTTGCTAATTATTCATCCGCCAAGCAGTAATGTGCTAACGTTACTGTACTTCGGTATGAAGGGCAATGTTACCAGCGAAATTACTGGGCATGACGAGTTCCAACAACTAATATCTCAGGGTGATAGCAGTGCAGTGCCGCGCAGAATTTTGAATTTTAAAACACTGGGTGGCACTGTGTCTGATATGGGCAATCATGATGCTTACCATCAGGCACCTGAATTGCTCGTCTTGTCACTCACTATCATAAAAAAAATCATGGGCCTAATAATATTTTCTAATTTGCATAAATAAATTATAATATACTAAGCAAATGCTCTACTAAAATTGGGCCGCGCGTCGCCATTAAAAAAATACTTATGTAAACCTCTCTTTATTCAAAGCAAATTCTAAATGAATCGGCGATAATTAGATGGCTACTAATATTATTATATTACCAAACATAGTGAATATTAGAAAATAATGTTATTCACAATAGCTATTCCCGACGATATAGGATAGACCGTGTAATATTTTTTGGGCCCAGTTTCTAGGAATTATGATTGGTATGTAGGCTAACTTAGACTAGAAAGTGAAACCGCGAGCCACTGCTCGTATAATAATACTACTATATATTTTATTCTAAACTGTTCTTTTACATTTCATTCCTCACAACATTACGAAAACAATCAAATTCATACCTAAAAATATCACACAATTCTAATATCCTCTAAATTTACCTTGACCGATAAACTCGTCCCGATTCGAGTGTGCCGCGACATACGCACACATTGTATGACCCCATGACCTAAAATATGGCCTCGTTTGACCCATCAGTCTGTATGTCCCAGATAAATTGACCTTCACGCGTGTATGTCCCACTTTTAGTGGAGTTTTGACCTTGGCAACATATAAAACGTACGCGGTAAACAGAAAACGAGAAACGAAGGATTTTTAAATACATAACATAACATACATTCACGCCTTTTTCCCGAAGGGGTAGGCAGAGGTGTGCCCAGGACTCAGTCCCATAGTAGATACACCCACATTTCGCCAGTATGTTATTGGTCCCATGTAATAGGGGGCGAGCCTATTGCCATCTATCGGGCACAGTTCCAGACTCCAGGCAGTTATTGAGATAATTCCTAATAGAAAAATCCAATATTTAACACTGCATGACCTGGGGATCGAACCCAGGACCTCTTGATTGGTGGTCGAGCATGCGCCCTCTACGCCACCGAGGCAGGTTAAATACAATTGACGAAATTATCGCTTAAATTTGTTTTATTAAATAGGTACATATTACATAATATACAGGATTACTGAAATTAAGTGAAGGTAATTTATTTGTGTAAACAGGGTAATATTATCTTCGATATGGGCGCAGAATAAATAATAAAAGCAACAGGACAGAAGGGACACTTTACAAAATCATTCAAATAAATATCGGCTCTAGTTCCGATGCAATAAAGTGTTATTCAGGTCGCACAGCGCCTAACTAATTATCGTGATACTAGTGTGAGCACAGCGGCTTTGCCCGCTCGCAATTGAGAAATATGGGAGTTTTATATCAAAACTTTGACAACCTTTTTGGACCCCCTACAATGTGAATTTTCAAAAATCCTTAGCACACGTCCAGACAACGAAAAGAAACTACATTCCAAATTTCAAGTCTCTAGTATCAGAGGTTTGGGCTCTGCTGTGAATGTCAGTCAGTGAGTCAGGATATTATAATATAATATAGTGATTTACATACAAATTGCCTCTATTTCTATCGCGTATCTCTATCTGTTCTCCCTGTCTAGCCCATAGAAAATGTTCCGTCAAGACGGACGCCCCGTCTACTTTTAGCTTCACCGAAGTGTCCCAGGCCTGGTATAGGTAGAGGATGTTTTGCCAGTCTCTGGCATACTGTTCTTACTGGTTATAAAATACATAATATTACAGGGTTATTAGAAGGTAGGAAGGTTGGTAGGCCTCTTTTGCAGGGGGCCGCCTGGGGAAGTACCACACCTTTGCCAGTTATTCATCCGCCAAGCAGTAATGTGCAAACATTACTGTGTCCCAGTCGAGATTCAACAACTAATATCTCAGGGTGACAGGCGCAGTGCAGTGCCACGCAGAATTTTTAATTTTAAAACACTGGGTGGCACTGTGTCTGATATGGGCATTCATGATGCTTACTATCAGGTACCTGATTTGCTCGTCTTGTCACTCAATATCTTAAAAAAAATAAAAAATTCAAGGGTATCAGTTAAAGGGTAACCATAATTTTAAAGGATCACTATGGAGAAAACTAGAATCGCGATAAAAACAATTTTGTCGAGCTTTATCGAGTGTTCTTAGCTATGAGCACAGCAAATAAAAAGGAAAAATTAAGATAGCTACGTAAAGCGAGACGTCATGATGACGTATTAATGGAACGTCACGTTACGAAATCAAAAGTGTTTCCAAACGAAAGTGACGGTGAACTTTTACTTTCCAACAGCTGGGAACGTTTGCCGTAGAGTCAAATGACGTAGGAACGCACGTCATTGTGACGTATCATACTGTCATACGTCACATGACGTAGAAGTTTCACTTCGTTTGTGATACAAGCCACAAATTAAGAATTGAATTGAATTGACTGTTGTTGACAACTAGTAATCCACGAGCCCCGCTTCTATGGTATATCACCTCACGCACACTCTCGCGCGTGTACAAAACTCCATGTGTGCAGTGTCTGTGTAGTAGGTAGTTATATCGTGACTTTTGTATGGAATTGAGTCGAGTGTCCGGGGTGTAGTATAGAGGACCCTATGTGTTATTCCAGGGTCTAAGTCATCTACATGCCGAATGTCAGTCCAAATCGGTTCAGTAGTTTCGGCGTGAAAGAGTAACAAACATCAATCCATCCTTACAAACTTTTGCATTTAATATATTAATAACTGTTGCCATGCGGTTTCACCCGCGTAGTCTTCGTTCCCGTGGGAATATCTGAATAAAAAGTACCCTATGTGTTATTCCAGGGTCTACACTGTGTACATACCGAATTTCAGTCCGATCGGTTCAATAGTTTTGGCGTGAAAGAGTAACAAACAGCCATCCATCCATCCATTCTCACAAGCTTTTGCAATTAATATATATCTAGCTGTACGCCGCGGTTTCACCCGCGTAGTAAACGACCATCCATACATCCATGTTCACAAACTTGCGCATTTATAATATTACGGGTTCGATCCTCGGTCAGGTCAAACATTTGTGTGCATGAACATGTCTGTTTGATCTGTGTCTGGGTGTTATTTATTTATAAACTTATATAAGTATCTATGTATATCAGTCATCTGGTTACCTTAGTACAGGCTTCTAGCCTAGTTTGGGACCAGATGACCGTGTGTGGAAGTTGTCCCATATTATTATTATATTTATTTATTTTATTATTTATTACGAGTGAAGATTAGGACATTTTGATTATTTCTCTGGTCTGAGCGCTTGATTTAAAAAAAAAAAAAATAAATAAAATGCGTTTATTTCAGGCAACTTAGACCCAGAAAATGTCACAATTATATAATATTAAAATTATATTAAATTAAAAATTACAATTTATCAAAAATATTAAAAAGAATGAAATTTACATCAAATTAAAACTAATTAATGAATTATTAATTTATTTGTAGGATTAAGTAGGATGAGAGTAAGAACTGAGAAATGACGTATCTACCACGTTTTTTTTATGATAGTGAGTGACAAGACGTGCAAATCAGGTCATACGTAACTTAGTATCATAGCTTGTGACGTAAAGTTTCACTGTAGTGTTCTCGCGTGATATCAAACTTTCGCGGCACAGATCGTCGATGAAAGTAGGTCGTCGGCGCTCAGAGCTCGGCTATGTGGGACGAACGGTGACTTTTACTTGCAGAATATTACCTTTTCGCGGATAATGGCGTCGATTTCTATGGAGAAGTCATTTGTAGGCGTAATGTTGGCTCTTATATTTCCGTGGATTTCTTTTTGATGAGCACTTTGTTTGCTGTACTTTTGATTGCACTGCGAATGACACAATATTATGGAATACTAACTGTGGCCCGTGGTTCCACCCGCGTTGTCTTCGTTCCCGTGGGAATATCGGGGGAAAAGTACCCTATGTGTTATTTCGGGGTCCAAGCTACCTACATAC
Source organism: Hemistola chrysoprasaria (assembly GCA_947063395.1). Taxonomy (NCBI): domain Eukaryota; kingdom Metazoa; phylum Arthropoda; class Insecta; order Lepidoptera; family Geometridae; genus Hemistola; species Hemistola chrysoprasaria. The sequence continues at coordinate 7,972,331 of OX346731.1, read as the reverse complement.
CAAATTTCAACCCAATTGATTCAGTAGTTTTGCCGTGAAAGAGTAACAAACATCCACCCATCCTCACTACCTCGCAAATAATATTGGTAGGATAGTGATTAGAAGTGAGGCGTATTTATCTATGTTATGTATGCCAATGCTAATGTATGCCATTAGAACGAGATATCACCTTATCCAGACCCGCTCCAGTGCCTCGTAAAAATCACTGGAACGGGCCAATTTAATAAAATTATCCATGGAACGGGCTAGTATTTTTGCCCGTGACAAGATGAGCAAATCAGGTGCCTGATGGTAAGCATCATGATTGCCAAGCAAATGAAGCAATGTTTGCACATTACTGCTTGGCGGATGAATAACTGGCAAGGGTGTGGTACTTCCCCAGGCTGCCCCCTGTAAAAGAGGCCTACCACTAAACATTATGTTTATTTCCCATTCTAGAGATACAATAACATCATCTCTCGATACAAACCGCGTGTGCTTGATAGCAGGCGCGGCGGGTTGTGGCAAGTCCACCCGAGTACCAGCCTTTATACTGAGACATTGTGGGACAAGAGCTACGGTCGTGGTCTCCGAACCGAGGAGGGTGGCCGCTATGGGGTTGGCTGAGAGGGTTGCTAGTGAAATGGGGGAAGAGGTAAGCAGAAGTCAGATGTAATAGATATGTCACCGTAAGATTGTAAGAACCGTTAGTTTATAAATTATCTAGTGAGATTATAAACTGTCGACAGATTGTGAACGGACACTACAATTTCGAAGAAGCGAAGAAGAGGAAGAGATCGCTCTGAGCGATAAGGCCGCCAGTTGTTACTTCTTTCTAGTTTTAAATTTTTCTTCTTTATTTTATGTTATATTGTGGTACAAATAAAGAGATTTCATCCATTTATACAATTTACAATCTAACTCCTTCATTTTAGTTAGTTTATAAACGGGCCATGTCCAGCCGTCCGTCAAATTGTGATTTTGTTTGTGACGAAACGCGAGGCGCGCTGATTGGTCGAAACGAAATACCGGTTTTGCACCCGCTCCTTCGCCGCCACTGTTCTTTAACAGGTGGATTCGTTCGACCAATCAGCGCGCGCCTCGCGTATCGTTTTATCGCTGGAGTAGCTATTTATTTAAATAATTTTGAGTAGTGTCTCTCCTTTAGTATTCTATGACAATAATAAAAGAAAATTTTCACAAATTTGAGATCCGCCATATTGCATTTGAAATAAAATGTCACACAGTTCAACGTGCCACCCGAAACACGGTAACGACCAGTTGAAATTACCACCGTGAACTTGATAAACCGAGGCCGTTGGATCAGAATCCGGACTTGGGTACGCCTAGGCCATCACTAACATAAAAAAATATATACTGTTATCAGGTAGGTGAATCAATAGGCTATCAAGTGCGTCTCCACAGTAAGCCTCCCCGGCCGCCCGCCGGCTCCGTGTTGTATTGTACGTCGGGCGTTTTACTCAACAGATTACACAGTAACCCCGGTTAGTATCCTACTAATATTATCAATGCGAAAGTTTGTGAAGATGGATTGATGTTCCTTTCTCTTTCACGCCAAAACGACTCAACCGATCGGGCTGAAATTCGGTATGTAGACAGTTTAGAATCTGCAGTAATACATAGGGTACGTTTTATCCCGATATTCCAACCGGAATGGAGACTACGCAGGTGAAACCGCGGGTCACAAATAGTACAGTACTGTACGATTTATTTGTGCCGTAGTGTAATCGGAGAAAGCGGCGATCATTGCAAAAACATTGGACAATTTCTTCTATATATTAAACCCATTACGTTATGAGTATAACTGTGCCCGGTGGATGGCAATAGGCTCGCCCGTTATTACATGGTCATGGGACCAATAACATACCTACTAGCGAAATGTGGATGTAACTTATATGGGACTACTCTTCGGTCAAATAGGCGTGATTGTATGTTATGTTAAGCTTTTCTTAAGCAATTTTTTTTTTTTTACAGGTTTAGTAGGATGTTCGCACGTGATAATAGACGAGGCTCACGAACGCGACGTCAACACTGACGTCACGTTACTGCTGTTGAAGCGTGCAATGGAAACAAACCCTAACCTAAAAGTTCTCATTATGAGCGCTACTTTGGATACTGGAGTTTTTACTAAGTAGGTATTGACTCGGGATTTCTCTTCGAGATCGAATCAGAAATGAGGAGATCCGTAGACGAACGAAAGTTACCGACATAGCGCAGAGGATTAGCAAGTTGAAGTGGCAATGGGCGGCACATAGCACGTAGAACTGATAGGCTGATGGGGCTGTGCAGTTGGAGAATGGAGACCACGGACCGGCAAGCGCAGTGTAGGACGTCCACCAACAAGATAGACAGGCGATCTATTAACGACGGCTGGAACACGCTGGAGGTGGGCCGCTTACAACCAGACTGGATGGAAATCTATGGGGGAGGCCATGTTTAGCAGTGGACGTCCTATGGCTGAGATGATGATGAGACTACAGGTTTCTTGCGGTTTTAACCGTTCGAAGTACCCTGTGTGCTATTTCAGGGTCGTGGCTATCTACATACAAAATTTCAGCCCAATCTGTTCAGTAGTTTTAGCGTAAAAACGGAACAAACAGGCACACAAAAAAAAACAGCTATTAGGCGCTGAGGACTGGATTGACTTTAGACGCGATTGAGATTATCCTTTACGAAGAGACTTGTCGGTTCCCATCACGATCTTTAATTTATAATAAACTGTATTTAATATACAATTATATTATGTACATAACATACATACACGCCTTTTTCCCGAAGGGGTAGGCAGAGGTGTACCCAGGACTCAGTCCCATAGTAGATACACCCACATTTCGCCAGTATGTTATTGGTCCCATGTAATAGGGGGCGAGCCTATTGCCATCTACCGGGCACAGTTCCAGACTTCAGGCAGTTATTGATATAATTCCTAATGGAAAAATCCAATATATAACACTTTGCCTGACCCCCCAGGTCAGGCAAAGTGTTATATATCGAACCCGGGACCTCTTGATTGGCAGTCGAGCATGCGCCCTCTACGCCACCGAGGCAGTCATAGATTTGAAATACATAAATATTAGTAGTATTGGGATGAAAGTCGTTCATTTTCACGGTAGACCTTTCTCTACGTATTACTTTACCTTGCATCAGTTTAGTACACCGTTTTTTATTATTTTTTCAGATATTTCTATTCGTGTCCTATAATCGAAGTCCCAGGCAGGACTTATCCTGTAGAAATATCATATCTAGATGAAATGCAATCTAAATACAACATGCAATTGCCGAATACATTAGCTAATTGTTCGAAAGAAGATGGGAAACCACAGTTAAATGTCAACGAGGTATGTAAAGATTCTACCTAACTTAATTTCGTGTACTTTATTCTCATTGAACTGAACGTTTTTTTAGTAGTGGCACTCTTTCATCAAATGTTATTAGTAGTGCAATAGAAAGAGACGACACGCTGCAATCGACTTTTAATTCAAATCCACATATCGCCGTTTTTAATTTCAAAATTAAGCCCAATTCATTACATAAATAAGTGATCCTTTACAAACATATAACTAGCCGAAAATGTCTTAGAATTCATAATACTTTTTTATCTTGTGTTTTAACAATGTTTTCATAACCTACCCTCATTTTCTATACCTTCCGTTTTATTATCTTTTGCTAATAACATTCCATCTATCATTTGTTAATATTATTATTCTAAGACAAAGAACGGCGGATCTTGTTTTTAATAACTTATTATAAGCCTATGTTTCTCATGTAAGTGACTATGTCTTAATGAGGAATTTAAACCTCTTGAGTCTTTAAATCAAAATCAGACGCGATGGTCACCAGACTGGTGATCGCTCTGGTGCAATTAGTTGACGTAAAACGGCTTCATTGGGCCTAGGCATCGCGTCACCCCCTGACCTTGACCGTCAATTCCCTTCAGCCGATAATCTTCAAACGGCTGAACCGATTTGTATGAGACATAGCTAAGAACACTCGATCACGACACACAGATACGCAGACATGACAAACTTATACACCCTTGTCACCCTTTTCTTCGGTAGGCGGTCAGATAGTATATTCTCACACAAGGGGCTAAAGAGACCCATTGTATAGTAGCGAGGCAGTGAATAGAAACCGAGTTATAATAGGTTTTAGCGCCGTGTGTTACACTAATTTTCACTGCGATTGGAAGAAAACATTATTTATCTTTTATTATTTTAGAGAAAATATTATATTTCATCGAAACATTTTGGCTAACATGCGATACGTGCGACATCAAAAAAATATAAAAATTAAAAAGCCATTTACTACAGGTTAGTGATAGATTAATTAGCATTCGCATTCATTGTTAGCATGCGAAAGCTTAATTAGCACATAGCAATTTAAATGAAGTTGCGAAATTCTGTGAATGCGAATGAAGCGAATTCATCGCTTAAGTGAAATTGTTAGCAATTTGGTAGGCATTGTTAAGCAATTATTATCTTTATTTGCTTGTAGTTAGGGTCGTATATTGAATGAACGTGTATGATTATTTAATTCGTTAAAATTTATAACAGGGCGGTGTGAAGTGCGAAGTGCGAATTTCGTCTTAGCAAATCGCATGCTTATGACTCATAAAATCGCATGCTTATGATATTATTGTGAAATCGCATTAATTACCATCACTACTACAGGTTGAAAAGTTATTATAGCCCCGCTCTGATATGCAACAATGATGTACTTTTTGAGCAACAGGAATGAAAAAGTAGTTTAAAAATACCGTTTTTTTTTTCCAGATAATTGAAGTAGTAAAAGCAGTAGATAAGAATGAGAAGGAGGGAGCCATACTAGTGTTTCTCCCGGGTTGGGCTGAAATTAAATACGCAAAGCAGTTGTTAGACGAATATTATAGAGAGTCGTCACTGCACCTGATTCTACCCGTGCATGCAAGGTTTGTATTGTTTACTCTATTTTAAATATGAAATCACTGTACCATTTGACTTATGACTTTATAATAGTCATTATCTCAGCCGCTGGAAGCCCACTGCTGGTCATAGGCCTCCCCCAGAAGTCTATGACTTCTATGTTACCTATACACATAGCCGCAACTATTCTACTAAATTATACAGGACACTTCAGCAAATATAGCATTATTTATTCGAAGCCAACCATCTGCCTTTTCTCTGTACAATCGAAAGTCCCTCTGGCACTTCACCTACAGTATTGCCATCCCTCGCTCGTCTCTACACTATATTAGGGGTGAACAAAATGGCAACATTTTAATGGATTATAGATTCAATATAAACATACAGTTGCCATTTATATTTTCCATAAAACAACCAAAACGTTCACAGAATCAATGGCGTCACAAATTCAACCCTACTTGACACATATAGAATCGAATTGTAGCGATGTTGTAGCGTCCGTGGCCCAGCGGTAATATGCCCGGCTTAGAATCCGGAGTCCCTGGATTTAATCTAACCATGTGGACTTTTCGCCTGGACGCTACCTTGTTTCATATATCACGTAAACTGTAGGTTCCTATAGTTTCCTATAAGATATGTAGGGAGCAGTCGTTAGATCATGTCAGAGGGTGCGTAGGTATCTTGTCGACCAGAAACTGACAATATGGGTTGTCCACATAGCACATATGAATGGACTCGAGCAGTGTAATTGGGGTAACCCTATAATTATTATACACATATTATGTGATGTCTTAATAATGCTTTGACAAAATAATTTTCTCAACACTTGATATCCCTTTGGGATACGGGCATTATGAAGAGTTTTTCTTGTTTATCTATTTTCTTATTAAATTGTCAATTGTTCGTTATATTTTCCAGGCTATCAGCCATAGATCAAAGCAAAATGTTTGCTACCCCACCTCTCGGGGTCCGTAAGATAGTACTATCAACAAACGTGGCGGAAACATCAGTAACTATACCCGACGTTGTTTATGTTGTCGATAGCGGAGCGTGTAAGGAGAACACTGTTAGAGAGGGGACTGGTAAGAGATATAATTATATTCATTTGTCATTTGCGATTTAATTAAAAAGAACAATAAATATCAAAAAATTACAATTTAAGAAAACAAAACGTAATTCAAATAAATTCTACAGAATTTTGGGCGACTTGCGAATAAGCACCAAGCCAAACTCACCGAACACCTAGAACCACTCAGTATGCGCAGACAGGTCTCTTATCAACAAAGCAAACAAGCCCAAACTCAACTATCTTAGCAATTTTTGTAAGGTAGTTCCAATGGCAATTTTTAAAGTACGACGTCGCGTCGGTATCCTAGTAACAATTTAGGATTATAATTATAATTTAAAAGTACGTTATGATTGTTGAAGGTACAATAAGTTTGGAAACAGTGTGGGAGTCCCTCGCGGCGGCCAAACAACGCGCCGGCCGCGCCGGGAGGGTGCACGCTGGTATACTGTACTCTTATATAATTATTGATAACATCATGTTATAATACGCGCAGATCAGCTTGCAAACACACATTGTCGACATATATTGTAGTGGTAGGCCTCTTTAGCAGGGGGTCGCCTGGGGAAGTACCACACCTTTGCCAGTTATTCATCCGCCAAGCAGTAATGTGCAAGCATTACTGTGTTCCGGTCTGAAAGGCAATGTTACCAGCGAAATTACTGGGCATGATGAGATTCAACAAATCATATCTCAGAGTGACAGGCGCAGTGCAGTGCCGCGCAGAATTTTAAATTTTAAAACAATGGGTGGCACTGTGTCTGATATGGACATTCATGATGCTAACCATCAGGCACCTGATTTGCTCGTCTTGTTACACACTCTCATAATCTTCATAAATTCAAAAAGTTATATTCTTATTTTTCTAATTAAATTAGAAAATCATCATTATTGTTGGCAAGGCTTTATACATACTAAATTATGTTTTCGCATTAATTAATGTTTAAACTAACTTGCATGCTGTTTGCACCTTTAAATATAATGGCACTTAGAATGTACAAATTATGAATGTTTTAAACTTAAGCCGCTGTGTACATCGTGTTGGTGTTCTAATAAACAATAAACAAATAAAGGAGCCGAGAACACCCAAATCTGACCACAAATCTGACTTTAATGACTATTAACTTGATTTGACATTAACTACAAATGTGAAAGTCCGGTTACTAACCAAAGATATTATGTTATACTTACTAAGTAGACTGTGCACTGTGTCGGTCCCGAGTGAGAACCACTCGTAGTGTCTATCCTTTTCCTTTTCTCTCCTCCAAATTTGACAGTAAAGTCTTGTTAGAAAGGTAAAACGTCTTTGTAACTAACTCAAACCACAGAAAATAAAGACATAAGCCTGGTAGCGACTGGTGATTATGAAGAACGCCAATAGCCCTGCTGAACTTTATTGGGAAATAACAAAACACACAACAATCTAATAAATCAAATGGCCAAGATAATGTGGAACTCTGCAGAGAGAGACAAACACATTTCAAAGCCGTCATTAAAGGATGCAATACTAAAATATCAGAGCAGCTCCTTCAGCTAAGTAGACATAAAACCTGTGCAGTAACCAGAATTCTTACCAGGAAAGACGAACTCTCAGCAATTTAACACAATCCTATGGAAAATTTACTAAATCGATCAAAGTCAAAGTCAAAAAGATTTATTCAAATAGGTCACAATCTGACACTTTTGTACGTCAATAAAGATAAACAGTACTGAGTCTTACAATATCTTACAATATTTGGTTTGGTTACACTCGTTTGTTTAGAAGGTGCCGCGTGGTGGCTATGCGGAAGTTCCCAAGCATCTTTGTCCTCTATGTACTGATTTCTAGGACGATTTAACCACTGGACGCGAATTGTACATAATGAAGTATGAAAACACGTTCAACCGATTTTTGCGGGGGGAGGAGGATTTCACACATTGCTGACTTTTACGAAGATATACACACACTACCGTAATATTCGTATCCATAATTGCGCGCACACAAAGATTTACCTTTGTGTATTATATTGTTGCACTATTCTCGCATGTAGCATTGTCACTGTCTAAGAGCAAAACAACTGACAATTGCGATTAAAATGACAGAGAGAAAAATTGGGTACTTCCCACTTGATCCCCATCTCCTTGCCCACCACTAGTGACAACTGCAATTTTTATTTCAGAATATGTATTCCACTCGTGACATGTGGGAATTGCCTATCATACATATATTGATTCTTACATACATTCACGCCTTTTTTCCCGAAGGGGTAGGCAGAGGTGTACCCAGGACTCAGTCCCATAGTAGATACACCCACATTTCGCCAGTATGTTATTGGTCCCATGTAATAGGGGGCGAGCCTATTGCCATCTAACGGGCACAGTTCCAGACTCCAGGCAGTTATTGAGATAATTCCTAATGGAAAAATCCAATATTTATCACTTTGCCTGACCTGGGGATCGAACCCGGGACCTCTTGATTGGCAGTCGAGCATGCGCCCTCTACGCCACCGAGGCAGTCGGCAGTATATTGATTCTTACATCCTCAATTCAACCCTCACCTTATATAAATGTTGAACTTCCAGCTACCGTTAGAATAATTATAAGTAATTTACGCTAGCCATAGAAAAGAATACTAGACGGGGCCTGCTGGTGCATCCATTCATTCTGATTACGATATTATAATAATAGGTAGTATGTGTAATGTACATATTACGGTAGATGTGATTAATTGAAAATTATCAATAATTATCGATCAATAATTATTTTCAATAAAACACATTTACCGTAGCATATAATATATACGTATATATACATATATATACGTACTTGACAAAATATTATAATGATGCAATTAATGACGTTATAATAATATTATGAATTTATAACGTATAATATTATGTGATTTATGAAACATATTCTAAAAATATTTTTTTATTTTGTCCTACTTGCCACCATTAGTGACCTAGAAAAAAGTCCCAGTGTTGACCAAAAAGGTGTGGACAGCGAGAAGTACCCGTAAAATTATGTCACCTACACTAGTGCTTGACATAGTCGATAAATTGCTATCGAGGACGAATGAAAGAACAACGAGTTTATGATAGTCTGACAATAAATATTCAAATACGATTTTGAAAATACGGTTTTTTTTTATATGGGTTGGCCGAGCTGTTGATGAAACCAGATGATAGCTTGTCAGACGCGGATACTATTACTATTTAGTGCTACTATTAAGTTGCTGATAAGCTTATCCCCGCCATTCAGTAGGCTTGATTTTGCCTTTTAGTTAATATTAGGTCCTTACATAGGAAATTGGCATTTTGTACGGGAGGAATATATTATAGTTATTTTTTTTTTTGTAAATTATATTTAATTAATCAAAGTATGCACCGTTGTTATCTATGCATTTTGGCCATCTCATGGGTAGTTCATGAATCCCTTTAGTAAAAAAACCATGGGGGCGAGTATCAATAAACTCTTTGAAGGCGGTTTGGACTGCCACATCGGAGTTGAATTGTTTTCCTTGTAAGAAGTTGTACAAATACCGGAAAAAATGGTAATCTGTTGTAGCGAGGTCCGGAGAGTACGGTGGATGTCGCAGACATTCCAATTGTAGCTCATCTAACTTAGTGGTTGTTTGTTGTGCAGTGTGTGGTCTTGCGTTGTCGTGAAGCAGCAGTGGCCTAGAGCGTTTGACTAATCTCGGTTGTTTAGCAGCTAGTTCTTCCTTCATGGTTTGCAGTTGCTGATAATAGATATCTGCCGTAATCGTTTGGCCAGATTTTAGAAAGCTGTAGTGAACGACCAAACACGCACAAGTATCTTTTTCTGAGTCAATTTTCGTTTAGGGGAAGATTCGGCTGGGACTCCAGGGTTCAGCCATTGCGACAAGCGCTTCTGATTATCGTACAGTATCCACTTTTTATCACAAGTAATGATTCGATTTAAAATCCCTTCATTATTGTGTCGGTTGAGCTCAATTTATGCTCAATTTATGAGGTACACATCGTTAATTTTTTTTTACTTTCCCGATTTGCTTCAAGTGTATTAATACAGTTTTATCGATATATGTCATTTATTTTTATCGATATTATTATACCTACTTAAAACATTGTCAAGCCCTAGTAAATTTGACTTTGACGTAAATAATCCAGGTAATTTAGATAGGTGTTTTTTGTTCGTGGTGTATAATATTCATGACCGTTTATTAAATATAGTCGGATTAAGTTGGATATATTTTTTCAATTAATATTAATTTTTGGTATAAATAGCTGTATTAATAAAGAAAAATTAAACTTACAAGTGAAAAGAAACATTAGTTGCTTGACCACTATAACTTTTACACCATTTAACTGCACGTTTCGTCATTTTTTTAAATATGTTTTTCTCCCGATGGTGTACGAACGACTGTGACAGTAAAACTACAACGATGTCCGATGTTTCATGGTATTAACCTGCGGGGTATTAGGCGAGAACGGAATGAAGGCGCGTCCAGTGGTTAATTCGTTCAAGACTGATTTACATTATAATAAGCATTCTTTAGTAAAGTAGATTTTATATAGGTTTTGAATTTACCCTCTGAGAGCCCCGTTATCTCTTTTGGGATTTTATTATAGAAACGTACACTATTTCCTAAGAATGATTTTTTATTTGTTTTAGATAATCTAAAGCTAGGTATAGCTATTTTGTCTTTATTCCTAGTATTAAAATTATGGAGGTCACTATTTAATTTGAATTTATGCAAATTTTTACGCACATACATGATGTTCTCATAGATGTATAAGGATGGTAGGGTCAGTATGTTTATTTCTTTAAATGATTTCGATGTTTTGTATTCCCCTGTTTCCTCCGAGTACAGTTACCTATTTGATATATTTATATCTTGATATTTTAAAGATAAAGTAAAGTATGTTCCTATCATTTTATTTGTGTTTATAAACGCTACATTTTTTTGTAGTCTAGTTAGCTTATTACTATTTAAACACATATAAACTAATACTTAACACTATTTAAACACTTAAATAACAAAAAGAATGCGCTGTTCTATAGAAAAACTTTATTCTATGTTTATTTTTTTGTTTTGTTTATGTTCTCATTTTTAAATAACTGAACAGATCATAGTATGCAAAAATTATTTTACATGTGTTTTTTAGGACACTGTTTTAGACTCTACACAAAAGAGAAGGAATCTGAATTCGTACCGCACTCAACGCCTGAAATATTAAGGTAAGTTACAAAACCATTTTTCACTCTTCTTGCTCATAAAGTCCGTCATTGTTGCGTACCAGAGCGGGCCTAAACTAACTGTTCAACCTCTAGGGGATAAAGAAAATTTGTTTTTCTGTTTTGTCTGTTACCAACGAGATTATATTCTTTTGGTCTCGCACGTATAGGATATTAGCCAATATGTTTTTTATTTTTTCACAATCGTAGTGAAAATAATAATAATAATAAATAATAATATGGGACAACTTCCACACACGGTCATCTGGTCCCAAACTAGGCTAGAAGCCTATACTATGGTAACCAGATGACTGATATACATACTTATATAGAAGGCTTATAACAATTAATATAAATACGAAAGTTTGTAAGGATGGATGGATGGATGATTGTTACTCTTTCACGCAAAAACTACTGAATGAGTTCAAGGCTCGCCATGTTACATGAAACCAATAACATACTGGCGAAATGTGGGTGTGCCTACTACTGGGTAAACCTCTGCCTACCTCTTCGGGAAAAAGGTGTGATTGTATGTTATGTTATGTACTTCCTACTAAAATTATAAATATGAAAGTATGTGAGGATATTATATAGATGGATGGATGGATGGATGTTTGTTACTCTTTCACGCTAAAACTACTGAACCGATTGGGCTGAAATTTAATAATAATAATAATATAATATGGGACAACTTCCACACACGGTCATCTGGTCCCAAACTAGGCTAGAAGCCTGTACTATGGTAACCAGATGACTGATATACATACTTATATATGCTTATAACACCCAGACACAGATCAAACAGACATGTTCATGCACACAAATGTTTGACATGGTCGGGGATCGAACCCGGGGCCTGCGGCACAGAAAGCAGAGTTACTACCATCTGGGCCAACGAGGCTGTTTGTAATAAGCCACATTTTTGTGTGTTTCATAATGTTTTTCTTTATAATTTCAGAGTACCCTTAGAACAAACAGTGCTGGATAGTAAAACGTACGCGCCGAATGAAAAAGCTATAGACTTCCTATCACAGTTGCCAGAGCCGCCATCTTTGAAGTCCATACAATTCGCTGTCAATTCACTTATCGATATAGGTGAGTATCCTATTATTATTAATAATTTTATTTTTATGATAGTGAGTGACAAGACGAGCAAATCAGGTGCCTGATGGTAAGCATCATGATTGCCCATATCAGACACAGTGCCACCCAGTGTTTTAAAATTCAAAATAACACATAGGGTACTTTATATCTCGATATTCCCACGGGAACGAAGACTACGCGGGTGAAACCGCGGGGCACAGCTAGTATTACATAAAAATGTTTTACATATAAAAGACATCCGAGTATAATATTTGAAACATACATACACTCACGCCTTTTTTCCCGAAGGGGTAGGCAGAGGTGTACCCAGGACTCAGTCCCATAGTAGATACACCCACATTTCGCCAGTATGTTATTGGTCCCATGTAATAGGGGGCGAGCCTATTGCCATCTACCGGGCACAGTTCCAGACTCCAGGCAGTTATTGAGATAATTCCTAATGGGAACATCCAATATTTAACACTGCCTGACCTGGGGATCGAACCCGGGACCTCTTGATAGGCAGTCGAGCATGCGCCCTCTACGCCACCGAGGCAGTCAAAATAACACATAGGGTACTTTATATCCCGATATTTCCCGAAGACTACGCGGGTGAAACCGCGAGGCACAGCTAGTATCAAATAAAAATGCTTTCCTTATAAAAGACATCCGAGTATCATATTTGAAACGGTGAGCGGAAAAAACAAAGTATTCCTAGCAAACATTACTGTGTTCCGGTCTGAATGGCAATGTTACCAGCGAAATTACTGGGCATGACGAGATTCAACCACTGATATCTCAGGGTGTCAGGCGCAGTGCAGTGCCACGCAGAATTTTAAGACACTGGGTAGCACTGTGTCTGATATGGGCAATCATGATGCTTACCATCAGGCACCTAATTTGCTCGTCTCACTATCATTAAAAAAAAAGCGCTTGAAAATGACCCAATATACCGATTATGCTGCGATGCTGATTATGCTGTGAACTAGTTTGCCCGTAGATCAAGACGGCAATATGGCGAATGTCAGAGAAAATCCAGTGCTTGATGATCGCAAGATTTCATTTGCTGCCATGGTTACTAGTGATGGATTAATTAGCATTCGCATTCATTGTTAGCATGCAAATGATTAATTAGCATTAGGCAAATTAAATGAAGTTGTGAAATTCTGTGAATGCGAATGAAGCGAATTCATCGCTTAAGTGAAATTATTAGCAATCTGGTAGGCACGGTTTAAGCAATTTTTGTCTTTATTTGCTTGTTATTAGGGCCATATACTAAATGAACGTGTATGATTATTTAATTCGTTAAAATTAATAGCAGCGCGGTGTGAAATGCGAAGTGCGAATTATCGTCTTAGCATTAAAGCATAGCAATAGGAATTGGCATTCTGAGACGAATTAATTCGCATGCTTATGAAATTAATGTGAAATCGCATTAATTACCATCACTAACGGTTACTATGCGTTGCTTAGCAACACAGTAACAATGAGATCCTTAACTCAGCCAATTAACGAGCGTTGATAACAATACGTAATCGCATTTATCCTGTATTTGTGTGTAATATTATGCAATAGGTATGCCTGATAAGGATATTTTTATGCTTATTAATTATTAATTAGCACAAATATTAAGATATTATTGTTATTGAAATTTAAATTTAATTATCATGCTGATGTAATAATTATTATCCCCGGTTATGATGTAATAACGTCCGCTTACATAATTCACTATTATTATAATTATTGTCTCGTTAACAGGTTAACTGTCCACATAATAGGTGATTATACCTAACCGGTTTTTTTTTTATGGAATAGTTCGAAAAAGCAAACAAATCACTTTGTTTTTCGATCTTTTCTGTTCGTCATATTTCTGTAATATATCAGGTAATTTATAATCCAAATAATTAATTAAATATCTTCTTATAACTTAATTTACATAAATAATATGACTTCTCGAACAAGAATCTTTAGTTTTTAGTTACATATTTGACAAACCATAGCTTAAATAAAAAATAAGATGTAGAGGGAGTTACTACTTTATGTTTAAGGTAGAGAATCCAATTTCTGTAAACCAACCAATTTTATTCCTAACAAAGATTTACATTTTCATAGAATATAATAAAAAATGTTATAGGTGTGCTAACGAGCGGAGAGCATATGACTCGTCTAGGCGATAGGATCAGGCGGTTGGGGCTATCAGTGCGCAGCGCGTTAGTGTTGGTGCGGGGGGTGGCGGGGGCGTGCGTGGCGGCGGGGGGGAACCTGGCCGCGGGGGGAGACGCCGGGGCCGAGCTGTTCTATAACGCTGCTGATAGGAGGACAGGTGAGACTTAGGCTCTTGTTGGATGTCTAGGAGGTTCGATAGAGCCTGACACGGTTGAAGAAGGTGCCGAGCTGTTCTACAACGCTGTTGATCGATGGATAGGTGAGACTTAATAATTATAATAATTAATAATTATGATAATAAAGTTCAGGGCCACCTCTACTACACTTAGCCGCTCGCAGAGCTGCCCATCGCCTGAAGTGGGGGCAAAGCTGTACTATAACGATGCTGATAGGAGGACAGGTGAGACATAGGCTCTAGTTGTCGGTCTAGGCGGTTCATTCGAGCGGCCAACCACCTGACGTAGTCGCGGATAACGTCAGGCGGTTGGCGAACATAAACGCTGTCTAGTGTTGGGAGTGCTAACATGTTGGTGCGGGATTCAGCTGATTGGAGGAACTTAATCATATTATGGTAAACTTTTGCTGATCAACTCTGTAAAGCGTTGTCTTAACATTGAATTATCTGTGGGCTATTGATATTATATGAGATTTCTTTTATCGTCTCAGCCGTAGGAAATGTGGACTTTCAATCCAGCAGTGGTGCTGGAGATAGGCCTCTCCTATTGGAGGGGATTAGCCAATACTCGCCACGCTTGGCGGGCGGGTTGACGAACGCAGTTCCGTTGGGATGGTCTTACACAGAGGACGCTGCAGCCCGTCCTCTGGATCTGTTGACCCTTAGCAGTACTATGCTATTGCCTGCATCCCACAGCGATTACTTGTATATTTCTTCAAAATACCTTATCAGATCTTTAAATCCACAGAAATAAGAGAGATAAAAAGTCAGTTCAACTCAACGTCAGATCATGCAGCGTTAAATTGGATACAGAATGAATATGAAAACCAATACAATAAGGCCGCCAAGGAGAAATGGTGTGAAAAATATGGACTCAGGAAGGAAAGACTGGATTATGTTAAATGTATGTATTTTTCGACTGCCTCTGTAGCGTAGCGGTCCGCAAACGTTACATACAAACTAGACTTGCGAAAGTAAACACGCAAAAATGCCAATCATGGGGCTCTGAGTTCGATTCCCAGGTCAGGCAAAACATAACATAACATACATTCACGCCTTTTTCCCGAAGGGGTAGGCAGAGATGTACCCAGGACTCAGTCCCATAGTAGATACACCCACATTTCGCCAGTATGTTATTGGTCCCATGTAATAGGGAGCGAGCCTATTGCTATCTACCGGGCACAGTTCCAGACTCCAGGCAGTTATTGAGATAATTCCTAATGGAAAAATCCAATATTTAACACTGTCTGACCTGGGGATCGAACCCGGGACCTCTTGATTGACAGTCGAGCATGCGCCCTCTACGCCACCGAGACAGTCTGTCAGTCAGTCAGGCAAAAAGTGTAATAAAATAACTAGCTGTGCCCCGCGGTTTGACCCGCGTAGTTTCGTTCCCGTGAGAATATGGGGATAAAAAGTACCCTATGTGTTATTCCAGGGTATAAGCTATCTACATACCTAATTTCAACTCAGCTGTTACTGATTTCCCATACCAACTTCCGCCCCCCTTTTCACCTCTTAAAGGGTGATTTCTGGGATAAAAAACTTCTGGGATAAAAACTATTCTATGTCCTTTCCCGGAGCTCAAACTATCTTTATACCAAATTTTATCTAAATCGGTTCAGCGGTTTAAGAGTGAAGAGGTAACAGACGTCAGTCTCTCTGACAGACAGACAGACTTTCGCATTTATTATATTAGTAAGTATGGAAGTATGGATAAAAAATCAGCCAGCAATATGTCAGGAAATACTCGTCAGCTGATGCATTTACTAAATTCAACCTTAATCGAATGTAATAAGATTGATATAGTTTGACACAAAAGAGTAGAAAATAATGGGGGCGCCTCTGTCTTTTACAAGAGTAAAAGCAATTTAATAAACACATACACTTTAAATTAGTTCCGTTTCTACTCTTTTCTGTCGAGCTATACTATTCACAGAAGAAATATCAATTAGAAGGCGCATAGCCATATCTTAATAGGAAAACCGCCGTAACACATATGCACACAAACGTTATATTGTCATATTATACCATTGAAAAATGTAAATGATGTGTCCCATAGCGCTAAAGGAAAATGAAACTATTATATTTAGTTACGCAATAGGGCCGACAACTGTCAAAGGCGTGAATGTATGTTTATGTTTTTAGATTTTTTGTATGTTGTGTGCCGAATTGTAAATAAACTAGACGCCTCCTTGACATGAGAAATATCAATTAGGTATTCCCTTTCCACATAAAAAGGCGCATCTATTTCTTAATTATTCTTTGAACTCACTTATTTTTGAAACTAACTAACTGAAGTTATTAAATGGAAAAATGTCAAAAACAATGCTAATAATAAAAATAATCAATTCCAAATATTTATATCTCCATCCACTACAAGGGTTCGTACAGTGGTGGCGCCATCTGAGATTAGCATTCACTTGCCAGCTCCATTAAAAATGAGCCCTATTTCCAAATGCAATTAATCTGATATTGTCGACCATTAAAACTTCGTTACAACATTCTTAGCTAACGTACGCCTCTTAGCAAATTGACACAATCCTATGAAATATTTACCAAATCGATGGTTTGTGTTCCCCTGTTTCCTCCGAATATTATAAACTAATTCTATAAATTTATATCCTGATATTTTTATAGTGAAGTAAACTACGTCCGTCATTTCGTTTCTCTTATAAACTCTCGGGTCATTTCATAGTGAAATTCTAAAAAACACAGTTTCACTCGCGTGATTAAACGTTCATTACAAAAAAATTAAGAAATTATAAACAAAAATAAAATGATAGGGACATAGACTACATCTTCAAAATATCAGGATATAAATATATCAAATAGCCTTACTATATTCGGAGGAAACAGGGGAATACAAAACATCGATTTGGTAAGTTTTCCATAGGATTGTGTCAAACTCTTAAGAGGTCCCCTTTCCTGTTAACTCATTTTAGCTAACTACAGACAATTTCCCCGTGGAGAAAATGCATGGTGTTATATTATATAGATTTCTCAATTCCAGCACTTTCAAGTCTATACCTAAGTCAGCTGATAAGAACAGGATGCATAGAACCCAATTTAGAACTTGAAGAAGTCAATAGATTCTCTGATATAGACGAATTGATGGTTGCCATACTCCTGGCGAGCTTTGACTCGTTGCTTATCACTAGAAACCTAGTACGGACTAAGGGGAAACTGAAAACTGTCAATCAGGTGTTTACAACGTAAGTATCTCTTATAAATAACTTGTAATACACTAACTTACTTAAAATAGTCAGGAAAGCGGACCTGTTATTAGCAGTTTGACACAATCCTATGGAAAATTTACCAAATTGATGTCTTGCATTCCCCTGTTTCCTCCGAATATAGAAAACCTATTTGATTTATTTATATCCAGATATTTTGAAGATAAAGTAAGCTTTGTCTCTATCATTTTATGTTTGTTTATAAATTCTTAATTTTTTAATAGTGAACGTCTAATCAAGCGAGTAAAACTGGGATTTTAAGAAGTTAAAAGTTTTAGAAAACCAAGAATAAGATCAATCTCGTTTTACGTATGACGCATAGGTTTTAAGTAAATTTTGCTTGCTATCATTTCATCACTAAACTGACTAAATTTTCTCATTTTATTGTATAAAACATCAAATTAATTAATTATATTCTGCCTACTTTACAATAAGTAATAAAAACATAAATAAATAAAAAAATTCAACTTATAACTATAAAAGATATATAACTATAAATATATAAGAAGTTAACTATAAAAAAACCGAAACTCTCGTTTTTTTATAAGATTTACATGACCATAAAAATATCAGGATATCAATTTATAGAATGGTTAAATAATATTTGGAATACAAATACCTCAATTAGGTAAATTTTTCATAGGATTGTGTCAAATTCGTAAAAGGCCGCGTACGCTCTTAAAGTTGATTAATTTTTTTTTCACAGTAAAAATGAACGCGCTCACATAGCAAGCGAGAGCGTCAACTTTTCTCTGCCGAAAGTGAACAAAGCCCCAAGTTTGTTGGTTCACTGCGGCGGCCATCATTCTATGGAACGTAGAGCTTTGATATTGTACAGGACTTCGGTTATTTCGCCGCAAGCTGTCGCCATGTTTTCTATGGGGGACGTTCAAAAGGTAAGATAGATAAACTCTTTATTAATACACTAGCTGTGCCCCGCGGTTTCACCCGTGTATACATCGTTCCAGTAGGAATATCGAAAAAAAGGACCCTATGTGTTATTCCAGAGACTTAGCTACCTGCATACCAAATTTCAGCCCAATCTGTTCAGTAGTTTTGGCGTGAAAGAGTAACAAACATCGATCCATCCATCAATCCAACCAAAACCGCGCTAGATGGCGCTGGAGGTGAGTTAGAGCTCGCAAGCGTTTTGTTCACCTGATAAAGTAAGTTTTTTACATTGTACTAGAATTAGAGATTTTTTTTTTATGAGAGTGAGTAACAAGACGAGCAAATCATGTGCCTGATGGTAAGCATCATGATTGCCCATATCAGACACAGTGCCACCCAGTTTTTTAAAATACAAAATTTTGCGCGGCACTGCACTGCGCCTGTCACCCTGAGATATGAGTTGTTGAATCTCATCATGCCCAGTAATTTCGCTGGTAATATTGCCCTTCAGACCGGAACACAGTAATGTTTGCACATTACTGCTTGGCGGATGAATAACTGGCAAAGGTGTGGTACTTCCCCAGGCGGCCTCCTGCTAAAGAGGCCTACCACTACAAAGATTTATAATATTAGTGGGATAACATAATAGAAAATCTTAACACCAATAAGTAACAATAGATACATATCTAGTGTAACAATTGGCGGTCTTCTCGCTAAAAGTAATCTCTTCAGACAACCGTCCAGGGAAAGTAAAGTCGATGGACTTGGACGGTGGTGTGACTGAAATAATGTCGAAATAAATACATCATTAAATACATTCGTACCGTTAATTTGATGGTCTTTGTATTGCACACCACCATAATGGCGGTGGGGTTTGCCAATACGCCACGCTTGGCAGGCGGGTTGGCGAGCGCAGTTTGATAGTTTTTACGATAACCCTTAGCCGGCTCTTAACGTAACCCCGGGTAAAGAGGGTGAGGTACTGTAATTCTGTTGCCGGGCCCCCACGGCCGACATTCAAAACTACTAATGTCGATTATTTAAATAAAATAATTCGAATTTAATTTAGAATTTGACACAATACTATGAATGATTACATAAAAAAAACATACATACATTCACGCCTTTTTGCCGAAGGGATAGGCAGAGGTGTACCCAGGACTCAGTCACATAGTAGATACACCCACATTTCGCCAGTATGTTATTGGTCAATAGGGGGCGAGCCTATTGCCATCTACCGGGCACAGTTCCAGACTCCAGGCAGTTATTGAGATAATTCCTAATGGAAAAATCCAATATTTAACACTATGCCTGACCTGGGGATCGAATCCAGGACCTCTTAATTGGCAGTCGAGCATGCGCCCACTACGTCACCGAAGCAGTCCCCACCAAGGCAGTCCATGGTATGAAGGATTAACTTGTATTCCCCTGTTTTCCCCCGAAAACAATGGATTTCCATGAATTTATTTCTTAATGACGTATTTGCGCTTCCATAAACTGCTACTAATGTGTTTTCCCAATGAAAAAAAATTCTTAAATTAATTCCAAAAACCTAAACAAATCAATGAATCATCAATACAGGGTTACTGGTATCAGCGTAAGTACCAGCATTGTATTACGCATTTGTTTATACATAATCAATAATAATATCTACCCGAAAAAAAAAATTAAGACTTAATGAGACTTGTAAACTTTATCCTTTTGGTATTAATAGTTTTAAAAAGGTGCCCCTAGCCTGTAAAACCACTTAAATTAAGTTAGATATAACTTAGTAATATCGCTGAGTTGTATATTTATAAGTTTTTATGATAATAAAGAATTTAAAAAAAAACAAATCAATCACTGGTAATCCCATAACATAAAATCATGATTACAACTCAATTAGCATAACATAGCATCAAGCATTTCTCGCGGAGGGTAACACAGAGGTGGACCCACCAAGTAGGTACAAGCCACACTTACACCCGTATTCAAGAACTTACCTAAGGTAGCAGGCAACGCTGTGCAAAGTAAGGGATTTCTCACAGCGGTCGCCGTGGCAGGCCATCTTATTTACAAACAACACTCAACCGACACATTGCTATGCCAACGCACAGCGTCGCTTACAAATCTGTGATTAATCCGTTTCTGTTGCTAAGTTCACTCTTATCTCTTAACTGATTAGCGGATAACATAAATACCTTTAATTAAAATGTCAGTTATTACGAACTAGCTTTCCTGGTGATATAAATAATAATATGTTTAATAAAATAAATTAAAACACCGCAAAATATGTACCGAAACGAATTGTACTAAAGCTCCAATAAATAGGTCTCTGCCTACCTTACGTAAGGGCCGCTCCGAATGAGCCCATAGCGCTAGATCTAACTCAAGTATTGTTTAAGAATTGAATTTGACGGCCCTGACGGAAATTTATCCAACAAAAACGCAAAAAATATTAATCCGCTGCGCTATGTCGGTAACTTTCGTTCGTCTACGGATCTCCTCATTTCTGATTCGATCTCGCAGAGAAATCTCGCATAGACCTCTCCATAAGTTGTTGCGCTATTTTGAGCCTGCTGATAAGGCCCACAGTCAGAGACCACTTTTCAGATCCGTAAGTCAGTGATGACACACACTGGTCGAAGACTGTTCACTATAAGACAATGCTCAATGCTACTTGTTAGCATTACCAGTAACCCTGTATATGATTGATGACGTCACATCACGTCACTTCCGTATTATAATGGTAAATTATCATTGACGTCACATTTTTAACAAAGTACTATGTATATTTTATCAAATTTAGGTGCAAAATTGTATAAGTCATTCAAAAACGGAAATTTGTAAGCATAAAAATGCAAAATAATGTTTTTATTGAAGTTTCCTGATTTGAAACAAGAGTTGCTTTTTATAAATACATACATTCACGCCTTTTTTTCCCGAAGGGGTAGGCCGAGGTGTACCCAGGACTCAGTCCCATAGTAGATACACCCACATTTTGCCAGTATGTTATTGGTCCCATGTAGGAGGCGAGCCTATTGCCATCTACCGGGCACAGTTCCAGACTCCAGGCAGTTATTGAGATAATTCCTAATGGAAAAATTCAATATTTAACACTGCCTAACCTGGGGATCGAACCCGGGACCAGTCGAGCATGCGCCCTCTACGCCACCGAGGCAGTCACAAATTTTTATATACTTTACCCTATATATAGATAGATATGATACAAGTAGTTGTAGTAGTAGGCCTCTGCAGGGGGCCGCCTGGGCAAGTACCACACCTTTGCCAGTTATTCATCCGCCAAGTAGTAATGTGCAAACATTACTGAGTTCCGGTCTGAAGGGTAATGTTACCAGCGAAATTACTGGGCACGATGAGATTCGACAACTCATCACTCAGGGTGACAGGCGCAGTGCAGTGCCGCGCAGAATTTTGAAGTTTAAAACACTGGGTGGCACTGTGTCTGATATGGGCATCATGATGCTTACCATCAGGCACCTGATTTGCTCGTCTTGTCACTCACTATCATAAAAAAATATGTTATCTATTCTATTATTATATTCTATTGTTATATTCAGATACTTGTCTATGTTTTAGGGTGAGAATATGGATGGAAATACAGAATTGTCTATACATAGACATAATTTGAAGATATACGTACCTGAAGAGTAAGTTACCTAATCATAATTTATCATATTTTAATGTGACTATATTATTTGACATGCTTTGTTAATTTTGACTTGATTGATTGTAATTTTCTTTTTTAACTTATGTAGTTTTATGGATAGATTTTAAATAAATTCAATTATTCTAATTTGTATACCAGTGGGGCTATTGGCGTTCATCATAATCACCAGTCGTTATCAGGCTTAAGTCTTTGTGTTCTGTGGTTTGAGTTAGTTACAAAGACGTTTTACCTTTCTAATAAGACTGTGCACTGTCAAATTTTGAGGAGAGAAAAGGTCACTGCGAGTGGTTCTCACTCGGGACTGACTGACTCACTGGGGATGTCTTTGGTTAGTAACCGGACTTTGACATATGTCAAATCAAGTTATTAGTCACTAAATTGATAGTCACCGAGAACGCCAATAGCCCGGCAGGTGGTATTACGAACATGCAATCGCGTAACAACAGCAGTACATTTTGCTGTCAGACGTCATTTTTTGTATGCCGTTTGACAGCAGACATTAAGCAATTAAACGCTTTCCACACTTCTACTGCTGTTCGTAATAAGGGGACAGATCCTGGTGAAACATGTGGACCTAAATTATTATGACAATGACATCTTGTGATAACCGTGTTTCTTGCAAATATAATATATTTCATTCTCAGAGTAAGGATACCAAAGAGAACCAGTCGTGCAAAAATCTGTTCCAAGCCGCGAGTCTGGTACCGCCACAATATAGTCTGGTACTATGTGGTTAGTTGCATGGCAACCGTAGGCCGTGCGCGTGATGCCAGTGTTAGGTAAAAAGCTAACCGAATAACAACAGATACGTGCGTGAAAGCGATAGCTTTTTATAATTTAGGCATGTATTTACAATAATTTTAGGAATTTATGTATCATCATTGCGTGTTTCTATTTTATTTTAATTTTTTCAACACAATAAAGTGGACAACAGCGCTTTGTTCGAATGGAAAACTATGAAGTCGATTATATTTTAAATATTTTTGCATAATATTATCCGAACATAAATATATATTTTTTTTACATAAATTAAGGTTTGGCATTAATTACCTAGTGGATTGAAAACATTTTAAACATTGAATTAAATATTTGTTTCTTTTATCTCAGTAACGCACTGTGCATTATAATATTATACTTTTTGTTTCTTATTGGTTTACATTGCATAGTCCTCGTTAATTTTACAATTTATGTTAATATTTTAATATTTTTGTGACTTTCGACTATTTATTAAGAGTATAAAAGTAATCATATCACGTAACAATTTAGAATTATATCGTCTGAGACCCTTACTACGTGCTAGAATCAGGCCCACGAACCTGTACTCACTATTAAACCAAGATTCTATCATGTAACTTAATTATCTTTACAAACATAAATACATTTTAATTTTAAAACTTTTTGACCCTTTTAAATTTTATTTCTTGTAATATATATTTATAAAAGTTAAAAAGTATAAGTGTGATTAATTTATTTAAAAAATATATATATTTAAATCACTAAATATTTTAGTGCATATAAGTCTACTCTAATGCTCCTATGTTCGCCCTCGTCGCTTAGTGTCAAATGTAACATTGAACTTCATAGGGTGAAAAATCGTTCAATCCAAATTAGGCTTTAAAACAATCAGGTAAATAGAGTTTAAATTCAAATAATAGAAATTCAGTAGATGTCAAAGCGCGTAATTGTCAGTGATGGACACCTTTTTGTGAAGCTTGTTCAGGGATTGTGTGTCTGTAGAAGGAAGCGATTCAACGTCATTGATTTCATTTCATAAATTTAGTTACTTATCTTACTTATTGACTTATCTGTAGCGTCCGTGGTCTAGCGGGAATATACCCGGCTTTAAATCCGGAGTCCCTGGATCTCACCATGTGACTTTTTACTTTTGACTTCACCTGGACGCTACCGTGTTTCGTATGTCACGTTAAACTGTAGGTTCCTATAGTTTCCTATAAGATATGTAGGGGACAGTCGTTAGCTCATGTCGGAGGCTGCGTATGAATCTTGGGGACCTGAAACTCTGACAATATGGGTTGTCCACATAACACATATGAATTGACTCGAGCAGTGTAATTGGGGAACTCGTTCTGTTAGAGTATAAATTCAAATTATTATTATTAATTATTATCTTAAGGCGCCTATAAGAGCCAAACTTCCCTCTCGCTCGCACATTGCATTGAATTTCCAAAAATAATAAGTTGTGTTTCTCAGTCATAACATTTATAATATATTCAAGAAACTAATTTTTGATATATTTTAATTTAACAGAGATAGAAAAAACTGTTATTTCCTTTTTTTTTTTTCGATCTACTCCATCAAATACAAAGAATAAAAAACGAAATATACATAAAAACATGCATTGATTAATCTAAATATAAACAAATGCTAAAAGAGCGATTTTTAAAATACACATTTAGTGTCAGATTGTGACCTATTTGAATAAATCTTTTTGACCTTGACTTTTTGACATGAACCTAGAAAAAAAGGCGGACGGAGTCTCCTGAAACAAAAACTGAAGCACCATAGTAAGCCTGCTCGCACACTTGCTTGGAAAGGTCTACATTGAGTGGACTGAATCGATTTTTGACTGAATTGCTCGATCAATAACCACTTGACCTGACCCCTAATTGCTTATGTGCACGCACACATTCACACTTTTTTTCTAGGTTCATAGGTGTGAAAGTGTGCGTGTCGTGATGTTTGTATTAGCGAGCTGGCTCACTATGGTGCTTCACCTATTTTAGAAAACTCCGTCCGCCTTTTTTTCTAGGTTCATGTTGCTTGTAGTTTACATTTGGAAATTTTTAAGTAGTAAAATTTTTTTTTTTTTTTTTTTTTTTTTTTCAGTCAAGCCAATGTCCTACTGAAAGCCAGGGAAATGCTTTGGAAGACCTTCGACTATTATGTTAATAGAGAAATTAAAGATTTAGATTACGAAGAGTTTACTAAAGTGTCTAGATTCAGGATTAGATTAATGAAGGCTATTTGTAGGATATTAGTTGAAAGTACGGAAGGGACGAAATGTATTAAAAATTGTGATCTAGGGTGAAAATGTTTAATTATATACAGGGTTACAGCTATTAAACGCAAAACCTTTTAAGATCGACTTTGGTACATCAAGACTGATATCTTTTGTTCTGTGACTATTTTTAATTCAATGTTTTTTTATCTAAACAAAATATAAATCAATCAAATTTGCAGTTCTATTCTTTTTAACTCCTCATACACTAGACAGTCACAGATATTATTATATTATTAAGACAGTGTCGGCCTCGTGACATAGAGCTAATGATTGATAAAAGTCCCCACTGAAACTTAAAAAAAATCTTTAGTTTAAGCGTTCGTGAAGTCGCTCTTAAAAGGTTTTGCGTTTAATAGCTGTAACCCTATATAAATCATCAAAAAAAGTTGTTTTATTTCTTGCATATGTCGCCGTGAAATTGTAAAAATTTATTATTAATTTAGTGACATTATAAACTAACCAAGCGAATTATAAACTAACGGTTCTTACAATTTCACGGCGACATATACACGTTTTAGCTGTTTGCCCCCCTTCGGCTATCTACGAAACCGAAGCTTCGTAACCAGTTACGAACTAAAAACAATTAGTCCTCCTACGATACCGGTTACATGATTCGTGTAATGGTAGGCCTCTTTTGCAGGGGGCCGCCTGGGGAAGTACCACACCTTTGCCAGTTATTCATCCGCCAAGCAGTAATGTGCAAACATTACTGTGTTCCGGTATGAAGGGCAATGTTACCAGCGAAATTACTGGGCATGATGAGATTCAACAACTCATATCTCAGGGTGACAGGCGCAGTGCAGTGCCGCGCAGAATTTTGAAACACTGGGTGGCACTGTGTCTGATATGGGCAATCATGATGCTTACCATCAGGCACCTGATTAGCTCGTCTTGTCACTCAGTCATAAAAAAAAAAAAAAAAAAAAAAAGAAAATACGATATTTTCTTTACAGGAAACTGGATATATAATTCGTAACCAGTAACGGCGTTAGAAAAAACGTTAGTTGTACGTTATAGCTCGACATAAAAGAGTAGAAAATTATGGGGGCGCCACTGTATTTATTAATTAGAAAAACTTTTAAGTCAACACGTACACCTTAAATTTGTTCCGTTTCTATTACTTCTACTATTATGTAAAATAATTCTCTTTATGTTTATGTACCTACTTAAATCTTTTTGACAATAAATAATTATTATTCTTATTGATTTGTCAGGGAAAGTATAGCTTATAGCTTGCCCTTTATATGTTTAATACTTCCTGCCGGTATTATGGCATTGTACGGAATTTTAACTCACGTCAAGATAAATTGTTAAGGCACACGTATATGTATGCATAGTATAAGGTTCCATACCTAGATACCAAGAACATACAGTGCCATCTATAAGTTCCTTGCGCAAAGTATAGAAATATCACAGAACAGATAATAATACTACGTATAGAATGGACACTGTCATCCGCTCACCAATCGGCCTGCCTCACCCCGCGAGCGAGATTGAGCTCTCCACGAGCCCCGCTTCTATGGGAAATCACCTCACGCACACTTGCATGTGTACAAAACTCCATGTGGGATTGAGTCGTGTCCGGGGTGTGGAAATATGCAGTAAATATGCTATAACTTTAAACTTTTGATTGTTTTAACTTAGAAGTATGATATTTTTACAGCCACAAGGGACCGCATATCTTAGTAATTTATATCAGTTTCAACAAAGTATCTTGACAGACGGACTGACACAGACAGACGGACGGAATACAAACTAACCCTTTATTATCTGTTCTGTGCTATAACATTTATTGACAGCCTCGTTGACTCAGATGGTAGTAACTCTGCTTTCTGTGCCGCAGGTCCCGGGTTCGATCAAACAGGTCAAACATTTGTGTGCATGAACATGTCTGTTTGATCTGTGTCTTGGTGTTATAAGCTTCTATAAGTATGTATATCAGTCATCTGGTTACCGTAGTACAGGCTTCTAGCCTAGTTTGGGATTAGATGACCGTGTGTGGAAGTTGTCCCATATTATTATTATTATAAGGGTTATTTTTTTCCTTTAGAAGTATTTCAGGGAACCCTAATAATAATTGAGACTGATATCATATTAATCAAGGCTCACAATACGATGAAGATAATAGCATCTCTGCAAACATATATATGGTAGACAGACTTTACTTATCATATTTATCCTTAAACACAACAAAATTCGTTGAACCTGTTAGGTATAACTTAAAATTCCAATGATTCCGATATCATTTTCCTTTTCCGATTGCAGAATATAACCAGGAAACCCCCGTTTTATTTTTAAGATAAATAACAGAACCGAAAATTCCTAGAAAAATCTAAGAAACGATCTTATAACAGAATACAGAGAGGACACTTCAAATCATACAAAGTCAAAGTCAAAAAGATTTATTCAAGTGGTCACAATCTGACACTTGTACGTCAATGAAAATAAACAGTAATGAGTCTACCGTGCGTTCGGAAAGATACCTTTACAAGAAGAACGCACAAGAAACTTGTGTAGATTTTTTCAACTGATTGTTTTACAATATTTGGTTTGGTTACATTCGTTTGTTTGGAAGGTGCCGCGAGGTGGCTATGCGGAAGATTCCAGGCATCTTTGTCATCTATGTACTGATTTAGGTTATAATAAGCCTTCTTTAGTAAAGTAGATTTTATACAAATATTATAAATCTTAAATCTCAGTACAATGTATAAAAAGTTACGTTTGTAACCGGTAAACAAAACGCTATAGCTCTAACTCGACTCCAGCGCCATCTAGATGGCACAAAAAAACAGCGCTAGCGCTTTTTTGTATGTATGTTTGTTACGTTTTCACGCTTAAACTACTCAACCGATTGAGCTGAAATTTAGTATGTCGATAGCTTAGACCCTCGAATAACATATTATATGATACTTTTTATCCTGATGTTCCCACGGGAAGGAAGTCTACCGCGGGGTTATAATTCATGTAGGTATAATTTCGCAGGATACTTTGAAAAAAGCGGTTCATACGAAAAACTGGATAGTTTGAAACCTACGTTTGAAACTAAGAAAGATTTTATCGATCTTCCTAGCTATTTTTAAAATCTTCAAAAAAGCAAATCCAACGATTAGTTGAAATTTTGCAAACACTTAGTTGGATGATAATGGATAGGTAGGTAATAAAATTTTGTTATAAAAATAAACTCTGTATTTATTTATTAATTAAATTACAAACAAGATTATTATCTCGTTTGTAATTTAATTAAATAATCAAAACTAATGTTAGCTTTCAAATTCATTAATCACTTTAAAAGGCGCTTCCAAGTTATTAGGAGTGTTACCAAGTCCTTGTCTCGGAAACTTCTCTTTCAATACCTTCAACTCATACTTTTGTACTACAGCAAATAACTCAGATTTCACTTGAAACAGATCACAAGGATGCAGCTCCTTTAACGTCGGAGCTAACGACGCTAAAAACTTATCGACCGGGTGTTCATTTCTGTTCATGAAATAGCTTAAAAGTTCAGACGAGTTTACAGAGTCGAATAAGTTGTCTTTTTGCGATGTTGCTGCTTGGTCTAGAGGATCTATTTGGTACATAGTATCGAGCGATACAAGCGTTGGTTTGGTATCAGCAGGTGAAGTGGGTACTTCCCCTGATAACACGCATTCGGGGTAGTCTGATTGGTCGTCATAATGCGATGATGCATCAGCGACAACTTTGAAATTCTCCGTGATTCGTTCGTCGAAATATGGGACGAGGAAACTGAGGTCTTGTTGATATTTGTAAGGTCTTATCTTGCGGCCTTGGCTGCGTCTGTGGGCCCGCTTGTGTATGCTCCTTCTGAAGTTGTCTCTTATGTTGTTCCATCTAGATTTGCATACTTCGGCTGGAACAATAATTTTAGTTTTTTTTAGGAAAACAAACAGGAATCTATACTTCTAGACTAAGTAAGTACCTTAGTGTAGGTATAATATAAACTGAAGTGTTTGTTGTTTTTTAAAACACAATCATTTTTTTTTAAAATTAATCTATAAGTACAAAAGATCAATAATAATGGTGTAACGTAGGTACTATGTATATCTGTTCTGTGACCGTAGCATAATCGACACACAACACGTGACGCGACGCGCATGGTCGGAGACGGAACGGTCTAGAGGTCATTGCCTCTTATGTAAGAACCTAAGTGCCTTCTCACAAAGACTATTTTTTGTCGGGGACACGTTCATTCCACAGTCCAGAGTGATACGGTTTAGTCAAGTTTAGTGGGTAGTAGAGTGCTTTAGAAATAGGACGTATGAAAACACAAAATACCTATACCTAATAAAAAAGATAATTTAAGGGCGAGGCCACAACACTGCGCTGCGACGTCGCTGCGCATATAAAGAAGCCTAAAGTTCATAAAGAAGCAGATTTTTGCGTCGCGATGACGCAACACAGTTGTGTGGCCTCACCCTTATTCTATACAATTTCACCATCTGCTCTGTTGACAGTTGACAGCGTCGCTAGTGGAGAATGTGGTAATGACATTCCTCAAAATGGCGGCTTAAAGGCCTTAGTTCCAATTTTGCCCACGTGAATAGTTATGTTAGTGGCAAGTGGCACGGAACGGAACCGTTGGCCGGAACGTTTAGCGTTAGTTCCTTTTTCGGCCACGATTTAAATAGTCAATGAAATAGCTCTATTGTACCATCTCATACTTATTTAACAAGCAAAAAACACTACAATAATACCCACTATATAGCTACCTAAGTAAATATATTTTGTGTGCAAATATACATGTTCCTTTTTTCTGTGAAATACATACCGCTTTCACCCAATTCCCGCGCAATGTCGTTCCAAATTTGAAATTTATAAGTCCCGTCCGCGTACTTTTTATGCGATCCATTGTAAATAGCAGGATGTAGACGGACTAATTTTATTAACTTCTCGTCGTCCATCTTGGATTTACACTTCTAGATACACCGTAATGGCACGTCCGCCCGCAGTCCGGCCGGTCACTGAACGAGAACGAATCGATGTCGCGTAGGTACGTCACTGAGACTGGCCTAAAGGTGATCTAATGGTATGAAATCACGCTAGATGGCGACAGCGTCTTTAGAAATTCTATTACTAGAAAAATCCTCACTGACCCTGCACGGTGCCGGGACCGGCACCGTGCTAATAAAATAGTCCGCGCACTATAACTATACTCGCAGATAATTAAAATTTATTAATAAAATAATAATATATTAAAATAAACTGCCGATCCCGGGGTCCCAGGTACGATCACAAGTCAGGCAGTGTTATCGGGGGGCACGGCAGTGCCCCCGCCAAGTC
Organism: Hemistola chrysoprasaria; assembly: GCA_947063395.1. NCBI lineage: Eukaryota > Metazoa > Arthropoda > Insecta > Lepidoptera > Geometridae > Hemistola > Hemistola chrysoprasaria. The sequence continues at coordinate 7,941,624 of OX346731.1, read as the reverse complement.
GAGCGCGAAGCAAACACTGCCGTACCATCCTTTACTGGAACCATTTCGCCGCATTTTCAGGCCCCTATTTGAGAACCTCTGGATAAGACCAGAACGCAGACATTTTCGTCATCCAGTAAGCTATAGAATCACATACTTAAAATAAAATTTCAAGTCTGTTAGGTAATTTAGTTCCGAAGATAAGCAAAACCAAAGTTTCGCATTTATGACACTCAGCCACTCACTCATGATCATCAAAAAGAACTAGTACTTCCCATAAACTCAGAGAGCTGAAATTTGGTACAGAGTTAGGGTTTAATGGCCACATAAAGGGAAAACTATAAAAACTAGGATAATCGAAGATCAAAATTTGGTCAAAATATAATTCATTGGACTAAGAGTGGCGGTGATACCCGCACCCGTCGCTAGATGGCGCTGACTAATTTTAAAACGCGCTTTTTTTATACGTTTGTTTTTCCGATTATTTGCATTTCGTTGATATCGCTTATTAATTCGTGAGATTTGCGAAGATTTGAATTGGTTAAGAATTTTATGATTAGTGACGGATTACTGATTATTACTTAATTATGAGATTTAAAAGTACTTTTAATTGAATACTTTATTTAATTGTTAGTCATTTAGTACTCTTAGTTTTCTAGGTTTAATTTACAGCTGGGCAGTAATTCGAATCGCGTTCGTGTTAATAAGTAAGTACTTTTCTAGTATTCTAGGTTTAGTTTATTTAGGTAGATTCGTATTACTTCGTTTCGTTTAAAAATATCATTAATTTAGCTGTATTTCAGTACTAGGTAGGTAATACGTTTGGTACAAGGTTCATTGATAGTTAATTATATTGACACTTGTCTAATAATTATGAGTTAACGTTTTGTTTATAGTTTGTATATATTGAGTAGGCTGAGCATAATATTTTCTTTGAGTTTCTTTTTTTATTAAGACAAAATAAGTCTTAAACATTTAGGTTTTATTATTGTTTTAGTCTAAATATTATCGATATTTCTGGTTTGTTGTCCATATACTAAAGGTCGTTGAGTTTATTTGTGTTTGATTTCGCAAGATAATATCGTAAAAAATGTCGATTTATAAAGTAAGTCAATATGCCCACGTTTCTACAAAAAGAAGTGAAATCCCACCAAAAACATTGACAATGCTGACTTCTGCTCTCTTCCTTTTGGACCATCGAGACTTGGCTAGTTTTTTACAGGATGTTTTTGGTGGGATTAGATTTTCCATTACGAATTATCTCAATGACAGCCTGGAATCTGGAACTGTGCCCGGCAGGTGACAATTGGCTTCCATGTAAACAGATAAAGAAAATGGGCGCCAACAGATTTGATTTATTTTATACTGTAAACTTGATAACCTAAAGCAATCCAAGGGCCCCTTGACAAAATTTGCAACAGGCTCCGCGCTGACTTAATCCGACACTGGTACTGCCAGTGTCGGATTAAGTCAGTCTATTTTGTCAACGTCGTCCACATGTCGTTTGTATGCATTGTCTGCTTTCTATCAGGTGAAGTGCAGTCATTGTGGTAACCCACTTTCAAATCAAATGATAAACACACACATTTTAGGGAACGCGGACAGGGGCCTCGCAAATATGTGTCGTCCAGAGCCTTGCAATGGCAAAAGGCCGCCAGTCCAAAGTAGTTTTAGACAGTTTAGATAATATAACGTTTGTATGGAAAATTCGACGCGCGCCGGCTCTTACGCCCGGTTTACACTATTCCAGTCCAGCGGGCAGCACCTTACACCAGCGCTAGAATGCAACTGGTAACTGAAATAATATAAACCGATACTGGAATGTAATCCATTAAAATCTGGAATGTATTCCAGTAAGTAATACAGTCACAGTCAAGTGACTTGATTGCCTGTCTTCTTTTCATTCCAGCCAGCTAATTTTCGTTATATTAATATTGAACAACTGAAATAATGTAAACGGATTAAGTACTGGGCTGGAATAATGTAAACCGGGCATTGAGATAAAGAAAGTTAGAGGATTTGGAACTTTTAGTCTGTTTACCTATAATATAATATATTGCATATATAAACAAGTGCTAAATTAGCATAGGCGTTTGTAATCCGCTGACTCTCAGCGGATTTATTTATTTATTTAATTCAATTAAAACGGTCGAAACCAATTACATTAATTGACATATTAATAAAAGTAAGTAGAATTTACAACACAAAAATAGTAATAAAGGTGATGCGAAATTATGTCGTGAGTAGCGTCTTTCTTCTATGGTGAGTAGTATGTAAATCGCGAATATAAATAAAATCACGTTACTGAAATGAAGAAGCTCAGATGGTCCGGAGGAGTAACGCAAAAAGATAAAGTGAGGAACGAGTATATCCGTGGTACATTTAAAGTGGCGAAAATACAAGACAAAATAGCCGAAAGTCGCCTGTGTTGGTATGGTCACGTTATGCGCCGTGAGAAGACCACATGACCAGAACTGTCATGGATATATAGAGGATCCTATACGAGGTCACAGTTGACCCCAGCCACCTGGATGGGAACAGTAAAGAGAAATCCCAACAAAAACATTCTGTAAAAAACTAGCCAAGTCTCGATGGAGCTGCTTGTTTATCTCTAAAAAGTAATGAAATCTAGACAAAGTCGTGCCAAGTCTAAGGTTCCTTACTGCGATTTCTTTATTATTATAGTTAATGTTGTGTGACTTGGCCGTTGAACATTCTTTATACATTAGTGGGTACAAGTCAATTTTGTTTACACGTAATGTTATATCTGTTGTTACTACCTATGTTTGTTAAGCGAGATAATAGCCCATATTGGTATTGGTAATTGGACGCTAGTGTCTCATTTTAGGCTGTTGTTAATTGTGCAACACATGCATTCAGCATTGATTGACAATGCTGACTTCTGCTCTCTTCTTTTTGGAGCGTCAAATCGACCACCGATCTAACATTAAATAGACGGACTTGATTAGAAGTATCCCTTCAACGGCCAAGTCACATAACATTAACTATAATAATAAAGAAATCGCAGTAAGGAACCTTAGACTTGGCACGACTTTGTCTAGATTTCATAACTTTTTAGAGATAAACAAGCAGCTCCATCGAGACTTGGCTAGTTTTTTACAGAATGTTTTTGTTGGGATTTCACTTCTTTTTGTAGAAACGTAGGCATATTGACTTCATATGCATATTCGTAGGCATATTGAGTCAGCGCCATCTAGCGACGGGTGCGGGTATCACCGCCACTCTTAGTCCAATGAATTATATTTTGACCAAATTTTGATCTTCGATTATCCTAGTTTTTATAGTTTTCCCTTTATGTGGCCATTAAACCCTAACTCTGTACCAAATTTCAGCTCTCTGAGTTTATGGGAAGTACTAGTTCTTTTTGATGATCATGAGTAAGTGTCTGGGTGTCATAAATGCGAAACTTTGCTTTCGCTTATCTTCGGAACTAAATGACCTACAGACTTGAAATTTTATTTTAAGTATGTGATTCTATAGCTTACTGGATGACGAAAATTTCAGCGTTCTGGTCTTATCCAGAGGTTCTCAAATAGGGGCCTGAAAATGCGGCGAAATGGTTCCAGTAAAGGATGGTACGGCAGTGTTTGCTTCGCGCTCGACTTGGCGGGGGCACTGCCGTGCCCCCCGATATGAAGACGATGGATTTGCACCCAGACATGACACAACTACGCCCAGATTGGCACATTAAGACTAAGAGGGCCGACCCCAAACGAAACGGGATATAAGGCAAAGAAGAAGAAATGTAAAATCGCGTATATCGTACCTATTATTATATAATATCATTATTTGAATAGTTTATATTGTAATATAAAATATCAACACTTTAAAATTTCGTGAACTTTGAATACCTACTTGAGATTCAGATCAAGTGTGGTTCAAGTTTCAAGTTCAAAAAGTTCTAGACTATACAGTAGACCAGTAGACCAACTGACACTGACACTGACGGGACGGACTGATTGAAAACATGAATCACGACTTGACTGATGCTGGACCTCAGAATAAAGAGGAGTGACTAGCGTTGAGCTCACAGAACAAATCACAGAGTTCAGAGTACTTTATAATATACTAGCGGCCTGCCCCGGCTTCGCACGGGTAGCAGAAGTAGGTATAGTGAACATTCCAAAAGGAGTAAATTCGTGATACACTGTATTTTTATAGATTAACCCTAATGATTTTATTAACCCTAATGGTTTACGCAGCGCACGCAAATTAATGACTATTTCTGTTACAATGTCCAAACCTTAACACATGTATAAATTTTCCGCGGGTTATTTTGAAGATACGTACTACTGTACTTGTATACGTACTACTACAAACCTAGTACATTATTTCTACCATCAATAGTATTCATACCACATAAAAAGAATGACTTCTTCGATTCTTCGATTTTTTTAAATCGGTCCAGTAGTTTCGGAGCCTATTCGTTAAAAACAAAAAAACAATGATTCTCTCTTTATAATATTAGTTTAAATTGATTGGCTCCTTTGTATTCTGTGGATTGAGCTTGAGCTTTGAGGTACTTAAAGTGATGCAAGTGATCCATGTCAAGAAGCTTAGAGTTTACCTCCAAGCTTCTTGATCCATGTGTTCTGTGAGGTGATCTGTGCTTATTGCTTTGAGCTCGTATGTTCCTTTTGTTTTTTGTTCTGTGGTTCGTCACAGATTCTATGGAACATTTTATATGATAAATAAACTACGCGAGCTTTATCAATTTAATATAATTTAATTAATTCACCTTTGAACGGCCTTATTACTTATTGTATACTCGTACCTACCTAGTATATAAATTAGAGCCTTTGTTGTTCAAATCGCAGTCAATTACAGACTGTGTTATAGACTCGTGCTCGCAACCAACGTTTTAATACGTTTCGCTTATCATAACCGGTTTTGTGACTAATAATAATACATAAATGACGTGACTAGAACTCGAGCTGAGATTTAAAACGATCTCGGGCCAAATCTTTCCGTTTTCCACAGTGAGGTGACAAGATTTTATCGAGATGCGTTACAGTGTGTGTTTATTAGTTTGTGCAGTGTTGTGTAAAGGGGAGGATGTTTCTCTTGTAACGACTGAAGGGCCGCCGACGAGTTTACACAATGGCCTCACGGAAAAAATCGGAAATTTTTCCATTGAGCTCTTATATCATACAGCAAAACTGCAACCGGAAGGGCAGAATTTGATAATGTCGCCATTTACTGTGTGGACAGTCCTAGCAGTTATATCTGAAGGTGCGTCAGGTAAAACTAAAGCTGAGATTAACAATGCACTGAGGTTGCCATCAAGGAAAAAAGAGGAAAATAGACAAAACTTCATAGATATCGCCAAATATCTACATGTTAACACAACCACTGTGGAACTAGCGAAATTCAACGGAATATTTGTTGACAGTCTTACTCTGCCGTTACCGGATTTCAAGGAGAATGCAAAGACATATTATGAATGTGATATGCTGGTTCTTAATTTCACAAATCCCAAAGTTACAGCCGATTTGTTGAATACTGTCATTTCGAATTTTACTCACGGACGTATACCGAAGATCACTGATAGTAGTCATTTACAAGGAGCACAGATGGTATTGACTAGTGCGTTGTACTTTAAGGGACAGTGGACTGTACCTTTCAATTCTTCGTCAACTATGAAACAGCCATTCTATGACAGCACGGGTAAAAAACTAGGAGAAGTTAATATGATGTATAACAGATACACCTACCCGTTCTCAAATATCAAAGCCTTACAAGCCCGAGTAATTGAGCTGCCATATGGTAAAGAAAACCGTCTCTCTATGCTGATAATGCTGCCAAACCCTGGAGTCTCCCTAGAAGATATGTTCTCAAACTTCCAAAAAGTACCTCTCGATTCGTTCTTTGAAGAATTGAGATTGTCTAAGGAAGAATTTTCAGATGACGAAGTTGATTGCTTCCTGCCTCGGTTCAAAATAGAATCGGATTTGGATATGACTGAAGTTTTGAAGAGTAGAATGGGTATAAATGACTTGTTTGATAGGACTCTCGCAAGGTTACCGTTCTTGGCACGTACACCTATGTATGTGTCCCGAGTTGTACATAAAGCCGAGATAGAAGTTACAGAAGAAGGCACTACTGCATCAGCTGTGACCGTTGCAGAATTTGCCAACCGTATTGGTATAGCACGGTTTGAAGCTAATCGACCTTTCACTTATGTTATAATTGAAAAAACCACAAACTCCATTGTTTTTGGCGGATTTTATAAACAGCCTTCTCTTTATTAATGAACGGCTGTTTCACCCGCATAGTCTTCGTTCCTGTGGGACTATTGTCTACATACTGAATTTCAGCCCAATCAGTTTAGTAGACATTTATCCATCCATCCTCACAAACTTTTGCATTTATAATAAAGCATTAGTAGGATTTTTATGCATAGTAATTTTTCAACCATGTTTTTTGTTTAAAAACTGAATGAAGACTTCCAACTGTCATATTGAATGAATTCCTTTCAACAAATTGTTGAACCAGATAATAAGGTTTTACGTGAGACAATGCAAATTCTATTGTGTCTGGAATTATGGCATACCAAAAGTTAATACTCTATAAACCTAAACATTAGTACCTACCTACCTACTGTCAGATATGATAATATTCTTAGACAAAATATTATTTTGGGGCTTAATTATTATGTAAAATATGGTGATATTTTGTGATTTGACATGCCTAATCTACACAACTGGTTTCAATCTATGTTATTTAGTGAAGACTTCAAGAGAATTTTATTTAGATATTTCTTGTATACTATATTATGAATCTTGAGAAGTATTGCAATATTTGCTTAGAAGCTAATCTGTGTAGGAAATTTTACGGGACAAACACAATTATATTGTATTATTGTTGTATGGAATAACCCTTGGCAAATTTTCCTTTTGTTCATTTATAAACAATTGTATATTGAAAATATTATACTCACATTGGGCTGCCTTTGTCATTTTGTTATGTGGAAATTATGGTATGTTATATTGTGGAATTTATATGACTTATTGAAAAAGCTACATATTTTTTGTAGTATTTTAATTAAATCAAACCTTTGGCAAAGGAAATTTTGTAAAACCATTGATAAATGTTTGAATTAGAAGAAAATTCACTTTATTTAATGCAAAATTCATGTTTATTATTGTAAGTTGTGTTAAACATAGCTAATTTAAAAGTTATGTAAGCCACAGTACATGAATTCTTAATTATTGTAAACATGTCATATATTGTACAGTCAGCAGAATAATATGTTTCCATTATGATTTTTTTTTTCCCAGTCTGTCACAAAACTGTCTCAAATGTATCTAAATTTTATGTACCTTTTATGTTTTATTTTTCTTTAATGTCACAAAAATAGTCGTCAATATTATTAAATTATCCAAATAAATATTAAAAAATATGTCCTCTTTAAGGAATCTTCATAAATTAATGTATGTAACAAGAAATGTTATTGAATGGATGTTTTCAAAATGATATCATATTATTATTTAGAATATTGAAATGTTTATGATCATTTTTTATAGATAGTATAATAACTTTATACCTTATGTATGTTTCTCCCATGTTTTTACGTATTGGAGCAATTTCTTTAGGTTTAAGTAATAGCCCTCAACTATCTCAAAACTGTCGCCTTATTTATCTTAGTAGATCATTGTACAATTCGAATATTTGTTTTATTGTCTCATTAATTTTTTTTTGGGTAAATACTCGCCTACGGTTTTATAAACTTGTAATATTACTTTACTCAAAAGAAATTCCCTAGATCTAGTCTGTATTCCTTCTATATCTGTATTCTTCTATTATAGTCTCAATATCTCTAATAAAATAAACTAAGTAGAATATGCTTGCAACTTTTTTGTCTACATTAGACTTAATTTGTAGTTTTTCTTAATATAAAATTAAGATAAGAATAAAACGATTGAATTAACTAGTCGGGATTAGATTTAAGAATTTATTTTTATGTACAGTCAGCAAATATCTCATATTGTCTTCTCAATAAAATGTTTATGTATTTTCTATCCAATATAGCTAATATGTAGGTATTTTAAAATATTCTAGAATCATTACATGAGAAGGTAGGTAGATGCTTCATGTTATTTCAGCATTATAATGTAATTTTTCCTCATTGCTGATTAGACTAATGAATAAGGAAAACAATAATATTATTATTAATGTACAGAACCAATATTATAGTTAATTGTACATTCTGGGTACAATAATTATTAAATAATTATCAAAGTTCATGTGATAGATGACATTGTCTAAAAATATTTTTAAAACTTTTTTCTGCTGACTGTACATATTTTATGGCAGCCCAAAGTAGTTTTAAAATAGTATAAAGAGTTGTAGATTATTACTTTTGATTAAGTTTTTAATAAATTGGTTTAATCGATTTTATGTTCAATATTTTATTCACTTATACGTGTAGAACACAAGTACCTACCTACTTACATTACCTAAAGATAATGCCGGTCACTCACATGCGTACGAATACGCGAACCCACAAGTGTAGGACGACATTCGCAAATAACTATGCAAAGTTTTCGCTGCATTCGTGGTTTTCCAAGTTGTGTCGGTTTTTTGACGCACATCAAAGGGCGCGAACCTCGAACCTTCGCGTAGTCTCCTACACATTCGTGCAACCAGTTGTGCTCACAGAGTACTTTATATATATTAGCGATAAGACCGCCCATTGTTACACTAGTTATTAGTTTTTAGATCTTCTTGTTTGTGGTGTACCAATAAAGTGTTTATCTATCTATGAAATGCAAACGGGTTTCCATAATGAGTTTGCGAACCCATTCGCATATCCGCCGAGTTTGCGAATAGTATATCTGACTGCCCTCACATGCGTGCAAACATTCGTACAATGTACGAATATTTTTACGCATGTGAGTGACCGGGGTAAGACCAATAGAGTTGTTTAATTAAGCTGATCGTCCACCATAACGGAATGGGAATGTCCCAAACAGTATTGAAATGTATGTGACTTCACCGCCCACTTGAGCGTCGCGTGCCTTAGCCGTTAGCGTTATGGCCTATGGCGTGTCCAGATTAGGCGCGGCAAACCATCGAATATTGCGCTAGGGATGTGCTTTTTTAAATCTCGATCCGATCTCCTGGATCGATACGGATCGCAACGCCTCGATCAGATCCGCGGGTCGGATAGCTTCCATTCGATCCGATATTCAAAAGATCGATCCGAAAATCTCATGAAAATAAAACATTTACAAAATTAACAAAATTCCCAATTTTTATATCCTGCTCACATCTTTGCGCCATCGCATGCATTCGGTAAGATTGGATCGTATGGGTATCGGCGCATCCATACATTGCGCGCAGCTTGCGTGGCGATGGATAGGGCTGCCGCGCGCGCCAATGTTCAAGGGTTTGCCGCACGTAATCTGGACACGCCATACATACTCGTACGTCAACAATTTCTATGGGAACGGTTTTTATAGTTACGTTATATTGAGAAGGGTACGTGTGGACCTAGGGTACATCAGGTTGTCCTTAGATTATTGATAAGTCTTCGCGTGCTTTCCGACTAGATGCCGCCGTCGTACTTGTCAAATGGAGCAACTAATTCTACGCTAAAGTCACCATATCCAAGCTCCTTGCAAACTGATTTTACAAACACTACATTTAAAGTTTCGAAAGTTTTCGTTTCGCCGTATTTTCGAAGCTATTGTTTTAGGTAGTGCGGTGTCTCGCCGGAGCACGCGCGGAGACTTATTATCAGCAGGCAGGGTATCCGTATCCGTCCCTCACGATCCCATTACGTTCCAGTCTAGTGGGCAGACAGCTTTAAAAGTTATATATATTATGTATAACCACACTTATCTACACTAAGCATTATTATGATCTCTAAGTTTTCTGTGTTTCTCAGACACACACAATAACTGAGATGACTCAATACGAATTCGTATTTACAGTTCAATGTCTCAGGGTCGAATACCTATAAAAAAACAGGTATTTCCTCCTAACTTCCGGTCGTAACCAGATTTATCCGCGGAATTCTGAATCTGCCTTATCATTCGAAGGATATTTCATATTATATAATCCCGATCGCAATATTCCCAATGATAAAACAGCTGTTTTTAATTAATTATTTTCCAAGGCAAGTGGAAAAACCTCATGGTTTTTGCCATTTGCCTTGCCACGTAGAAGCTATACCTACCCGTATTTTGTAGGTAATTTTAACCGTCATTTTATCATTAGGGAAAACCAACATAAAATGTAAAGGCTAACCAGCTTTATTTATTTAGCACTAACCGACAGAATTGCATCATTCATGAGCTGGACGTTTAATTAAAATGTACCCATGCTCGTTACTTTGTTTTACGATGTTTAAGAGGTTGCTACCTTCTAGGAATTTGACACAATACAAAATTAACATAGTTATCGATATTTCGTATTCCCCTGTTTCTTATTTAAATATAGTTTGATATGATGATCCAATTTTTTTATAGATTACGTCTAAAGTCTGTAAGTATCAAAGAGTAAACTAGTACCTAGGCCTGAAACAGGTGTTCAATTATTATATAATAGGGAGGTATTTACATGTCAAATTTGAACGGACACAACGTGTAGGGTTTCAGAATTAGGGGAATACCTACTAGCTGACCCGGCGAACTTCGTACCGCCATATTTTATTTCTCTAATCGCAACTGAGATAAAAAACCCTTCCGTTAAAATCGAATTAGCTAAATTGAACATAAAACTGGAGTACTCAATTGAAAAATTCATATTGTTGTACAAAATGCGTGGGGTGCTTATTAGAATTACTACAGGTTACTAAACTATCGTTAAAATATGTACAGCAATGAAACGTAAAATAAAGTAATAGAATTTATATTCTAAGAAACAGAACACAGCGCCATCTATTGGGTGTATTTGCAAACTAGATGTCAAACCACATTGAAGAATTTTATCGATGAATCAGCGTACACCGCCATCTATGAGAACTTCATAAAACTAAACAGTAAATAAACACTTGCTTAAGAAACAATTGATTGATACATTTTATTCGTTTACATTCACGACCTAAGCGAATAATTGAGATGTTATCTATCCTATCCAGTAAGTTAGACCAAAATACGGGCACATGTGAAATTTGACTGAAATCGGTTCAGTAGTTTTGGAGTTTATTGGCAACATACATCGTGACACAAGATTTATATATATATATAAGATTTAGTGAAAAACTCTAGGCCCTATTTTGGACCCTTAGAATAGGAATTTTCAAAAATCCTTCCTTAGCACACGTCCATAGTACGAAATCAAAAAACTCGACCGATTCAAACTTGTGGCTACCACTCGTCGCTAGGACGCATAGTTTCCGAGATATAAGCAAAGAACTAAAAAATGGGACCTTCAAACAGACATGTTTATGCGCACAAATGTTTGACCTGACGGGGATCGAAGCCGGGGCCTGCTGAACAAAAAGCAGTGTTACTACCATCTGAGCCAACGAGGCTGTCAATACTATACTTAGGTGCTTACTGTTTACCTAGCTCATAAACAACTAATGTTATTATTATCTGTGGTCAATTTGTTTATTTGTATTTACTCATGGTAATGGCCAATATATTATATAATAATGGTATTTTATAACGGCGTCGGTTTTTCTGTCTCTTCGTAATAAACTAAAGGATTCACCGACCGGATTTTCATAACATAACATACGTTCACGCCTTTTTCCCGAAGGGGTAGGCAGAGATGTACCCAGGACTCATAGTCCCATGTAGATACACCCACATTTCGCCAGTATGTTATTGGTCCCATGTAATAGGGGGCGAGCCTATTGCCATCTACCGGGCACAGGATTTTCATAAGGTTTCCAATCCAAGATAAATGTTTAGGTGTAGTAATTAAATTTTACCTATTATTAATATTTATTTGTGATATAATATAATAACATAATGACTATAGTCCGACACAAAAGAGTAGAAACGGAACTAATTTAAAGTGTATGTGTCGATGAAATTGTTTTTACTCTTGTAAAAGACAGTGGCGCCCCCATTATTTTCTACTCTTTTGTGTCGAACTATACCTACTATTAATTCGTAAGGAAGTTAGCATTGATAGTATTAATTGAATCTTGACAATAATATTATGTAGGTATACTTAGTTCATTAAGGTTTTATGACGGCGACGATTGTTAGTGAGGTCACAGAAAAAGGTATACTTAGTTCATTATGGTTTTATGACGGCGACGATTGTTAGTGAGGTCACAGAAAAAAAATATTATGCTAGGAGGGCAAAATCATGCTCAGTGAAGTTGCTCAGTTAATTTTAGTTTTAAGAAAAAACTACCTCAGAAATAATATTATGCTCGGCTGCTATCCGTACGAAGCCGGGACGAGTATAGTTTTTGTCTTGGGGAAAATAATCAAGTACAACGCCATCTACCAATTTATGTTTAAAGCTATTTGCATATCGTTAGTCAAAGTTGTTATTGTGTTGAATAGATGGCGTTTGTTGTAAAATATACGCAAAAGTTATACAGCATATGCAGATGGCGCTGCTTTAATTGAGTAATTAGTTTGACACAAAAGTATGAAATTAATTCGCCTATAATAAACTAGTAGTTCGCCTCGAACTGAGACCTCGCAAACCCCAATTTCCTGTAACTTCTAGACCTCTTAAGGTCTAGAAGGGTAAAGTCTAAGGTCTTTAGGTATAATTGAGGTATGAGGTAATTAGTTTTTAAGATTAGCTCTGAAATTCTGATTAGGGATGTAAAAAAATAATCGATTATTAAACAAAATATCGATTATTATTCTTAAAAAATCGAATTTATTTGAACGATTATTACGTTAAAAAATCGATTTTTTATTAATCGATTTTTTACTATACGTGTAATCTGTTTTCGATTGACTGCCTCGGTGACGTAGTGGGCGCATGCTCGACTGCCAATCAAGAGGTCCCGGGTCGATCCCCGGGTCAGGCAAAGTGTTAAATATTGGATTTTTCCATTAGGAATTATCTCAATAACTGCCTGGAGTCTAGAACTGTGCCCGGTAGATGGCAATAGGCTCGCCCCCTATTACATGGGACCAATAACATACTGGCGAAATGTGGGTGTATCTACTATGGGACTGAGTCCAGGGTACACCTCTGCCTACCCCTTCGGGAAAAAGGCGTGAATGTGTGAATTTATGTATATCCAATGTAATAGGGGGCAAGCCTATTGCCATCTACCGGGCACAATTCCAGACTCCAGGCAGTTATTGAGATAATTTCTATGGAAAAATCCAATATTTAACACTTTGCCTGACCTGGGGATCGAACCCGGGATCTCTGGATTGGCAGTCGAGCAAGCAGTAATATGCAAATATTACTGTGTTCCGGTCTGAAGGGCAATGTTACCAGCGCAATTACTGGGCATGACGAGTTGCAAAAACTAATATATCAGGGTGAAAGGCGCAGTGCAGTGCCGCGCAGAATTTTGAATTTTAAAACACTGTGTGGCACTGTGTTTGATATATTAACATTGCCCTTCATTCCGGAACACAGTAATGTTTGCACATTACTGCTTGGCTCGGATGAATAACTGGCAAAGGTGTGGTACTTCCCCAGGCGGCACCCTGCTAAAGAGGCCTTCCACTACAAAAATCAATTTTTTTACTGTTTAGTCACATCCCTAAGCAAATGTTGTTCTGAACTCTTCACTTATATTAGTTATAATCTATTCAACATTACGATAGTCCGACTTAACGACATCAGCGCGCCATCTAGTTGTTTTGAGCGGGGATGGAATTTTATCCCTTGAGAATCGGGGTATCTTTTATAACTTAACAACACCTTAACTGATCAATCTGAAACTGGATATTATATACAATATGAGCCTATCCTACGTATACATATTTAATTTCATAAAAATCGAATTTATAATTTTCAAGTTATAATCGAAAAATATTGAGATCTTATACCTAATAGCTACAACTCTAGGACCCCTTGACCGATTTAGCTCATCTTCGAACTTAAAAATTCTTTTATTCTATACTACCTATCTGCAAAGTTTTAACAAGATTGGATAAGCGGCTTTCAAGTTATCGTGAGACAAACATACATACATACATACATACACATATATATTTTTTTTTATCAAAATTGGTACATCGGTTTTTGAAATTATCGTTAGACCTATCATAAAGACCGCATAGCCCCTATATATCTGGAACCCCTTTACCGATTTGGCTCATTATTTTACTACAAATTATTATTATTTTTAACTATTTGTCTGCAAAGTTTTATCAAGATTGGATCAACGGTTCCCAATTTATCTTCAATCGAACTAATATACCAGAGGTCAACCCTTATAAGCTGGTACAAGCGCAGGGATTTCCCACTTGTCGACTCTAAGACCTCGCTTCGCTCGGTCTAATTAGGTAAGTGTTTTTGAACTTCATAATTTTAAACATTTTTTTTATAATTTTTTTTTATAGTCTCGGTGGATTAGAGGGCGCATGCTCAGCTGCCAATCAAGAGGTCCCGGGTTCGATCCCCAGGTCCGGTAGTGTTAAATATTGGATTTTTCCATTAGGAATTATCTCAATAACTGCCTGCAGTCTGGAACTGTGCCCGGTAGATGGCAATAGGCTCGCCCCCTATTACATGGAACCAATAACATACTGGCGAAATGTGGGTGTATCTACTGTGGAACTGAGTCCTGGGTACACCTCTGCCTACCCCTTCGGGAAAAAGGCGTGAATGTATGTTATGTTATAATTTAAAATAAAAGTCAATGAATAACTATTTCGACATCACATTTATTCATTAACATTATAACACATGATGCAGTTTTCGTTTTTCGCAGTAGGTAGGTACCTTGTGTGTAATTTATAAATAGGTGTAAAGCGTGAACTTATCAAATATTTACAAGAAGCGAATTTTTATTTATTGAAAGCATTCTGCAGGGCTAGCATGGGTTACGTTTCCCAGTGGAGAGTATGTACCTACCTTATATCTAAGTGTGAAAGAGACAGCAGATGATCTGTTCGTACATAGTTTTACAATTATAATAATTTATAACCTTATTAAAAATAACATTTATTTAAATATCATACAGAAAGAGGCCATTGAAATCATCATAATATTTTAAGTTTACATTTTCGAAATTAACAGCAAAATTATTAAATTATTACAATAATATGACTACAGCCCATTGATAAGTTTAAAGAAAAGGGGAGATAGGGTACGTTCTCCCAGCGCTTACTCAACAACTGGCACGTGCAATTTGCTCAGTGTGAAGTTTGCACAGTGACATATATTATAATGAACAACCAAGGTAAGAAGACGTACTCAAGACCGAAGTGCGACCGAGACAACAATATTATTCGCTCGTGCGACCTAACTTTACTGACGTACACGGACCTATAGGGACCTAATTTGAGCTTGCCATTTTCGAGAACCCAGTACCTCATCTCCCCTTTTCTTTATATAAATGCTAAAGCCCAGCAAATCTAAGAAGTGTTTTGTCAAGGATTTGAATTTATATTAAGTGATTAGGACATAATACATAGCTAGGTACTACAATTTGTGATTAATATAATATGGGACAACTTCCACACACGGTCATCTGGTCCCAAACTAGGCTAGAAGCCTGTACTATGGTAACCAGATGACTACCTGATATACATACTTATATAAGCTTATAACACCCAGACACCGATCAAACAGACATGTTCACGCACACAAATGTTTGACCTGGCCGGGGATCGAACCCGGGCCCTGCGGCACAGAAAACAGAGTTACTACCATCTGAGCCAAAAAGGCTGTCAATATAATAAATAAAAATTATAATTCCATGGTTTATTGTGAGTTAAGCCTATGCATATCAAAGCTTGAAAAGATGAAATGTCAAACGATACTTCTTAGATTTCCTGGACTATAATGCGTATTCTTATAATATTTTACAACAATAACACTAATTTCTTTTATATTATAGATAATTAGTATTATGTCCCTATATTAGGATTTATTAACATAAGTTACGTATCTATATACTATATACACAATAATATTATATTTTCAGATATATTATTCTTAAATATCAAAAACATGAGAGTTCTAGTATAGTCTGTTCCAAAGTTCAGAGAAAAACGGCCATTGACCTTAGATACTTATTATAGTGGTATCAAAACTAAATGATAGTATAAAGTACTTCGGGTACCTTAATATATCACTTATTGTAGCATTTTGTGGTACAGGGTAAGTGAGAGGCGCGGGCGGCGCACTCTTACTAGAACACTGCTAAAATTTCGCGCAAATTTTATTCGTAAATTTAAAATGGAGATTAAATTTAACTTAATTTTTATACGCATATCAGCAAAAATCTTCTATATAGGAGTTTGACCTTACTAAAATATTTTTATAATAGGTACAATTTAATGACATTTGTGATCCGTAATTTATAATTATTTTAAGTCGTAACTCGCCCAATATAAATCGAATGTTGTCTTCGTCTGTACCTTATTACAATGGCATTAATCATGTCGTACTTTAATAGTTTATTTGAATGTAATAATGGGTATACTTCGTGTGAAAGGACCAAATTTTGAGGACCGCGGGCCATTCGACCGTAAACAAAAACCGACTACGTTCCAAAGGACCGGTGACAAAATTTTGTAAACAAATTCAATGTCATAAAAATATTAAGTACAGTCAGGTATAAAAAAGTTAAAATTGTAAAAATCTTTTATTAGACTAATAATTATATATCTTCTTAAAAAAACTATATATTGTATTGGTGTTCAATAAATAAAATAAAAAAAAAAATTCCAATTGCTCTGATTAATCCAGAGGAATTGGCAAACCCTGAGTACAGGAAGTAAAATTAGTAGTAATCTTTAACTTTGCTGGTGCGGACCCATAATGTGCCGCGCGCTGGTTAGACATCATAGCATAACTAAACTTGTGCTTGGTCTTCGAAAGATGGTAAAATAAATAAATAAATATTCGTTTATTTTAGGCTCACATGGCCCTTATAATATTCAAAATTACAAATTTCAATTATTAAAATTAATTTAATTATTAGAATTACATTAAATGAATAATAATAGATATAAGTAAATGTTTGCCGTTTATCTCTTTATTTGGAACAGAGTAATGTAATATTACATAATAAAACAGACCTACTACTTTTTCTTAGTTTATGGATTTTATTCCAGTTTTTGCCATAATAACGCGTTAAAACCGTTTTTGCATAAAATGATACTCGAATCGCGAAATTTTAAAAATAACTATTGCTTAAATATTACTTAATTTTTATACATATCAGCAAGTACCTTCTCCATAGGAGTTTGACCTATGGTTTTACTAAAATATTCATTTTCCAACTGCTGTGGAGTAACAAGCCTAAGCAATGGTAGTAAAAGTAGTAATCTGCCAAACCTTGCTGGTGCGGCCCCATGTGCCGCGCGCGAGTGGGACATTAACATCACTTGTGCTTGGTCTTGGAGGTTCTCTATTTGTAGGGGGTCTTTTAGGCCGCGGGTTTCTGAAAGAGGATTTTTATTTATAATATTATTTAGGTGTATTGTTTTTATATTAATAATTCATCAGCTCAGGCGTAGAAAGTCCACTGCTAGACATAGGCCTTCCCTATAATAAGGTTTGACCAATATTCGCCACGCTTGGCTGGCGGGTTGGCGAGCCGGCTCTTACAGCAACCACGAGTACTCCCCCCTCTCTACTCGTGAGAGGATGGAGTATACTATTCTATTACCGGCACCCAACGGCAAATTAAATATATATAGTAAGTATAAAATATTGTTAAAAAGAAAATAAATAAGTAAAGGTCGGCACTTTGTGATAATTTGGCAAAAGTGGAAAAACAGAACAGACAGAGACTATTTCTCTCCTCTTGCTACGATCCTGAGACACGACTGTCGCTACTTACACTTTCATGGCATTCCTCACACATGTTCGTCGGTTGTTGGTACTTTTGACCTGACCTTTCTTATAAAGGAAAGATCAGGTCAATGTATACCTCAATCAACTTCAACTTGAAAATTATGTTTCAGCTCATATCACAACATTGCGCCATTTCCCGAAGGAGTAGGCAGAGGTGTACTGTGTACCCAGAACCCAGTCCCATAAAAGGTACATCTGCACTTCACCTGTTATGTTTTTGCTCCCTTGTAATAGGGGGGGGGGGGGTCACCCTACTCTACTATACTTACTAAGTAATATCAATATATTGGCGAAATGTGGGGTGTACCTACTATGGGTACACCTCTGCCTACCCCCTCAGGAAAAAGGCGTGATTGTACCACTTTTATGTTATGTAATAGAAGGCGAGCCTATTGCCATCTATCGGGCACAGTGTCAGACTCCAGGCTGTCATTGAGATGATTCCTAATGAAAAAATGCAATAACACTACGCTTGACCTGGGGATCGAACCCGAGACCTCAGGAACTAGCGACTACTACGCCACGGAGACCTAGATTAGTTATAACTTACCAGATTTAAAGAGTACGATAGCCTTCATGCAGGCGAACTCCGCGGGGTCCACCAACACGGCGCGATACCGACACAGAACTTCACGGAGACCTAGATTAGTTATAACTTACCAGATTTAAAGAGTACGATAGCCTTCATGCAGGCGAACTCCGCGGGGTCCACCAACACGGCGCGATACCGACACAGAACTTCACGGAGACCTAGATTAGTTATAACTTACCAGATTTAAAGAGTACGATAGCCTTCATGCAGGCGAACTCCGCGGGGTCCACCAACACGGCGCGATACCGACACAGAACTTCACGGAGACCTAGATTAGTTATAACTTACCAGATTTAAAGAGTACGATAGCCTTCATGCAGGCGAACTCCGCGGGGTCCACCAACACGGCGCGATACCGACACAGAACTTCACGAAGACCTAGATTAGTTATAACTTACCAGATTTAAAGAGTACGATAGCCTTCATGCAGGCGAACTCCGCGGGGTCCACCAACACGGCGCGATACCGACACAGAACTTCACGGAGACCTAGATTAGTTATAACTTACCAGATTTAAAGAGTACGATAGCCTTCATGCAGGCGAACTCCGCGGGGTCCACCAACACGGCGCGATACCGACACAGAACTTCACGGAGACCTAGATTAGTTATAACTTACCAGATTTAAAGAGTACGATAGCCTTCATGCAGGCGAACTCCGCGGGGTCCACCAACACGGCGCGATACCGACACAGAACTTCACGGAGACCTAGATTAGTTATAACTTACCAGATTTAAAGAGTACGATAGCCTTCATGCAGGCGAACTCCGCGGGGTCCACCAACACGGCGCGATACCGACACAGAACTTCACGGAGACCTAGATTAGTTATAACTTACCAGATTTAAAGAGTACGATAGCCTTCATGCAGGCGAACTCCGCGGGGTCCACCAACACGGCGCGATACCGACACAGAACTTCACGGAGACCTAGATTAGTTATAACTTACCAGATTTAAAGAGTACGATAGCCTTCATGCAGGCGAACTCCGCGGGGTCCACCAACACGGCGCGATACCGACACAGAACTTCACGGAGACCTAGATTAGTTATAACTTACCAGATTTAAAGAGTACGATAGCCTTCATGCAGGCGAACTCCGCGGGGTCCACCAACACGGCGCGATACCGACACAGAACTTCACGGAGACCTAGATTAGTTATAACTTACCAGATTTAAAGAGTACGATAGCCTTCATGCAGGCGAACTCCGCGGGGTCCACCAACACGGCGCGATACCGACACAGAACTTCACGGAGACCTAGATTAGTTATAACTTACCAGATTTAAAGAGTACGATAGCCTTCATGCAGGCGAACTCCGCGGGGTCCACCAACACGGCGCGATACCGACACAGAACTTCACGGAGACCTAGATTAGTTATAACTTACCAGATTTAAAGAGTACGATAGCCTTCATGCAGGCGAACTCCGCGGGGTCCACCAACACGGCGCGATACCGACACAGAACTTCACGGAGACCTAGATTAGTTATAACTTACCAGATTTAAAGAGTACGATAGCCTTCATGCAGGCGAACTCCGCGGGGTCCACCAACACGGCGCGATACCGACACAGAACTTCACGGAGACCTAGATTAGTTATAACTTACCAGATTTAAAGAGTACGATAGCCTTCATGCAGGCGAACTCCGCGGGGTCCACCAACACGGCGCGATACCGACACAGAACTTCACGGAGACCTAGATTAGTTATAACTTACCAGATTTAAAGAGTACGATAGCCTTCATGCAGGCGAACTCCGCGGGGTCCACCAACACGGCGCGATACCGACACAGAACTTCACGGAGACCTAGATTAGTTATAACTTACCAGATTTAAAGAGTACGATAGCCTTCATGCAGGCGAACTCCGCGGGGTCCACCAACACGGCGCGATACCGACACAGAACTTCACGGAGACGGCGCAGCGTCGGGGAACTGGGACCGGTTTCTGGAGATACATTATATTGTATATTACATTGTAATGTATATTGCAGAGGTAGGCCTCTTTAGCAGGGTGCCGCCTGGGGAAGTACCAAACCTTTGCCAGTTATTCATCCGCCAAGCAGTAATGTGCAAGCATTACTGTGTTCCGGTCTGAAGTGCATTGTTACCAGCGAAATTACTGGGCATGATGAGATTCAACAACTCATATCTCAGGGTGACAGGCGCAGTGCAGCGCCGCGCAGAATTTTGAATTTCAAAACACTGGGTGGCACTGTGTCTGATATGGGCAATCATGATGCTTACCATCAGGCACCTGATTTTCTCGTCTTGTTACTCACTATCATAAAAAAAAAACTACAACTACAACGTGTTGAAAAATGGTATACCTAGTCCTACTAATATTATAAATGCGAAAGTTTGTGAGGATGGATGGATGGATGGATGTTTGCTACTCTTCTACGCCAAAACTACTGAATCGATTGGGCTGAAATTCGGTATAATATAGATAGTTAAGACCCTAGTCCTAGTTGTTCTTTTTTTTACGTTATTACCTACATGTAGTATTTTTTCAGATTTTTCAAAATGTGGATCCGTGGGAGCGAGAGAGCGAATTTGCTTTGGAAAGCGCCTTAAAATCTCGTAATACCTTGTTCGTTTTGTTCAGTTCCGAAGAGCGTGGCACACGCGGCGTCGAGCGGCAGACACCATTGTATAGCATTCAACAAGAACAGCTCCGACCAAGCCTCTTCTAATAATATCACCTGCAATTTTTTTTTCTTCTTTTATGGACCCACACGAATGTATTGCCAGTGTCAAGTTTATATGGTCAATTAGTCAATTCAGAGTCAGGGCAAGCCCAGTCAAGTCACAGCTCTAAAGTGGCGGTCTTTACAAGAAGCTGCTGGAATTTTGGTGGGAACACGAAAAATCACATTTCAACTCTCGCATCACTTGCCAAGAGACTTGTGTATCTTCGAAAACCTTCAACAGCTCATATTCCACCATTATTACACGTTAAAAACTCGAAAATGCACCGATAATTGATAAAGATACGGGAGCCAAACTGTATTCTTCGGATTCCCGCCAAAAACTTCTCACCTGCAATTAACAAGGCAACATGCATACATTTTTTATCGACGTCTCGTTTGGTTGGACAAGCGGAAAGGCTTTCTCATTTCTAACTACCCTCGCTTATGTTGCATTTTTTAATTAATATATTTTACATATAAATACACTCTTTAAAGTAATGGTTTAGGTGTACTAATGCTAAGGTGCACCCACAAGGTGGACAGATGATCTAATAAAGACGGCAGGATCACGCTGGAGGCGGGCCGCTTACAACCGGACTGGATGGAAATCTATGGGGGAGACCTATGTTCAGCAGTGGACGTCCTATGGCTGAGAGGATGATGATGATGAATGCTAAGGCAATAAATACACAAAATATACATATTTTGTGAAAGTTACTTCACCGCCATGAACAGCATCTTTATCTTGGTATAGTATAGTATATATACTAAATGAAATAATTTATTTCAGGCTCTTAACCCATATGTGACGACAAAAATTTACAGAAAAATTAAAATTAGAAATAGAATTGAATAAAAAATTAACATAAATTATAAATTGCAATAAAAAATTCCAAAATAAAATAATATACCTGATCTCTGAAGGAGAGGCTGGCGAAGGAAGGCAGGTTCCTCGCCCACTTGACCGCCATGAACAGCAACCGAGCTGCTGTTTCTGCAGCGCTCTCTACTGCTAGCGGTCTGGGAAAGAGAAAGAAGAGGCTTGATATACCTATCTGAATACGGTTCCACTCACTAAATAGGTATCTTTATAAATTTTGACGTTGTTTATTTTTTTTTAATTTTAAGAAACAATTATTTTGTGTAGGTACCTAGATAATAATTGACCGAGCGAGCGAAGCGCCTCAGTTTCGAAAATGGACATAAATATGCTATTGTCCGGCTCCCTTATTACGGACGCAACAGAAGTGTGGAAAGCGTTTAAATTGCTAAATGTCTGCTGTCAAACATCATTTTTTGTATACCTTTTGACAGCAGACATTAAGCAATTAAACGCTTTCCACACTTCTGTTGCGTCCGTAATAAGGGGGCGGATGTTATACTGTCCTTCTGTCAGTTTTCGCCTACAGGTCGCATTTTACAATCGATTTTGACGAAAATAAGCACACAGGCTCCTTGATTTATTAAAAAAAATATCTATCGCTATTTTTGATTGGTGGGGAAAAAAATTAGGGGAGAAAAGAGAGAAAGTTTGCTGTAGCGTTATTTATCGACGGATTTTAATTAAATTTGAGAGGCACACTAATGACTTTATTCAAACCAAGATTTTGCGTTTTTTTTTTATTTTAAAAAATAATCCAAAATAGGGGAGTGGAGGGGAGTAAAGTGGTATGGAATTCGTGTTGCTTACGACCTTTTCGTCGCGAGTCATGACAAAAGTAATTTTAAGCATTATATAGGTAAGTTTTATTTGTCGATCGCTTCGGTAATAAAATTTTACGAGCTATCGTCAATGCCACGGAGTAATACTGCATTATGTTCCTTACGTAACAATTGAAAATAAACTTTAGGCGACTGCAATAATGTCGGTTTTTATTAAAATTATTATATTTACTATACTATGTTATATACTTATATTTTTTATCGGGGAACACAAGGAACATCGGATTATCTTCTATGGCATTGCAAAACGTTACGATATCTACTAAAGTCTTCAATAGGCCTATAGACCTTAAAAACCAATAAAGGACTACTACTAACAGATTATTTATTAAATAAATGTGATACGTTGCTAAAATTTCATATATAATTCTTTTAAGCATTATTATTATCATTAGGTAATCAAAATTACGCACCTCACTTACTATCCTCGTAAGTTGGTAAGACCACGTGACTTTCAGTTAAAAATACTTTTTGCCTGTTTAATGGTTTCAAAGGACCTATTCAAATCGTTAAGTGGCATCAGTATTCAATAATAGTTGTAGACCCTTCAGATAAATTTTGTGCAACTTGCTTTGGAATTGACGTTTGAAACAATTTGTGTGACTTACCGGCCGACAATAATTTTTTTTTTAATAATTTGCAGCGTTAGATACATTAAGTAGGTGAGGAGAGGTGATATCTACAGGTAGACTGGGCTAATGGTTATAAGGGCTCGCGAGGTCTACTGTTGTCACAGAACCACTATAATGTAGTACTTATTTAGTGATTAATGATGTTGTAACTGTTACCTGTACGTAGTGATGGCACAGTTCTGAGGGTAGTTGGCGGGTGTCGGAGGAGAGTATGAGGTCGAGTCCTCCTCGTTCGTTACATCGATACTGTCGTCTGGAAACAGATATTAATAGGTTATAATGTATATTGATTACAGTCCTGCAAATCTAAGTACCGTTTGACAGTTAATTTTGCCCTGTTTGAAGAATATGAATTTATATTTAGTAATTAAGAATTGTACATCTTGTAATAAAAATCATAATTCCATGGTTTTACCGGCGAAGGTTATTGATACTGTGTGAGTTACACCTGTGCATAGTTGCTTCTTCTATCCCAAAGCTTGAAAAGATGAAACGTCAAACGGTACGGTCTTAGATTTGCTGGGCGTAATGTAATTGGCGATGGACAATTAGACAAATAGTTTTAGAATAAAGAAATAAATTCATTATTAAAAAAAAAGTTACTTCAGCTGTGGGATTTTTATAACTTTTTTAATCGCCAGACACGCAGCTCCAAGTAACAAAACTGAGGATAATTCAAGTTATACTACAAATACTTAACTGTTACGTTTTTCTGCTCAGTAGCAGCCTGGAGTCGGACACAAGCACAAATTCAGATTTGTGTATTAAAAATATATGTGGCAAATATGGGCGTACTGCCTACTATGGAACTGCGTACTGGGACACTTCTGCCTTACCCTTCGGGGAAACAAGGCGTTGTGTTATATTGTGATGAAGTAACATGGAAGTATATTACCGTCGCTATCAGTGTGTGTGTCCCCGCGGTCCTGTGAGTCCGGCGGGGGAGGTAGCGCGGGGTAGTGTGGGGACAGCAGCGGGTAGCGCGCAGGGGACAATGCCATAGCTAGCGATACTGGAGGCCTGGGGAGATAAAGACTAGGATTACTAAATAGTTACTACGTAGCAAGATAAATAATTCCATTTTGTCAATGTCTATCGCTAGATAAGTATAATATAAACCACTTAAGTTTTACTGCATTTGTTTGCGTGATTGTGTAATTGTGTGTACCTGTTTACCTCACCCCCGCAAAAAAATAACAGAAAAAAGTAGGTACCTATAGGAAGTGGCGTAGCGCCATTACTTAGTGCAAATTCAAAGGGAAAATAGTTTGATGATGTTTTATAACAGCGTTTCCCATTAGCCGGGTCGCGACCCGGTACCGGGCCATCAAAATAAAATACCGGCCCCCTTATTACGGACGCAACAGAAGTGTGGAAAGCGTTTAATTGCTTAATGTCTGCTGTCAAAAGGTATACAAAAAATGATGTTTGACAGCAGACATTTAGCAATTTAAACGCTTTCCACACTTCTGTTGCGTCCGTAATAAGGGGGCCGGTCGTACATTTCCACCTTGTTTTAAAATCATTGATAGATTTTGATTATCTTGTCATCAATAAACAAAATTAGCTCATCAAACAATAACTTTTTTAATGCCTTTTGTCACAACTTATAAATGTAAAGCTGGGTTCTCAACACTAGTTTACCTTAAAATAAAGAAACCGACTTGAAGTGAAACCAGACCTTAGGATAAAACTTTCGTCATTTTCCGCGAAAAAAATAAGCAGCAGCCCCATACTTCGCACTAAAATTTAGTTACTAAATAGGCGATACCAAAATATGTGGTATTAATAAAAAAAATTACTATTTTACCAAATGGAACCAGCTTGGTTTTAAAATTATTAATTGGGTCACGAAGAGGCAGTGAGAAAATTACCGGGCCAGTGCAAAACAATGTTTGGGAAACACTGTTTTTTATTAGAATACGCATACCTAGTATACGTAAAGTAGACTTTATCTACTAATTCTACGTTTGGATTAAATTGGATTTTTATTGAATCTTTGTATTATTATTTTCTAGTTCCTTATAGCTGTCTTTATTTTACGTAATTACATGCAGTATTTTTTATATCTTCAAAAATGTGGGTACGTGTGAGCGAGAGGCGAATTATCTAAGCACCGCGCCTTATAGTTTTCAAAAACTTCGAAAGGCTTTCCTGGTTAGTCACTGTCCTGGTCACTTGGGCATTTTGGACATTCCCTGGAGGTTCTCAAATAAAACAATCATTATATTATGGAGTAAAGAGTACCTACTCGTTAGTAGTTACTTATCTGTCTACTAAGTAAGTACTTACAAAATAAGTACAAATCAAATCGCATCACACTTTTATCTGGCCAATAAGTGAATGATTTATTCATCAACACGATAAACTTCTTCCATAAACAAACCAAGGTAAACGGAGATTTGTACCCCTTCATTCATATGTATTATTTATGTGAATAACATGGGGGACATTTGAATTGATATCCCAATCAGGATAGTGCGATATTGTGTTAGGTTTATTCATGATATGGGACGCGAATTTGAACCAACTTTAATGTAACCAGATACCTAACTATTAGCGATAAGACCGCCGCTATGATGGCCCGAGAAATACCTTACTTAGCACAGTACCTCCCATAAGTATTGCTCTTGAATACGGGTGTCTTTCGTCCTTGTTCTGTATATATCCTCTATACGTGTGTACAATAAAGCATCTATCTATCTATCTATGCATATCTAATAAATTTTTTTTGAACATGAAGTGCCTTCATTGAGAAGAAAAAAAGTAGTACCCTACCAATGACGTTGAATCGCTTAGTTACTCTTAGTACCCTACTCATCCTATCATTCCCCTATCCATTCAAAGGCTGGTTGCTTGGAAGAGATCGCTTAAAGCGATAAGGCCGCCCATTGTCGACCAATTAGAATTAATTTCTGTTATTTTATTTTTAAGTTTAATCTGTATAAAGTTTGGTCTCAATAAAGAGTATTGTACATACATACATACATACATTCACGCCTTTTTTCCGAAGGGGTAGGCAGAGGTGTACCAAGGACTCAGTCCCATAGTAGATACACCCACATTTCGCCAGTATGTTATTGGTCCCATGTAATAGGGGGCGAGCCTATTGCCATCTACCAGGCACAGTTCGAGACTCCAAGCAGTTATTGAGATAATTCCTAATGGAAAAATCCAATATTTAACACTTTGCCTGACCTGGGGATTGAACCCAGGACCTGTTGATTGGCAGTCGAGCATGCGCCCTCTACGCCACCATGGCAGTCTTAGAAACACGTACGAATTCATTACTGAAACGGTATGGTAAACGTTATGGCACTTTTATGAGAGTTTTGGGGGTAGGTTGTGCGAGGGCTGCGAAACTTACAAAATATAATTTTTTTAATACCTGTGGGGAGCGAGGGGCTGACAGAGGAATCTAGTCTCTACACATAACATCACACCTTTTTTCAAAGGCCTAGGCAGAGGTGTATCCAGGACCCAGTCTCATAGTAAGTACCCTTACTTCGGCAGATTTGTTTTTTTAAGTCCCATGTATAAAGGTGCGAGCCTATTGCCATTAACCGGGCACCATTCCAGACTCTAAACTAATCTGTCATTGAGAAATATCCTAATGGATAAATTCGTTATTGATTTTTTTTTACTTTACCTGACCTGGGAATCGAACCCGGGACCTCATTATCGGCAGTATGTAGAACAAAAAGTACAGTATGTAGGTACAAAAGAAAACTACTGTACAACCTATCAATTCACTGCGGACTAATAGTACGAGGCCAGCCCCGGTAGCACAGTGACCAGGGAAAATAAAGTCCCAAGGGGGTTAGAACGTGACAGCAGATATGCAATGTTCGGGCGCGAAAGAGACAAAGAACGAGGAAAATGAATTTAGTTATCCCCGTGCCATGCTAGGCGGGCAGGTTCGGCTTTGTAGCATGCTGTCACATTCGTATGAATCTCTCTATCTTCCTCAAAGTTTCTTGTGGGTTTTTTTGTAGAGGTCCAAACACTCGGTAGATCTCTCATTAAACATTAACTTTATTGACTTGCAAAATTGTCATTATTTATTGTGACCAATTCAAGTGTGGGATTAGGAAAGGAAGAAGAAGATTGGACTTTTCCATTAGGAATTATCTCTCATCTTACCTGGAGTCTGAAACGGTGCTCGATAGATGGCAACAGGCTCACCCCGTATTACATGGGACCATTAACATACTAGCGAAATGTGGGTGTACCGTATGGGCCACAGTCCTGGGTACACCTATGCCTATCTCTCTTCGAGAAAAAGGCGTGTTTTTTTTTTTTTTTTTATGATATTGAGTGACAAAATCAGGTGCCTGATGGTAAGCATCATGATTGCCCATATCAGACACAGTGCCACCCAGTGTTCCAAAATTCAAAATTCTGCGCGGCACTGCACTGCGCCTGTCACCCTGAGATATGAGTTGTTGAATCTCATCATGCCCAGTAATTTCGCTGGTAGGTAACATTGCCCTTCATACCGGAACACAGTAATGTTTGCACATTACTGCTTGGTGGATGAATAACTGGCAAAGGTGTGGTACTTCCCCAGGCGGCCTCCTGCAAAAGAGGCCTACCACTACAAAAATTTGGGATAGTATGTTATGTTATGACTTGGAAAATCTACTTATATCCATTTACTATACTATTGAATTTGATTAAAACCTTTGCAATAACCTCGCCTAACGCTCAAATGATAGCTCCACACGACATAACGTCAAAGTATCGACCAGGGTCACTAAAACTACATAATCAAAGGGACAGAAAGGGACGGTTCTCTCAAAAATCCCACATTCCTATTATTATTCCTACTAACTTTTTTTTATGATAGTGAGTGACAAGACGAGCAAATCAGGTGCCTGATGGTTAAGCATCACGATTGCCCATATCAGACACAGTGCCACCCGGTGTTTTAAAGTTCAAAATTCTGTGAGGCACTGCACTGCGCATATTATAAATGCGAAAGTTTGTGAATGGATGTTTGTTACTCTTACACGCAAGAACTACTAAACCGATTAGGCTGAAATTTGCAGGTAATTTAGACCCGGGAATAACACATAGGATAAATTTTATCCTGATATTCCCAAGGGAACGAAGACGACGCGGGTGAAATCGCGGGGCGTAGGTTGCTATAGTAATATTATAAATGCGAAAGTTTGTGAAGATGGATGGATGTTTGTTTCTCTTTCATGCAAAAACTGCTGAACCGATAAAGCTGAAATTCGGTATATAGAGAGTTAAGACCCTGGAATAACGCATAGAGTACTTTTTACCCCTTTTATCCGCGGGGCAATAAGATTTAACAGTTTGTCTTCTGCATCACTGTCTATTTTACGGTCAAAGTATCGACCCGCGGTCAGTCAAACCGTCAGACCGTAGCAATTCATTCACCTCACTAACTAATATAACACAGTTCATCAAGCCCCGTCATCAACCTTTGATCAAGCCAATGCTTGGCTGGCTTGACGTCATTCAATGACCCCTGGACCTCTGGAACTCTGTATTTAAAGCGCTTGATATTAGACGCAGCTAATTTTAGCGCTTATTGACGTCAGGTGTAAATATAGGCTTGTTTATTATGAAAGGTGTGCAATGTTAATTGATGGAGATTTAGGCGCCCATACAAGGCAACTTTGCAATATGAATGTGGAAGGAAAATTTTTAACCCACAAGCGAGATTTGAACCCGCACCTTTCGCACCAATACGCGTGGCGGCACTTTTGTTGAGCTATCGTGAAGGTATAATTATTAGTCATCTTTCCATATTCATATTGTATTTCAAGCCAATATAAGACTGCTTTAGTCTTTGGAATGTAGAATACTAACTGCGTGCCCCCTTCGTTCACTTGGGAATATCTGGAAGACGTACCCTATGTGTTATTCCAGGGTCTAAAATACCTACACACCAAATTTTAACCCAATCGGTTCAGTAGTTTTGGCGTGAAAGAGTAACTAATATCCATCTATCATTAGTTGAAAAAAACAATTAACCCTTTTTGAGAAACTATCAATACCTACTACGCGGGTGAAACCGCGGGACATAGTAGTAGTAGTACATAATATAAGGTACATAGAATATACCTCTAGTCTCCTAATATTCCAACACATGGCTTCACAGAACACCTGTTCTCTCGGTTGTCATAAAAATCTGTGCGTTTCCGCGCCGTTGGCTGCAGTCGCATAAGAAATAATCTGACTTTGACTCCTCTCTCGGAAACTGTGGCACAGTTGATACACGCAGAGAGGAAACTTTAGCTATTTGACGTGCGTCGATCGGATTCATTAACGGAACATCTCTAAAATCTCGTGTTTTGAGTTTAAGTATGCAGAATGGTAGGATATTGAATTATCTTTCTATATCACTACCGGTACAACTCAAATTTTAGTTCCTATTGACAGGAAACACTTTAATTCTAGTTATGAAATAAATATTTTTCTAATCTCCCCTTATTTAATTTTAGTTAATTTCGAAATGGGTGTAAGGGGTGGCATAACATCTCGCCGCCCAAGTCAACCTCACCTGCACGTGGTGCACCCTGCTGTCAAACGAACGAGGCTCTGACGACTTCAAGCCAAGCCAAGGTTGCCGTGCCGAGGGCTGCGTGACTAGGGGCGAGTCTAGTCGCAAGCGTGCCAAACTGCCCTGGGACTTGGCGAACCCAGAAACAGGCTAGCCTTACCCATGCACGCCGGGCTCTGCATGGGTGGACAGTTATTTCCCTCGCTACTCGTGGGAATGCAATGGAAAATAATTATTTAAACCAGAACGGCGGCGACGTGGTTCGCCACCCGTCACGTCTCGTTTCCCGAGGGGGCGAAAAGTGGGCTATGGATAGCCACTTTGCTACGTTGAATGTGAGAGGAGGCATGAATGACAAAATTGAGGAAGTATGCGAGATGATGAATGAAAGACGGATTGATGTTCTATGTGTGAATGAAACAAAGCGGAAAGGATGCGACACCACCACGCATGGCTCGTACACAGCCTACTGGTCAGGTGTACCTGAAACCAGTAGAGGCTGTCAGGGCGTGGGTGTTGTACTTTCTGCGAGAATGAATGAGTGTGTGACTGACTTTGAATGTGTAAGCCCAAGACTCCTTTGGGTGAGGTTGAAAGTTGGCCTTACCCGCATCTTTTTATTGGGGGTTTACGCCCCGACAGATGCAGGGCCAAACTGTCCCTCGAGAGCCCAACAGATGAGGCAGGAGTTTTGGGATAGCGTGAAAGAGATTTTGAATAAATGTAAACAAAATGAGAGAATAATAATGTTAGGGGATTTTAATGGTTGGGTAGGAGTGAAACGGGATGGATATGAGAATGTGTTAGGAAAGTTTGGGGATGACCGAGTGAACATGAACGGTGAGAAATTGCTTGAAGTATGCATGGAGTGGAACCTTTTGGTTACAAACACAATGTTTGAACACAAAAAGGTCCACATGTTTACGAGAGAAGAAGGAAGCCAGAGAAGTATGATTGATTTTGTTATTGTGGATGAGAGATTGAGAAAGAATGTCCTAGACACTCGGGCCTATCGCGGTGCTGGAATTTATACAGACCACTTCCTGGTTATGAGCCGAATAAGAGGTCTGTTTAAAAAGTGGCGGCACCGAGATCGTGGGCCTCTTAGTGTGCTAGAGCGTATAAAAGTTGAGAATTTGCAAGAAGAAAATGTGAATGAGGAGTTTGCACGTAAACTGAAAGAAAAGTTTAGCATGTTAGATGAAGCATGTGAGATTGAGGAGATATGGAAGCCGTTCAAGGAAGGGATTGTGGAAGTTGCGATTGAAGTGTGTGGTATAAGTAAGAGAAAGAAAGGGTGTAAAATACGAAAGGTTTGTGTGGAAGTTCAAAAAGCAGCGTCTGAGAAGAAGAAAGCTTGGAAAGATTGGTTGGCTACAAAAGCTAATCAAAGAATGCAGAAGGCAACGAATGATGATGTAAACATGGCAAAAAACGAGTATAAAAGATTGAAGGATGTGGCAAACGAGGTTGCGAGAAGAAAGAAAGAGCAAAAAAGAGATGAATTTGACAGGAGGTTATCTGATGACTTTCAGAACAACATTAAGTTCTTCTGGAAGTCCGTAAGATCAGCTAGAGGAAAAATTACGGCCTCACAGCTGAACAAAATCAGAAACCAGGATGGTAGTATTCTGAATGGAGAGGAAAGCGTGTTAAAGAGATGGAAGCAATATTTTGAGAGTTTATTTGAAAAGGAGAATTCGCAAGTGCAAACCCCATCCGGGGAAATAAATGAAAGTGATGATGAAAGTGATATTAGCATGACAGAGATTGTGGAAGCGCTGAAAAGTATGAAAACGGGTAAGGCTGCAGGGTATGATAGAGTTTCTGCCGAGATGCTTAAAGCTGGACAGGGTGTGGTAGCTAGTCAGCTGTACCGCCTTTTCAACCTTTGCTGGAGGAGCGGCAGAGTACCAGGAGACTGGTGCAAGGCCGTTATCGTACCGTTATATAAAGGAAAAGGGTCACAGCATGACTGTAAAAACTACCGAGGCATTAGCTTATTAAGAATTGTTGGCAAAATGTATGCAAAGATTTTGATAAAAAGAGTGATGAATGAAACTGAAGATAAGATTTGGGATGTGCAAGCGGGATTTAGGAAAGGAATGGGATGCATGGATCAGATCTTTTCCTTACGAAGCATAGCCGAAAAATTCTTGGCTCATAGCCAAAAGGTCTATTGCGCATTCGTGGATTTGGAAAAGGCCTACGACAGAGTGGCGAGGAATGAACTGTGGTCAACATTGTCTATGTATGGAGTGAGCAGCAACTCGATACGAGCACTGAAATCACTCTACGAGGGTTCCAGTGCTTGTGTCAGGGTAGACGGAGCTTACACAGACTGGTTTAACATCGAAAAAGGTGTTAGACAAGGATGTGTAGCTTCACCGTGGCTGTTCAACGTATTCATAGACAATTGTCTGAAAGATTTGAAAGAAAGTACGTACGGGTTAAGAATGAATGGATTGACCGTCAAATGCCTCCTATACGCTGATGATCAGGTCATATTGGCATCGTCGGAGAAGGAGTTGCAAGCGATGGTTGATATAACGAATGCTGCTTTAACAAGCAAAGGAATGAAAGTGAATGTAAGCAAGACGAAAGTTATGGTTTTTGAAAGAGAAGAGAGTATGACAGTTTGCAATATTCTGATTGGTGGAGAAAAAGTGGAACAAGTGAAAGAGTTTGTATATTTGGGTTCTAAGTTTACAAGGGATGGAAAGTATGACTGTGATATTGAACGAAGAGTTTTGGCAGGAAATCAAGTGAATGGGGCGTTGCATACCTTTATGAACAGTCAGAAAGTGTCTAAAAAGGCACGGCTGGCTGTCCATAGAGGGGTACTGATCCCTACACTTACGTATGGTAGTGAATGTTGGGTCTGGCAGAAGAAGCATGAAAGTAAGATTAATGCTGTGGAGATGAGAAGCCTGCGAAGCATGATTGGAGTGACCTTGATGGACAAAATGAGGAATAGTGCGATAAGGGAACGCTGTGGCGTGGTAGAAGATGTAGTGACTAAGATAGAGAAAGGAATGCTGAGGTGGTTCGGACATGTGGAGAGGATGGATGAAAGGAGATTAACAAAAGAGATTTATAAGGCTAGTGTGAATGGTCAAGTCGGTAGCGGTCGACCTAGGCGTACTTTTCATGACCAAGTTGACGTTGTTCTTAGGAAAGGCCAAGTCAAAAGTACCTACAACCGACGAGCATGTATGAAAAATGTCATGAAAGTGAACGAAGCGAAAGTTGTATGTCAGGATCGTAGCAAGTGGAGGGAAATAGTCTCTGCCTACCCCACCGGGAACAAGGCGTGACTGTATGTATGTATGTATGTAATTTCGAAATTTGCCTTTGCTTACTCTGGAAATTAAATCCATTATTATAATAAAAAATATAATACAAAATTAAATACTTACCTCTACGATTCGGTTATTGCTAATCGATTTATCTAATGTTTTTGTGTGTCTAAGCCCCGTTTGCCATAATATATGAATTTGAGTTGTGAAAGTTAAGAATTACTACGAAAAGTTGAATCTGGAGGTCTTTAAGTCAAGAGTGAATAGGTATCATCTAGGCGAGCACACACCATCGTCGAACGCCTTGTAATTTACTATCAGATGAGAATGCGGTCAAGTGCTGGCCTATTCAGTAATAAAAAATTATATATTATATTGTCTCTGACGCCTACGACATGACGTAAAACCAGTGCTTACATCTATAGTTGTTACGCTGGCAGTACTGGCAGTTGTGATGGAAACCGTATAGAAGGGAATTCGCACACGTAACTGGTGAACATGACCAGTGGGACTAATACTTTAAAAAAATCTCACCAGTGGCGACCAAAGAGGTCAGACCAGACCAGAGAGGCTTCAGCCTATTTGCACGATCTCACTCCGGAGACAACAGTCTAAGCAACTGTTTCTTATTCGAACAATCGAGTTGTCCTTATAGTTGTTAATTTAAACTGTGTCACCTGCGAAACGCTTCTAAGTTCCGTTGTCAAACGTTTGGCGACGTGGAAACCGCCTTTGTGAGCTTATTTTTGTACGATGTTTATTGTTTATGAATTGTTTTAGTATATATGATATTATAAGTAGGACTTAGATGTAGATTTTAAACAGGCTTTGTGAAAAACAAAGAGGAAACAGGGGAATACAAAATATCGATTTGGTAAATTTTTCATACGATTGTGTCAAATTCCTAGAAGGCCATGTACTCTCTTAAGAGCAATTCAACGTCATTGCATTGTAGAGATAACATCATGTAATCGAGTATGACTACGGCTATAGCGGTACGGTTCGAGCAGTACTGTCTCCTCAACGGTATTCTTCAGCGTGTATTTGCGACGCTATCGGTATAGACTTGCTGACGATTTCAGTGAAGATTTTACTGTCATGACACATAACTTTGAATAGTCGATATCGTCCCGCATCGTGTTAAGGGGGTAAATTTAAAAAATCTTTGAATGTTAAAAAATGACTTAATTTATTAGTACCTTAGATTAGAAATTGACGTAATAATAGCCGCGTTTTACCTGAAATAAAACGCATATTAAAATACTTACCTTACTGGAAGCTTTACTAGCTTGAGAGAGCATTTTCGTTCGTGCGTCGTTCCGTCTAGTTGTTAGCTAGGTTTGTGCTTTAATATGACCTCGTTTCCGATGAAGTGGCGCCACCTGGCGTATGCGTGGAGTTTATCTTGGGCCACGCCATTTTGTTCATTAGGCTCAAAAATATTTCACCAGGCAGAAATTAAAGTGAAAGCTTCCAGTAAGGTAAGTATTTTAATATGCGTTTTATTTCAGGTAAAACGCGGCTATTAAACTACTTGACCGTTACTGGAAGCTTTACTAGCTTGAGATTCTGTTTGTTTTCGCCTGGTGACGCCACTTGAATTAGGTATTTTATATACCTGACGCCAATGTGACACATAATAATATTATGTTATAGGTAGTTATGGTAACACCCTTATGATCAAACGTCATATTTATTATAATAAGTTCAAGTTTTGTGTAAAACTATAACTGTTTTAATTAACTATTTTTGGAAAAAAGCCAATCAGGTGTAGTAAATAAATTTCAAAAAAGTCATTCATTTGCCGAATTATGAATTGTTGGCCACACTTGTAAATGATTTACATTAAAATTTGAGACTACGATGTTATAATATGAGAAGGTATAAAATAATACAGATTCTCATAACAACATAATTTTGTGTAACATATTTCATTAACATATTTATATAAGTCAGCTGAGCAGTATCCCATTGTACTGAAGAATGAATTGATAAACCAATTCATTGAAAAACTGTTAGTATTTGGTGGAACTAAACACTGAGTTACATCAGTGTATTCGTATTCCGAATACCATTTTAACATCTTCGAGACGGTGGATGGTTAACGTGACCAAAAAATATATCATACTTTAAGAGTAGGTCTCAGTAATGAACTCTCAGTAATGAAAGATAATGTATAAAAACTTTCTGTAATATATATTAATTAAATAGTAAAAGGTTATTCACTGACCAAATATGATTTACGGTACTCTCCTCATACCATAGACTATAGACCATAGGTGGCAAACAAAACGAGCTGCCAGATGGTGAGCGGTTACCTCCGCCTATGGATACCTACAACACCAGGGGTATTGCCAGAATGTTGTCGACACTCTTTTTACTCTCCTTTTGAAGAGCCCTATATTGTAGCTCAACGTTACAAAGTTTATTGATTGTAGTGGTCCAATAAAGAGTGTATCTATTTATCTATCTATCTACAGGAACTTTAAATTAATAATAACTTTCAGTTGTATTATAATTACCAGCAGCGATTGAACCGAAAACGAGGCAGGGCTATTTGATTATCACACATGTAAACTATTTATCATTATGCCAGCTATAACACTAGTAGTATAACTAAATTTTTTCTGAAGTTTAGGTAAAAAGGTTTATCAATAATGTATCACAACGAACGTGCAGACACTGATTTAAATTATAACCTATTGAAAGTTTTAGGCAGCTTGTGTTTATTTTACCGTATAGAAAGGTAATGAATATTATTCAAGATTCACTTAAATTATACATTTGATAGTAATAAAGCTAGTACTTAGCTAACTTTACTAGAAATTAAAAACATTTACATATAGCCAAGACTCAAGAAGTCATTATCTAGTTCATCGGAACTAATTTATTGAAATTATAGGTGTCGTAGGGCCCATTCATTAAGGCCGTTGATAAAGACAGTAGATGTAAAGCGATCATGTAAACATGCAAGATTGTTTTGTTGCGATCAAATAGGTTGGTGTAGCACAAATAAGTGAAACAAGCCGGAAGCGTTACGATTTCTGATGCTCGTTGCCCATATTGTTCGGCTCTTTAACGAGTCCTTAAGATCAAATGAACGAGTTGTTTTTGCACTAGCAACTCTAATATTACCGCTGCTTAAGCGATGTGGTTAAAAATCGTGACACATTAATAAATACATATTATGCCTTTATAATGAACCAGCATTCATCAAATATTTACATTATCATAATAATATAGTCAAATAATAGGCATTGGTACGGATTACGGATCGTTGATGACACAATTATTTGGTATTTTTACAATAATAATATTAAATATTTAAAATATTTTCTATTATTTCTTTGCTAAAATAGGAATAAGATAAGAAGTACTTAAAATTATGTAAGCTATCACCAGTGAGTATCATCACTTAAATTTTTACATTAGGTAAAATTAAATTAAACAAAACGACCTTCGAAATTAATGGAATCTTTAAGATCACTGTAAAAATAGTCAAGAAGCGATCGCAGTACATAATATGACCACGTCCAAAACTATTGAAATAGTTGAATGATGCATTAGAAAGCCAATCTGAGCTGCGACATTGTTAATTGTGAATTTACTACATTTCTTTATTTTGATTTCTGATAAAGTAGGTATAATAATATTTGCACTATAGCAACATCGATTCGGGTGGCGTCTATACCTAAGAAAACTTTATCTCATTTAACAATACAGATACTCGTTTAGCAGCAAGCACTTGAGAATGCTATATGGTAATAGGTATCTTCTTTTTATTAAAAATATAACAACACCTGCAAAATTATAATAACAAAACAAGTTTAGATTTGTATCTAATTATTAAGAGTTGCAACCGAGACTGCCAGTGTCTGGACATTTAGTATTGGGTAGCCATTTGGATATTTGTGATTATCAGATCTGTTACTCAAGGATACTTATTATAGGTAAAAGAATAAATATTATGATACTGCTAAATACGGTAGGTAACACTTATTTTGTTTAGCAGGAATGTAGCGCACTAAACAAGCGTTATTTGTAAGGCAAGCGCTACTTTCAGTAGTGCGGAACAATATTTATTTGACTACCGTCACTTTTTATTTCGCATTGTGATTATTAATAAAATTAGACAGTTTATGAGGTACAAACATTGTACAATAATAAATCGTTTGAAATAAATGTATTCTTTAAGAAGAATAAATACCTTGTAAACTTTAATAAATTGCACTTCATAGCGTACAGGTGAAATACAACTTTCATAATGAACATTTATGTAATATTTTACTATAAACTGTTTTAGATTATTTACGATTATTCTATCTTTTTCGAAAATAATAAGGTTCTTATTTCAATAATTATAAGCAGAAATTTTTACGGTGGTGAAAATGGGTACACGTTTAGAACAATCACAAAGATTAACTTTCCTTTCAAAAACAGGTGTTTTGAAGAAACCCAAGGGTGATTATTTTTAAGTTATCTTTTATATCGACTATGGGGCCGTGAGCCTTAGTAGTAGATACAAATTTTAAAATTTTTATGCAGCAAACTACAGGAGTTGCTGATTTATGATGACATCACCGATAGTATGTTGTATGACATTAACACCCTGAGAGGCTTAGTTTCAGAGAATACATGGTAGCTGTAGTAAGCATTTATTGCAATCCAGGTGATATCGACTTCCATGAGGTTCCATGCGAGGACAGACCTTTTATTGCCAAGTAAGTAGTTAATTGTCTTTGAGGCAAAAACGTTGCCATAATCATCAGTAAATATACCTTATTGGATAGACCAAAATGGTTATGTTACTTATATTCACCCCGCGAGGGTGAGCTGTTTAGAAAATGCACGTTAGTATAACTGTGGTGCAATTGATATGAGTTCCACGCGATGGAACTTTGGATATACAAGGATAAGCCATGCCCCCGCGAGAGGCAATTTTTTACTTCCCTGTGGGTAGTGGTTGGTAGCCTTTGAGGCGAATATGTTGCCATAATCACTATCAATAAATTTACCTTATTTGATAGGCAAAATTGTATGGCATATTCACCCCGCGAGGGTGGGTTGCTTTGGCAATGCATAATAGTAAGCATAGTAATGCAAGTGATCTCTAGTTCCATCAATGTTTTAAAGGCATGCCCCCGCGAGGGGCATAGTCCTTTACTACCTGGTAAGTGCCTTTGAGGCAAAATATTATCATAATATATATATATACAACACTAATCATCTATTTTAACGGCTGTTGCAGGCAGGTCCCTAGTAAGGAATTCACGAAAAGTGTTCACCGCTCTGTATATATGTTATATTGCAAACAAAAAGTTATTGAAAAGCAAAGAAAAACCATGAAAGGGCATTGCATGAGCGTAAGGTCTTATATATTGTACCCCCCTTTGTTTGTTACGTAAGGCTTATAAGGGCTTAGTGCAAGAAATACAGATTAAAATAACAGACAACAATTTTATAAAAACATAACAAAGCGCCTTTTTCGAAGGGATAGGCAGTGGCGTACCCCCTATATTATAAAAAGTCCTTATCTAAGCTATCCCTAATGCGGACAGAACAATCGACACGTAATTATATCGGCGTCCTTAGACTTTCAAATTATTGCCCTAGATTAGACATATAAACTTATTCATTTATTGCCTGTTGCAGTAATTTTACTGACACAGCTCTTTACTGAAAAGGAACTGTAATAAAAACACGTTAAGACATGCAAAAGAAATAAAATTATTAATAACTATACCCTCGTACAGTTTTTATTAAAAATAAAGCTATATCTATACTTTATTAAAAGAGCACAATACCTAAAATAATATTTAATCGAACGGCAAAAACCGTTAAACATGGGAAAAAATTTCTTTGAATCAAACGGCAAAAGAATCCGTTACTAATATTCTTTATGAATATCTTTTAAGAAACTTATTGCTAAGTACTCACTCAGTTTTCTTCTTATTCTCGGAAGAATATAAGTATAATAAAACTTACTTATTATAAAATTACAACTAAGGGCAACAGGAGAAACTGGGGTTTCTGCACGTGTTGCCTTGACGGGAACAAAAACGCCAATGAACAAAATGGCGTGGCCCAAGATAAACTCCACGCATACGCCAGGTGGCGCCACTTCATCGGAAACGAGGTCATATTAAAGCACAAACCTAGCTAACAACTAGACGGAACGACGCACGAACGAAAATGCTCTCTCAAGCTAGTAAAGCTTCCAGTAACGGTCAAGTAGTTTAATATAATGTTAAAATAAAATGATATTTTTGGACGTCTGCTTGCAGACGAAATGCACTGGGTAGTTATACATATAGGTATTACATATTTTCTAGCAAATAAACTATTTGTTTTTGATTTGATTGGTATATCTACACGTCAAACTGAACTTTCAAAGCTAAAATATAATATAGCGAAATTAACTTACCCAAACACGCCGACGGCAACCGCAGCCTCTCTCAGCGCGCGCTCTTGGTCCATATCCCGCAGCGTCTCAGGTCTGATGGTGGCTGTGTTCCGCGGCTGACGTTCGTTCTGCACAGCTGAACCACACCACGCTGGTTACTTGTATTACTATCTATTCTTATACACTATATCACATTGGATACTCGGTTTTAACGTATAAGGCTGTTTGCACATCAGGTAGACTGCGGTACGTTATAGTTATGACCCCATGAACTTATCGGATTAGGTTAGGTAAGCGAATAGACCGCTATAGTCACTAAAAAATATAAAATATTATGGTATGTACAGCATACTTCAACTATATAAAATAGGTACATATAATTTCCTTCTCTGTCGAAGATAGGTGTATCTATCTACTTA
The DNA here is from genome assembly GCA_947063395.1 of Hemistola chrysoprasaria. Classification (NCBI taxonomy): domain Eukaryota; kingdom Metazoa; phylum Arthropoda; class Insecta; order Lepidoptera; family Geometridae; genus Hemistola; species Hemistola chrysoprasaria. Next base: position 7,901,401 of record OX346731.1, on the reverse strand, counting down.
ATAGTAGGTATATTGTCCACGTAACTTATTATGACGTATTATGATTGATGAAATATTATAGAGACAGACAATAAAAATTGTGTAAAGCGGCGTATCTAAAGTACTCGATACTTTTACTTTGACAGCCTCGTTGGCTCAGATGGTAGTAATTCTGCTTTCTGTGCCGCAGGGCCCGGGTTCGATCCCCGGCCAGGTCAAACATTTGTGTGCATGAACATGTCTGTTTGATCTGTGTCTGGGTGTTATAAGCATATATAAGTATGTATATCAGTCATCTGGTTACCATAGTACAGGCTTCTAGCCTAGTTTGGGATCAGATGACCGTGTGTGGAAGTTGTCCCATATTATATTATTATATTTAGACACATAAGGTTTTTCGCCTGATATTCCCACGGGACAACTAAAAGGTAGTGAGTAAGACGAGCAAATCAGATGCCTGATGGTATAAGCATCATGATTGCCCATATCAGACACAGTGCTACCCAGTGTTTTAAAATTCAAAAGTCTGCGCGGTACTGCACTGCTATCACCCTGAGATATTAGTTGTTGAAACTCGTCATGCCCAGTAATTCGCTGGTAATATTGCCCTTCAGACCAGAACACAGTAATGTTTGCACATTACTGCTTGGCGGATGAATAACTGGCAAAGGTGTGGTACTTCCCCAGGCGGCTCCCTGCAAAAGAGGCCTACCACTACGAACAAACATTTTATGCAAACGGCGAACCGTCATAACATAGGCAAATAATAAAAATAAGTATCTCTTCGTTTCTCCACAACGCAACTTGCTACATAGTACCAGTGCATCAAACAAAATCGAATTTCAAGATCTGCTAAGTTCAGCTGTAAAAGACTTCAGAGGCTAGGGGCAAGGGGTGGCGCGCAATAAAATCAAATGGAAGTCTTTCACCCTCCCTCATCCCCTGAGGGAGGCATGTGACATTTTTATGTCAATTTTATTTGAACGTTTGAGGGGATTTTTTTGTTTTATTTTTATAGGTGGTTGTACTTACAAGCTATAGGTACGAGTATCTTCAAGTATGCCTAATAATGTATCTAAACGATGACGAATTTTTTTACCCTTCGGCTACTTTGGAAACTAATGATTCGAAACCAGTTTCTAAAACAGAAGGATTCTTCTTTTTAGAGTTCCGTACCACAAAAGGAAAATAGGAACCCCTATAGGATCAACTTGTTGTCCGTCTGTCTGTCTGTCTGTCTGTCAGTCAAGACAATTTTTAACGGGAACGCGTGGAGGTATCAAGTTGAAAATTAAGTATATTATCAATTTCTCAGATCTGTCGTCTCTTGTGGCTGTAAAAATTATACTTCTAAGTTAACGCAATCAAAAGTTATGGCCCTTTTACTGCATATTTCCATACTTTGCACAAGGAACTAATAGATAGCGCTGTATGTTAGTAGGCGGATTGTTTTTCAGGATTGGAAGCGTTTTGTTCAGGTATCTAGGTATGGAACCCTACACTATGCATACATACGTATGCCTTGACAATTTATTTACATAACATATTATACAATCAGGCTTTTATCGCGAGGGGTAGGTAGAATTATACCCAGGAGTCAGTCCCATAGTAGGTACCACCCACATTTCGCCGTAGTATGTTATTGGTCCCATATAATAGAGGCAAACATATTGCTATCTACCGGGCACAGTTCCAGACTCCAGGCAGTTATTGAGATAATTCTTAATTGGAAAATCCAATATTTAACACTTTTCCTGACCTGTACATCGAACCTGGGACCTCATGATTGGCAGTCGACCGGCAGCCACTGAAAAAGCCACCAGTCGTAAATGAAAGCTTTTTTGTAGTTTTTATCCTAAAAAGCTTTTACAGAAGCTGTCTCCAAAAATCCACCCCATTTCTCCGTTTCTCTATTGAAAACAAAAATTGACCTGCCAAAGTCCCAAACTAAATCCGGGACCTTTAACTGAAAATCCATACAGAACTATTCCCCCCCCCCCCCTGCTCCTGGCTTCGAGTATAAATCAAATAGCCCCTCCCACCGGCCGCAGCCATCTTTGAGGTCTCATTTCCGGCGTTAGAACGAGATGGCATGGATAGTTTTGTGTAAGAGTGAGCGAGAGCGTTAGACGTCTGTGATTTTTGCTGCGGACGGGTGAAAAAGCTCGCGGTTGCAAGAGGTTGCTTAACTATAAGGTATGTAGGGTTGCTGTATTTATTGGCCTTTTTACGAAGCTCAGTGATTTTAATTTTAAGACAGTAGATACATCTCTACCTACTTTATATAATAACATAACATCACACCTTTTTCCCGATGGGGTAGGCAGAGGTGTACCTAAGACCCATAGTAGGTACACACACTCCGCCATTTATTTTTTTAGGTTCCATGTAATAGAGGGCTAGCCTTTTGTCATCTATAGGGCACAGTTCTAGACTTCAGGCTGTCATTGAAAAATTCTAATGAAAAATCTAATAACACTATGCCTGACCTGGGTATCGAACCCGGGACCTCATGTATTATATATGAGCTTGCGAATTTTAGGTATGAACTGACCGGTCGTGAAGAATACTTTCGATGGTCGGTGGCTTCGATGTGTTGGGTACTAGGACGATTTGGGTATGACGATTCCATGAATCGTACCTACGTAGTCATACCTATATTTTATAGATAATATAAGTACCTAAGGACTATGAAGATAATGAAGACTTTTTTTTAATCCGTCCCATCCAGTCACACTGTAACGCAAGTGTTACTCGATGGGATTTTTTTTCCCAACGTGTCACAGTGTGACTCGTTTAGTGTCACACTGTGTTTAGTGTAACTGGATGGGAACCCATGAAGGCAACGGCACAGCTAGCAGGTAGGTATGTAATAATATAAAAGTGTCCCTTAAATATTATTTCTTCAATTTCTATTATTTTTTATATACTTACTTCTATAACATATTATATTATCATCATCTCAGCTATAGGACGTCCACTGCTGAACATAAACCTCCCCATAGATTTCCATCTAGTCCGGTTGAAGTAAGCGGCCTGCATCCAGAGGGTCCTGCGACGTTTTATAGATCGTCTATATACCTTGTAGGAGGCCGTCCTACGTCATTTCCCGATCCGTATAAAAAAACCATAATATAATATTATTTCTATGATAGTAAAAAATTACAAAATTCATAATATTCAAACCGTATTTTCCTTATGGAATCATTTGGAGTTTAGACCAAACCGTATTTTATCATAAAACAAATTAAAAAATGGGTTAATCCCTAACAAAATTTGCCGGACCAAACATTCGGATCATAATTGGAAAATAAAATCAAGCAGATCAGGTGCAGGACCCATCTGCTTGACAACCCTAAACCTATTAATTTATGGCCAACATCACAGAAATATATCTATCTCGTTCACTCTTTAACAATCATATGTACACTTATCTCTTTCTACGCGACTTCTGTTAAAATGATTCGGGCTTAATGGTTATTGATCCCCAACACAAATTCAAGCAATTTGTTTCTTTAAGTTTTAAAGCATACAGTAGAATTTCGTCTGGCTGTAGGGGTTTGACAATCGAAAATACGACCTAAAGCCTTTTGAATTTGAGTTCACAGACTTAAAAGTTAGACGCGCTGCAAATCCAACCTTGTGAGAATTAATCAAAGAGATTGCAACTTTTACTCGGTGCGTTAAAGTTTAGTTTTAATTGGAGGATGAAATGGACTTGTGACTTTGTGAGTTGGGTGGGTTATTTATACAGGGTTGGATTTAGGGGTTTTAAACGTGGATTAAAATCGCATTAATCAGTGCCAGTTACCGTTGCTTTAACTCTGGTATAAACAGTTAAGTGTTAGGGTACGCGACGCGACGTTGGTACTTGGTACTATTGCTAACATAATCGAACTTCCCGACATTTTTACTTTAGTAAAATATGATAAGATATTTGTCATTATCTCAACCGTAAGTAGGCGACATAGGCCTCCCACTTAAGAGAGGGTTATGCCAATACTCGCCATACTTGGCAGGCGGGTTGGCGAGCGCAGTCTGGCTTTGGTGATGGTTTTTACGCTGAGGACGCAGCTGCCCGTTCTCTGGATCTGATAACTGTATAAAGACTCCAACATACCTAATTGTCTACTTACTCACAATTTTTTTTGCAAGAAACAAAAGTTTTGGCGAGATCAGGTTTCAAACACCTACATCCATCCATATATAAACTTTAACTACTTAGATTTAATGATACAATTAAATAAGGATAAATTAAATAGCAATATCATATAGATTTAAGGCATTGCTAGGTAGAATTATTAGTTATTGGATTTATTATCGCGCAAAAGTATATTTCTAAGGCATGTTTGAATATTTTACTATAAATTAAAATTTATTTTATAAAGACAAAAATGAGCTTAAATAATTTCCATATCACTTCTCATCACACCGTTACCTCTTAAGTCCAAGCTTACAAATTGTTCAAAGAAGCAACCCGGGATTATAATACAGAATCACCACCATTAGCATTTCATTTTACAAATGAATCTTTAATTCTCTGCTTTCTACTCCCTCCGTTATGTTGTAAATTGTTTAATTTCAATATAGAAACACTAATTAAGTTAGATATTAGTTAGATTATAGACTTATAGATTTGTTACCTCATGTATTTTAATCTTACTGTTATTTTCTTTATTTATTTAATCTACCTATATTTCTTTACAAAATATATTTAATACAATATATAATTTTATAAAACCCAGATTAAGAGACTTCTTAACTTAGACTTACGTAGGTACTTTATAATAATATGAAAAATCTAAATAGAATTTGATTCTAAACAATGAGAGCGATTTTGACATAAAATATAATATTTAGAAGGTTTTAGTTTAGTTTAAATATTATCAAATCACGCAAGTAGTCAACAAAGCTCGAGAATTCCCTAATTAATCCACTAGAACTCGCAGAGGCTTTTGACGAGGTGAACCTTCAGCCCCAAACCCGCGAATAATTTAATTGTCGCGGCGACATCTCAATGTAACCAAATTACACTTTTCCTTTAACAAAAGGGAGCCGGCACCAGAATAATACAAAGGTTGAAACTGTATAAAGGCGTTACCGTCTGGCGTGCCGCAGGGCGCGAATCTCGGTCCCTCATTACTTCTCCGCTACAATCTTTTTGACACTTTCCTTTCGTGCCAAATTGGATCAACGTTTCATTGTTCGCCGCTTCGTACGTAATGGTAATTTTGGGAATGGATGTTGAGAGTTCGGGTGTCTTTTGATTGAGTTTTATTTGAGTTACTTTTATTGTTATGTTATTTATGTTTAGATTTGTGTTGACAATAAGTGTAATCTACTTACACTTATTTTATTGTTTTAAGTGCGATGTGAAAGGGCAACCCTTTCACAAGATTTGCAACAAAGAGTTTTAAAACATAGGACATTATTTTTGTTGTAACCCATTACCTGCAAATTTTAAAAATGGGTTGACCATTTACGTCGCATTTAAAACAATAAAATAAGTTTTTTCAGATCGTCCTCTGTCTCTAACATGATCGACAAGACTATGGTTTATTACGACAGCCGGGGAATATAATGGCTTTACTTGCGTACCGAAGCACGGTGTCGTCCAGATTTTATTACACTACATACACACCCAATGGAATTTTGGTAATCCACAACTACTTATCTGTTATAAATTCCATAAAAAGCGACTGATATTTTTACAATAGTCTAGGAAGTACCGTTTGACAGTTCTTACATTGCCTTGTATGAAGAATTTGATTATATTATATTTAGCGATTAAATATTGTACATCTTGGGATAACAATAATAATTCCATGTTTTTTTTGGCGACTGTTATCTATTAAAATTGTGTGAGTTACGCCTATGCAAAGATATTTTCTTCTATTTCTTCTTTCTCAAAGCTTGAAAATATTAAACATCAAATGGTATTTCTTAGATTTACTGGGCTAGTTTTTTAATATAATAATAATTTATTCCTGTGATTTTTTTGCTATACGCACAACGAGCAATGTCTCAAAACTCAAACTCAAACTCAAACAGATTTATTCAAATAGGTCATAATCTGACACTTTTGCACGTCAATAAAGATAAACAGTACTGAGTCTACCGTCTACCGTCCGTCGAAAAATTTAATAACAACCTATCTCTTCAGCTACGCGTGCGGTTAAACATTTTAATAACCCAGGGGTGCTCATTTAAATGTAAAGTGTGAACAAATGCCGCAGGGTTGTCGCTTTGTAGTTTTTGCTTAATTATGTATCGTGTCTCAACGTTCATTATTGTAGGGGTGTGGTCTTATTAGATTCGGCTTAAGGGCATTTGGATTTGGACAGATTTGTCACTTCCGCGGTGCGGTTACTTTGGTGGGAATATTATAAATTATTGTAATAGATGGGACGTTTTCTGTTATTTTATCGGGTGAACATTGAACATGATCTAGTTTATCAGTGTATTAGAGACCTATGCCATTTTTACAATTTGTCAAATTACTTATTTATTTATAATTCAGCACAACGCTAGGACTAACTTAATGCTAGTGTAGCATTTTCTACCAGTTATCCCAAAACTAGAGAAAATGTTACAAAAATTAATGTCTCAGCGAAGTAAAACTTTCAGCCGTGAATTTTATTCGTTACCCAGGTCCTGTGTGCACCTAATCAGAGGTGCAGTGATCTAGTCCCATAGTAATACCATCCCATAGTCCCATAGTAATTTTGCCTGACCTGAGGATTGAACCCGAAACCTCATCGACCGTACCGCTTGCGAGCTACTATGCCATCGATCCAGACCTCTACAATAGAACCTGTTAAAAATAACTTTAAGATAAAACGCAATGCAAACTGGGAAAAGGCGTTAAACAATCAAGATACTAAAAACATCTTCAACCACACCATTTAAACTCTCACACTGCAATGGCCACTAAACTAACAACCGTATGCACGACTTAACCCAAAATATTAAACTGTAAACAGTTCTGGGCTATCCTAAGCCATCATTTGTAACACAACGGTTGCGGGCACGTGGCGGCGCGTGTCGGAGAAACGAACATTTTTAACCCGTGCTTTTTGAATATTTTATGCATTGTTGGCTTGTATAATCGTATGGAAGGATAGGTTTTTTTCTAATGAGGTTGACTTCATTTTATGTCATTTTATTTTTCTTCCTCGGTGCCTCGGTGGCGTAGAGGGCGCATGCTCGACTGCCAATCAAGTGTTCCCGGGTTCGATCCCCAGGTCAGGCAGTGTTAAATATTGGATTTTTCCATTAGGAATTATCTCAATAACTGCCTGGAGTCTGGAACTGTGCCCGGTAGATGGCAATAGGCTCGCCCCCTATTACATGGGACCAATAACATACTGGCGAAATGTGGGTGTATCTACTATGGGACTGAGTCCTGGGTACACCTCTGCCTACCCCTTCGGGAAAAAGGCGTGAATGTATGTTATGTTATTTTTCTTATTTCATTATGTGTTCTATGTTTTGCATAATACTTATAGAAAGTTTATTGAATTTACATTACCTATAAGTATCATCGGTATTGTTTCCAATCTTTCATACTTTTAGTTGTTTTCAATAAAGAAGTTATTTATTATTCCTTATTAAAAACACGTAAAAAATACATTATCATTATCATCTACACCTCTTCTTTCCTTTCTCCCTATCTCTCTTTCTATATCTTCATCCTTCTGTATAGTGCTTACAGGCATATACAAGTGTAGTAATCTTTATACATTTCGATCTACGCCTAGTCTCTTTAGTAGGATTTTGATTTGATTATTATTAAAACTGAGTTGACCAACTAACTTTTATAATAACTAATGCTTAACCCACCGTTTAATCTCTGGTTGGCGGTTAGAATAATATTACTCGTCCTTGTTGACAGGTAACACGTAATATTGTGGTTTAGCTAACGTTTAAAATAGCTAATGCAATTCAGTCTTATTATATCACTTTATATCAATTAACTTGTGTACCTATATATATACCTATATATACCCAGCGGCTTTTTGTTTTGGCGGAATTTTGTTTCTATGACAATACGAGTATAAGGCCTCATCTAGCTCGCATCCTAAAATGCTCGAACGCATTGATACATTATTTTATTAAAAGAGTGTTTCTACCAAAATTGAAATGACTGACATGTATAGTTTTGGAGATATCTGAGTTTTATATTTATACGAAAACTTTAACACCGTTGTTGGACTTCTTAGAATGTGAATTTTCAAAAAATCCTTTCTTAGTACATGTGCAGATAGCAAAACAAACCTACATTCCAAGTTTCAAGTCTCTTAGAATCAGTGGTTTGGGTTCACAGTGGGTAAGTCATTTAAAATTTAATAATATATAGTGAATAGTGATAGTGATTACTTATTTCACTGCTATGCCATCTCCAGTGATCACCCCCAACTATTCAATAAAGTCCACATTTCCGCCAATATTTATAAAGAGGGTAGGTACTGTCTCATAGATTAGATCACGCCTAATCGCATAGTTGTTCGTGCGCTGGGTCAAATATTGCAGATCTGTTAGCTTACATGGGTTATGACATGTTGTGATGTGTTTATTAATGGGTTTCATTATTCCACTGAGGGAGGATTGCCGTGGGAATTATTGTGGTGAATAGGAAGTAGAGAATTGGTTATTTAGAGAAGAACGATGCGACGTTTATATGGGTATATACCACCACGTTTTTCCAGTTATGTTTTTAATTCCCATGGAATATAAAGAAAGGCTATTGGCATCAACCGGGCACAAATCTAGACTTCAGACTGTTATTGGGAAAAATCCAATAACACTTGGACCTGGGGATCTTGTTCAGCAGCAGCACTTGTGACCAGTAGATCAAAGATTCTGCCTCAAAGCTCAATGTCCATCTCTGGCCACAAATGAGCAGCATGCTGGCAAAAAGACAATTATACCAAAAAAACTGTCTTTTCAACAAACTATTCTTCATTTAATATCTTGTAGCCAGGCTAAAGAGAAAAAAGTAATAAAATAAAAAGTATTTTCAGAAATATCCGCTTTTGACTACAATAACATGAGCAACCATGACAGTTTATTTCTCAATAGCACCTATGGAGTTTGATGAAATGGTCTTAATAGTTAAAAATTAACAAACGCATAAAAACTTTTTAGTTGAAGTGAAGTATGTGGAATAGCGGAAGATTTTCGAATAGTAACTCTGATATTGTCGTTTTACATTTAATTTTAAGATTTTTCGGTTACTGCTTTTGTAATATATTACCGGTTAAAAAGTGTTGTTTTGTTTTATTATTGATATTTATATACGTAACAAGTCTGTTCATTCGTGGCCGAGGATTATTGCCCCTCCACATAGCCACTTATAGTTATTTTCGCTACATGATTCAATGTTAGGTAGTCATGTTACTTACCATCTTTGTTCATGCCCATTGTGAGACATTTCTTGAGCCTGCATGCTTGACATTGGTTCCTGTGAGCTTTGTCCACCACGCAGCGTCCTGTGCCGGCTTGACATCTGGTAATAATATATGGGACATTAGAATTGAATAGATTAATACCAAAGAATACTAAAGGGACACTTCACAAAATTATTTAAATAGATAGATAGATTAACTCTTTATTATTACACTACAGACATGAAACCTTAAATTTCAATTATAACAAATAATGTAACAATTGGCAGTCTTATCGCTAAGAGCGCTAATCTCTTCCAGACAACCGTGCAGGGAGAGGAGAGCACAGTAAATCACATTTGGTCGGTAGTGTGACAGAAGAAGTAAAATTGTAAATAGCGACGCTTACATAATATAGGTTTGTTATAGGTAGCGGCTAAACGCAAGCTGACAGCTACATGAAAAGCAGATGGATCTAAAAGATTGCTTGTATTGGAAGAAGGGATTGCTTGCAACCAAAAACCAGATTCCTTAACAGAGACTGCCAGGAGTTGGGCCCGGTTTGTGGTGTTGGCGAACGTTTGTATGAGACAATTCCGTGCCAACTCAAAGAGGGGTCCATCTCACAGTTTCTGTGAAGATAGTAGTTTAGGTAAATCGGTATTGGGGCAAGCCGCAACCCAAGCACATGTCTCAGCCAAATTAGAAACATCGAAAGCTCCTTAAGTGAGGTTGCGCGAAGAGCGAGAAATTTTTGAATTAGGTTGTCCGAACTACGCACTGAGGACGAAAAAGCTGGGAGAGCGCGACTCTTGAAATTTTGCGGACCCCTAGGCCTCCAAACCTGACGGATAAGGAGGCTTGAGACCAAGCCCTGTCATCCAGGTTTGAATTTATGACATTGTCTAAGCTTACAAGGAGCTCATTTTGATCCCACAACGGATTAAATTAATTTAATTGAATTTAGCACATTTTGTTTAGGGTGATAGAGAGTATACTCTCTGAGCAGGATTTTGAAATTAAATTTTCCAAATAATTTTCATTGACTTTTATATAACATGAACTTTCATAGAAGAAAGTACATATATTAAATTACATCAACTTTTACAAAGAAAAGATAAAAGTGCAGGACCTCCATACCCTTGAGTATGCCACGTTTAACTTGTACCCAACTGAACATAAAATGGAATAGTTGGACATATCTCTCATCCCAGATGAAAGATATAGTTGGACATATCTCTCATCCCAGATGAAAGATATTTCATTACTATAATCTGGTCGTAATAGGCTTACGATGGAGTTGACATTTGTTACGACGGTAGCCATACGAATACAGGGGACGATGCGGTTTTGTAGGGCTCAACAATTTCTTATTTGTTGCTGTGATAATATATTTACTTTCTCTCTCTCTTTCTCTCTCTTCAGTCGGTCCCTCAGTGTTGATGATCGTGACTCTGTTCCTGATACTTTTCTGAGACCGTCTTTCTCCCCGATCTTCGGCTTTGTGGAGTGCTTCGCTAACGGATACATTTACGTTACTGTGCCCCGCGGTCTCACCAGAGTAGTCATAGTTCCCGTGGGAATATCGGGGTAAAAACTACCTTAAGTGTTACTAAGTATGGTCTAAACTATCTATATACCGAATTCCAACCCAAAAGATTCAGTAGTTTTGGCATGAAAGAGTAACAAACATACATCCATCCGCACAAGCATTCGCATTTATAGTATTAATAGTAGGGTAAGTAGGCTTTAATAATAATATTTGACTGCTTCGGTGGCGAAGTGCTCAAATCTATCACTATCGATCATGAGATCCTTGGTTCGAGTGCTGGCCCGTGTCAGGTATAATGTCTAAGTGGATGTTTCCATAACGTTTGCGAATCACCTTGCGATCACGCCATCGAGGCAGTGAGTATATAAAGGATATTCACGTGAAAAAAAACTGCGTGGCATACAAAGTTTCATATAATTATTTCCATCTACATAAACATACATTCACGCCTTTTTTCCCGAAGGGGTAGGCAGAGGTGTACCCAGGACTCAGTCCCAAAGTAGATACACCCACATTTCGCCAGTATGTTATTGGTCCCATGTAATAGGGGGCGAGCCAGGCAGTTATTGAGATAATTCCTAATGGAAATATCCAATATTTAACACTTTGCCTGACCTGGGGATCGAACCCGGGACCTCTTGATTGGCAGTCGAGCATGCGCCCTCTACGCCACCGAGGCAGTATTTCCATTTATCTGGTTATTTTTGTAGTGGTAGGCCTCTTTTGCAGGGGGCCGCCTGGGGAAGTACCACACCTTTGTCAGTTATTCATCCGCCAAGCAGTAATGTGCAAACATTACTGTGATCGGGTATGAAGGGCAATGTTACCAGTGAATTTACTGGGCATGATGAGATTCAACAACTCATATCTCAGGGTGACAGGCGCAATGCAGTGTCGCGCAGAATTTTGAATTTTAAAACACTGGGTGGCACTGTGTCTGTTATGGGCAATCATGATGCTTACCATCAGGCACCTGCTTTGCTCGTCTTGTCACTCAATATCATAAAAAAAAAAAAATTTGGTCAAAAACCCCAAAAAAAGATAGCATAAAATCAATTTGGCAAGCATAAAGCGGCGTACACATGTCACACTTGACCATCCATCATAAGGGTGCGTACACAATATTAATAACATTAGGGCGAGAGCACAATTAATTGAATACGTCGCGGAGAGGGATTTAGGCCAAATGTTAAACAGTTTCTAATGCTATCTGTGTGCATCTACCCTAAATTTATTTTTTATCGTTTTAAGTGCAGTTTTATAGGTGTTAACACATGTTTAGTTGCGATTTTAATTCAAAATGTGGTTTAACTTTTTTAAATGTTTTTACTACAAATATTAGGGATACAATAAATTATTATTTCTAGCAGTAATCATTATTGTAGGCAGAGTACTATACTATACATAATTATAGTATCTATATTTTTAGATTTATATATTATAGCAATCAAACAGAGAATTAAAATAATTTAACCAAATACGGGTCACACTGAAAGTTTTTTAAAAAAAAAAAAAGGAGAAAAGCAAGCAATAATAAAACTATGATAAATATAAGTTAAATAATAAATCTATGATAAATGTATTTAAATTTCGAATAATGAACTCTTTGGGAATCTGTAATGTGCATTAAATTCATATGTCATTTGTTTTTACAAATTGGCACCAATTTAAAAGTGTCTGTCGAGCGTCAAAATGAATCATTTTCTCTAGTCAAATGCATTTTGACGCTCGACAGACACTTTTTAAATTGGTGCCAATTTGTAAAAACAAATGACTTATTAAAGAGTTCCCAATTCGAAATTCAAATACATTTTTCATCGGCTGCTCATCTTACTGGCCTATTCTAAAAACTGCCAGTATGGTCCTTGTAAGTACTAGCACAAATAAAAGTGAATAAGGGCCAGCTCAACCATCTGAAGTAGTTAAAAAAAAGCAATTGTTACCCAATTCTTTATTATGGGACAATGACCGAAAATTAATATAAAATTCAAAATACCATAAAATAACCACACTAAAACGTAGCCAATTAATGTATTACTCATATTATTTCAAAATAAAAATTCATTTCCCAAATGAAAAGGTAACTTGGTCGTAAATGAGATCGTTTATGTTTGCGCAGGTGTGTTATGTTTGTGATTGTATGTAATAAGTGAAAACTTCATTTCATCATATTTAAATGGAATCATGTCACCGTTTTTGGAACACATTACTTAAGTTTTGTTTGGTTTATGATATTAGTCAATAGTTTAGTCATACTAGGTAAAGTATTATTTATTTATTTTTATTTATTTAAATAATTAATCAGACGGCTAACTGGCTAATTACGCTAATTAATAAACATAAATATAAACAATTAAAAATTAGTACATACATTAATTTTAAAATTCATCAAATAATTATAAGAAAAGACAAACAATAAAAAATAATCAAAAACAATGTCAGAAAAAAAAATTAAATTACATATTATTAAATTATATTATTATTATATAAATTAATTCATTATAGTATACTTAGAATATTAGTTAATATTTTATTATATTATGTATAATAATATATAAAAAGGTCTGTTATCCACTTAAGTATAAATCCGCAGATATTATCTTATATATATAAAAATCTTGTGTCACGATGTTTGTCCCGAATAAACTCCAAAACTACTGAACCGATTTCAATCAAATTTCATATGTACCCGTATTTTGGTCTAACTTAATGAATAGGATAGTTATCATCTCAATTATTCGCTTATGTCGTGAATGTAAACGAATAAAATGTATCAATTACTTGTTTCTTAAGCAAGTGTTTATTTACTGTTTAGTTTTATGAAGTTCTCATAGATGGCGGTGTACGTTGATTCATCGATAAAATTCTTCAATATTGTTTAACATCTAGGTTGCAAATACACCCAATAGATGGCGCTGTGTTCTGTTTCTTAGAATATAAATTCTATTACTTTATTTCGCGTTATATTTATTTATGCTCACGATATAACCGTATTATTTTAATGGTTTGTGACTGATATTTTTATAATTATACTGCGTATGTTACAATATTATTACCATTAATAACAAAAAAAAATGTACTATTTTTGTTAGAAAGTCTTGGCGCCAAATTTTAATCAAAGTTTCAAGATCTGGCCATCAAATTCTATCGAGTCGCCATCTCTGGTGTGAATGTCCAAAGCTTTGGTATCTCATTCGTTCTCGAGACCTCCTCTGAGCGTAAACAAAGCTCCCTCTCGAACCATCGAGACCCACTATTTCGAACAATCGATCAATCGTTTCTTCTCGAAGCATGCGAACTAGAACGTTCGGGAAATTCAAGGTTCAGGTATAAATACTGGCGCCGAGTGTCACCGCAGTTCAGTTCCTTTTTAAACGAGTGAATTAATACTACCTCCTGGAAAGTAATAGTCTCCGTAAAATCTCCACGCATTTTGAACAAGAATATGAATTTTTCAATTGAGTACTCCAGTTTTGTTTTAAATTTAGGTAATCGATTTTATCGGAAGGGTTTTATTTCCTCAGTTGCGATTATAGAAATAAAATATGGCGGTACGAAGTTCGCCGGGTCAGCTAGTAATAATATATTAAAATAAAGCACGCGATATCTCATCTATATTAGGTATATAATAAAAAATGCCGTGACTGATGAAAACTCTCGGAAAAACATCTAACTTCGCCGCCATTGTTTTTGTGCGTTTTTAAACGAGTCACACTGTGACTCGTTGGGATATTTATTTTCCCATCGTGTCACACTGTTACCCGTTGCAAGATTTTCTTTTCCCAACGGGTCACACTGTTACCCGTTGGCAGCTTTTATTTTTAATCTGTTCCAATTTAGTCACACTGTGTGTATGCAAGTCATCTTTGTTTATCCTGGCACTTCATTAGCAAAAAATGGGACAGACGATATCAAGATTTAAAAAATGGTTATGTTATCGGCTGTTTAGATTGACTTTTTCTTTAATATTCTGGACCGGCTGAGAATTAAAATGTAAAGCTTTGGATTTGATTGGAAGCAAATTTTTGGACTGCTGGGAATAAATGAAATTTGTAATGTTTAATAATAGATTGTATCATAAGGGAGCAAAATAATATTATTACGGCGAGATGCGCTTTTTTGAATCCAGAGCGAAGTGAGGGATTCTAGAGTAGAATCCCGAGCATAGCGAGGGATTTTTTACTAGAATCCTGAACGTAGCGAGGGATTCAAAGTACGTCGCCCGAGCCAAAAATATATTTTGCACCCGAGTGATACACTCTACTTTTCATCACCCACTATGAGAAAATAAAAGGCGTCTCATATTTTATTGTAATATTATTATTTAATAAAACATAGAGTAACAACTAAATTGAAATTAAATAGTATCTAATAATAAAACAACTAAATAAAATTACCATAGGCTTTCATATATTTCTTCCGGGATTTTGCAGGTAATAGATTATCCATCACATTTCTTGCGTCAGTTCTAATACTTTCAGGAGTTAATTCTATAATTTCACTGTCTTTTGAAGAACTCATTTTTCAAACAAAACCATGAATTTCTAACAATTCGTCAAAATTGACGAAAACGCGGGCCGTAGTTAATAATAATAAAATAATAATAAAAAAGGCGCTGAACACTAAGATGTTCCAAATTCAAAAAGTGCGCGGCAAAGGTAATTGCGGCGCACTTATAACTTATAAAGAGGATTAAAAACTCATTACTGCCCGCTAAACGTTTCATAATAGAAAACACCACCTTTAGGTGCACTTAAAGGCGAACCAAGTCGTCCTTTTCAAATAGATGGGATGCAAAATTTATTCTTCCTTTGTTTCATTACAGATGAGAGACAAAACACAAAAACTGAGTCACATTACAAGAAATCGTAACACATTTGGAAATATTTACATAGCTGCCTTATATCCGGTATGTTTCATATAGAATGTAGGTGAAAAGGAGATATACTATAGGTCACAGGTGTTACCTAGTTATTTGTATAACTTTCTCTGAGTTACAATGGGTTTAAGATTTTTATAAAAATTCACGTTTTATGATTTTTAATTTATGAATTTAACATAACATACAATCACGCCTTTTTACCAAAGGGGTACGCAGAGGTGTACCCAGGACTCAGTCCCATAGTAGGTATCCCCCACCACCACCAAGTTTCGCCACTACGTAACTGCCTGGAGTCCGGAACTGTGCCCAGATAGCAATGTACCTTCTATGGGACTGAATCCTGAGTCCTGGGTACACAAAAGGCATGATTGTACGTTATGTTTATTTTTAAGGTGTCACGACAAAAATCAAATCAAACTTCTTTTAAATCGCTAAACAAAACAAACAAAAATCAAAACGCCATCATACATTTATTCACATAATCCGCGCCACAAAAGACTCATCTGTCCAAAGAAGTATCTACCAACAATGACAATGGAGCCCTACCCCACTTGAACCTACTTAATCCTGAGAGCATATTTCTAATTTTTGCTCGCATCTGTGGCCTGGGCCGGCACAGAATAGATACAGACAGAAGGGAACGTCGAACCTTTCAGAATAATACATATTATTATATAGGTGTTATATTTAACATATTATGTCATATGTTAAATTAAATATGTTCATATTAATTTTATTCTTTAATAAAAACAACCCTTTTTGGTTTGCCCTGGTAAGGTATAATAAAAAATTATCAAAACTTCGTATACTTTGCAGAGTGTAAAGATAATGGCTTTTTTCAATAAAGATAATGGGTTTCGAAACTTTTTTTAATCAATTAGTGGTCGACCTTAGTACAAGGATTTTCATTTGTAATTATTGCGTGCAAATTTACCTAAACTTAATTTTTACGTGCTATTTTTAATCATTGACATTGTACCTCGGAGAGTAGGCAGCAGCGCTTTCCGTTCCCAAGTATTCCAACTACTGCGATCACCAGGCCGCACAACAAGCGTGGTGATTACGGCACATGAATCTCAGATCATACACAGTGATATGAATAGTTTATGGCGTTCTATGGAGGAGGCCTATGTCCAGCAGTGGATGTCTTCCCGCTGATGATGATTGTACCTTAAGGGTGTTGCTCTTGCATACAAAATGAAATTTCTCAATCGTGCAAAATGAGACAGTTATTTTTTACTCCGTTATTTGGTAGTATTCTATAGAAATTATCGCCACGGCACGGCACTCTGAAATAGCGAATACTTTCTCTTATTGAAGTTTTTTGTAGTGGTAGGCCTCTTTGCAAGGGGCCGCCTGGGGAAGTTTTTTTTTTTGCTTTTTAGTTATTCATCCGCCAAGCAAAATTGCAATGTGCAAACATTACTGTGTTCCGATCTGAAGGGCAATGTTTCCAGAAAAATTGAACATGACGAGTTTCAACAACTAATATCTCGGGGTGACAGGCGCAGTGCAGTGCCGCGCAGAATTTTGAATTTTAAGACACTGGGTGGCAATGTGTCTGATATGGGCAATCATGATGCTTACCATCAGGCATCAGATTTGCTCGTCTTGTCACTCACTATCATAAAAAAAAACTCACCTGTAAATAAGTTTTCTTCTAACAGATCTCTTGAAGAAGCCACTGCAGCCGTTACACGCGAGGATTCCATAGTGTTTCCCCGAACTGGTGTCTCCACACACCACGCACACCAACCCTGGTAACGAATGAGGATCTACATTATAATTTTATTGTGGCGAAGGAAAGAGGAAAAAAAGAGGACAAAAAAAAGGTGGAAAGACATTTTTACAAAGAGAGTAGGTCCAAATTGGATGAATAAAGCAAGAGACTGATAAGAGTGGAGAATAATCTTCTCGGTTTATTCTTCAGTTTATGCCGAAGAGGCAACTTCTCGATTGGGCTGAAATTCGGTATGTAGATAGTTTAGACTCTGAAATGGGGTATGGGTTCTTTTTCCCCGATATTCTAACGTGAACGAAGACATCGCGGGTGAACCCGCGGGGTATAGCTAGTTTTGTAATAATGTGGTCGATGCCAACCTGTCTTACCCAAGTGTTGAGGTTTCTTGACAGGAGGGTCCGGCAGCCAGGGTCGCAGCGTCGGCGGGGCCAGCGCCGCCGCCACCAGCGCCGCTGATGTGGGTGGAGACCACCGGAGGGGGGTGTCTTCTGAGAAACATTGACGACTTTAATATTCATCATCAGCCGGAAGACGTCCACTGCTACACATAGGCCTCCCCGAGGGAACACAATAAATATTCATAACATAACATACAATCAATCATACAACCAATTCGACAGCCTCGTTGGCTCAGATGGTAATAACTCCGTTTTCTGTGCCGCAGGCCCCGGGATCGATCCCCGGCCAGGTCAAACATTTGTGTGCATGAACATGTCTGTTTGATCTGTGTCTGGGTGTTATAAGCGTATATAAGTATGCATATCAGTCCTCTGGTTATGATACAGGCTTCTAGCCTAGTTTGGGACCAGATGACCGTGTGTGGAAGTTGTCCCATATTATAATATCA
The DNA here is from genome assembly GCA_947063395.1 of Hemistola chrysoprasaria. Lineage (NCBI taxonomy): Eukaryota > Metazoa > Arthropoda > Insecta > Lepidoptera > Geometridae > Hemistola > Hemistola chrysoprasaria. The sequence continues at coordinate 7,883,014 of OX346731.1, read as the reverse complement.
TTGCCATATCAATCATAATTGACGCTAGGTGACCTAAGTACTGAGTGATGGATACAGTCTGTTTTATATTTCTAAAAAGTATTCCTATTGATCAATCGTACATGACACTTATTAAAGAGAAACTCACTTATTTTTCTATAGTTCTTATTTTCCTTCCTGTAAATAAATGTCGCAGACACTATATATAATCCGTATGAAAACAAGTACCTACTAATGACTGAATATAACTTCTCTGCCGTGGAGTTACTGGTTTTAGAGTAGTGCTCCACCCTCTCTACCCGTGGTTGCTGTAAGAGCCGGCTAAGGGTTAACAGATCGAGAGGACGGGCATCAGCGTCCTCTGCAAAAAACCATCGAACTGCGCTCGACAACCCGCCTGCCAAGCGTGTCGAGTATTGGCAAAACCCCCCTTTATGGGGGAGGCCTATGTTCAGTAGTGGATTACCAACGGCTGAGATGATGATGATAATGATAACTTTTGAAATAAAATACCAGGGTATCATAAATTCTGAAGAGGTGTTATGTTTGGTAGAGGTTTCTAAAATAAACAGTCTTCGTAGAAAAGACTTCAACGTGGTCATATTCTTTTCAAAATATTTTTCATACCTATGAGATAATAATATTTAATTTTAATTTACCTATAAGGGGCTTATTACACGGGCGCTTACGGCACATGCTCACAATATTTTTTTTAATAACAAATTAGTGTTTTTTCATATTATTTCTAGAAATATTTGACAAAAAATCAGAATGATTAACCAAAATTTTCATAGCATTTTCAATCGTTCAAACATTTATTTGGAGGCATCATGTTTGTTTTCTATGGAGTCCACCAACTAAAATATAGCCTGAAGAATATATATATTTTTTATTTGGTTTCTTGCAGTGGATTAAACACATTTCAGGGCTAGAAAACTCGTGTTTTAGCTCTTCTAGTAGTTTCAGGGGAAGCATTCTATCTCACTTATGGTATATATGCGAAAGTTTGTGAAGATGGATGAATGTTTGTTTTTCTTTCACGCCAAAACGCCGATTCGGCTGAAATTCGGTACCTAATGCAGATAGTTTAGATCCTGGAATAACACAAAGGGTACGTTTTATCTCAATATTCCTACGGGAACGAAGACTATGCAGGTGAAACAACTCTTGAATGGGTAATTCCCGCTGGTCCCTGGTCCTTCGTCTCCACTGGGAACAATTTAGATTTATGTTTTAAAGCTGTCCCACTTGAGACATGCCATTACACTGGACATGCGGGAAAACTTCAAAGCTAAGGAATGCCTTAGCTTTGAAGTTTTCCCGCACCTGCATAGTCTTCGTTCCCGAAGGAATATTGAGATAAAACGTACCCTTTGTGTTATTCCAGGGTCTAAACTATCTGCATTAGGTACCGAATTTCAGCCGAGTCGGCGTTTTGGCGTGAAAGAAAAACAAACATTCATCCATCTTCACAAACTTTTGCATATATAATATAAGTAGGGTAGAAAGGGTTATGTATGTAGGGGTATGTAGGGTAGAATAGGGTAGAATTTTTAAATCGACCAAGGTTCATATTCTATCATTTAGGAAATAAAAGGTATTTTTTAAAGATTTTTAATTGTCAAATTATTTTTAATATTTGAATTTCATATTTTTTATTTATAATTTATGTTAAGTTATTAGTTGAATTGTTTTACCTTATATTAATGTATGTTTTTATTAAATCAGTACAGACCCTTTGAATTTCATTATGTGTATAATATAATTCTAAGAAGCCGTAATGAAGCAATATAAGTCGTATAAAAGCAATTCTTTAGCTATTTTCACTAAAAATATGAGTCGGTATAGATTTGTTTTACTCAGAAATTTTCTATAAACTGGTAAGAATTGATACATACATTATAAACTTTACTTTTACAACAAAGCATTGTAATTCATACCGGTGAGACGTCAAAACGATTCGAAAATAAGTGATATTCTAAAAACCTCTCACAGAAAAATTTACAAAACAGTAGTCTAAGTTCGATTAATCAAAATTAATTAATAAAAATTAAAAAGTAGCTCATTTATAAGATCGTAATTGAAATGATCTTTCATGTTATGCATTAAAACTTATAAAAATGCAGTATTTTAACTGTAAAATCACGTCTGTAAAAATTACATTATCAGCGAAATTTAGTACGGACCCTTAATGTGAAAATTTCGTACAAAATCATCATAATTTGATCTTATACGCAAAACTATCAAATAAGTGTGCCCTTACGGAACAATAACTGAATTTAAAATGGTTATCAATAATTCCGGCACTCAAATTGAATCGCCCTAAACACGTAACCAATTCGTCTGGTAGCAATAACTTAATTGATCCGACACATTATGATGACCCTAAAGTAATAAACAATCAAAAACCAACCTTACATCCTTCGAAATTAAGTTGATATTACTGCTAAATAGTTTGTAATAAATAGGGTACCAGCCTATCACCCCAAGTTGAAATCTATTTGAGTGAAAGGGTGATTTGCAATGGTTATTTTATTAGCTTTGTCGAGATTTTAGATTAAATGAGTGCTAAGTCTATTTTTTTTATTATAGTGGTGACAAGACGAACAAAACGGTGCCTGATGGTAAGCATCATGATTGCCCATATCAGACACAGTGCCACCAAGTGTTAGTTGTTGAATCTCGTCATGCCCAGTAATTTCGCTGGTAACACTGCGCTTCAGACCGGAATACAGTAATGTTTGCACATTACTGCTTGGCGGATGAATAACTGGCAAAGGTGTGGTACTTCCCCAGGCGGCCCCCTGTTATAGAAGCCTACCACTAAAAAAAATATATCAATATTTTAATAATGTCTATATCAATACATATTTTGTTGTTTTGTATTATTCGCAAGCTCGCCTGCCGATCATGAGGTCCAGGGTTCGATCCCTAGGTCAGGCAGTGTTAAATATTGGATATTTACAAATGTAAATATCCAATATTTAACAATATTGGCATATGCCAATTATCTCAATAACTGCCTGGAGTCTGGAACTTTGCTCGGTAGATGGCAAGAGGATCGCCCCCTATTACATGGGACCAATAACATACTGAGTCCTGGGCTGACACTTCTGCCTACCCCTTCGGGAAAAAGGCGTGATTGTATGTTATGTTATGTATAATGACTGCCTCGGTTGGCAGAGGTGTACCCAGGACTCAGTTCCATAGTAATAGTACATTTTGTGATGGTCCTGGAGACCCAACCAGGGAACTTATGAACGGCAGTGGCGCTTGCAAACCACTGCGTCACCGAGGCAAAGACAACCTTCACTATGAAATCAAATCTGTAATCGCGAAGAAAATATAACTTTTTTTTGCCATTGATGGCAAACAAGCAGAAGGGTCGCCTGATGATGAGCGGTTACCGCCGTCTATGGATACCTGCAACATCAGCCCCGGTAGCACAGTGAGCAGAGAAAACGAAGCCCCAGGGGGTTAGAACGAGACAGCAGATATGAATTGTACTGGCGCGAAAGAGAGCAAAAACGGGGAAAACTAGTTAACCCCGTGCCGTGCTAGGCGAGGTATTGTCAGTATGTTGCCAACACATTTGTCGATTATTCATCCGCCAAGCAGTATTGTGCAAACATTACTGTGTTCCGGTCTGAAGGACAATGTTACCAGCGAAATTACTGGGCGTGGTGAGATTCAACAACTGATATCTCAGGGTGACAGGCGCAGTGCAGTGCCACGCAGAATTTTAAATTTTAAAACACTGGGTGGCATTGTGTCTGATATGGGCAATCATGATGCTTACCATCAGGCACTTGATTTGCTCGTCTTGTCACTCACTATCATAAAATAAAAAACCCTCCTACACTCTCCTTTTAAAGAGCTCCATGTAGCTCAACGGGAAGACGTAGATGTACGTAGATGTTTAGAAATACCAGTACACCTAAACACCCGCTCTAAGTTTACCGCTCCCATTGAATCGCCAAGCAATATGTGAACAATACAGAATCAATAAGCTGATTGGTCCCGCGAGAGTGTAACGAGGCTTGCACATGATACCCGGAGATTATATTATCTACACGGGGAAACGGTCGTGTGCGGTCTTTAAATTCATCACGAATAGAATAAAGTAAAGCAAAGTTGCTCTCACACGAGTGTATTTTAATTTAATTTTCATACAATAAATTGAGTTTTTTTTTATGATAGTGAGTGACAAGACGAGCAAATCAGGTGCCTGATGGTAAGCATCATGATTGCCCATATCAGACACAGTGCCAGCCAGTGTTTTATATGCCCAGTAATTTCAGACCGGAATAGAGTAATGTTTGCACATTACTGCTTGGCGGATGAATAACTGGCAAAGGTGTGGTAAAAATGGGTTGTGTTAAATTATAGTTTTGTTTAGGTATTTAGAACATTTTTCGTTTCGTTTACTAGTGTTTGAATTAACTTATAAATAAAAGCAGCACATAAAAATAGCAAACATATTTTTTCGTATTTCGCTACTTTTTAGGGTTCTATACCTCAAAAGGAAAGAAGGAACCCTTATATTATAGGATCATTTTGTTGTCTGTCTGTCAAGATACTTTTTCACGGGAACGCGTGGAGGTATCAAGTTGAAATTGATATCAAATATTCAGGTCTGCGGTCTCATGTGGCTGAAAAAATCATACTTAAAAAAGTTATGGCCATTTTACTGCATATTTCCATAATTTGCGCGTATGAAATGCGTATTAAAATTTTGTCACTAACTCTAACGTTATCGTGGCGCAGGTGTGTAAGGCATAGTTTACGAGCCTTCGGCAAGGTTCTAATCTCTATTATGAGAGAGTATGTGAACACTTTTTCCAGCTTTTTTTGTTTTTACCAGCGAAATTACTGGGCATGATGACTGCCTCGGTGGCGTAGAGGGCGCATGCTCGACTGCCAATCAAGTGGTCCCGGGTTCGATCGCCAGGTCAGGTAGTGTTAAATATTGGATTTTTCCATTAGGAATTATCTCAATAACTGCCTGGAGTCTGGAACTGTGCCCGGTAGATGGCAATAGGCTCGCCCCCTATTACATGGGACCAATAACATACTGGCGAAATGTGGGTGTATCTACTATGGGACTGAGTCCTGGGTACACCTCTGCCTACCCCTTCGGGAAAAAGGCGTGAATGTATGTTATGTTATGATGAGATCCAACAACTCATATCTCAGGGTGACAAGCGCAGTGCAGTGCCGCGCAGAGTTTAGAATATTAAAACACATGGTGGCACTGTGTCTGATATGGGCAATCATGATGCTTACCATCAGGCACCTGATTTGCTCGTCTTGTTACTCACTATCATAAAAAAATGGATTTTACTTTATACTTATGAGTTAATAACAAAACAATTTTATTCATAGATATACCCCAAAACCGTAAAATTCTACAAAAAAATTGTGATTACTAACATTTTTGCAGTAGTTTGTAACTAGATGGCGCTGTTTGTTCTTTTAGAAAGCGGTAGTTGTGTTTAGGTATCTCGGCTAGGTATGGAACCGTACACTACGCATACATACGAATGCCCCTCCCGTCGCCCATCGCATCAAAACAGTCATTATTCTATAGTTCCATAGATAATTAGATAATTCGCAGGGGGCAACGTGTCACAGACAGAGGCGTCACTCGATTGTGACTCGATTGTACAAATTAATCGAGTTGTACTCGTTACTCGTCTCTGTTGATTACTGATCGCCGGACCGAATGATATTGTTACTTTATATGATGTTTTGAATACTAATGGCTTGTTGAGACTAGGTTTTGAATTGTTACCTAACTTAGATAGATAGATAGATAGATAAACACATTATTGCACACCAAAACATGGACTGCCTCGGTGCTCGCATGCTCGACTGCAAGAAGAATCAAGAGGTCCCGGGTTCGACCCCAGGTCAGGCAGTGTTAAATATTGGATTTTTCCATTAGGAATTATCTTAATAACTGCCTGGAGTCTGGAACTGTGCCCGGTAGATGGCAATAGGCTCGCCCCCTATTACATGGGACCAATAACATACTGGCGAAATGTGGGTGTATCTACTATGGGACTGAGTCCTGGGTACACTTCTGCCTACCTCTTCGGGAAAACGGCGTGAATGTATGTTATTTTATGTTTAAAACATGGACATAACAATACAGTAATAACAATTAAAAGAATCTTAGGCTAGTACAAGTGGCGGTTTCTTCGCGACTTCTTCCAGACAACCAGAAGGAAAGGAATAGGTACTTATGAGTATTTCTGGTCTGGATTAAATTAAGTACTAATCTACTTATCTACTACCTAAATTGTATTAATCTAGTAATGTAAATAAAGTAACGAAATGTCTATTAATCTAGTAATGTGAATTGGTAAATAAATAATTAATAAATAGTCTGTCTACTCACTAGACTCACTAGACTGCCTCGGTGGCGTAGTGGGCGCATGCTCGACTGCCAATCAAGAGGTCCCGGGTTCGATCCCCAGGTCAGGCATAGTGTTAAATATTGGATTTTTCCATTAGGAATTATCTCAATAGCTGCCTGGAGTCTGGAACTGTGCCCGGTATATGGCAATAGGCTCGCCCCCTATTACATGGGACCAATAACATACTGGCGAAATGTGGGTGTATCTACTATGGGACTGAGTCCTGGGTACACCTCTGCCTACCCCTTCGGGAAAAAGGCGTGAATGTATGTTATGTTATGTCTACTCACTACCTACGGGCGTTCGTCTTCCATACAAAACGAAAATACACAGATATGAAGATATAGGGAATAATTTTCACTCAATTGTTTGTTATTGGCTCTGGATCTGGCCTTTCTTTCAATACTCAATACTTAATACACGACAAAACATATACGGTTTAAGAAATCCGTATGTTTTTTTTATATATAAAAAACTTTAAAATAAGTGATAACCTCGCCGTGACTCGTGGCGGCTCGTGACTGCCTCGGTGGCGTAGAGGGCGCATGCTCGACTGCCAATCAAGAGGTCCCGGGTTCGATCCCCAGGTCAGGCAAAATGTTAATATTGGATTTTTCCATTAGGAATTATCTCAATAACTGCCTGGAGTCTGGAACTGTGCCCGGTAGATGGCAATAGGCTCGCCCCCTATTACATGGGACCAATAACATACTGGCGAAATGTGGGTGTATCTACTATGGGACTGAGTCCTGGGTACACCTCTGCCTACCCCTTAGGGAAAAAGGCGTGGACGTATGTGTATGTAAAATAAGTGATAAAAAGTATTTATTTGGTACTCCTCGCGACCAAATTGGAAAGAACATAATATATATTATGTCCTTTATAGTATAGTCCATAATATATATAAAAATACCCACAACCGACAAACAAGTATGAAGAAAGCGATAAATGTGTAAGAAGCTGAAGTCCTACGTCAGGATCGCAGCAAGTGTAAAGAAATAGTCTCTGCCTATCACAAAGGGAAAAAGGCGTGACTGTATGACGGTATTTACTCTATCTCCTCCCTTATTCTCATGTACGTGCGACGCCAAGACAAATAAAATCCAATAGGACATAAAGGAAATTTTATAAGACATAAAAACTTCGCCCAGGAAATTGGAAGTCAGGGTGGGAGTGAGGGGAGGGGGCGGAGGGAGGTAATCCCGGTATCAAGATAAATCAATGTTTGTTTGCGCTGGAGTGCGGCACTTACTGGGAACAGGGGTGGCGTGGAGACGATACGGATTTTTTTTTGATAAAATAATAATACTCTGTGTAAGGTTTATTGCAGAGTGATTTCTTAGGTTTTGGATTGGTACTTTTTAACAGATTTTTTTTTCAGAACATTTAGTACTTAGTTTTAAATATTATTTTATTCATTGCATTTCAAACACTATCCATTTATTTATTGCGCAAAATCCACAGACCTTATAACTAAACTTATTTAATCTATTAATTCACTTTGCAGGGTTCTTGGTCAGAGGAAGACTAGATGTCATTTGTGTTAATTAATAAGTAGTTTATTGCAGAGCAGAAATAAAAGTAACATCTCAAAAACCCGTGATTTAAATAATAAATAAATAGAGGAAATATATATTATCATTCGTGACGTGTCAATAGCTTATTTAAAATTAAATTACAATCGCGAATAAAATAAAATTTAAATAAATAAAACTACTACTATATTTAATTATCTCTTTTTGACATGTTAATATTAAGTTTTTTTAGCAAATAAGTGTAATGTCTCAGGACAATACGAAAAAAGTAGCAATTTCCTCTCCACAGCACTTCTATTCGAGATCGCAACAGGGAAACTTTGTCGCTTGCCGTTATATTTGGTTTTCTTTTGACGCGGCAAGCCCTTGAGCCCATCTGATTAATTTCGCCCTCGGAAGGTCCCGGGCTCTCAGTAAATGCCTCGGATCAGCCTTTTTGTGCCAATACTTTGTTGGTATTGCTATACGTAAGCCGTTACTGAAATAGTGGCAATACTAAAGGAGGTTTATTTTGATCTGTATATACTTATATACAGAAAACTGTGTATTATATGGTATCTTTTCTACTCTGCATGCCTCTTGTATGCGGAAATAAATTCACACATACAAAATATCTATTAAATCATTGCAGGCGAATCGAATGCATCTATAGTGTCTTTTACATTTATAACAATAACAAAAACATACATTCACGCCTTTTTCTCGAAGGGGTAGGCAGAGGTGTACCCAGGACTCAGCCCCATAGTAAAAATACACCCACATTTCGCCAGTATGTTATTGGTCCCATGTAATAGGGGGCGAGTCTATTGCCATCTACCGATTTAACCCGACGTTATTGTTATGACTGCCTCGGTGGCGTAGAGGGCGAATGCTCGACTGCCAATCAAGAGGTCCCGGGTTCAATCCCCAGGTCAGGCAAAGTGTTAAATATTGGATTTTTCAATTAGGAATTATCTCAATAACTGCCTGGAGTCTGGAACTGTGCCCGGTAGATGGCAATAGGCTCGCCCCCTATTAACATACTGGCGAAATGTGGGTGTATCTACTATGGGACTGAGTCCTGGGTACACCTCTGCCTACCCCTTCGGGAAAAAGGCGTGAATGTATGTATATAATAATATACCTTAAAAATACAATAACATTTATTAAACCAAACCCTTTTACACATTTTATTTGATTTTCATATTCGAAATAACGAACCCGGGAGTAATAAAAACCCAATATTCAAATATGCATTGCGAGAATGAAATTTCAAAGAACCTTGCGATTGGGTACTTGGTATTCAGTTCGCACTCTGACCGGGTAAAGTGGCAAATCATGGAGTAGCTGAAAATCAGTCAAATAGACCCCCGAGTTACTGGCTGCATGGACTCGAATACTAATGCGATGGAAAAAAGGAAAAAAAGCTGATACTGGCAGGCAGATTGAGGATCGAATATTGTTTTTTTATTTGTAGGCTTTATATTATGAGGAATTCTTATGAATTTCTATGAAACCTCGCACACCTGTCTGATTTGGACGACTCTGGCGATTCATCGTGGACATCGCACAATAGGATTTCACATAAAGAATTCATTTTTAATTTTAATTCAATCATCTCAGCCGTTGGTAATCCACTATTGAACATAGGCCTCCCATAAAGGGGGGTTTGCCAATACTCGACAAGCTTGGCAGGCGGGTTGTCGAGCGCAGTTCGATGGGTTTTTTGCAAAGGACGCTGCTGCCCGTCCTCTTGATTTGTTAACCCTTAGCCGACTCTTACGGCAACCACGGGTAGCGAAGGTGGAGCACTATTCTAAAGCCGGTAACTCCACGGCGTAAAAGAAGTGGCGTAAGAATTCTAATATTCGTTTCGAATGTTGGGTCTGGCAGAAGAAGCATGAAAGTAAGATTAATGCTGTGGAGATGAGAAGCCTGAGAAGCATGACTCGAGTGACCTTGATGGACAAAATGTGGAATAGTGCGATAAGGGAACGCTGCGGTGTGGTAGAAGATGTAGTGACAAAGATAGAGAAAGGAATGTTAAGGTCGTTCGGACATGTGGAGAGGATAAATGAAAGGAGATTAACAAAAGAGATTCATAAGGGGGTCTTCTAGAATAAATTGATGTTGTTCTTAGGAAAGGCCAAGTTAAAAGTACCCACGATCGACGTGCATGTATGAAAAATGTCATGAAAGTGAACGAAGCCAAAGTTGTACGTCAGGATCGTAGCAAGTGGAGGGAAATAGTCTCTGCCTACCCCACCGGGAACAAGGCGTGACTGTATGTATGTATGTATATTCGTTTCGTTCGGCGCGTTCAGCTCGGATAGATTTGGTGGATTAGTGCGTTTAGCACGAATTTATTTTACAATCGTTCTTTTTTATAGCAAGCAATGCGCAAAAATGTACGGGATTTGACGGGACGGTTTGACTTCGACTGACAAAAAAATTAAATAGGTACCTACAGAATACAGATAAAACGAGGTAATGCCTTTTTTTTTATAATAGTGAGTGGCAAGACGAGCAAATCAGGTGCCTCCAAGGTTTTAGCAGATCTAGATTTTTTGTTAATATTTAGACAGGTTTTGTTCTAATTAAGTTATAATATTAATTTTTAAAAATTAATGTGATTTTTTTTTTGTTTTTTTTTGTCATATCTGTGTAAATAAAAAATTATTTACACAGATATGAACTAAAAACTACTTGCAAATAATATTAGTTGCTTGCTATTAAATAGAAAGTCAATATTTTTCTAGAATTTAGTTTTTTTCTAATTGTACAGTTTCGTGGTAATAATGCTTTGCGAGGGGTTAGTATCACTACACCTCTTTGGTATACCTAGCAGCAGAACCCGACGGTAAACTATTTACAGCTTCGTAGCTCTATGCTACGGTGCTACGAGCGCTACGACGCCGCTACGAAGTGCTACGCCGGAAAATGAAAATTAATTCGATCGATTACAATCATAACCTATTTTTTATAAAGGCACACTGCCCGTTAAAAAAAATGTATATTCCTTTATTAATGTTTTTGTTTCTATTTTAATCAAATAGTATGCTTATTTAGATTAAAAACGATAACAATGATATATTATGGTTGTCTATTGTCTGTCATCCGAGTAAAAGTTAAAAATTCTTAGGTAGGTACATTATAATTATGATTTTATAATATTTATTATTATAAATATATGATAATAAACTCATTTTTACGGCGATTATAATTTAAACGGCGATAATAAGAGGGCTACTATGTTTGGGAATATTATTGCTAATAACATTCTCTACTCTATTCTACTGTGTAATAATTATATAGGATAGACAGTGTAATGTTTCCTGGACTCAGCTTCATTGGATCCCAAGCCGATTTCCTTTGAGTTAAAAAAAAAATTATACTGATTTCTATCATCATCTAAGGCGCTAAAGCCCGGGGTGGGCCTTGGCCTGGTCAAGAACATTTCTCCAGCTTAATCTGTTCAGTGCCTGCTGCGTCCAGCTCCTGACACCGATCGTCCTCAGGTTTCCCTTGGCACCTGATACGGCACCACACTGATTTCTATGCGTAAGTATATATATTATATATATGTATATGTATATTTTTATATTCAAACTACAATAGTAATGATAATAATATTTGATTGTTATACTTACCTATAGATAAATGGATAAACAATGAACTTATTGTAAATCATTCATAGGACACAACATATCGATAGCAAATAAATTATGCAATTATGAATGCTTTATCAATACTTACCTACCTACAAGTGGTGGTCTTATCACTCAAAGAGATTTCTTCCAAACCCACCGCAAGGAGGGCAGTAATATACAATTATTATATTATCTGGTCGGCGGTGTTCTTTTAGAAGATAATGTTTAGTATTGTAATTTTGATTAAATTTATTATTTATATAAAAAACATAAATTACCTGCCATTCTCCCATCTTGATGTTCCTGTGTTAACTGCAAAGGGGTTTGTGCTACTTCCATTTTATTTATTAGTCCAAAAAACACTTAATTACAGTTCAAAAAAGTCCTTTCATCATACGATATTTAATGATAAAACTTATTATAGTTTTTAAATAAAGTAATCATTAGCGTAAAATTCACCTATTGCGAAACAAACACATAAAAAAAGAAAATCCGATGATAAATTGACAGTTCACGGACTATATTTTTTTAAACACTGACGTTTAATTGTTTTCGGCGCAGCACGGCCGTCAGTGATCCGCGCGTCGGCACGATCGGGGAACTTTTGACGGCTCGCCGCTTGGCGTTAGCTTGCGGAGGCGGGGCAAAGCTCATAGCCCCGCCCCGTTGCTTTTCACATCTCACATTAATTCATTTAAGGGCCTGAATTTACTGCGGAATCCCGAATAACGTTATAATACAAGAGTGAATTCTATATTCTTAATATCGTATTGAAAACCAGACAGACGTTTAATTACGTTGTTTATTAGATTGTTTTCTTTTGAAATAGGGAGCCCTAAAATGTGCAAATTACAAAAAAAAAACTTGGCGAAAATACTAAGTAAACTGGGAACGTAACAGCTCGTGCTGAAATTCGGTGGGTAGATAGGTAGTTTGTTTAGACCCCGGAACAACCCACAGTGTAAGACGACGCAAAATAGGTAAAAACGAAGAATATAGCGAAATCAATGTTTTTTACTAAGGCAAGGAATTATTAGTCAATTTTGGCACACACCTAAATAAAAAAATATTTTCAAAAAAGTATAAATGCATAATAACAAAAAAGGCTGTCGCCATCACATAGAATACTAGTTGCAGGTAGGTATAATAAGTTATTGCTATCTGTTATTCTATTTTCTATTCTAAATAAAATATACTTGCTAAATTGTAATTGATTAATTTAATTGATACACACCAATAAAGAGTTTTCTATTCTATTCTATTCTAAATTTTCTCATAAATTAAATAATAAATATAAAGAACCCATAACATTGCCCAGTTTCGCGTATTACGTAGCCCCTTAAGGGGGAGGGTGTTCGATTTTGGGTCAGCTGTTAAGCGGGCGCTTTAAGCTTTAATTTGTGGCATTACGCCCGCTACGCTGCACGCTACGACGTTTAGAATAATGCCGCTCCACATTTTATAGCAATTGAATGGTTATTACGCTTTTCCAATTACTGCTCGGGATTTTAAATAGGTGCCTAGGATAGGTACTTCTGTTTTAGTGCTCCTAGTTAGACTTGCTATCCAACGTGTTAGAAAAAGGTTTAAGTGTGTAGGTGTAAGAACGTATTCTATCTACGATAAATTTTACACAATCTTATGAAAAATTTACCAAATCGATGTTTTGTATTCCCCTGTTTCCTTCGAATATTATTATGCAATTTTATAAACTTACTTATCCTGATATTTTTATAGTAAAGTAAACTATGTCCCTGTCATTTTAGTTTATCTTATAAACTCGCATTCCATTTCCATTTTCCATTAGGAATTATCTCAATGACTGCCTGGAGTCTGGAACTATGCCCGGTAGATGGCAATAGGCTCGCCCCCTATTACATGGGACCAATAACATACTGGCGAAATGTGGGTGTATCTACTATGGGACTGAGTCCTGGGTACACCTCTGCCTACCCCTTCGGGAAAAAGGCGTGAATGTATGTTATGTTATGTTATGTTATAAACTTGCGGTTTTTTCATAATTTATACTTCTAAAAATCCCAGTTTTTCTCGCGTGATTAGACGTTCACTACAAAAAAGGCAAAGTTTATAAACAAAAATGAAATGACAAAGTCATGGTTTACTTCATATTCAAAATATCAGGATATAAATATATCAGATATGTTTACTATATTTGGAGGAAACAGGGTAATACAAAAATCGATTTGGAAATTTTCAATAGGGTGTCAAACTGCTATAAGTTTTTTCATGAATTTTACAGTTTGAATTTTTGGGAGTTGTTTAGTTTGATGAGTTAATAAAGTAAGTATTACCGTTTATGCTATTATTTATTCTGTGGTATTACTAAGTACACATTTTTGTTATACTTGTATAATGCTGTTTTTTATATGCTGCTTTAGGCATATAAAAAGTAGGTATGCCCCATGCCAACAATCACACAATGACATATTTATTTGATCTTCAAATCTTGGCCAATAAGACATGCGAGGGTGTGGCGTTCCCGCCAAAAGTCCCGACAGAGAGGAAAAGTCACACATTTCCCGCGGTTTATTGGCCAATGACAGCAGCAGCTTTTGGGGAAATGTGAAGCTTGATTTTTAAGTGTTGTCATGTGAAAAAAAAATTGCAATAAGTTGGTAATTGAGTTTGCCATTAAGCTACTATAGGGTAGAGGATTCATTTTGAGAAGCCCTCCTACAACATACCTATTACCAACAAAATCCATGCTTCAGTAATTAAAGCGTTTTACTGCTAATTATTTCATTTTTATAGCTCCAATTCGGTTCAAGTAATCATCAAGTGAATTTTGAGCGGCACATTATTAATGAGTAATTTGATTTTCTTCTTTAATGGACCCACATGAATGTATTGTCAGTGTCAAGTATAAAATGAGTTATATTAAAGACATTAAACGTAACGGCTGGTGACCACAGTGACCACATTCATTATATAGCATACAATCACGCCGTTTTCCGTGGTGGTACTACTACCCCTTGACTTGAGAGGACTCCATCCCATAGTAGGAATGCCCACATTTCGCCAGTAGGTTATTGGTCCCACAGGGGCGAGCCTATATTGCCATCGATCGGGCACAAGGACAGACTCCAGGCTGTCATTGTGATAAGTGATTCCTAATGGAAAAATCAAAAACACTTTGCCTGACCTGGGGATCCAACCAGGGACCACATGATCGACAGTCGAGCTTGCGCCCACTATGCCACCGAGGCTGTCAGGACACATTCAGTTTTTTAAAAATAGCTAAACAAAATATTTTATTAATGTAAGGGAAGTGGCCCAAATAAGGCCTAATACCCCAATGAGGCCATCGCTTTAAATTTCCCACCTCGCTAATTCAAATAACCGTGAAATTGGGCAGCGGTGTGTGTAATGATGTATCTAACGCACATAACTACAGCGAGTGCCGCTTGCCACGAATATTATGTTGAAATTTAAAATCGAGAACAGTCGGGAGGCGGAATGTAGTACGCTTGTTTTATAAAAATGTTGCAGTTAATGATGTATTTCAATATTTTCACACGCATGGCTGAATTTTTTATTTGTTGTTTAGTTTACTCGCTTAATAAACCCTACATAAGCATTTATACGCCATATTTTCAATATATGTATAGGTATGCCATAAACTTTTTTCTTACACATACGGTGGGTCCGAATAAGGCCTAATTCATGTTTATTTAAAAATCATTATCAAATCATAAAAAAAATATTTTGTTTTTAGTCGCAAACATCATGGAAGAAGGAATACCAGCGCCAAATACGTAGTAGTAATAGGAAAATACGGGTTTTACGGACAACACCGTAGATGGAACGCCAACACCGTAAAGCATGAATGGTGAATTCAGCTCGAACTCAGAAATTAAACTAAAATATACCTAGTTAGGGACCACTTTTTCAAATAAAAAGTTTATTGGAAAGACTTTAAATTGAAAATAGATCACAAGATTGTTTTTTCTTTCTTTAGTATGACGTAAGGTCTTACTTATTGTGCGTGATGGGTTTCCCAGTAAGGCCTATAAGACTTTTTTGATATTTTGATTCACAGAAGTGTGTTTTTTCATCATTTCAATTACTTTTATTTCAAATATTAATAAATGAAGATTAATATTTCGAAATATGCATGCAATGCTGGTGATCATTAAAGTTCAAAATAACTGAACTCTCGAACACTACATTAATATAATATGATATACTAATATTATGGTGTTCAACTATTTTTATAAAATCTGAATGTCGTGTTTATCAACTTTCGATGCTGACTGTACCTACCAAATAAAAATCCATTACCATTTATAAACAATAGAGCACGAATAACCTCAATAAAAAACAAACATAACAAAAAAGGAAAATCTATTTCCCAAGACAAAAACCCCACATTGAAATTCCCGTCGCGAACGCCAAAGGAACCCCAAAAACTACCCACAAGTCAATCGCCAAACTCTGCTCTGTGAAACGACTTTCCTCCTCACCCCACACTGCCTCACCTTACCCGCTTTTCCCCTTTTCCACCCCGTTTGCCCCCTGAATAAAGCTTACCCCCTAAACCGCGGTCCACAGTGACAGTTCAATAAAGCACGGCGACCAATCCAAGCAAACGTCGCGTACTATAAGCCAATAGGATTAACGCTGCATTTGTCTCTTTCTAACATTCACTGTCACATGTACACCCCTCTCACTCCAACTTACAGCCGATAGATTCTTGATTCGATTGCGATTGAATTCCATTTGAATTTTCTTTTGTTTTTCACTTCGTTGGATTGTGTCTGTTATTTTATTATTGTGAAATTTGGAATTAACCTGAGTTATTTAGGTACCTACAGTTAGGTTAGGTTATTTTGGGTAACTTATGAGCCAAAAGTTACCGTCAATCACGGCATCTTTACCTTTCCTTGTTAACTTTACCTACGACTGACTAGTACTAATAAAATTCACTTTTTTCAAAAAATACAAGTGGTAGAACTGTTATAAATAGCTTGGTAGTTTTCTACTGAAGTAATGGTCACACATCTATTTTTTCATCCTGGTAACACTAGACAATGTCAAGTTACCAACGTTTATTCACAATCGCGGGACAATTGTCGCTGTGGGGTATCGTCAAACTTTTAATGGTTCTGGTGAATTTACTAAGTCAAGGTACGTAATATTGATATTATACTAAAGAAAACATCCCTGGGAAGCCGTGGAAGCTGTTATTAAGGTGGTAGCTAAAAGATTATAATAGAAATTGGCGTAGGTAATGATACTTGATATTAGGTAAAGTTACCAGAGTCTGTAAGGTGGCATCTTTACCTGAGACTAGGGTTGACTCTGTTAATTAACCTACTACGTACCTACGATAAAGGGATGGTTATACCCTACTGCAAAAATGCATGTGTTTGTAACTTATTTATTTACTGAATTTAAAGGCTTATTTAATTACAACTAACATAAGACATGTTTTTTTATTAATGTAGTTATGAACTACATCCTGCGCCGCACTGCATACTAATTTAGGCTTACAATGCTTTTGGTGGTGGTAATAGGTTTATTTTTCAGGTCAAGTCAGAAATATGGGTCGTCCTTAATTTAAGAAAGAAGCCGAAGAAGGATAGGAGCAAGGATATATAAAAGTGTTCCGAAGAAATGCTTACCCTTGTAGTTGAAATGATTCACAACAAAAGTGTGACACGTAAAATTCAAGCGATTTTAAAATGGCTAGTTTTACTGGCCTACAGTTCTCGATACAAGTATTTTATTTGAAAATGACATAGAACAAATTTTACCAAATCCCTCTAATAACTGACGTGCAATTTTGTATATTGACTTTTGACGTTAAATTTCAATACAAACTGGAATATGTAATAAATTTGATAGAATGAAGTAAGTTTTCATTGGAATTTGGAATTGGAATTTTAATTTGTTGACAATTACGTATATAACATTTAACGTGTTTCTTTCAAAAAATTATATAATAAAATATATTTTTGGTGCCTCAGTTGAAAATTTATTATTATGTTAATAGATATTTATGTGAAACTTACCTACCTTTCAAAAACCGCGTTATACGCGAGCATCAGAATTATATTTCGTTTCACATACAAATTTTTGACATAGTGGCAGCCCTGGCAAGAAACACACTAAAGTATGAAAAATTCAATGAAACTCGTGCCAACTTTACCTACCAGCCAATGCTGCCACTATAACTATTTTTTATTTGAATTGCTCCAAAACCCTAATAGAGAACGTAAAACGGAACGGTATCTTTACCAATTTCAGTTTGTTAAGCTTCATTTTAAGCAGAAATTAAGACTGGTAAAGATGCCATTTTTTTGTCCATGTTTTTGGTGCCCAATGAATGGATTTGGAATATTATGAGGCAATTAATTAAAAAAACGAAAAAGAAGCACCTAATTCATCATTTAATAATCATATATTAGTCATAAGTGGTTTTGTGTTCGACTTATTACGATTTTACTATAAATTTATGGTAAAGATGCCACGGTTGACGGTACTTAAAAATATATAACCTCACGTACCTACCTATAATAATAATCTATAATAATGTCCAACGCGTAATATTGGTAGTATCTAATTAACTATGAGATAATTATATAATCTACAACTAAGTTTAGTTGTATACTACGACGTTTTAAGACTATGTAGATATAGGTACTTGTATTGAAACTTGTATTGACCAGGTTGACTTCGTCTCACCATAAAAACCTTCCCTAGACTTATACAAATATTTCATAATCAAAATAGCCAAATCGGTCCAGCGGCTCTTGAGCATTTTTGTATATTTAACTAGCTGTGCTCCGCGGCTTCACCCGTCGTGTAGTCATACACTTAGTTGACAGGATTTTTTATAACGCTGTGATAATGATGAATTTGAGCGATTATAATTAATTTTAAGATAAAATTTACTTAATTCAATTAATGGACATGGTCTGAAATAAATGCATAGCCGCCTCGCGGCACCTTCAAAGAAAACGAATGTAACCAAACCGAATATTGTAAAACTATCTGTTGAAAAAATTAAGCCCTACAAGTTTCTTGTGCGTTCTTCTTGTAGAGGTATCTTCCGAACGCACGGTAGACTCAGTACTGTTTATCTTTATTGACGTGCAATAGTGTCAGATTATGACCTATTTGAATAAATCTGTTTAAGTTTGAGTTTGAGTTTTGATAGAGATATTTGAATTGATTTGAAATATAGTACTACTTAGATAGGAATCTAATTATTCTCAACAACTTCTCTGTGAGTTAATTATTCGTGATTTTTGTAGGCTATTTTGTAGCAGCTACATTTATTATTATTTTACCATAACTCGAAAATAGAAGGTAGGCCTACAAAAACGACTTATTTACCTAAACAAAAAATTTGTGCAGAGCCAAACAAAAAATGGACAACATTCAACATAAGTATCAAAGCTTATCACAGTTAAGAGTGATTATGGCATTTATTTAAACCAAGCCTAGATACAATAACATCACAGTCTAATAAACTCAGTTAACAAAATACACCCCACGGTCCATCGAGATGTCAGTACCACGGCTCACAAATTGGTTAATGAGCGCCGCAGGTGGCGCCCTCGCGCGTCGGATACACGCACTACTGACGGGACTGTTTATTGGGGAATTGTTGGGAGATTTAATTTGGAATTATGGCAACATTGGTTGAGATCTCTTCATGTCACAACCAATAGATCAGGTAACTAACTAATTTTTCACAACGCTTCTTGAACCTAAGCAGGATATTCAGCGATCTAAATAGGCCGTTCAGCTAGATACCCAGGTAAGTACTTATTTACATATACTGTATACCTACATCCCACTACAGCACTTAAAACTCAATGTCCATTTCGGGCCATAAGTAAACGAGCGGAATGCTCGCAAAACGATAATTTACTACCTAAGTATAGGTATACCTACAAGGGTAGGTACCCTTAGAATAATTATCTAAGTATCAACCTACCTATACCATACCTACCAACATAGATGATATGCGTCTTTCCTCTAAGCCTACCAAAAAATCAGCAATAATTTTTTTTTTTTTTTAAATTGGGACAACTTTCATACACACTACAACACACACATTACTATAAGATTTGTCATATTAAGGTAGCCTTTTAGTATTATTTTTGTAGCCCAGCCACAACTAAAAAGGCTAAGCGCGCACTACGATTAAAAATCGTTGCAAATAAAATTCGCCAATCTGTGAACAATGCCATTATAGGAGTGCGCGAATTTTGTGAAGAAATTTGCGATTATTTATCGCATTTCGCAAATCGTTCTTTAATTGGCTTACAGTTGCTTTTTGAAAATGTACTAAGTAAATTACGAACTGCTGTTGGTCTTCCTAAGATCTATAAATAAATAAATACATCGCAATAATTGATTATCGTAGTGCGCGCATAGCCTAAGAGTACCATTTGACAGTTTTTATTACACCTTGTTTGATGGTTTTGAATTTAAAGGAAATGGGCTTGTAATCCAAGGAAGCTGGAGCCAGAAAACCTTAAACTGTCAATCCTATACCTATTGCCGGGTAGATAATGTTATTCGCAATAATATTCCCGAACATAGTATGTATAGTAATCTAGGTATAGCTCAACAGAAAAGAGTAGAAAATATTGGGGGCGCCACTGTCTTTTACAACAGTAAAAACAATTGAATCAAAACAAACACTATAAATTAGTTCCGTTTCTAATCTTTTCTGTCGAGCTATATATATAGCCCAAGAAATGTAATAAGTGTACCGTGTGACGTTTCATCTATAATGTCAAACCATCTATGTTAGCGAGTATGCGGAAAAGATGTTGGAAAGGAGTGCAGCCGTCTCTTACGCAGTGTGCAGTATTGCAGTGTTATGCAGTGCACGGTTGTCTGGAAGAGATCGTTCTTAGCGATAAGACCGCTAATCGTTACATTATTTGTTATAATCGACCGAGCGAAGCGAGGTCTTAGAGTCGACAAGTGGGAAAAACCTGCGCTTGTACCAGCTTAAGGGGTGACCTCTGGTATGTAAGTTTGATCGACGATAAATTGAGAACTGTTGGTCCGATCTTGATGAAACTTTGTAGACATGTAGTTTAAAGTGATAATTTTTTTTACTTTAAATAATGAGGAAAATCGGCCGAGGGGTTCCGGATATATAAGAGTTACGAGGTATTTATGAAAGGTCTGACGATAATTTCGAAACCGACTGTCCGATTTTTTTTTTTTCAAATTTTGACATGTTTAGGACTTGCTTAAAAATATTAGCCAAAGTTTGTATGTATGTATGTGTGTATGTATGTTTGTCTGACGATTACTCGAAAGCCGATGATCCGATCTTGATGAAACTTTGCAGATAAGTAGTAGGTATAAAAAAAAAGAATTTTCAAGTTCGAACATGAGCTAAATCGGTCTTGGGGTTCTAGAGATATAGGGATTACAAGATTTCAATCTTTTTTGATCAATACTTAAGAATCAGGAGAGAAGACCGCTCAGTACTGAAATTGGAGGGGAGTGCAAAACCCGGGCCGAATATTGCTATCTCTGTTTGACTAAAGTAGGAGCTCGAAAGGCCTAGTACACACCTGCGAAGTAACTATTATCTAATCTGTGTTTACCTGCGGGTGACTATATAGTCCATCAAATCTAAGAAGTATCGTTTGACAGTTTTGGTATTGCCTTGTTTGAAGGGTTTGAATTTAAATTTAGTGATTAAGAATATTATACATCTTGGGATAAAATTAGTAATTCCATGGTTTTACGGCAAAGGTTATTGAAATTGTGTGAGTTACGCCTATGCAAAGTTATTAAAAGTATGATAGTGTATGAAATGTCAAACGGGACTTCTTAGATTTGATTAGCTATAGTTTTATAGCTTTATGAGTAAGTATCTACTATTGATTGGCTAATGAAAGGAGCCATCCTTTCATTTGGATCCATAGCTTACTCAAATACTCATCCTAGACCAGGAGTTTCTTCACAGAAGTGATAGATCTCATCAAGATCTTTATATCAGATGACAGCTGCCAAACTAAAAATGACATTACCTCGGATACTGTTCATCTTAGACCAGCATTTTCGTTACAGAAGTTATAGATCTCATAAAGATCTTTGTTTCAGATGACAGCTGTTAAATTATAAAATGATTTTACCTCTAGGATCACTTATTACGGGATATTTAACATGATCTTTATCTCGGTATAACTATTCATCTCAGACTAGGAGTTTCTTCACAGATGTGATAGATCTCATCAAGATCTTTATTTAAGATGAAAGCTGCCAAACTAAAAATGGCATCACCTCGGAAACTACTCATTTTTGACCAGTACTTTCTTTACAGAAGTGATAGATCTTATCAAGATCTTATTTTCTGACGCTTTTTTTCTGATTCAGCTTTCAAAGGAAAAAAGGCATTATCTCGGTAACTAATTATTCTAGACTAGGAGTTTCAAACCAGGAATAACCAAAACTGTCAAACTGTACTTCGTATATTAGATGGACTATAGTCATCCGCAGGCTTTTACGAATATTAAAGTTAAAGTTGTCATACCGATTTTATATTAAAGTCTCAGTAGCGAGGTCTCAGTTCGCGGCGAACTACTAGTTGTATTTTAAATTTAAGGTTTGTTTGTAGTGTAATAATAAAGAGTTTATCTATCTGTCTATCACTGCATAACCTTGGCGTAAGCGTACCCCACTAAAGCATCGTCTCTAGGTTGAGTAGTCTGTGTATGCTACATATTATGTAGATCTACGCCACAGTAATCAACAGTCCAGCAAATAGCGAATCGAATCAGTTTAGTTACAGGTATCCCGATGAGAGGACATGGCATGCGAAAGCGTATGCAATTGCATTTCGACAAAGCGTTGGACCACAAAGGGATTTGTCACACGTGGATTCCATCTGTAATTCAATGGTTCAGAACGCAGATGATTTTGTGTTAGTTATTATTGCGGACATTTTGCTATTTTAATTATGACAGGCGCTAACAGACTACAAAATTCTTTTATGAATAAAATTCATCCGAGCGAGTGCGGAGAGCGTACGAGGCGTCTCCGTAATAAATTCCTATTATGTTACAAGATAGGGTATAAACAATATTATTATCTCTAGTTCTACAGAGAAAGTTGTATGTTTTTATGCATAAAATTTACAGCTTTCTTGTGTCGCATCCAACCTTACTTGCGAGGTATTTGCGAGGTCAGAGTCTCACAGTCACTAGTTAGCCAATACCTAAGTCAAATTCAAATTATGTACCTACTTAATCATCAATTTGGTAACAATAGCAACAATAGTATGGCACTTAAGCAAGTATTAGTATAGTATAAGTAGGTAGACCCAATATGTGATATTAATTCACCGACCTTCGAGCCTATATCTAATTATTCACATAAACTCATTATCCTGAATCTTACAGTCCTACTATTCTATTACGAATCCCAAATTATTATAATATATTTTACTACCATCTATTGGCCGAGTCTGTCGATAAAAAAGTAATATAGGTAGTAATAGTATGAAAATATGACATTTTGATGGTTGAATAATGCTGAATGCTGGGTAAATCAAAACTACCTATGGCTCACAAACAGAATACTTATAAGTTCCGCTAGATGTCGCTGTTTATATAAAAATGTATGGATTGCCATCGTATAATAAGACTACCAATATAGAAGATTATTGATAATACCAATAGTTTAATTAATAAAAGACGAACCATTCGAATTAATTTATAATATAAATTATTATAAATGACAACATAAGTTTATTATTATCGAGGACATAAACTGCTGAGAATTATACTAATCATACGTATTATTGATAAAAATTGAAAAATTACTAAAAGTGCTGGCTGGTTCTGGTAGAATTTAAATAAGAATATGCAAAAAAATATTTTGATGCAAAAGGCGGGAATTTGCAATTGCAAATGAAAAACTTCTTTCTTCATAAATATTTTACTGAAGTTTATTTTACATTACGTAAGTTTCATTGTTATTAATTATTTAGTTGCCGTCAAATCTCTCCGCTTAAGATGTAATTTGGTTGTTATTTTACAAAACAACAGCAACACCGCTGCGAGCAAGCACGTATAATTTTATACACATGTAGGTCAATGAAAAAATGGCTTAGCACCGAAGTTAGTTCTTATGTATCGTGGCAAGAAATATATTTTAATTTAAATGGCCTTCAGTGATCTATGTCACTTAAGTAATGCGTACAAAACCGTCGAAAATGATACAGATCAGGTGAGTAAAGTGTAACTGGTGTTGTGTTCCGTAATTCATGGTGGGTGTTGTAAAAACGTAAATGTCTCCGATCTGTCAACTCGGAATTAAAATCCGGGTGTAAAAACAACATATCTGGAAGAAAAGTGCTGTTTAACTTGTGTTTTTACATTGTGATGGGCTCAAAACGGGACGGAGCCCTACCTGTCTCGAAAATTCAGGTTCAAAAATTTCCTTTCGGTTCTGCGCTGATGACATCGAAGGATGCACATAATATTTTTAGAATTATGTAGTTTGTACGTTAGAGGACAAAATAACAAGGTAACATGCTTTATTTGACAATTTTCAATAGATTTGTTGTTCCTATCAGTATCTTATTGGGCGGTAAAGCTTTTTACAGTTGTGCAATATTATGCTTACATGTTGCCTATTGCCTACCTACTTTGTAAGATGTTTACCATTCGTATGTCCTTCATTTTGAACTAATGGATAGATTATTTGTGACAAAACTGAGTTGTGGAGCAAATGTTGTTTTATTGTTGATATCAAATAAGTTATTTACCACACCCATAATATTTGAGATAACCTATTTTTAGAGGTACTTATATGTTTATATCTGTTTTCGGACTTAAATAGTTAGGTACCTATCTACCTAGTAAAAATTGAGTAACACATCTATTTGAGTAATTGAGTAGAGTCTAATTGAGTAATTAAACTATGCAAACCCTATCTTGTTCATTTAAACGCATCTTTTGTGCATATTATCTGTTTAAAAATATATAAAATTGGCCATATCTAAAGGTCTCTAGTATGAATTATTTAAATGATATGCTAAGGTCATAGTCAAACAAAGAAATTGTCCAATTCATATAACTACCTACGTAAGTAACTATTTTATTGATTGTGCTAAATATTTATTATTAAACATACTTGCAACATAAATATATAATGTGAGTGTACATAATATGGGAATAGTTATTATTTATCCTGTTTCATAGACAATAGAAAGCCTAATTAAAAAGTGTAGAACAGAATGTTTTCCTTTCACTAGTACTATGTATATCGCAGAATGGGTGAACTAAGCTGACTTTCCCTAATGGGTAGGCAGAGGTGCACCCAGGACTTAGTCCCATAGTGTGTTCAACCGCACTTCACCAGTTGTTTTTTAATTCCCATGTTATAGGGGCCAAGCCCTAAGCTATTGCCATCCACCGGGCACAGTTCCAGATTTTCATTTCATTAATTCAAATCATTAACAATCTGGATTGTATTTGAAATTACATAATTATATAAGTGTAAAATATAAGTGTAAACAAATTAAAAGCCAAATAATTAATTGCTAAAATTCTTAATGGAAAAATTTAAACAATACTTTTTGCCTGACCTGGGATTTGAACCCGGGTCCTAATGATCATCAGCAGCGCTTGCAAACAAATACGCCACTGAGGAGGTCTTATTAGTATATTATTACAATAAAACAAAGCTGTTTTAGGTATACCATTAATAATTGGAGAATGGCTGGACCAATATTCATGATTTTTATTTGTTTGTAAAAAAATCACGAAATAAAAAAAAGTTTGTAAATTAAATCACTAGCTGTGCCCTGTGGTTTTACTCCTCTATTAGGTGGGGTTTTGCCACCCTTGGCAGGCGGGTTGGCGAGCGCAGCTCGATAGTTTTATGATGAGGATGCTGCTGGATCTGATAAACCTAAGCCGGTTCTTACGTCAACAGGTATACATGTTACTGAAAGGTGTAGTTTTCTTTTTTGCAACTTCCACACATGGTGGAAGTTGTGCCAGAGTGGAACCAGATGACTGATATACATACTATATAAGCATACAACACCCAGACACAGATCAAACAGACATGTTCATGCATAAATGTTTGACCTGGCCAGGGATCGAACTCGGGCCCTGCGGCACAGAAAGCAGAGTTACTACCATCTGAGCCAACGAGGCATTCAAAATACACCCCCTTTAATATAACGTCCTCGTTATATTTAAGGGGGGTGTATTTACCCGTCAATCGTAAACATTTTGCAAGAGGAAGAATTTCGAAATACACAAGAAAAAAAAATTCGACTTCTCAGAGAAATGCGCCCATCAGCTGATCGATTTTGTATGGGGTCGAATTCTTATATTGGGAATCTCGAAATTTATTCTTTTGAAATTTGTCAGTTTGAAGGGTAGATACACCCCCTTCAGTATTACTACACCTTTTTGTAACACGTTATACAGGGTAACCTTAAAAACACCAGCAACGAGTTTTGACATAACTCAGTAAATTAAACAAAATTTTTTGAAGTTTTTTATTGTGTCATTTTGTGTTTCATTCACAAACTAAAAGACACTTTCTTCGCCAGAGACCCAGGGGCTTGTAGGCAGTACGCGCACCCGTAACGTAATCCGTTACGGTACGCGTCGAGTTAAGAACATTCAAGTGGAATATTAAATTGATATTTATTTTTGTATGAAATTAAAATCTAACAAATTATCAAACTCGTAGAACAAATGTTGTTTATGATGTCTGCTCCTACGAGGTTTCTGGTGTTTTAAGGTTACCCTGCGTATAGTGGGCCAACCCGGAATGGAGACTACGTCAGGCACGAGTAGGGTACATAACATAACATACAATAACGCCTTTTTTCCCAAGAGGAAGGCAGAGGTGTACCTAGGTCTGTCCCATAGTTGGTAAACCCACATTTCGCCAGTATGTTATTGGTCCCATATAATGGTCCCGGTAGGCAATAGGGGCGAGCCTATTGCCTACCGGGACTATTACACGCCACCGAGGCAGAGAGTAGGGTACAACTTGAAATAAGTGGCAGTCTGCTGCAACCAAACTGGCTCCGCACGTATCGACATGTCGTTCCTGCGGATTCAGCTCTCAAGACTACGCGGTTGAAACCGCGGGGCACAGCCAGTTCCTTTTATTTTTAATTTTTTTTTAATTTTAACACTTGTTTCCAGTCGGAGCGCATTATGGAAGAGAACTCCATTGTTCGGGATCTCATCACAAAGATCTTGGATGACAGTGGACCCGCGGACACTAGCTGGTTAGATTACCTTCTATTTATATACATCTTCATCTTCCTGTCCTTATCACACATTAAGTGGGGTCGGCACCGCGCTTCCTCTTCCGCATCATACTGCTGTTTTAGTTTTGGCTAGGATTTTAACGAGGGGCTGCCTGCCTGACCTCAACCCTCCTTGGGAATGCTGTTGTTGGCATATAGTTGTAGCCTTTAGTTCTCGCAGTCGCCTTCTACGGCACCCATGGGAAGTTATGGGGCGGCCCTATTCTAAACCGGTGACCGCTTGGCTCTATTTATATAAATACTTATATTTTATGATAGTGAGTGACAAGACGAGCAAATCAGGTGCCTGATAGTAAGCATCATGATTGCCCATATCAGACATAGTGCCACCCAGTGTTTTAAAATTCAAAATTCTGCGCGGCACTGCACTGCGCCTGTCACACTGAGATATTAGTTGTTGAAACTCGTCATGCCCAGTAATTTCGCTGGTAACATTGCCCTTCAGACCGGAACACTGACAAAGGTGTGGTACTACGTATGAATACACACATCTTACCATTTATGAAAAAAAAAGCAAAGACTCAATTATGCTGACCTACCACCATTACTGTAGTTGCTAGACCTGACGAGTATAAGACCGTGGTCTAGACCTTGTGTGACGTCATTTTAAATTCAATAAGGCGGACGGCCCCAATATGGCGGACTAGTAATTTTTTGTCGTTGTCCATATGAAGAAGAATATAAATTAGCATAAGTTTTCTTTCCAGCTCCATACCACCACCGGATAAAACACTAAACGGGGTGCAAACAAACAGCCAATACCCGAAAAATGACACATACACACCGTACTACCAAAACCCACTGTCAAATTTCAACTATAACCAGAACGAATTTAACTACATGCCTAATGGCTTTGGGACGAATGGTTTTAATTACCAAGAGAATGATGTGAATGCGTTGCTTGGTGTCGACTTGCCCGATGTTTCGGAGACGGTCTCTCCTGAACAGCTGAATTTGCTCAGATTGGCTGCTCAGGAGATTGGCGGTGCTCAGGTAATTATGATATCATTATATCTAGGGCTGGATTAAAGGTCTTAGCGGGGCGGCGACCGAAGAATTCCCCAAACAAACTTAATACTTCAATCTATACTAATATTATAAAGAGAGAATCTTTGTTTTTTTGTTTTTTTGTTTGTAACGAATAGGCTCCGAAACTACTGGACCGATTTAAAAAATTCTTTCACTTATGGATAGCTTAATTCAGTGTGAGTGACATAGGCTATATGAGATTTTGAAAAATATTAGGGATCCGTAAGAAAACTGCAATATTGTGAACCAAGGTGTCACATATATTCATTAATTTGCGTGCGCTGTGAAAACTATTGATGGTAGAATAAAATAATGTACTAGGGGTTTGTAGTACTTACTAATATCTACAAAATAGTCCACGGATATTTCATCCATCTATTTTGGTTTAGTCACAATAATCGAAACAGACATAATATGAATGCGCTGTAATAAGTATTGGAGGTAGAATAAAGTAATGTACTAGGGTTTTGTAGTACTTATCAAAACCTACAAAACAGTATACATAGATTATATCCATCTTTTTTGGTTTAGTCACAATAATCGAAGCAGTGATTATTTTTCATGCGGTGTAAAAACTATTGGTGGTAGAGTAAAGTAATGTACTAGGGGTTTGTAGTACTTATCAATACCTACAAAACAGTATACATAAATTATATCCATCTTTTTCGGTTTAGTCACAATAATAGAAGCAGTGATTATTTTCATGCGGTCTGAAAACTATCGGTGGTAGATTAAAGTAATGTACTAGGGGATTGTAGTAATTATCAATATCTACAAAATAGTCTACGGACATTATATCCATCTATTTTGGTTTAGTCACAATAATCGAAAGTCATTATATGCATGCGATGTGAAAAGTATTGGTGGTAGAATAAAGGAATGTACTAGGGGTTTGTAGTACTTATCAATATCTTCAAAATAGCCCACGATAAATTTATACATGTGTTAAGGTTTGGTCATTGTAACAGAAATAGTCATTAATTTGCGTGCGCTGCGTAAACCATTAGGGTTATATCAATTAAAATACAATGTATCACGAATTTACTCCTGTTAAACGTTCACTATACCTACTTCTGCTACCCGTGCGGAGCCGGGGCGGGCCGCTAGTTATATAATATAAGAGCACATTTCCAAAATTCATTGATGTTATTCGGAATGAGACACTAGTTATCTAGGTTGCTAATTATATTTCAATCTAGATTATCAGTGAATTTATTCAACATTGCGTTTACCTTAGGTCGTGTCGAGACTTAAATATTTTTGCCTACCGCCTTTTTATAATTTTTTTTGTTTTTTGTACCGATTTCTTGTTTTGTTATTTTAGTAAGTATGTTAACTAACAATTATTATTGTTTACCTTATCAGAGCGACGTAATCGCATAAAAAATATTTGTGTTAAAGCTCTTTGAATAAATAAATAAAAAAATCATCAATCAAATAATATCAAAGTAATAAATTGAATGTTTGTATGAATTCATCGGTCGCCGTTCCGTTAAGTCAAAAGTCGTGTTTGGGAGAAGATCGTAAGGTTTGAAAAGACGTGCCAATAGAATTGGGATTAAAATAGATAATAATGGCTTTGAATTATGTGCTTTAGTTGGCCAATGTAACTTACAATAATTTTGTCAGTAACTAACAAAAATTTTATGATTTTGACTTAAGTGCCAGTCATCATACTCATCATCATCTCAGTCGCAGGAAGCCCACTGCTGGAAATAGGTCTCCCTCATATGGGGTTCTTAGATTGTCCGCAGAGAACTCTGCTGC
The DNA here is from genome assembly GCA_947063395.1 of Hemistola chrysoprasaria. Classification (NCBI taxonomy): domain Eukaryota; kingdom Metazoa; phylum Arthropoda; class Insecta; order Lepidoptera; family Geometridae; genus Hemistola; species Hemistola chrysoprasaria. Next base: position 7,853,337 of record OX346731.1, on the reverse strand, counting down.
CTCCTCTAGATAACCCTTAGCTGTAGGGCTACTATGTAGTGCCCTATAGTACCCTACATCTTATTTGTACCAATTTCTAATGAATTTTGATTTCAGTTCCAGAATCCAAAGTTTGACTACAACTTCTTTGAAGGCAACCAAAGGAATTCCCTGCCAGAGACAAACATGTTCCCACCGAACAACTTCAACAGACCTAACAGTCTAAACCTAGATATGAACTATAATAACTATGAGAACCATTTCAATGGGCCAAGGTATTATTTTATTTGTTTATTTTATATGTATGGTAACATTAATCTTACTCCAATCTGAAATGAGAAGAGAAATTTCATCCACGGGCGGGATTCGAACCACGCACCCTCCGCACCGTTACGCGTGGTGGGTTATATATCAAGCGATTAGTCTATAAAAATATAAAATATTATTAATACTACTAATACCTGCTAGCAAATAAATTGTATTTAATAAATAGAAACCAAATCACATGTTGACTAACACTAGAATTAAGACATTTTTGTATTTATTAACACAATATGGTCAAGCGACTGAATAAATGAATTTAAATAAAATAATATTATGAATCTCAAATCTCAGTACAATTTTAATAAGTTGCCTTTGTAACAGGTAAACAAAACGCTAGCGTGTTCTTACTCGCATTCAGCGCCATCTAGCATGGTTTTTTTTTTGTGTATTTTTGTTCCGTGTTACAACCGATTGAGCTGAAATATGGTATGTAGATAGATCAGACCCTGGAATAACACAAATGGTACTTTTTACTCCGATAAAACGACATATTTGGCACGTTTTTTCTCTCTTTCGCGCCCTAACAATTCATATCAGCTGTCTCGTTCTAACCCCCTGGGACTTCATTTCGCTACTCATTATGCTACCGGGGCTAATGTATGCCACATTAGCCCCGGTAGTAACCCATACGAGTAGTTCCTAAACGAATCGACATATTTTGTTGCGATTATTTTAATTTGAAAGCCAAGTTGATCGGGCATGCCTTAGTGAAAATTGCTGGTTTAATTTCAAGATTATCAGCGTTTATTTAGCGGCTGAAGGAAGAGCAACTTACATTCATGAAATTTGGTATCCTGTCATTTCATCAATATTGCAACAATTTGGTTACCTTGACCTGATGCTGCACCAGGTTCAGATGGGTCGGTAGTCAAATATATCGAGTTTGACCTGGCGTACCCAGGACTCAGTCCCATAGTAGATATACCCAAATTTCGCCAGTATGTTAGTGTTCCCATGTAAAAAAAGGGGGAGCCTATAGCCATCTACTGGGAATAGTTCCAGACCCCATGCTGTCATTGAGATAATTCATAATGGAAAAATCCAATAACACATTGCCTGTCCTGGGGATCGAACCCGGGACCTCATAATCGGCAGTCGAGCTTGCTTGCGCCCACTACACCACCGAGGCTATTTTATTTATGTAAATAATATATGTATGGTGTCTTACAGGTTTAACAATTTCAAAGATAACCAAGACCCAACCGAAATACTATCATACTTGACCCAAATAAATATGTCTACTGATAGAAACGGTCGAGAAAACGGCATCAACACAGACTTCAAAATGCCTATGGACGTAAACGGACATTACCCAAACGACGAATACAAGATGATTGACGAAAGAAACAAAATGTTCTACAGAAACTGTCCAAATCAGAACAAAAACTTCGATAATTACTACGAAATGATGGGGCAACAGGTCGACAGGAGCCCATTAAACCCAATAAATTTCGACTATTCAAACCAAACGCCAGTTTCAAACGCGAACAACTTCAAGCCAAACGGTTTCCAAAATGATTTTATGAGGCGCGATGTGCAAATGATGAGAGAATTCCCAAATGAGCCGAGGAATTTTGAGAATAGGGAGAATATGCAACAAATGGCGATTATGAGACAGAATCAAGAATTGGCGAGGCAAATGAGTTTGTTGATGAGGAATCGACCGCCGCCCAATCAGTTGAATGTGGATGTTTCGTTTTTGCATGAGAATAATCCTTATAATCTTGGTAAGTTCACTGCATAATATACAAAGACTTATATTAAGATGTAGCAGTACTTACTGAGCAGGTGCCTCAGTAATTTTTTTTTATGATACTGCGTAACAAGACGAGCAAATCAAGTGCCTGACGGTAAGCATGATTGCCCATATCGGACACAGTGCCACCCAGTGTTAAAATTCAAAATTCTGCGCGGCACTGCACTGCGCCTGTCACCCTGAGATATTGTTGTTGAAACTCGTGATGCCCAGTAATTTCTCTCAGACTGGAAATTCGATTATTTCGAAGTAGTCAGGGTTGGGCAGTATTTGAATTACTTGTAATTAAAATACTTAATTGAAATACAAACACGTATTTAGTATTTGTATTTCAATTACTTTCTTAGAATGTAATCATTATTAGTATTTCAAATACCTGGCGCCGAGGTATTTTTAATTAGTATTTCAAATACTTGAGGCTTCCAAATACATTTTAAAATTGAAATACATTTAACCTTTATTTAGCGATCGTGAGTGTGAGCGCGAGGCGAGAGTTTAATTATTGTAAAGCAGCTATTAGAGCTGGCTACACTGCACCTGTTATGTATACTGTACGCTATGGCTGTACATCTTATTTTGTAATTTGTATTTCGTATTTCAATTAAAAATAGCCAAAATACTGTATTTTGTATTTTATATTTCAAATACCTTACTTAAAGATATTTTGTATTTCGTATTTTAATTATGTACTTGCGATACAGTATTTTACAATTTGTATTTCAATTAAAACAAAGCATGTATTTTGCCCAGCCCTGGAAGTAGCCCAACTTTTACCTAAATCTTTGTTTCGATTTAGTTTTATTTACAAACTTTTATTTAACTTTATATGCTCTAAATTTTATCGTCAACTGATTGATTTGAAATTTTGCATACACTTTTACCTTGGAAAAATAGCTTGAACTGTTGAAAATATCATATAATATTTGTACAGCTGTCATTGGATCAAGATAAATTAGACAAGGATAAGTACTGATTCCAATATTACCAGTTATAATATGTCCCCAATATTGGCAGGTCTCGGTGCGTTACTGGGCCCGAGTCCGCCGGTGCCCCCGCCAGTGTTCCCATCGCCCATGCTGGATCTACCTTTATTGGCACCTTTCTACGCTATGAGGAATATGAGGTAAATATCTTCTACATATTTATTTTTCTAAATTAATCATAGACAAATTCACTTTTGTTGCGTATCAGAGCGGGGCTAAAATAACTTTTCAACCTCAAGGAGATAAAGTAGATTTTTTTTTTATTTTTGTTACCAACGAGATTAGATGTTTTTTTTTTTCAGTATTTTGTTGTTGCACATAATTTAAAATAAGATATTTATTTACCAAAATGTCTTGTTTATTTTCTCACAAATGTAGTGAAACACACAAACGTTATTATAACGATGTTTCTATTTATAACCTCGTGTACAATGGGTATCTTTAGCCCCTCCTGTAACAATCCACTATTTGGATGGACTACTTACACGAAATTTTACAAAATAACATAAATTTTTTTTTTTTATGATAGTAAGTGACAAGACGAGCAAATCAGGTGTGCCTGATGGTAAGCATCATGATTGCCCATATCAGACGCAGTGCCACCTAGTGTACTAAAATTCAAATTCTGCGCGGCACTGCACTGCCACCCTGAAATATTAGTTGTTGAAACTCGTCATGCTAATAATTTCGCTGGTAACATTGCCCTTCATACAGGAACACATTAATGTTTGCATATTACTGTTTGGCGGATGAATAACTGGCAAAGGTGTGGTACTTCCCCAGGTGGCCCCCTGCAAGAGGCCTACCACTACAAATTGTTGTTCTTCCAGTTAAATTCATTTAGCGAGCTCCCGATATAGGTTATCGGAATTGTCCAAAATTTCGGTCTACGCGGCCTTCTAGGAATTCGAATTTGTTTTGTATTCCCCTATTTCTTCCGAATATAATAAACCCATTCTATAAATTTATATCTTGATATTTTTATATTGAAGTAACTAATATGTCCCCGTCATTTTAATTTTTCTTATAAACTCTCGGTTTTTTCACAGTGACCTTCCAAATATTCCAGTTTAACTCGCGCGATTGGACGTTCACTACAAAAAAATTAGTGACCGACCGAAGGTTCGGTTTCGGTTTCGGTTTCGGCCAGTTTCGGCTCATAAATCTAGTTTCGGCACGAGTTTCGGCCAAACCGAAACTCTACGTTCATGAACTATCGCGCGTCGCTCGGTTGACTTCGGGTGAGTTCGTATATCGCGTGTCACCCGCCATCGTCAGTTGTCAGATGGCCGGCCGGTCCGGCGTGTTTTCGTCCTGAGTTTAGTTTATATTGTATTATTTTTCGCGCATAGTGATGAGGTACGTGTTTGCTCGACAGCCTCGTTGGCTCAGATGGTAGTAACTCTGCTTTCTGTGCCGCAGGCCCCGGGTTCGATCCCCGGCCAGGTCAAACATTTGTGTGCATGAACATGTCTGTTTGATCTGTGTCTGGGTGTTATAAGCTTATATAAGTATGTATATCAGTCATCTGGTTACCATAGTACAGGCTTCTAGCCTAGTTTGGGACCAGATGACCGTGTGTGGAAGTTGTCCCATATTATTATATTATTATTATATGCTTTTTGTTTTTGTCTAACATATTTTATTGATCTTTATTAGGCATTGAAGTCCTTTCCGTTGAGTTATTAACACGTATTTTTAAATTATGAGAAGAGTGTAAAAGTATGTTTATTCACAAATTCATTTATTACTTACAATATACATTTATTGTTAAGGTAATTTAGTTGTTGTTGGATGATATTTTAATTCTAACTGCCAAAACAACTACCAGCTATGATGTAACTGTGTGTGACCTTCAGATACTTGATTTATTTTGGTAGAATTATGTACGGATCAATTGGAACGTGATATAGGGTAACCGGTAGTATTGTTAGCACCCCCCCAATCATTGGCACTTTCAAATTTTAATCGTAATATTATAACACAACACGACTGTAGCCATTTCTATTATTTTTTCCTAAATAGTATTTTAAATTTAGCGTCTGCCAAAACCAAATTGTAAGTGACACTGACAGTTAAATTGGCGGGATTTATTTTTTTCATAAATTTGCGCGCCATTGCTGCTGATGATTTGAAAAAAGTTAGAGAAGTAGAAAAGAAAACTGCGTTAAAATAATTATATTTATGTAAGTATTGTTTAATGTTTGTAATTTTCACGTAAGAGAAGGTGCATAATTTGGGAAATTCGTGTAAGATTTGCAATTCAATGATTACTTTGCCAGTTTTTGATATGCCAATAATTGCACTATGAACTCTATGACGGTGTAGTCATTGGCACCAATGCCAATGATTGTACTTATTAAATGTTTTTTAAAATGCGATTTATTTTGTGTTGAAATTCATTTACATTGTAATGGAATTTATATCGCATGGATTAAACATATATTATCGATCAAATCCAATCGTGTGCCAATGATTGTACCTTGGCATAATATTGGCCATTTTAGTGTATTTCTTTCGTTGGAATAGGATTTACTGATAACCAATGTAAAGTATTTTAGGTAAAAAACCGCAAATGCATACGTAAATAATAAATTAATAATTATCTGGGTGGCATGCCTACCTATTTCTGATTAATGTAGGGTTCAATACCGAGCTGAAATAATAAGTTATGATTAAATTTAGCTAAGGATCGAAGAACCCACATCCTACTTTATATTCACGGCAGCAATTGCAGACAACCTAGGTGTTAGATATTAATTGACACTTCATACCCTTTACCATACCCCTTTTTCCTTTGAGATATGGAACCTTATATGTAATAAAATGAAAAGGGGCCAGGATCTAATGTGATTTTTAAAAGGGTCAACACGGTCGAAGCTAAGCGAAGCCTTACGGTCAAATTTTAATTATCATCATCATCATCTCAGCCATAGGACGTCCACTGCTGAACATAGGCCTCCCCCATAGATTTCCGTTCAGTCCGGTTGCAAGCGGCCCGCCTCCATCGTGTTCCTGCCGTCTTTATCAGATCGTCTGTCCACCTTGCGGGTGGACGTCCTACGCTGCGCTTGCCGGTCCGTGGTCTCCATTCGAGAACTTTGCAGCCCCATCGGCCATCAGTTCTACGTGCTATGTGCCCTGCCCATTGCCACTTCAACTTACTAATCCGCTGGGCTATATAACTTTCGTTCGTCTACGGATCTCCTCATTTCTGATTCGATCTCGCAGAGAAATTCCGAGCATAGCCCTCTCCATAGCTCGTTGCGCTATTTTGAGCCTGCTGATAAGGCCCACAGTCAGAGGCCACGTTTCAGATCCGTAAGTCATCATTGGTAACACACACTGGTCAAAGACCTTCGACTTGAGGCACTGAGGTATTTTGGACGAGAAGACATTGCGTAGGTTTCTGAACGCTGCCCAGCCTAGTTGGTCGACGATTGACCTCTTTCTCGAAGTTGGACCTACCGAGTTGGACTGCTTGTCCTAGGTAGACGTATGAGTCAACAACTTCTAGAATCGAGTTTCCAATCGATACTGGGGTCGGCACAACATGGGCATTACAAATAGTTTAATAAAACCGTTTAAAATTTTGATTATGATGTTTTAGTTACTATTGAAATCGGTCACGTAAGTTGTTTTTTCGAAATTCCCGGTAGTTTCGGAGAACGCCCTAAATACCCATTTAAAAAAATCATCCTGTATACCATAATAATTGACAAATTCTTAAATCTGCAGACATAAATCCAATCAGAGACGAGGAAATAATCAGAATAAAGCAAAAAAATTTTTTTTAAGTGCCAATGATTGTACTTTTTTTGAGTGCCAATGATTGTACTTGAGTGCCAATGATTGTACTTTTTGACCACTGCTGCTAAAAATGTCGATTTTGAATACATATTAATATATTCGAACTGGAATTATTTATTTTATTTATCACCAATAATCAACAAATCAAATGACATGAGTATATTTAACACTATTAACGCATTATTGAAAATATTCCATATTGAATGACATCCTGTCACCATTAGGTGCCAATGATTGTATAGGTTACCCTACATATTTAACTAAAAATTTTAGGTAAAATGACCCATAAGGTTTTAAAAAAAATATTGGGAATAGGATACAATCAATGAATATCCCATAATTTTTCTGGAAATATTAATATTCTAACATAACGAACATTGTCATGTCATCAAATATTTAATTGTGGGTAATGTTTTAATGTATGTAAGGTTCTTTTTAATAATCGGAGCGCTGATTATTAACAAAAATTTTTGTTCTACGAAGTGTTAACGTGTTTTTTTTGTATTTGGTTTAATAATTTTACATATTATATTATTGTTTTGTATTTCATTCAACACGTATTAAATGTCTGTACAAGTGTATAAAATAAGTCAAATTTCAGTAAACAGTAGATTTTTAACATGTCTGAAAAAGTTTCGGTTTCGGTTTCGGCCAAAAACTGAAATAGATACCGAAGGTTCGTTTTCGGTTTCGGTTTCGGCTGAATATCTTGTTTCGGTCAGACACTAAAAAAAATGTAGTTTATAAACAAAAATAAAATGATAGGGACATAGTTCACTTACAATAGTATACTTACACTATTGTATCGGGATGACCTGTAAGAAATAAAAAAATAAAAATAAATAAAATAAAAAGTAAGTAAGTGCATTGCACTTAGGAAAGGCCAAGTCAAAAGTACCTACAACCGACGAGCATGTATGAAAAATGTCATGAAAGTGAACGAAGCGATATTTGTATGTCAGGATCGTAGCAAGTGGAGGGAAATAGTCTCCGCCTACCCCGGGGGGAACAAGGCGTGACTGTATGTATGTGTCGCAGGAGCGCGGCGCCCGCGTCGGGCGTGCTGCACTTGCGGCTGGACGCGTGCTACGAGCAGTGGCGGCAGCTGGAGCGCGAGAGGAAGCGCACGGAGGCGCGCCTGGCGCTGGCCTTCCCCGGCCGCGCCGTCTCCTCCTCCAACTCCATCCCCGTGCCGCGCCTGCCCGCGTGTCCCTCGCGCGTGGACCGGCTCACGGTGGACATGCTCAGGGAACACACCAAGGTCGCAATCCGCTACTGAACATAGGCCTCCCCCATAAAGGGAGGCTTTGCCAATACTCGACACGCTTGGCAGGCGGGTAGTCGAGCGCAGTTCGATGGTTTTTTGCAGAGGACGCTGCTGCCCGTCCTCTGGATCTTTAAACCCTTAGCCGGTTCTCACGACAACCACGGGTAGAGAGGGTGGAGCACTATTCTATAGCCGGTAACTCCACGGCACTGATATCACATATATAAATATAAATGTTTATTTGCCAAAAGAGCTTACAGACATATATAATAAAAAATAAATAATAAAATAAAGTTTATTCTCTCTCACAAATTTTTTCGTGCTTATGTACTATGTAATACAGATTTTTATATATTGTTGATCTATCCTGTGAGAGACTGGTGCCTGTTGTAGATTTCAGAACGACTTGTGTTACGGAAAACCAGTGCCCCCCCTCGGACAGAAATCGTAACATGATTATTATTTTTTAAACATAGCTTTAAGAATATTGACAATATAACATCGGTGGAGTCATATAGGTATATCTAATGAGTAAACGATAACTAAAAAACAGATGTTAGTAAGCCTTATTTAGGTACAAAACAATATTTGATCTGCACTTAGTCATTATAATATTATAGGTGAGCATAGCAGTAACTGGTCTGATTGACGGCTACATGCCTATATTTAATATGAATTCATAATGTAACCCTTCGTTTTCGCCGAGGTATATATAATACAGAACAGAACAGATGACTCTTTATTGATACACAAAACATACAACCAGTATTGCAGTATTGCACCAGTACAGTAGTAGTGCAGTACCAGTATTGCATTCAAACCAGTATGGTTTCACCAAATGCAGATCAACAACCGATGCAGGCTGTCATCTCATGACTCTTGTCTTGGAGGCTTGGGAGAGTTCACAAGATGCCATTGGAGTGTTTTGTGACCTTTCCAAAGCATTCGACTGTGTAGAACACTGCACGTTACTGCGCAAGTTAGAAGTATATGGAATTCATGGGAATGCCCTGAACCTGGTGGAATCATACTTGTCTAGTAGGCAGCAGAAGGTTAGCGTCAATGGTATCACATCTGCTAGTTCTCCTGTCAAGATGGGAGTCCCACAGGGATCAATTTTGGGTCCTTTCCTGTTTTTGGCATATATTAACGATTTGCCTTACATGGTCCACGGTCTAGCAGATATAGTTCTATTTGCCGATGATACGTCATTGATTTTTAAAGTTGATAGGAAGGATACTTCACTAGTACATGTTAATAATACTTTAGCAAGTATATCCAGATGGTTCACAGCAAACAATCTGTTATTGAATGCGAAAAAGACTAAATGTTTGAAATTTTCGTTGCCTAACGTCAGAAGTATAGAACCAATCATAGTTCTTGACGGTGAAAGACTCAATATTGACAATGCAACTTTGTTCCTTGGCATAAATATAGACTCTAAACTGCAATGGAGCACTCATATCACCGAGCTCTCAGGGAAACTAAGCTCTGCAGCTTACGCGGTTTATAAAATTAGGCAACTAACAGATGTAGCCACGGCGAGATTAGTGTACTTTGCATATTTCCATAGCTTGATGTCTTATGGGATTCTGTTGTGGGGGTCAGCTGCAGATATAGAAACTATCTTTATACTACAAAAACGTGCGATTCGTGCCATCTATGAGATGCGTCCACGCGAATCCCTGAGGGAATTATTTAAAGAAATAAACATACTGACCCTACCATCCTTATACATTTATGAGAACATCATGTATGTGCGTAAAAATTTACATAAATTAAAATTAAATAGTGACCTTCATAATTTTAATACTAGGAATAAAGACAAAATAGCTGTACCTAGCTTTAGATTATCTAAAACAAATAAAAAGACATTCTTAGGAAATAGTGTACGTTTCTATAATAAAATCCCAAAAGAGATAACTGGGCTCTCAGAGGGTAAATTCAAAACCTATATAAAATCTACTTTACTTAAGAAGGCTTATTATAAAGTCAACCAGTACATAGAGGACAAAGATGCCTGGAAACTTCTGCATAGCCGCCTCGCGGCACCTTCAAAGAAAACGAATGTAACCAAACCAAATATTGTGAAACTATCTGTTGAAAAAATTAAGCCCTACAAGTTTCTTGTGCGTTCTTCTTGTAGAGGTATCTTTCCGAACGCACGGTAGACTCAGTACTGTATCTTCATTGACGTACAAAAGTGTCAGATTATGACCTATTTGAATAAATCTGTTTGAGTTTTGAGTTTGAGTTTGATACACAAAAATAATACACAAAATGACAAAAATAAAAAATTAATCTCTTCCAGGCAACCGATAACAATAATACATGTATTGTACAAATTGTCACATGTAGAAATTGGTAAAATACATAATGTATTATCCCTTGATGAAAATGAGAGGATAACAGAATGGGTTATTGTATTTATAGCGAATTAAAAAAAAACTAAGAATTTGATATGAATCTTATATTATCATTTTATCATTTATGCCAAAAAAAATATTCAAATACTCAATTGCAAATTATATCCGAACAGATCACAATAATAATAAAATTTATTTTTCTAGGTGTTAACCCTAATGGGCAAGATGGAAACCCTCCGAGCGAGCGTGTGTATAACAAACAAGAAGAACAAGGAAGAGAACAAGATAACAGTGCTCAAACGTGGGCAGGAGAACGTGGGTAACGACCACAAGGACGGCCTGGACCCGGCCACCTTCGACCCTGCCACTTGGAGGGAGGATGTTAAACATTTCACCGAGATGTGAGTTATTTCTAATAAAAATATATAAAACTGCTTTAATTCACCCATAATAGCTATGGAGAGGGCTATGCTCGGGATTTCTCTGCGAGATCGAATCAAAAACAGGAGATCTGTAGACGAACGAAAGTTACCGACAAAGCGCAGAGGATTAGCAAGTTGAAGTGGCAATGGGCGGCACATAGCACGTAGAACTGATGGTCGATGGGGCTGTAGAGTTGGAGAATAGAGACCACAAAACGGCAAGCGCAGCATAGGACGTCCACCCACAAGGTGGACAGACGATCTGATAAAGACTGCAGGAACACGCTGGAGGTGGGCCGCTTACAACCAGACTGGCTGTAAATCTATGGGGCCTATCTTCAGAGGTGGACGTCCTATGGCTGAGATGATGATGATGATGAGAACCTATAATAAACAATAAACAGTATTTAAAAATTAGTCCATCAAATCTAATTTTGAATCTTGAAACATTCTACTTATTGCAAAGGAAACGGTAAACGGGCCTGTAATCCAAGGAAGCTGGGCCCAGAAAACCTTACATTATCTATCCTATATCGCCGGGTAGAGAATTTTATTCGCAACAATATTCCTAAACAGTAGCCCTCTTATTATCCTCTTATTATTAAGTAAAATTTATTTAACTTGACACTGGCAATACATTCGTGTGGGTAAAATATATATATAAAAGAAGGAAAAAAAAAACGAAAAATAGGTAACAATATGATAATTTCCCAGCGCCCCTCACAAGGAAGTAGAGAGCGCCATGTTGAGTTGGCGGACCGCGGTCACAGGAGTACAATCCGCGAGGAAACGGGAGATGCATGGAGCACAACATGCCAACAGAAACACTAACAACGACCGTGAGTTTATTGTACTATTAGCTTTTCATATCTTCGTAAGGCCCGATGACCGAGTTTAATTAATTTATTTATTTATTTATTAGGGGGACCAACAGCTATAAATCAGAAAAATATAGTTAAACTTATTATAACAATAGAGAGCCAATAATAGGTCCTCACGGATATGCCAAGAAATACACAATAAAAAATGAAACTATGTCAAAAACACACTAAGAACAAAAAAATGAAAGCAAGTACAGGTAACTAAATATAGATAAAAAGAGCCTAGGTATACATAATATATGATAAAATAAAATATTATGATGCAAAGAATTCTTCGCTCTTGAGCCGTCTAGCCGAAGCAACGCTCGTGCAGAACAGATCAATGTCTACTCCTCGCTTGTTCAATGAATTAAAGGACATGCTAGCAGGATGTATATATGAATTTTGTCTATAGTTGGTACTAGCAGCTGGTATATTGATCAGGGGGTTGAATCTCATCGGTCTTAAGGGGGTACTAAGTGAAATTTTAGATAAAAATACAAAAATATTGTGTCACTCCGGCCCAAGACGGATATGAAATCATTTTAGTAGTGGTAGTGGTAGTTATTTGTCAAGTTGGTTTATAATACTGCAGTTTTCTTACGGATCCCTATTTCTTTTTTAAATCTAATAAAGCCTGTTACATTGAGTTAAGCTTTCCATAAGTGAAAGGATTTTTAAACAGATTGAGCTGAAATTTCATTAAATACTTTACATCTTAGTATAAAACTAGGTGTAGGCGACTGCATTGATACATTCGGATTTAGACTGTCATACTGTGCACAGTTCTGAATAAACTTTTCTAGCTTCTGACTTGCTTGCGACCTCCATTATGGAATAACCTTTTTTTATGATAGTGAGTGACAAGACGAGCCAATCAGGTGCCGGATGGTAAGCATCATGATTGCCCATATCAGACACAGTGCCTCCCAGTGTTTTAAAATTCAAAATTCTGCGCGGCACTGCACTGCGCCTATCACCATGAGATATGAGTTGTTGAAACTCATGCCCAGTAATTTCGCTGATAACAATACCCTTCAGACCGGAACACAGTAATGTTTGCAAATTACTGCTTGACGGATGTATAACTGGCAAAGGTGTGGTACTTCCCCAGGTGTGGTATGGCCCCCTGCAAAAGAAGCCTACCACTACAAAAGAGGCCAACCTCTATCGTGTTATGTAATTTCCAGCCATCCTGCAATTAGCGGAAGCAGTGAAGACCTTATGTCAATGTGCCCGAAGAGCTCGAGCGGCCATGTGGAGCGATCTCACTTTAACTGTGGCCTTGGCTCCTTCTAACTCACCGGTAATTATACACAATAAACTTGTCAAATGTACCTATTATCTATTTATGGGTGTCCCATCGGGGAAAAGGCGTGATGTTATGTAAGAATGAATGAAATAACTTTATTTGCTTTAAATGTTGTACATACATTTTCAGGTGTTATAGAGTTTTCTTAGTCCAAAACATTTAGTCAATTTATAGTGACATGCGAAACATGTTTATATAATTAATTATTGAATGTCATATTATGTAATTATTACATAACAAACATAACATACATTCACGCCTTTTTCCCGGAGGGGTAGGCAGAGGTGTACCCAGGACTCAGTCCCATAGTAGATACACCCACATTTCGCCAGTATGTTATTGGTCCCATGTAATAGGGGGCGAGCCTATTGCCATCTACCGGGCACAGTTCCACGCTCCAGGCAGTTATTGAGATAATTCCTAATGGAAAAATCCAATATTTAACACTGCCTGATCTAGGGATCGAACCCGGGACCTCTTGATTGGCAGTCGAGCATGCGCCCTCTACGCCACCGAGGCAGTCATATATATAGCGAGGCATATATAATTTCATTGTTCTCTATTAATTTAATTGATATTATAATAATGCAATGTCGAGATTATATTTTAATGATTTAGATTATATTATGATAAATATTTTATTAGATAACGTCAATGACGTTGAATTGCTTCTTACTACAGACGTACAATCCCTGAACAAGCTTCACAAAAAAGTGTCCATCACTGACAATTACGCGCTATGACATCTACTGAATTTCTATTATTTGAATTTAAACTCTATTTACATTATTGTTTTAAAGCCTAATTTGGATTGAACGATTTTTCACCCTATGAAGTTCAGTGTTAAATTTGACAGTAAGCGACGCGGGCGAACATAGGAGCATTGGAGTAGACTTATATTCACTAAAATATTTAGTGATTTAGATATATAATTTTTTTTAATAAATTTAAAGGGTCAAAAAATTTTAAAATTAAAATGTATTTATGTCTGTAAAGATAATTAAGTTGCATGACAGAATCTGGGTTTAATAGTGAGGAGTAAAGGTTCGTGGGCCTGATTCTAGCACATAGAAAGGGCCTTTGACGATATTATTCTAAATTGTTACGTGATATGATTACTTTTATCACAAAAATATTAAAATGTTATCATAAATGTAAAATTAACGAGGACTATGCAATGTAAACCAATTAAAAACAAAAAGTATAATATTATAATGCACAGTACGTAATTGAGATAAAATAAACAAATATTTAATTCAATGTTTAAAATGTTTTCAATCCACTAGGTAATTAATGCCAAACCTTAATTTATGTAAAAAATATATATTAAAGTTCGGATAATATTATGCAAAAAAATTTAAAATATAATCGACTTCATAGTTTTTCATTCGAACAAAGCGCTGTTGTCCATTTTATTGAGTTAAAAAAATTAAAATAAAATAGAAATACGCAATGTGGATACATAAATTCCTAAAATTATTGTAAATACATGCCTAAATTATGAAAAGCTATCGCTTTCACGCACGTATCTGTTGTTATTCGGTTAGCTTTTTACCTAACACTGGCATCACGCGGTCGGCCTACGGTTGCCATGCAACTAACCACATAGTACCAGACTATATTGTGGCGGTACCAGACTCGCGGCTTGGAACAGATTTTTGCACGACTGGTTCTCTTTGGTATCCTTACTCTGAGGATAACGTGGATTTTTTAAGTCTAAGTTTTTTAATTTTTGCTTATTACTGTCAAACCTTTCAATATCAAATATTGGCACGAAGTAATAGTGTTCCGGCTCTTCAGGGAGACGAGACTGGAAATAATCCTTTTGTGAATTATATAATATTGTTATATTATTTGATTTAGTCTGTAAGGTATTTATTGATAAAGGCCTCTGGTACTTATATAATAAGATCTTTTACCTGAAACAAACGAATTATTATTATTTTATGTTAGTAAGTAACAAGACGAGCAAATCAGATGCCTGATGGTAAGCATCATGATCGCCCATATCAGAGACAGTGCCACCCAGTGTTTTAAAATTCAAAATTCTGCGCGGCACTGCACTGCGCTTGTCACCCTGAGATATTAGGTGTTGAAACTCGTCATGCCCAGTAATGTTTCCACATTACTGCTTGATGAATAACTGGCAAAGGTGTGGTACTTCCGCAGGCGGCCCCCTGCTAAAGAGGCCTACCACTACAAAATTATTATCAATTAATGTAAATAATTTCAGATTGAATCGAGTCAATCGACGCCTATAAAACAATCCGCGCAAGAAACCGACGCTAAGAACTTGACAAACGCTCAGACTAACGCTACCGAAGCTAAAGTTAAAGAGGTAAGAATTGGGTTAGATATTAGAAAAAAATTCCACTTTTTCGACTTTACCGATCAGCTGATCTATTTCGTAATTTTTTCGTCTACAAGTCGTTCGGTTTGTTAGGTGGATGCGCCCGCCTTTAAATAATATTACACCTTTTTGTAAATTTAGTTTAATGGCATACAACGTCACGATACAAATATGTATTACGAGCTGTGCCCCGCCTTTTTCACCAACATACCAGAAATCAGCTAAAAATACTGAACCGATAGTAGTGAACAAACATACACTCAAAAAGGCAATGGGCAGGGCACATAGCACGTAGAACTGATGGCCGATGGGGCCGTAAAGTTCTCGAATGGAGACTACGGACTGGTAAGCGCAGCGTAGGACGTCCTCCCACAAGGTGGACAGACGATCTGATAAGGACGGCAGGAGCACGCTGGATGCAGGCCGCTTACAACCGGACTGGATGGAAATCTAAGGGGGAGGCCTATGTTCAGCAAAATATCAGCGCTAGACGACGCTGGAGTCGAGTTAATCACGCTAGCGTTATGTTTGCCTGTTACAAAGGTAACTTTTTTACAGATTTGAGATTTATAATATAAGTAGGACTTTTCATAAACATTTCACATTCCAGGAGAAACCGTCAACCGAAACGCAACAACCAAAAACCGACACGCCAGCGAGCGGTGCGAACGCCATCAAAAACAATCCAGCCAAACAGAACGATAAGGACAAGAACCATCAACAGCGTAGAACACAAAACTACAAGAAGCCCAATCAACGAAACGATTTCTATAGAAATCAGAGGTACGACGCTAGGTTTATGCATAATCGACACCCTTATCACTACTTAGCGACGGGTCCTATCAACTAAATACGCATAAAATGCCTTTACGATGTAATATATAATTAATTTATTTAAATACACTACCAATTTTATACGAAAATAATCAGACTTTTCAAATTTCATGTCTGTAGGTGTAGCGGTTTGGGCGAGGCGTTGCATGTCAGTCAGTGAGTCATTTAGAATCTTATAAATGTATTGTGATTTAATGAAAATCTACTAATATGTCGAAAATACTAGGAATTGTCATGTTTTTCTTTTTCTTTTTTTTTTCTGGCAAAAAAGATTTTCTTGTTGGTTTTGATAACCTGCAGAAATATTCATTAATTTTAATGACGGTTTTTAATACTTGTATGGGACAACGATGAAATGTTAATGAAATTCGCCATAGAATACGTAAGATGCTAAAAACATTAGCTAAAATTATTAGATTAATTATTTTATGATATATTTTGTCACTAAAGTATTAAATGTGTGATATTTTTATACAACCTAGTACAAAAATGTGTAGTCATACTTAAAAGTTGTCTAGGCTGACGGGTAGATATACCCCCCCCCCCCCTTTAGTATCACTACACATTTTTTTAACATTTGTATAAACAAAAATACATAACATTTACAAAATTGATATTAAACTTATACTAGAACATTGATATAAAGAAAAGGGGAGATAGGGTACGTTCTCCCAGCGCTTACTCAACAACTGGCACGTGCAATTTGCTCAGTGTGAAGTTTGCATAGTGACATTTAATGAACAACAAAGATATAAAGACGTACCTAAGACCGAAGTGCGACCGAGACAACAATATTATTCGCTCGTAAGACCTTAATTTACTGACGTACGTGGACCTAATGGGACCTAATTTGAGCTTGCCATTTTCGAGAACCCAGTACCTCATCTCCCCTTTTCTTTATATCAATGAGAACATAACTAAAACTAATATACAGTATTAATTTTGTAAATATTTAGTTTTTCCTCTATTTTAGTATCAAAACTCGCTTACAAATTCAATTGACTTCTGATTAGTCTGCAACTCCGCAATTCTATGAAATTCCTAATATAAATACACAATTTCGTGTAAAAGTTCTGTATTGGTAGTGTATTTAATTTATATTTTATTTATTTTGAACTAAAACGAAAATGAACTATGTATTTATTTAAGTTAATCCTTAAAAATAACTCTGCGAAGTAAGTTTCTGAGCATTTATAACTTATTTCAATTGGTTATTTAAAGGCAGCTAACTAATGCAAAAAGTATTTATTTATGCAATTAGTCGAATTCAGCTTAAAAAATCTAGATGTTTTAGAGTTTTAGTGCAATACGTCCTTTAAGGTTTAAAAAGTCCCTTTTAGAAATGCTCATTTCCAAAAAAAACCGTGAGTGATCGATTATGTGCTCACAAAATTAGACTACTTAGTCTATTAATAAAAGTTTAAAAAAGGGTGAAAGAATTGATATATTTAAACAAAAAGGCTAATATCTGCCATTTTAATTCTCTAGCCATTCAATAAACACTCCATCGGCGTTCTGTCGACACTCTATTGAATGTTACCTGCAGTATTTCTGTATTATATGCGTGCACTTAAAAGGGATCGATGCAATCAAAATATCATATCAAAACGTTATAATTATAAAGATCACTTTATATAAAGTTTAAATAAAGCATTTAAGTATATAATTACCTATATTTCACTATGACATGACACAAAAAAATCTCATCGCTAATGAAATAAACAATTCTAAATGGACAACTTGGAAAGAAATGCATGATCACATAAGCACGGGGATAGTAATCCCCGTCCAGTTTTCCCCGTTTTTCTCTTTCGCGCCCGAAAAATTAATATCTGCTATCTCGTTCTAACCACCAGCGATTTCATTTTCCCTGGTAACTATGCCACCGGGGCTGATTAATTTTGTATGGGGAATCGAAAATTTTGTCTCTATTGCAATTCTTTCTTTTCAAAGTTATTACACCTCTTTAAATCACTTTTACATTGTAAAATTTGCTTGATATAATGTGACAGCTGAACAAAAATCAATTTTTGGCAATATTTCCGTAAATTATGTTCTGAGAAGGTATTTGAGTGATTATTTGAATTATAAAGTACCTGATATGATACCATTTTTGTACATTATTTAAGGAAATATGACCAAGAATTTGGGTTTGTTTGACTGTCACGTATCAAGCTGTATTTTACAAGGTACAGCATCCTCTTAAAGGGTCATTGTGGTCATCATTTCGAACAACTTTGACTATGATTCTTAATCCTTTCCAAATTTATTCGAACTTTTTGACTGCCTCGGTGGCGTAGAGGGCGATGCTCGACTGCCAATCAAGAGGTCCCGGGTTCGATCCCCAGGTCAGGCAGTGTTAAATATTGGATTTTTCCATTAGGAATTATCTCAATAACTGCCTGGAGTCTGGACCTGTGCCCGGTAGATGGCAATAGGCTCGCCCCCTATTACATGGGACAATAACATACTGGCGAAATGTGGATGTATCTACTATGGGACTGAGTCCTGGGTACACTTCTGCCTACCCCTTCGGGAAAAAGGCGTGAATGTATGTTATGTTTATTCGAACTTAGATTAATTTATTTTCGCGATAAATGTTTCCCCCGTTTTACTACATACTACTGGCAAAATACACAAGCCGTGTGTTGCTAACATGCAAAAGAAAAAAAAAACCTTGTACTATGCTGAACCAACTGAGAAATCGTGAAAGAATTCGGCAGTTTCATACATTTTTAATCGCGATTTCGGAGATGGCTCTATAGTGAAAAATGTTCCAAATGTCGACTACAATAACCTTGTTTGATCATTCTTATAGATTACTAGTAACCCTGTATATAGAGCTCTATAAAATCACTTTCACAGCCACTTTATCTAGTCTCTTAAGTGGATACGCGATTTAATACATTTCGTTAATCTCGAACATGGATATTTCATATTGCCATAGTGAAATATAGGGCTACTAAGGCAACTTAAAATTGCCATAAGCATAAATTGAATTTACGTAATAGCATGGACTATACAGGTGTATAATAGGAGACCACGTTTAATAAACATATTAAAAAAGTACTAAATATTACTCAAAAAACTGTGTGTAGGTTAGTTTTTATATGTCAAGTGTTGTAAACTGCGTATTTGTTAATCGTGCTTAGCTGGCGTAATTTAAAGTATTATTATGTCAAATGTAATTACATTTGGGTATTGGCCAACCTAGCTTTGGTCATATTAAATAGCCAACTCCGTTTTGGTCAGATGGTCAAACTCATCGTATGGCCAGATTAGCTTTGGCCAGGACATTAAATGGCCTGATTCATTTTGGCCAGGATGCTAAATGGCCAGATTCATTTTGGCCAAGATGCTAAATGGTTGGATTCATTTTGGCCAAGATGCTAAATGGTCAGATTCGTTTTGGCCATAACAATAATATGAACTGGTCAAATTAGTTTTGGTCATACTGTGGCCTATTTATTTTTTCATTTGGTGTGGGCGAAATAACACTTAAACTATCACTATTAAATCTTTGATATTTATTTATGTGCAATGAATTCTGATAATAAATTATACATAACTGAAAGACGTCATTCTACCAACGCTCTCGCAAAGAAATACACTTTGTGGTTAATTCTAATAAAACATAGGTTATAATGTGGTCCACGCCCTTCCGCACTTTTGTTAATACGGATTAAAAAGAGTGGAACGCGTCTCCGTGGATCAATATCAATAGTATACTGATATAATAAAAATTAATGATGTTTTTAACTTTTAACCCATTTATTGACATTAAAAAGTCAAAAATCTACCTCCATTTTATGTGTACAATGTTAAAAAATTGACTGAAAAATAACCCAGCTTCTAGTCATAAATATAATTATTAAGCTCAAATAATAAACTAAATTGAGTGACATCATTTCGCTCACACCAAAAATCGTTGAAAATGTGATGTTTTTAAATATCTATTGACACTATTTTATCAACGGAATATAATATATGAAATGAAGTTGAAAACTACCTATTAGGTGTATAAGAATAATTAATTCTCGTCTAGTATAATTGTGATGTTCTAAAATGAACTTCGTAGATATAACTGCTTTAACAGAGGTTATGGTTATTTAGTGTGGAATTGTTGTTAGGTTAGGTAATAGTTGGATTTGCGTATTTTATAGTTATTATATGTGTTTAAATGTAGCAAGGTCGCGGGATTAGCTATAACCAGTGAACTGAAAAATTGACAAAATTACACTTCATTCACTAATTTATAAAGATTTTTCGTAATAAAACCGAGATTTTTGCTTTTAACAAATATATTATGACACTTTTCCTTGTCTTGGGAGACTACTTTGAGAAAATAGTTCGAAGTAGCTTTTCCATAGTTCGATATTTACACGAGTAGATTTAATAAACACATAATCCCGCACCTGACTAATAATTATTTAAGATCGTGAAGATTTTGGTCAATTCTTAATTTTAATTTAAACCGTAGCATTACATAAATTATTTATTAGCGTTGCTGCGGTACGTTATAGATTAAATATATGCGCACTCGTGTTCTTTAGACAAAATGTATTTGCCAAATGAATTGACTCTAAAATGGGTAGATAGACGGTTTCTCACATAATATTATAAATAGTTATTTAATAGTCATATTTGGCGTGATATCTGCCAAAAGGATATTCCAATATATAAAAAGCTTGCGTTAAAATTTTTAATCTATACAAAGTGCACAAATTTTATTTTCTGTCTAACAAAGTGGACAGGTGAAATAACCAAAATGTTGTAGATTTAGTGAAATTCTTCCATATACGTTCATATTAGTTTTTAAGGGAAAATGATTAATTTCTCTTTAATTATAAAATCATAATAATATTATGAATTTCCCATGGTACCGGTTTTCGATGACTTAATATTGTGAAAAGAAGTAAAACTGACAAATAAAAGAACAAGTCCGCTGCCCGCTTTCTAAGACTCTAAACATAAATTAGTTCACTTCTATAATAAATTACTTATATAAAATATTTTTGGCAGTAAAATATTTTGGAAATCGGTATCTTCCTAATGCTGGTTGAATAAAATGAAACAGCTATTTTGTAGAGATAATTTTAGTACGTGTCCAATGTCGTAGTGCCTTTTCAATTATTATTGTTAAACATTGCATGCATTTGATAACCCTCTCTAACTACGCGATGTGTTACAAATATTTAGTATGCTAACATAATATATTTTTATTTATTATAATGCATTTCGATTTGCTAGTTAGCAATTTGTGAAGGGCAACTTTTTTCTCGGGATCGGTCGTAATATATTCATCGCAGCTTTCTTATTTTTAGTCTATAATTTTACAAAAACGTATTAATATGGTTAATTTATTAATGCACGCGGGATTTGAATCAAAGCAACTTTGTAATTAATGCTTCCATTTTAGACGCGTCTAAAATACAGTACAATCGATTCGCCCGGCGCTTATCGAACTAGCATGTAGTCAAAACTATAATATTTTACGTATTAGTCTTGCAATAAAATGAAATGTTTAGCACAATGAGTTAAGTTTTCATAGCGTATTAGTAGTTAGTTAATTATTTCACTGTTGAAAATTACTTATAATATTTATTAACATACTTGATGGTTTTAACTTCACTGTTTTTCTCTGACGTTGCCATAATGTTAAATAGAAACTATTTACCTCAAACAATCACTGTCTTGCAGTCATTAGAACAATCAATTTATTTTAGGCCCAGCGCAGAATTGGGGTTATGAATGAATTCTTGCGGAATTTTAAAGTTTAATTATATTAATTTTTTTATTATTTCAACTACTACAAAAAGTGCCTATATTTTGACTGCACTGGAATAAAATATTTTTGTAGGTACGTTAAATACGGTATAAAAATGTGGCACACTTAACATTTCGTAGCCAAATACAATAAATTACTTATAAACGTCAAAATATTTTTTGGCTATTAGAAAAATAAGATATTCTCAAGATACCACGTCTTAATAAGTTTTAGTTTGAATATACTTTAAATTATTATTCAGTGTAGTCAAAATCATAGTAATATATTAGATTTATTTAGATTCAAAATTAAATTATTTTATTTATCTATAAAGCGAAAATTATAAAATGAATTGACCCGGCTATGAGTTTGCTTCCATGGGATAAATATTATTATCCTAACTATTAGGATCAATTATTGTTTATGGATTTTTCTTAATAGTGCCGCTTCTTTTAAAATTAAGACTTAAATCTAGGGCATTGCCTTACATTAGAAAATGTGATTATAATAACGGTAGTAAAATTTTAACGATTGGAACGATTTGATAAACTGAAGTTGGTCATATAAGTTACCGTTTTAAATGCTTAGATATTGGGGTTCTTTTGAATGGAGTAAATGATAGAGACATTCCTAAAAAAAGTAGACTTCATAATCTCTCCTTCAATGTTAAGGCTCAAACCCTACCGAGCTCAACGTATGAAACACCTATTCGTATTGCTTTACAGAGGAGTTTTGTTGTATATTTGGCTTGTAACAAACGATGTACGACACATAGTCATCATCAGCTTTAACGTGTATGGCTGTGAAATGTGAAAGTATGACGTAATAATAGTATTATAAAGGCAATGCCCTATTCGCATAAAAATTGGCTTAATGTTTACACCATATGAAACACCAACTTATAACACATTAAAATAAACATGGCCAACTACGTATAATGGATGTGGCCATCTACGAAAAATTTAATTGGGTCAAAGTAAAATCATTATGGCCATCATAAAGAATGTAGGTAACTAACCAAAAGAGATTGAACATGGTCAAAATGCACCAATTAAAAAAAACTAAAATTCGTCGGTGTAAACAAAACTGCAAGCCCATCTTTGTTTCGGCTCAAATATTATTCCTTCCGTCCATACAATATTGGAATTTTCATAGAATAAGCTTCTTTCAATGCATTTCTACCCCAAAAAGGTCATCGCAATGCTTCTTACTAATTCTATCATACAAATATCTTCTAAGTTACTCCTAAGAATAAATGCTATATTAACATAATATAAAAATATGATTTGAAAATTCATCTTGACCAACGCTTATACCGTCATATCTCTTTAAGAATACTGTGTGATATTACCTAATTATATTAAATGAGATGTCCTTTACTTAGTCCTATGATATACGTGAATTTGTAAAAAAATACCAAATCTATTCAGTACTTAATTTAAAGCCAATATAGTTCGCGCTTTTAAGTGTAACAAAATCCTAAATGTTATCAAAAATTCGTCCTTTTGTATCCAAAGGACCTCTGAGACTGACTGGATAATGCTTTGAATGATAAAAACATTTTTGTATTTATATCTAAATCTAAAAAAATGTTTTCTCTTAATCTTAAAGAAACCTGATGATTTTTCACGCCTAAAGACAAACAATGGCGTATTAAAATTCTCATGATTGAGATATATAAATGGATGCAATTTCCAGTCAACTCATTAATTCGCTATCTGTATCTCGAATTTACGCAAAGTATACATTATTAAGGTGCTAGGCAAATAGTTTGGAAAGCTGAATATTTAGGTAATAGATATAGGTAGCGGATTACATTTAATGCTGCGTTTCGAGTTTTGTGTTGTTTCAAAACATAGCTTATCTTTTCTAAACGAAACGTACTCAACAAATATCGATTGACGCTAGCAAAAAGGTCCATTTTAGCAAAAAAAAAAACCTAAGAAAACTTACGAACGCTAGATGTGTATAGTTAGTGAAATGCATGAAATATGATATCAACTAAGTATAGTCAATTCTCTAAATCGACTTTGACAATTTTGCAATTACAAACATTCGATCATGTCAAAATGCTATTGTTAAAGTCATTTTGACAGCATTTTTGACATAATTTATAATATCGGGATCGATTTAGGGTTTTTACTATAGTGATTGATTATATTTGGTTTTTATCGATTAGTCAATGTTTAGAGTTTTTTTTAGTAAATTAGACCGTTCAGACGGTTATTTTCGTATAAGGTCCTGTTTCGATCGAGGCCTAAGATAGATGTATCCTAATGTCTAAAAACAGTTATTGTATTGCTCCTAAATCCTGAATGTACAAATCACCTATAGAGAAATCAGCTAGTTTATTTTAGGATGTGTAGTTACGGTGGTGAAATATCATTAGACCGGGCAAGGGAATTATTGCACAAGTACTAAATTTATATTATTTTTATAGTCAAAGAAAATTTGAGAAATTCAATAGAAACTAATTTTACAAAACACATTTAATGTCTATTGTTACACTTTTATAAAATCAAAACTTTTTTTAGATAAATTAGAGAATTAGTTCGGCACCGTTTTGCTTAAAAGTTACAAGAAAACCCGTTGACCACAAATCTCCGACATAATAATATGGGTTCGTCACCCGTCCCATAGCAATATAATTTGAGATTTGATGTTACACAAAGAAAAGCCAATTATTTATAAAACCTTTGACTATAATAAATGCATTTATCTCATCATATTGCCCTCAGCCCGTC
Source organism: Hemistola chrysoprasaria (assembly GCA_947063395.1). NCBI lineage: Eukaryota > Metazoa > Arthropoda > Insecta > Lepidoptera > Geometridae > Hemistola > Hemistola chrysoprasaria. The sequence goes on along the minus strand of OX346731.1, from coordinate 7,828,563 downwards.
TATGTAGCAAGACTGGAAAATGGTTCTCTTTATTTATTTACACTGTTGTCACAGCTTCACTCGATGTAGTCAATGTTTGAAGCGAATTTTAGAGTTTGGATTAGTTACAATAGTATTTAGTGTGATTTTGCTTGAGATATTAGAAAACCGGTGAAAGCGTATATTGTGCAAATAAAGCCAAAAAAGGTATCGAAAATATTACCATCAGTTTTATACCACAACGTCCTCAAACTTGCTTCAATGTCAACACTTAACAAATTAATTTATTAATGTGGATCAATCTTAGAGCTTTATCGAATTTGATAATAATTTACGGACTATTTATATAAAAATGGTAAGTAAACTGATAAAAAAAAATTGATGTGGTAGATATTCCTAATTCACTGTTTAGATAGTATCCGGCAAATGTAGTTGATTTTTATCTATTTTAAATGACGCTAGATGTGTAGGGAAACCTTTGCCGATAGGTGAAGTAATATAGGATAGTTACGGCCCTAAAGCTTTTAGAAAGAGTCTATAAATAAATGTTTAACATGTTGAAAATAATCCTCGTTATGAACAAAGGTATTTTACCATGATAATTGATGTGTCAGTCCTTTAGGAAACACGGTGATGGTTTAGCGTAAGACCTAAGTCTATAGGTTCTTGCTAATTTTGAATCGGCCTTAAAAACGTTGAGGCCAGTTATGTTAGCTCGGCGTAAAGCACGTAACTTGCATGTGTGTATAAAATACTCTGAATTTTAATCACTTTTGATACTACAGTGTCAGTTAAGGCTATTATGGGAAGTTTTTAATTAGTTGCAAATGATGGATAGTATTTTATAGTGGAATGAATGTGGACAATAAACGTTGCGTTTAATTATTCTCTTGTGATATAGTAAGCCAGTCGCCCGAACGGCGTCGACAACCGTCGGCCGAGTACGTTTTTATTCTTACTCTATTAGATTAAGTTTAACATCGCTTGCATCGGTTTTGCCGTAACAAACGGATTTGTTTTTTACTATTTGGTATTTAGTGGATTTAATATATTTTGAACCGTTGTTTAGTGTGCATAGTATACTAATATTTTTGCTAAAACAGTGCGGTATCTGTCCAGTTTACGGAATGGCATCATGAACGTTATACGCGAGGACCAATCTCGTTTTTGTACTCTTGAAATACAGGATTTGTTTTGCCAGTTCCTCTTTAAATGTAAGTGAGAGTTTCTATAAATATTTTTTTAGAGTTGTAAGTGTTGGTGATTTATACGCGTGCCGGTGTATCAAGAATTACGCGGTGTGAGCCCGGAATTAATGTTTATTTTTCTCATCCGGATATGAAATGCCATTCATTGAATTTGTTATAGTTTATATCGAATAAATAGTTTTTAATTGTGGTGCTACACACTATTTTGTCGACACCAATATATTTTGTATCGTTTAAGTGTTAAGTGACAGTTTAATATATTGCGTTGGACATATTATTATAACGTAACGAATGTATTGGGATCGTATCGAATCGTTGTTTGTTTTTGTATGTTTTTGTAATGAAATCTCACTACATTTAGTCCAATTTTTTTTGCAATTTGAAATGCAATGGGTAATGTTATGTAATCAGTGTATTAATTGATAGCATTTTCACAAGTGTTTTTATTTTCCTAAATTGTTTCCTAATTAAATAGCTCAAATGTATTCTCTTAAAAATATGAACTGTTTGAATTTTATGGTAAAACATTATGGAATATGCATTACGAAATACAAATATTACAAGTTGTTTCAGTACGTTCATATATTTAGCTAGCAATTTATGATTTGATTAGCATTTTTACACTGCCACTACCCATAACGTGTTAATTGCATTACATTATTATCATTGTTTCTTGTTATTTTTTTTTTGTTGTTTTTGCCACGCTTCGTAGGCGTGTATGGAGTATGGAAATATGAACATTTAATGTGGATGTATGAGCGCTAGTCCTTATCTCAATGTAACTTTTGATCTGTCCGTGTTATATGAAGATAGGTGTCTTTAATATATCAACTTTGAGGTAATGTTTCGATGCTTACTTAAATTTTTGAAGACCTGTTTTTAAATTGCCAAAAATATCTTTTATCGACTGATCCAACTAAAAACGTACTAAAATATCAAGACTAATTTAAATTTTAGAGAAATAGAACAAAAAACGAAGCAATTTAAATCATTTTAATCATTTAAATATATCAAGTTTAAAGACTAGTCTTTAAACTTGATATATTTAAATGAACTCAATTCAATTCTATTAAAATGTCAAAATAAATTATTAGATCGTCCAGTTTAAAGATGCACTCAGTTGAAATGAAACCTTGTCGTCTTGCTTTGTTCAATCGGGAAGGGTAAATTTTTCTTGTGTATGTGTTCTGTGAAATTTTTAGACTGGAAACATTTCTACACTAATTAGTATTATTTTATGTCTGAACTGATTAAATTGAATGTAAGAAATATTTATTAATTAACAAGTAAGCATTGAAACAACTCAAAACATTACAAAATACTGTCTGTGGTGATTATCGAATTTTATGAGCTTAAATTGTATTTGTAATAACTTCCGATGTACGCTATCGGTGTTTGAATGTGTGCTGTATTAAATGTATGAATAATGCACGTCTTTAAAATATATTAAATTTTTGTCTTTGTTTTATAACATATTATAGTGTAATTGTCTCTAAAAGCTTCAGCACAAAATCCATATTTTGCCTAAATACAAAAACACATATGATAAACAAATATTTTGACCTACTTACAAAAATTGCCATAATGATTATGGCCATGTTCAAAATTACTCAATAGCACAATCATTCCGAATTGAGCACAAAACATCAAATTTCATTTTTCTCAAAATGCTGTCATATTTTTGTATTTTTATAGAAGAGACGTGCATTATGATACTACACCGAAATATGCAGGGTGTTCCTTTAAACAGTCTTACATTTACTTCACGGTTTCTGGCAGAGTGGCGGTACCTAAAAAGTCAAATGAATTAATAATAGAATGTTAACTCTACTCGTACACTGCTACTCGTTTCAAAATTAAATTATTGTTCAACTTTTGAGTATGTAAAGGTGTAGGAAACATTTAGGGGGCGTGCTTCAACCGTCAAACTAAACTACTTTTAATAAAATGAATTTCAAGATTGGCCAAAATACTCGACTTCTTACAAGCTGACCGATCAGATGGATACTTCCTGTTGGTCCCCACAATCATTTCTTCATTTGATTCTGAATGGGAAGTCGAACTTTTTTTATAATTTGGAAACTTTTTTTTTCTACTTTAGTTTGACGGGTACAAGCACCCTCTTACAGTAATAATTTTACCACATTTTTTAATACCTACTAGTCTATGACTTTTTTATGCTTAAAGTTTAGGTACTCATGGTGGAACTTTCGTTCCTTTTTGACAACTTTTATCTGTATAAGAGTGTTTAAGCTAACACCCGCATAAATAAAGAAGCTAATAGTAAAATAAGAAGCCAAGTTAGCAGCATTGGACCAAGGATTTAATATAAGTGTAGCACATTCACTTATGCTGAAACTGCATTTTTAATATATTTAAGGTGGAAGCAAACTGAAATTTTCATAGATTTAAGGTTAGTATGATAATTTTCATGGACTATTAAAATTGTAGCTTTCAATGTCTGTATCGTAAATAGTGAAATTAAGTTGATTACGGAATTTCAGTATATTAAAGAAAATACAGGTGTCTTACCTAAAGTGTCACGTGCGTTATTAATTGTTATACAGCTTTAAACATCATCACAAATCGCACGTTAAGACACCAATCCAATAGCTACCATTTTTAAAACGAATTATTATGATGATAATAAAAGATTTTGCTTCCACCTTTGAAAAGTGTAAAAAAAAATATTTTGACGATATCTGTCTTCGTTAGAATCAGTGTGTATACTAAATGTCTTTGTGATTGTGTAAAAAAAGGTGTAGTAATAAAAGCGTGTATAATTTATCCATAACCAGAAAAGTTCACGAGTCATATTTCCAAAATTAAGCTAAAAACAAGATAAAATGCTATTTTAATGTTAATATTAAAAAAGAGATATAACACTATTTGTTTATTATTGGGCAAAGTGCCTTTGAAAAAGACTATAGCATTCTACAGCTTTGCGTCACCTCGACCAAGCTCTCAGATATATTTCACAAAATTAGATCATATTTTTATATTTTCTACGGCCGTAAATATTACTACACATTTTTTAACATGTTATGTGTTAGAAACGCGGCATGGTGACAATTAAACAGACTGATTTAGGGCAGGATTATAATATTATAATGAAATGGATGGTTATTGCGTGTCACCGGTTGCACTTCTGCTCTTGTGCAGTATTAATATGTGGGTAGTTGTGTAAAAAAATACCATCAAATAAGATGAGTTTTTTTTAAATTGGAAAGTTTATTCTATATTGCCATGACAAAAAAGGGCATTTAATATAAAAAATTAAAATAATTTAATTACATTTTTAAATTAGAGATTTAACAACTAATATCTCAGGGTGACAGGCGCAGTGCAGTGCCGCGCAGAAGTTTTGGGTGGCACTGCGTCTGATATGGGCAATCATGATGCTTACCATCAGGCACCTGATTCGCTCGTCTTGTCAATCACTATCATAAAAAAAATTAAAAAAAAATCATTAATGTCATTTTTTAAATATACTACTATATTATTAAATATAGATTTATTTTTTATTAATATACTTATATATCAAATATCCACTACAATGTAATTAATTTTAGTCGTAATTATTTTTTTCAATGATAAAACGCTTCTCAAAATGTCGCTTATAATTTTGCCAGAATCTTAAAAAATTGAAAACAAACTTTTTTGTTATAAAAATACCCCCAAATTCATCGGTCGTACGTCGGAGATTATGTCAATTTTTTTTCTGTGGAAGTCTTCAAAGCTTTTTAGACCTCTACATTTGTATCGTATTATTATATCAATAAAATCTTGATATCGGTTTATACATTTGAGTGTACTTTAATCTTAAAAATAACCATCACAAACAAGAAACCCTAAAATTAATAAGACTCAGCAGTAGGCGATCTCCTCCAGATCCATCTCTTCATGCAAATAGAATAACGTAAGAATTTGGTAGTACAAATATTTTTACACAACTACCCTCAAAACTAAAGTAGCATATTAATCCATTAGACGTATCGGTGTTATGAATCTAGTTCACAATTTTATGAAATATAATATTATGACTAGTATAATGCCAACTCAGGTTCATATGTTGTGAAATATAAGTGTTAAATGTTGTATATCATATTATTTACTACATAATGTAGAATGAGCTAGGGCAGTCTTAATTTTTTTCTTACTAATATTTTGTTACTGTTTTGGCACTGTATTAATTACCTTCTGACAAAAAATATATAATGAAATAAATGTGCAGTTTTATTTTGAAAATACAATATGTTAATGCATCTACCCGTCAAACTGAACAATTCAAAATAAATCGCGAAGTCTTAATAAATCGGAAAGTCTACATTTTTAGGCGAAGGTAACAACTCGACTTCCCATACATAATGGCTAAGCTGATCGGCAAATTTGTATGGATAATCAAAGCGTTTGCAAGTTGTTGAGATTGATGAATAGAGCACCTCCTTAAGTACACCTACACCTTTATGTAACACGCCGTGGTCCTTTAAATAGATCTCCATTTTATTTTGGTTGGTAGGTTAGGTTCATTAAATAAAGTCCTAACCTGTTTAAAAAGGTTAAATTCAAAGGGCTAATAAATTAATTGATGGCCGCTTTAACTTACATTTATGTCACATTATGGCCAAATCCATTATGGCCATCTCACCAATCATATTTAGCCGAAATGAAATTTTATATCATATTTACATCAATAAAACTCAAAAAACAGTAACATTAATTTATTTACATAACATTTTTTTTAATAACCCTTTCCCATTGACAGATCGATTTGATTCGCTGCACACATTTAGTATCACTATAAATCAAATATGGTCGCCACAAAATGGCGGATTGCTTACTTTTATTTCACAATACGGGTATCAAATAGAAGGGCTCGACTAGTAAAATACAGTAAGAAAAACCGTTTAAAAATTTAATTTATTTTACTTAATACTTTAACACATAATTATTCGCAACAAATTCACTCAAACTTCATAACAACTTTCCCCAACTTTCCTTTAGGCACGTCAATAGACGCCAAGGTATCAGTGACGATGCCAGTCGCAACTGTAACATTGTTCTCTCTGATAGTGAAAGGTTGTCCTAACGTCATCACCATGTCTTGTAGGAGAGTTAGATAAACTTCTCCGTGGTCGCCTGGCATCATCATTTGCATTGTTGGCTCTGAAAAAATAAGTTTATTGAGTAATAGTAGATTGTTACACGAGGGGCTAAAGAGTTAGCGAGTGAGTAAATAGAACATAACATAAATTCACGCCTTTTTCCCAAAGGGGTAGGCAGAGGTGTACCCAGGACTCAGTCCCATAGTAGATACACCCACATTTCGCCAGTATGTTATTGGTCCCATGTAATAGGGGGCGAGCCTATTGCCATCTACCGGGCACAGTTCCAGACTCCAGGCAGTTATTGAGATATTTCCTAATGGAAAAATCCAATATTTAAACACTGCCTGACCTGGGGATCGAACCCGGGACCTCTTGATTGGCAGTCGAGCATACGCCCTCTACGCCACCGAGGCAGTAAATAGAAACCGAGTTATAATGGGTTTTAGCGCCGAGTGTTACACTTCTACTTGTCACTAATATTGTGAGAAGCAAAATTATGAATTTCATCAAAACATTTTGGTTAATATCTTATACTTTTTTTCTGTAGTGGTAGGCCTCTTTAGCAGGGGGCCGCCTGGGGAAGTACCACACCTTTGCCAGTTATTCATCCGCCAAGCAGTCATGTGCAAACATTACTGTGTTCCGGTATGAAGGGCAATGTTACCAGCGAAATTACTGGGCATGATGAGATTCAACAACTCATATCTCAGGGTGATAGGCGCAGTGCAGTGCCGCGCAGAATTTTGAATTTTAAAACACTGGGTGTCACTGTGTCTGATATGGGCAATCATGATGCTTACCATCAGGCACCTGATGAGCTCGTCTTGTCACTCACTATCATAAAAAAAAAAAAAAAAAAAAAAAAAACGTGCGAAACCAAAAAATGTAATGAGGCAAGAGTGAAAAAAAAAATTTTCGCTCGTGCTCAGATCTAAACCCCAGGCTGTCATTGAGAAAAATCGAATACTTTTTGCCTGATCTGTCAATAGCGCTTGCGAACCACTTCGCCATCGAATCAGTCAACCAAATGTTTTGATCGGGATTTAAACCACGCACCCTCCGCACCATTCCGCGTGGTGGGCACTCTACCACTTGAGCTACCGTGGAGACACTAGTCATCGGCGAGATTTTTTTTTTATCAAACGATTAGACCGTTTAGTCAATAAAAATATAATTGATTGAATTTGGCGTTACTTTTCGGAACTCCATTGCAAACTCCTAGAACAAGAATATTTAGTTTTTAGTTTCGATTTTTAGTGTCTTATTTTTTGTTTATAATACCTAATAGCATTTCCTCTTTGCATGCAATTTTGCAGCGAGAGGGCGGTGCACTGTGCATGTTGTTTTTGACACTAAAAGTCGGAAATAACAACTAAATATTCTTGTTCTAGGAGTTTTTAATAAAAATATAACCAAATGTCAGTTCAAAAGTCTTACCTAGATCAATTCTACAAGCAATATTCCAAGTCCCACTGAACATCTGTTGAGAATATTTAGAGAATATCGGTTTCTTCCGTCCCCCCTCGCTCCTCGTCAAGAAATATATCTTTGCCTTATAATGGTTGGACATTTGGAAGCTTTTCGTAGCGCAGAGTAACATCCCAGTTTCAACTGATTTCATCTTCATACCGCGGAGTAGTACGCCTACGTTGTCACCCGCTAAGGCCTGAAGCATGATAGAAAATTACAAATTATATGCTTATACAAATAATATACCTATATAATATAATATGGGACAACTTCCACACACGGTCATCAGTGGGACTATTGGCGTTCATCATAATCACCAGTCGTTATCAGGCTTAAGTCTTTGTGTTCTGTGGTTTGAATTAGTTATAAAGACGTTTTACCTTTCTAATAAGACTGTGCACTGTCAAATTTGGAGAGAAAAGGAAAAGGATAGACACTGAGTGTAGTTAAATGTCGAATCAAGATAATAGTCACTAAAGTGATAGTCACCGAGAACGCCAGCCAGTGGGGCTACCACTGGTCCCAAACTAGGCCGAGCCTATACAGGTCGCGTCACCGATAGCACTCGGCAAAAGTGGAGGGGTGCTGTGCGCAAGTATATTATATTTATTCATTTTGTTACCTATATAGAGTAACCTATACAATCATTGGCACCTAATGGTGACAGATGTCATTCAATATTGAATATTTTCAATAATGCGATAATAGTTTTAAATATACTCATGTCATTTGATTTGTTGATTATTGGTGATAAATTAAATAAAAAATTCCAGTTCGAATATTATTAATATGTATTCAAAATCGACATTTTTAGCAGCAGTGGTCAAAAAGTACAATCATTGGCACTCAAGTACAATCATTGGCACTAATAAAAATTTTTTTTTGCTTTATTCTGATTATTTCCTCGTCTCTGATTGGATTTATGTCTGCAGATTTAAGAATTTGTCAATTATTATGGTATACAGGATTTTATTTAAATGGGTATTTAGGGCGTTCTCCGAAACTACCGGGAATTTCGAAAAAACAACTTACGTGACCGATTTCAATAGTAACTAAAACATCATAATCAAAATTTTAAACGGTTTTATTAAACTTGATCTGTTTGTTGTGGCTTTTTTGTTTGTTTCTTAATAATTCAATTTTACCTATTTTTACTGTTGACTGATTTATCTGATATTAAGTACAAATTTTTAGTTCTAATTAGAATACAATTGAATATATTTGGTGTCATTATATATTCAAGATGGCGGCCGCCACAAAATGGCGGATTATTTACGTATTTCAAAGTCCCCGAAATACGGGTATTAAATGAATAGCATTGATTAGAAAAACACCGAGTTAATTCACGAAATAAAAATAAACACTTCATTGCAGATTTCAATACAATCATCTAGTCAAAAAATATTTTTTTAACTAGGTAGATAGGTGAATAATGGCTAGAGGTAGAAGTGTAATAAGGAAACACTACCCAGACGTAATAATTTACTAATCCGTATCCAAAACAAAAGCTTTTTTTACGGTAAGCTTGCAGTTGATAAACTGACCACGACCTCTTTCATTGTATGGGGTAACAGTTTTCGAACGGTATATGTAATTAAAATTTGACCGCAAGGCTTCGCTTAGCTTCGACCGTGTTGACCCTTTTAAAAATCACATTAGATCCTGGCCCCGTTTCATTTTATTACGTATAAGGTTCCATACCTCAAAGGAAAAAGGGGTATGGGTATGGGGTATGGTAAAGGGTATGAAGTGTCAATTAATATCTAATACCTAGGTTGTCTGCAATGGCTGCCGTGTCTGCCTTTGAGCTAAGCAAAAATAAAATTTTGATATGTACGCAAACATAGGTACGGCGATTAAATATAAAGTAGGATGTGGGTTCTTCGATCCTTAGCTAAATTTAATCATAACTTATTATTTCAGCTCGGTATTGAACCCTACATTAATCAGAAATAGGTAGGCATGCCACCCTGATAATTATTAATTTATTATTTACGTATGCATTTGCGGTCTTTTTTACCTAAAATACTTTACATTGGTTATCAGTAAATCCTATTCCAACGAAAGAAATACACAAAAATGGCCAATATTATGCCAAGGTACAATCATTGGCACATGCCACGGTATAATCATTGGCACTGCCAATGATTGGATTTGATCGATAATATATTATGTTAAATCCATGCGATATAAATTCCATTACAATGTAAATGAATTTCAACACAAAATAAGTCGCATTTTAAAAAACATTTAAAAAGTACAATGATTGGCATAGGTGCCAATGACTACACCGTCATAGAGTTCATAGTGCAATTATTGGCATATCAAAAACTGGCAAAGTAATCATTGAATTGCAAATCTTACACAAATATCCCAAATTATGCACCTTCTCTTACGTAAAAATTACAAACATTAAACAAAACTTGCATAAATTTAATTATTTTAACGCAGTTTTCTTTTCTACATATCAAACTTTTTTCATATCATCAGCAGCAATGGCGCGCAAATTTATGAAAAAAATAAATCCCGCCAATTTAATTGTCAATGTCACTTACAATTTGGTTTTGGCAGACGCTAAATTTAAAATACTATTTAGGAAAAAATATTAAAAATGGCTGCAGTCGTGTTGTGTTATAATATTACGATTCAAAGTTGAAAGTGCCAATGATTGGGGGGGTGCTAACAATACTACCGGTTACCCTACATAAAATATTTTTAAGTTTTCTTCGAAATTATTGTAACTTCGGGATTGTTAATGGGCAACCGTTCTGTCGAAGCATAAATAAACAAATAAATAATTATTAAAGAGTTTCTTTTAGTAACTACCTAATTTGTCAATTAGGATTTGTCTATTATTAATAAATTGAACTTGTTTTAAATTTTGAATCAAAAGGACACGTCAAATTATATGGTACTTTATTCCGAGAGAGTAATGGACTCAGAATAACACGTCTTTTCGTGATATGTAAATTTAAAATTAAATAATAAAATGGAGTCTTCATCCGCATCTAGACTGTGTTCATTATCCGAGCAGTTATCGCTCACACACCACTACTACGTATGCTTGCGACTGTACGCAGGACACTAGAGACGCGTGAAGAAGGTAAGATGGGTTAAAGACAACCGAGCGACCAATGCAGCGCCTCTCCCGTCGCACCTCATTCCTGTTACCAAACAGATCTAAAAATTGATTTCTGCGCATTCTTTGGTAACCAGAAGACTGATATACATACTTATATACGCTTATAACACCCAGGCACAGATCAAACTGACATGCTCATGCACACAAATGTTTGACCTGGCCGGGGATCGAACCCAGAACCTGCGGCTCAGAAGGCAGGGGCACTACCGGCTGAGCCAACCGGCCGGTCAACATATTACGAAATACCCACCTCTGAGACACTATTCTTAAATATCTGTATATCAGACAGGGTAGTCTTAATATTAAAACCGAATCCCATCAAATCCGCTTCATCATTTCTCCTCATAACCCCCCTTTTTATAGTACCAACGACTACGGTCCCTCTACCTGGTACTGTAAACGCATTGTCTATGGGCATTAGGAATGGGGACGTAATGTCTCTGACTATAGGAGGGACATGGGTATCTATGGCTTCTAGAAGTGTTCTTATCGATGGTGCTCCTGAAAAATAGGTAAAGTTTAACTTTAAATAAATTATTAAATTGAAAGAGGACCTCTTAGCAGTTTGACACAATCCTATGTCAAAATTTACTAAATCGATGTTTTGTATTCTCCTGTTTCCTCCGAATACAGCAAACCTATTTGATATATTTAATATTTATATCCTGATATTTTAAATCATCATTTGATTTTTTGTTTATAAACTCTACATTTTTTTGGTAGTGAATATCCAATCACGTGATTAAAACTGGGATTTTTGGAAGTTCACTATGGAAAAACCAAGGGGTTATAAGAAAAATTAATATGACAAGGACATAGGTTACTTCACTATAAAAATATCAGGATGTAAATTTATAGAATGGGTTTATTATATTCGGAGGAAACAGGGGAATACAAAACATCAGAACACAGAATTGTGTATAATTCCTCGAAGGCCATGTACGGTCTTAAGGCATACTCTTGGTAAGTATGCTTAGTGTAAGGTTCCATACCTAGATACTGAAAACATGTTAGTAATTGCAATATATTTTTTGGAAATTTTACGGTTTTGGGATTTTTTCTTTTAGGTACCTTCTTGCCAAATTTCGTGATGTTGGCCAACGAGAAGTACCCTAGAAATTTTCAGTCCGTTGCGCAGTTTATTTTTTTGATAGTGAGTGACAAGACGAGCAAATCAGGTGCCTGATGGTAAGCATCATGATTGCCAATATCAGACACAGTGCCACCAAGTGTTTTAAAATTCAAAATTCTGCGCGGCACTGTACTGCGCCTATCACCCTGAGATATGAGTTGTTGAATCTCATCATGCCCAGTAATTTCGCTAGTAACATTGCCCTTCATACTGTAACATAGTGATGTTTGCACATTACTGCTTGGCGGATGAATAACTGGCAAAGTTGTGGTACTTCCCCAGGCGGCCCCCTGCAAAAGAGGCCTACCACTACATAAAAAGTATGGAAATATGCGGTAAAACGGCCGTATTTTTTGATTGCGTTGACTTACAAGTTATTTTTTTTACAATATACATGAGTTTCAACTAGCTAGCAAACAAGTGATAACAAACCTAGTTGACTTTCGTCTCCATTCAGCGCTTTCAATGCGGATCCATAGACAATGGGCGCAGTTTCACCGTCATAACCGAAATCTGTGAGAAGTTCTCGCATTTCTATCTCTACTAATTCTAACAGCTGAAAATTGATAATAATAATAATTTGAATATATACTCTAACAGAACGGGATATCCCAATTACACTGCTCGAGTCATTTCACTATTCACATGGGTTAGTGGACAACCCATATTGTCAGAGTTTCAGGTCGACAAGATTCCTACGCAGCCTCCGACATGACCTTACGACTGCCCCCTACATATCTTATAGGAAACTACTGGGACCTACAGTTTAACGTGACAACCGAAACACGGTAGCGTCTAGGTGAAAAGTCCACGGGCTCTAGGGACTCCGGATTTAAAATATCTATAATATATTTCGGAAATTACATCTTCAGACCACGACGCTACATCTTCAGATACCGCACTCCACATTTCGAACAACAGCTTAGCAAATGCAGCAATTTTCAAATTGTAGTGTGCGTAAAGTAAAAACAGTTCGCAAGGAGCGCGTAAAAAATTGTGTCGGCTCAGGCTCGGGTACGCTAATTCAGCGTAGTTTAAGATGCCGAATTTGACAAGTAGGTATGACAGTGGTATCTAGTCGGAGCACGCGCGGAGATCTGTCAGTCATCTATGCAATCACACTTTCTACTAATATTATAAATGCGAAAGTTTGTGAGGATGGATGGATGTTTGTTACTCTTTCACGCCAAAACTACTGAACCGATTGGGCCGTTCTACGCAAATAGACCCTGGAACAAATATGGTAGGCAATGTACCTTACTTTTCGAGTGAAATGGCGGGGCGGGACTAGAAAATCAATAAATAGATATATTACCTCGTTATCAACCAAATCAGCTTTGTTAATATAAATAAGTATATGTTTGATGCCAACTTGTTTTGCTAGCAGTAGGTGCTCTCTAGTTTGGGGCATTGGTCCGTCATTTGCTGCTACCACTGTAAATATCATGCAAGGTAAATAAACAAGTACTTAAGTGTAAATTTAAGGACTTCATAAGAAATGATTCATCATCTCAGCCGTTAGTAATCCACTACTGAATACAGGCCTCCCCCATAAAGGGGGGCTTTGCCAATACTCGACACGCTTGGCAGGCGGGTTGTCGAGCGCAGTTCGATGGTTTGTTGCAGAGGACGCTGCTGCCCGTCCTCTGGATCTGTTAACCCTTAGCCGGTTCTCACGACAACCACGGGTAGAGAGGGTGGAGCACTATTTTAAAGCCAGGTAACTCCACGACAAGAACTGATTATATGATGAAGTTTAAAGTAGATAGATAGATAAAATCACGCCTTTTTCCCGAAGGGGTAGGTGTACCGGCGGTGGACCCGGGGGCGTGGGAGCTCGACTGCCGATCATGAGGTCCCGGGTTGATCCCCAGTTCAGGCAAATTTAAAGGATTTATCCATTAGGAATTATCTCAATAACTGCCTGGAGTCTGGAATTGTGCCCGGTAGATGGCAATAAGCTCGTCCTCTATTACAGGTCGCGTCACGGTTTAATAGCGTTGACCTAGAATGCGCATTAATCGATTTTTAGATCTGTTCGGACTTTTTAGACCAATACACCTGCGCAAAGCCCCCCTCCACTATTGGCGAGCGCTATTAAACCGCGACGCGACCTGTACATGGGACCAATAACACACTGGCGAAATGTGGGTGTTCCTATATGGGACTGATTCCTGGGTACCTCTGCCTACCCCTTCGGGAAAAATCCGTGATTGTATGTTATGTTAAAGGGTTTTTACAATTGTGAACTTTCTGAGCTTCTACACGTCGGTAACTAGCACGCACACTACTGTTCTGTTATACACACATGTATATTGTAGCCCTAATTGACTTTTGACTAGTTTGATGATAATCACCTAGTATAGCGGCATCCATCTGTGAAGCCCCAGATATCATGTTCCTGATATAATCAGCATGTCCCGGGCAATCTGTGTGTGCATAGTGCCTCATTTTGGTGCTGTAGCCTACATGAGCTGCATTTATTGTTATACCTACAATAAAACAGGTTATTTAAATAATACAAATAACTTTGACTCAATATATATAATAATAGAATTCCTAAGAAAAAAGAAAATTTTCTGTGGTTACAATAAAATGCATCCTACAGACTACAGACCCACACTAAGATCCTTAACTCTGGCCTACAAAGTCCAGTCCACCCAGTTTAAAGTCCAGTGACATCTCTCCTAACCTTACTCGTAGCTGCTCATGTCAACATTGCCCTTCCCGTCGCCTTTATGGAGGTTGGCATTGATAATTATAGTGGGCTCATTCAGTGAGCTGCGAGTCATCGCCTGACGAAATATTTATGGATGGATCTCGATTGATGCTATCCATTACTTATTATATAATAAGTAATTAAGGAGCCAAACTTCCCTCTCGCTCGCACAAATCATAAGTTGTGTTTCTCAATCATACCATGTACGAGGGGAGGTCAAAAAGTTCGCGGAATGGAGGGTTTAGAGAGGGAAAGGGGTAGTTATTTTTACCTGTCGCTACTTGTTGACTCAATACAATTATAAATACTAAGTTTCAGCCCAATCGGTTCATAAACCTTTGAGATATCGCTGGATAAACAAGTCAATCGGGTAGAAAATATCAACTATGGAGAAAATTGAGTATCGTGCCGTGATTAAGTTTCTCACTAAGCAAGGAAAAACACCTCAGAACATTATGGAAGAAATGTCATCAGTTTACGGGGACTCCTGCCCTGGAAAAACAATGATTTACAAGTTGCATAGTCTTTTCAAGCAAGGCAGAGACTCAATTGAAGACGATCAGCGCTCAGGTCGGCCAATTGAAGCAACGTCCTCAGACATTGTTGAAAAAATTGAAAAACTTGTTCTAAAAGATGCACGCCTAAAGAAGAAACAAATCGCAGAGATGACTGGAGTATCATCTACGACCATTTTGAATATTCTCCATGACCATCTTGGCATGTCTAAGGTCAGTGCAAGATGGGTACCGAGAATGCTCACAGCGCTTCAAAAACAGCGGCGCGTCGAGTGTTCGCGCGAGTTTTTGGAGCTGTGTAGTGAAAACAGGGATGAATTTCTGAACCGAATTGTGACTGGAGATGAAACTTGGGTTCATCACTATGAACCTGAGTCGAAGCAGGAGTCAATGCAGTGGCACAAAAAAGGCGCAGCACCGCCCAAGAAGTTTAAGGTGTCACAATCGGCCGGAAAGATTATGGCTACAGTTTTTTGGGATTCCAAGGGGATTTTATTGATCGATTATAAAGATAAAGGTGTCAATATCACGGGGAAGTACTACGCTACACTACTGGAAAAATTAAAAGTAGCAATTAAAGAAAAGAGAAGGGGAAAATGGTCTCGAGGTGTGCTCCTTTTGCACGACAACGCACCCGTTCACAAGAGTCATGTTGCGATGGCTGCCTTACACAAGTGCGGCTTCGAAGCTTTAAACCACCCTCCCTATAGTCCAGATTTGGCCCCTTGTGATTATTATTTGTTCCCAAACATGAAAAAAGAGGTTCGTGGAAAGAAATTTACTGATGACGATGAAATGAAGTCGGCAATATCTGCTTATTTTGAAGGCCTTGACAAATCATTTTTTTTCGAAGGTATAAACAAATTATTTGAAAGGTCTGAAAAGTGTATTAGGGTTAATGGAGAATATATTGAAAAGGAAAAATAATTTCATGTTTAAATTCACCCCCCTTCCTTTTCATTCTGCGAACTTTTTGACCTCCCCTCGTATAATATATTCAAGAAAACTTAGTTTTGATGTCTTTTAATTTAACAGAAGAGATAAAATATTTCTTTTTTTGATCTAAATAATTTTATAGAAAAAAAAACGAAATATACTTAAAAACATCTATAGATAAACAAATGGAAAGAGCGATTTTGGAAATTCACATTTAGTGATTTTTTATCATGAATAATGTAAATTGCATGAGCAAATTGAAAGTTTGGCTCCTATAGGCGCATTAAACTAAAGAGTAATGATAAATAATATGGGATAACTTCCACACACATTGATCTGGTTCCAAACTAGGCTAGAAGCCTGTACTATGGTAACCAGATGACTGATATACATAGTTATATAAGCTTATAGCACCCAGACACAGATCAAACAGACATGTTCATGCACACAAATGTTTAAACTGGCCGGGGATCGAACCCGGGGCCTGCAGCACAAAAAGCAGAGTTACTACCATCTGAGCCAACGAGGCTGTCACTATGGCGGGGGCGGCTCATATGCAGTGTAAAGCATAAAAACGTTGTCATTATGTTGAGCCAAGGGCACATAACTTTTTACCTCATATAGATCATCATAATAATATATGGACCAAATATCCAATAACTGCGTCAGTGGCGTAGTGAGCGCAAGCTTGACTGCTGATCAGGAGGTCCCAGGTCTGATCCCCAGGTCAGACAGTGTTAAATTTTAATTTTTCCATTAGGAATTATCACAATAACTGCATGGAGTCTTGAATTCTGTGTCCGGTAAATGGCAATAGGTTTCCTCCCTATTGGGAAAAATAACATACTAACAAATTCACCTCACATCTGCCTACCCCTTCGGGAAAAAGGCGTGATTGTATGTTATGTTATCAAATAAAACTAAACCAACCTCTAGATTTCTCCTCTGGCGCCTTGTCAATTTCATCATAGGAAATAAAGTTCGCCAAACCATCTTTGGATAGGACTTTTGTAATAGCAGCCGTCAGTGTGGTTTTCCCGTGGTCTACGTGCCCTATAGTGCCTATATTACAATGCTTTTTCTCCAAAAACTCTTCCTGGGGCTTGCTACTAAAGTTCTTGCATTCCACTTGAAATATACTGAATAATAACCTCTTGTTTGATAGGTTGTGAAGTTTTATGGAAGGATTTCGAGTAATTCTACAGAATAAGGACCGAATTATTAGTCTTCCTGTCATTTTTGCGTAATTTTGATTTTTAATTTATTTTAGTATCCATTTTGAGGTTATTAAATTATCAGCTGATCAGCTGTTAAAGAAATTACAGATGTCAAATCCACAGAAAAGGAACGTCCACAGAATCACAGAACAAAAGGAACAGAATACTATTACTAAAGGGAACGTCCGATCATTGTCAGACAAATTATGCCTTGTATATGTGTTCTGTGAATTATGCTCGATGTCATAGGGATATTCGGGCTAGGTCCTAGGGATGCGGGATGTCCGTTAAAGAGAGTAATAATATTATACTAGAGTTAAACCAATATCCTTACTATTACAAAAAATACCAGTTTTTCTGTTCGGGTATATCAGGTTTTCATATCGATTTATGAATGTCACAAGCAGCGGACAATTAATTTCTCTCTATAATGACGTCTTAAATCACATTGATCACGCCGTGACTGTGGCTAAACCACAGAACACAATACCCTGGCTAAACTGACAGCAAAACCTATCGTTTAATTGACGCCTTAGCTACTTACAGAGTGTGAGACACAAAGATTCTACTTTGCGGTTGCAACCACAGAGTACATTTTGGTTGCGACTACACCGTCGGCCTAGTTATTTACCATCAATGACGTTGAATTACTTTCTTACTATTTACCATTAAACTTTTACTGTGCTCCGCAGTTTTACCCGCGTACTCTTCGTTCCCGTGGGAATATAAGGATGAAAATTCCAGGGTCTAAGCTATCTACATACCAAATTTCAGCTCAATCGGTTCAGTAGTTTAGGGTGAAAAGGGAACAAACATACACACAAAAAACAGCGCTAAATGACGGGGTCGAGATCACAGAAGTCGAGATAGAACACGCTTGCGTTTTGTTTACGTGTTACAAAGGTAACTCTTTTACGTTTCGCTGACTGAGATTAATTTATAATATTACCTAGTAGGATTATGCCTTGATCTTATAGGTACACCAAAATTTACATTACGCAAGAGATTATAGTCGCACGGCGAAAATAGTCGAAGACTTTCCCCTAATAAAAAAAAAACTTGCAATAATAAGTTTAACAAATATTTAATAAGATACCTGATGAATTACAAATTACTAACATAATTATTATTATTCACATAACTAGACTTATAATGCTATGCTCTAACATAATTCCAAACTATATGTATACGATATTTATTATTAAGCTACATAATCCATATATAATAATAAATTTAATTTAGCATTCGCAACATTATGAAATGTGTCAAGTAATAGTGTAATCAAATTAGACGAAAATCCACTGAAAATATGGAAAATCGATTAACCTTGTAAAGTTTGAAATAAATACCAATATTATGTTACAAAAAAAACTGATGATTTCTTTTTTCATTTAAAAAAATGTGAAGATTTTCACATGGACTATGGACCCGGTTTTACTGATTTTTCTCTAAATGTATTTATTTCAAACGTTTCAAGACTATTCGGATTTTAACATTTACATTGATATACTATGAAGAATAAATAATTAATATTTTATTACATAACGTCACGCCTTTTAACCGAAGGGTTAGGCAGCAGTGTACACACCAAAATTTGGGGTAACATACTTTGCCAGTTGTTTTTACATACTTACATACATACAGTCAAACCTTGTTCCCGTTAGGATAGGCAGACTATTTCTCTCCACTTGTTACTATCCTGACACACGGCTTTCGCTTATTCTATTTTCATGAAATTCTTCATAAATGCAGTAAAATAAAATAAAAGTAGTTAAATTGGATTTTTTACTGAAAGTATGTATTGTTATTTTCTAGTCTTCTAGTTATAGACTTTATTTTACGTAATTACATGTAGTATATTTTTTATCTTAAAAAATGTGGGTACTTCAAAAAGGTGTGTGACCAAGAGGGCGAATTTGCTTAGCACCGCGCCTTAATTAACTTAATTTCGCATTTCAATCCATTATTTCGTAAAATAATGTCACATAGGTCATTAAATAATAAAATCGACTTTTTTAGGAAAGGCTTATAATAAAGTAAATCAGTACATAGAGAACAAAGATGCCTGGAAACTTCTGCATAGCCACCACGCTGCACCTTCCAAACAAACGAATGTAACCAAACCAAATATTGCAAAACTCGCAGTAGAATAAAAATTTAACCCTACAAGTTTCTTGTGCGTTCTTCTTTTAGAGGTATCTTTCCAAACGCGCGGTAGATTATTACTAGTTATTGATGATTAAAAATGTCTTTAAATAAATTCTATTTAAATAAGTTTGAATTGAGTTTGAATGTCACAAACGGAAAGGTCAGACCATACAGATCATAATCAGATCATCAGACATACTGAGTCCTGGGTACACCTCTGCCTACCCCTTCGGGAAAAAGGCGTGAATGTATGTTGTTATATGTATATTATTATAACAAAACTAACAATTTTCATATTACTTAACATAACAGCATATTATCACACATTCACGCCTTTTCCCCGAAGGGGTAGGCAGAGTTGTACCCAAGACTCAGTCCCATAGACCCACACCCACCTTTCGCCAGTATGTTATTGCGGTCTCATGTAAAAGGGGGCGAGCTAATTGCCATCTACCTGGCACAATTCCAGACTCCGTTATTGAGATAAAACTGGAATATTTAACACTGCCTGACCTGGGGATGGAACCGAGGACCTCATGTTCGGCAGTCGAGCTTGCGTCTACTACGCCACGGAGGCAGACAGCTCTATCCTAATCCTAATATATACTATTATAAAGGCGAAAGTTTGTAAGTATGGATGTATGTATGGATGTTTGTTACTCTTTCACGCCAAAACTGAACCGATTGGGCTGAAATTTGGTACGTAAGTAGCTTAGACCCTGGAATAACACATAGGGTACTTTTTATCCCGATATTCCCACGGGAACGAAGACTACGCGGGTGAAACCGCGGGTCACAGCTAGTATGATATAATATTAGTAATATTAATGTCATATTAAATTTTCCTTGACTTTGTATAGATTTCCAAGTCGAAGCTCATGCCAAGTCAAAACTCTGCCCAAGTCAAAACTCTTTGTCCACTGTACTGGTTCGTTATATGAACGTTAGTGGCAAAAAATATTCTTTGTTAAATGTATGCCACCTTTCCCACTAGACCGTTTCGTGACCGTCGTGTCGTGCCCGGCGCGTTAGCTCCCCGATTGATTGATTCTTGCTTAGGTATCAAGCTATATTTCACAATATACATTGTAAATTGCAGTATTTTCTTACAGCCGTCCTATATATTATATGGACGTAAGGACATTTTCATTGCTTCAATATCCTGTAGTGTAACGTGAATTCCCCATTTGACTTCCAAAAGAAATGTCGAACCGTTCTCAGATCCATATTTGGATCGAGCACCTGAAAATAAATAAATAAATTTGTTAAAAAACAAATAAATTAAATAAATTGTTTATTTAAATTGGTTTCTAACAAAATTGTGAACATTACAAGGAAACAATTATCTTTACTTTTTATGAAGGAATTCTCAAATTTGTTTTGGCTGTTAGAATAAAATATGTTAAAATTAAATATTTTAAGGTTCCGTTCCTCAAATGGAAAAAGGAACACTTTTAGAGTAATTTTGTTGCCTGTCTGTGCAATAGTTCCACAGCACAGTAGTTCAACCTTATCATCCTGTCTGTCAGCGCTGTGTTCATGAGTGCTTACCGTCTGACGGCTGGATTCATTGCTATCACCCCTGTATACTATCTTCCTACATGTTCAATAGATTACCTGATCACAGCACAGTAGTTCAACCTTATCGTCTTGTCCGTCAGCGCTGTCTTCATGAGCGCTTCCCTTCTGACTACTGGATCCGTTGCTATCACCCCCGCATACTATTTTCTCTACTACGTGTTCGGCTACCTTGCGGCATTGAATGAAGTCATTGGCTACTAGACGATCCTGGAAATTTGGGACAAATTCTGTAAAAAGTGCTGCTATTTCAAGTCAAATACGCAGGCAGTTCTCCGCAACTCGACGACAATGCGCCTATTTTGCGTGTGTAATATATATATATATATATATATATATATAATGTGCTGCTATTTTTACATTGTTATTTTTAATCTTAACATAAAAATATGAAAACGAGGCAGACCAAGCAAATGTTGGGCTGATGAGATCCAGGCAATGGCAGGCAATTTGTGGAATAAGACAGCGAAAAATTGATTTTATAGACAAGTTTTATAGTGGCCTTTGCCCTTTGGCAAAAGCCTCTACCAATTATCAATAATTTAAGATGAAAAAGCTTGTTTTTAGGGTTCCATACTTCAAAAAGAAAAAACGAACCCATAGAGGATTACTTTCTTGTCCATCTGTCTGTCTGACCATGAGTCAAGACCCTTTTTCTCGGGAACATGTTGAGGTGTCTAGTTGAAACTCATATCAACACACTAAAGTCATTTTATTGCACATTTCCATACTTTGTGCAACGGACTGAAAACCTCAAGGGTAATTCCCGTTGGAATCATGAAGTTAGCAATAAGCAAGATCTTATATCACAAGTAAAGAAATCAATTCCAGGACCGTAAACCTTTACAAAAAAAAAATTGTTTACCAACATGTTTGCCGTAGTTTTCAACCAGATGACGCTGAACGAGTTTTGTTTATGTATCTAGGTATGGAACCCTACAATAATCATACTTAGCAAGGTATGCATGCCTTAACAATTTTTTAATTAAAAATGCATGTAATACCCTTTTCTGCTTATCCTGTTTGTTTTGACAGTTGGAATGTGACAGCAAATAGAATGGCAGTTTATGCAGCTTCGGCGCGACCATTTCAATGGCCACGTCGACCACCCAAGATGGTACTGTTTCCATGAGCAAGTTGCCTTCCGTTTCACCACCCGCGTCTCCTACCTGAAATGTTGGAAATATCTTGTTACTTAGTTATATTTTACTGGTTCACCTATTGCCCTAAGATGTTACAAAAGTTGTAGGTAAATACTTAAGGTTAAACGTCACCCACACAAAATGAAAATACACGAGATATGACGAAATAGGGAATAAATTTCCACTCAATTGTTTGTGGTTGGCTCTGGATCTGGCCTTTATTTGCACGAAAACATATTTTGTTAAAGAAAACTGTGTGGTTTTTTTGCTATTTAAAAAACATGACAATCTAAAATATACTTGTTTACAATTTTTATTAATACGAAGTATAAGAATATAAAAATAAATAGAATTTTATTACCAAATTAATGTTTTGTATTAAATGTATCTAAAAATTTACCTGTTTTCTCGAAATATAATTATAATAATAAAATAAAATATTAATAATAAAATTTATAGCCCATTCTATAAATTTATATCCTGATATTTTTATACTGAAGTAACTATGTCCCTGTCATTTTAATTTTTCTTATAACCTTTGGTTTTTTCATAGTGAACTTCCAAAAATCCCAGTTTTTCTCGCGGAATTGGGCGTACACTACAAAAAATGTAGTTATAAACAAAAATAAAATGATAGGGACATACTTTACTTATTCATCTTTAAAATATCAGGATATACATATATGAAAATCTTTTTGACTTTGACTTTCCTGTTAAGGTTGGCGGGTAGATGTGCCCGTATACATAATATATACAGAGATTATTTATAAAATATTACCTGTAATCTATATAATGTTCTGCCTCCGACTTCACTAAAAATCAGTGGCGTATGCAACGGTACATTAAAGTAATTGTTCCCGATCAACTTCTGCCCGGCTTCATTTACTCTATTCGCATGATTCCAATGATCTAACAATGCTTGTAATAATAATGCTCCGAAGTTGACTTTCTGGTCATTTTCCGTAGTCAATCCTGCTTCTTTAGCACTGACCCATGCGGAAAGGCAATCCGTTTCATCCTGCCCTAAATGTATTGTTAACATCCCTGTTTTTAAGTCAACGTAGAACCAATTCGGTACGTAGACCATTTTGAACCTCTTTTTAACTTCTTCCTCAAAGTCCACTTCACCTAAATCTTCTATTTTACTCGCTTTTAATACATCATATAAGGCTACTTGGTTTTCTGTATCTTTTGTTAGTATGTGCCTTTTGTCATTTAATACTTTATAGTGTTTTATAGCGGGACCTCCAGGTATATTATGCATAGGCTGAGTTTGATACACATTATTCGTATTATAGTTATTTTGGTTAAATATGTCATTATTTTGAGTGTTCAAAGGTGGAAGTTTCCAGCATCTTATGTCAGACTCGGATGTAGATACCCAGATACCTTGCTGATCTGCTGTAAAACATAATTTAAGTATTGGGGCAGTTTCTTCACAGATTATTACGAAGTTGTCTGGGTATCGGAGCTCGGTAATAATGACTAGTCGGTCTCTTCCACCTGATATTATATGCGTAAAGTTTTCTGTTGCTAATAAAGCCCATACGGCTTCGGAATGTACTCTAATCGTAGATACACATCTTTGCTGACCTAGAGACCATAGTTTTATCGTTCCATCGGAGCTGCCTGAAACACATTGAGTGCCGTCTCGACTTACAACTAATGCTTTCACATTATCACTGTGTCCTTTTAATTTCATGAGCCTAGAGCAGTTTCTTGGGTCCCAAACTCGTAATACTTTTTCTGTTGAACCGCTGACTAGGATTGTGCCAGCTGGGTTCATAGCTAAACTGTAAATTGACTCCTTATTACCTACAAGACTCGACGTAGTTACCGTGTTATTGCTAGCCGTTAAGGCAGTAAGTGTGTTGACATCCCATAGAAATATTGCCTTGTCTAAGCCCGCGCTTGCGACTTGTTCCTTGTCTTTCGCGTAGGCTAACGTACGGACGTAGTCTTTATGTGTGCGTAACGTAGACATGCAGAATCCTTTAGGTGCGTTCCATACTTTGACAGTGGTATCTGATGACGCGCTTATAAGGTTCTTACCGCCGCAACATAGCACTATATCGTTTACCCAGTCTGTGTGGTGTTCCATACTCTGTATATACCTGTCTTGGACGCCGTTAGCGGTCCAAACGCGTATAATTCCATCCCGTCCGGCAGAATACAACCTGCCCTGGACCGGATCCAATTGGAGCGAACTAACGCCGTTCTTGTGCCGCCGCTCCTCCTCGTCCCTAATCACGAAAGACACCTGAGTTTTCTTCCGCATGTTGGTGCCCATTTTACGACATTTTAGTCAGAAAATCTTGTAATTTTTCAGGATATCACCGAAAACGCATCGATCGGTCTCGTTTACTAATTTTGACAGTCATTGACAGCTGATAGTTGACGTTGACAGTGACTGATAGTGACAGCTTAGTAGCTGTCATTAGAACGATGTCCATGGATGACATATTATTTTTATTAATTGTATATAGCTTCGCACGGCTGCATATGCCAGTTTTCTCTAAACAATATTGATTCATTTGATTGATTCATTCATAATGTATGTATTTGCGAAAAAATTACGTCATTCGGTTTGAAATACCAAAGCAAGTAGCAGGTTATACCGATATTATAATAAGAATTACATAGGTACTTTACGTCGGATAATTGACGACTGCACTTTCGGTAGATTCTGATGATAAGTACCTACTTACCTACCTACTTAGGTACCTATTTTGTTTAATTTTGTAACTACCAATAACATACCGTACAACAACAGAAAATTTGGCCGCTAAATTATGCGCCTATAGCAATTTTTATCATGATACTGAATAAAGATAGCTGCAAACACAGAGATATGAGACACCATACACATAATCTTGTTTCTACCAAAATAATTAATGTTGCCGTAATGCAAAATATTTTTTTGTATGAACGATGTTTTTAGTATTTTTCCTTAAAAATTGAGGCAAAAATACCCCGAGGCAAAGTTGTACCTAGTGTTTTACGGTAAGTACCTAAAAAACTAAATACTTTAGTATCTACATAACACTAGAACTCCACATTACATTACTATATCTATACTACTACTATTACTATTACTATATTTATTATACTATATCTACTATATTACTATATATAGTAATATATATATATATAGTATATAATATATAGTACTATATATTATAGTACTATATTACTATATCTATACCATATTACTTAATCCTACCTATTAGAGCATAAACCTACTATTATTACTCAAACATCTATAATACAACTTAATTTATTACTTAGACCAAGAACATTCAAAGACCAAGGATTGGGACGGCCGTCTACTATCAGCATTACAAATCTCTGTGAATATAGAGGCCCATTAAAGAGACCCATTTAGGCCGTGTTCGACCGCAGCGTCACTTTAGGTACATCAGGTGTACACCTGTGAGAGGGTCAAAGCCGCCCTATGTCTTACAACTTTCGCTTATATGAAACTGCTTGATAAAACTCAACACTGGGAGAAAGTTATACCTACATTATCTAGTATCTTGTATCCTATCACTGCCTCGGTGGCGCAGTAGGCTCGGGCTCGTCTGCTTATCAAGAGGTCCCGGTTTCGATCCCCAGGTCAGGCAGTGTTAAATATTGGATTTTTCCATTAGGAATTATCTCAATAACTGCCTGGAGTCTGGAACTGTGCCCGGTAGATGGCAATAGGCTCACCCCCTATTACATGGGACCAATAACATAATGGCGAAATGTGGGTGTATCTACTATGGGACTGTGTCCTGGGTACACCTCTGCCTACCCCTTCGGGAAAAAGGCGTGAATGTATGTATCATAATATTCTTTCCTTTTTTCTTTTATTTTCTTTTTTTTCTCCTTTTTTTTCAGTTAGTGTAAAAAAACAGTCGCTTTCAAATTTCCACGTCTGTCTATACAACGTGTTACATATTATTATATCAACATATTATCTCATACAAACCGATCAGCACTAACTTCTTAATAAACGTAGGCACTTACTTAGATATTTAAATATTTTGTTTTGCAATTTTTTGTTTTGAATGTTATTCAGTTTGATCAGCAGATGCAAATCCCTCTTAAAAAGAATTCTAAATAATATAGCTTTTAATTCAGATTAGTAGGTATCTATTACTTAAGTATGTCAGTCATCTGGTTATCATAGAAATATCCAATATTTAACACTTTGCCTGACCTGGGGATCGAACCCGGGACCTCTTGATTGGCAGTCGAGCATGCGCCCTCTACGCCACCGAGGCAGTCACTTTATAAACCGATCTTTAATGTCTGTATAATTTTACCGACTTAGTATACCTACTTGCGACGATATTAATGTACTACGTAGTGTCCGACCGAAACAAGATTTACAGCCGAAACCGAAACCGAAAACGAACCTTCGGTATCTATTTCAGTTTCGGCCGAAACCGAAACCGAAACCGAAACCGAAACTTTTTCAGATATGTTAAAAATCTACTGTTTTCTGAAATTTGGCTTATTTTATGCACTTGTGCAGACATATCGACTCATCCGTAGAACAAAGTCGGATGTGATCATGGAGCAAAAACGATTTTAATAGCTAAACGAGATAAGGAATACAAACTCTACAGATGTAGGTTTTTAGAATTTTTGTATCACTATTAG
Source organism: Hemistola chrysoprasaria (assembly GCA_947063395.1). Classification (NCBI taxonomy): domain Eukaryota; kingdom Metazoa; phylum Arthropoda; class Insecta; order Lepidoptera; family Geometridae; genus Hemistola; species Hemistola chrysoprasaria. Next base: position 7,801,619 of record OX346731.1, on the reverse strand, counting down.
TTTCGGAAATATAGAATTGAATATCGTTCTATCTGACATTACTTTCGAGTAAAAACGCACCAAGTGATCAAGCGACGGCGCGCGAAAATTGGCCGCCCCGTCCGATCGTCAGTCAGGCCGCTATTTATTGGAGGCTGGCTTTTTTTATGTCATGCGTTTAACTTATTTTCGGTTTGATGAAAAATAGAATTTTCAAGTGTTTTCCATGAAATAATCAAGTGTTTAGAGATGTCACGAACACGAAAAATATTGTATATGCTTAAAAAGATGCAGAAGAGCCTGAGCTTAGTTCAACATTTTCAAATTTTCCTGCTTTTTATATGGAGAAACATGTAAATGCTGGAAAGATTACGATCTTTTAGTTGCATCATTTTGTTATACACATTATCACGTTCTAAAATTAATAAATTATGTGTTAATTGCTTTTATGTCTCAGTATATAATTATGGGCGATCGATTTTTATATAAGATGTTTTTTGACGGAGAAATGGTGAAACGCATTTTTAGCGTGATAATACAATTTGCTTAATGTACATTCACAGGATAATATTTTTTTTGTAATATTAAAAAATAAAAAGTAGAAGTCCTATGAAATATTAGGACGATTTTATACGTCCAATTATGAATTTTTAAGCGTGTTATGTCAATATAGGACGTTATTATACGGGATCTGTGATACGATTTGTTGGTTCGATATTAAGATGGGACGTTCTTACTGGTATAATGAAATCAGTTAAGACGTTGTTCATTAAAAAATATCGTTATATAAAAAGATTTTTTATTTATAATTTGTTAAATTAATTGCTAGGTGCATTGTGTTGCAATGTACATACTATAAATGGTATTTTTTTAATGCTTACTAATTTTTTTTCAAATTTTAGTTGTGAATGTTGATGTCAACGGCATAGAACAAAAATCGCCACCTTTACCTCCTGGTGCAGAAAAAATCTGTCAGGAACTAGCTGATGTATGGGCAGAACTTATGCAAGAATATGGCGGGACCAAGGAAATTAGCTGTGTCAGGCGACCGAATGTCATGCCTGATCTGTCTGCCGAGGCTGTGTACAGAAACCAACCTGGTATATTTTCTTTGGAAGTGCCGTCTAGTTTCGAAAATTCACCATTAATACAGCTAAAAATGGTAGATGTTTCTTAAAACAGATCTACTCCGGTTAATTTGGAACTGTCAGTGCCAACTCATATGCCGCCTCCTACTCTATTCTATCAATTTACCTATGACCATTCTATGTGTGATATCATATTCTGCCCTAATTATGAAGGCAGTTTCTCTGTAATTTCTTCGTCGGCAATTAGCACCCCAAAATCGTCTGCTAGTTCACACTCAAGCAATCACACCATGACTCCTAAAAGTACTAGAGAACGACAGTCACCCAAAAGAATGGAGAGGCTTTATGCGCATATGTCTAACTGCTATATGTGGGATGAATCTGTGGCAAAACGTGGCGCCAATGAGGTTAGCAGTTGCCTCTTAGGTTTTATGCTGGCTAATGTTGAGCAAGGGGCCAAAGAATTTCATTTTTGGTCAGACAATTGTGCTGGCTAAAATCGTAATCGCTTTGTATTTTCATGTACGCTTATGCCGAAAAAAGTTCAACTTTATGCATAAAATACCGGTTTTTACAAAAGGGACACACCCAAAATGAAGAGAACAGTGTTCACACTCTATCATCGAGAGAGCTTCTCATACCAAAACTATCTATACCCCTCATGAATGGCGTTAATTAGTAGGTTGAGCTAAAAATGAAGGAGAACCCTATGTTGTTTGCAAGATACCCCAGAATGACGTGTTTAACTTTAAATATCTTGTTTATAATAAGGTTTAGGTGCAAGAAATTAAGGGCAAGAAGATTAATTGGAGTAACATTCGAAAAGGTCATGCTGATTGAAGTAATCCTACCAATAGTTTTTTTTAAATATGATCTGGCTCAACTTGATTATAGTATTTTAGTAATTCGCGGTAACAAGAGGAACTCGGTACAAACTAAACTAAAACCTGCATATTATGAACCTATTAGGGGTCCTGCTGTAAAATATAAAGACTTAATGAATATGTACCGCTCAGAAGTTACTTTCATAGAGTACTATATAATCCGTACCTTAATTAATTTACCACATCACATCACTGGATGTTTCTGAAGAATCGGATGATGATTTGGCGAAACAATGTTAAATATAATAAAGTATTGTCACGTATGTAAGACTGATGGATAAATTATGAAGGCTGTTTGTTATATTCATGATTTATTTTGTTTTAAGTATGTAACTAGTGCAAAGTTTAAATATCTTTATATACGTCTTTTCTCTTATTATTATAAATATTTTGTACGTTTATAAGTTTTCGACTGATAATTTAAGTCCGTGCCGTAGTCGTGTAGGTTACCTAGTTACCATGCTATGATATTATGTAAGCCATTTCATTAATATTTCAAGTTACAATACTATTACGCCACCAAGGCAATTTTATGTAAACGTAAAGTTTATTCTTGTTAAGTATAGAACCTCATCAAGGTCATGATGCTTCTGATTAAAATAATTATAAAGACTGAGTGATATTTTGAAAAATATGTTATTATTACTAAGGCGAAGTTTAAATTTCTTCATGCATCTCCCCTGCATTACGCCAATATTAAATAATAAATAAATTTTAAGTCCGTACCGTAATTGTAATGTGATAATATCTATTAAAAGTGTAATAGTTTTATAACCTATTTTGAGATTTTTCAAATTAATTTATGATTTTAAGTAATAATTTCAGTTTTATTTAGATATATGGGAGGGTAGTCATAATATGACTAACATTGTGTTTAAATATTTCAGGAGTATCATTCACATAGGACTCATAGAGGATGAGTAATTCCAATAAAAAACAAACCATGTTAATATAGAACGTCACTTGATTTATACGTCTTCGTAAAACAACGTATAATGTTCACTACGGACCCCCGCTGTTTCGCCATAAAACGTCCTATGTTGATGTAGGACTCACTATCTCGTGATATAAAAGCATAAAAAATATAAACTACTAAGCATTTAACTAGACTAAGACATTGTAACAACATACCAAAAAATCAAAATCTCAAGTCTTACCGTTTAAGAGTTATGCAAGTCAACAACTTCTCTAACCTCTACTGAAAACTATCAAACTTGCAAATCGGACTTTATTCTACGGATGAGTCGATATAATACGTGTTGAATGAAATACAAAACAATAATGTATGTAAAAGTATGTGAAAGATAATTACTTATTTTCTTTGATTACTTACTTATTACTGCTATAAAATAAAAAACCAAATACACAAAAACACGTTAACACTTCGTAGAACAAAAAGTTGTTAATAATCAACACTTCGATTTAAAAAAAGAACCTTACATTACCCACAATTAATTATTTGATGAAATGGCAATGTTTGTTGTGTTAGAATATTAATATTTCCAGAAAAAATATGGGATGTTCATTGATTGTATCCTTTTCACAATTTTTTCTAGGTTTCATTTTAACTTAGATTTTTACTTAGATATGTAGGTATATCAACGTTTCAATCGATCCGCACATAATACTACCAAAATAAATCAAGTATCTGAGGGTCACACACAGTTACATCATAGCTGGAAGTTTTTTTGGAAGTTAGAATTAAAATATTATCCAACAACTATGTTATGTTATGTTAACTACTAAACTACCTACACAATAAATGTATATTGTAAGTATAAATGAATTTGTGAATAAACATACTTTTATATACTTCTCATAAAAATACGTGATAATAACTCAACGGAAAGGACTTCTATGCCTAATAAAGATCAATAAAATATGTTAGACAAAAACAAACACGTACCTTATCACTATGCGCGAAAAATAATACAATATAAACTAAACTCACGACGAAAAAACACCGGACCGGCCGGCTATCTGACAACTGACGATGGAGGGTGACACGCGAGATACGAACTCTCCCGAAGTCAATCGAGCGACGCGCGATAGTTCACGAACGTAGAGTTTCGGTGTGGCCAAAGATTCGGCCATTTTTTGGCCGAAACCGAAACTCGTGCCGAAACTAGATTTTTGAGCCGAAACTGGCCGAAACCGAAACCGTAACCGAAACCGAAACCGAACCTTCGGTCGGTCACTAAGTACTACGTACTTTTTTAGAGATTACGCGTTCCAAACACTCACTTTGCTCGACTAAAGTGTACTGCAATCCGTACACTTTACTCTAGTGTAGCTTCGATATCCGTGCAGTGCGGACGCGTAGGGAGCTGTGCTAATATTACGGGAAAACTAATCGAGTATTTATATTTCGTTTGATTTGGTTACAAACTATTGTTAACGTATTTGACCATAGAAATAAATGCAACTTTCATGAACTAAGTCAGTAACAGAATTTGAGCAAATATTTTTAAGAAAGTTCTTGGCTATCGTAGGATATACTCGTACGTCAATGCCTACTAGACTTATTCCCACCCATGCCATTCAGGAATGCTGTAGCATGATGACTGAAAATTAGCACGTGTTCGTTATCTAAATTCTCGGACTACACAGTTGAAAATTCTACATGAAATTTACATCGTATACCTAGGAATAAAGGTGTTTGCCCATTATACTGGTACGTGATGTGAGCGTATCTGACCAGGCGACTGATACTGAACGGTGTACCTTGCCCTTTATAACGTATCAATAAGGCTCGCGGACATTAGGGCGGGCCGGGCCGCACCGCATAATTCACATCGTCCGGTGCGAATTATGCGATGAGGTGCGACACGTAACGACTGTAGTTTACGCGTGCTTATTTTACTTCACCGTTCTGAATGAACGTCTGGTGAGCAAGGTCTGTTACATTCTATACAAAGACTATTTTTTTGCCGCTTATCGTCCTACTAGGGTTCGTTCCCGTGGGAATATCTGGATGAAAAGTACTCTATTATGTTATTCCAGGGTCTAAACTGACATACCAAATCTCAGCTTAATCAGTTCAGTAGTTTTAGCTTGACATACATACAAAAAAACAGCGATAGATTGCGTTGGAGTCGAGTTAGCACACGCTAGCGTTTTGTTTACCTGTTACAAAGGTATCATTTATACATTGTACTGATATTTGAGATTTTTTTATATTAGTAAGATACTTACCTATAACGTATATACTGTATATACCTGTAACGTACCGGTACAGTGGGCAAGTGCTTTAAACTCATTCCAAAGCTCTGCACTCATAATCAAGTTTTGCAGCTTTAATTAGGCTACGCCGTTTCACATTTGCGTCGTCCGCGAACTAGGTACGGATTTGAATAATTTCTCTGACCAACAATTTGTTTCCGTAAATAGAATTTCGCTTTACAAGCAACCGTATCCGATATCAGAAGTGGGATACGTTGGTAGGGTCAGAAAAATAGTCGATATAAAATACTTTGTTCTCATAGAAAACTAGTTGTGCCACCTTCAAACCGCATTTTATGTCTTATTTTATTGCTATAGGTGGCAAACAAGCGGACTGACCGCCTGATGGTGAGCGGTTACCGCTGCAAAGGGATACTTGCAATACCATAGGGTTACCTAGTCATACCTATTGCCAGTATGTTGCCGACCCTTCAACACTTTATTCACTCTCCTTTTGAAGAGCCCCGGGAAGACCACAGCAGATCATTCCACAGTTTGCGACGTCCACGTATCGATTATGTGCGGATCAGCTCTCAAGCGATGGCGGCTAGCACGGTGATAGAACTTGACGCCAAAAATGTTAAACTTATCTATTTTTTTACAATAATGTGTTAAGAAAAGGCAAATTAATATGTCGATGGTATCTACTCGTCGAACTGTACAACTGGCAAAATAAAAAGAACCTTGATAATTTAAGCTTAGTGTGGGGTTCCAGACCTAGCAAAAAGCTAGCTTCTAAGAAAATCGTCATCTAATTCCAATCTTTTCTTTTTTTATGATAGTGAGTAACAAGACGAGCAAATCAGGTGCCTGATGGTAAGCATCATGATTGCCCATATCAGACACAGTGCCACCCAGTGTTTTACAATTCAAAATTCTGCGCGGCACTGCACTGCGCCTGTCACCCTGAGTTATTAGTTGTTGAATCTCGTCTTGCCCAGTAATTTCGCTGGTAACATTGCCCTTCAGACCAGAACAGAGTAATGTTTGCATATTACTGCTTGGCGAATGAATAACTGGCAAAGGTGTGGTACTTCCCCAGGCGGCCCCCTGCAAAAGAGGGCTACCACTACAAACTACTGTTAACATGTTTCTATTCACATTTCACGGTTTTGGCTTTTATTTGTGATACTTTTCCTTTACTTAATTCTAGCCAAATTTCATGATTCTAACCCAAGGGATAGTACCCTCGAGGTTATTAGCCCTAGCGTCAGCAGAAAATGGTATTGCGTCTTAAAATTATACATGCTTAAAATTAGCTGATCAATTTTGTATTGAAAGTCGACGTTTTTGCGTAATTGTTTTTTTTGAAAATTGTTCAGTTTGACGGATACGTAGATGTATGTACCTTCTCGAGTTAATACACCTTTTACATAAAACACGTCGAATCTCGTTTCGAACAGACTCCCATGCAAATTCCATAAGGAATATGGGGAAAAGGTGTACAAAACATACCTTTTTTCGGCTGAACAAATCTTAAGGGCGGGCGTGTTGTATGGTAAATGAGTGTAACCTAGTTATCGGAACGCACGCACTCGGCTGGAAGCTAGCTCAAAATACTTCTGGATATACCTACCAGGAGCGGGGAATAGGTATTGTACCTTTATCTCGGTACTGGTATTTGAGGTTTCCCGGTATTTGAGAAGTTTATTGAAAAACAACCTACTTTCTGGTACTTTCCGGAATCCTACTTAATATTATAATGCAAATTGTTACACTATTACATACATACAGTCACGCCTTGGGTAGGCAGAGACTAGGTATTTCTTTCCACTTGCTACGATCCTGACATACAACTTTCGCTTCTTCCACTTTCATCACATTCTTCATGCATGCTTGTCGGTTGTTGGTACACTATTTGTGTATTTTTAATTTTTAAGGATTATTATAATGTGGTGTACCAAGTGTTTATCTGTCTTTTCTATCCTACTTCCGTCCCACTAATATTATATATGTGAAAGTTTGTGAGGATGGATGGATGGATGTTTGTTTGTTACTCTTTCACGCCAGAACTAATGAATCGATTGGGCTGAAATTCGGTATATAGATACTTAGTTTAGACCCTGGAATAACACAAAAAGTACTTTTTATCTCGATATTCCCACGGGAACGAAGATTACGCGGGTGAAACCGCGGGGAACATTTAGTTTTTATATATATTATGTGTAAATTGTAAAGATTTACGACACCATCTTGTGCTGTAAATAAATCCTCTCCATCCATCGGTTGTCTGGAAGTAATCAGTTATTATGTAGTGTGCGCGGAGACATAGTCAATTATCTATTAACAAAATTCATGAGATCGATTTAGAGGTTGAATGAAAGTGTAACAGACATACCGAATACAATAAAAAAATATCTAATCTAGTAGGATTAGTGTGTGATTAAGTAAATAGATGATCAATGACTAAAATGTGAGGCCGATTTTAATAAATATAATATCAATCGATTCGTCCTGGAGTTGTTTTTGAGATAAAAACCTACCTAATTATAATACCGCGTCGGTCCAATTAAAAGGGTAAATGTTCTCCAAATATTTTTTGTAGAAAAGAGTAAGTTCCTTTTAAGAGCGTAGCGTAGTAGAAATTTGGCACAATTCTATGGAAATTTTACTAAATCGGTGTTTTGTGTTCCTCTCTTTTCTCCAAATATAATTAACCTATTCTATAAATTTATATCCTGATATTTTAATAATTAAATAAACTATGTCACTGTTTCGGTCTCGGTTTTTTCATAGTGAACTACTAAAGATCCCAGTTTTTTTCGCGTGATAGATAGATAGATATATAAATTCTTTATTATTACACCACATCTTAAGAAACTTAAAACTAAAATGGAACAATAGGAATATGTCTAGTGTAACAATTGGCGGTCTTATCGCTAAAAGCGATCTCTTCCAGACAACCGAGCAAGGAGAGGAGAGTAAAGTAGTTCACATTTGGTCGGTGGTGTGACTGAAATAATGTCGAAATAACTACATACATACAAACATACATACATAAAAAAACATTTTACTAATAGTAAAAATCTTTTAGTGATTAGACGTTCACTTTGAAAAAATTAGGAGTTTACAAAGAAAAATAAAATAAATATATCAAATAGGTTTACGATATTCTGAAGAAACATGAGAATACAAAACATCGATTTGGTAAATTTTCCATAGGATTGTGTCAAACTGCACAGAGGTCTCCTTTCCTGTTAACGCTCAGCGTTCAGTACATAATTTCGGTGTAAGCAGTAATATGCGAGATAGACGCCATGCGGTTATCCTTTAATTCACTGTTTAATTAAGATAAGGGGCTCATACCGAAAGAATTCTTGCTAGAATATTCCACGAAGAATTCTGAAGGACTCGAAATATTAGGTGTCGTGAAGACTTACAAAATAGGTACCTATCTAAGTAGGGCTTGTTCAGAAGGAAATTAACCTTGATTTTTTTACGTAATATTTTATGTACATAATAATTATGTTTGTTACTACGGGTCCCTATTTTTTATGGAAAAGAGTCATGAAAAAGTACCTAGGTAGATACTGAAAAATTATTGTTTGGCTCTGCGTTGCATGTCAGTCAGTGAGACATTTTGAATTCTATACTTATATAGTGATTAGAAGGTAAATCATCCCAATTCTTTATGAAAAACAGCTCTGGTTAACTTTTCGTGTGTACGTGAAGATATTGTAGTTTATAAATATTTGTCAAAGTTTTGTAATTTTGTCACTCGTACATTATTATACACTTGCTAATCATGAAAATCTACGGAACTCCTAGCAGACTTAATAAACTTAAAAGCCTACGAAGACAGGAAAAATTGAAAAGTCCCGAAATCTCAGTTCCGGTGGTATTTGCGACAACTTTATAATCTCACTTTCTACTTATATGCGAAAGTTTGATTGGATGATATTGTATTAAAATGTGTAGTTGAAAGTTCAATATCAATCAATACAAATATTTAATATCAAACTTCGCATAATATTTTTCTTGTGACCTCAATCATCTTATTTTGGTTTTAGGAATTTGTGGCAAAGAATACTAACTATTATAAAGAATGACACTCACCTCCCCCCGCCATTACGAGTATTTCCACTACAGTCTATAGGCCCCTTTGTACCATGTTTGGTTTTAATGAAGACTGTCTCTACACGGTACATGTATTAGCCTGTTTCTTCATCTCACCCGTTAGTAATCCACTACTGAACGTAGGCCGCCCCCATGAAGGGGGGTTTTGCCAATACTCGAAACGCTTGTCAGGTGGGTTGTCGAGCGCAGTTCGATGGTTTTTAGCAGAGGACGCTCCTGCCCGTCCTCTGGATCTGTTAACCCTTAGCTCTTACGGCAACCACGGATAGAGAGGGTGGAGCAATATTCTAAAGCCGGCAACTCCACGGCAATAGCCAGTTTACAAAATAGAAAATGTTTTTTAATTAATTACCGGGACCCATCTGCGTTCCCTTTTATAAAACTTTAAGCCTTAAGAACACCTTAAGTAGATAGTAAACTTGAAAACAAGTAAATAGGATGCCTGTGTAACTTCGAGTCCTTGGAGTACTAAGTTAGGCTTTTCCACTAGCAGTAAAGTACGTAATTACATTTATTACGGCCTGCACTAAGTAACTATGCTTATTTTTTAAGTAACCTAGTTAATTATTATTTAACCTCCAACCGAAGACATAACATAACATACAAGCACGTCTTTTTCCCGAAGGGGTAGGCACAGGACTCGGACTCGAGTCCCATAGTAGGTACACCCTCATTTCGCCAGTATGTTATTGGTACTATGTTATGTCGGCGATAAGCCATATTAGATAGGTATAGGTGTATAAGATATTGTCATCTACCGGGCATAGTTACATTGTGATATTTCCTAAATGAGGAGATCCGCAGAGAAACGGGAGTTACCGACATAGTTCGCAGAGTATGCAAAATGAAGTGGCAATGAGCAGGCCTCATCGCTCACAGAACCGATAGCCCTTGGGGAAGAAAGGTTCTCGAGTGGAGACCACGGACCGGAAGACGAAGCGTAGGCCGACCCTCACGCGGTTTACCGACGACCTGGTCAGGATCGGAGGCGAACCGGTTGATGCGGACGGCGAGCAACCGCCATGCGTTCTATGGGGGAGTCCTATGTTCAGCAGTGGATGTCTTCCGGCTAATGATGAATGATGAATTCCTAATGGAAAATTGCAAATAGCACCTTGCCTGACCTGGGGATCGAATCCGGGACCTCATGATCTTATAATTGTAGTGGTATAGGAAATACGATATCTAACACTTTTTTACACCTTTAAAACTTTTCCTATTTAATTGTAAAATAAATGGGTAGATTTCCCAAACACTTACCTGAGATAATAAGTAAATAAGTAGGTAGATAGGGGGTTCCTGTGATCCCCAGTTTAAAACGGCTATTAACACGAACTTTATGACAAAAAACCGTATGTAAGTAGTTAACTAATCTTTTTGTTTTTACACTTTTTAAACGGTACGGCTGAGTTTATTTATTTATTTATTAGCACACACAACAGAATGCACTTAATATTATTAAGTATATCATTACAGCTGATGAGTTTAACGGTTTGCTTTACCTGCCGTTAAATTTCTATTTAGAGGTTGTTAGGCCGATATCATTTTCCATACAAACTTTGAACCAATAGATGAAACTTCTTTCATCTTCGTTGGTTCCTCAAAATTATATCTCTTCATATTATATAATTTCTTCATTATTGTTTAACTATATAGTGGCATTTATCCAGTTATACTACAAAAGATACGTTTTAAAACGGCAAATAGGTATTTGTCAGAATTAGGGATTTTTAAGAAAAGGCTTACAATACCTTAATAATTTATATATACGAGTACTTATTTTATTATATGTACTTAATTTTAAATATGCAAAACTTTTGTAGACTAAATAAATGATTTTTGATTTAGATCTATTTGCAGTTTTAGAAAGCATTTTTATATTTTAGCTAGATAAAACGCAACTTTATAATTATTAGTTGTTGAAATAAAACAAAACTTAATAAAGAAATTAAATCATCGTCTCGTCAATCATCGTCATTGGTTCCTCAGACTTTGTGTGGGTATGTGTATATGTGTATATGGGTATATGTTGGCCGTTAAAATGATACAACGCGTAATCTTGGTTTAATTAGAGATTTGGTAAAGCAATTAAGTTATCGTTAAAACTATTGGTGTAACTATTGGCCTATGGCCCACTTAAATGCAAACTAGGGTTAAATAAATAAATGGAGAGTTTATAAACACAGGGTATGTTATTTAAAATGTTACGAGTTTTGCTGCTATCTTTTGATGGCACACAAGATTCAAGATAAATAATTTATTACGCTATGTACACGGTGAGATTTGATGTTAACACCGGCTTAATTACGTTAACCCTCGATAGTGCAAAGGAGTGTAAGTATTTAATGTTCTTTAATAGATTACACGTTGACCACTAATTATGTAAAAAATGAGTTTTTGTAAACTCCTTATTTTTATACTCAGAAAAGTAGTACACGTATTTTTGATAGTTGGCAAACCAAAAAGGATTGTTTTAAATATTAGTCCTACTAATGGAAGTTTGTTATTCTTTCACGCAAAAACTACTCAATCTATTGTGCTAAAATTTGGTATGTAGTTAATTAAGACCCTGAATTAACACAAAGGGTACTTTTTATCGTGATGTTACCATGGTAACGAATACTAAACGAGTAAAACCACGGGATACAGCTAGTAAAATATAATAATATATATTTTTTAGTGGTTGCTTTAACGCAATCATGCAAACTAAGTAAGTCTTCAACATTCGTCATATCTCATTTTGATTAATGTATTTCAAAGTGACAGTTCTACGATGGAGTTATGACACACTCCAGTCTAAGCTTTCAAGTAATTAATATTATTAGAACAGATGGATTTATAATAATTATTTATTACTAGCTAAGCCCCACGGTTTTACCCACGTAATCTTCGTTCCCGTGGGAATATCGGAATAAAAAGTATCCTATGTGTTATTCCAAGATCTATTGGATTTTCGAAGCGTTCTATGGTATAGTGTATTTAGTTAGGGTAGGTAGTAAGTAGGTAGCTCTATTGTTTAGTCTTTTTTCAATAAAGGCACTCTGCCAAAAAAAAAAAAAAAAAAAATATATATATATATACCAAATTTCAGTTCAATCGGTTTAGTAGTTTTAGCGTCAAACCGGAACAAACATACAAACAAAAAAGGAGAGCTAGATGGCGCTGGGTGCGAGTTAGAATACGCTAGCGTTTTGTTTACCTGTTACAAAGGTATCTTTGTTACATTGTACTGAGATTTGAGCTTTATAATATTGGTAAGAAGTACTAGAGTAATCTCGCGACTTCGTTCCCGTGCTATTTCAAAAATTGCTTTCTCATACCTTGTCTTCATCGTAATGTAAAGTTATATGTGAAATTTCAGGTCCTTAGGGTCAGGGCTGGGCGTTGATGAGTAAGTGTTTTAATCAGTCAGTCGGTTAGTTATGTTTGAAATTTATATCAGATTAGACAAAACAGTTACGCTTTATTAATTACAGTGTTCGAAGTTGTCTTAATATTGTGAAGTTTGTTATTGCGTAATAAGTCTTAGTATTTATAATAATTGATTAAGTAAGTTATTAAAATGCAAAAATTGCTTAAAGCTTATATTCCATATTAACGGATGGGAGATGGGATTCAAGCTAATAATAAAGCTAATAATAAATAGCGCAAGGATCGGCATTTTCCTTACATGAAATACAGAATGTGAATCCGTTATTGGACGTCAGATTAACTTAATAGATTATATAAGTTTAGTTATAACGTCTGTGGATTTTTGTGAAATAAATAAAAAAAATTAATAATAATAATTAACATTAACGTTAAACTTCGGTTAATCAGTTGAAGAATCCGCCTTTAAAATTCTTACTCTTTACATAGATACATAGATACATAGAAAACACTTGAATGGTACACCACAAACAAGAAAGGCTAAATTTAATATACCGTTTTTATTAACAGTGTATAAAATGGCGATCTTGTCGTCAAGAGAGACTTACTTAATCAAGGTTGTCTAGAAGATTTCTTCCAGACAACCTTGACAAAGCTTTATTCTCACTTTCTTGATATCTATTATATGAGAACATCATGTATGTGCGTAAAAATTTACATAAATTCAAATTAAATAGTGACCTTCATAATTTTAATACTAGGAATAAAGACAAAATAGCTGCACCTAGCTTTAGATTATCTTAAACAAATAAAAAGACATTCTTAGGAAATTGTGTACGTTTCTATAATAAAATCCCAAAAGAGGTAACTGGGCTCTCAGAGGGTAAATTCAAAACCTATATAAAATCTACTTTACTAAAGAAGGCTTATTATAAAGTCAACCAGTACCTACATAGAGGACAAAGATGCCTGGAAACTTCTGCATAGCCGCCTCGCGGCACCTTCAAAGAAAACGAATGTAACCAAACCAAATATTGTAAAACTATCCGTTGAAAAAATTAAGCCCTACAAGTTTCTTGTGCGTTCTTCTTGTAGAGGTATCTTTCCGAACGCACGGTAGACTCAGTACTGTTTATCTTTATTGACGTGCAAAAGTGTCTGATTATGACCTATTTGAATAAATCTGTTTGAGTTTGAGTTTGACAGCTATTTTCCACCAGCGAAAATAAGCTTCACATATTATACTTTAGCGAGGTAAAAATAGCTGAGCGAAACGTAGTTGCTATAAAATTGCACTTTTTTATGTTATACTAGCTGTGCCCTGAGTTGTTATCGTTCCCGTGGGTATATCGGGAAAGTATGTGTTATTCCCGGGTCTAAGTGATAGCTTATTAGTTTTGTGAGTCGTTGTTATTATTGATTTATGTTGCTCTTTATTTTATTTAAATCAATTTTAATCTGATTAGTTATTAATCGATTTAAGTTATGTCACAGATAATATCACCATCACTTTTAATTGATAGGTGCATTGGTAGTTTTACTTGTCTGTGGTTATTAATTCTCTAATTCTGGTCTCCCGAAGGTGAATTCTAACATATCAGAAGTGGGCGTGAGCTGAAAATAAGTTCGGTCACGCCGTGCCTATAAATCCGCTGTTGGTCATTCTATTTATTGTAGAGATAAAAAGTAAGCAAGCTAGTGTTGAAAATCATAATTTTGACAAACTTTTTCTGTTTTTATCGTGTGCAGTAGTTAAAATTTAACGTGAAAGTTTATTTATCTTCCTCTTATAAGTATTACGTATACCTTTTACGTTACGTGTTTTTCATTTCTGATTGTGATTTGGTGATTAATAATTTCTTCTCATAATATTGTAGAAGTAGAAGAAGAGTAGAAGTGAAGAGAGATTGAAGAGAGACTAAACAAAAGTTTAGTATATATATTATGATTTTTAATAGTGAGTGTAGAGAATATTTTTCAAGTACTTATTAGTATGGTTATTTTTTAAAATTAATTTTATTCTAGCGGTTTGCTGCGATTCACTGGTGACTTATCCACTTTTATTTGTTTTAATCATTTGTTTTCGTTTTGTTTCTGGAAGATATTTTTGTTTATTTATTTTTTTTCTATTTTTTCTCATCTTCCTCATTATTTTTCTTAATTCAAAATGGATAGATCACGGCATAAATGTCGCGATAGGGAAGTAGTAAGGCGAACGTGTAAGCGTTATCGTGCACGTAATAATGAACGTTGCCGTTCACGAAGTCGTGGACGGCCTAGGGATAAATAGAGATCATAATCGTAGTTCTAGCAGGCGATACAATAGATCACGTTGGTGTAGCAGCAGCAGCAGTTATGATAGTGAAAAATGACCACATGGACATAGACATAAGGCAGCGAAGCGTTCCAAGCATAATACACATAACAGTCCAATAGATACTCGTCACGTCACAAAAACGCCGCCATTGTCTCAGATTGAGCAAGTTACACACTATGAACGTACGGTTTTTGATATAAATACTAGTAATTTTTGCGTTCAAAATAACTTTCCTGTTTCGTTTAGTGTTCTAGTGTTGTCTTCCCCAGTAGTTGTTAACACAGAATGCTATTAGAGAGTAAACGTTAAAAATAACGGACTTATATATGATGTTAAAGGGTAGAGATAAAAATTTGGCTTTAGCCACGGAATACACTTTAGCTTATATGGATGACCTATCAGTGACGTCATTAACTATAGTAGATGGGTTACATAAATTAGTGAAGTATAGAACCAATCATAGTTCTTGACGGTGAAAGACTCAATATTGACAATGCAACTTTGTTCCTTGGTATAAATATAGACTCTAAACTGCAATGGAGCACTCATAACACCGAGCTCTCAGGGAAACTAAGCTCTGCAGCTTACGCGGTTTATAAAAATTACGCAACTAACAGATGTAGCCACGGCGAGATTAGTGTACTTTGCATATTTTCATAGCTTGATATCTTATGCGATTCTGTTGTGGGGGTCAGCCGCAGATATAGAAACTATCTTTATACTACAAAAACGTGCGAATCGTGTCATCTATGAGATGCGTCCACGCGAATCCCTGAGGGAAGTATTTAAAGAAATAAACATACTGACCCTACCATCCTTATACATTTATGAGAATATCATGTATGTGTGTAAAAATTTACAAAAATTAAATAGTGACCTCCATAATTTTAATACTAGGAATAAAGACAAAATAGCTGTACCTAGCTTCAAATTATCTAAAACAAATAAAAAGACATTCTTAGGAAATAGTGTACGTTCTATAATAAAATCCCAAAAGAGATAACTGGGCTCTCAGAGGGTAAATTCAAAACCTATATAAAATCTACTTTACTAAAGAAGGCTTATTATAAAGTCAACCAGTACATAGAGGATAAAGATGCCTGGAAACTTCTGCATAGCCGCTTCGCGGCACCTTCAAAGAAAACGAATGTAACCAAACCAAATATTGTGACACTATCTGTTAAAAAAAAAAAATCAAGCCCTACAAGTTTCTTGTGCGTTCTTCTTGTAGAGGTATCTTTCCGAACACACGGTAGACTCAGTACTGTTTATCTTCATTGGCGTGCAAAAGTGTCGGATTGTGACCTATTTGAATAAAACTGTTTGAGTTTGAGCTTGAGTTTGAGAGAAGGTCTTTCATTTGATAAAGGCCGCTTAACTTACCCTTAACTTAAAGAAATCTAGGTTCTTTCTAACCAATATCGATTATTTGGGCTATGAAGATAGTACACAAGGTATTCATCCAGGAAAATGCAAAATTAAAGCAGAAGAAAAATTCCCAGTCCCTAAAACGGTTCATGAAGTACGCCAATTTATTGGTCTTTTTAGTTAGATAGATAAACACTTTATTGGTACACCACAAACAAGATCTTAAAACTAATAACAATTAATAATAACTACTGTAAAAATGGGCAGTCTTGTCGCTGGGAGCGATCTCTTCCAGACAACCGTGACTACTATCCGTGATTTAGAGGCTTTATTTAGTTCTTTCAATCATAGCGAAATTATTGACATCTCACTGACAGATTGAAACTTATTGCATATTTTAGCCGCCAGACAGATGAGAACAAGTTTCATTCTTTTGAACAACAAACACTCGCTGTAGTTTATGCGCTTAATAGGTTTAGGGTATACGTCGTACGTTATTTCAAGTTATTTGTAAAAAGTTCAAAGTTGATACGGATTATGCCGTTAATTCAAGGCACTATGACAAAACGGGACTCGATACCACGGGTAGCTTGTTGGTTTAAGATGATGCAGGCATATGGCTTTGTAGTTAAACATCGGTATGGTTCTAGGATGAGTCATGTTAATGCACTGTCGCGCGACGCGATCCCATCTCAGTGTCAAACGTCAGAAGATTGTATTGATGTTCTAGCAGTTGAAGTAGGAGAAGAGTCATGGCTGCAGACAGTGCAGGAACAGCACTTAGAAATTAAACGCTTAATAGATTAAATGACAGCCTCGTTGGCACAGATGGTAGTAACTCTGCTTTCTGTGCCGCAGGGCCCGGGTTCGATCCCCGGCCAGGTCAAACATTTGTGTGCATGAACATGTCTGTTTGATCTGTGTCTGGGTGTTATAAGCTTATATAAGTATGTATATCAGTCTTCTGGTTACCATAGTACAGGCTTCTAGCCTAGTTTGGGATCAGATGACCGTGTGTGGAAGTTGTCCCATATTATTATTATTATTATTAAATGACTGACGCCAAAGAAATTGTCGAGTTTCTTAGGTTTTGGTAACATCAACATTTTAATAAGAATTATCAAACATTGTCGTAAGTAGTACTCTGCAGTAATTATAACATAAACATTGTATAAATACATGTAAACAAAGGTTTTATAAACAAATGGCTTGGCGCAGCCGTTAAGGCTGTAAGCAATGCAAAAAAAAAACATAAGTACCCACATACATATATACTTATTCTCGAAAACATATCTCTTTCTGGGTAAAAATATAGGACAGTGTATGTTGCCCATAAATTACGATTAGAAATAAACTATTTATGAACATAACGAGAAAGAATTTATGAAGAGTAATTTAATATAAATTACCATGTTATATTTTTTTTATTTTATAATTGTATTTTATTAACAGTTATTGTGTAAGGGTCTGTCAACTTACTGTGAGCCTTCGGCCACGGATGAACAGACTTGTGACATAATATATGAATATTATTGATTGAATAAAATAACACTTTTTAACCGGTTATATTATATTACAAACATATTAAGTGAAAAATGGTTTGATAAAAATACAGATTTTTTGGTATTATTGTCATTTGGCCAGCATGCTGCTCATTTGTGGTCAGGAGTGGACATCGAGCTTTGATGATAAATAAATAAACATACAATTAGAGATTTATTAAAGATCAGTTTCAAATAAATAATGTACCGTGAATATTATTTTTAAATATATGATATTTAGAAAATGTTGTATCGTGATTGTTAATACAGAGAATAAATACAAAGAAAATTTGATATTAGGTAATAATAACATCTTACAATATAATTGCTAATAAGCTATTATAAATAAGTTAGTACATGAGTGAGAAATAAGAGATAGTGAAATAGATTAATTGTTATAAATGTAAATTGGTAACTAGAGGGGACGTTAAATTATTATTTATTTTAAAGTGAATATATAATATAAAGTTATAGAAGTGAATTTAAGTGAATGATTATGATAATGTTTGTAAAATGAGTGAGTCATTATTATATGTAAATGATTATAGCGATGTTAGTAAAAATAGTGAGTCATTATAAATATATGAATGACTATAGTGATGTTTGTAAAATGAGTGAGTCATTATTATATGTAAATGATTAAAGCGATGTTAGTAAAAATAGTGAGTCATTATAAATATGTGAATGACTATAGTGATGTTTGTAAAATGAATGAGTCATTATTATATGTTAATGATTAAAGCGATGTTAGTAAAAATAGTGAGTCATTATAAATATGTGAATGATTGTAGTGATGTTAGAGTGTTAGTGTGTGTGCATTTGTGTAAGACTACACAATTAAAACCTCAAACACTATTTAACATTTCTTTAATACAACTATAATAATAATAAAAAAAAAAATAAAAAAAATAATAATAAGAATTATAATAATTATGTTAATTGTAACTTCCCAATTTATATTCACCTACACGACGTTATATTTTATATACATCACTAAAGTATGTATTAATATACACGCATCATTTTGTTATATAATACATAATTTACGTACAATTAATTTACTTACCTACGGATTTTAACCATAATATGTTATTTATTATATACTATAATTGAATAATACACTATAATCGGTAGAAGCACTCGCATACCGAATGTACTTGTTACACTTTGTTTTTGTTGATGTTTTAAGTTTGTATATTATCCAACTACACAATTTTAATTGACTATCTGTTCATATACAAACATTGTAAAAAATTTAAATCCATTATTGGCTGTATTATTAGTACAAAAAAAATGTTATTTAATTTAAAGAGCTGTGGATTTTGTATTAATAAATAAAATTAAATAATAAAAAATGTTAGTAAAAATAAGGAGTTATTATAAATATGTGAATGATTATAATAGTGATGTTAGTAAAACAGGTGAGTCATTATAATATGTAAATGAGTAAAGCATTGTTAGTGAAAATATTGAGTCATATAAATATGTGAATGATTACAGTGATGTTAATAAAATAGTGAGGCATTATAATATGTAAAACAGTAAAGCGATGTTAGTGAAAATATTGAGTCATATAAATATGTGAATGATTACAGTGATGTTAATAAAATAGTGAGGCATTATAATATTATGTAAATGATTATAAAAGTGATGTTACTAAAAAAAAAAAGTGAGTCATTACAAATAATAATAATGAGTATAGTGAGTCATTATAATATTATGTGAATAATTAAAGTGATTAGAAAGAGAGAGTCATTATGAGCGAATGCTCATAGTGATGTGGGTATTAAAAGAGAGTCATAATAAGTGAATTCTTAAAGTGATGTAAATAATAAAAGTGAGTCATTATAAGCGAATGCTCATTAGTGATGTCAATATTAAGAGTGAGTCATTATGAGCGAATGCTCATAGTGATGTTAGTTATAAGAGTGAGTCATTATGAGCGAATGCTCATAGTGATGTTAGTTATAAAAGTGAGTCATTATGAGCGAATGCTCATAGTGATGTTAGTTATAAGAGTGAGTCATTATAAGTGAATTCTTATAGTGATGTTAGTTATAAGAGTGAGTCATTGTGAGCGAATGCTTATAGTGATGTTAGTTTTAAAAGTGAGTAATTGTTGAGTGAAAACTTCTAGTAATGTCAATGTTAAAGTGAATTTAGCTTTTATTTCTTTTTTCCATGTATTAATTATTATTAGTTTTCAATAGTGATTTTTGTCATCCTAAACGCGAGGTCGCGTTTTCGTCAGGATTAGCCGAGTGATAGCTTATTAGTTTTGTGAGTCGTTGTTATTATTGATTTATGTTGCTCTTTATTTTATTTAAATCAATTTTAATCTGATTAGTTATTAATCGATTTAAGTTATGTCACAGATAATATCACCATCACTTTTAATTGATAGGTGCATTGGTAGTTTTACTTGTCTGTGGTTATTATATTTACTACTACCGGCATTCTCAGACGAAAAGCGATACTGGCGGTTGAGATACGGTGTGGTGAGCGTTATCTATAAGATTTTACGGAATAATTGTTAAATGGTTGTTTTGGTGATACAATAGAAAAATTATATTGGTCTCTGCCTCTAATTCTGGTCTCCCGAAGGTGAATTCTAACATAAGCTACCTACATACCAAATTTCAGCCTAATCGGTTCAGTAGTTTTCGTTTTTTTATAGTAGGTACTTATAGTCGCACTAGAAGCAGCGTTGGATCGCGCAGCTTTAGAGTTGCATTGCTGTAAAACAATAACTACCCGATATACTTTTAATATAATCGATACCACCAAGTTCCTAACTCGATTGCCGTTGCAGTTCTGATTTTTGACAGCTGTCAAACGGCGCCGGTTAGCTGTCAGAAGTTATTCCTAGGGAAGGGCATCGTCTAGCAAAGTTTGCGAGTAACTGAAGACACTTGAGAATTAATCTTAATCGATTAATCGATTAGATAACATACAATTTGCTAGATTTGCCAGAGAAATAGATACGAATAGGGTGTATGGGGTTCTGCCACTATTCGAAGGATACATCTCAAGTTTCAATTGCATCTTCTTGGATCCTTGTAGATTACGTTCAAGGCCAATGATTATAAGTATACCTATCAATCTATATCTTTAGTCGTGAGTTCGATACAGAGGACAATCGAGTTAGTACTGAACTGTAGCATCGCTGAGAGAAATTATTTGTATCGATTTTTAATTATCTGCGTCGAGAGCTCGTTTCTAGCCAAGACATTTCTGAAAAATGTTAGCGGGTTAACGAGATCAAAGGGATCTTGAGACAGGAGCGATGTCGTTGAATTGCTAACCTCATCGGACACGAGGCTTCAAGTTCTGGCAAATAGTTGTACATAAAATATCTTGGAAGATATTATTAGGTATGCCTATATCTAGGTAAATATTTTATCTTTACAAATAAATAAAAATGAAGTGTTTGTTATTTAGGCATGTACGTATTACATATATATAACATAACATACATTCACGCCTTTTTCCCGAAGGGGTAGGCAGAGGTGTACCCAGGACTCAGTCCCATAGTAGATACACCCACATTTCGCCAGTATGTTATTGGTCCCATGTAATAGGGGGCGAGCCTATTGCCATCTACCGGGCACAGTTCCAGACTCCAGACAGTTATTGAAATAATTCCTAATGGAAAAATCCAATATTTAACACTTTGCCTGACCTGGGGATCGAACCCAGGACCCCTTGATTGGCAGTCGAGCATGCGCCCACTACGCCACCGAGGCAGATTACATATATATGCCTTAATATATTATTTACACTTTGCCGTAAATTGATTAAATGCCCAAGGGGAATAGTTTATGGTTTTATATGGGGGAGGCCTAAAGATAGAGAAATTTTATTTGATTAAAACATAGATAAATACACAATACAGTTAAGCATGCATATAATATTATGATAGAAATTGTTTCGAGCAACCAACATAATATGATGTCTACTGAGTCGCGCAAATGAACAGACTAGCAACTGATGCTCTAAACGTAATTAGTATTTTTTTTTTTACAAACACAAATAACTTATTTGACTCAATAAAACATAAAGTGGTCTTAAAAATAGCTATAAGGCTCGAAGCTTATAAATATGCTCTAGATAGAATAATTAAAGAAAATTTTACTGTGAATACAATAACAAAATGTGTCCTACAGACCCACACTTATAAATCTTGTGTTGTGGGGCTGTAGTCCCTTCCAGATGTAATAAATAGATAGTAATTTATTTATAAATGTCATTTTAATTAAATATTAAAATAATATAGGAATGTCAAATCATTATTAATTTACGTTCAGCAGTGGACGTCTTCCGGCTGATAATGGTAGATATTCAAAAGCCAACCGTTTGATCTTTCACAATATCGAAATACAGTCCTGTACTAACCAACACATTTACACACCCATGTGTGGCATATCAAAACATTATCCTTATAGTTTTAGTCTGGGAGCTGTCGTAATGTAACAATTATTAGTAATTTTATTACAAGCCTTATGGTGGAAAATAACTAAATAATACGTAAATTACTAGAAATATTTCCCTCACAGCGGGGCTGGTTCTGATTGTCTCTCAAATATTATTCCGCGGATGCGGCGGATGGTAAGAGAGTTCAACCCCTGTTAGTCGGAGAGTGGTAACTAGAGATTTCGAATGAGTGATTGGGTCTACGTACCGCAGTAGCGCCTTCGGCAGAAAATCCAAATCCTGAAGTGTCCACGAAATGCTTGCCGGTCACTTCACAGTGCATCAAAAAAAATGTCTTCAGCTACACGGTTCACAAATAGTAGATATATGCACAGTTTGTGTAGGAAAAAAAACATGCGCGCGCGCAGCAATATTCGGCAATTACAGCGGCTAGTTCACGATCCTCAAAATCGGCAGAGGATAAGTATTGAGACGTGGCGTGTGTCGCAAGAGTAGCGAAGAACTGGCTGTCAAAATGCAGTTTGACAGCCGCGGTGCGTCGGACGTACATCGGTATGCTTATTACCAATACACATACGAAAAAAAAGAACCACCTTATAATGTTTTTATGTAGGTACTAGTAACATGATAGTCACACATGCGTGGACATGAGTAAGTATTCCTTTCCTTCCGGTTGTCTGGAAGAAATCGCTTTAAGCGATAAGACCGCCACTTGTAAGATAGCCTAAGATTAATTTAAATATTATTCCTTTATGTTTGTTTCTTATGTACGGTGTACAATAATTATAAAGTGTTTATCTGTCTATCTATCTATCTAGCTGTCAAACTCAAACTCAAACAAATTTATTCAAATAGGTCATAATCTGACACTTTTGCACGTCAATGAAGATAAACAGTACTGAGTCTACCGTGCGTTCGGAAAGATACCTCTACAAGAAGAACGCACAAGAAACTTGTAGGGCTTAATTTTTTCAACAGATAGTTTCACAATATTTGGTTTGGTGACATTCGTTTTCTTTGAAGGTGCCGCGAGGCGGCTATGCAGAATCCTATCAGATATGAGGAGATGCTGTGTCTCCTCATATCTGATTCGATCTCGCAGAGAAATCCCGAGCATGGCCCTCTCCATAGCTCGTTGCGCTATTTTGAGCCTGCTGATAAGGCCCACAGTCAAAGTATAGAAATTCGCCAAAAAATGGCGATTTCCCATACAAAATGGGTCAGCTGATGCTGATCGGCACATTTATATGAAAAGTCTATTTTTTTTGTGAATTTCCCAAATCTCTCTTTTGCAAGTTAAGGTTGACTGGCAGATGCACCCCTTTAAGTACCTATTACTACATATTTTTGTAACAAGTTGTATACATAAATCTTCGACAGCTCCTCTCTCTTGGATTCATATTGGGCGAGCACCGCAAGAGCGACTATATTTCGGTTCATTAATTGAATTAAGCGTTGGTATGTAGGGTTTATGGGCTGAAATAATTTATAGTCTCCGCGATCAACAGTTCCCGCTAAATTGCCAACGTGAGAGATATTAACGCGGTCATTTTAGCCATATTTGCTAGGGAGAGTAGAGACGATTAGTAACCTAATATTGTTATCGATTATTAATCGATAAGAAGGCAAAGATTGTCTAATCTTATACTTCCCTGGTTGGGATTCGAGCTTCATTGCACACAGCTTCATTGCTTCGCAGGCAGGGTTTCTACCAACTTAGCCATGAAGCCATCAAATATAAAGGTAGGTATACCTGTAGGTAGGCCTGTGTGCTTGATATATTAGTATGTAGCCAAATAGTTCTTTGGTAAAACGATAAATCGATCGAGAATCGATTTACAAATCGCCTGCCTACGTCCCACACTATCGCTTACCAAGCATATCTCTCGGTTCGGTAGTTTTGCCAATCGTAATAATATAAACGCACGGGTTCGTATCAAATATGGCCATAATTCACGACGTTACTCAGTTACTGCCATTGATAGTGGCTTTTTCTTTCCATGATTTTTCCACATTCTTAAACGTATGAAGAGGTGAAAATAATAATATAAATAAAACCGAATGAGAGCTCCAAATAGTAAAGTTTTTTAATTTTTATTAGCCGTTCACCTCTATGTAGATACTACTCTTTGTTTGAACTACTAATATCTCAGGGTGACAGGCGCAGTGCTGCGCCGCGCAGAATTTTGAATTTTAAAACACTGGGTGGCACTGTGTCTGATATGGGCAATCATGATGCTTACCATCAGGCACCTGATCTGCTCGTCTTGCCACTCAATATCTTAAAAAAAAATTAAATGTCCCTGCTGAAATGTACCTTATGGCCCCCTGCAAAAGAGGCCTACCACTACAATACCTTAGTCAAATCAATTCAATGAAATGTACCCCTTTCCAGAACTAAAACATAATTAGTATTCTCATACAAACGTGCGCCAACTCCACAGACCGGGCCCGACTACTAGCAGTCTCTGTTAAGGAATCTGGTTTTTGGTTGCAAGCAATCCCATCTTTCAATACTGGCAATCTATTAGATCCATCTGCTTTTCGTGTAGCTGTCAGCTTGCGTTGTATGTAGCTATGTAGGTCACCGTTGCCAGTGTGGTACTGCCGTCGACGAACTCGGTCACCACGGTCTCTGATGTTCTCGAAGTGCTGGCCGGATCTCCCGCCACGTTAACCTTAACGACATCATCCGCCGGGCTTTTACCAGCGCCAATGTACCAGCCGTTCTCGAGCCGAACGGTTTGATGCGTGACGATGGTAAAAGACCTGAAGGTATGACCCTCGTTCCTTGGAAGCTGGGACGGCCGCTGGTGTGGGACGCTACTTGCGTTGACACACTAGCTCCGTCACATGTACCAGAGACCCAAGGTACGGCTGGTGCGGCGGCGGGTTCTGCCGAGCAACGCAAGCGGAGCAAATATGCAAGCCTCGGTAGCGGTTACATATTTGAACCGTTTGGAGTCGAGACTCTGGGACCGTGGGGTCCGGGAGCTCACCGCATTTTCAAAAATCTATCTGAGCGCTTGGTCGAGGCGACGCGTGATCACAATGCTGGCGTTTATCTGGCTCAACGTATAAGCATTGCTATTCAACGTGGCAATGCCGCCAGTATCTTGGGTACGCTACCATCTGACAGTGGTTTAGAGCACTTGGATTTTCTATAAATCCACAGGCCGACATGTCGGCCTGTGGATTTTCGAAGTGTTCTTTGGTATAGTGTATTTAGTTAGGGTAGATAGTAAGTAGGTAGCTCTATTGTTTAGTCTTTTTTTAATAAACGCACTATAAAAAAATTTAGATTAGTATACCTTTATATATAAAATGAATTAGCAGGGATAATGTCACACCGGATATAATATATACTTAAAAATAAAAAACTTTTTAGCTTTAAAAACGGTCTATACAGTGTTAATAAAAAGCTATCAGATTTAGGTCAGCGGTTGTTTACTCGCCATTCGAGAGTTCGAGAGTCGCGAGAACTCGATTATTTGATATCGATACGTAGAAGTGAAATCGATTCTGTAACAATACACGTATCGCATAATATTGTTACCAAATAGGTTGTTACCTTTTACGATTGCTTTTCATTGGTTGGAATTTCAATTTGCGGAAAAATACGAGATTATTAAATTAATATAATATATCTATCTGTGCCCCGCGGTTTTACCCGCGTAGTCTTCGTTCCCGTGGGAATATCTGGATTAAAAGTACCCTATGTGTTATTCCAAGGTCTACGCTTAGAAAGGTGTAGGTAGAAGAGTACCCAGGACTCAGTCCCATAGTTAGGTACATCCATATTTTGCCAGTATGTTATTGGTCTCATGTAATAGGGGGCGAGCCTATTGCCATCTACCGGTCACGGATCCAGATTCCAGCCTGTCATTAAGATAATTCTAATGGGAAATCCAATAACACTGCCTGAACTGGGGATTGAACCAGGAACCTCACGATCGGCATTTGAGCTTGCGCCCATTAAGTCACCGAAGCAGTCAAAAGTCAAAAGCAAACAGATCAAAAAATTTCGACTGTACATACAAAGCCAATTGGCAAATTTTAATTTAGTTGAGTTTTAACAATTGGTTAAATAATAATATTATGTGTTCTGAAATCGCGGCAAAGAAAATCAGCTACTTTAACTTAGTTCCATAATAGGCATTTATTTGTTCCTAATCAAACAATAAGTAACTAAAAAGGCTTACTCAAAGATTAAAGCGATAAATTTTCAAAAAAAAGTTCAAAAACGGAACTAAAGTTCCCCCCTAATAAATAGCTATCAAAACATCTAAGCACAAAGACGTTAGCGACCTCCACAAAGATTTTAGATTAGATTGTTCTAACAAAGTTAACCCGACCGGTAAAGTCGCTATATTGTTAACGTGTTTTAATTCGATCACCTGTTGATCTAACGTTGATTTAACGTTGTTTTAATCTAACTTTATGTTTAAGAGTCTACTGCTCATTGCAATATTTTACTTATACTGTTAAATTAATTTTTTGTAGAATGTTTTTTTTGTAAGAGCCTATTTTGCAGGGGGCCGCCTGGGGAAGTACCACACCTTTGCCAGTTATTCATCCGCCAAGCAGTAATGTGCTAACATTACTGTGTTCCGGTCTGAAGGGCAATGTTACCAGCGAAATTAGGGCATGATGAGATTCAACAACTAATATATCAGGGTGGCAGGCGCAGTCAGTGCCGCGCAGAATTTTGAATATTAAAACACTGGGTGGCACTGTGTCTGATATGGGCAATCTTGATGCTTACCATCAGGCACCTGATTAGCTCGTCTCGTCACTCACTATCATAAAAAAAATACGCCTTTTGAGCCTAATGCCTTTGAAGCCGTGGTCCCTTTACTTAACAGTAAGCTCAAAATAGCGCAACGAGCTGTGGAGAGGGCTATGCTAGAGATTTCTCTGTTTGATCGAATCAGAAATGAGGAGATCCGTAGACGAACGAAAGTTACCGACATAGCCCTTCGGATTAGCAAGCTGGAGTGGCAATGGGTGGCACATAGCACAAACCGAGGGATACAGCTAGTATCTAAAATAATCTAGCAAGTATTGACATATTGGTAAGAATGTGAGACGCGACATCCCTATAAACACCTTCCGGAGAATACCAATATTTTGAGCACATGTTTGCTGTAGCCACTTGTGAGTAGGGTTGTCACTCTTGAAATAAATATTTTTATTTGAAGAAAGTAACAAATATAGACATACTGACAGACTTTTGTAAATTTAAAATTCGAGAGTTTTATGAGCCCCATAGAGCTAATGTAATGGGTAAAATTAATGCGTCATTGGCAAATGATTAACTTGTTATCGATAATGAGGTCTCGGATTCGATCACCAGATCAGGCAAAAAGTGGTATTGGATTTTTCCATTAGGAATCTTCTCAATAACAGCCTGGACTCTGCAACTGCAACTGTAAACTGTAACTTTAGCAGCAGGCTCGGCCTATACTGTAATAAGTAAGTAACCAAGCACACTATGACACCTAAAACGAAACTATGATGAAGCGTGTAAAATAGCCCCATTAGTGAGCAATGAAAGCCAAAGCGGAAAATAGAGACGAGAATAGCCGTGGAATGAACCGCAGCCGTGCAATGTCATCCTGTATTATGACTATGTTTCTTGCAAATAAATATCATTTCATTTCATTTCAGATATGCAATAACGAAAGCAACACTTACCTTCCCTTCCTCAGGCTTTCCAGGTTCTCGTCTCTAGCAAATTACCGCTGATGCGCAAAATCCACGGCGGTATAAATAAGTTTACACACGAAGCACAACAATATATCCTTTCTCTGCATGGTTGTCTGGAAGAGATCGCTCTGAGCGAAAAGGCCGCCAGTACTCTTTCTAGTTTTTAAGTTTTTTTTTTGCCTTTTTTTGCATAATTGTGGTACCAATAAAGTGTTATCATTCATTCATTCATTCATTCACAATCACTTCACAAAGATTAAAGCGTTCGAGAGGAAAATATTGCATGGTACGAGCGAAAGCGTCGTTGTAGTGGTAGGCCTCTTTTGCAGGGGGGCGCGTGGGGAAGTACCACACCTTTGCCAGTTATTCGTCCGCCAAGCAGTAATGTGCAAACATTACTGTGTTCCGGTCAGAAGGGCAATGTTACCAGCGAAATTACTGCGGGCATTACGAGATTCAACAGCTAATATCTCAGGGTGTCAGGCGCAGTGCAGTGCCATGCAGACTGCACACTGGGTGGCACTGTGTCTGATATGGGCAATCATGATGCTTACCATCAGGCACCTGATTTGCTCTTGTCACTCACTATCATTAAAAAAAGATGGGGTGCGTTTTTGCGGAAGGCGGAAGAATTTGTAGAAAGAAAGAATTTCGGGAAAAGTGATGTTATGTAATGAAATAAATAGATAAAAGCCCTGTTTTTCAAACTTTAGTCAGTCAAAACTTTATGTCGGCAACCCTATTTCCATGTACGGAATACAGAATACGAATAGCCGAATCGTGTTGAAAAGCTCATCTAAAAACTAAGCTAACCGATGAATTATTTATAATATAGATGCAGCCACACTCTAACAATACTTTCCAGCGAAATTCTGCTATTCTAATAGTTAAGGAGCCACTGGGGTTTTCATTTACTCGAGAAGTTTAATTAGCTTTATCAATTTTTAAGGTAATTTTAGGTAATAGGGGTAAAAGGATAGGCGCTAGGTTTTAAGATTTGCTCTCAGTTTTTCCACAGCATGTAATTTTAATAAAATATTATATATTATTTTTTGTGTTTGAAACCACTGTCTTTTCAATATTCTGCATTTTCTTTCCCAGCATGGTTGTCTGGAAGAGATCGCTCTGAGCGATAAGGCCACCAGTTGTTACTGTTTCTACTTTAAAGTTTTACTTCTTTGGTATTTTCTGTATTGTCGTGGTACCAATAAAGTGTTATCATTCATTCGTTCATTCACAATTCACATCTTTGATTTATTGTTGACCTATCGTCTATGACCGTCGTCGTGACGGTCATACACGTCGTGATGCAATTTTGCGGGCGGGAGGGTGGTACACTGTGCATGTTGTTTTTGACACTAAAAATCGCAACTGTAACTAAATAATCTTGTTCTAGCAGTAAACTGCTAGCGTTGGCGTTTGTTTGGCGTTACTTTTCGGAACTACATTGTAAACAATGGAGTTTCGAAAAGTAACGCCAAATTCAATCAATTATTATTCTTATCTTATCTATTTGCCAATGACATGGCTATAAAGGTATATAATATTGCCTTTTCTTTAGATAGATTGGAATCTATTGGTAAAGATATCTAATATCTAATCTAATCTAATCTAATGAATTCTGGCCATTAGGTATATATTACTGCATACCTTATTTTACAATTACGTTTTTTTTTTTATTAAAACAAAAGATCAGCTAGTAAGTAAATAAAAATATGAACCGCTCCCGACCTAAAGAGGATACTCGGATATTTTATCAGATAGGTACGTGTTATCTGGTAGGAAGCCAGTGTTTTCAATGCATTAATGTAACTTTTATCACATCCAGAGGACGGGCAGCAGCGATCCTATGCGTAAAACCAGACGCCCGTCACTCCATATAAACGACCGCGTGCAATAGCCTACTATATAACGTAGAAAACGTAACGTGTGCGTGTATAAGGGTCAAATGTGTGTGTAAGTTCGGGCGTTACTGTCTCGTTGACTGCATTGTCGCAGGCGACGTAAAATGGCGGGGGGAGGTGAGTGTCGCTTCTTAACATAGTAATAGTAAAGTCCTCGCCTGTGGGGTACAGGGGCGGTGGGGGCGCGGAGGTAGAAGTGAACGGGGGCCGGTAGAGGTACTCCGAATCTACGCGTCTCTACCCCGCAGGCGAGGACACAATTTCTTAAAGGTTTACCTGAAGTCGTTCAACTGAGCGTCTAGACGGAGCAACGATGGGGTTCGGTATGAGAGAATGCGAAGTCCCCTCCCTGCCCGCGCTGCCTGCTGTACGTCCGGCCGGCTTCTATTGCGCCCCGGGAATTGACAGAGAGCCGCAGGCAGTGGTGGTGGAAAATGGCATACTGTACCTATATATAGAGTAACTGTTATTATCTAGTTATTAGAGATATATTACATACTGTAGGTTCCTATAGTTTCCTATAAGATATGTAGGGGGCAGTCGTTAGGTCATGTCGGAGGCTGTGTAGGAATCTTGGCGACCTGAAACTCTGACATACGGGTTGTCCACATAACCCATATGGATTGACTCGAGCAGTATACCTAACTGTTCTGTTCGATTATAAATTCAAATTATTATTATTATTATTATGCTGTGGCAGTCTTCCAGTGGCTAAAATTATGATGAATGTAACTTTTAGCAGAGGCCTGGAAGACTGAGTACAAAGTAGTTATATATGTATTCTTAGTTAAGTTGTAGGTATGCACCAATTTTTCGTAGGTTTTTCGTGTCCATAGCCCATATTATTATCTATGTCTATGTTCATGGTCAGCCAGACCTTTATTTTGTACGGCACTGGGGTGATACTCTCTCTTATAATATAATACACTCACAGCCTCGTTGGCTCAGATGGTAGTAACGCTGCTTTCTGTGCCGCAGGCCCCGGGTTCAATCCCCGGCCAGGTCAAACATTTGTGTGCATGAACATGTCTGTTTGATCTGTGTCTGGGTGTTATAAGCGTATATAAGTATGTATATCAGTCATCTGGTTACCATAGTACAGGCTTCTAGCCTAGTTTGGGACCGGATGACCGTGTGTGGAAGTTGTCCCATATTATTATTATTATAATATCATAGGAACTCATTGGCTCTAGGTATGGCCACACTCCGGACACTCGACTCAATTCCCATATAAAAGGCGCGCTATAACTACCTACTACACATACAGCACACACATGGAGTTTTGTACACGTGCAAGAGTGTGCGTGAGGTGATTTCCCATACAAGCGGGGCTCGAGGAGGGCTCAGTCTCGTTAGCGGGGATGAGGAAGGCCGATTGGTAGGCGGATGACAGTGTCCATTCTATACGTAGTATTATTATCTGTTCTGTGATATGGCCCCATTAAAATAGGTAAGTAGCTACACCGGCGTTCATTATTGTCCATTCTAGGAACGTTAATAACCCTTGTTCCCTCTTACACAACCTAGATAGAGGTACTTGATTTAGTACTTGCCCTGAGGCCACTTACATAATGTACTCGTTCGTCGTTTGTAGGTTAGTTAATTAAGTTCTAGCTGTGCACCGCGGTTTCATCTGCGTAGTCTTCGTTCCCGCGGGAATATCGGGAATATGTGTTGTTCCAGGGTCTAAACTATCTTCATACCGAATTTCAGCCCAATCGGTTCAGTAGTTTTGGCGTGAAAGAGTAACAAACGTCCA
This sequence comes from Hemistola chrysoprasaria, assembly GCA_947063395.1. Taxonomy (NCBI): domain Eukaryota; kingdom Metazoa; phylum Arthropoda; class Insecta; order Lepidoptera; family Geometridae; genus Hemistola; species Hemistola chrysoprasaria. The sequence goes on along the minus strand of OX346731.1, from coordinate 7,769,968 downwards.
TCCATTCATCCTCACAAAGTCACAAACTTTCGCATTTATAATATAAGTGGGATATGAGATGTTTTTTTTTTAAATTGCTTGCTGAAGAGTAAACTTATACCTATGTAGATAGATAATATATTCATTGAAAAAAAGAAAAGGGGAGATGAGGTACTGGCTTCTCGAAAACGGCAAGATCAAATATTGTAAAATTGTTTGTAACCACCGTCCCTTCGGTACATGTATTTCCTTTCCCTGTATGGTTGCCTGGAAGAGATCGCTCTGAGCGATAAGGCTGCCAGTTGTTACTTCTTTCTTGTTTTAAGTTTTTCTTATTTGTTATTTTGTGTTGTATTGTGGAATCAATAAAGAGTTTTCATTCATTCATTCATTCATTCAAATTAGGTCCCATTAGGTCCACGTACGTCAGTAAAGTAAGGTCGTACGAGCGAATAATATTGTTGTCTCGGTCGCACTTCGGTCTTAGGTACGTCTTTCTATCTTTGTTGTTCATTATATGTCACTGTGCAAACTTCACACTGAGCAAATTGCACGTGCCAGTTGTTGAGTAAGCGCTGGGAGAACGTACTCTAGCTCCCCTTTTCTTTATATCAATGTTTATGTTGGTATAACTACTAATGTCATTTTATTTATATAAAAAATAAAAGCGATAAGGCCGCCCATTGTCGACCAATAACTTATAACCTAATTTTTTAAGATAATCTGTATAATAATATGTAAAATTGATATCAATAAAGACTTATCGTATTGTATATTTTAAGATTTTTTCTGTTGTATGATATAAAGTCTTATATTTTAAGATAGTGATATTTTATTCAAATACGTCATAAGACTGCTCATTCTAGGCCGAAAGCTCATATGTTTTTAAAAACATAAACATACATTCACGCCTTTTTCCCGAAGGGGTAGGCAGAGGTGTAGGACTCAGTCCTCATAGTTGATACACCCACATTTCGCCAGTATGTTATTGGTCCCATGTAATAGGGGGCGAGCCTATTGCCATACAGTTCCAGACTCCAGGCAGTTATTGGGATAATTCCTAATGGAAAAATCCAATATTTAACACTTTGCCTGACCTGGTGATCGAACCCGAGACCTGTTGATTGGCAGTCGAGCATGCGCCCTCTACGCCACCGAGGCAGTCATATGTTTCAGACGGTTTCTTTTAGATTTCAGCCTAATCGTATCAGTAGTTAAGGCATGAACAGGTAACAAATCTATAAAACTTTATTATTTGTGTATACTTATCTAGATATAACATGGGACAACTTCCACACACGGTCATCTGGTCCCAAACTAGGCTAGAAGCCTGTATTATGGTAACCAGATGACCGATATACATACTTATATAAGCTTATAACACCCAGACACAGATCAATCAGACATGTTCATGCACACACATGTTTGACCTGGCCAGGGATCGAACCCGGAGCCTGCAGCACAGAAAGCAGAGTTACTACCATCTGGGCCAACGAGGCTGTCAAAAAAGATATTAAAGTGGTGCAAGAAATAAAGTCCAAAACGTATCGTTACAAACTTCAAATCGTAAACACAAACCACTTAATATTTCTTAACAAAAATTCAAGACAGCTTCTGAAAAAGTTCCAAGCCTAAAGAAATACACAAATATTTTTTGCTACGAAAGTTGCTCGATAAATCTTGGAGGAAACCATCCGCGATAAGTTCTGGATATGTACGCTAGAGGGCGTAGCGGTTACGTAGCGGCGGCGTAGCGTACAGTCGTAGACACCCGCCCGTAGCTGGTTCACGTAGCGCTTTGCGTACTGGTTAACGAAGAGTCGCGCCGCGTCGTGCTATAAAAAAAAAAACTAAAAAATAGTGTTGAACAAAACGTGTTAGAAAAAGTTTTGAAATTAATTACAATAGTGACGTCTGTTACAGTTTTAAGTGTAAAGCTTTAACTAACAGTGGTTTAAGTGATTGTGTTAAATTTGTGATTTTAAATTTATTGAGTTTTCCGCACTGAAATAGGTAAGTTGCAAAGTTTTTAATTGTGTTCTTGTTTCAGAAGTTCTTGTTCTTTCGCTGTTATTTAAATTGTTTAAGTAGTTAATTTGTGGGGAGATTGTTTATTAATTATCGTTATTTATTTTATATAAAATTTTTAAAACAAAATTATTGTTTGTGATGCTTTTATTTTATTATTATTATATTTCACCTGTACCTTTTATATTTCAAATTAGTACAATTAATTGATTGTTAATGTATAAATTAATTGAATTGAATTGAATTGAAAGTGTGTTGCGTATTTAAATATAAAACTACATCAATATCTATAGATCTAAAAGAAAAACTTATAGACATTAGAACCTAATTGAAGTTTATTAAAAAAAGTGGCACATTAATTTTTTAATAAGCATATTGACTTTTTAAATAACTTATTGAATAACAATGAATAATTTATTTAAATTTGTTTTTTTACCGATAATGGCTGGATTCGCCCAAAAAGTATTAGGTAGGATACCTAGGTAATTTATGTAATCACTATTATATTATAAAATCCTAAATTACTCACTGACTGACATGCAACGCAGAACCCAAACCACTGATCCTAGAGACTTGAAACTTGGAATGTAGGTTCTTTTCGTTGTATGGACGTGTGCTAAGAAAGAATTTTTGAAAATTCACATTTTAAGGGGTCCAAAAAAGGCGTCAACGTTTTTGTATAAAACTGCCATGTTTCATAATTGCGAGTGGGCAAAGCCGCTTTGTTACACTAGCCCTATATAAATCATATATTATAGTAAAATCCGTAGCAATAGGTACATAATGGGGTCAATCTACTCTTCAATCTGATCAATTAGTACAAGTAAAGAAGAATGTCAAAATTCAAGAATAAAAAAAGACTCCACACAAACAGACCAATGAGAGCAGCTTACTCTATTCTGGGTAGTCGACATTTATTTTGTTAGTCTTTTTTATGATAGTAAGTGACAAGACGAGCAAATCAGGTGCTTGATGGTAAGCATAATGATAGCCCATATCAGACACAGTGCCACCCAGTATTTTAATATTCAAACTTCTGCGCGGCACTGCACTGCGCCTGTCACCTTGAGATATTAGTTGTTGAAACTCGTCATGCTCAGCAATTTCCCTGGTAACATTGCACTTTAGACCGGAACACAGTAATGTTTACACATTACTGCTTGGCGGATGAATAACTGGCAAAGGTGTGGTACTTCTCCAGGCGGGCCCCCTGCAAAATAGGCCAACAACAAATAATATTATTGAATAATTAACATAATAATATGTGCATACATTAAATTTGATTTCTTCTACCACTTTAGTTGCCCAGTAATTCTATCTTGTAAAGGACTAGCTGTGTCCCGCAGTTTAACCGGCGTAGTGTTCGTTTCCGTGGGAATAAAATAACATACAATCACGCCTTTTTTCCGAAAGGGTTTAGGTAGAGGTGTACCCAGGAGACTCAGTCTCCACACACATCCACATTTCGCCAGTATGTTATTGGTCCCATGTAATAGGGGGCGAGCCTATTGCCATCTACCGGGCACAGTTCCAGACTCCAGGCAGTTATTGAGATAATTCCTAATGGAAAAATCCAATATTAACACTATGCCTGACCTGGGGATCGAACCCGGGACCTCTTGATTGGCAGTCGAGCATGCGCCCTCTACGCCACAGAGGCAGTCAGTGGCAGTCTCGGTTTATTACCCATCCACAATAAACCAACCGTGGAGTTCCCGGCTTTAGAATAGCGCTCCACCGTCTCTACCCGTGGTTGCCGTAAGAGCCGGCTAAGGGTTAACAGATCCAGAGGACGGGCAGCAGCGTTCTCTGCAAAAAAAACCATCGAACTGCGCTCGACAACCCGCCTGCCAAGCGTGTCGAGTATTGGCAAAACCCCCCTTTATGGGGGAGGCCTATGTTCAGTAGTGGATTACTAACGGCTGAGATGATGAATTAACCAACACGTAATTACATTTAGTATAAACATGTAGCAAGTTTATCATTCAAACAGGGGTAGTAGTATTCGGCTTGTGCTCGAGAAAGAGATTGAGAAATCCCTAGCACTGGAAAGTCCCATAACACTTTTCCCGACCTGGGCATCAAACCCAATACCTCATGTTCAGTAGTACCACCACGTAGGACCGAGGTTTTTATTACTATTTATAAAACACTAATTAAAAAATAAAAGTACATCATACATATTCAACTAAGCAATATAAACATAATTCTTGGTCGAAAATAGGCGGCCCTATTAAGCGATCTCTTCCAGGCAATTGGTGTTTGGACGGATAGGGGAATGATAGGATGAGAGGTGGGAAAGAGTACTAATCTTATTTCTCTAACAAGATCTATACATGTTACATACACACACCCATGATACATAATATATACCTACAATAAAAACTAGTAGTTCGCCTCGAACTGAGACCTCGCAAACCTCAATTTCCTGTAACTTCTACACCTCTTATGGTCTAGAAGGGTAAAGTCTAAGGTCTTTAGGTTTAATTGAGGTATATGAGGTAATTAGTTTTTAAGATTAGCTCTGAAATTCTGATTAGGGATGTGAAAAAATAATCGATTATTAAAAAAAAAAACGATTATTATTCCTAAAAAATCTAATTTATTTGAACGATTATTACGTTAAAAAAACGATTATTTATTAATCGATTTTTTACTATATGTGTAATATGTTTTCGATTGACTGCCTCGGTGGCGTAGTGGGCGCATGCTCGACTGCCAATCAAGAGGTCCCAGGTTCGATCCCCGGGTCAGGCAAAGTGTTAAATATTGGATTTTTCCATTAGGAATTATCTCAATAACTGCCTGGAGTCTGGAACTGTGCCCGGTAGATGGCAATAGGCTCGCCCCCTATTACATGGGACCAATAACATACTGGCGAAATGTGGGTGTATCTACTATGGGACTGAGTCCAGGGTACACCTCTGCCGTCCCCTTCGGGAAAAAGGCGTGAATGTGTGAATGTATGTATGTCCCATGTAATAAGGGGCAGGCCTATTGCCATCTACCGGGCACATTTCCAGTTATTGAGATAATTCCTATGGAAAAATCCAATATTTAACACTTTGCCTGACCTGGGGATCGAACCCGGGACCTCTTGATTGGCAGTCGAGCAAGCAGTAATATGCAAATATTACTGTGTTCCGGTCTGAAGGGCAATGTTACCAGCGCAATTATTGGGCATGACGAGTTGCAACAACTAATATATCAGGGTGAAAGGCGCAGTGCAGTGCCGCGCAGAATTTTGAATTTTAAAACACTGGGTGGCACTGTGTTTGATATGGGCCATCATGATGCTTACCATCAGGCACCTGATTTGCTCGTCTTTATTACTCATCATAAGAAAAAAAAATTCAAAAAACAGTTCTAAGAGGGTATTTATTGATCGACGCTCTCCACGCTCCACGCGTCCATCGTGGCTCTCCACGGTAGCTCAAGCACAGGGTAGAGTGCCCCAGTGCCCACTAAGCGGAATAGTGCGGAGGGTGCGTGGATTGAATCCCACCCGTGGATGGAATTTTTCATTTTTAAGCTTTGCTTCGGCAAAGTTCGTACATTAGCTAGGTATAATTATTATTGACAAAAAGCTGATTTCTTTTGTTAGGATTTTTTTTAAATCAATTTATTTAAAAAAAAAACATTTTTTTTTAGAAAAGTCGATTATTATTCCATTAAAAATTGATTTTTCATTAATCGATTTTGAATCGATCGAATAAAAATCGATTATTAATTAATCTTTTTTTTTATGATAATGAATGACAAGACGAGCAAATGATGGTAAGCATCACGATTGCCCATATCAGACACAGTGCCACCCAGTGTTTCAAAATTCAAAACTCTGCGCGGCACTGCACTGCGCCTGTCACCTTGAGATATGAGTTGTTGAATCTCATCATGCCCAGTAATTTTGCTGGTAACATTGCCCTTCATTCCGGAACACAGTAATGTTTGCACATTATTGCTTGGCGGATGAATAACTGACAAAGGTGTGGTACTTCCACAGGCGGCACCCTGCTAAAGAGGCCTTCCACTACAAAAATCCATTTCTTTTACTGTTTAGTCACATCCCTAAGCAAATGTTGTTCTAAACTCTTCACTAATATTAGTTATAATCTATTCAACATTACGATAGTGCGACTGCTGTGCGACTTAACGACATCCAGCGCGCCATCTAGTTGTTTTGAGCGGAGATGGAATTTTATCCCTTGAGAATCGGGGTATCTTTTATAACTTGACAACACCTTAACTGATCAATCTGAAACTGGATATTATAAACAATATAAACCTATCCTACGTACGTATTTAATTTCATGAAAAGCGAATTAATAATTTTCAAGTTATAATCGAAAAATATTGAGATCTTGTAATCCCTATATCTCTAGAACCCCAAAACCGATTTAGCTCATGTTCGAACTTGAAAATTCTTTTTTTTTATACTACCTGTCTGCAAAGTTTCATCAAGATCGGATCATCGGCTTTCGAGTAATCGCAAGACAAACATACATACACACATACATACATACAAACTTTGGCTAATATTTTTATGCAAGTCCTAAACTATGTGTCTAAATTTGAAAAAAAAAATCGGACCATCGGTTTCGAAATTATCGTCAGACCTTTCATAAATACCTCGTGACTCTTATATATCCGGAACCCCTCGGCCGATTTTGCTCATTATCTAAAGTAAAAAAATTTATCACTTTAAACTACATGTCTGCAAAGTTTCATCATAATCGGACCAACAGTTCTCAATTTATCGTCGATCAAACTTACATGCCAGAGGTCAACCCTTAAGCTGGTACAAGCGCAGGTTTTTCCCACTTGTCGACTCTAAGACCTCGCTTCGCTCGGTCGATAACAGAATATATATATCATAAAGTACATATCATAAATATAATTATATCATATTTTTTTCAGAATATTATGTACCAGAATATTCTGAAGATGATTTCTTAGAACTACTTCAATAAGGGCTATCCAACATTTAGATTAATAGCAGGGCTTCTGGAAATTGGTATCCGTATAAGCGTACGATAATAATTTGTGTGGTGTAGCTCGTATTTGTACTGTGGGATTTGCGAGCGACATAATTACAATATTTAAGTAATAATTAATTACATACGCCTTGAAACATGTTGGCTTTCAGGTAATGAGAATATTTAATAAGGAGTAAAATTTAACGAAATTTTAATCATTTTAACGTAGAAACACTCTTCACAAAGGGTTTTATGAGAAAATCTTTAAAGCGTATCCTGGCTACGATAAATTTGACACAATCCTATTAAAAATTTATCAAATCGATGTTTTGTATTCTCCTGTTTCTTCCGAATATATAAGTATGCATATAAGTACGAATATGATGTGCATGGTTGTCTGGGAGATCGCTCTAAACGATAAATCCGCCAGTTGTTACTGCTTTCTAGTTTTCTTTTTTGTTATTTTCTGTTATGTTGTACAAATAAACAGTTATTCAATCCAGTCAATAAATTTATATCCTTTTAATTTTTAGTGAAGTAAACTTTGTCCCTGTCATTTTAGTTTCTCTTATAAACTCTCGGTTTTGTCATAGTGAACTTCTAAAAACCCCCTCGCGGTTTACTTGCGTGATTAAACGTTCATTACAAATAAAACCAAAAGTTTATAAGAGAATATAAAATCATAGGGACATAGTTCACTTCATCTTAAAATATCAGGATATAAATATATCAAATAGGTTTACTATATTCGAAGGAAACAGGGGAATACAAAACATCGATTTGGCAAACTTTCCATAGTCGTTTCATAGTAGTATATAAAGATAAAAGATAAAGATAAATATACATTTATTGCCAGTATACAAAAAATAAGAAAAAAAAATACAAACAGATTACAAAAAATTAAATAGATTTATATTACTAGCAATTGGGATATGATCAGCCATATACTGCACAAGGTGACCCTGGTGCGCTGGTTTTTAACATATCCCATGCTCGAACACAAATTTTAGCTGAGTAATAAAAATATCCATCCATCTTATATTTTTTATCACATTCTTCATACCCAACAATTTCTGCGATTAAGGTTATTTGTACGACTTGAGTAACTTCAGCAGCTTGTTTTCCCGTGGGAAGTAAAGATATATTTTATGCAATGTTAATTTCAATGAGTGAAATCCCCATTGAGTGTTACCGAAGGTGATTATTATTACCCGTGGTTGCCGTATGTGCCGGCAGAGTGTTAACAGATCCAGAGGACGGGCAGCAGCGTCTTCTGCAAAAAACCATCAAACTGCACTCGACAATCCGCCTGCCAAGCGTGTCGAGTATTGACAAAACCGCCCTTTATGGGGGACGCCTATATCCAGTAGTGGATTTAATTACCAACGGCTGAAATGATGATGATGAAGGTGATTTCGTTTAGAAAGACAGGTCACTGTAGCGGTCGTGTGACGAGGGAGCATGGGCTTCCGTGATCGGTTCATTTATCGGCGGTGATTGACACAAATATTCAGTCGATAAGAATATTCGGTTCAAAGAATTTATTTATTACACAATGTACTTACTGTGCCTTACTATGCTTTTATAGTCCTAAACTAGGCTTCCGGCCAAGTTTGGAACCAGAAAACCGTGTGTTCCCCTCCTATCCTATACATTTTGTATAAGAAATAGAATCAGGTAACCATAAAAGCCTGTCAAAACAAAGGGGTCCGCCCCGAGGACTCCGAGTCCCGTTTTCACCCGGTCCGTTCTCCCCCAAACCTTATATAAACTTATATCAATATTTTTGACGGTATTGCGTTAATTTACATTACTGGCAAAAACTGAACTTCTTCCGAATATTATTTCAATTTAAATTATTAAACATTAGTTTATTTTTGTTTTCACTTTAAATAAAAATTGGCTAAAAATATTAACTTTTTTTTAATTAAATATTTTCAATCATAGAAGCGCGCTATCGGTTCAATTGCGCTGGATATTAGCGCTTGATGAGAAGCAGTGTTATAAGTCAAGTCGTTAGGTCGTTGGATGATTCAATATCTTTTTACAGAAAATATACTAAGTTTTTTGACTGTGTCAATTATCTTGCTTTACAGTTCGTTGTACGAGCGAATAACCGTAATAAACGTGCCAAAAATATAATATAATCAAATTAGATCGGATCAACGAGTACTTATATGGAAACCATTTGATTGAATTTAACTCAATTGATAGATGGATACAGAAGACTGTTTTTACATAACATAACATACATTCACGACTTTTTATTCCCGAAGGGGTAGGCAGGACTTAGTCCCATAGTAGATACACTCACATTTCGCCAGTATGTAATTGGTCCCATGTAATAGGGGGGCGAGCCTATTGCCATATACCGGGCACAATTCCAGACTCCAGGCAGTTATTGAGATAATTACTAATGGAAAAATCCAATATTTAACACTTTGCCTGACCTGGGGATTGAACCCTGGACCTCTTGATTGGCAGTCGAGCATGCGCCCTCTACGCCACCGAGGCTGTTTTTACAGTTATTATTATTTGTATCATCTATAGCCGCTTTGACCATTGCTGATCTATTGTGGCAGTCCATATAGATTATAATTCACTGCTTAAGGCCGCTGAATCTAGAAATTTCCAGATATTCCGAGGAGTGATGTGTTGTATCTCATTTGAGCGAATCATTTGACATCCATTGAACATACGTGGTCCGCATTCACAGAGGACGTTCATAGCCATTTCCTCTTCTTTATTGCTGAATCTGCACTCGGCTTCCTGGGTCTAGATTCATTATATCTTTGCTTAGTTTCCAGTGACCTGTGAGAGTTCTAGTCGTTGCACAGGTTTTATATCTACTGAGTTGAAGGTAGGATGGTTTTACAGTCAGCAAATATAGGTACATAATACATAATATAATATAATCCTAATCCCTCCAAGGATCAGGCAGAGGAGAATCCACCAAGTTGGTTCCACCCACGATTTTCCACTTGTGTTTTAATTCCCATTCAATAGGGTCGCCCCCTATAGAATGGGAATTAAAACACAAGTTACTGATTGCTTATTAAATCTCTAACTATTATTACCTCTATACTATTATTGCCTTAATCTGTAGACTGCCATTTAGAAAATTCATAATAATAAAAAACACAAAACACTTTTTTGTCTTACTTCGCCATCGAATGACTTAATTTTTTCAACTGATAGTTTTATAATATTTGGTTTGGTTAAATTCGTTTGTTTGAAAGGTGCCGCGTGGTTACCACGGAGAAGTTTCCAGGCAACTTTGTCCTCTATGTACTGATTGACATTATAATAATCCTTCTTTAGTAAAGTAGATTGTATTAATAGATTTTGAACTTATCCTCTGACTTTTTATTTGTTTTAGATAATCTAAAGCTAGGACGACAGCTATTTTGTCTTTATTCCTAGTATTAAAATTACCAGTCAATTGTTAAGCAAACGAGAGTAATCAAAAGATGGCCTTCTATGTCTTATAACTTTGCGATTGAGATCGAGTTATCAGGATTGATCAATTATATATTACAAGTGAAAAGGATATGTTGAATTCTCTTTGAAGAATTAATGACACTCACACATAAGTAAGCTGCTCCTGATTTAAGAATGTACCTAATGTTAAGATTTGGGGCACACATAGTGACTGAATATAAAATTTTATTCGATTAGATTTTTTTGGATAAATTAAACTTATATATTTATTGATCCCACAATACGAGAACGAAAATTAATAATAATTAGAAAGCGTGTAGCAATTGGTTGCCTTATCATTCAGAGCGATAAGTAAGTTCCTTTTGGCCACTTTGGAAACTAATGATTCGAAACCAGTTTCCAAAAAAGAATTATTCTTCTTCACTCGTTCGTTCAGATCGTTCGTTCTGGATTTTTTACTGAATCTTCGTATTGTTATTTTCTAAAACCTAGCGTTGTCTTTATTTTACGTAATTACATAATGTTGTTTTTATATTTCAAAAATGTGGGTAGGTGTGAGCGAGAGGGCGTATTTGCTTAGCACCGCGCCGGTTTATTATTAAGTGTAGTGTTGTCGTGAAGTGGTGACAAACTCTCACAATCACGCCTTTTTCTCGAAGGGATAGGCGGACTTGTACCAAAGACCTCCCGTACCACATTTTGCCAGTATGTTATCGGTCCAATGACCCATGTAATAGGGGGCGAGTCTATATTGCCATTTACCGGGCTCAGTTCCAGACTCCAAACTGTCATAGAGTTAATTTATAATTCCTAATGGAAAAATCCAATCGCACTTTGCCTGACCTGGGATTCGATCGAAGAGGTATCATTCCGAACGCACGGTAGACTCAGTACTGTTTATCTTCATTGACGTGCAAAAGTGTCAAATTATGACCTATTTAAATAAATCTGTTTGAGTTTGAGTTTTGAACCCGGGACCATGATCATCACCATGTTTATACGATAACACAAATATATTTAAAAAAAATACGTTAATAGATAAATGTTATATTGAGCATAAAATGATATTAGATTTCTTATCATAATAATATATGATAATATTATTATCCTTTCAGGACCTAAGGCAAAATCCATTCAATTCTTCACAGAGAATTAAAGCAAATGTTACGGATTCCACGCATGCAAAATATACTGAGAATTTGTTGAAATATTCTAGGTGTCGGCAGTAAATAATAGCACATTATAAAGTTTTGAAATAGGTATTTGAAGGGGTTTTTGGTCTAGGAGTCTGGAAATAGTCAAATTACTTCAAAACTCAAACTCAAACAGATTTATTCAAATAGGTCATAATCTGACACTTTTGCACGTCAATGAAGATAAACAGTACTGAGTCTACCGTGCGTTCGGAAAGATACCTCTTGATTGTTATTTGCAAGCACCATCGGATGTACTTAATGTCATTATCCGAAACTCTCGCCTCCATGACATCAATTTACGAGTGTTTTGGAGTCGAATTCGTAGGAGATATAATAAATTGTTAAGGCATACGTATGTATGCATAGTGTAGGGTTCCATACCTAGATACCAAGAACATGCAGCGCCATTTATTAGTTCGTTGCGCAAAGTATGAAAATATGCAGTAAAATGGCCATAACTTTTGATTGCCTCGACTTAGAAGTATGATTTTTTTATAGCCACAAGGGACCGCAGGTCTGAGTATTTGATATCAATTTCAACTCAATACATCCACGCGTTCCCGTTAAAAAGTGTCTTGAAAGACAGACAGACGGACAACAAATTGATCCTATAAGGGTTCCTTTTTCCCTTTAGAGGTATGGAACCCTAAAAATGCAATAATTAGCATTAAAACGAGTGTAATTATTGAAACATTAATTTTGTGGGTAATAATAATAGTAGATGTGTACCTTCATTTTAGAATAGAATAGAATAGTACTTTATTGCATCCTAAAAAAAACATGCTACAAACGGCACAATACAAAGGACTTGGCATACATCCGGCTGGCTTATCGCGTAAAGCAATTTCTTAGATAACCTGGGATGGTAAAGGGCAGTTAAACATTTATTTACGACGGTGGTTTACAAAATATATATTAATATTTACGTAATTATACTGGTTACAGTGCTACAAATTGATGTTATCTTAAGGAAAGGCCAGGTCAAAAGTATCAACAACCGACGAGCATGCATGAAGAATGTGATGAATGTGGAAGAAGCGAAAGTTGTATGTCAGGATAGTAGCAAGTGGAAAGGAATACCTAGTCTCTGCCTACCCAAACGGGAGACAAGGCGTGACTGTATGTATGTATGTATGCTACAAAATATAAATAAAGTACTTATATTATGAATATTAGCTTATACACATTATAATCATATGATATATTATATAACAATACTTATTATAACAGTAATATGTTATATTATGATTATATAGTTATATGCCCACTATAGGAAGGGTACGCCTACTTTTTTACGCGTATACTTTTCATGAACAAGTTGACGTTATTCTTAGGAAAGGCCAAGTGAAAAGTACCTTCAACAGACGAGCATCTATGAAAAATGTCATGAAAGTGAACGAAGCGATAGTTGTATGTCAGGATCGTAGCAAGTGGAGGGAAATAGTCTCTGCCTACCCCACCGGGAACAAGGCGTGACTGTATGTATGTATGTATGTATCTCAATATTTTAGCCCAATACTTTATTATGACGTTTGTGTAATCTCTCGATTTTAGTTATTATGGGTAAAATGCTTTTTCTACAACAATGTCAATTTGTGCTCATGTTTTGCCGGCATCTGTAACTTTGAAATAATGTTTTTATGTATTATGAAGCGTGTATGAAATACGGATTAAGTAGGTACGTGTTTTGTGTTTAGGCGAATAAAAATTTGCAAAATGTTTATGAATTCGAAGAACACAGAGATTTAAGAGGTTACATGAGGGGTGATTTTTCCATACAAACGTATTCCCGTGTATCCTCCCTAGATAACTGCGTCAGAGCAATGGTTTTTTTTTTATAAAATTTAGGTCTTTAGTGAGCATGTCCCTGTCATTTTTATTTTTCTACAAAATCATTGTTAAATGAAATATGACCCTTTAAAAACATGAAAAACTGTTTTTATTCGCGTAATTAGAGGTTCACTAGAAATAAATGAAGAGTTTAGGAACAAAAATAAAATAACAAGAACATAGCCTAATTCATCTTCTAATTTTCAAGATATAAATTTATGGATAAAATCAATTATTCTCGGAGGAAACACGGGAATACAAAACATCGATTTCGTAAATTTTCCATAGGATTGTGTCAAACTGCTAAGAGGTCCTGTATCCTGTTAAAAGCACAGATAGATACCGCGAGTTTTTGTATATAAACCGAGTGTGTCACTCAATCTGTCAAGACACTTTTAACGGGAACGCGTGGAGGTATTGAGTTGAAATTGTTATCAACTACTCAGATCTGCAGTCCCTTGTGGCTGTAAAAAAATCATACTTCTAAGTTAACGCAACCCCCTTTTCTTTATATCAATGATTATGGTTGTCAAGGAGATAATGGATAAATCCAATTACACTTCGCCTGATCTTCAGGATCGCAACAACTGGCACGTGCAATTTGTTCAGTGTGAAGTTTGCACAGTGACATAATATAATGAACAACAAAGAAAGAAAAACGTACCTAAGACCGAAGTGCGACCGTGACAACAATGTTATTCGCTCGTACGACCTTACGCCTTTTTCCCGAAGGGGTAGGCAGAGTTGTACTCAGGACTCAGTCCCATAGTAGATACACTCACATTTCGCCAGTATGTTATTGGTCCCATGTAATAGGGGGCGAGCCTATTGCCATCTACCGGGCACAGTTCCAGACTCCAGGCAGTTATTGAGATAATTCCTAATGGAAAAATCCATTATTTAACACTGCCTGACTTGAACCCGGGACCTCTTGATTGGCAGTCGAGCATGCGCCCTTTACGCCACCGAGGCAGTCAATATAATAATAATATAAGTATAATATATACACACTCAAACTGCAAATATTGCCTTGCACCGATTTTCACAATAAATTAATGAATGAATTTCAATAGGCTCATCAAAAATACGTTGAATATCGCCTTGTTTATATTTCGTGCATGATTCTGGTGACACGTTTTGAGTTCAATATCATATAACCTACTGTTTTATTATTGTCTATCTGTGCCCTGCGGTTGCACCCGAGTAGTCTTCATTCCCGTGGGAATATCGGGTTAAAAAGTACTTTTTATGTTATTCCAGGGTCTAAACTATTTATGTACCGAATTTCAGTCCAATCGGTTCGGTAGTTTTGGTGTGAAAGAGTAACAAACATCCATCCATCTTAACAAATTTTCGCATTTATAATATTAGCAGGATTTTTTTTTATATTACGAAGAACCTAACTATAAATAACTATTGTGGACAGCCCAAAAATTTGGAACATAAAACAGGCATGCCAAAACATATATTATATCTACCCCTTTTATTGTCCAACCAAACTCCAAGCTAAACCCATGGGCTTTAGTTTATACCACTAAAAACTAAAACAATAAAATGGCCGCTATAAAAACTAGCCAGAGCCAAAAAATAAATAGGTGCAGAAGGTCGGGGATGCTATTCCGAACATGCAATCGCGTAACATCTGCAGTAAAATTTGCAGTCAAAAGTAATTTTTTTGTATGCCATTTGACAGCAGACAACGCTTTCCACACTTCTACTGCTGTTCGTACTATGTACGCAGCTTTTTTGAACGTCCTTTGGACGTGTGCAAAAATTTAAAACTTTTATCTAGGTGTCTTCCTCTTGGGGTGACAAAATGTACATAGGGTACTTTTTACTACCTTTTGGAAAGTATCACCTTTAGAAAGTTC
Organism: Hemistola chrysoprasaria; assembly: GCA_947063395.1. NCBI lineage: Eukaryota > Metazoa > Arthropoda > Insecta > Lepidoptera > Geometridae > Hemistola > Hemistola chrysoprasaria. The sequence continues at coordinate 7,754,647 of OX346731.1, read as the reverse complement.
TGAATGTGCCTTTTATCTCTGTAACAAAATTAATCAAAATCAGTACAGCCGGCATACAATATATAAGAAATAAAATAATATTATGTCAAGTTATATGAATTGAGATTGAATTTATTATCATTGTGGAATTATATGAGAAATTATATGTAAACTAGCTGTGCCCCGCGATTTCACTCGCGTAGTCTTCGGTCCTGTGGGAAAATTGGGATAATAAGTACTTTTTATGTTACTCCAGGGTCTAAATTATGTATATACAGAATTTCAGCCCAATCGGTTTAGTAGTTTTGGCGTGAAAGAGTAACAAACTTTTTGTAGTGGTAGGCCTCTTTTGCAGGAGGCCGCCTGGGGAAGTACCACACCTTTGCCAGTTATTCATCCGCCAAACAGTAATATCCAAACATTACTGTGTTCCGGTATGAAGGGCAATGTTACCAGCGAAATTACTGGGCATGATGAGATTCAACAACTCTTATCTCAGGGTGATAGGGAATTTTGAATTTTAAAATACTGGGTGGCACTGTGTCTGATATGGGCAATCATGATGCTTACCATCAGGCATCTGATGAGCTCGTCTTGTCATTCACTAACATAAAAAAAAACATCCATCCATCCATCCTCACAAACTATCGCATTTATAAAATTAGAAGGAAGTAGGATGTAAGAATTGGAGTTATAAATTAAGTTGCATGTCAGCATATAAAACATAGAAGAAACCGTAAGGTGATTTTCTATTGAAATTCTTAATGTTTTCATTTTTATTCAGCTTCGAACCGTACCACCGTTGATCATTCTTGTATTTATAACTGAAAATTTGGTATTGCAAGCCTTCTGTACTATTTTATTTGTAGCCAGAGCTCCGGGTTAGAGTTTAAAATAAAAGCAACTCCGGAGAGGGACATGGTTTACGAGTGGCCGCACAGATTTTATGACTCAATAAGTAGTAGATATACAATTCCATAAGGAACGTAAGTACGTTTGCTTATTAGTTTCTAGTATGTTCTTCTTGTAGAGGTATCTTTCAGAACGCAAAGTATTATTAAATAAAGTTATTACATCCCAGCAAATCTAATGCCGGGACTACAGCTACGTGTTAGCGTGTTATATAACAATATTCTGTTAAATAACACCAAAGCCACGCCCACTTTTCATGTTAAGCCGGGTCCGCAGCGGCATGTTTTTGTGTTATCTAACACAATAACATGAAAAGTGGGCGTGGTTTGGGTGTTATTTAACACGTAGCTGTAGTCCCGGCTTAAGAAGTACAGTTTGACAGTTATTTTGCCTTGTTTGAAGGATTTGAATTTTTTTTAGTGATTAAGTTTCTTATTATGATGTGAGTAACAAGACGAGCAAATCAAGTGCCTGATGGTAACTATCATGATCGCCCATATCAGACACAGTGCCACCCAGTGTTTTAAAATTCAAAATTCTGCGCAGCACTGCACTGCGCCGGTCACCCTGGGATATTAGTTGTTGAAACTCGTCATGCTCAGTAATTTCGCTGGTAACATTGCTCTAAAGACTGGAACACAGTAATGTTTGCACATTACTGCTTGGCGGATGAATAACTGGCAAAGGTGTGGTATTCGAGTACTTCCCCAGGCGGCCCCCTGCAAAAGAGGCCTACCACAACAATTGTACATTTTGTGATAAAAATCATGATTCCGTGGTTTTACGGCGAAGGTTACGCATGAGAGGTGGTGATTTACGCATATGCAACGTTGTTTCTTCTCTCTCAAACCTTGAAAAGATGAAATGTCAAACGGTACTACTTAGATTAGCTGGGGTATAGCTTCATTCTTTACTCAAATAGGCCTTAACGGAACCGCCTTAAACGAAGGTTAAAGGCCTTTTTGAATAAATTATTTTGAGTTTGAGTTTGACATCAGTCTTGAGCACAGAACGGAAGAGCGTGTACTAATTCTAATTTTTTTTTTCATAACTTTTTCTGTAGAGAGAAACTTCCAGATAAAAGGAAAGGCTTATAAAAGAAAACAAAATGGTAGAGACATATTTTACTTCATTTCCAAATTATCAGGGTATGCATCAGGGGAATTACTAAACATCGATTTAGTAATTTTTTCATAGGTGCAATGACACTTTTAGACACATTGACATTGTTTCAAATTGCTAAATGGTAGCGTTACCTCTTAATTAACATTAAGGTACCAGTATAAGTACGAGTAGGTTTTGTGATTAACAAACATACAAACATCTAAACTAAACATACAAACATTTAACATTTATGATATTAATGGGTGGGATGGGAAAGTGGATTATTGATTTTTATATCAAGCAATTCATACAAGTACATTCAAAAACAACAATTTTTCAGTTACCAATATAACAGTATTTCTTCGAAAAGGTTCAATTTCAACAAGGGAGGCGTCGCCGCAGGTCAGAGGCTGGTTACTGATAAAATTTTAATGTACGCCCTTCTCGAAAGCCCAAAGCCATCTTTCGCAGGCAAAGATATAAAATAATAACAGAAGGGAATGTGCATACGATGTGTGTTTTACTTGTAGCACTTGGGCAATGTTACCAGCGAAATTACTGGGCATGACGAGTTTCAACAACTAATATCTCAGGGTGACAGGCGCGGTGCAGTGCCGCGCAGAATTTTGAATTTTAAAACACTGGGTCTGATATGACTGGCACTATGTCTGATATGAACAATCATGATGCTTACCATCTGGCACCTGATTTGCTCGTCTTGTCACTTACTATCATAAAAAAAATGCGAATGTTCAAAATTCAATATAAATATATAGGATTTAAATAAATCAATAGAAATAATTATGTACCGCAGACCCATTTCAAAAAAGTATTTAATATCTCTAAACTTTGTAATCCAAAAGAGCCCAATATATGCTCTGTAATTTTGGCGCCAAGACGTCTTCATCGACTTATCAATAATGTATGGTTGAATGTGTGAGTGTGTTTATAAGAGAAAACATACACACACACACCCCCTCTGGCATAATCTTTAGCATTCAGTTCGCATCTCTTTACTGATTCTCATGAAATTTGTGGACAGATTCGACGTTTATAAGGAATATTTTGTCGATTCAGTTTTTGGAAATTCTTCAAAATGGCGGTCTTATGAAGTTTAAAATAAAAAAAAATGTAAAATTCCCTGGTTCACATTATATCACCATTTTTTCAGCTTTCATTAATATATAACTAGGGTTTTTAACCGACTTTAAAAAAGGAGGAGGTTCTCAAATCTGTATTTTATTAATCACATATATTTTCGCACCTTACTGTGCGATGAACAAAATACAAAAATACATACAAACATAGTCACTAGTTGTATTTGTGGGATAGAACTAAAATGTGCTTGACCTAGAAAAAATTAAACTCTGTTAGTGTTTTGTGTATTCTTCTCTTGATTCTTCTTATAAAGGTATCTTTCCGAGCGCACGGTAAATTTATTAGTTATTTCATTTCATTTATAAACGTTTTTTCTCAATATTTTTTTTTAGAGATCTTACCCTTAGATTACGATGATGTCTAGTCTATTCGGGTAAATATATTCTATGATCGCAGGCATTATCAGAAAACTATAAAACGAAGCCGGCCTATTACTTGGAAGGGTATGGAATTTTTATAAGTGATTCTGGAAAATGATTACTAGTGGCGATGCCCAACTTCTGGAAAATGTAATGGTTATCTAGAAAAAAGTATTACGTTGAAATTCATAAACATAACATAACATACATTCACGCCTTTTTCCCGAAGGGGTAGGCAGAGGTGTACCCAGGACTCAGTCCCATAGTAAGATACACCCACATTTCGCCAGTATGTTATTGGTCCCATGTAATAGGGGGCGAGCCTATTGCCTCGCCTACCGGGCACAGTTCCAGACTCCAGGCAGTTATTGAGATAATTCCTAATGGAAAAATCCAATATTTAACACTGCCTGACCTGGGGATCGAACCCGGGACCTCTTGATTGGCAGTCGAGCATGCGCCCTCTACGCCACCGAGGCAGTCCTACGAGGCAGTAGAAATTCACATGAAAACTATATAATATAAATATTTAGTTATATAGGCATTATAATGTATTTTAAATTTATAATATTATGTAGGTTTATGTTTGTTAGCACTAAATAATTTACAGTATTTATTATGTTTGTCACACCACTGACCAAATGTGATTTACCTCTCCTCTCTCTGCACGGTTGTCTGGAAGAGATCGCTTTTAGCGATAAGACCGCCAATTGTTACACTATTTGTTATGATTTTTAATTTTAAGGATTGTTTTTTTGTGTTTTACCAATAAAGTGTTTATTTATATATCTATCTATCTATAAATTCCAGCGTGAATTTCACCGAGAATATTCCTATATAAATTTTGGCAATCCTTCTTCCCAATTCTAACCGCAGATAGTTCGCAAATCCGAAACAACGAACTGGGGATAGATTGAAATGCATTTTGTTTGCAAGTCGTTTGTCTCCATTCTACATTACAACACTGCTATGTCGGTGGCTGCCAAGACACTTACGCAAAATATATGTATACAGAAAGCCGGCTACACAGAAAACTAATAAAAACATTTCACTATATCCATACTATTATACAACTATGCGAAAGTGTGTCCGTTTGTTTGTCCTTTCGCGTCACAACAGAGCATCAGCATGACAATATGATTTTGAAGTTAGTTTGGAGTCACATAGGCATTGATATAAAGAAAAGGGTAGATAGGGTATGTTCTCTCAGCGCTCACTCAACAAATGGCACGTGCAATTTGCTCAGTTTGAAGTTTGCACGAAGTGTGAAGAAGCATCCCCTTTTCTTTATATCAATGGAGATAGGCTACTTTTTACTGCGGGAAAGCAGCATCTCATTAACAAAGAAAATTCCACAATATTGCATAATCCACTCGGGTGAAACCGCGGGTATCAGCTAGTAAATAGGTAATTAATTTCTATACTTAAAGAGAAATATCCCTTTAAAAGATCAGTTTAGTCGAAAGAAAGTATTATAGACATTAAAAATATTAATTTAACTTACTTTGCTCTGGCTGGACCCCGCAAAGCCGAGGCAGCCTAGCAATACGTATATAAAGACGCAAATTATTTATATGGTTTTATACGTCTATCTAGCGTAAAACCATTCCAGATGCTGCGAGTTTTCTATTTTCCATTGAAATTCTGAGGTTTATGATTCTCGGGCACAGGACCTTGCAAGTGATTATTTATAACTGAAAATCTTACAGAGTCGCCCTTCTGTACTATGTAGTTCTGTAATGTGATACACTACAATACGTTTGAACGACGTATTGTAAAAGTTAAATTGATTCGGAGTAATACTCATTAAACTTTACATTGTGTGCGCATTATTGCAAAGTAATATGTTATATTGTGACTTTTGTTGTTTCGATATAACTCCTTGCCTTGGTGGCGTAGTGAGCGTAAGCTCTACTGCTAACCTAGAGGTCCTGGGTTCGATCCCCAGGTCAGGGAAAGTGTTATTTGATTTTTCTATTCGGATTAAACTCGGTAATTTCTAGTGAGGTCTAAAATCTAGTATTGCGTGATTAGACGTTCACTTGATATAAAATTAGAGTTAATAAAAAAAACAGGGGACATAGTTTACTTCATCTAGGAAAAATATCAAGATGTATTCTACATTAAATTAATCGAATATATTAGTTACCTACATTCGGAGGAAATAACATCGATTTGGTAAAAGTGGGCGAAAAATGGCATTTCAGCCGTCAAACATTTTAAGCCTGAAATGACCCACATCGCATAATTTCTGAGACGCTGTAATTCAGTCGGTCAGCCATCCGTCGGTTGCCAAAAGCCTCTCCCACTATAAATCAAGTTAAATTCAGGTCAATTTGCCTTACTTTACAATGAGATTTCATGAGTCGATGCGCACCACATGTCCGCTCTGTATGTGAATCCTCCTGCTTCTTGAGTCGTATTCCCCATTATTGGAGGTCGTGACCCCTTTCTAGGATGCGGTCCTTAACAATGTAGCGTCATCTCGTTCTGTTTGCGGCGATTTTGAGAGCCTCGTGCACGAGAGTTTTAAGAGTGGTGCGAATCTGGTCAGACCAACGCATAGGACTACGACCTCGAGACCTCTTTCCTTCGGTAATGTGAATGATGATTTATCAATTTAAGGCGTGTCGCGGTGCAAGCTTTGGCGTGGAGTATTTTATGGCGCTACATTGTACAAGCTTCCTCGACGCCTCGGTGGCGTAGTGAGTGCAAGCTCGAATGCCGATCTTGAGATCCCGGGTTCGATCCTCAGGTCAAGCAGTATTTTTAGATTTATCCAAATAGGAATTATATCGATGAGAGCCTGGAGTCTAGAACTGTATATAGGTATATATAGTCAACAGGCTCACCCCCTATTACATGGGACCATTGACATACACCCACAAGATGGACAGACGATCTGATAAAGACAGCAGGAACACGCTAGATGAAGGCCGCTTACAACCGGATTAGATGGACATCTATGAAGGAGGCCTATGCTCAGCAGTGGACGTCTTACGGCTGAGATAATGTTGATGAATAACATACTGGCGAAATGGATGTTACTTAGCCCTTGGGAAAAAATGTGTGATTATATGTGTATATTGTAAGGTATAATATTAATAATAATAATAATAATAATAATATAGGACAACTTCCACACACGGTCATCTGGTCCCAAACTAGGCTAGATGCCTGTACTATAGTAACCAGATGACTGATATACATACTTATATAAGCTTATAACACCCAGACACAGATCAAACAGACATGTTCATGCACACAAATGTTTGACCTGGCCGGGGATCGAACCCGGACCCTGCGGCACAGAAAGCAGAGTTACTACCAACTGAGCCAACGAGGCTGTCAAAGCCAATATTGTCTTCAATGGTAAACTGTGGTGAGCTTTAAGGTCTCTCAAAGGCCTCTGTCATGACCTAACGACTGTCCTCTATGAAGACTACTAAGCCACCGAAGAAGCAGTCCTTAGCATATTCAATACCTTTACCCACTGCAAAAATCATGTCCACATTAATTCGGATTGCTATAGGTAAATTAATTCCGTTTTATAATAAAGGAATTGTGTGAACCAGAACAATGGCTCTGCGAAATTGAGAATTAAGCAGAGTCTGAGGTTACAATTTACAGCTCTGAATTAAGCGGAGTGGGCGCTGAGACATAAGAATTAGTGATGTGCCTTGACTATCGATAAAGTTATCGATGCTTACCCTTGTCATCGAGTCGCTGTGTTGCCGACCGTATCGGAATATATTATGTTGGAGTATAGGGATAGTATATTTCTTTTCGGTTATTTCCTTTTTAAACGGCATGCGTTTTTTGTCTCTTTCTTATTTATAGATAAAACTTTTTATATGTTCGTCCGTCAAATAATGCGAGAGCGTGTGTGTGTTTTGTCAACTTTTGCGACAAAAAAGCTATTGATTGGGCCAAATTTTGAACGTATAATTAATTTAACTGAATAGAACTCTACGTATATTAGGAGTATACGTAGAGTTTTATTCAGCACGTTAAATATAATATGTACCGCCTGGTCTGCTAAAGTGCAGATTGATTAAAAGGTAATTACTGCTACAACATTAATTTCTCAAAAAGACAGAAGTCTCTTACATAAGCAACCCAAATAATTATGAATGTACCAAAATGTGGGTAACTAGCCGTTCATTGAACATTAAACAAATATCAATAATATTAAACGAATTAACATATTAATACACATACACACATACATACAGTCACGCCTTGTTCCCATTGGGGTATGCAGAGACTATTTCTTTCCACTTGCTACAATCCTGACAGACAACTTTCGCTTCTTCCACTTTCATCACATTCTTTATGCATGCTCGTCGGTTGTTGGTACTTTTGATCTGGCCTTTCCTTAAGATAACATCAACTTGTTCATGAAAGGTACGCTTAGGTTGACCCCTACTAAATTCAAATTCAAATACATTTATTTCAGCTTACATAGATCATAGTACTCTTAAAATTTAAAATTAAATAAATTAGGATAAAATCTAAATAAAATCAATTATAAGATCAGAAAAGGGTGAAAACGTTAAATATTAAAAAAAATCGATATTTTATTGCAACGTTATCGACACATTTTATTAGCATCCCTAGCACGGGACCGTCCGATCCGTCGCATTTTATTGAAATTTTATAGACTAGAGGAATGCAAGAACGGGGTTAACCTCAAGTTATTTGAAATTCTTGTTGAACTTCTAGGAATCCTCCAACCGTGTGCGAACAGAACGTAGGCGGCTTTCATCCTATAATTAATTAATAATACGAGGAGGTATATTAATACCTCAGTGCCTCAGGTCGAAAGTCTTCGACCAGTGTGTGTTATACCAGTGATGACTTATGGATCTGAAACGTATTCTCTGACTGTGGGCGTTATCAGCAGGCTCAAAATAGCGCAACGAGCTATGGAGAGGGCTATGCTCGGGATTTTTCTGCCAGATCGAATCAGAAATGAGGAGATCCGTAGACGAACGAAAGTTACCGGCAAGTTGAAGTGGCAATGGGCGGCACATAGCACATAGAACTGTTGGCCGATGGGACTGTAAAGTTCTTGATTGAAGACCACGGACCGGCAAGCGCAGCGTAGGACCACCCACAAAGTGGACAGAGGACGGCAGGAACGTGCTGGCGGCGGGCCGCTTACAACCGGACTGGATGGAAATCTATGGGGCAGGCCTATGTTCAGCAGTGGACGTCCTATAGCTGAGATGATGATGAGGTATATTAATAAGCATATTTGTATTGCTAAGGGCAGTAATTATTATTAAACAGTGTATAAATTATTGATTACAGTTGATAGCTTTATAAAGCAAGTCTTTAGACTGCCTCGGTAGGTACTACGCCGTAGTAGTTAGCAAGCGCTACTTCCTATTTACTTATTTGTTTTTATAATAATAAAGTCCCGGGTTCGATCCCTAGGTCAGGCAATAGGTGTTATTGGATTTTTCCATTAGGATTTTTCGCAATGACAGTCTAGAGACTGAAACTGTGCCCGGCAATAGGCTCGCCCCCTATATATTATACATAACATGACATACTTAGATACATTACATGGGTTTTCAAATCATAACTGATGAAATGTAGATGTGTCTACTATGGGACCTGGGTACACCTGTGTCTACCCCATACCCTATCGGAAAAGCCGCGATGTTATAATGTTATGGTTCATCATCATCAGCCGGAAGACGTCCACTGCTGAAAACAACCCTCCATCATAGAACCCATTCACTATTCATATGGAGACATTTAGCCTATATCACCACGCCTGTTGTGCGGCTTGGTGATCCCATTAGTTGGAATACTTGGTGCTGGAGAGCTCTACTGACCACTCTGTCCCTCTGCCGGGTCTCATGGATCCCGCGATAACGATTTTTTTTATTTTTTTATTTGTACATTAGACATCTCCAAACAAGAGCGTTTGGACCTTTTTTTAAAAGCTTTTATTTAACTTGCAATGTATGTAAGTATGTTTGTTCGGGTGAAATCTTTGAACTCAATTTTGACGTTGATATCTTCAACCGATTAAGCTGAAATTTTGTATACACGTTTAGTTTGGATGACAATGCACGATATGGTGTGTGACATCATTCTAAATCCAATATGGCGGACCATCCAAGATGGTGGAATAGTTATTTTTAATGCATTTCTACAATATGGATATCAAATGAAAGGGATGGTTGAGAGTAACTCGAAAAATAATGTGACGTCATTCTAAATCCAATATGGCGGACCATCCAAGATAGAGGAATAGTTATTTGTATTGCACTTCTGCAATATGGGTATCAAATGATAGGGCTCATTGACAGTAAATTGAAAAGTGAGCTCCAAGCTGAAATAAGTTTGACTTCTGTAATTTGGCGAAATGGACGTCATCAACATTGGTCTGCAACCTAACTAGGTGAAAGACAACTCCAAAGTCAAACTCGGAACTGTGTTTCGTCAGGCACAAGTAAGCTCCAAGCTGAAATAAGTTTGATTTGTGTAATTTGGCGAGATGGACGTCATCAGAATTGGTCTGCAACCTAACTAGGAGAAAAACAACTCCAAAGTCAAACTCGGAACTGTGTTTCGTCAGGCACAAGTAAGCTCCAAGCTGAAATAAGTTTGACTTCTGTAATTTGGCGAGATGGGCGTCATCAGCATTGGTCTGCAACCTAACTAGTTGAAAGACAACTCCAAAGTCAAACTCGGAACTGTGTTATCAGGCACAAGTAAGCTCCAAGCTGAAATAAGTTTGATTTGTAACTTTGTGACTTCTGTAAGTTTTTGTAGTGGTAGGCCTCTTTTGCAGGGGGCCGCCTGGGGAAGTACCACACCTTTGCCAGTTATTCATCCGCCAAGCAGTAATGTGCAAACATTACTGTGTTCCGGTATGAAGGGCAATGTTACCAGCGAAATTACTGGGCATGATGAGATTCAACAACTCATATCTCAGGGTGACAGGCGCAGTGCAGTGCCGCGCAGAATTTTGAATTTTAAAACACTGGGTAGCACTGTGTCTGATATGGGCAATCATGATGCTTACCATCTGGCACCTGATTTACTCGTCTTGTCACTTGCTAACATAAAAAAAAAATTTGGCGAGATGGACGTCATCAGCATTGGTCTGCAACCTAACTAGTTGAAAGACAACTCCAAAGTCAAACTCGGAACTGTGTTTCGTCAGGCACAAGTAAGCTCCAAGCTGAAATAAGTTTGATTTGTGTAATTTGGCGAGATGGACGTCATCAGAATTGGTCTGCAACCTAACTAGGAGAAAAACAACTCCAAAGTCAAACTCTGAACTGTGTTTCGTCAGGTACAAGTAAGCTCCAAGCTGAAATAAGTTTGACTTCTGTAATTTGGCGAGATGGACGTCATCAGCATTGGTCTGCAACCTAACTAGGAGAAAGACAACTTCAAAGTCAAACTCGGAACTGTGTTTCGTCAGGCACAAGTAAGCTCCAAGCTGAAATAAGTTTGACTTCTGTAATTTGGCGAGATGGACGTCATCAGTATTGGTCTGCAACCTAACTAGTTGAAAGACAACTCCAAAGTCAAACTCGGAACTGTGTTATCAGGCACAAGTAAGCTCCAAGCTGAAATAAGTTTGATTTGTAACTTTGTGACTTCTGTAAGTTTTTGTAGTGGTAGGCCTCTTTTGCAGGGGGCCGCCTGGGGAAGTACCACACCTTTGCCAGTTATTCATCCGCCAAGCAGTAATGTGCAAACATTACTGTGTTCCGGTATGAAGGGCAATGTTACCAGCGAAATTACTGGGCATGATGAGATTCAACAACTCATATCTCAGGGTGACAGGCGCAGTGCAGTGCCGCGCAGAATTTTGAATTTTAAAACACTGGGTAGCACTGTGTCTGATATGGGCAATCATGATGCTTACCATCTGGCACCTGATTTACTCGTCTTGTCACTTGCTAACATAAAAAAAAAATTTGGCGAGATGGACGTCATCAGCATTGGTCTGCAACCTGTCTAGGTGAAGGACAACTCCAAAATCTAATTCGAAACTGTGTTTCGTCAGGCATAAGTAAGCTCCAAGCTGAAATAAGTGGTGCATTCTCCCAAACACCCAAGTCAAGGTGAGGCCGCGCCGAAGACTGAGTGGCTTCGGGGTGTAATATAATGTCGTGAACGTACGACCTACGACCTTGCAACAATGATGTGTTGAATGAGATGAACAGACTGAGAAACATAGCGAGCGATAACTAAAAAATAAAAAATAAATTTTAAGCAAAAAACTTTTTTTAATAAAGCTTTTATTTAAACGCTCTAAAAAGAAGAAAATATTTTTTTCCTAAAAAATTTTATCTGTCAACTTATAAAACAACATAACATAACATACATTCACGCCTTTTTCCCGAAGGGGTAGGCAGAGGTGTACCCAGGACTCAGTCCCATAGTAGATACACCCACATTTCGCCAGTATGTTATTGGTCCCATGTAATAGGGGGCGAGCCTATTGCCATTACAATTACTATTACTATTACTAATTACTATTGCAATTACAATTTATATGATCATAAAAGCTTGTCATATAAATTGTATATAATGAGGTTATAAGTTGACAGTTAAAATTTTTTAGGAAAAAATTATTTTCTTCTTTTTAGAGCGTTTAAATAAAAGCTTTATTTAAAAAATTTTTTTGCTTAAAATTTATTACGTAATTAATTGCATTATTAGGCGTTTTTATTGGACTAACTTAGACTATCTTGAGGGAGTCCATAGCGTAATATTTTTATTTAATTTACCTTTTATTATAACATAAATATATAAATACATACATATATAATTATTATACTTATACATATATACATATAGATCTATTACACCACAGAACACCTGGCACAGACCAACCCCCGCTCGCAGCACCCGTTCACGAGTTGACGCACGTACCAGCGCCGTCCTCCTCAACCATAGAGGGAGGAGGGCGGCCCACCACGCGACGCCGCCGCGAGCTTGAGCAGTTTAGTGAGCATGATTGTACCAAATGTTCCCCGGTGCATTACATCTAAAAGAGAAACAAACCTTTTCATTCTAATGGCTGAAGTGGAGATTTACCTCGATGGCCGCTGTGAATATTCGAGCTGAAACGCTAGAGCGCTCTCCTCACAATAGCCATATCACGGTGAGATATGGCCATGGCGATATTATCCTCCTGTATCTGCTCTGAAGTCGCTGCCCTCGCCGCTTTCACGAATCGCCCTATCGCGCCGTCATCGTTGTCGGTGTAGTAGACACAGATGTTGGTGTGTCGCGACACTACTACTACCGCGTGCGGGACGCTCTCGTGAAGGCGCAGGGGGGACGATTTGGTCTGGATGATATAGACCCGCTCGTAGGTAAGTCCCTGAGCTTCGTGGATTGTTAGGATACGAGACCCTGTACCCGAACCGAACCCTTGGGTGCCGAGGGTTCCCTTTTCTTCTTGAGTGTGCACAAGGTATAAGGTTTTCGGGAGCTCCATAGGGATATTCGCATCCGTATATCTGACCAGCTCAAGGGAACTTACTCTAGATGACGATGAGTACATACCGGAGTAAACTTCTCTTAAGGCGTATGCGACGTCCATAGGGCACCGATGCGTGCAAGACAGCTCCTTGCCGATACTGACCGTCTGATGAGGGCGATGATACTTCATCTCAAATAGATTCTCGCGATCAATATACGGCAGTTGGTTTACATCTCCGATGAGGACAACTTCTTCCGTTTGGGACAATCTAGCGGCCAAGATAATAGCTCCAAAGTGGTTCATGAGAGCCTCATCTACCATCAAGCGTCCACATCTCTGAGGCTCCTTGAAACCGTTTGCAAGGATTGACGCCATAGTCCGCACTCCAATGAAGCCCCTCTTGCCCAATCTGAGTGCTAACTTTGACCTCAAGTCCCTGGCCGCCTCTATGGTCGTTGTCACAAATACATCATTGTTCTCATCGAAGGTGTCTACCAAGAACGTTGTCCGCGATTACGATTAGCATGTTTTCATTTATTTGCTTCGAAACTATTTTATAAATGAGTTCTTCTAGACTTTAAGGCAAAACTGGCACTAGTTGGTTATTATGTTTTTATTGTCAGCTTTATAATATGTGGCTTGTTCATGTATGTCATAATTGTTCCCAGACTTCCAAAATCTTTTGTACCAATAATTTATTACCGCCACTTCCAAATTGTATTTTTATACTACAAATACATCGCATTTATGTGTGTGTGTGTTCTGTGTGTACTTAAATGATTATAATAAGATATACGTATCTTTTATAATATAATCAGTTTAATTAGTGAAAATCTACTTAAACTGTGTCGATTCATGAGGTTTCCTCCCCGAATGTTGTGCAAGAAAGCATCTTAAATAACTATTGAAAACAAGTGGGAGGAAGCACTATGGTTAATTAAATTAAACAGCACGCCCGGTTTAATGAGAACTTATAATATCCTTTGATATAGGTATAATAACAGTACATAAACTTTACTTTTTGCGATTTTCTTTTGTTTATGAGACTGCCTCGGTGGCGTAGAGGGCGCATGCTCGACTGCCAATCAAGAGGTCCCGGGTTCGATCCCCAGGTCAGGCAGTGTGTTAATATTGGATTTTTCCATTAAGAATTATCTCAATATCTGCATGGAGTCTGGAACTGTGCCCGGCAGATGGCAATAGGCTCGCCCCCTATTACATGGGACCAATAACATACTTACTGGTGAAATGTGGGTGTATCTACTATGGGACTGAGTCCTGGGTACACCTCTGCCGACCCCTTCGGGAAAAAGGCGTGAATGTATGTTTTTTCTTTTGTTTAATATAAGTTTAATTTTTACCGTATGGCTCTCGGCTGTATAAAAGGGCCACCCCTTTCTCATCCCGCGGGAGCCGTGAGACCCGGCAGAGGGACATATTCGGAGAGTGGACGGCTCTCCGGCACCAAGTATTCCAACTACTGCGATCACCAAGCCGCACAACAAGCGTGGTGATTACGGCAAAATCCCCCATATGAATTGCTTATAGCGTTATATGGGTAAGGCCTATGTTAAGCAGTGGACGTCTTCCGGCTGATGATGACAATGATGATGAATGTAAGTAAAAAAGAAGTAAGTGGAGTCGGCACTGTTTAAAATAAGTTAACCTAATGCTTTTGTTAATATCTAGGCTAGTTACTCTGAGTGGTATATCAATGGTGACAGAGCAATTTTATAGGTGGGTTTCATCATCATGATCTCAGCCGTATATAGCCGTAATAGACTGATAGCCACAACTCGCCACGTTTGACAGGCGGTTTAGCGAGCACAGTTCGATAGATTTATGCAGAGGATGCGGCTGCCCGTCCTCTGGACCTGTTAACCCTTAGCCGGCTCTTACGGCAACCACGGGTAGAGAGTCTGGGGTAAAATTCTATAGCCGACTCCACGGGCCCACGACACACGAATAAGTTAGCTATTGAAGAAATGGCTGTAGATGATGATGATGATGAAGAAGGTAAGATATAAAAGTTAGTTTATTTTTTATGATAGTGAGTGACAAAACGAGGTAATCAGGTGCCTGATGGTAAGCATCATGATTGCCCATATCAGACACAGTGTCACCCAGTGTTTTAAAATTCAAAATTCTGCGCGGCACTGCACTGCGCCTGTCACCCTGAGATATGAGTTGTTGAATCTCATCATGCCCAGTAATTTCGCTGGTAACATTGCCCTTCAGACCGGAACACAGTAATGTTTGCACATTACTGCTTGGCGGATGAATAACTGGCAAAGGTGTGGTACTTCCCCAGGCGGCCCCCTGCAAAAGAAGCCTACCACTACAAGTAAGTTAGTGTACTGCATTGGAAATACACACATATTTTGTACTAAGTAAAACAATGTGAGCCGGCCGGCGGTGTCCATACGTAATTAAGGAGGAACGAATTTTGGCAGTTTTTTTAAGGCTCCGCAAACTTGGCATTCTACTGAAGATCCTCCTTACACGGCATAAATTATGAGTTGGTTTAGGATCCGTGATCATTTGTGATTTTAAATTGGACTGTTCAGAAAGTTTAAATAAGGGACGATCCGGCGAAGTTTACGTATTAAGTGAAGTGCAACATTTGGGAGGTTATAGTCGTTATTTTGATTAATTTCATCGTCAAATCGTAAAGATTTTTTGTTATTTCAAATATAATAGATATATAATACTAGAATAATAATTATGCTGCTTTGGTATGTAGGTTAGACCTCGACATCATCATCATCCAGCCGTTGGAAGTCCACTGCTGAACATAGGCCTCCCCCATCAGGGGGGTTGTTGCCAATACTCGCCACGCGTGGCAGGCGGGTTAGCGAGTGCAATTTGATGGTTTACACAGAGGACGCTGCTGCCCGTCCTTTGGTTCTCATAACCCTTTGCCGGCTCTTACGGCAACCACGGGTAGAGAGGGTGAGGTACTATTGTAAAGCCGGTAACCCCGCGGCTAACAAACCTCGACCTCGACTATACTCTTCAGCGGGTAAAGTCGCAGACTACAGGCTTTTACCCATGGGAATACCAAAATAAAAAGTAGTCCATGTCGTTTCTCAGGCTCTATACTATAATGTAACAATTTTATTTTATATATCGGTTCAGTAGTTTTGGCGTGATTGAGTGACAGACAGACGGACAGACAGACAGACAGACAAGTTACTTTCACATTTATAATATTAGTACATAAGGGTATTTTTATTTTATTTTATTATAAGTATCATAATATTATAATAAGTAGGAATAAGAATTTTGTTAATTTGGACATTCCTTGTATGGTTGTATGGTACCAGTTTTTGTATGTTTCAAAATAAATTAATTTATTATTATATTTTATGTTCCTCAAATGAAGACTTTACATAGTTAACTAAAGTTCCTATAATTAGTTTATAAGTTTAAGTGATACTTAAAAAAATTGTTAACTTTAAAAAATGAAAATGCTAATTACATAAAGTTTTGATTTTGTGACATTTCTTGTTTTGCCCCTGTACCCTTCAGTTAAAATTCCATTTATGAAAATGGTTAAAGGTTGGTCTAGTGTGAACCCCATACAGATGTTTATAGATGAATATTCGCATCATCATCCATAGAACTCGTAATAAAGTACCTAGAAATGTCAAAAGTCACTAATTATATACGGAAAGCTCGTCGCCACCTCGCCGTCACCTTTCTTTCACACTTACTGTCACTACTACATACGCTCAAATTTAAACACAGAGCCACCCACACATAAACAGCGCCACACAAAGAATTCTGCACCGTGGTTGGTTCTTAGACATACCTACATAAACGTTGCTAACCGATGAAATGAAATAATTTATTTATTGCTAAATATGTGGTAGGTGTAGAATTGATGCGTTATTTTATAATTCAACAAACATGCTTTGCCAGTATAATCTTTAGCATGCATAAATTTAATTAACATAACATACATTCACGCCTTTTTCCCGAAGGGGTAGGCAGAGGTGTACCCAGGACTCAGTCCCATAGTAGATACACCCACATTTCGCCTGTATGTTATTGGTCCCATGTAATAGGGGGCGAGCCTATTGCCATCTACCGGGCACAGTTCCAGACTCCAGGCAATTATTGAGATAATTCCTAATGGAAAAATCCAATATTTAACACTTTGCCTGACCTAGGGATCGAACCCGGGACCTCTTGATTGGCATTCGAGCATGCGCCTTATACGCCACCGAGGCAGTCCATTAAATGACTTATAAATAAATAATGTCAAAATTAGTTTAAAATTGATGATTAATTGAATTGAACATTGTATAGTAAAATAAGCATAATATTCATGATTTACAATTAGAATGTTTTTGCTGACAAATACAAAAGGATTTTTGCATTTAAAAATTCAGTAACAGAGAAGAATAACCTTTCCACTTTTCTAAGAGCCAAGATGACTGATGAGTCAGTATAACCTTTCCACTTTTCTAAGAGCCAAGCTGACTGATGAGTCAGTTGTTCCACTTTTCTAAGAGCCAAGCTGACTGATGAGTCAGTTGTGTGGCGACAATTTTACGCCGTTATGTGACTTCTATACCTTACGAGTTCTGTGTCGTCATCGCAACGAAAATAATGTTAGTCTAGTACCTACGTATTTTCGATGGTATCCACCTTTTTACCCACCAAAAGAGGCAGGTTCACATTTGCGACGGTCAAAGACGGTAAAAACATCCACGACACAAATAAAATGAGCGAAAATTTACCACAGAGGGATTTAAAATTACACGGCGGAGCTATATATTCTGCCGCGACCAAATTATGAAGTCTTTTGTGACATTGCTTGTTAGTTTTTTTCGGTGCCCCAGGGCTGTCGTTACAGAATAATTTACCTACACGATTTGGAAATTATTTCACATTTATTATTGTGGCGAATTATGCATTGAAATAATAATGAACAATTTGACGTTATCTTAAAGAAAGGCCAGGTCAAAAGTACATATCCTTCAGACCGGAACACAGTAATGATTGCACATTACTGCTTGGCGGATGAATGACTGGCAAAGGTGTTGTACTTACCCAGGCAGCTCCCTGCAAAAGAGACCTACCACTACAAAAGATTTTATGTTGCTTTAACGAACTGGGCCCTGCTGCTTCCAGCTGAAAAGTACCCTTTTGTGGGTTATATCAGATTTTAAGCTGTCACATATCAAACAACCTTATTGGTTTTTTAATTTTAGCAAGAAGAGGTAATGAACTAATAAAGGTATTGTTATCAGCATGAAAAACCTAAACTCACCACTTCATGGATAAAAATAATAACCATTAACCACCTATACCGAAAAAGGTGTGGTAAACGAAACCACAAACTTATATTGACCTATTTGAAATTATTGGCGGTTGAATAACCGTAGTTAAATTTTTATTCACCCGACCAGCTAAGTTGGTCGCACTGTACATAAATTATTAGGTAGGTACTCGTAAAGAAATGTTATTGTATTTGTCGTATATTTTTTACTGTAAAAATAAGTAGATCGCATTAAACATTCTTTAGAACATTCATTTAGAAACATTCAGTAAAATGGCCATACCTTTTGATTGTTGTGTATCTAGAAAACCGGATCGAAATTACAAATTATTTTAATTTTTCCTTGATTTATTACTAAATATTAATTGTATTCTAAATTTGAAGCTTCTATGTCTGCTAGAAGTCTAGTGCCTTAGAGTTTTGATGATCGGTCGATCGGTCAAAATAGCTGTACCTAGCTTTAGATTATCTAAAACAAATAAAAAGACATTCTTAGGAAATAGTGTACGTTTCTATAATAAAATCCCAAAAGAGATAACTTGGCTCTCAGAGGGTAAATTCAAAACCTGTATCAAATCTACTTTACTAAAGAAGGCTTATTATAAAGTCAACCAGTACATAGAGGACAAAGATGCCTGGAAACTTCTGCATAGCCGCACCTTCAAAGAAAACGAATGTAACCAAACCAAATATTGTGACACTATCTGTTGAAAAAATTAAGCCCTACAAGTTTCTTGTGCGTTCTTCTTGTAGAGGTATCTTTCCGAACACACGGTAGACTCAGTACTGTTTATCTTCATTGACGTGCAAAAGTGTCAGAATAAGACCTATTTGAATAAATCTGTTTGAGTTTAAGTTTAAGGTTAGACAGTCAGTGAGTGACAAAATTAAGCTATTTTGACTAGTTATAATTCTTGAACTATTGAATGAAATTTGAAATATACCGTGTTTATAAAATGCCTGCTTGGTTACTGAAAACTCAGGCTTCTAGTTTTATCCACTACAAAGTTATAGGGGGTCGAAAATGACGTGAACTGCTTCGAGAAAAGATGGTACGGCCGTGCCGCTCTTTTGCTCGACTCCCGTGCCGTGCCTCCAGATAAAATGTCTCGCAAGTTCGCCAAGATTGTAAAAAATCTAATTTCATGTTTCTCGAACACATGTCGCCTGTCTAACTTCGTTTAATAAAGGATGCGCCACAAGCAGAGTGTTCTAAGTTAGTACTTAGAGCACTATGCTTGTATAGTGATTATAAGTTAGTATTTATAAACACTGTAACATTTTTATATATAATAAAATCCTAAATGACTCACTGACTGACATGCAACGCAGAGCCCACACCGCTGATCTCAAACTTGGTATGTTGGTTATTGGTTGTTTTCGTTATCTGGACCTGTACTAAGAAATGATTTTAAAAATTCACATTCTATGGGGTCATAGAGTGAAGTGGAGAAGAAAAGTAAGGAAGGCTCACCTCACCACCATGTGGGGTTAATAGCCAGGAAGAGAGAGAGAGAAAGAGACATTCTAAGGGGTCCAAAAGGGCGTCAAAATTTTGGTGTATAGCTCCCATAGCTCCGCTGGGCTTGCACTAGATTATAATATAGCGTGTAATTACTGAAATAAAATGATGCTTTTTTTATGATAGTGAGTGACAAGACGAGCAAATCAGGTGCCTGATGGTAAGCATCATGATTGCCTATATCAGACACAGTGCCACCCAGTGCTTTAAAATTCAAAATTCTGCGCGGCACTGCACTGCGCCTGTCACCCTGAGATATTAATTGTAGAAACTTGTTATGCCTAGTAATTTCGCTGGTAACATTGCCCTTCAGACCGGAACACAGTAATGTTTGCACATTAGAATAGAATAGAATAGAAACGTTTACGTAAATAAGTAGAGGCAGTTACAGTTTTTGAGCTTATAGCTAAATAATAAAACTTAGTATTAGATATTACTAAATGCCAAAAACTTCAATTATGTACGAGTATAACCTGAATACGGTACATGCTCAGCATAAGTCACAGTAGAACTGTGACGCTGGTTACTGCATGCGGGGGAACTAATTCATGTAGTCCCAATGCACACTCCCTAAATTGTATCCGGTAGAAAACCGAGAGCCTGGCAACCCTTCGCCGATGCTCAAGGCTCTGGAGCCGAGCTTCGACTAAAGGCTCGTCAACAATAAGCCTCTTGGCTCTCCGTTCTATCGAGTCTTCTAATCATAGACTTTAAGTGACCGATATTTATTAATCCTGCTATTTTCTATTGACTATGTATTTTCTAAAGAGATATAATGTAAGTCATTTCGGATCTATCATCTTTTTGAATCAAATCGATTTGCTTGAATGCAGCTGAGTGGTTCATTCAATATATAGGACAAAAATGTTCTTTGTGGTATATAAAGCTTACCAAAAGGAAGCAATTAAGTTTATAAAAAAACTTTGAAAAGAAAGTCTGGATAAAACATCAATGTTATAATAAATGATAAAAAGCTACCTCGTAAAAGAAAAAAGTTTTCCTATACAGAAAGGTAATGTAACCTGTTTTTGGATTGTATCGGCTATAGAAAAGCATCCTTTCTACCTATGGTGTCCGTAAAACCGGCTAAGGGTTCTCTGCGTGAAACCATCAAACTGCGCTCGCCAACTCGCCTGCCAAGCGTGGCGAGTACTGCAATTTTTTAACAATAATTTAATAATTGTAGTGGTAGGCCTCTTTTGCAGGGGGCCGCCTGGGAAAGTACCACACCTTTGCCAGTTATTCATCCGCAAAGCACGCCTGTCAAGGCGCGGTGCAGTGCCGCGCAGAATTTTTAATTTTTAACGCTAGGTGGCACTGTGTCTGATATGGGCAATCGTGATGCTATCAGGCACCTGATTTGCTCGTCTTGTCACTCACTATCAAAAAAAAAAAAAAAAAACGCGTTTGCCAAGTGTGGCGAGTTCTACAATTTTTTAACAATAATTTAAATTCTTAGCTTCTTTTTCGCTCATGACTGAAGTAGAGAATCTCATAATATTCTCTTATACACAGAAAATAAATATCGTCGAAGGCAACACTAAACATAAAAAAATATTTTCCTGTTATGAAAATGATCAAATTCAATGGTTGAATGGGAAAGGGTTCTGTGAGTTAAGGGCTCATGTCGTAAAGAAAATACCTTTTGAGATCGCAATTTTTGTGTGATAAAATCTTTTAAATTTGCCCTTAAATTTTTATCAATAGTATTGTTATACAAGTAATCGTAGATATATCGCGGGCGGGAGACTGCCTCGGTGGCGTAGTGGGTGCAAGCTCGACTATCGATCAGGTGGTCCCGGGTTCGATTCCCAGGTCAGGCAAAGTGTTACATATTAGATTTTTCCATTAGGAATTATCTCAAAAACTGTTACATTACTTATAAACATACTGGCGAAATGTGGGTGTGCCTACTATGGGACTTAGGCCTGGGTACACAAAGTAGTTTCTCTATCTTATATTATTCTTATAAGGCTAAAGTTTGTGAGGACGGATGGATGGATGGATGTTTGTTACTCTTTCACGCCAAAACTACTGAAACGATTGGACTGAAATTCGGCATGTTGATAGTTTAGACCCTGGAATAATTCAGAGGGTAGTTTTATCTATTTCCACGGGAACTAAGACAACGCAGGCGTCACCGTATATCTAAATAAAGGCCCGGTTTCCACCAAAGTAGAAAGGAGAGGAGACGAGAGGAGATGTATTTGAATAAATCAATCAGATTTCGTTATTTCCACATCTCTTCTCTGCTTAGCTTTGGTGGGAATGCATCAAGCGGAGATGAGAGGAGATGTCTTTCTCCTCCCCGCTGTGATTGAAATAACCTGCCAGCCTTGCAGCACATCTCCTCTCGTCTCCTCTCCTCTCTGCTTTGGTAGGAACCGGGCCTAAAATAGTACTGGATTTAATATAATTATATAATATTATTATTATGATAATAACTAAAGACTCCCTCAGACTAGACTAGACGTTTGGGAGGTTACCTTTTATGAATATGAGAGGGGGCGAGTCTGTTAATGTGTGTGGGTCTCTTCAAGACACCAGCCTCGTAAGAGTGAGTCACAGGGAGGATGTCTGAGTAGTAAGATAAATTTAGGTGAACAAAATTAATGGAAAGTGGTTTCTTTATCTTATATCATCACCATCCAGCCGTTGGAAGTCCACTGCTGAAAATAAGCATCCCCCATAAGGGGGGTCGTGGCCAATACTCTACACGCTTGGCAGGCGGGATGGCGAGCGCAGTTTGATAGTTTTTCGCAGAGGACGCTGCTGCCCATTCTCTGGATCTCATAAACCTTAGCCGGCTCTTACGGTAACCACGGGGAGAGAGGGTGGGGCACTATTCTAAAGCCAGTAACCCCATGGCCAATATATCTTATATTATCTTTCATAGCGTCACATATTATAAAAGGTCCTTTATACAGTAATAAAAAGGGTTTATATTAATATGTGAAACTAACATCACATTATATTTGCTTCCTGAACACAACCTCCCTTCAGGGAGGCTTATAGGGGTTCAGCCCTATTTCAAGTTTATTTCCACACAAAAGTCCTGAAATACACGCAGAAGCTCGCTTTCAATTCATATACCATTTTAAATAAAATGTTTTTCAATTCGCGGAAACTATTTACTCAAGACTATCATAACGTTTGCCAGTTATTCATCCGTCAAGCAATAACGTGCAATTATTACTGTGTTCCAGCAATGTTACCAGCGAAATTACTGGACATGACAAGTTTCAACAACTTTTAACTTAGGGTGACAGACGGAGTGCAGTGCCGCGCAGAATTTTGAATTTTAAACACTGAGTGGCACTGTGTCTGATATGGGCAATCATGATGCTTACCATCAGGCACCTGATTTGCTCGTCTTGTTACTCACATCATAAAAAAAACATGTTAAGAGCGAGTGAAAAAATTCTTTGTAAAAATAATGAATTTTGTATAATAATGATGACATCAAGCCCTTTTCTGAAAGGCTACAAATCTGACTGGGTTCTTGGTACACCAGGATATTGTCCCATAGTATCTATCGGGCATAGTTTCAGACTCCAAGCTGTCATTGAGATAATTCCCAATGGCAATATCCAACAACACTGCCTGACCTGGGGATCGAATCCGGGATCTCATGATCGGCAGTAGAACTTGCGACCACTATAATATGCTACCGAGGCAGAGGCTTTAGTGTAAAAAGATCAAACTATCTAAGGCAGGCCATACACGGACTGCTCGTCAAATTCCACTGCGCTGTCGACCGCCCGAACCATTTGAGACTGCTCGAGCGGAATCGTGTATGTGTGTACGTAGAAGAATAAAGATTGTTATGTAGTCCCAGCTTGAAACAGTCGATACTGGCTGCTTAAAGCAGTCCGTGTACGAGCAGCCTTAGTTAGATTAATTAACTTTCAACATACGAGTAAATCCTTATACCTTATACCTTACAAAGTAGCTTCCAGATAGATCCCGATAAAAGATGGTAAAAGGCTCACCACTGAGTCCTGGCGTATACCTCTGCCTACCCCTTTAAGAAAAAGCCGTGATGTTATGTTATAAAATGAAATATTAAAAAAACTTTCGCAATTTAAATCAGAACTCTCCCCAATATTAAACCGCACTCTTTTC
This sequence comes from Hemistola chrysoprasaria, assembly GCA_947063395.1. Classification (NCBI taxonomy): domain Eukaryota; kingdom Metazoa; phylum Arthropoda; class Insecta; order Lepidoptera; family Geometridae; genus Hemistola; species Hemistola chrysoprasaria. The sequence goes on along the minus strand of OX346731.1, from coordinate 7,730,726 downwards.
AATACTATCACGAAAAGTAGTCTAGTAAAGCCACAAAGTTCAATACAATTTCGGTAACCAGCGGCGCGCCGGTCCGAACCGCTTCAAACCGCTTTCGGGGCGCCCATATCCGCCGATATCTGCTTCGATTCACCCACAAAAGTGTTATAAAACTGTGTTTTTGCGGTTTTATCGATACAGGGATGATTTGACGGTCAGTTTGGCTGTGACTAGTTAGATTTGTACGTCTTTACGTCTTATATATTGCTAGCTGTACTCTATGGTTTCCCCCGTATGTCATGTCAACCTAATTAGTTCTGCAGTTGAAGCGTAAACAGGTAAAAAGCACACACACTTTCGAATGTTTATGTAATGTGGGATCACCACTCTCTTTTATACGTAGAGTATCTTCATAATGCTATCCTTGTCTTTGTAACTGTCACGATGAACTCACCCCAAAAGAACGTAGTTTTTCTAGCGGTTAGCTATAAAGGCTTACTGGTAATATATTAGAATCTACTAACAGGATGATTGTACTCGTCTTTTTGAACAACTTTTACTTTAAAGGAGCCAACTCTGAAATCGTGTAAAAATTCTTTTCTTTTTTTTTTCCCGATTTCAGAAGATGTTAATAACTGATAATGTTACCCTGAATAATTTTGGGCACCACATCCGAAAGGACCAAATTTTGAGGACCGCGGGCCATTCGACCGTAAACAAAAATCGATTACGTTTATATATATATATATATATATATATATATATATTAAAAATTATTCTTTATATATATATATATATATATATATATAAAGAATAATTTTTATATAATAATACCAAAATGGTGTCAACTAATCTATTTGGATATAATGTCAGTGTGTTATCGATAATCTATTTTGTTTTGGTAAATAAATATTGTTTTGAAGCAATGCATGCAAGCTAATGTAGCTCTTATTGGAAAGGCTTAAGGGTGAAATAGAGTGATTTTTGTTAAACTCGTGGTAAACAATGATACGGTTTTATAGGAGTAAAGTTGTGGTCACTTAATTGTAAGTTGCGGTCGTAAAATGGTATCACTGTGAATGTAAAAGTTTGAACAGAATCAAACCAGATACGACCAGTTACTTGGTAGTGTAAAAAATATGTTTTTCTTATTTACACTGCTAATAATTAGCAGCCGCTAGCCAAGTACCAGCTTGATCCGATAGATGCTTAACAGCGTAGATCGGCCCCCTTATTACGAACACAGTAGAATCGTGGAAAGCGTTTAATTGCTTAATGTCCGTCGAACGGCATACAAAAAATGACGTTTGACAGCAACATTTACTGCTGTTGTTACGCGATTGCATGTTCGTAATACCACCCCCATTGGGTGCAGACAAAGGAAAATTTTTGAGACAATTTCGTGTAAAAACTAAAATAACTTGCCGGGAAACTTAAAAATTAACGCAAACAGGTAACATTTTATAAATAGTAGAAAGTTATTGACTTCTTACAGCTGAAATGAGAGTGACTTTTGACATTTCTTTTCCCCCGATATTAAGATTTCTATGACAAACAATGAGATTAGAACCCGGCGGTGGTATTACGAACATGCAATAGCGTAACAACAGCAGTAAATTTTGCTGTCAAACGTCATTTTTAGTATGCCGTTTGACAGCAGACATTAAGCAATTAAACGCTTACCACACTTCTACTGCTGTTCGTAATAAGGGGGCCGGTTAAATTACAACAAGGCCACAGTTGCTAATTGAGGAAAAACGTCAATCATTAAGAAGTACGAAGTTACTTACCCAACATATTGTGTTAAGACAATTAAGGTCTGACAACAGAACAACGGTACGGTGCGGGCCGCTGCGTTTTTAATAGATGGGGCTACACAGAATGGGCTATTTGCCAGTAAGTGGGCCAGTCTGTTTGTCACTGTAAGTTATGACGTCGTGAGTCGTGACCGTCGTGACCTAAGTAATGACCCGGTGCGTATGCTCTTTCTGCTTCCTTCCCTTGCTCAGGGTTGAATTGCTTGACATTTTTGCAGGTACCTGTGTTTTGAACTAATTAGGATGAATAAGAACTTTTGTGGTTTCAAACGAGTGTATATTTTTAATAAGTATTTTTTAACAGATATACTCATCTACTCATCTAGTTTTTTTTTATGATTGTGAGTGACAAGTCGAGCAAATCAGGTGCCTGATAGTAAGCATCATGATTGCCCATATCAGACGCCCATGTCACCCTGTGTATTAAAATTCAAAATTTTGCTCGGCACTGCACTGCTCCTGTCACCCTGAGTCATGCCCAGTAATTTCACTGGTAACTTCAATGCGGAACACAGTAATGTTTGCACATTACTGCTTGGCGGATGAATTACTAGCAAAGGTGTGGTACTTCCCCAGGCGGCCCCCTGCAAAAGAGGCCTACCACTACCCACTACAAAAAAGAGAATTAACATTTGGGAGTTGTAGGTATCTACTTATTTACTAATAAGTAGACATGCATTATTAACTTTCGATGGCCATTGGAAGTAAGAAAATTCGTGGGGTTCAGATTCTTGTAATAATTTAACCATCTGAATGCGATGAAACCTCGTTGGCTCTGATGGTAATAGCTCTAAATAATATTCTAATGTATTTAATAAGAAATTAAAACACCGAGACAAAATCTCCACATTACCACAGAGTATAGAGTATAGAGGAACATTTATTTTGTAGGCTCCACTATGCGTGCGTTTAAAATAGAGCTCTTTTCCTAAGGGCCGCCCCGAATGAACGTATAGCGTTAGATCTCACTCAAGTACCTATTGTTTAAGCATTGGATTTAACGGCCCGATGCATTCGGGCATACTGTGAGACCACATATTAGATATCGTTCTTAAATACGGGTGATGGAATGGAACACAGACGAATGCACCACAGAACACAAAACAATTGACGTGCGACTGTACCGGCGCGCGCCTGCGCGTGACAACCCAATGAATTAGCACGTCTGGACCACGCTCTCCGGGTACCCTGTAGCTTCAAAGCAAAAACGTGGAGTGTCACAGGCCTGGTTACGCCTTATTTCCGTTGTATAAGGCAGAGACGTTGTAAATAGGATAGGTCCTCTTAGCAATTTGACACAATCCTATGGAAAATTTACCAAATCGATATTTTGTATTCTTTTGTTTTCTCCGAATATAGTACACCTATTTGATAGCTATACGTATCCACATACATACTCAAATACCTACATAATCATCATCATCTCAGCCGTTGGCAATCCACTACTGAACATAGACCTCCCCCATAAAACAAGGTTTAGCCAATACTCGGCACGCTTGGCAGGCGGATTGTCGAGCGCAGTTCGATGGTTTTTTATAGAGAACGCTGCTGCCCGTCCTCTGGATCTGTTAACCCTTAGCCGGCTCTTACGGCAACCACGGGTAGAAAGGTTTGGAGCACTATTCTAAAGCCGGTAACTCCACGGCGGTCCACCTACATTATACTGTCGAATAACCCTTTATTTTCGCAGTCGAGTAAAAAGTTCTAAATGTCAATAAAATATACGTAGCAAGTATGTTTAACGGTTCCGTACTTCAAAAGGATAGAAGAAACCTTTATTGTATCACTTTGTTGTCCGTCTGTCAAGATCTTTTTTCTCGGAGACGCGCTGTAGTATCAAGTTGAAATTGATATCAATAACTCGGGTCCACGGTCCCTTGCTGCTGTAAAAAAAACTAACTTCTAAGTAAGCGCAATCAAAAGATACGGTCACATTACGTCCATACTTTGCGCAACGGATTGAAAATCTCTAGGGTACTTCCCGTTGGCCTAGCATCATGAAATTGGCAATAAGCACATTTTACAAAACAATTGTGATAACTTACTTACATGTTTGCAGTAGTTTCCAACTTGTACCAGCGAAATTACTGGGCATGACGAGTTTCAACAACCAATATGACAGGCGCAGAGCAGTGCCGCGCAGATATTAGAATTTTAAAACACTGGGTGGCACTGTGTCTGATATGGAAAATCAAGATGCTTACCATCAGGCACCTGATTTGCCCGTCTTGTCACACACAATCATAAAAAAAAAAACTAGATGACGCTGTATGCTCTTAGAACGCGGTAGCGTTTTATTGTTCAAGAATATAGGTATGCAACCCTACGCTAAGCATTATACTTACCAAGATATGCCAGAAAAATGTATTTATTTTTGTGAAGTTAATCTTTATCTAGTTTAAAAACAGTAAGAAGAGTAACGTTACTGTAGCTTTAAGAGTACGCAGTAGGTTCTATTAGCGAAGGCCAGGGCCGTCTTTACCAGGGGGTGCAAGGGGTGCGGTGCACCCGGGCGCGGAGCGCCCGGGGGCGCCTGTGGAGCGCTGAATTTTTGTATATTTCATTGAACTTAACGCTATTGCACAGTTTTATATACTTGTTACTTACGACAAATAAGTATGTATGCGCAAGCAAAAAAAAATAGTCATCAACAATAATATTTTTTTTTTACTTTTATTACGCTTTCGGTGCTTGTCATACCGCATTACTACACTACACAAATAACAATTTTATTTAATACAACACGGGCGCAGCAAAATCTCTAATCCAAAGAAAGTGTATGTATGTACGTTTGACACGTTGCCGCCCGGTCGCCCGCACTTGAAGCAAAATGATCTCTAAGTCAATTGAGTGTAAGTTCATTTGAAATGGGCGCGCGGCGCGGCACCTGTGCGTCTGTCATGGGCGAGTAATTGCGCCCTTTGACATTGCCGCCCGGTCGCCCGCACTTGAAGCAAAATGATCTCTAAGTCAATAAAGTGTAAATTCATTCATTTGAAAGGGGGAAAAAATTACGTGTATTGTGTTTTCTTGGTAGACTAGGACCCCTTTTACACTGCAGTGTGTCGTCGGTCGCATGCCCCGCTGCAGTGTAAACAAAACGAGGGCGCAGGCTGAGTCCCGCACCCCGGCGCAGAATAGACTTAAGACGGCCCTGGCGAAGGCTTCGGTACAAAGACGTTAATTTCATAGCCAGCTCGCAGCGAATAGATTTAATTAAGATTAAGACGCGAACGGCTACGATATCCTGAACCAATAATCTTTGCATTGTGTAGGGTTTAATACTAAAACACATTTTCAAAAGGATTGCGTAAATTGGTTGTCTGTGATGTTCTGTGGCAATTACTGATTTTGTTTGATTTGATTTTAAAATGTCTTTATTTAATACTAGCTGACCCGGCGAACTTCGTACCGCCATATTTTATTGATCTAATCGCAACTGAGGAAATAAAACCCTTCCAGTAAAATCGAATCACCTAAATTTAAAATAAAACTGGAGTACTCAATTGAAAAATTCATATTGTTGTACAAAATGCGTGGAGATTTTACTGAGACTATCACTTTCCGGGAGATAGTATTAATTCACTCGTTTAAAAAGGAATTGAACTGCGGTGACACTCGGCGCCAGTATTTATACCTGAACCTTTTCTGAAATTTCCCGAACGTTCTAGTTCGCATGCTTCGAGAAGAATCATAACATAAAATAACATACATTCACGCCTTTTTCCCGAAGGGGTAGGCAGAGGTGTACCCAGGACTCAGTCCCATAGTAGATACACCCACATTTCGCCAGTATGTTATTGGTCCCATGTAATAGGGGGCGAGCCTATTGCCATCTACCGGGCACAGTTCCAGACTCCAGGCAGTTATTGAGATAATTCCTAATGGAAAAATCCAATATTTAACACTATGCCTGACCTGGGGATCGAACCCGGGACCTCTTGATTGGCAGTCGAGCATGCGCCCTCTACGCCACCGAGGCAGTCTCGGCAGTCGCGGCAGTCGAGAAGAATCGATTGATCGATTGTTCGAAATAGTGATACATATTACCTATTTTTAGTAATTAAATATTTAGTAAGTAAATATCTCAATAACTGTCTGGAGTCTGGAACTGTGTCCGGTAGAAGGTAATAGGCTCGCCCCCTATTACATGGGACCAAACAATCTTAATTGGCAAAATACATGAACATACTATGAGACTGGACCCTGGGTACACCTCTGTCTACCCCTACGGGAAAAAGACATGATGTTATGTAAGATTTTTTTAAGAAACATCGCACATGCATATTAGGTAGACTTTAGCCAGAGTTGTTTTACGCCAGATTAGGTATCTGTGAAATTATTCCACGTCTTTGTGGACAAACAAACAAACCAGCCACCAAGCGTTAATAGCTTTTCAGAATTTATTACAGTACTATTCAGAAATTCATATATAATTTGATTAATTTTCAAAAACTCTCAGTTCATTTAACGAATATTGTTTACTAGATGTTACCCCTGACTTTTTCCGCGTGGAATTTAAGGGCTTTGATTTTTTTATACGGAACCCCTAATCATTTTTTGGGTTCTGTACGACAAAAAGAAAATAGGGACTCTTGTAGGATCTTTCTACTGGTCACCTTAAACAACTGATCAAAGAAAGAATAACGAAGGAAGTCAAAATGTTTTTTGTGAATTTCGCATATCTGTCACCTGAAAGTGATTGAAATCTCAGGAGCATGATAAAATCTGCTTCCATTTGTCAGTAAACAGAGTTCCCGTGCACAGCGGGACTTTATGGCTGATATTTCTGGATCATAACGGAAATAAGGGGAGTAAATAGTTCTCTCCTCTCCCTGCACGGTTGTCTGGAAGAGATCGCTCTTAGCGATAAGACCGCCCATTGTTACACTAGTTATTATTAATTGTTATTAGATTTAAGAACTTCTTGTTGTGGTGTACCAATAAAGTGTTTATCTATCTATCTATCTATCTAAATAAAATATAGATACATTATTATTATTGTGCTTTATATAACACACATAGTTTCCGAAAATCACTCGTAAAACGTGACAGACGTGACTTCGAGAGCAATTATCTCGGATTAATTAACGAAGCGTAGTACACTATTGTTACGTATTGGGTAGATTAGTAATTATTAACACGTTTGCAGTAGTTTCCAACTAGATGGCACTGTGTGTTCTTAGAACGCGGAAGCGTTCTGTTCAGTTAACTATGTACGGGAAATACTAACCAGGGAAAATATACCAGGAAATATAAACGATTTATTTTAAAATTATCAAAATCATCTCAGCCGTTGGAAATTCACCGCTGGACAAAGGTATGCTCCATAAGATTTGTCGGTAAATAAAAAACAGATATTCGCAATTATCACGGTTTCTGTTGCCGGATCAGTTTGCTAGTTTTTATCAAATAATTTATCAAATCTATTTCACAACAAAAGATTGACATTTTGTCTGGGCTAACAAGTTCTGTCGGCTGCTCTAGCTGTCAGTAACCGCCGGTGTCGACCTGGATACAGTGCCAGCTAAGTGAGTTTATTCCCAGGGGCTGCACTCAGCTTTCTACAAATATTGGTAGCTACAGAAAAAGCTAAATTGCTTTCAAGTGGCCTAAGTCACGTCACGTCAAGAAGATTTATTCAAATAGGACACTTTTGCACGTCAATGTAGATAAACAGTAATGCGTCTACCGTGCGTTCGGAAATATACTTCTACAAGAAGAACGCACAAGAAAATTGTAGGACTTAATTTTTTTCAACTTATAGTTTTACAATATTATTTGGTTAGGTTACATTCGTTTGTTTGGAAGGTGCCGCGAGGCGGCTATGTAGAAGTTTCCAGGCATCTTTGTCCTCTATGTACTGATTGACTTTATAATAAGCCTTATTTAGTAAATTAGGTTTTTATATAGGTTTTGAATTTATCCTCTGAGAGCCCCGTGGTCTCATTGGTGTTTTATTACATAGTATTTGTATTATATAGAAACGTACACGATTTACTAAGATAGTTTTTTTTTTTAGATAATCAAGATAATTTAGATAAACTGAAAGGCACGTAAACGTCGTGGTGGTGGCATTTTAGTCATCATCCCGAGTTCGCAAGAATTTCATTTGAACGTATCCACCATTCAAAAATAAATATCATAGACGATGATGTTGATCAGATCCGGCCGGTTTCGGTCAAGGCAACAGCTTCATCACCGGTTTTGTCGCTCGTGCGCTCTTATGTGGCTTAAAATATAGCCAATATTCTTTGTGAAGATAATAATATAATATGAGACTACTTCCACACACGGTCATCTGGTCCCAAACTAAGCTAGAAGCCTGTACTATGGTAACCAAATCACTGAAATACATACATATTATATAATAAATGTTATATAGATAGAGGACTGCCTAGGTGGCGTAGAGGGCGTATGCTCGACTGCCAATCAAGAGGTCCCGGGTTCGATCCCCAGGTCAGGCAAAGTGTTAAATATTGGATTTTTCCATTAGGAATTATCTCAATAACTGCCTGGAGTCTGGAACTGTGCCCGGTAGATGGCAATAGGCTCGGCCTCTATTACATGGGACCAATAACATACTGGCGAAATGTGGGTGTATCCACTATGGGACTGAGTCCTGGGTACACCTCTGCCTACCCCTTCGGGAAAAAGGCGTGAATGTATGTTATGTTATGTTATTATATAGATTGTTTAGACCCTGGAATAACATAAAAATAACTTGTTATCCTAAATTTTCCCACGGTAACGAAGACTACACTGGTGAGTCCGTAGGGCACAGCTAGTGTATTATAATGTATTTTTTTTTCAATAATGATAAAAATTTTCACATAAAAGACTTCACCCTGGAGGCCAAGAAAAATATTTTTACTCACCACGCTTTGTTAACAAGGGTCGGGTAGATTCTACTATATCAAGTACGTAAAGGTACAAAAACATGGTGCGTACCCATGTGGAAATAAAATAAAAATAATGACGTACCGCTCTGTACCTCGATAAAATCATATTTATTTTTCTTTATGATGAATCGGGGCGTGAACTTGCGGTTAATCTGTTCCGAATGAATAGTGGTCGAGTCTACCAAGTGGACTAGTGCGTGACTGTAACCGCTTCTTTTCACAAGTCACTAAATCGGTTTTTGAGGCGTTATCCTTAGATTTATTGATAAATATCCGCGCGCGCTTCGACTAGATATACTCGTAATACAATACTTTCTATTGAGGCTACAATAATTAACAGATTTACAGGTTTAATTTAAAAAAAATAACGTACTTAATTATAATTATATATAAGTCGACAATGCGCGGCCTTATCGTTTTAAGTGGGATTGACGACATTACTGTAGAACAGCTTAAACATCTTGGTCCGATAAGTGTCTCCTGGCTACTGGACATGTTCAACACCTGCGTCAGTAGCGGCAAAATCCCTAAAAAATGGCGTAAAACAAAAGTTACTGCATTGCTAAAGCCAGGAAAATCACCAAATGATCCAAAAAGTTTTCGCCCAATCTCACTGCTGTGCCACACTTATAAACTATTTGAACGACTGCTTTTAAACCGACTTACAACCGTTATAGACCCAAAACTAATCCCTGAACAGGCTGGCTTCCGTCCAGGAAAATCCTGCTGTTCGCAAGTCCTAAACCTTACACAACACATCGAGAATGGTTTCGAGAAAGGACTTGTCACAGGCGCTGTCTTTGTAGATCTTAGTGCAGCCTACGATACAGTTAACATCAAGCGCCTACTTCACAAAGTAGCTGCCTTAACTGAAGACCAGCCTTTCATTAACATCCTATCTGAAATGCTGCGAAATAGGCGTTTCCAGGTCCTACTTAATACACAAAAGAGCAGGTGGCGTACTCAGAAAAATGGTCTCCCGCAAGGGAGTGTTCTTGCGCCTATTCTTTTCAATATATATACAAATGATCAGCCCCACCAAAATCACACTAACCGCTTTATCTATGCCGATGATTTAGCACTCACATGTCAAGCTCAAAATTTCGAACAGATCGAATTTCAAATTTCTACAGCCTTAAACCAACTTACGGAGTACTACAATAGAAACTCACTACGGCCAAACCCCTCAAAGACAGAGTCTTGTGCATTCCACCTGCGTAATCGTGAGGCAAATAGAATGCTAAACATAAAGTGGAATGGCGAAGATATCAAGCACAATAACACACCAAAATACCTCGGTGTCACTTTGGACCGCAGTCTGACTTATAAAGTGAACTGCCAAAAACTGAAGTCCAAAGTCAGTTCTCGAAACAATATCCTTCGCCGTCTCACCTCTACTCAATGGGGAGCATCACCTCATGTTCTTCGCACGAGCAGTATGGCCTTATGCTACTCGGCGGGTGAATATGCATGTCCAGTTTGGGCACGCTCTGCTCACGCCAAAGAGGTCGATGTTGCACTCAATGACTCTTGTCGTATAGTGACAGGGACTCTTAAACCTACACCACTAATCAACTTATACACCTTAGCTGGCATTGCTCCTCCCAGTGTACGACGAGAGATCGCCTGCTCTGTAGAGAGGCACAAGCAGAAACAGGACAGCAGGCACCCACTTCACTACCAGACTCCACCGCAATCACGTTTAAAGAGCCGTAACAGTTTCCTCAGGCAGGACAGCCTTGACGAGAAGCTTGCTCCCAAAGTTAGGATTGAGCGGTGGAAGAAGGATTACCCTCCTCCGTTAGCTACTACCTACCCTCCTGCAGAGAAACTTCCACCGGGTGGCAATCTTCCCTGGCCAGTTTGGAAGTCCTTAAACAGACTTCGAGCTGGTGTCGGAAGATGCAAAGAAAACCGGGTTAGGTGGGGTTTCTCTAGCGACGACAAGTGCGATTGTGGGGCTGTCCAATCAATGTCGCATCTTTTGCAGTGTCCTAACTGTCCCACAGCATGTACGATGGAGGACCTTTTCAAAGCAAACCAAAATGCTATAGATTTGGCAAAATACTGGACCAAAGTGTTATAAATACAAAAAATTATAGCTTTTTCGACTCGAAAAGAAGAAGATCGTTTTAAGCGATCTCTTTCAGGCAACCATGCTTTAGACGGATAGGGGATTGATAGGATGAGTGAGTGAGATTAAAGATAGAGATGAGGGGGTGAGAATGGGTACAAAACATATTACTCTCAAACCAAGATTTTATTTTTACTATAGTTAAAATACTTAAAAAAACATAATATATTATAATCAATGACGTTGAATCGCTTTCTTCTACAGACGAACAATCCCTGAACAAGCTTCACAAAAACGTGTCCATCACTGACAATTACGCGCTTTGACATATACTGAATTCCTATTATTTGAATTTAAACTCTATTTACATGATTGGTTTAAAGCCTAATTTGGATTGAACGATTTTTCACCCTATTAAGTTCAATGTTAAATTTGACATTAAGCGACGCGGGCGAACATAGGAGCATTGGAGTAGACTTATATGCACTAAAATATTTAGTGATTTAAATATTTTATTTTTTTAAATAAATTAATCACACTTATACTTTTTAACTTTTATAAATATATATTACAAAAATTAAAATTTCAGAGTTTAAAATTAAAATGTATTTATGTTTGTAAAGACAATTAAGTTACATGATAGAATCTCGGTTTATTAGTGAATACAGGTTCATGGGCCTGATTCTAGCACGAAGAAAGGCCCTTTGAGGATATTATTCTAAATTGTTACGTAATATGAATTCTTTTATACTCTTAATAAATAGTCGAACGTCACAAAAATATAAAAATGTTATCATAAATGTACAATTAACGAGGACTATGCAATGTAAACCAATTAGAAACAAAATGTATAATATTATAATGCACAGTACGTAATTGAGATAAAATAAACAAATATTTAATTCAATGTTAAAAATGTTTTTATTTCACTAGGTAATTAATGCCAAACCTTAATTTATATAAAAAAAATATATTTATGTTCGGATAATATTATGCAAAAATATTTAAAATATAATCGACTTCATAGTTTTTCATTCGAACAAAGCGCTGTTGTCCATTTTATTGTGTTAAAAAAATTAAAATAAAATAGAAACACGCAATGTGGATACATAAATACCTAAAATTATTGTAAATACATGCCTAAATTATGAAAAGCTATCGCTTTCACGCACGTATCTGTTGTTATTCAGTTAGCTTTTTACCTAACACTGACATCACGCGCACGGTCTACGGTTGCCATGCAACTAACCACATAGTACCAGACTATATTGCGGCGGTACCAGACTCGCGGCTTGGAACAGATTTTTGCGCGACTGGTTCTCTTTGGTATCCTTACTCTGAGATTATAATACGTACAAATACATACATACACGTAAAAATACGTACAAATAACACAATATGAATGCAAAACTTATAAATATACCGCACATAAAAACCACAAATACCGAACTGAAAAAAAAGCATCGTAAATACGGCTACTCTCAAATTGTAGTGTGCGTAAAACAGTTTGCAAGGAGTGCTAGTGTGCGCGAAAAATTGTGTCGGACAGGCTCGAGTACGCAGATTTTGCCGTAGTTTTAGTTGCCGGATTTAACAAGTATGACAGGGGGAATCGAATCGCGCGCGAAGTCCTGTCAATAATTTAAGGCCTAATTGTTTGGGGCCGGTTTTTGTGCAGTGTGACTGCATATCATGCATGTCATGGGGTCGCAATTCAACAAAACAACTCTGTTTATTAATTATAATCACACAACCACAATACAATTTTTCCCGCAGACTTTGTGTCCATAAAAGCCTCAATTTGGGAGGAAATCTCCTTAGATTCCAACCAGACATCGTCAAACCACTTAACTTATAACACAGCTTTTACTCACCTCCTCGGGCGAAACGCAGCAGTTTATTGCATTAACAGTAAGCATCTGCTATAATATGCGACCATATCCAGGATGGATGACGGTTGGGCAGGTTGAAAAAAAATCAAACCCCTAATTATATTTTTTTGTATACTTTAATAAACCCTTACTTTAAATACTTTAAAACTTAAATTACCTATTTCCTTGTGATGTGTACAATCAATTGTAATTATTTAACTAACTAAAAAAAGTAAGACAGTTACATGATTTCGAGAAAACAAGTTTCTGTGATTCTCTAATCGTATTACATCAGACAACCTTGGTAGCTCGTCAAACGAACGCGATGGTAACTCGTGTTTCCAAAATGGTGCAAAATCACCTTCGTTAGCATTCAATGGGATTTTTAATCTATGATTCAACCGCACTTAAGCCTCTTACAGAGGAATCATATAATGACAGTAAATTCTCTGCGTCGAGGACGTTTGTAGTAACTTGGGTCACTCGTGTTGTTATTTTTGTGGTTTATAATACGTAGTAGGGGAGCCGAATTGAGGATTTCGGGAGTGACTTTAGTGCGTGCCATAAGGCTGTGGACCCATTTAGAAAATAATCACGTTAATAATTACAGTTTCTAGTTCATTTGCAAATCAGTAAAATATTAGTTTCAAATAAGTCGGCGAATCAGCTACGCCGTAGACGTAGCGAATGGCGTAGCAATAGCTACGCAGATGCGACTTTTCTTGTAAATATCATAATGTATCATAATAATAAAAATAATAACAATAATATAGGACAACTTCCATAGCATCCATAGCATTCATAGCATAGTTAAAACTAGAAGCGTCATTAAAGATTTCATATAATTTCATTGCATGAAGATAAATTCAGATTAAATTTAATTCCGTAGGCATTGGGTTTAAATTAATGCAACTCGTTGGTCTAAAAGCCAGTTTAAAAAAAAAATTAGTTTTTATTGCCACAAAAAAATTACATATATAAAAAAAGAAAAAATTACAAGTTAGACGTTATAATCCCAACAAGATACATAATAATAATAATGTTTACTATTTATCTACGCAGTACTTATATAACCTAAAGTAATAATATTATATCTAATTACCTATTTAATTATAATTTCCTTTCTATGGCAATAGGGATATAGTTAGATAATAGGTTTAATGTTTAAATGTAGATTTACTGCGTCGGTGGCGTTGTGGTCGCGAGCACTACTGCCGATCATGAATTCCCGGGCTAGATGTCTAGGTCAGGCAAGGTGGTATTGCATTTTCCATTAGGAATTTTAAAAACATGATTGGCAAAGTGTGGGCTCCAGACTGTCATCGAAAAAAATCCTAATTGAAAAACCCAGTACCAGTTTTTGGTTGATCTGTGCATGAAATCTCGAAACTACCATCGAACAATTGGACCTCATGATTCAAATAAGTCCGGTTAGGCAGTCAGTGGCACTGTTCGTAAAAAAAAAAAACCACTCACACTAAAACTTCCCCTCATTAATTTACCAAAATTAATATTAAACTCTGCGCAACACATATTCAATGACACGCCGTGATACGTATCCCACAACACAGAGATCGGGAACAATTAATTTGAGAGCAAATTCCTGTCTCAGGTAGGCTTATTACTTCAAACATTATACAGGCGGTTTACCTTGACTATGTCGCGACTTGAAACGTAACCAAATATATTAAGGCGCAAATAAATCAGATCATCCAGATCAAAAAGCAACCACAAACAAGTGGATTTTTATTCTCGTTCTCCATTATTTGTGAAATTTCATTTTGGTGTGGAAGAGTGACACCCTTAAGAGAAATAATTCATTAAGAAATTGCTTTCATATTATTCTTAGATACTATACAAATATGCAAAGAAAAATTTCATAACATAACATAACATACATTCACGCCTTTTTCCCGAAGGGGTAGGCAGAGGTGTACCCAGGACTCAGTCCCATAGTAGATACACCCACATTTCGCCAGTATGTTATTGGTCCCATTTAAAAGGGGGCGAGCCTATTGCCATTTACCGGGCACAGGTCCAGACTCCAGGCAGTTATTGAGATAATTCCTAATGGAAAAATCCAATATTTAGTTAGCACATTGCCTGACCTGGGGATCGAACCCGGGACCTCTTGATTGGCAGTCGAGCATGTGCCCTCTACGCCACCGAGCAGAAGAGAGAACCAGAAAAGCAGAGAAGAAAAATTTCACTTAACAATTTTTCTTTAATTTACAGGTGACGCCTGAATGGTGTAACTACTCCGCTTCGTTACGTAAGTTTATGTAATAATATTCACTGAAAGATCGGTTCACGATAATTGACTTATGTATAGATGAAAGCATCAAGATCTAAAAGGTGTACCTATAAATATATTATAGCTTCTGCTTAAAATTTGAACACCAACTTTATGAGTAAGCCGTGGAGATGACCTGTGCTACAGGTTATCCCGGAAACCTATTTCGGGCATCAGTCTTACACAAAACACATAGATTTATACTCTGTGCAATTAGACTATAAGCACTATTGTAAAAAAAATTGGTTGTCTGTAAAGTCGGTTTACTGACGATAGTTGAACGTGACAACGCGCTCACTCAAGTAGGAGAGAGACGGATGTCGAACGCTGCCGAACGCAAAGGCCGATTGTGCTTCTTTGTCGCTCGTTCCGCGCTCTCGCTTGCACTTCAAGCCTTAGATGGAACGCCTCAGAGCGAGGTAACGCCGCATGAGTCATGTTTTTTCGTGCGTGCAGCCGGCTCTATCGAATTATAAGACGTTGTCACGTCAAAAAAACGTTTGTGTGAGAAATAAAAAAAAAAATAATAATAAAAGTATTCATCATCACTTTCCGCGTACTGTGTTCAGTGAATAAAAACAACAAAAACTTTTTGTTTTTAACAACATCAATAAATTGTATGGTTCTGATAATAAATAATTTATATTAATTCATTGTATGGATGCAAAAGATAATATAATATGTTAAGACATTATATTAAGTTATAAGGAGAGCGTAAATGGCCTTCTCGGAATTTGACACAATTAATTATATTAATTATATGATAAATTTACCAAATCGATATTTCGTATTCCCGTGTTTTTTCCTCTTCCGGTTTGGTATACCTGATACGGAAAGGGGCTTAACGGAAGAACAGCGCACTTCATGCAAGCATGGAACGCATATTATGCTGAGCTATACATATCTAGTCCTTTTCGTTACCACCTAACTTATAGTTTTATCTTTAGTACATAACAATTAACCATAGAATTTTTATTTTTTATGATAGTGATTAACAAGACGAGCAAATCAGGTGCCAGATGGTAAGCATCATGATTGCCCATATCAGACACAGTGACACCCAGTGTTTTAAAATTCAAAATTCTGGCGGCACTGCACTGCACTGCACTTGTCACCCTGAGATATTAGTTGTTGAAACTTGTCATGCCCAGTAATTTCGCTGGTAACATTGCCCTTCAGCGGATCACAGTGATGTTTGAACATTATTGCTTGGCGGATGAATAACTGGCAAAGGTGTGCTTCCCCAGGCGACCCCCTGCTAAAGAGGCCTAACACCACAAAATATTAAGCATATTATCTATTTTTGTACTTAGCTAAGTGTGAATGAACCAAATCATGAATACAAAATACAAAAAAAATTATTTGCCAATAATTAGTTTAACAAAAATTTACTGGTGGTTCCCGCACTAGGGCTGGCCTGTATCGCGGGTAGCCTTACAGTTAATCGAAAACCATATTTCTTACAAATTACCTATACAATTAGTTTTTATAACAAGTGACAATAGATAACCTTATGTATCATTTCATTATTTCATTTCATTTCATTTCATTCATTTCATTTCATTTCATTTCATGATTAAAGAAATAAAAACTAAAAACTAAGCTTATAATTGCATTCAAAAAGTATAGAATGTGATTACTTGAATGTATGAGAATTAAGTGTGCATGGCTGCTCGAAAATGTAGTGTGGGGTGTATGTGTGCGTTAGAGTGAGGGTGTGTGCGAGAGAGGGTGTGTTTGTTATTTTTGGATAATCAGCAAAGACTCCGTTGCATCGTAGTCCAGCGTTAGGAGCCATCTCCTGATTCTTTCCTTGACATCATGTATAGTACTGCCCGTAAGGTTACAAAGTTTTATAACACGTCGGTATAAGAACGGAATAGCGTGATGGCAAAATCTTCTGGCAAAAACGGTTTTCACTGCTGGGACAGGTATTTTTCTCCTACGGGGCTTGATTGTTGGATTTTGATTAACAGAGATTGGAGGATTTAATTTTTCATAAGCCAGTATTGCTTTTTGAATGTAGAGTTGGCGAACAGTCAAAACTTCGGTTTCACTATATAAATCCTTTGTATAGGGTGTCTAAAAGATTTTCGATACATTACCTTTAGGATTGACCTCTGTGCCCTTTCTACCTTAATCATAAAGGTCTTCGCAGATCTGCCCCAGGCCAGGATGCAGTAGCTCAGTATAGATTGGCAAAATGGTATGTAGACCATCTTTAGAAGCTCTTTGTCTAAATTGAATAAATGTGTTCTATCTTCGAAAATATTAGATCCAAACCAGTATGGTTTTACCAAATGTAGACCAACAACCGATGGTCGTATCTACACACATGTCAAACAACAAAGCTTAATTACAGCTGTGACAGATTTGTTCTATCATATCATAATTTTCGTTCGTTTTGTTCGTTCGTTCGATGCCACGGTACTGAGTCAGTAAACACTATAATAATGATATCAGCGAAAAATCAATCGAAGAACACCAAAAGCCCTTTCTTGTAACACGCGTAAATCACTTAATCTCCACTTATCAGAGTTTCCTTGTAATCATTTATCGTTCACTTGATGAAGGACAAGTTCCCTAAAGAAACTTCTTACAAGTTGGCATATGGGATAAACTTTATTGCCATTAATATGGACGATTATTTATTGGAGATTGCGGAATTATATCGGATCTCTGGATTACTTTTGGCGGCTAAATCGAATATCCCATGATGTAAACATAAACATAACATACATTCACGCCTTTTTTCCCGAAGGGGTAGGCAGAGGTGTACCCAGGACTCAGTCCCATAGTAGATACACCCACATTTCGCCAGTATGTTATTGGTCCCATGTAATAGGGGGCGAGCCTATTGCCATCTAACGGGCACAGTTCCAGACTCCAGGCAGTTATTGAGATAATTCCTAATGGAAAAATCCAATATTTATCACTTTGCCTGACCTGGGGATCGAACCCGGGACCTCTTGATTGGCAGTCGAGCATGCGCCCTCTACGCCACCGAGGCAGTCCCATGTTATATAATATGAATTGCCGTGGAGTTACCGGCTTTGGAATAGTGCTCCACCCTCTCTACCCGTGGTTGCCGTAAGAGCCGGCTAAGAGTTAACAGATCGTGCAGCAGCGTCCTCTGCAAAAAACCATCGAACTGCGCTCGACAACCCGCCTGCCAAGCGTGCCGAGTATTGGCAAAACCCCCCTTTATTGGGGAGGTCTATGTTCAGTAGTAGATTACTAATGGCTGAGATGATGATGATGATGATGCCGTATGCCGGTAAGGTGGGACATAGGTATATGGGAAAATACTGCTTATAAAACACCTGTAATATTATGTACCTATGTTCACAGAACTAATAAATCAATCAATCAATCAATGATGATTCAATATGAATATTGGAATAAATATCACTCACAAGCGGGACTTGAATCCGCACTTTTCGGCATAGGCGGTTGGTAGTGTATCGCCGATGACTAGTGCCTCCTAGGTAATTCAACTGATAGAGAGTCGCCCCCCGGATTGAACTGGATAATAATGTATTTATTTATTCATGTGAATAGACCGCTTTGCAGTGGATATTAAGCAATAGATTGTGTCCAGCCAAAACTTGGTATAATATTTAGGGATCTCGTGATATCAGTTCTTTTTGTTGATGTTACGAACGCGTGGCGAGACTTGCATTTTTATATTTACGTTATTGATGGGATATTACCTACATACCTACATATCTATATTTGTCGTTTGTGACGCGCCGTATAAATTTTCAAACTGCCATCGTCCAAGAAGCCATCGAACTCCACCTAAACTCCGAAGCGATCCTGTTAACCAAAACTACGACAGTATTCCATCTGCCGTCGGAAACTTTATAATCAACCTTGTTACGTAGTTTGTGTGCAATCAGCCGCGCTTGTACTAGGTTTGAATGACCTGCGCTTTGATTCTCTAACTTCAACGTTTCAATTGAAATGTTGATGGAATGCCTGTCAGTTTTGTAATGGAATGTGGTCAGTCCATAAAAACATATCAGAAATGGGCCTTTAGCGAAAATTAGCACAAGCATCGACATAATTATAACGCGGAGTTAACTGGAAAGGGACGTCAACGCGTTTTGACAGTATGTCGTCGGACGCCAACCGTAAAATGCAACCGTGTTTGTTCACCCGTTCATTTCTATTCAAACTAGCACCCAACCACAACGCAGCGTTGACGTAGCGACGCTGGTGTGAATTGAGTATTTGAAAATAAATAAATAGCGTATTTTTTTATTTATTTTGAAAATTAAATGAGAATTATGTATCATTTGATTCAGATATCACTTTAAAAATATATTTATAAAATTCCATTATGAGTCACTTTATTACGAACGCGCCACGATTGATCGCCATTTTTGTGTGACTTAGTAAGTAATATTATATTTGGTTATGTATGGTACTTTATCCCATTGTGACGTCACTACAGGTCACGAGTTCGTTCGGGTACCATCGGCGTGTTTTCGGTACGGATTAAAAATGATTTTTTAATTTGATATAACTTTGTAATCCAGGAATAAATTAGGGTCCATCACTCACTATATCACTTATAATTGATGGGACAGTAAAACATCCACGGTGGCTTAATTTGTAGAGTGCCGCCACGCGGATTGGTGCAGGAAGTGGGGGTTCGAGTCCCGCTTGTGGTTAAAATTTTTCCTTCCATATTCATATTGCATTTTAAATGAATAGACCGCTTATACGGTTTATGTATATAGAATGGGTAGATGGTCATTCTCTAACATGTTTAGTATGGTATATACTCTGAGATATTAGTTGATGAATCTAATCATGCCCAGTAATTTCGCTGTTAACATTGCCCTTCAGTCCGGAACACAGTAATGTTTGCACATTACTGCTTGGCAGATGAATAACTGGCAAAGGTGTGGTACTTCCCCAGGCGGCTCCCTGCAAAAGAGGCCTACCACTACAATTGTATTCTGAGGTAGAGCACCTGAGGTCACGACTCAAATAGACACGCGGCTTAGCAACCAAAGTCCAACTTCCACAGACTTGTAACAATAGTTACAAGTCTTTGCAGACAATTTTACAAGGCGTCTGGAAATCGATTGAGAAACTTGAGTCGACGCCAAGTTTCACAACTTCTGCCTGATGCCGACTCAAACCTGCTATAATACTTTTAAGGCGTGAGTGTCAGTGTCGTCGTGTATACTAGGCTTTAATACCGACATTTATATCAGTAAGATATTCTAGATCAGAAGACTGCCTCGGTGGCGTAGTGGGCGCAAGCTCGACTGCCAATCAAGAGGTCCCGGGTTCGATCCCCGGGTCAGGCAGTGTTAAATATTGGATTTTTCCATTAGAAATTATCTCAATAGCTGCCTGGAGTCTGGAACTGTGTCTGGAACCCGGTATATGGCAATAGGCTCGCCCCCTATTACATGGGACCAATAACATACTGGCGAAATGTGGGTGTATCTACTATGGGACTGCGTCCTGGGTACACCTCTGCCTACCCCTTCGGGAAAAAGGCGTGAATGTATGTTTATGTTTAAGATATTCTACCTCGGTGGCGTAGTCGGTTCGCAAGCGATGCTTTCGATCATGAGGCTCCGGGTGCGATCCCCAGGTCAGGCAAAAAGTGTTATTGGTTTTTCCATTAGGTTTTTCCTCATCGATAGTCTGCAACTGTGCTGCGTGTGGATATGGCAATAGGCTCGCCCCTTTTACATCCCTCCGGCTTGTCTCGCTCGGATGGCAAGCGGTCGGACGGGCTAACGTTGATACCTTGGTGGAGAGGTCTCTGCCTCATCTGGGATGCAACACGTACGCAACACGTACGCGTCCTGTCACCTCCGCACCTCCGCGTCGCAGGGGGGAGCAGAGTCGGCAGCAGGAGGCAAGCACAGCAAATATGCCGCCTTAGAGTCGGCGTACGAGTTTGTCCCGTTTGCCATCGAGACGGCTGGTCTATGGTGTCTGGAGGCCAAAAGGTTTGTGTTGGACCTGGGAAGGCGTACGCATGAGAGGAGCAAAGATCGTTGGTTTCGACAGTACCTCGTCCAGCAGATCTCTTTGGCCATACAGCGGGGGAACGCTGCCAGCCTGATGGGTACCTTTGGACGTGGGAG
This sequence comes from Hemistola chrysoprasaria, assembly GCA_947063395.1. Taxonomy (NCBI): domain Eukaryota; kingdom Metazoa; phylum Arthropoda; class Insecta; order Lepidoptera; family Geometridae; genus Hemistola; species Hemistola chrysoprasaria. Next base: position 7,709,668 of record OX346731.1, on the reverse strand, counting down.
TGCACGAGACTGCAAACGGGAATAGCCACCCAGGCTTGTTGTGGATTACCGACGATGTTATTGATGGTAAAAAAATATTAAGTACTTCACTGAAATTAATTCATTTTTTTACCCTTAATTCATAGGTAACTTGTTTTCATAAAGGCTTACTTATACTTAATTCGGCAAGAGAAACCACAGAATAAATAGGCAACTTTATAATATTTCAAACACCAACTCTCAATATCAACTTTACTATCCGAAAACCCACCATTAGTTTCCTATATATCCATTGTAATGGAAGTTTAAAACCCCGGAACTATCACAACCGCTCTATTCATCACAATTCCACTTGATTTCACAGTCTAAACGCGTGAGCCGAAATGTTCTACAACTTTACGATGATGTACTCTCAACTCAAGAGGTTGACATATCGGTTACTATGGTCTCCGAGTAGTGAGACTGTTTAGTCTGTTATATATTTTTGCAAAAATTAACATTTGCAAACATCAGGGATCTCTTTTCTAATTTTTTCAAAACATTTTTTCATAAAAACACGGTTTAATTTTAGTTAAGCCGTGGAGTTACCCTCTCTACCTGTGGTTGCCTTAAGAGCCGGCTAAGGGTTAACAGACAGCTGACGGGCAGCAGCGTCCTCTGCAAAAAACCATCGAACTGCGCTCGACAACCCGCCTGCCAAGCGTGTTGAGTATTGGCAAACCCCCTTTTATGGGGGAGGCCTATCTTCTGTAGTGGATTATCAACAGCTGTGATGATGATGATGAATTTTAGTTGATGGCAACATTTTGTTGCTATATTTTGATTGAAAGTCGATTCAGATGGTTGAAATCGTAAACATTTACAAGTTATATTGATCAACTAAAAACGGACGTTATGAACCTGCTTTAGCTCTTTTTTTTTATGGAAGTGAATAACAAGACGAGCAAATCAGGTTCCAGATGGTAATCTTGATCATGATTGCCCATATCAGACACAGTCCCACCCAGGGTTTTAAAATTCAAAATTTTTTCATAATATTAATTTATTTATTGCGAATACAGGTATAGCGTACAAGTACAAAATTCTTACATAGAGCATATTGATCAGCTATATTCGGCCATTGGCATGCAATATTAGTATAATTTCATTTCGCGGCACTGCACTGCGCCTGTCACCCTTAGATATAAGTTGTTGAAACTCGTTATGCCAGCAATTTCGCTGGTAACATTGCCCTTCAGATCGGAATACAGTAATATTTGCACATTACTGCTTGGCGGATGAATAACTGGCAAAGGTGTGTCATAAGTATTATCATACAATCCCACATAATAATTATGCTTCTATACACAACATCAAAATTTAAGTGTTTAAGAACTAAAACCATCTTAATGTGAGGTCTATATGGGGGTTTAGTCATTGTTTAAACTCTATATTTGGATGATGGCCAACTACCCTTTACGAGCCGGTGTAATGTCTGAAATAGTCGACTATTATTGTTGAAACTGTGGTGAGAAAATGGATAAAATGTTCGCAAGGAAATGGCTGAAAGGATGCTAAGATAGTTGTTTATTTTCCGAGCTATGGAGCGTGCGATTTGGAGTTTTCTTGCGTCAGGTATAAAATGGAACGAAGAATTACGCTTATTATATTTTTAAAAGAATGAGAGTTTTATATAATAACAATTTAACATGACAAAATGGCAATGGGCAGCAGCGCACATAGCGCGTAGAACTGATGGCTGATGGGGCTGTAAAGTTCTCTAATGGAGATCACGGACCGGCAAGCGTAGCGTAGGACGTCTACCTTTGTAGTGGTAGGCCTCGTTTGCATGGGGGCCGCCTGGGGAAGTACCGTGCCCCAAGGCAGTTAATGCCTTAGTAAGAATATTTTCTACTGGTCTTATATAACGCGTTGGGTGACAACCCTGGCGCCCTGTTTCGTTATTAACACGTAATTCCCGCACGACACTGATAACGATGATTCCCAACAAAAATGTATTTATCAAAGTCTCAGGGCTGTCTCCGCTGAATAATGGCCTGTGACGCCAACAAAAAGCGATATTGTGTGAAAAAGTTAAGAATGGACGGATTTTTGATGGAGGGTCCCGTATAAAAGTCGCTGGGATATTAGGGGTGTCGCGGTTCAATTTATGGAGATCGCGCATTGTTGTTCCTGTAAAGAATTCGAGGTGAGATAGAGTGATCACTTTTGTAGGATTCGAAAGAGAAATAATGAGATTCTAGTATATTGTGCTGTTTTACATGAATCGATGGACATGTAAAAGAATATAATAATAATAATATGGGACAACTTCCACACACGGTCATCTGGTCCCAAACTAGGCTAGAAGCCTGTACTATGGTAACCAGATGACTGATATACATACTTATATACGCTTATAACACCCAGACACAGATCAAACAGATCATGCATCAGGGATCGAACCCGGGGGCTACGGCACATAAAGCAGAGTTAGATTGGCACAGTTGGTAGTGCCAATCAGGCTGTCAGAATGTGATGAAAGTGGAAGTCGTGTGTCAGGATTGTTGCAAGTGGAGATAATAACTAGTTTCTGCCTACCGCACAGATAACACAACCTAAAAGACGACACTTTGTAGGTATGCATTCGCCGTGGCTAGGCAATGACACTATCCTACTTCCTACTAATCCTACTTCCTATTTCATATATTTGGAAGGAAAGTTTCGCATTTATAATATTAGTAGAATTTTTTGTGAAGGACACAGAAAGTGCTGACACACCAATAGCCAATGGAGTGACGATTTAGCCAGGACAGCAACACATCAGGCCAAATGTGTTTGAGAGCGGTGAAAGACAGTGACAAATGGCGAAAACTGGGAAGACCTATAAAGGTGGACGCACATCTGTCCGAGCCGAATGCGCCGAACGAAAGATTTTTTTACAGAATCCTATGAACCTCGCACACCTATCCGAGGACGATTACTTAGACGCGGACAGATGTGCTAGGTTTCATAGGATTTCTTATAAAAGAATTCTTAAATTCGTTTCGTTTGGCGCGTTCGGCTTGGATATATAATATGTGCGTTCGCCTTAATACCACCAGTGTGTACTACACTTAGGCTGAAAATGATAATAAACCTCTTAAAATAGTTATATACTATGGAAATCCATAGTATTATATAATATATGGCCATAATGTGCGCCACAAAATTTATGGAAAACTATTTCATAAATGGGTGCTGCAGTTCTCCTCTTGGTGAATTTTTTCGCATGTATATATAAATATATTTAAAATTTATTTTGTATATTTTTAATACGTGTACGCCACAAGACAGAATATGATAGAATAATTTCTTATTGACAACCTGGGGATGGAAAAGGAGAGTTAAAACAATAAACGACGGTGGTGTGCAAGAAGATTGATAATATGGGATTTGGCATATATATATATATATATATAAACACCTCCCTGGGCACTTAGTTGATCCAGCCACGAATCCGTGCATTATAGACTCCACCTTTAGGCGCGAATAACTCGACTCCGTTTGTACCTATTGCGACCGGAGTGGCAACGTCGCCCTCTGCCGCGCGATGTTGCTCTTTATATTCGTTGAAAACGGTATATACTCCATCCTTTTAGTGCCCGAATTTTGAACGGAACTGAATCCGCAACGGCCAAATTTTTTATACCCAAGAGAACTTTCTGGCTCCGGAATATACTTTCTTCTTAGAACACATTATTGGCTCCATCGATATAAAATGGGATTATATTCTTAGCATTGGGTAATAACTTGATCCATTTACATATATAAAACCGTATATACTACATCCTTTTAGTGCCCGAATTTGGAACAGAACTGGATCCATAACGGCCAAATTTTTTAAACCCCAGAGTACTTTCTGGCTCCGAATTATACTTTATACCTAGAACACCTTATTGGCTCCATCGATATAAAATGGGATTATATTCTTAGCATTGGGTAATAACTTAATCCAATTACGTATTTAAAAACGGTATGTACTCCATCCTCTTTGTGACTGAATTTTTAACGGAACTGCGTCCGTAGCAGCCAAGTTTTTTTATACCCAAGAGATCGTTCTGGCACCGAATTATAATTTGTTTCAAGAACACCTAAGTGGGTCCATCGATATAAAATGGGATTATAAAAATCCATAAAATCTATTTTATGGATTTATAGTATAAAGATGCATACTTAACAGATCTATGACCCCAAATTGAGTGCTGCAACATTCGTATAATTGCAGTTCATGAAACTCTCATTGTGAATCTAATCATCCAGGAATAGGTAGAGGTGTACCCAGGACTCAGTCTCACAGTAAGTACACCCACTTTTTGCCAGTATGTTACTGGTCCCAGGTGAGGTGAACTATCTACCAGGCACAGTTCCAGACTCCAGGCTGTCACTAAGATAATTCCTAATGGAAAAATCCAAATAAATAATACTTTGCCTGGCCTGTGGTTCGAACCCGGGACTTCATGATTGGCAGTCGATGTTATGATAATATTATCTTCTTAAAATATATTGAAAATAATTTCAATGCACACTTGCATCACTGATCTGTTTTTGTGTTTGGTTCTGGTTTTGTGTTCCTATAAGTAAAATTACGGTACTTAATCAAAATAATGAATGTAACTTGTGAATAATAGAACCTTTGTGGTTCTTTTGTTGGTTAGAACTACTTTTGCAATGTTTCATTTCACACATAATGACATACCTAATAATGTCAAAAACTAGTGGGAAACATAATGTGACCATTTGTGACGTATGACTTATTCGACTCGACGCTCTGGTTTTATTACTACCTACTATTGTCTGTGTTTGATTATATTAGACTAATAATTGGCACTTAGTGGTTCCGTTTTATATATAATTTTTAGGACAAACTCGTACTTATTTGATCCAATTTAATTTATATTCTTAACACTCCCAACATTGTTTGATCCACTTCTTACAACAATCTGAAGTAGGAATGGTTCGCAAAGGGAGGACTGCCTCCCGAATCCCGCGCTCTCCCCTATCGCTGCCCGAGCGCCGCCGTGCGTTTCGTGATTTATTCCGCATCGATTACTAGTGATATTGAATTACAGTTATTTTTTTATTTTTGTATGATTTTGGTCAAAACAGTTTTTTTATGTAGTAAAGTTTTTAAATATTTTTTTGAGCTCAATACTTCACTCTTACACTCGAGGTTCTTTTTTTAATTGTTTATTTGTCAGTGATCATTATTTAATTGTAAGTTTTAGATATTATAATTTATTATCCATTAAATTTTACTTTATTGCAATATTAAATAAATATGAGAAATTGTGTAAAATGTCAATAGAAAAAAAAAACTGTTTTACTTTGGTATTGATTTTGGTCATATTGCATACAAGTTTATCTTATGTTTGTAAAGTAAGTTTTAAAAGACGGCAAAGTAAACGAGCCCATACTAGACTATATTAGCACTTATCATAAGGTAGTTCCAATGTCGACAAAACGAGCCTAAACTTGACTATTATTGCAGTTTTCATAAGGTTCCAATGGTTATATTTAAGCTCCATCATCAGACCCTCGTCATCATGTGGAATGAAAAGTCCCCATAACGACAAAACAAACGAGTCCAAATTCGACTGTCTTGGCACATTTCGTAAGGCAGTTCCAATGGATATCACTCGGCTCCATCATCAGACCCTCGTCATCATGTGGAATGAAAAGTCCTCATAACAACACAGCAAACGAGTCCAAATTTGACTGTCTTGGAACATTTCGTAAAGCAGTTCCAATGGTTATCTTTCGGCTCCATCATCTGACCCTCGTCATCATGTGGAATGGAAAGTCCCCATAACAACAAAATAAACGAGTCCAAACTCGACTGTCTGGGCACATTTCGTAAGGCAGTTCCAATGGTTATTTTTCGGCTCCATCATCAGACCCTCGTCATCATGTAGAATAAAAAGTCCACATAACAACAAAGCAAACTTTTTTTGCTATGAGGACTTCCCATAGCAAAGAAGCAAATTAGTCCAAACTGGAATGTCTTGCCTCGGTGCCTCGGTCAGACTGCCTCGGTGGCGTAGAGGGCGCATGCTCGACTGCCAATCAAGAGGTCCCGGGTTCGATCCCTAGGTCAGGCAAAGTGTTAAATATTGGATTTTTCCATTAGGAATTATCTCAATAACTGCCTGGAGTCTGGAATTGTGTTGGTAGATGGCAATAGGCTCGCCCCCTATTACATGGGACCAATAACATACTGGCGAAATGTGGGTGTATCTACTATGGGACTGAGTTCTGGGTACACCTCTGCCTACCCCTTCGGGAAAAAAGGCGTGAATGTATGTATGTATGTCGAATGTCTTGGCACATTTCGTAAGGCAGTTCTAATGGTTATCTTTCGGGTCCATCATTAGACCCACGTCATCATGAGGCATGCAAAGTCCCTAAACAACAACAAAGTAAACGAGCCTAAACTTGACTATTATTGCAGTTTTTGTAAGGCAGTTTCAATGGTTATATTTCCGCTCCATCATCAGACTCTCGTCATCATGTGGAATAGAAAGTTCCCATTACAACAAAATAAACGAGTCCAAATTCGACTGTCTTGCCACATTTCGTAAGGCAGTTCCAATGGTTATCTTTCGGCTCCATCATCAGACCCTCGTCAACATGTGGAATGGGAAGTCTCTAAAACAACAAAGCAAACGAGCCTTAACTTGATTATTATTGCAGTTTTCGTAAAGCAGTTCCAATGGTTATATTTCGGCTCCATCATCAGACCCTCGTCAACATGTGGAATGGGAAGTCCCTAAAACAACAAAGCAAACGAGCCTAAACTTGACTATTATTGCAGTTTTCGTAAGGCAGTTCCAATGGTTATCTTTCGGCTCCATCATCAGACCCTCGTCATCATGTGGAATGATAAGTCCCCATTACAACAAAGCAAACGAGTCCAAACTCGACTGTCTTGGCACATTTCGTAAGGCAGTTCCAATGGTTATCTTGTAGCTCCATCATCAGACCCACGTCATCATGTGGAATGAAAAGAACTTATTAAAACCTAACATTCGAGCCCAAATTCAACTATCTTATCAATGGTCATCGCGGATTTCTAGACGCTTCATAATGGCTCCATCATCAGTGTACAGTACGTACACCCACTGTGGCCGGATTGGAAGGTTGCGGCTTCCGAATAAAAGAACTGCTTCAGATTTTCTTCCCAGTATTTATTCTTCGATCTTATCTTGAGGGCGCGTCGAGTGCAAGTGCATGCTGTGCAATCGACGGTCCCGCTTTTATCCTAATTTTTCGACATAAAAAATGGTTCGATAAAGCCCCGCTCTCATTGGTCGATGTCCGTCGGCCAATGAGAGGCGAGATCTATCTACCAATCAGAGCTCAGCATTTACTAAGGCGGTTCGTACCCTTACCGTATGGAGTCCCTTACCAATGTACAGCCTAGCCTTACTGTTCGGAGGGCATCTGTTATTTTTAGCGCTTTTACGGCTCTGCTTATTCTATTTTTACAGTTTCTTTAAGTTATTTACATTATGTTTTCTACGTAACTATATACTATTAGCTAAATATTGCCTAGTCTTATATTTCTACTTTCTTTGGTGTACGTTGTCCTGCACATCTCTCCCGCCGTGTGGCTCTGCCGCATCTTCTACCGGTGCTGGATCTACGTCCTCAATTGGCAGGATCACCATCTTCCTCACGGGTCGGCGCAGGACTCCTCCCTTGGTCTTGATGTCGACGGTGCGCACGACGCTGTCGGGTCCCGGGTACGTCGCGACGACTTTGCCTCGAGCCCATGTGTTTCTGGGTAAGTTGGGATCTATTAATTGGACTAGATCTCCAACTTTGATCGTCGGACCTCGGCCGTGTGGCTCCCGCCGGTTTTGCAGCTCGGGGAGATACTCCCGTATCCACCTCGACCAGAAGATGTCAGCTAGTCTTTGGGCAGCACGCCAGCTGGCTTTCTTCAGGACGTCCTTGTCATCGAAGCTCCCTGGTGTTGGCACTCCTCCTGGTCCTCCTAGTAGGAAGTGGTTCGGTGTGAGGGCTTCGGGATCTTCTACGCTGACTGATACGTGGGTCAGCGGTCGACTATTTACTGTGTATTCTGCTTCTGTCAGGAGCGTCGCCAGGACTTCTTCGGCCGGGCTCCTCTCGTGAAGCGTTGCTGTTAAGGCCGTCTTGACTGATCGCACCATCCTTTCCCAGGCGCCTCCCATGAATGGCGCTCCTGGTGGAATGTATCGCCATGATATCGTCCGCTTCGCTGCTTCTTCCGCTGTAGCTTCGTCGATCGCTCGTCGCAACTCCTTGTCCGCCCCTTTCAGGTTTGTGCCGTTATCCGACCAGATCTGCGTTGGGCAGCCCCGTCTTGCGATCATGCGTCGCAACGCCATGATTGCCGAATCTGTGCTGAGTGACGCTGCTATCTCCAGATGTATCGCCCTCGTGGTAAGGCACGTGAAGATGGCCACGTATCGTTTTTGACGTGAGCGTCCGACGGTGACTGTCAGTGGGCCGAAATAGTCCACTCCGGTGAAAGTGAACGGCCTTCTGTGATGAGCGAGGCGACATGGTGGCAGATCCCCCGTTCTTGGGTACGGCGGAGTTTGTGTCTTCATCCTGCAGTGTAGACATTGGCGTATTACTGTGCGGGTAATAGGGCGCACGCGTAATATCCAGTACCGTTGACGACATTCGTTCACTGTGGTCTCCACCCCGGCGTGATGCAGTTGACGATGGATGCTCTTTATCCAGAGCTTTACTGTTGGGTGGTTGCCATCCAGGACCATTGGACTCTTCACTTCTTCTCGGACCTCCTGCGTGGCTCGTATGCGGCTTCTTATTTTTAGAGCCCCGTCGACATGTTCTATGCTCAGCTGATGGAGGCGGCTCTCTTTGTCGACGGCCTTCATATTCTTGATGTCTTCTATTTCCTTCGCGAAGGAGTCTTCTTGCGAGGAGCGTATGAGAAGTTCCTCGGCTGTTCTCAAGGTCTCGGCGGCGATGGGATGAAACTTCTTTTCTTCGGTTTTTGACTTTTTCTGTGTCTTTCCCCCTGTGTTCAATTTTGGCGTATTTCTCCTCCACGTCGGGTCGTCTTCCGCTTTTCTTGTTGTCCTTTTATAGTGGACTGTTTGTGCCTTGGTTCTGCACAGTTGAATGAACTGTAGGACTCTTGCTGCCGTGTAGCGTAGACGTTCCCAATTGGAGAAGCGCGAGATGTCGGGGAGGCCTTTTGCTAGTTTCTGAATCTTGTTGGTTGTGACGTGGTGTATTTTTTCTTCACCCGTTGGTTCTGTCGTTGGAGGCGTCGCCTCTCTAGGCCACGACTCTTCGTCTTCGTATAAGAATTCGGGTCCTTTGAACCATCTGTGGTTTCGGTCGAAAGGTATTGGAACGTCCCTGGTTGCGTCGTCCGCTACGTTCTGTTTAGTGGGAATCCAGCGCCACTCATTTACTGTAGAGTTCTCTTCTATTGCTGCAAGACGATGTGCCACGTATGGCTTGTATGAGCGTGATCCTGTCCTTATCCAGGTAAGCACCGTCTTGCTATCTGTCCAGAACACTTTGGAGCTGGGTTTCTCCTCGTGCTCTTCGATTACGGCTTCGGCTAATCTTGTCCCCATCACTGCGGCTTGAAGCTCCAGCCTCGGGATAGACGTGAGTTTAAGCGGGGTCACTTTCGCCTTGGCTACGACTAGTGACACGTTGATTTCGCCGTTTGGGTCCACTGTCCTCCAGTATAGGGTCGCGGAGTATGCTGACTCGCTCGCGTCTGTGAAGATGTGCAACTGTGTGGAGGTCGCGTCGCTGTAGCCGAGATAGCGCCTCGGGATCGTCACCTCTTGGAGACTCTTCAGGTGAGCGAGCCAGCACCGCCACTGTTCGGATAAGTCTTCGTCTATTTCGCTATCCCAGGCCGTGCCTCTGCGCCAGACTTCTTGGAGTAGCTGTTTCGCCTTGCTCGTCACTGGTGACGCGAAGCCAAGGGGGTCAAAAAGAGACATGACGACCCTTAATGCTTCTCTCTTTGTTGGTGTTTTCCCTTCTATCAGAGGCGGCGGGATCTTCGTAAGGTTCAGGTTGAACGTTAGCATGTCTTCTTGCGGTTTCCAGATGATTCCCAGAACTCGTTCAGCTTTTTCTCCATACTTGTAGAGCTCAGTCTGGTTCCCTTCGGTGGTGTTTTCGCCGAGAGCTTCGAGTAGCTGCTGCGAGTTCGACTTCCACTGTTTCAGTTCGAATCGCGCTCCCATGTGTATGTCTTTGACGGCTGTCGCGATGCGCGTTGCGTCTCCTAATGTTTTGAAGCTGTCCAAGTAGTCGTCGACGTAGTGCTTCTTCTTTATTGCTGTTACAGCCTCTGGATGTGTGGCTGCGTATTTCCGCGCGTTCAGGTCCTTGACGTAGATAGCCGTTGATGGTGAGCTTGAGGCGCCAAATATCAGCGAGGTCATCCGGTATTCCTCTGGCGGTCCGTCGTCTCGCCGATCCTTGCGCCAAAGATAACGGAGTGCGTCTCTGTCTTCTGTTCTGAGCTTGACTTGCATGAACATTTCCTTGATATCTGCTGTCACTGCGATTTCGTGCTGTCTGAATCGCATGATGACGCCCGGTAGGGATTGGAGTAGATCCGGTCCCTTGAGTAGCACGTCGTTGAGTGCTACTCCTTTTGTTTGTGCGGCGGCGTCGTGAACGACTCGGAGTTTCTCAGGCTTCGCCGGGTTGATGACGGCGAAGTGTGGCAGGTACCAAGTTCTATTCGGTGTCTTGACTGCGGGTGCGGGTTCTGCATAGCCTTTGGTGACGAGCGCTTCCATTTGTTCGGTATATTTCTCTTTCAGGCGTGGATCTCGATCGAGTTTCTTTTCAATTCCGAGAAGTCTTCTTCGGGCGTTGTCGTAGTTGTCGGGCAGTGTGATCTCTCCTGATTTCCAAAGAAGAGCGGTTTCGTATCTTCCTTCTTCTGTGTGGACTGTATTTTCTGATAGTATACGAAGGGCTTGCTCTTCTGGATCTGTTTTCGGCTTCTTCGGGTTAAGACAGAGTGCATCCATCGCGAAGTGTTCTCTCATGAGGCGTTCTATGTTGTCGTCTCCTTCTTCTTGAATTGTCGATATGTGAGAGACGAAGTCCACGCTGCGTCCGAGAGTGCGAGTGTGGCTTCCGTGCAACACCCATCCCAGTGGCGTTAGTGAAGCCACTGGTTGGTCCTTGTTGCCTCGTCTGATCTTCGATGTTAGGAGAAGATGCCAGTTGTCTTGCCCTATGAGAATTCCTGGTTTCGCGTTCTCATATGTCAGGATGTCGCTGATGTCCCGAAGATGTTCGCACTTTGCTATCTGTGCCCGTGATACTGCTTGTGTCGAGACTTGTAGATTCTTCACTGTTCGCGCTTGAATTGGCTCTTCATGTTTGTTCAGCCCTTTGATTGTGAAGTTAACTCTTCTTGATTCTGTTTCCGCTGTTTTCATACTGTTGATGCCTTCAATGCGGAGTGGGTCGACCGGTCCCGTGACGCCGATCTTTTTACTGATGCTGTCGTCGATGAGCGTCACTGTTGAACCGTCGTCGAGAAGAGCGTGTGTGTTGACTGATGCCGTAGGTCCCGTTATTTGAATAGGGATTATTTTCAGGTAGGACTGTCTTTGAGATCCGGTCCATGCTGAATTGATGGCTTCTGTTGCTTCCTTTTCTTCGCCATTCTCTGTTTTTCTGGTTTCCGTCGTTTTGCGGACGAAGTGCAGCATCTTGTTGTGGTAGTATTTACAGTTGTCAATGCCACAGGTTCTTGGTCGGCAGCTGTGGGTCTTGTTTCTGTAGCGTAGACATCGAAAACATAGGCGTTTGTTCTTTGCGATGTCCCATCTTGTGTCTGGATCGCTGTCCTTGAACTTCTCGCAGTCTGTGGCGGTGTGACCTGTCGTGTCGCACACCGGACATCTCGCTGTTGTCTGTTTCTCCGTTATATTGTGCACATTGTGTGCTCTTCTGTTGTGCTGAGTGGGCTGTGAGTGAGTGCCGCTCACTTGCTCCGGCTGTGCGTAGGGACCGCACAATTCAGCTTCTTTTTGCAGGAACCTTTCTATCTTCTGTAAGTCTGGATCCTCCTTCGGTTGTTTCGCGGCGAAGTCGTAGTATCTGTATCGCTGCGTCGGTGTGAGCTTCTCTATCATCACTTTGGCCGTCTCTGGATTATACAGATAGTGGATGCATTTCAGTGCCCGTAGTGTTGACACGGCGTTGGTCACTTTGCTGGCGAAGATGCATATATCTCTGGGTGACTCGGTCAGGCGTGACAATGTCCTGAGTGTTTCTATCTCTGACATCGCGATCGCTTCCGGCCTTCCGAATCGTGTCTCTAGGATCTTCATAATTTCTGTTGGATCGGCGTCGGAGATGAGTAGGCTGTCTACGGCTTCTTTGGCTCTTCCCTTCAGGTGTCTTCTTAGGCGGTTCGTGTTCTCGACTTTCGTGAAGGATTTCATCGTCTCGAAGAACGCGGCTCGAAAGGATAGCCACTCTTGATGGCTGCCGTTGAAGAAGGGCAGCTCGACGAATCTTGGTTGACGGGCGGCTTTGACGGCGAGTGTGATGGCTGAAGCCAGTTGCGAGAAGTCTGGTTGAGGGCAGACTCCCGCCGGTGAGGACTGTGCTTGTTGCGGTTGTAGATTGTCTTCTTTGTTCGGTTCTTCGGCCTGCTGTTGATGTCGCTGTGTGTCTAGCCACGTGTCTACGCGTGCGTCGGCTTCCATTCCGGAGTACTCGGAGACGTTGTCTTCTTCATCGGTGTCCTCCAATTCTAGCGTGGCTAGATGTGCCTCAGCTAGTTTGACTTGAAGACGCGCAAGCTCTTCCTTTGCTTTCGCGAGTTCCTTCGCTTTCGCTTTCGATGCTGTTGTTCGGATTGACGCCGCACGTTTACTATGTGCGCGCGGGTTCGGCGGCTTATCTTCGGCGGTGAGACAAGGCCTTCTGTTCTGTTCCATCGGTGCTTTGCTCTGCCTGGCTGTAGACGGAGCGGACTGTTGGATGGCTTCTGTGGTTGATGCACCGTCGACGCGTCGCGTTGTTGTACCGGTGGCCTCCGTTGCGATTGACTGTGCGACGGAGGAGCGAGTGGCGACTGACGCGTCCACTGCTGATGACGCTCTTGACTGTTCCGTAGTGGTGGTCGTCGAGGTTTCCATACTCGTGACCGTGTCGGCGGTCGTCTCGGTCCACTCGCTCTGAGTTGTAGCGGTGGTCCCCGAGGACGACGACTGTTGCGCCTCTGCAGCGGGTTGACGTCCTTTTCCCGTGGAGCGAGTCACTGGCATAGTGAGTCGCCTACGTAGAGCGTGTTCTTCGTCCTTCGGAGTGCTCCTTCGGTGATCCGGCTCGAAGGACCATTCGATGTACAGTACGTACACCCACTGTGGCCGGATTGGAAGGTTGCGGCTTCCGAATAAAAGAACTGCTTCAGATTTTCTTCCCAGTATTTATTCTTCGATCTTATCTTGAGGGCGCGTCGAGTGCAAGTGCATGCTGTGCAATCGACGGTCCCGCTTTTATCCTAATTTTTCGACATAAAAAATGGTTCGATAAAGCCCCGCTCTCATTGGTCGATGTCCGTCGGCCAATGAGAGGCGAGATCTATCTACCAATCAGAGCTCAGCATTTACTAAGGCGGTTCGTACCCTTACCGTATGGAGTCCCTTACCAATGTACAGCCTAGCCTTACTGTTCGGAGGGCATCTGTTATTTTTAGCGCTTTTACGGCTCTGCTTATTCTATTTTTACAGTTTCTTTAAGTTATTTACATTATGTTTTCTACGTAACTATATACTATTAGCTAAATATTGCCTAGTCTTATATTTCTACTTTCTTTGGTGTACGTTGTCCTGCACAATCAGATCAGGTCAAGAGTACCATAATATTGCATTGTCACCGGACTTTTATATGTATGCAAAATTTGAGCTAAATCAGTCGTCATGTGGAATGAAAAGTCCCCATAACAACAAAGCAAACGAGTCCAAACTCAACTGTTTTGGCACATCTCGTAAGGCAGTTCCAATGGTTCTGTTTCGGCTCCATCATCAGACCCTCGTCATCATGTGGAATGATAAGTCCCCATTACAACAAAGCAAACGAGTCCAAGCTCGACTGTCTTGGCACATTTCGTAAGGCAGTTCCAATGGTTATCTTGTGGCTCCATCATCAGACCCACGTCATCATGTGGAATGAAAAGAACTTATTAAAACCTAACATTCGAGCCCAAATTCAACTATCTTATCAATGGTCATCGCGGATTTCTAGACGCTTCATAATGGCTCCATCATCAGATCAGGTCAAGAGTACCATAATATTGCATTGTCACCGGACTTTTATATGTATGCAAAATTTGAGCTAAATCGGTCGTGATGTGGAATGAAAAGTCCCCATAAAAACAAAGCAAACGAGTCCAAACTCAACTGTTTTGGCACATCTCGTAAGGCAGTTCCAATGGTTCTGTTTTGGCTCCATCATCAGACCCTCGTCATTATGTGGAATGAAAAGTCCCCATAACAATAAAGCAAACAAGTCCAAACTGGACTATCTTGGCACATTTCCTAAGGCAGTTCCAATGATTATCTTTCGGCTCCATCATCAGACCCTCGTCATCATGTGGAATGTAAAGTTCCTAAAACATCAAAGTAAACGAGCCTAAACTTGACTATTATTGCAGTTTTCGTATGGCAGTTCCAATGGAAATCTTTCGGCTTCATCATCAGACCCTCGTCATCATGTGGAATGAAAAGTCTCTAAAACAATAAAGTAAACGAGCCTTAACTCGACTATTATTGCAGTTTTCGTAAGGCAGTTCCAATGGCAAGTTTTCGGCTTCATCATCAGACCCTCGTCGTCAAGTGGAATGAGAAGTCCCCATAACAACAAAGCAAACGAGTCCAAACTCGACTGTTTTGGCACATTTTGTAAGGCAGTTCCAATGGTTCTGTTTCGGCTTCATCATCAGACCTTCGTCATCATGTGGAATGAAAAGGCCCTAAAACATCAAAGTAAACGAGCCTAAACTCGACTATCATTGCAGTTTTCGTAAGGCAGTTCCAATGGCAATCTTTCGGCTTCATCATCAGACCCTCGTTATCATGTGGAATGAAAAGTACTTATTAAAACCTAACATACTAGCCCAAATTCAACTGTCTTATCATTTGTCATCGCAGAGTTCCAGTCGCTACATCATGGCTCCATCATCAGATCAGGTCAACAGTACCATAATATTGCATTGTCACCGGACTTATATAAGTATGCAAAATTTGAGCTAAATCGGTTGAGTGCTTCAAAATTCAGTTGCAAGATTTGTACCGGACATACATATAGATACATACATACATTGCAAATTAAATAAAAATGCGAAATAGAAATATCTCTCAAGGTGAAACATTCACAATTCTCTTAAAATTAACTTTTACATTGATGTGAAGAGCTATACTATTGTACTTATTATGTTTCTGTCAAAGGCAACCAATGACAGAAGCTTGTGAAAATGGTGCGCCCCCATTGGCCCATTTGAATTGGAGCAACAACTGTCTGAATGCCAAAAAGGTGGATTCGTATAAAAACATCGTAATTATTATTATTACTCTGTAGATTCAGATGGAGCCACATGTGAGACACGTGTGGCTCCAGCTGGATCCACAAAGTCATACACAACTGGCAAAGGATCAAGTAATACTGCCCCGGATCAACTTATGAAAACGGATCAAATAATAACTACTTCTACGACCCGCATGATCAACTAAGTGCCCGTGGGGATATCTATATATATATATATATATATATATATATATATATATATATATGATATTTACCCGATATTCCCACGGGAACGAAGACTACGCGGGTGAAACCGCGGGTCACAGCTAGTAAGAATATATATTACACATTTACATAATCACACAAACAAATGTAGGAAATCTTATGTCAGCGGCTGCGCGTAATATGAAATGAAAAAAATAAAGATAATGAATAAAGATTATCTATATATCATATATATATATATATATATATATATATATAAACACCTCCCTGGGCACATAGTTGATCCAGCCACGAATCCATGCATTATAGACTCCACCTTTAGGCGCGAATAACTCGACTCCGTTTGTACCTATTGCGACCGGAGTGGCAACGTCGCCCTCTGCCACGCGATGTTGCTCTTTATATTCGTTGAAAACGGCATATACTCCATCCTTTTAGTGCCCGAATTTTGAACGGAACTGAATCCGTAACGGCCAAATTTTTTATACTCAAGAGAACTTTCTGGCTCCGAAATATACTTTCTTCTTAGAACACATTATTGGCTCCATCGATTTAAAATGGGATTATATTCTTAGCATTGGGTAATAACTTGATCCATTTACATATATAAAACCGTATATACTCCATCCTTTTAGTGCCCGAATTTTGAACAGAACTGCATCCGTAACGGCCAAATTTTTTAAACCCCAGAGAACTTCCTGGCTCCGAATTATACTTTATACCTAGCACACCTTATTGGCTCCATCGATATAAAATAGGATTATATTCTTAGCATTGGGTAATAACTTCATCCAATTACGTATTTAAAAGCGGTATATACTCCATCCTTTTTGTGACTGAATTTTGAACGTAACTGGGTCCGTAGCAGCCAAGTTTTTTTATACCCAAGAGATCGTTCTGGCACCGAATTATAATTTGTTTCAAGAACACCTAAGTGGGTCCATCGATATAAAATGGGATTATAAAAATCCATAAAATCTATTTTATGGATTTATATTATAAAGATGCATACTTAACAGATCTGAGACCCCAAATTGAGTGCTGCAACATTCATATAATTGCAGTTCATGAAACTCTCATTGTGAATCTAATCATCCAGGAATAGGTAGAGGTGTACCCAGGACTCAGTCTCACAGTAAGTACACCCACATTTTGCCAGTATGTTACTGGTCCCAGGTGAGGTGAGCTATCTACCAGGCACAGTTCCAGACTCCAGGCTGTCACTAAGATAATTCCTAATGGAAAAATCCAAATAACACTTTGCCTGGCCTGTGGTTCGAACCCGGGACTTCATGATTGGCAGTCAAGCTTGCGCCCACTACACCACTGAGACAGTCGATGTTATGATAATATTATCTTCTTAAAATATATTGAAAATAATTTCAATGCACACTTGCATCACTGATCTGTTTTTATGTTTGGTTCTGGTTTTGTGTTCCTATAAGTAAAATTACGGTACTTAATCAAAATAATGATGTAACTTGTGAATAATAATAGAACCTTTGTGGTTCTTTTGTTGGTTAGAACTACTTTTGCAATGTTTCATTTCACACATAATGACATACCTAATAATGTCAAAAACTAGTGGGAAACATAATGTGACCATTTGTGACGTATGACTTATTCGACTCGACGCTCTGGTTTTATTACTACCTACTATTGTCTGTGTTTGATTATATTAGACTAATAATTGGCACTTAGTGGTTCCGTTTTATATATAATTTTTAGGAAAAACTCGTACTTATTTGATCCATTTTAATTTATATTCTTAACACTCCCAACATTGTTTGATCCACTTCTTACATCAATCTGAAGTAGGAATGGTTCGCAAAGGGAGGACTGCCTCCCGAATCCCGCGCTCTCCCCTATCGCTGCCCGAGCGCCGCCGTGCGTTTCGTGATTTATTCCGCATCGATTACTAGTGATATTGAATTACAGTTTTCTCTTTATTTTTGTATGATTTTGGTCAAAACAGTTTTTTTATGTAGTAAAGTTTTTAAATATTTTTTTGAGCTCAATACTTCACTCTAACACTCGAGGTTCTTTTTTTAATTGTTTATTTGTCAGTGATCATTATTCAATTGTAAGTTTTAGATATTATAATTTATTATCCATTAAATTTTACTTTATTGCAATATTAAATAAATATGAGAAATTGTGTAAAATATCAATAGAAAAAAAAAACTGTTTTACTTTGGTATTGATTTTGGTCATATTGCATACAAGTTTATCTTATGTTTGTAAAGTAAGTTTTAAAAGACGGCAAAGTAAACGAGCCCATACTAGACTATATTAGCACTTATCATAAGGTAGTTCCAATGTCGACAAAACGAGCCTAAACTTGACTATTATTGCAATGGTTATCTTTCAGCTCCATCATCAGACCCTCGTCATCATGTGGAATGAATAAAAGTCCCCATAACAACAAAACAAACGAGTCCAAATTCGACTGTCTTGGCACATTTCGTAAGGCAGTTCCAATGGATATCACTCGGCTCCATCATCAGACCCTCGTCATCATGTGGAATGAAAAGTCCTCATAACAACACAGCAAACGAGTCCAAATTCGACTGTCTTGGAACATTTCGTAAAGCAGTTCCAATGGTTATCTTTCGGCTCCATCATCAGACCCTCGTCATCATGTAGAATGGAAAGTCCCCATAACAACAAAATAAACGAGTCCAAACTCGACTGTCTGGGCATATTTCGTAAGGCAGTTCCAATGGTTATCTTTCGGCTCCATCATCAGACCCTCGTCATCATGTAGAATAAAAAGTCCCCATAACAAAAAAGCAAACTTTTTTTGCTATGAGGACTTCCCATAGCAGAGAAGCAAATTAGTCCAAACTCGAATGTCTTGCCTCGGTGCCTCGGTCAGACTGCCTCGGTGGCGTAGAGGGCGCATGCTCGACTGCCAATCAAGAGGTCCCGGGTTCGATCCCTAGGTCAGGCAAAGTGTTAAATATTGGATTTTTCCATTAGGAATTATCTCAATAACTGCCTGGAGTCTGGAACTGTGCCCGGTAGATGGCAATAGGCTCGCCCCCTATTACATGGGACCAATAACATACTGGCGAAATGTGGGTGTATCTACTATGGGACTGAGTCCTGGGTACACCTCTGCCTACCCCTTCGGGAAAAAAGGCGTGAATGTATGTATGTATGTCGAATGTCTTGGCACATTTCGTAAGGCAGTTCTAATGGTTATCTTTCGGGTCCATCATTAGACCCACGTCATCATGTGGCATGCAAAGTCCCTAAACAACAACAAAGTAAACGAGCCTAAACTTGACTATTATTGCAGTTTTTGTAAGGCAGTTTCAATGGTTATCTTTCCGCTCCATCATCAGACTCTCGTCATCATGTGAAATAGAAAGTCCCCATTACAACAAAATAAACGAGTCCAAACTCGACTGTCTTGGCACATTTCGTAAGGCAGTTCCAATGGTTATCTTTCGGCTCCATCATCAGACCCTCGTCATCATGTGGAATGATAAGTCCCCATTACAACAAAGCAAACGAGTCCAAACTCGACTGTCTTGGCACATTTCGTAAGGCAGTTCCAATGGTTATCTTGTGGCTCCATCATCAGACCCACGTCATCATGTGGAATGTAAAGTTCCTAAAACATCAAAGTCAACGAGCCTAAACTTGACTATTATTGCAGTTTTCGTATGGCAGTTCCAATGGTTATTTTTCGGCTCCATCATCAGACCCTTGTTATCATGTGGAATGAAAAGTCCCCATAAAAAAAAGCAAACGAGTCCAAACTCGACTATTTTGGCACATTTCATAAGGTAGTTCCAATAGTTATCTGTTGGCTCCATCATCAGACCCTCGTCATCATGTGGAATGAAATGTCCCCATAACAGAAAAGCAAATGAGTCCAAACTCGACTGTCTTGGGCACATTTAGTAAGGCAGTTCCAATGGTTCATCAGACCCTCGTCTATATGTGTAATAAAAAGTCCCCATAACAATAAAGCAAACGAGTCCAAACCCGACTGTCTTGGCACATTTTGTAGGCAGTTCCAATGGTTAACTTTCGGATACATCATCAGACCCTCGTCATCATGTGGAATGGAAAGTCCCTAAAACAACCAAGTAAACGAGCCTAAACTCGATTATTATTGCAGTTTTCGTAAGGCAGTTCCAATGGAAATCTTTCGGCATCATCATCAGACCCTCGTCATCATGTGGAATGAAAAGTCTCTAAAACAATAAAGTAAACGAGCCTTAACTCGACTATTATTGCAGTTTTCGTAAGGCAGTTCCAATGGCAAGTTTTCGGCTTCATCATCAGACCCTCGTCGTCAAGTGGAATGAGAAGTCCCCATAACAACAAAGCAAACGAGTCCAAACTCGACTGTTTTGGCACATTTTGTAAGGCAGTTCCAATGGTTCTGTTTCGGCTTCATCATCAGACCTTTGTCATCATGTGGAATGAAAAGGCCCTAAAACAACAAAGTAAACGAGCCTAAACTCGACTATCATTGCAGTTTTCGTAAGGCAGTTCCAATGGCAATCTTTCGGCTTCATCATCAGACCCTCGTTATCATGTGGAATGAAAAGTACTTATTAAAACCTAACATACTAGCCCAAATTCAACTGTCTTATCATTTGTCATCGCAGAGTTCCAGTCGCTACATCATGGCTCCATCATCAGATCAGGTCAACAGTACCATAATATTGCATTGTCACCGGACTTATATAACTATGCAAAATTTGAGCTAAATCGGTTGAGTGCTTCAAAATTCAGTTGCAAGATTTGTACCGGACATACATATAGGTACATACATACATTGCAAATTAAATGAAAATGCGAAATAGAAATATCTCTCAAGGTGAAACATTCACAATTCTCTTAAAATTAACTTTTACATTGATTAGAAGAGCTATACTATTGTACTTATTATGTTTCTGTCGAAGGCAACCAATGACAGAAGCTTGTGAAAACGGTGCGCCTCCATTGGCCCATTTGAATTGGATCAACAACTGCTTGAATGCCAAAAAGGTGGATTCGTATAAAAACAGCGTAATTATTATTATTACTCTGTAGATTCAGATGGAGCCACATGTGTGACACGTGTGGCTCCAGCTGGATCCACAAAGTCATACACAACTGGCAAAGGATCAAGTAATACTGCCCCGGATCAACTTATGAAAACGGATCAAATAATAACTACTTCTACGACCCGCATGATCAACTAAGTGCCCGTGGGGATATCTATATATATATACCCGCGTAGTCTTCGTTCCCGTGGGAATATCGGGTAAATATCATATATATATATATATATATATATATATATATATATATATATATATGATATATAGATAATCTTTATTCATTATCTTTATTTTTTTCATTTCATATTACGCGCAGCCGCTGACATAAGATTTCCTACATTTGTTTGTGTGATTATGTAAATGTGTAATATATATTCTTACTAGCTGTGACCCGCGGTTTCACCCGCGTAGTCTTCGTTCCCGTGGGAATATCGGGATAAAAAGTACCCTATGTGTTATTCCAGGGTCTAAGCTACTTACGTACCAAATTTCAGCCCAATCGGTTCAGTAGTTTTGGCGTGAAAGAGTAACAAACATCCATACATACATCCATACAAACTTTCGCCTTTATAATAGTATTAGGATAGGATAGACTGCCTCGGTGGCGTAGTGGGCGCATGCTCGACTGCCAATCAAGAGGTCCCGGGTACGATCCCCAGGTCAGGCATAGTACTAAATATTGAATTTTTCCATTAGGAATTATCTTAATAGCTGCCTGAAGTCTGGAACTGTGCCCGGTATATGGCAATAGGCTCGTCCCCTATTACATGGGACCAATAACATACTGGCGAAATGTGGGTGTATCTACTATGGGACTGAGTCCTGGGTACACCTCTGCCTACCCCTTCGGGAAAAAGGCGTGAATGAATGTATGTAATATATATTATGTTTACTTTACCTCCCGCACAAATTGACAAAAAAAAATTAGTTCTTAGTGTATTCAAAGTACATTTGTTTATTACACACAGTACATATTTACATTTGTTTGACACACGAAAGCATAAGAGTTTCAAAATGTATCATGAGGAACCCAAAAAATAATCTTCTAAATAGTATTCCTTCAAGATCAAGATAAATTCTGTGACGGAACGGAAATGAATAACGCCCTGAATACGTACTTAAGATTTTATCTATTTTCTCTTGGCGAATACGATTCGTGTTAATTTTAGAGTTGTTTAGAAAAGCCGGCGTCACTTCAGACTTCACACAAACCTGGAAAAAAGGCGGACGGAGTCTTCTAAGACAAGAATTGAAGCACCAGAGTAAGCCTATGAAAAAATATTTTTTTCCTGACATTAGAATCGAACCCAATGAGGCAGCAAAAAATACCTTTATATACACTTAACACGACACACGACTGCCTCGGTGGCGTAGAGGGCGCATGCTCGACTGCCATTCAAGAGGTCCCGGGTTCGATCCCCAGGTCAGGCAGTGTTAAATATTGGATTTTTCCATTAGGAATTATCTCAATAACTGCCTGGAGTTTGGAACTGTGCCCGGTAGATGGCAATAGGCTCGCCCCCTATTACATGGGACCAATAACATACTGGCGAAATGTGGGTGTATCTATTATGGGACTGAGTCCTGGGTACACCTCTGCCTACCCCTTCGGGAAAAAGGCGTGAATGTATGTTTTTTTAAATACACTTAATTCAACATTCTCCCAAATCCATCAGTAAATCATAAACATAGTCGTTTAAGAGCTTCACAGAAAGCCCTTAAAAGATGCTTTACGACAAATAAACAGCATCTTTATTGCTTCTAAAACGTTATTCTGTAATAGCTCTTAAACTGTCTGTGAAATGTTCCACTCATTTTATTGTTATTGATAGTTCAACTGAGAGGAAAAATATAACTTTGCGAGAAACGAGGACGATTGACTTTGATAAGTTTTCTGATGAAACTGATTTTTAAGCCATGGCTGAAAAAGAAAGTGGGTGTTATAAGTTTGATTTACCAGTGTGTTTGTCTGTGTCATTATTGACCGATTTAGATGCGGTTTTTTGCTTGAAGCTGACATGAATGAGACTGTTATTACTTCTCATGAAAATCGATTTAGTTCTTTGATTATTAGGTCAAGCTTTTAATATTTTATGATAGTGAGTGACAAGACGAGCAAATCAGGTGCCTGATGGTAAGCATCATGATTGACAATATCAGACACAGTGCCACCCAGTGTTTAAAATTGTAAATTCTGCGCGGCACTGCACTGCGACTGTAACCCTGAGATATTAGTTGTTGAAGTTCGTCATGCCCAGTAATTTCGCTGGTAACATTGCCCTTCAGACCGGGACACAGTAATGTTTGCACATTACTGTGACAGGCGGCCCCCTGCAAAAGAGGCTTACCTGAAACTTAGAAAAAGGCGGATGGAGTTTTCTAAGAACACAAAAGTCGGAGTCCTATTATTCCCCTATCTGTCCAAAGGCTGGTTACCTGGAAGAGATTGCTTAAAGTGATAAGGCCGCCCATTGTCGACCAAGAATTATGTTTATATCATTAAGTTTAGTATGAATAATTTTATTTTATTTTTCTTGGTGATAATAACGATATTAACATACTCGTACTAGATTTCGAGATCCAAACACTCACTTTGCTCGATTAAAGTGTACTGCAGTCTGTATACCTTACTTTAGTGTAACTTCGACATCCATGCAGTGTGAAAGCGTACGGATTTGTGCTAATATTACGAGAAAACAAATCGAGATATTATTTTTCGTTTGATTTGACAACAAATTATTGTTAACGAAACGCAACTTTAATGAACTAAGTCACAAAATAAGAATTTAATTGGATTGAACAGGAATTGAGCAAATATTTTTTTAATACGTTCTTGTCTATCGTAGAATATACGTCAATGGTGATAATAAAGAGTATTATTTTCTATTTGTATTCTAAGAAGTTGAAGCACCATAGTAATCCAGCTCGCTATTATAAACATGATGGCATGCACACATATACACTCATGAACCTATAAAAAATTATGTTGTAGACTTTCCACCATTACGCACGAAGCGGTTTGCCTCTTCCTTCATTATGCTAAGGAGTGGAACTCTCTGCCAAGGTCGGTTTTTCCGCAAAGCTATAATCTGGACATCTTTAAGGCCATAGTGAACAGACACCTTCTAGGCAAACGTGTACCATCTTAGGCCTCATCTTCGCCTTCCATCAAGCGAGACTGAGGTGAAATGTACCTAAGCCTATTGTATATCACAAGCATTTAGGGGTCAGCTTAAATGGTTATCGAGCTTAAAGTACAAAAATCCTCCACTCAAGGTAGACTTCTCTAAACAAGTGTGCAAGCTGGGTTCATACTAGCATGCTCGCTACTGTTCAGTTTTACAGGCATATGGTATCACAGCTCTAACTCAAACTTCTAGAATGATCTACTTCCAAGCCCTAAACAAAGGCTCAAGTTACCATTTGCATATAAATTAATCACTTTCGGCAAGTAACCCAAACTTTTGTTAATTAAAACTATATGCCCGCGGGATTGATTGGGAGACAGCCTCGTTGGCTCAGACGGTAGTAACTCTGCTTTCTGTGCTGCAGGCCTCGGGTTCGATCCCCGGTCAGGTCAAACATTTGTGTGCATGAACATGTCTGTTTGATCTGAGTCTGGGTGTTATAAGCTTATATAAGTATGTATATCAGTCTTCTGGTTACCATAGTACAGGCTTCTAGCCTAGTTTGGGACCAGAGGACCGTGTGTGGAAGTTGTCTCATATTATTATATTATTGTCACTCGGTATGTTAGCCATATTATGTGAGAACGGTAACTTTAATGGTTCATGTTAATATTGATTAGTATGAATAAAAGTCGCGCTAACTGCGATTATCGCATCATCATGGCTCGGTGGGTTCGATCCCCAGATCAGGCAAAGTGTTAAATATTGGACTTGTAGAAATTATCTCAATAACTGCCTGGAGTCTGGAACTGTGCCCGGTAGATAGCAAAAGCTTCGCCCTCTATTACATGGGACCAATAACATACTGGCGAATTGATAAGGCTTACGTATTTAAGCATAGTGTAGGGAACAAAACGCTACCGCGTTCTAAAACATACATAGTCATCCATCAATAATACCGTGTTATTGAAATTTCAACATTATATCTTTACGCGTTCACGAGTAAAAAGGTCTCTACAGACGGACGGACGGACAGACAGATGGACGAAGAAGTGACCCTATAAGATAAGGGTTCCTTTTTTCGTCTTGAAGTCCAGAACCCTAAAAATACGCAGTGAAAGAGAGAGTTGCGATATAAGACCTATAAGGCTGAGCAGTTGTAGACATAAGTAAACATCATTTTATATCTCGTGGGTAGATAATATGATATTACGTACAGGTTCAAAAGTCCTGTATATCCTTCACAAAGACAGCCTTATAAGCGAGCTGCCATGACCCCAAAGGATCAACCGTCTTCCTATAGCTCGACGTCAAGTAGATATGGGAAAGTTTTTTGGCCGGATTAATTTAATATTTTGCCGAATGTGCCGGATGCTCGTACGCTATTGTAGATACCGTAACAAAACGGTATCTACAATAGCGCTGTAAACGCAGCAACAGAATTGCGTTTGAATCGCATCTACACGTTGAAAGGAGTCATCAGTGATGACAAAATACTCCGTGTGCAACTCTGAGTTCATAAAATACTTCATTTTATTTAAAAAAAGAACTATTAGTTAAAAAATAACAATTAAAGCATTAAGAAACTAATTAATACACGTTCTAACGCCTAATATAATTAGCAGCAAAAAACATAATATTGTTTGTTAATGATACATTTATATGTATGCAATTAATGCACTTATTTATTGCATACAAACCAAGTTTTATAAGAAAGTATTATTCGTATCTGCTTTATTTTTTCAATATAATATCTCGGACAATATATATAATATAACTCTGACAATATAGGTTGTCCACATAACCCATATGAATTGAATCGAGCAGTGTAATTGGGGTAACCCGTTCTGTTAGAGTATAAATTCAATTTTTAACTCATTTTGTTAAATTTTATTAAATTAATAATATCGCATTGAAAATAAAATCGCAAATAAATTGAGTATATTTACTATTATATTATATTCGTTAATCCAAGAAAAATAACTGAAGTCGTGGTTTCATTCTAGTGTAAGCTCATTTCTGCTGTTCTAAACTTATAGCCCTGTGGTGTAGTAGTAAGCATATAATATTGTAGCATAATATATAGTTATAGTAAGCATAGATATAAGTAGGTTATAAGACGACCAGTCTGTAATTAAGTGTAGAGTAATAAACACGCATAGTATGGAATAACTGCATTTTCATTGACGTATGAGAGACGTCACCACAGCACAAAGTCTCGCTCTGAACTTATCTTTAGAACGTATGTTAAATCAACCACATTATTTACACAGGAACTAGCCTTTTAGTGCTTTGTATGAAGCCAGAACAAAAGAGGTCGAATATTGGCCGGATACAATCGTTCTCCTCTATTCTAAACTGCCGTTCCTACACGATATTAAATTCTAGCTTCAATGGAATTTTTTTAAAAGTGCATCGCTTCACAATGAGACCAAACAATTGCTCTTCTCTATATTCTATCGATATCTTTTATTCGATTCTCCATTATTCTCGTTATTGCAGCTCAGAGTCGATACTACCGATTCCTTCAGTCAGCGATCTTTAGAAGGATTTTGTTTCGCTTTAGTAGTACGCTTAGTTTTAAGTAAGTATCTTTTAAGTAAGTAAATATGGGGAATCGATTTTTAGGCTTGCCTACTTTTTAGGATGGAAATTTGCTGCATCATAGCAAGAGTAACCGCCTTTATTTCAAAGGAATTCAGAAAAACATTTATTTTATCAGCGCGTGGTGATTACGGCAAAATTTCCCCAAATGAATAGTTTATGGCTTCTATGGAGGATGTCAAAGTTCAGCAGTCGACGTATTCCGGCTCATGACGATGATGAAGTCTTTATGCAATTCCCTTACTACCCCGCGCGGGCTTGCAGGTACCTACGTGCTTTGTTCGTAAATCGAACCAGAAAATCGCACAGTGTGCGACGTCCACGTATCAAGTATAAGTATTAAGAAAAAAGCAATAAAATATATTTTACATCTCTCATATTCGGTAAGTAGGTCCTTATTACCCCCAAATGGGGCTTGTAAGTGACCAATTAGCGCTCTAGGGTAATAATGTAGCTAGAAAAGCCCTAGGGCGGTAAGTAATTAAAAAAAAACTTCACTCTTTCAAAAAGTTTGCGTACATCATACTGGCAATAGACATCATGCATTCAGGCCAATGACAAAAGAGGTCGCTTCGCTATTCCTTGTCTTCGTATGAGTATAATAGTCATCAATTTTAAATATCGAACTACGAAGCTCAATTTCGTTCTTGAAAAAAATAATTTAAAAAAGAGATGAAAAAAGGCGGGAATAGAAAACTTTTACTTTAAAATGTTTTATTCTTGTAATGCCGGTGTTTTTCTACTTACCTCACAATCGAGATGTAAAGCAGAGTAGTTAGCTCGGGTGTAAGCATCAATTGCACCCTCGAAGTATAGGCGCCCTCGCTGCGCTCGTGCGCCTAAATATCTCGGGCTGCAATTGATGCCTTACAGCCCTTGGCTACTAATCTACTATTATTAGCTAAGTAAGCTTTCTAGTTGAAGCAAAACCCGCGGTTGTTTTACTATTTTATGACAAAACGTTTGGGAACTTTGCCAATTGTTTCATGTTTTATTGCGATTTTACTTAGTTCAATAAATATTTGCACACAAATTCGTAAAGTTTATACAGATTACAATTGTATTGAATTATAATTTGTGTTTAATAATTATTGTTTTCTGGAAGAACTCGCTTTAAGCGATATGATCGATTTTAGGGTTCCGTACCTCAAAATGAAAAAGGAACCCTTATAGGATCACTTCCTGGTCTGTCTGTCTGTCTGTCAAGACCTTTTTTCTCAGAAACGCGTTAAAGTACAAGTACCTGTGGTGGCCTCTTTTGTAGTGGTAGGCCTCTTTTGTAGTGGTAGGCAGGCCTCTTTAGCAGGGGGCCGCCTGGGGAAGTACCACACCTTTGCCAGTTATTCATCCGCCAAGCAGTAATGTGCAAACATTACTGTGTTCCGGACTGAAGGGCAATGTTACCAGCGAAATTACTGGGCATGATAAGATTCAACAATTATCTAATATCTCAGGGTGACAGGCGCAGTGCAGTGCCGCGCAGAATTATGAAATTTAAAACATTGGGTGGCACTGTGTCCGATATGGGCAATCATGATGCTTACCTGATGGTAAGGCATCAGGTGCCTGATGGCACCTGATTTGCTTGTCTTGTCATTCATTATCATAAAAAAAAAAAAGTTTAAACTCAGGTATATAAACAACTCATGTCCACGGTCCCTTGCAGCATCACAAGTCAAAAGTTATATCACAAGTGAAGGAAAAATTCCAAAACGTCTCGTTCCCGTGGGAATATCGGGACGAAAATTACCATTAGTGTTATTCCAGGGTCTTAACTATCTACGTACTGCAAGCAAGCCCTTGCTGAACATAGGCCTCCCCCATAAAAGGGGGGTTTGCCAATACTTGCCACGCTTAGCAGGCGGGTTGGCGAGCCCATCCTCTGGATCTGACAACTCTTAGGGCCGGTTTTTTGATCGTTAGTTACGGTTAAGTTAACCATTTGTCAAACTAACTATGGTTAAATTTCTAACCAATGGTTAAATCGTGTGGAAAAAAATAGTTAACCAGGGATGAAAAAACTAATTAATTTTAACTACTTGTCAAAAAATTGAATCGATTTATCCAGTGATCAGAAAACCCAGCCTTAGCCGACACTTACGGCAACTACGGGTAGAGAGGGTGAGGTTCTATTCTATAGTCGGCACCTCACGGCGGCATAGTCCTTTAGTTAGTTTTATTAATGGTATTCGTTAGGAATAGAGTATTAATTAAGAATCAAACAAATACTTTTGGTATAAGTCCTTGGTTATAGAAAGAAATAGATCAACTCACTCATAAGTGTGCGTTGCTATAAGTTATAATTTAATATTCGTATGAATATTAAACATATGAATATTAGACAACCTGGTTGGCACAGATGGTAGTAACTCTGCTTTCTGTGCCGCAGGCTCCGGGTTCGATCCCCGGCCAGGTCAAACATTTTGTGTGCATGAACATGTCTGTTTGATCTGTGTCTGGGTGTTACTCGTATAAGCGTATATATAAGTATGTATATCAGTCATCTGGGAACCATAGTACAGGCTTCTAGCCTAGTTTGGGACAAGATGACCGTGTGTGGAAGTTGCCCCATATATTATTAATATCAGTATCAATGAAAAAAAGGTGACAGCAAAGTGTTGACAAGGTTTTTTACGTTTCTAGGATTTCAACTGTGTCCAAAGCTTATTTGAAAAGCTAATATTAGTCATTTTAAAGGCAAGATAACCTTTAAGAACTAATTCAAAATTAATTTCAATGTCTTACTAAAACGAAATTACAAAAATTTCAATTAGAAATACGTTCCACGAACAATTCTAGGCATAATCAAGATCTAGGTCGTGAATTTCTTTCTCTAACTACCCGAGTTCATTAAATCTTATCGAATTCAGAAACATTTTGTATTTGGGTTAATATTGCTTAAGTTAAGGCTACATAGTTAAATTGTTGGGCAAAATTTTCGACAAGTATTTGGCTTTCGAGGTTTGTGTTTAAATAATTATTAATTAGGGATGGGCTCATGCCTTAAATACTTCTACCTCAGAAGCTATTTATAACTTTAATATACTTTTAAAAGTTAAAGGGCTTAGGTACCTATAATTGAGTCTCGGCGTTGGTTTTTTTAACGATATGCACTTCGAAAACTACTGTGAGTGTTTCTATTATTTATTATGTTATAAAACGGCTTGACTCACGTTTTTTAGCGTTTTTTCACGATGAAACTTGAGTTAAGCCGTTTTATGGAATATAATAGAATATTTTTATTGAAATACGAGTAATACGAACACTAGGGAAAGGACATAGAATTTGCGTCCATAATATTTTTCAAAGTTTTTTCCTTTCAAAGTTTGTAATATTTTACATACTATTACACTGTAAATATTACCTTATATTCTTGATCACTTTTATGTTTTTTTATCTGAATTATCCTTTGATGATGAACTTGAAACATTTGATGTATTTTGGTATTTTAGTCATTATTTCGCTTGTAAATCATCCGCTAAAAATTTGTAAGCATGTCGTCACATAACTTGTAGGTTATGGTTTCCGTAACGTAACAAGTTCCAATGTCAAAAAGGTTTTTATATGACATTGTATAGGTAGATAGGCCACTTTACAAGATTGTATTTAACTTGCACTTGCCGGTATGTATTTATGTTCGTTCGGATTTATCTTGTAATTTGAGTTTTAATACAACTAGTGGCTCTATGAGCAGTAAACCTCGCTCGTCTAGTTACTTATCGCGCAGTTAAGTGCGCAAAATAAATCTAATGAACAAAATGCAGATTTCAAAACCTCCTCCTTTTTTGAAGTCAGTTGAACTCTAGTTATATATTGAAAGCTGATGAAATTCCCTTGAGATTTGATGTGACACGGAAAATTTTACATGTTTATTGTTTTCAACCCGCTATTTAGATAAATTCTCACCAACTGAACTGACAAAAAAAATCCATTTAAACATTGAATCTGCTCACAAAATTTCACGAGAATCGGTTGAGAAACGCGACCTGTAGATGAGAACAGCGGGACGGACATATACAAAAGCATTTAGAAAAGCATAGCCCTTAGACGCTTCGCTCGCGCTACTTGCTCGCTCAGTCAATAATACAAAGATCGCGGACTAGTAATTTATAAGCACCTCAAACCTTTTGAAACAAATAGGACAAAACTTGTTATGTTTGTAGTTTATTTCCTAAGTGTAACTTTAGCCTAACACTACCAATTAACGTCATAACCAATCTAAACAGCGCAACGTGTAATTCCACCTAGTTTCAATGCAAACAGTCGTTGAGTTAATAATACGTTTGACTCTGGAAAGTAAAAAAAATATTTCGTTATACTTACTTTTGTTTCGCCTAATAGCCGATGATTGATGGTTTAGAAAAATGAGTTATTGGAGATCGTTGTAATTGTGTGTGGGTTTGGGCTCATTAGAACACAATATAACATACATATTGTTATATACATACATATGTATATGTATGTATATAACAATAACTACAATGTTCATAGTTAATTTATTTCGTATAAAACCAATTTATGTGTGTGTTTATGTGCCAATGTGGGCATAAATTAGCGTTAGGAATAGGAGCTGTCAAGTGTAGACCTTCCTCTGACTAGGTGCATGAATGGCTTGTTCATGTAGGTACTCGTATCTTTTTTATTAAGTGCTTGTTTAGCATTTGTATGATTTTTTTTTTCACTTATTTTTTTAGGCAAAATGGGGCTTAACGCGCTGAATCTATTATATTTAGAAGTTTTGGTGCATGAGAATACTAGATTCATGCAAGTGTCACCGTCGTGAAGGCATGTTTTAAGCACCGTAAGCCCTATTTTGCAATAACATGTTTTATTATAACGAAAAAATGGGACAACTTCTAAACACGGTCATCTGGTCCCAAACTAGGCAAAGTATATATTACTATATTTTCACTTATTATATTAATGCTATAATATATTCTGCATTAGTTTGTGTGATCATGTAAATGTGTGTATCCGCGTGAAAACGTCTGAATCGCTGCGGTGACGGTTTCGACTTTAGTTGATTGTTAAAATAATTCCCAATGCTGATAACTACTTAGCCAATTTAATTTATTCGCTGTTTCAGAATTTTACGATACCCAGTAAAATGTTAAAGTCGTGCTGTATTTTTGGACGCATTAATTAATGTCAATTTATGCGTAATTGGTATTCCTGTTTTACACTATGCTTGTTCGGCTCAGTAGATTCAATAAAAAACCTTTTCGCTTTATTTTTAAACCAGTGGACGCAGGAATTTTCATCTGGGAAAATGGGGATCAAAGTTTCATTTAATACTTTACCTAATACCTCATTGACCGGGCATCACGGGTTATGCGCGCTTTGGATTAGTCCCGCTACGAAAAATACTTACCGAAAGATCCCGGTTTTATAGTGGTAGGCCTCTTTTGCAGAGGAAGTACTACGCCTTTGCCAGTTATGCATCCGCCGAGCAGTAATATGCAAACATAACTGTGTTCCGGATTGAAGGGCAATGTAATATCTCGGGGTGACAGGCGCAGTGCCGTGCCACGCAAAACACTGAACACTTAAAACACTGGGTGACACTGTGTCTGATATGGGCAATCAGTGCACGCGACTGTCGACCCTTATTTTCTGGGACCTAAAGCATAACTAGCGAAGTGTGGACTGGATCCTTTGCCTCTGTTCTGTTCTGTCATGTTTTGTTTAATGTATGATCATTATGTACTACCACATTATTATGAAAAGGCTGTGCATTATACACGGTTTACATTATTCCAGTCCAGCGCCTGAAACCAGCAATGGAATGCAACTGGAATAATGTAAACCGGCACTGGAATATACCTATTTCATTAAGCAATCCAGTCTAGTGACTGGTTCGCCGGTCTACTGTTCATTCCAGCCAACTAATTTTCGAACTCATTTCTTTCAGCTATATTGAATTACTAGAATAATGTAAACGATATGATCCAGTCAAGCACTGGAGTGGATTGATTTGCTGGAATACTGAACTGGAATAATGTAAACCGGGTATTAGCTAACAGTGCATATTAATCTCGTTTATGTATTTACATCAAAATAAGTTTAGCAATGGCTTCATCAAATTCCAAATAAATTTAGTAACAAAATTTATAAGAACCATTACCACAAAAAATTCAAAACGAATTCTTAAGAATATCAAACAGAATAATGGGTGCCTTAATATTATTTTTCTTGTAACAAGAAAGGATTAAAGCCCTTTGAACAAACATTAAGTCTTTCTACTTAAGAAGTTGTTGAAAATAATAATTTAATAACAGTATGGGCTTAGAATACTGATTATCATGTCGATATGTTAAATATTTTACGTCGAGAGGTACATAAGTTTCCTTAACAATAAAATATATAAATATAATAAAATATATTAAAACTTTAAGTAAAAAAGATTAAAAGTACATAACAAATAGTGTAACAATTGGCGGTCTTATCGCTAAAAGCGATCTCTTCCAGACAACCGTGCAGGGAGAGGAGAGTACCCTTTGGCTAAGGTTTTGATGAAATTAATGATTTTTTTTCTCCCAATCGCAGTGAATAGAGTGTAACACACGGCGCTAAAACCCATTATAACTCTGTTTCTATAACTCTATTCCTATAGCTTGTCAGTAAAATTACCGAGTTATACAATGGGTCTCTTTAGTCCCTGTGTAACAATCTACTATAATTATTGTACATTTACATTAATTGAAAACCTACATGTAGTGGTTCACAAGCGCTTCTGCCGATTATATCCCGGGTTTGATCCACGGGTTAGGAAAAAGTGTTAAAACATTTTCATAATTTATTTACCTTTTCAAAGTTTCCCCAGGTCAGGCAAAGTGTTAAATATTGGATTTTCCCATTAGGAATTATCTCAATAACTGTCTGGAGTCTGGAACTGTGCCCGGTAGATGGCAATAGGCTCGCCCCCTATTACATGGGACCAATAACATACTGGCGAAATGTGGGTGTATCTACTATGGGACTGAGTCCTGGGTACACCTCTGCCTACCCCTTCGGGAAAAAGGAGTGAATGTATGTTTTTTTTTTCAAAGTTTCTCAGCGGGTAATACCTCTGGGTTGAGCTAGTTTTTGTTCTATTTTCGGCTTTCAGCATAATAACAATTCACAATAATAATATTAAGTATATGGGATAATGGGGCGGGCCGCTTGCGACCGGACTGAATGGAAATCTATGGGGAAGGCCTATGTTCAGCAGTGGACGTCCTGTGGCTGAGATGATGATGATGATGATGATATGGGATTTCTTCATTCAAACTTTTATTAAACATCAAATTAAATAAAACATAGTTTCCTTACTGTTTATATTTACGAGTAACAAGCCCATTGAAAGCAAGGGCGGTAACAAAATTTTACGTTTTCAATTATAATTTTATAAGTAACATAATACAAATGCTTAAAATATCTTACTTTTTACTGAAATTTCATGATAGATAGATAGATAGCAAAAATTTATTCACTACCACTGGCTTCTCGAAAATGGCAAGCTCAAATTAGGCCCCATTTAGTCCAAGTACGTCAGTAGAGTAAGGTCGTACGAGCGAATAATATTGTTGTCTCGGGCGTACTTCGGTCTTAGGTACGTCTTTCTATCTTTGTTGTTCATTATATGTACACTATAAAAACTTCACACTGAACAAATTGCACGTGCCAGTTGTTGAGTAAGCGCTGGAAGAACGTGCCCTATCTCCCCTTTTCTTAAAATCAACCAATAATACGTATGCTTAATTTCTACGGTTACAATAAATTTTACATTATGTTAGGGACTTATAGTTAAGTTGATAATATGACAAATGTAGCAGTTTAGACATTAAAATGTGGACTTATTGATAATCTTTTATGATAGTAGGTACTTTTAGAATTAATCATTGATAAATTGACAGAATGAAAATGCTTTGACGTAACAGAATTTAGTTTAAATAAATTATAAAACATAACCATAACATTAACAGGCTAACTATAAAACGTAACTTTAGAAACAAAATATTCTAACAAGTTCACAAAGTAAAATGAGATGCACAACTTTTACGACTCATTCTTGCTATAAAAGCAAAAGGCGGGAGAAATTGACACCTCTGACATTGTATCTACGTCACAGAAAATAAACAGTGGGTCCACTGCAAAGGAATTGAGCGCGATTGCAGTTGCCGACAGAACATCGAGTGATATACTGAGTAGTCGACGCGAAAATACGGACACGCGACGCCGCGCCACAGAAAATACAGTGCAATTTTCGGAATAGTCTGAAAAGTGGACTGTGAATGGAATGGGGTTTAAAAATAACACATGGTAAATGGTAGGCTTTTATATTTTAATCTTTTGAAAGTGTAAAGTGTTCGGTGTAATTTCCCTGTCTCCTTGTCTCTTTGATCCGGTGTGAAAGAAGGCAGATTATTTGGCAAAATTAAAAGTTTACCAAAATAATTTTTCTTATCACAAAAATTTGTTGGTTGCCCGGAAGAGATCGCTGTGAGTGATAAGGCCGCCAGTTGTTACTTTTTTCTAGTTTTAAGTTTTTCTGCTTTGTTATTTTCTGTTATATTGTAGTAGCAATAAAGAATTTTCACTCATTCATTCATTCTTTCATTAATTCATTCATTCATTCATTATAAATGCAATGTATTTTCTTTTAATTTTACGATTTTGTGTTTTTTTCCTTTATTTGTGATATAAGATCTTGTTTCTTGCCAAATATCATGATACTATGCCAACAGGAAATACCCTAGAGGTTGTTTGCCCGTTGCGAAAAGTATGATAATCTGTGGTAAAATGGTGTGGTAAAAATCTTTTAATTGCGTTGACTTAGAAGTTTGATATTTTTCGACGGTGGACCTGAGTTGCTGATATTAATTTCTCGTATAACATATTAGTCAACATGTTTTGTTGAAATTAATGATTTTATTTTCCCACAATTGTAGTAAAAGTGTTGAAAGGTAGAGTGTGCTAAAACCTATTATATCTTGGATTCTATTTACTCCCTCGCTAAAGCTCAGGCATAAAACTACCTCTTTTTTTTAAATTTATGTTTTATGATAGTGAGTCAAGACTAGCATCAGGTGCCTGATGGTAAGCATCAATATTGCCGATATCAGACACAGTGCCAACCAGTGTTTTAAAATTCAAAATTCTGCGCGGCACTGCACTGCGCCAGTCACCCTGAGATATTAGTTGTTGAAACTCGTCATGCCCAGTAATTTCGCTGGTAACATTGCCTTTCAGACCAGAACACAGTAATGGTTGCACATTATTGCTTGGCGGATGAATAACTGGCAAAGGTGTGGTACTTCCCCAGGCGGCCCCCTGCAATAGAGGCCTACCACTACATAAAAAACCTACTCGACCTCGTATACAATGGGTCTCTTTAGCCCCTCGTGTACGTCACCACCAAAATCTACTATTTGTAAAAAGTGTCCCTTATTAGGTTTTGAAAAGGGGCAGCCGGTATTTGTAAGATAACTTACTGCTTCGCCTTTTTCTGTGACTTTTTGTTTGTAGTTCGTCTGGTTGAGTACCTCCAGCATTTCTTGTGTCGGACCACTTTCATTACTCTGCTGGAAGAATTGGTGCCAGCGAGTGTATGCGGCCTTATGAACAAAAATACACTGATTTTTGTCTACACCTGCACCTAAGTCATATTGACAAAGTGCAGTGTCACACTGGCAAATAGACTAGCGTGTGAGTCCATAGATATAAATTGTAAAAGAACTTTTTTAAAAGATTATTCCATTACAAATTACCGCAACGAGTAACAGTGTAACTCGATGGGAAAAAAAAAGTCCTAACGTGTCACAGTGTGACTCGTTTAGTGTGACTGGATGGGAACCCACCACCTCAAGTAGATAGATGGCATTGTCTCGTCCCATATTACATAGGTCTAATAGGATATTGGCGAAATGTTGGTGTCCTGGGTACACCTCTGCCTACCCCTTCGGGAGAAAGGCGTGATTGCATGTTGTTAGATTGTTTTTAAAACGGTTAGGATTATTACGTTATTAAATATTCTTCATATTAATATTCTGTATTTGAAGTTCCTATACGCACCTTTTCTATAACGTTTAGGTAATTTCTCTATTCTCAACTATTTTGGGTATGAAGGTGTCTGTAGTTTTATCACAATCGTTGTTATTTACAGTCTAGTGAATACCTAATTGTAAGTTACCTATTTACCTAAATTAAGGATGTAGGGACATAGACAAACACTCCATTGTACACAGACTTACAAAGGACTTATAAAATATAAATTTATTTGAATTATATAAGCAAAAAGAAAAGAATATACATATAGAAAATGTATTCCCATCGTGTCACACTGTTACCCGTTGCAACATTTTTTTTGTTCCATGGTGTCACACTGTTACCCGTTGCAACTTTTTTTTAAAAAGCATCCCAACGAGTTACAGTATGACAGGATGGGATTTCAATTTTGCGAAAAAAATGTTTTAGTAATATTATAATCATCGTTTTATCGTAAAATCATTTTATATATAATGGTTTTTTAGATGAATTAGGCTCCAAACATTATATTTATTTTCCATATGATGTAAATAAAACATACATTCACGCCTTTTTCCCGAAGGGGTAGTAACACACATGTTTACTTCAGTAAACATGTGTGTCACAGTAAACATTTTTTATCGAAATAAAATAATAGGATTAAATAATAAAAATGATCACTAAACTATATTTATGTCAAACTATTATCTAAAATACAATTCATGTCAAAATATTTATTAAAAAGAAATCAAAATGTCAACATACGCAAAATTATATAAAGAATGTCAATTGAATGCGTAAAAGTCAAAATTTATCATAAATAATACATAACCATTAGGGATTTCATAAATTAAATATTATGCTAATACAAAGTGCTAATATAAATATACTTAAATAAAAGATCTTTTTTTCAGACAAAGTCCATAGAATTAAACGAACAAATTAAGAACAATTTTATTGGTTATTTACCTACTACATAATTTGACCAGTTACGACCCTTATTCAGCGTGGCGTAGGTCTGGCGTAGGTGCCTCGGTGGCGTAGAGGGCGCATGCTCGACTGCCAATCAAGAGGCCCCCTATTATATGGGACCAATAACATACTGGCGAAATGTGTGTGTATCTACTATGGGACTGAGTCCTCTGCCTACTCCTTCGGGAAAAAGGCGTGAATGTATGTTATGTTATATTATTTAAAAAAAATTTTAAATGTGTAAAAACATACAGTTTTCATCAACCAAAAATTTTGCGCAAATAATGACCAGATTAAGAGCCAACCACCAGCAATTGAACGGGAAAATAGTCTATTTCTTCATATTTCGCAAATTTAATTTTGTATGGACGAGAAACCTCCGAAATCAGATTGTGCTATCCAGTTACGCTGGTGCGCAGGATAAGGGTCATAACTGGTCAAATTATGTAGTAGGGTTAGTAACCACTAAAATTGATCTCAATTTGTTAAGGTGTTATGCTATGAATTTGATCTGAAATTAATATCTTTTATTTATGAAATCCTTAATGGTTATGTATTATTTATGATTAATTTTGACTTTTACGCATTCAATTGACATTATTACGTTGATATTTTGATTTATTTTTAATAAATATTATGACATGAATTGTATTTTAGATAATAGTTTGACATATTACTCGTATATAATTCAGCAAACATTTTAAATTTTTAATCCTATTATTTTATTTCGACCAAATATGTTTACTGTGACACACATGTTTACTGAAGTAAATCTTTTGAACATTTGAAATAAAGCGCCAGCAAAATCGCCACTCTATCTTCACAAATAAGGGACAATAACACTCGGCAGTTGTTGCCCCTTTTGGGTCATTTGAATGACCAATCCATTTCGTGACCGCAAACATTTACAATTCAAAGTAAATTAGGAACACGAAATAAATATGTACAGAAAGGCGGCCATGATAGATTTTTAGTTCAAATACCTACTATGAGGTTCGTAAAAAATACGATAGTATTAATTCCATAAATTATATCAATAATAATAATACTAAAACGTGCAGTCGCGACTACGCGTCATGAAATTATCGAGTCCTTCTAAATGAATAGGCACGGCTCGACAGAAAAGAGTCAAAACGGTGTTACACTGCTTAAAATACACAGCTTCAACTTTCAACTTCAACAACACGTTCAACAACGTTCAACAACAAAAACAATTTATGAATTGACAGCCTCGTTAGCACAGATGGTAGTAACTCTGCTTTCTGTGCTGCAGACCCCGGGTTCGATCCCCGGCTAGGTCAAACATTTGTGTGCATGAACATGTCTGTTTGATCTGTGTTTGGTTGTTATAAGCTAATATAAGTATGTATATCAGTCATCTGGTTACCATAGTACAGGCTTATAGCCTAGTTTGGGACCAGATGACCGTGTGTGGATGTTCTCCCACATTATTATTATTATTCACACTCACAATTTAAAGTAATTTATGTTTTTGACAAGCTTTACGTGCTTTTACTTACCATCAATAAAATTGAATCCACACTGACAATTACAAATGTTAATTTTTGTTTAAAGACTTGCCAAGCTGTTTTTGTCTGCTCTCATTGTATGGGTGTCGGTCTTCTGTACGTATTATGTGCTAGCTACATTGCCCTTTCAAATGGACACAGGAACTTCAAACAAAAGTACAAAGTTGACGTTATAAAAGGTGGTACCGCACAAAAGAAAATCACACATAAATAATGAGAATACTTGTGTTATTTAAACCCCGATTGTTACTTCCACTTTACATAATGTTTGGGATTCATTCCTTTTAACCTTTGTAATGAGAGATACAAAAATGTGGACGGAAAATAAAGGAGAGTCTGTTTTGTAGTCAAGGGTTCTGTACCTATTGTGTGAAGGAGATTAAAAACAGATGGTGTTCCTGTGATCATTTAGAGGTTTTCATAAACTCAAACTCAAACAGATTTATTCAAATAGGTCATAATCTGACACTTTTGTACGTCAATGAAGATACAGTACTGAGTCTACCGTGCGTTCGGAAAGATACCTCTACAAGAAGAACGCACAAGAAACTTGTAGGGATCATAATCATACTTATTCTGATCAATATTCACGAAGAAGCTACTGAATCAATTGGGCTGAAATTTTGTATGTACCTTACATACTTATGTTAACACATGTGGGTTAATGTTATAAATCATTCTAGAAAATGCTTGATAACTATCTGTGCCCCGCGGTTTCATCCTCGTAGTATTCGTTCCCATGGGAATATCAGGGTAAAGAAAAACCTATGTGTTATACAAGAGTTTAAATTATCTACATACCGCTCAATAAGAACCCGATCGGTTTAGTAGTTTTGGCGTGAAAGAGTGTTAAACATCCATTATTATTATTATTATTAGCCTATCGGATCCCTTTGCAGGGCAAAGGCCTCCCTTCCCTCCCTCCACCTGACACGATCTAGGGCTATTGATTGCCATCCATTCGTATGCAAGTCAAGGTAGTCTCGCCTCGCCATCTCCTCCTAGATCTGCCGCGTTGCTGTTTTTTGGTTGAGACTCATTCAGTTGTTGTTTTGACCCAAAGTACTTCCAGCATGCGGATGACATGTCTTGCCCAGTCCCATTTAAATATTGCCGTTTTCTGGGTGACATCAGTGATTTTTTTTTTTGAGCGCAGTATTTCTGATGCGGTCTACGAGTTTGACGCCAAGAATACTGCGCTCCATTGCGCGCTGGCAAATCTCGAGTGTGGATCTCTGCTGACATGTCAATGACCAGGTTTGTGCTCCATATGTGAGAATAGGGAGGATACACATTATGTCCATTAGTTTTCTTTTTAAGGATAGGGAAGAGTTCCCTTCATAAGATCCTTCGTGGGCGAAAATGCCCTCCAGGCGTTCTCGGTGCGTCTAGCAACTTCTTTATCTTAAAACATCCATACCTTTATAATATTAAAGTAGGAAATACGATTGATGAATTTAGTTTGTGGCTTTGTTCACACCCGCAACATCTTAAGATCATTAATATTGAAACTATGTTCGATAGTATCTCGACCATCTCAAATGATTTAGATTAATAGTGGGTAAATCGCAGTAAAATGGAGTGAAATATGATAAAATATTATAAGAAAAGGGTAAATAGAGGTTTATTTTAAGATGTAAGCATTTTATATTGTATTTTACTTTTTCACAGGTAAAACCGCGGGAAAAGCTAGATTAAAATAAAAAATGTACAATACCTTTTCCTCTAAGAAATAAATAAAATTACTTAGCAGATTAACGACAATTAGACAGCAACCTTTCTCCCAAATATCCCGACAGATGCAATTCCGTGTATTTATTTTGAGACAGGTTCGTTGAAACAAACTGTCTGACAGGAACTAAACGAGGGTCCGGTTCCGTTATCCTGCCTGTTTTTTTTATGCTGTGGAACCCTGGAAATACGAGATTCAGGATCAAAGTATATAACTAGTCAGATTTAAAAGACTGAAGCTAATATCACACACAGCTCTCTTTTTCAGGAAGTAATTTTCTATTCGCTGACACCATGATAAAGTGCATTTTTTTTTTTGCGATTTTTTTCTATAATACGTATATCCGTCGTTTGCATAGAATTCGTACTTTGTATAAAATAAAAAAAAAGTGACAGCGCCAGCTTTGTTGACAGTTGTTTATATAGTTCGCCAGCCAAGGGGTTTTCTTTTTTATGATAGTGAGTGACAAGACGAGCAAATCAGGTGCCTGTTGGTAAGCATCATGATTGCCCATATCAGACACAGTGCCACCCAGTGTTTTAAAATTCAAATTCTG
Organism: Hemistola chrysoprasaria; assembly: GCA_947063395.1. Lineage (NCBI taxonomy): Eukaryota > Metazoa > Arthropoda > Insecta > Lepidoptera > Geometridae > Hemistola > Hemistola chrysoprasaria. The sequence continues at coordinate 7,668,290 of OX346731.1, read as the reverse complement.
CGCGGCACTGCACTGCGCCTGACACCGGTTTAAAGTACATGGTGGGTAAAAACCCCTCATGCGAGTCCCTTTCGCATTTGACCAGTTTATGCATCACCTTATAGATACACACGATCCTATAGGCGTTAAGTAGGTGGAATAGAATTTTCGCCAATGACTAATACTCCACGATAGCTCTATTGGTATAGTGCCCATGGAGCGGATTGTCACGAAATCTTGTTCGTGAGTGAAATTTTTCATATTGAATATTGGTTTTAACATATTTCGTCTCCCATAAAAAGTCAATCCCCCATTCATTCACCCCATTCATAGTTTATTTTTAGTACAAAGGGCAACATAATTTTATAACAAAATATTTAAATGGCTCTGTGACAGATGTTTTTACTCAATAGACGACTATTTTAATTTTTAGATTTATTTGTTTCAATTTTGTTTTTATTAATTTATAAATTTTAATTTTGTATGTTAAACTAATTATTTTTATTGAAATGCTAGATTGACAATTACTATGTATGCCTAGAAATTTAAATATTTGCACGACAGATAATATTATGTCAAATACGGAATGAACAGTGTATTAATACTTTTATGATCTTATTCGCACCTGTATTTACGCAAATAAACTTTTCATTCATTTAACATAATTCATTCATCAAATTCCTCTCTTTTCTTAGATATACAAAAATTCACGGAAATTAGTACAGCAAAACATCACATAGCATAACGACTTTTGCTCAATCGTTTAAACAGAGGTGTACAGATTCATATAGTAGGACTATACACTCACACTTTCTTAATAATGTTTTTTGTAGTGGTAGGCCTCTTTTGCAGAGGGTAAGCAGAGATGTACCCAGGTCTCAGTACCATAGCAGGCACACCCAAATTTCGCCAGTATGTAATTAGTCCCATGTAATAAGGGGCGAACCTATTGCCATCTACCAGATACAATTCCAGACTTCACGCTGCCATAGAGATAATATAATAATAATATCGAGATCGATAATCGAGCTTTCACGCATTACCCGACCGAGGTAGTATTAACAATAACAGAGTAGATAACTTATTTCTAATAATTGTACCTTATTACCAACCTAATTTCTGAATAGTTTTTTGTTATAGTGAAATGAATGGTGGACGTCTATTTTGGTTTGTCGATGTGGAACCCTAAACACTTTGGTCGGGTAAAAATGCAAACGATCCGCTTTAACCAAATACTCACGTAATCCCGTGGCTTTTTTGGACCGGTGACAAGATTTTACCTTTTGTAGTGCGGGGATTTAGGTATCCCTACGAAACGTAGGATATTATCGGATTTAAAATATATATTTTTTCAAAAAGAATTCGACCGAACGCTTTGTTTTTATAAACATATAAAAACAAAACGTTCAGTCGAATTAAATATAGTAATAAGATTTTTTTTTCGTTAGTTAATAAGTCATACTGCGGACGCATGCAACCTGCTTGAAGCACGTGGTCTCATATACACTTAATCGTAATTTACTCAGTTGATTTTTCATTTCGAAAAAAAAAAAAAAAAACAACAAAGAAATAATAGAATAGGTAACTCTTTATTGGTATCACAATTAGTACAGAAAATAACAAAAATTAACGAAGCACTTCCATTAGCGAACGTATGTAAAATGAGCATAAATTTTGATTACCTTAATTTAGAAGTATGATTTTTTTAGAGCCAAAAGGTCCGTGATCTGAGTAGTTGATATCAATTTCAAATTGATACCTCCACGCGTTCCCGTTAAAAAGTGTCTTGACAGACGAACAGATACAGATAGACGGACAAAAAGTGATCCTATAAGAGTTTTGAGGTACGCAACCCTGAAAACACTCCACCATCCCAAAATCCCACACAAAATCTTCTCTCAGTTCACCAGAATTTCACAAACTCACAATGTATTGTATGCGATAAATAAAAATAACATAAATTCGCTCAAGTCCGACTTCACCCCAACCCTATCTGTCAGCAAGAAAATTCTCACCTTTTTCTCACCGGAGATAAAACGTTGCTGATCCCGGATTGGTTACTCCACTTCTAACAAATGTACTGTAGGAATAATGGACGAGGTGTAAAAGAATTGTGAACTCTGATCTGGTAAAACAGAAATTAGTCTTTTATAAATTCAAGCGAGCCTTTTAAGTATTTTTCTAACCACTAGTTTAGAGATGACGGATTTCTTGATGAAATTATATCAAACCTAATATTATAAACATTGATTTTAAGAAAAGGGGAGATAGACGTTCCCCCAGTACTTACTCAACAACTGGCACGTGCTATTTGCTCAGTGTGAAGTTTGCACAGTGACATAGTATAATGAAAAACAAAGATAGAAAGACGTACTTAAGACCAAAGTGCTACATAAAATTAAGTCAATATTAATTTATCATTTGTTACAATTTGTTTTATCAATTTGTATCAAACTCAAAAAAGGTTTATTCAAATAGGTCACAAACTGACACATTTGCACGTCAATGAATATATAAACAGTAATGAGTCTACCGTGCGTTCGGAAAAATACTTCTACAAGATGAACGCACAAGGAACTTGTAGGGCTTAATTTTTTTCAACTGATAGTTTTACAATTTTTATTGACAGCTTCGTTGGCTCAGAAGGTAGTAACTCTGCTTTCTTTGCCGCAGGCCCCTGGATCGATCCTCGGCCAAGTCAAACATTTGTGTGCATGAACATGTCTGTTTGATCTGTGTCTGGGTGTTATAAGCTTATATAAGTATGTATATCAGTGTTCTGGTTAGCATAGTACAGGCTCTGCCTAGTTTGGGATCAGATGACCGCGTGTGGATGTTGTAAAAAAAAAATGATTTGGTTACTTTTTATTGTTTGGAAGCATCTTTTCATCTATCTATAACTCATATTTTATTTCCTTAAATATCAGGCATTATCCCATAATATTGTGGGCAATTAGTAAAACAATTTATTTTTATATTCTGGCCCGAAATAAATGGTCGGATGTCTATCATACTTAAATTTTCATTTACGAATATACCCCAGCTGCCTAAATGGCTCAATGTTTGCAACATAAATATAATTCTCGTGTTCTTCCATAATATTCTTATCCTATAAAATAAGCCAGATGATGGTAGAGACAAAGGATACCTATTCTGTTATATAGAGAGTAATTCATCCAAGTTCCTTACGAAATAAAGAGGTCTAATTAGCCTTGAGTGTGTGCGTGAAGACTACACTAATAATGTGATATAGTACAAGTTTCCGATGATAATAATAATATGTAGCTTTAAATACAACGTGTAAAGTAATACTTAACCCTTTAAGTGCATCTATCTGTCATCCTACAAAACTTACACAAGAATGAAGTCGGAAATTACCAAAAAAAATGTTAAGTAGAGATACTTTCCATACTTTGCCAATTAATTTTATACGGGAAGTCATTTTTTTGCTAATTTCGTACATTTATTTCTTTTCAATGTTATTCAGTTTGACCTTCATGCACCTTCTTAAGTATTACTACCCCTTCTTTTAACACTTTGTATAATAATGTTATCATTATCATCAGCCATTGTCATTTCACTGCTGGGCAAAGGCCCCCGTTCCATCACGTCATGCGTCTCTATCGAGAGCTATCGACCACCATTCCGGACTGGGATTCAAGCTCGCCCCACAATAATAATATAATAAAAAATAGTTTCATTGTACCGCTAGGAGAGTCACCACAACGGCGTAGCGTCGCAGGAATCGCCGCTTAGACGCTCACGGACAAAAAACTCGCTGCCCGCAGAGTCATCGACCGTTTTTACTACGTTTTGTAATTAAGTTCGATTATCGATCAAAATACAAAATTAATCGATATTTTGAACGTGGCACTTGACATTTTTAATTGATCCCAGATAGGGACGTAGCTAGGCGTGGACGAAGGACAAAGTAAGAAATAAACATTTTAAAATTTTATCCCGCGTTCGCTACAAGCTACACCAAAGGAAACGGACTTGGAAGACAAGGAAACTTGACTCAGGAATCCTTACACTGTCCATTATACAACCTATATTATTGCCGTGTAGAGTATGTTAATCGCAATATCATTCCCAAATATAGTAGCCCTCTTTTTATCGCCGATTAATTTATTATTTGATTTGAATAAATTGAGGTTAAGTACCTACTATAGGTATATATATTTTTCAATGGTGATGCGTGTTCCAATTTAAGCAAAACATTTGTAGTGCCCGTGGTCCAGCGGGAATATGCCGGGCTTTAAATACAGAGACCGTGGATCGAATCTCACCATGTGGACTTTCGCCTGGGCGATACCGTGTTTCGGATGGCATGTTAATCTGTAGGTCCCGGCTGTTTCCTATAAGATATGAAGGATGCAGTCGTTAAGTCATGTTGGAGGCCTTGTAGGAATATTGGCGACCTGAAAATCTGACAATATGGGTTGTCGACATAACCCATATGAATTGACTCGAGCAGTGTAATTGGCGTAACCCGTTCTGTTAGAGTATAAATTCAAATCATTTGCTTAATTTATTATAATTAATAGCGACACTTAAAAATATTATTTATGCACATTTGACAAATCTTATTAATAGGACTATCAAATAAAATCAAAATTATAATGTAAGGTCCATGAGGCCCAAAAACCAATAACTCCTTCTTAAAAGCTTGATATTCAACTCAGACCTGAAAAAGCACACACGCTACTTATTACCTTGAAACATACTTTTCGCTGCGGAAAAAAGGCCAGCACTAATTATAATCCTAGAAAAAGCAAACTTACTAGGACCCAAAGAGATAAAAATAAATAGAGACGCATAAACACAGAGCACTTTCCACAGAGCTAATTCTATTTGCATAGTCAAAGATACTGCCATTCCATAGAGTGGTCGGTTCTCAGATGACGGTACGGTATTACTTACAGAGATGGCTGATTTTATATTTTACTATAAAAGCTATGTTTACTTTGTCGCATACATTACGTCTCTAGGTTTTTATAAACTTCATTGTAGAGGATTCGCAACTCTTCGCAAAACTTCCTGTTTGAATAGGTATGCTTTTAGAATTAATTTTATTTTGTACCAAAAATAAGCGTTTCAATTTTTATTTTTATTAAATAAATAAAAAAGTTAAGAATGAAAAATAAATTTCTTAATTAAAAGTTGACTGTTTCGGTGGTGTAGTGGGTGCAAGCTTGATTGCCGATCATGAGGTCCCTGGGTTCGATCCCCAGGTCAGGCAAAGTATTAAATATTGGATTTTTCCAATCTTTTTTCTGGAAGTGCCAGGTAGATGGCAATAGGCTAAGGTGTGGTACTTCCCCAGGCGACCCCCTGCAAAAGTGGCGTACTTCTAATGCATTAAGGATAAATTCTTATACTAATTAGAATAACTGCCTCGGTGGCGTAGTGGGCGCATGCTCGACTGCTAATCAAGAGGTCCCGGGTTCGATCCCCAGGTCAGGCATAGTGTTAAATATTGGATTTTTCCATTAGGAATTATCTCAATAACTGCCTGGAGTCTGGAACTGTGCCCGGTAGGTGGCAACAGGCTCGCCACCTATTACATGGGACCAATAACATACTGGCGAAATGTGGGTGTATCTACTATGGGACTGAGTTCTGGGTACACCTCTGCCTACCCCTTCGGGAAAAAGGCGTGAATGTATGTTATGTTATTAGAATAATAGTTTAATCAGAATTTTATTTGGTAAGTGTAGATAGCTGACACCTATAAATAGGTAGGGTTAGAACGCATTTGACCAGTTTATTAAGCCATTCCTTTAAGTAAGAAGAAAAACCTAGAAAATTTGCCTGAAAGTCTGAAAGGCTTGGTAATAAAGACATAGCAATAAAAACACAATAACCTCTCGAGCAGTAAGAGCGATTAAATTAGCTTAATTACAAATAGTCGCTTAATTTAAGTAGAATACAGTGAGGAGAAAAAAAACCTCATTTGTCCGTGGAAGACAGTGATGGAACTTTAACTATTTATGTACTGTGCAGATATACGTAATGTTGCATCGCAAAATCGCATCATTTTTTTTATTTAATTATTTGAAACAGCATACGATACGGCCGGCGTAATTTACCGAGTCTGAACATAGGCTCTGCGAACTTAAACGCATGTAAATTCGTGAAGAAAACTGTTCTCGTATTATGATTGAACTGAACTGAACATTACATTTATATACATTTGTTTGTATATTTTTGTTTATCTGGATTTATGAGTTAGCTCAAAATAGCGCAACGATCAATGAATCAGAAATGAGGAGATCTGTAGACGAACGAAATACCGACATAGCCCAGCCGATTAGCAAGGTGAATTACACATAGTTGGTTCACATAGCACGTAGAACTGATGGCCGATGGGGCTGTAAAGTTCTCATGGAGACCATGGACTGGCTAGATTGCGTGGCGTAGGATGGCAGCGACACGGTGGATTCAGGCCGCTTACATCCGAACCAGATAGAAATCTATGGGGTAGGCCTATGTGCAGCAGTTGACGTGCTATGGCTGAGATGATGATGATAATGATAATTGTGATATCAGTAAAGAGTTATCTTATCTACTTACCTATTACCACACCCCGGACACTCGACTCAATACCATACAAAAGCCGCGCAATAATTATTATTATATTGTACTTATATTGTACACGTGCAGAGTGTAAGTGAGGTGATTTCCCATAGAAGCGGGGCTCGTGTTCAATCTCGCTCGCGGGGTGACGAAGGCCCGATTGGTGGGCGGACGATAGGGTCCATTCAATGCGTAGTATTATTATCAAATCCTGGGTACACCCAGGACTCAGTTTCATAGTAGGCACACCTACACATCGCTAGTTATGTTTTTGAATCCAAAGGGATAGCATATTGCCATCTACCGGGTACATTTTACTCCAGGCTGTTATTGAGATAATTCGCAATGGAAAAAACCTAATAACACTTTGCCTGTTCTAATCCGGAAACTCCTAATCGGCGGTAGAGTTTGCGACTACGCCACCGAGCAGCACCGAGACAATTACCAATACCGCAGTAGCTTAGGTACTATCAATAAGTGTGCCTCGGTTAGATAAGGATCATCCTATCTTGTTTCCTGGATCACAGAAGGGGTGATTAAAATGTTTATCGCGGGAGTTACGGACATTCGAGGCATCTTGTACTTTGAAGCTAGTCTTATTTTGTATGTCGTCTCTTGTTTAATATATACTCCAATTTTTTTTTTTTATGAAACAGAAGAGAAAAGCTGGACTTTATTAGAAAAAGGCTGCATGCAAAAGAGAATACGGAGAGCTGGCCTTTGCCGAGGAATTTACTCTTGAACCTCTTGAACGCAACCATACCTATCATAACCACAATCATACCTTTATAAAGTGATTGTGTGTGGTCACAGTGTGGTTTTGTTGTGGCCGCGTTTCTGTCAGTATCACACACGTGGTCGGATAACTGCAAAATGTGGCTTGTGTCAATTCAACTGTCTATTTTTATACAAAGCCCCTGAACAAGTGGTTGAGTTCCCTCCTGAACAGAAGGTCTAAGTAGCAAAATGTCCAACAGCGCGAACCATCTAATGAATTGTGTTGTGATTGCATTGTGGTTGGTTCTTTTGTAAAGGCTCTATCTGTTGTTTGTTTTGACTCGATAGTCGTGAAGACCTATTTTTTGAAGATAAAAATAACGTTTTAATTTCTTGAATTCATTGTAGCAATGTTAGATGTAATTATAATATTATAATACCAAGAGTTTTCGAGCGGTAAGTATATTTTTTATAACGTAAGCACAACGATGTTATTAATTTCAACGAAACGAGATTTCGGCTTTTAATAAAATGAAGAAAGGACGCTTCTTAGCAATTTCTTAAGAACCCGGAAAAAAGTCTATTTACAAATCACTTTTTAGCTGATTGTTCTTTGCATTGTTGGACATAAAGTGAAATTAATGTTTTTAAATTAATTTAAGGCAAAATTGTATTCATCATCATCTTAACCCTTATCCAACGCTGGGTGGGATCGGCATAACACGCCATCTTTCGCCATTCTAGTCTATCATCCGTCAGCTCAGCACTCACTCCGTTTTTAAGACAAAATTGTGTTATTACGTAATATTTATTGTTACATTATTCTGGGTTATTTGATCATTGGTTAAGAGCGTACATGGCCTTCTAATATTTTGTCACAATCCTTTAAAAAAATTACCAAATCGTTTTTTTTGTAATCCCCTGTTTCCTCCGAATATAATAAACCCATTAGATAAAGTATCCTATTAGATGTCACTGTCATATTCATTTTTCTTATTAACCCTTGGTATTTTCATAGTGAATTTCCAAAAATCCCAGTTTTACTCGCGTGGTTGGACGTTCACCACAAAAATATGTAGAGTCTATAAACAAAAATGAAATGAGAGGGACATACTTTACTTCAACTTTAGAATATCAGGATATAAATATATCAAATAGGTTTACTGTATTCGGAGGAAACTGGGGATTACAAAACATCGATTTAGTAAATTTTCCATAGGATTGTGTCAAACTGCTAAGAAGTCCTCTTTCCTGTTAAATCGACCAATTTTTAATTATTTTGACAATTAGTTATAATACGTCAGAATTCGTTTTTTCATCCCTAGTTAACTATTTTGCTCCCACGATTTAACCATTGGTTACGAATTTAACTATAGTTAGGTCTCTCAGGTGTGTGTTTATATTCCTCAGGAATAGGTTTCCAATGTCCTTTACATTACAGTGTCCATTTAGTATTTTATAAATACATACATTCACGCCTTTTTCCCGAAGGGGTAGGCAGAGGTGTACCCAGGACTCAGTCCCATATTAGATACACCCACATTTCGCCAGTATGTTATTGGTCCCATGTAATAGGGGGCGAGCCTATTGCCATCTACCGGGCACAGTTCCAGACTCCAGGCAGTTATTGAGATAATTCCTAATGGAAAAATCCAATATTAAACACTGCCTGACCCTGGGGATCGAACCCGGGCCCTCTTGATTGGCAGTCGAGAATGCGCCCTCGACGCCACAGAGGCAGTCATTTTATAAATAACTGATACTAAAACGTATTTTTTTTTGGGAATTTTGCAATTCTTTCTTTTTCAAGTTATTTAGTTTAAATGAATGATGAATGAATGATAACTCTTTATTGATACCACAATATAACAGAAAATAACAAAGAAGAAAACTAAAAACTAGAAAGAAGTAACAACTTCTGAATGAATGAAGATTCTGAGAGGGGACATTGATGCACCAGATCTCAATCAAAAGCTATGCAGGGTACACGTCCCGGACAAATACCTGTCTTTCAGAAAGCTTAGGCTTTTCGCTGCTCCTCAATGCCGGTCTGTGTTTCGCTCAGAATCACCCATACCACGAATCCTAAAGACGTTCAATGCTTTTCTGAATGTCAGTCCTAATTGTGATTTGTTTGGTGATGTATGGTGATGTATGGAATCCTGACGGAATGCTTGAGGTTTTGTAAGAAGGAGGATGTCCTCTATCAAATAAACTGACATAAAATATGATCACTATTGTTATTTTGACATTGTATTCTTTATTATTGTTTATTTTATTGGTAATTTTTGACTAACGTATTTTTATTTTTAATTTTTTTTTTATAATTATTGTTCTATTTTTGTACTTACATAATATTATTTTATTTATGTTTTTGGATTTTTGTATAATTACTTTTTTTTTCTTTACTAATTAGTGTAATTGGCGATTGCAGCCGTTCTAATTAAGTTAAATAAATAATAATAAATAACTGGCGGCCTTATCGCTCAAAGCTATCTCTTCCAGACAACCATGACGGGTAGATGCACCCCTTAAGTATTACTACACCTTTTGGTAACACGTTGTATATTTCAATTAGTGTAAGCTCGCAATTACGAAATATTCCTCCCTTCATCCATCCATCGGTTGTCTGGAAGAACTCGCTAATTAGCGATAAGACCGCCGCTTGTATATTTAAATTTAGTTTTTCTGTATCCTTTGTGTGAGTTCTATAAGTGTGGTGTACAATAAAGTATTATTATCTATCTATATATCTATCTATGGGAGTTTTATACCACAACTTTGACGTCATCTTTGGACCTCTTAGAATGTGAATTTTCTAGTATCTCTTAGTACACGTTCAGACAACGAAGTTAACCTTCCAAGTTTAAAGACTCTAGCATCAGCGGTTTGGGCTCTGAGTTTCATTTCAATCAGTGAGTCATTTAGGATTTAATAATATAATATTATGATGAATGAATGAAAACTCCTTATTGGTACCACAATATAACAGAAAATAACAAAGAAACCATAAAACTAGAAAGAAGTAACAACTGGCGGGCTTATCGCTCAGAGCGATCTCTTCCAGGCAACCATGCAGGAAAAGGAAATACATATACTGAAGGGACGGTGGTTTCAAACACATTATACTTAAATAAATAACATACATACCAAATACATAATAATATATATACCATAATATAAACCAATACATAATATACTAAGATTATATAAACTACATATACATATAATATTATATACAAATATAATATACAGGTACACAATTTTATAAAGGTCACTTACAAGTGAGCCAATTTATAATATAAATAACAAATTACTTTAAAAGAAAGGTAGTAGTCTATAAAGCCCGTCACACACGTAGCTATAATATGTATTAATATAATATATCATAGCAAGGCATATTAAGATATATTTTCTATACAAATATTCGACTGACCGCACACGCAGCTAAAATATATATTTCTATGACGTCACCAACATATACCGTAATATAATATATTGTTGCATATTAATATAAACTACTGTATCAATGAAATGAAGGCTAAAATATATATTATAGCATCGTCTCCGTGTGGGGTAGCTTACTATAATATATATTATAGGACGGTATATTAATATATATTATAGCTATGTATATGTGTATAGTGATAGTGATGAGATCACCCCTCTGTCCACGTTCTTCCAGTGTTATCAAATTTAGTTCAGCATTTATGCAACAGATTTATTTGTATGTCAAACTGTTTACAACCTCACGGTTTCGTCGAGGCTTGTTAAATAATCAAACCCTTTCCCAGAAGGGCCATGCAGAAAGCGCTACTGTTTTATAAAGCAAAACACGATTTTTCTGCGAACCCAACTCGATTCCCCAATGACAAATCAGAATAAGGGCAACCCATGAATAATTTCACCTAGTTTTTCAAGTTCTATATTGTTCTGCGTGGAACGGAATGCTTTCACAGTTAATAAGTTTGTTACATAGAAAAAGGTTTTTATTGCTACGAAAAATAATATACAGACGCGGATTAAAGTTTTGACGTCACCGTTTTGTGTTAAACGTTGGGACAACAGACTCTTTTACATAACATAACATACATTCACGCTTTTTTCCCAAAGTGGTAGGCAGAGGTGTACCCAGGACTCAGTCCCATAGTAGATACACCCATATTTTGGTCCCATGTAATAGGGGGCGAGCCTATTGCCATCTACCGGGCACACCAGACTCTTTTACTGTTCTGTATTTCTTAAACCCGGATTTTCTATTTCAGAGTTTGGTACAGAAAATCGAACACACAATCATCGAACTACTGCGATCACCAAGCCGCACAACAAGCGTGGTGATCACTGTAAAATCCCCCCATATGAATAGTTTATGGCATTCTATAATAATAATGATATGGGACAACTTCCACATACGATCATCCGGTCCCAAACTAGGCTAGAAGCCTGTACTATGGTAACCAGAAGACTGATATACAGCGTGGTGCTGTAACCTTTTCAGAAACCGGCTTGCTCGGACGGCTGGAAGACATCGAACCTGCGACTGAGACGATTCGTAATGACCCTTGAAAACAACATATAAACATGACTCAGAAGCGAGATGGGTCTGTAATTCTTCAACAAACTGTTATCACCTTTTTTGAAAAATAGGACCACCACGCTTCTGTTCCATGCTTCTGGCGTCACACCTTCGAATATGACAGAGTTAAAGAGCCTCTGGAGGACTTTAGGAACCGATGTTCCACCCACACTCAGAAGCTCTGTTGTAATTCCGTCGTCGTGTTGTAACCCGACGCCTTGTTTTTTTTTAGTTGTTTCAGGGCCATCCTAATCTCGTACAGGCTGATTTCCGGGATATCTTCGGTATAGTGTCGGATCAGCTTGGCTCTTGGGTCTTTGGTCGCGCTGCTAACAGGCTTTGCGACCGAAGCGTATAGCTGTCCATAGAACCTCTCGATCTCCTCTAAGACATCTGCTTTTGTCATCGCTATGTTGCCATCCTCTATCTACAGCTTTGTCAGCTGGCTTTGCCCAATAGAAATATATCTTACTAACACTTTGGAAAATACAATATGAATTATTTTTCACGAATATGGAATATGGATTATTTTAAGCGGATAGACCGCCTATAAATTATAAAATAACTAGCTGTGCCCCGCGGTTTCACCCGCGTAGACATCGTTCCCGTGGGAATATCGGGAAAAATGTACCCTGTGTGTTATTCCAGGGGTCTAACCACAGATCAGGATGAAAGACCTCTTTCATCTCCTCCGTGGTCTAAGCTACCTGCATACGAAATTTCATCCCAATCTGTTCATTAGTTTTGGCATGAAAGAGTAACAAATATCCATTCATCCATCAATCTAACGAAAACCGCGCTAGATGGCGCTGGAGGTGAGTTAGAACTCGCAAGCGTATTGTTCATCTGTTAAAAACGTAATTTTTTTACATTGTACTGAAATTTGAGCTTAATTATATTAGTAGGATTGGATATTTACCTAAGGAATTATTTCAATGACAGCCTGAAATTTGTATCTGTGGCCGGTAGATAGCATGGATTATATAGAACCAATAACATGCTAACGAAATGTGGGTGAACCTACTATGAGACTGAGTCCTGGGTACACATCTGCCTAGCTACACCTTTGGGTAAAAGGTATGATTGTATGTTATGTTATATGTGCTATGCCCGATAGTATGTAGTGGGCTGTGAACAATGATGATCCGAGTTTTGGATTACAAAATTATACTAACTAGGTATCTGAAAATATTTTATTCAATCTGTCGTATTATCCGAATTATTCCCGCAAAAATTTTCTCTTGTTTTATTCAAATTAGACAATTTTGCGCTACAATTGAGTTGAATTATTATCCAATTTTTATTCCAATCAAAGTGGGTGACGTAGGCAGCTGGTCGTCCCTTGTTCGGCAAACGATAGCCTATTTCAAAAGCCAAAATGGAACAAGCCCCTGGACTAAAGCCAAAAAACTGCGCCCGGTCATTTTTAAAACTCAGCTTTATTTCCGAACAGTACCAAAATGTACAAACCTACATACAAACACCGCATTCTCGATACCTGTACTTAGTAAGAATAATTTCTTTTTTTATGTTAGTAACAAGACGAGCAAATCAGGTGCCTGATGGTAAGCATCATGATTGCCCATATCAGACACAGTGACACCCAGTTTTAAAATTCAAAATTCTGCGCGGCATTGCACTACGCCTGTCACCGTGAGATATTAGTTGTTGAAACTCGTCATGCCCAGTAATTTCGCTGTTAACATTGTCCGGAACACAGTAATGTTTGCACATTACTGCTTGGCGGATGAATAACTGGGATAGGTGTGGTACTTCCCTAGGCGACCCCCTGCAGAAGAGGCCTTTCACTACAAAAACTGTTTGTCCGTCTGCCAAGACACTTTTGAACGGGAACGCATGGAAGTATCAAGTTGAAATTGATATCAACTAATCTTCGGTCCCTTGTCGCTGTAAAAAATTAAACTTCTAAGTTAAGGCCATTTTACTGCATATTTCCATACTTTGCGCAAATAAAAGCTCTGGGGTACTGCCTCCATGTTTGCTGGAGTTTGCAACTAGATGACGCTGTATGTTCTTAGTAGGCGGGTTGTTTTTGGGATTGGAAGCGTTTTGTTCAGGTATCTAAGTATGGAATCCTACACTATGCATACATACATATGCTTTAACAATTTATTTAAACACGTAATTAGTTTTATTTGCCATATTTATTCCAAGCCCACCATCTTCAATCTCGCTCTACAATCATCTGTCGCGCTGGCATCCACCTCCCTGTGTTGCCATCGCGCCCTCGCACATGCCATAGATCTTCGTGAAACCACACGTCGCCATTAATGCTTTCCATAAAACCACCAAAACGTTCACAGAATCCGTAGCATGCGCGTCACAAAATAACATCAACCCTACACTTTTATATACATATCCTTGATGATATATGTCTCAAATTATAGGGCCACCCCTTTCTCATCTCGTGGGAGCCGTGAAACCCGACAGAGGGACATATTCGGAGAGTGGGCAACAGCGCTCTTCATTTCCAAGTATCCAACTCAAGCCGCACAACCAGCGTGGTGATTACGGCAAAATCCCCCGTATGAATAGGTCATCGCGTTCTACGGGGGAGGCCTATGTTCAGCGTTGAACGTCTTCCGGCTGATGATGATATATTAGAGGCAGCTAAAGTCATCCCAACAGTTACATCGTTGGGTTAAAATAAGTTCCGTTTCACGATACATAATATACTTTTATTTTTATACTCAGTACTGTTAATCTTCAATGACGTGCAAAAGTGTCAGATTATGACCTATTTGAATAAATCTGTTTGAGTTTGAGTTTGGGATAGTGACTAGTGACACATTTGATATTATGTGTATAAAGTAAAGAGAGCGCAAAATTGTGGAACGGGACGGAATGACGTGATGAAATGGAATTGGGGTAAACTCTCATTCGTGTTATGTGTGTTACGTATTAGATTAGACGGCTTCCTAACATTTTTGTAGAAAACATCGACAACAAACCTAAATAGAATTGATCTGACCAACTGGACTATCAGGACCTTATAATGAGCTCAGTTGTAAGCTGCTTACAACCGTTCTAATGTATCGCAAATCGAGATAGCGGGTATCTCGACCGCAATTAACTTGACCGTGCGGTCGAAGCGCCACCTTTAATATTTTTGTGAGGGCGACTCGATCGCGGGCAGAAATTCGTACAGTCAGGACAGAAAATGTCTTAAAGGTTTATATTACTGTACTAAATAAATCATACAGCATAAATATTGAAATATAATCTCAATATTATAAACAACTAATATCTCAGGGTGACAGGCGCGATGCAGTGCCGCGCAGAATTTTGAGTTTTAAAACACTGGGTGGCACTGTGTCTGGTAAGGCACCTGATTTGCTCGTCTTATCATTCACTATCTGATCTATATATGAGATATTAGTTGTTGAAACTCGTCATGCCCAGTAATTTTGCTGGTAACATTGCCCTTCAGACCGAAACACATGTTTGTACATTACTGCTTGGCGGATGAATAACTGACAAAGGTGTGGTACTTCCCCAGGCGGCCTCCTGCAAAAGAGGCCTACCACTAGTAGTTCAGCTAAACGGTAGATGCATATCCTTTGTTATTACAATACACCCTTTTGAGATACGTTGTATAAGACGCCAAAGTCTCACGATTCATATACTTAAAGTAACCGAAACGTCATCCCCTGTACCGTGTTTAACCTTTTAAACGTTCAGTGGGGCGTATTGTGGTGCTGAAGGAAGATAAGAATTCTCTGGGCGAAGCCTTGTTTTTGGTGCGTTTTATGTCAAGTAACATTACCTATAACGAAGCGTGTTATGTCCGCCTTTAAAAAACGTTTTACGTGTTACTTTATCTTGAAAAATAATTCTTTAGGCATACTATTGACTTGAATGATATTTAAGAGTTTCTGGTTGGTTAGCGTATTATGTACTTACTCATTACAAAATAAATACCCCGACTCGAGTGAAGTCAGGGCAGGTTGCTAGTAAATACATAATACGACGTTTTCTGTATGATAACCTTATAGTACCTATTTTTTATATTATAAATATTTTTTAATGTTTTGTTCTTACCTAAATATAACAATAACGATAAATAAAAGTTTTTTACTGACTGTAACTAAAATATGCTTGGTATTTGTTTTAAAACTTGGTACTTGTTAGGAATACAAATAAAAGACGGATAATAACTTTTAGCAGTGATAATAGAATGTTGGTACTGGAACGGAACAAATCAAACAAAGTCACTCCCCGCCGTCTGTACGCTTAGATCTTTAAACTACGCAACGGATATTAAAGCGGTTTCCATTAATAAGCAAATTGATTCAAGAGAAAGGTTTATATGTATAATGGTGCCCGGAGCAAAGTGCGGGCGAGACGAGAGTCTCTTAAAAGCATATTTAAAGGTTCGTTATTTTATGGATCCGAAGAGTTGCCGTAAAAGTGGAAAATTTAATAAAATCTGGAGAACTGAGAATGAGAATGAGAAATGAGAATGAGAACTAAATCCGAAACGAATCCGATCCGAAACCGTGACAGTACGGTCCGTATTAGTCGTATAACTATTTGTGTGGTAGCTAACGCACTTGATATGATTTGGAATAGAATAGAATAGAAAAACATTCATTGCCTTTTTACACAAAATTACAACATAATAAATACAAATAAAATTTAGATAAAATTAGTGCGTCGCGGGGTACCGGCATCAGAATAGTACCTCACCCGCTCAACCTGGGTTGCCGTAAGATTCGGCTAATAGGTATACAAATCCAGAGGACGAGTAGCGATGTCCTCTGTGTAAAAACCACCAAACTGCTCTCGCCCCCCCCCCCCCCCTGCCAAGCGTGGCGAGTATTGGCAAAACCCCCCCTCATGATAGTAAGTTGAAGTTGCAATGGGCAGGGCACATAGCACGTAGAACTGATGGCCGATGGGACTGTAAAGTTCTCGAATGGAGACCACGGACTGGTAAGCGCAGCGTACGACGTCCTCTCACAAGGTGGACAGACGCTCTGATAAGTACGACAGGAGCACGCTTGATGCAGGCCGCTTACAACCGGACTGGATGGAAATCTAAGGCGGAGGCCTATGTTCAGCAGTGGACGTCCTGTGGCTGATATGATGATGATGATGATGATGAAAATTAGTAATTAGGCAATAGGAGTAGCCACAGCATGTAACCACTGAGTCAACACTGAGTCGACACAGTTGCTGATTTTCAGGATGCTCCCATGCGAGCACTTAGATGTTAGTCTAGTTTTAGTGTGTAATAAGCGGGTTATACAATAAATGTTTAATAGGTAACGAAATAATAGCTAGGTATATAAGAACATCAAGAAAAAAATGTAAATAGATTTCCTACATCCGATTTCTCTCCGTCATCCGTGAATCTACATTTCGGAGACGATATTGACGGACAGAAGTAGCCATATTTTTATTTGTATTAAATCCAGACGCAGTGCACAAGTGTGCACTGAGTCTGGACTGAGTCCCATCTAAATCCGTGATAAAGGACCGTTTAAATCGGAGGTAGTGCGAAAAGCAATATCCGAATTCGGTCAGTCTTCCGAATAACGGATTCGGATCGGATTCGTTTTGGACGTGTTGCGAAACCACTGTTACATAAATAAATAAATAGTACAAAGTCTGTCGAGCCAGCTAGCATTATAATAAGGATTATTTACTTATTTAATTATAACGAAGCAGGAATCCTTTCATCTGTACCCGGATCACGAGATAATATGCTCAGCTTAAGACCTCAATCCAAAGGGAATTCCAGGAACGACGTTGTGCAAATACTTACTAAAGGAATTAGGTAAATAGAGGTCTATTATTACGTGAAAAGCTAGGTAGCATTGGGCATCTTGAGCCGCCCGTTTATAACAAAAAATGTTGACAAAGAAAATGAAGAAGATAAATTTTTTCCTGATGATGCGTCGTGTAGACGCGAAACACGTGTCGATATATGAATGGTGTCACTGACAACAATAATACGTAATAGCATTTCCTCTTTGCATGCAATTTTGCGGGCGGGAGGGCGGTGCACTGTGCATGTTGTTTTTGACACTAAAAATCGGAACTAAAAACTAAATATTCTTGTTCTAGGAGTTTTAATGAAGAAGATGTTAAATTGTTAGGACGTTTTGTTCTAGTCCAGTAGCAAAGTTCTAATACTAATGGTAATAGTTTATGGCGCTCTTTTGTTTGACAGCCTGGTTGGCACAAATGGTAGTAACTCTGCTTTCTGTGCCGCAGGCCCCGGGTTCGATCCCCGGCCAGATCAAACATTTGTGTGCATGAACATGTCTGTTTGATCTGTGTCTGGGTGTTATAAGCTTATATAAGTATGTATATCAGTCATCTGGTTACCATAGTACAGGCTTCTAGCCTAGTTTGGGACCAGATGACCGTGTGTGGAAGTTGTCCGATATTATATTATTATTATTGTTTATATTCCTAACGAGTACCGATTTTTAAAGTGTTCGATTAAAAGTTTTAATCTATTCCTTAGCAATACCAAACATGAGTTTTGTACCGTTAGCAGAAACATATGACATGATTTTTATATAGTTTTGAAAACAGTGTCGACAAACGGGGCTCTCAGAGGGTAAATTCAAAACGTATTGAATTCAACAACTACTTTAATAAAGAAGACTTCTTAAGTCAATCAGTACATATAGAGGACAAAGATGCCTGGAAACTTCTGCAAAGCCAACATGCGTCACTTTCCAAACAAACGAATGTAAACAAACCAAATAATGTAAAACTATAGCATGAAAAATTTAAGTCCTACAAGTTTCTTGTGCGTTCTTCTTGTAGAGGTATCTTTCCGAACGTACGGTAGACTCATTACAATTTATTTACATACATATTTTTATATAAATAAATAGTATTATAAATATTTTTGAGTTTGAGTTTGCCTCGATAATACTTGATGTCTATACGCGCGCGCTCCGACTAAATACCGCACTGCCTAAAAACTTCATCTACAAAAATGCGGCAACATTCAAATTGTAGTGTGCGTTATGCAATTCTAGAGTGTGTACAAAGCTGTTGGCAAGGAGCGCTAGTGTGCGTGAAAAATTTTGTTGGAGAAGCTCGGGTACGCTGAATTCGGTGTAGTATTCGTTGCGGCACTTCATAAGAATAGGAGCGGTATCTAGTCGGAGCACGCGGTGACCATTTTTTGTCATTTTTAAACTCGATCAATAGGTTCAATATGAATAAGGGAAGATAAATTTCATCCGCGACCGGGATTTCAACCCCCACCTTCTGCTCCAATCCGCGTGGCGGCCCCCTACCAATTAGGCTACCGTGGAGTAGTGATCGGCGATTTCATAAAATCAGGACTAATATACGAATATTGAAATTATTAAAGGTCTAAGACCTTTCGTTTTAGCTTTTTTTTAGCACAAGCATTGTGTATTTTAATAAACTATATTTGCTCTGATTTTTTCTCTTTTCAACGGAGATTAAAATTTATATGAAATTTCTTCAACGATCAGCTCAAAAACTGGAGAAAGCTTTTTAATAAGTTGATACAATATTCCTGATTTCACAAAAAAGAATAAGTGGAATTCATCTAATACTCCGTCTTTAATTTGGTAAATCGTAGTTTTCTTTGAAATTTCAAAGTTCAAGACCTAGGAGCTGTCGATATTTTAAAATGAAATTATTCTGACGGTCTGAGTCAGCTTGAGTTGGCAAAAAAACGCATCTTTAATATAAATAGGGTTAGGGTTCAAGTAATCTCAGTTGTAGAATAACTTAATTTTAGGAATGAGGTAGCATTATCGGACAAATTTTTGATCGGTAAATTAATTGCCAATTATTGGCGTCTATGAAAATAAATTGAGGTAATAGTTGCCTAACCTATTTTAGGTTAAGTTTTTCTAAAGAAGTAATTAATTATTTCTCTGTACCTACCTTCTAAATGTAGAAAATATGTAAGCATAAATTAACATTACTATTATATTATTTAACGTTAATATTTATGCTTTAAAGTCCCCTATAATAAGATGCGAACCTAATATTATAAACTGGGCACCAATTCAGGCCCAACGCAGGTTTTAAGAAAAATTCCAACTACAAAAATCCAATAACAATTTTTGTCTGACCTGGGAATGTAATGCTGGACCTCATACTTATATTCCCTCTTTAACTTGCGTAAAGTCACACGCTTGGTTAAAATGTCATAAAAACACGAATTAAACGAAGGGTTGCGGTAAGCTAAACCCTTAAGAAAATAATATTATATTTCTTCTCTAATAAAAGAAATCATATCATAACTTCACATTCAAATGTGTCCTGTGTCCGGCAAAAACTACTTTACATACTAAAGACATCCCCACCGCTGATATTATTTGAACACTTTAAGCTGAATTTCATTCACGTATAACTTAACCTAATAGACCTCATAAAAGACCTCATAAAAGACATTCGTGAATTTTGGTATGAAACAAAATCGCCAAAATTTTTGCGGTGCGATATCGAGGTCCGCTAGTTTATATGTGATCAATCAGACTTCAAATATGTAGTAGTCCATTTCAATCTATGATTTGAATCATCATCATCACATTATGGCAGCCTCGTTGGTTCAGATGTTAGTAACTCTGCTTTCTGTGCCGCAGGCCCCGGGTTCGATCTCCGGCTAGGTCAAACATTTGTGTGCATGAACATGTCTGTTTGATCGGTGTCTGGGTGTTATAAGCTTATATAAGCATGTATATCAGTCATCTGGTTACCATAGTACAGGCTTCTAGCCTAGTTTGGGACAGATGACCGTGTGTGGATGTTGTCTCATATTATTATAATTGTCGTTAAATTGGGGTTGTTTTCATTTGTTGTACGATTTGTTCTATCAGTAGAACAACTAGGAAAAAGAATCTCATCGGTTCTACTAACAAAAATTTAATCGAATGAAAAGCGGAAAGCTTCGGGGCAGGCTGTTATGCAGTGTTATGAGTGTGTACTGCATAACCTTCTAGAAAGTGTCGTCTTTTAGGGTGAGTAGTCTGTTCACGTACAAATGTGTCCGGCATCCGGCAAAAACTACTTTGCATAGACATCCCTACCTCAGATATTCTTTGAAATTCTCGAAGCTGGATATCATTTAACGATTTTACTGAAAGTGGTACGACTTTATAGCTTTTGAGTTTCAACTTGGTTCTTAGCATGTCAAAGAAAAGATAGCAGGTTTGGTAAAGTTGGTTCTTCTTTACCGATATGGAGATAAAGTTAGATTAGGTACGGGATTGTGCAGTTGGCGAACTATGTGAATATTAAATATGAAATTGTGATGGACAATATCTTTTAATTGTGATTTTGTGTGTTTTTTATTTTATTATAAGTTAAAATATTAAGCAGTCGATAGCAATTGATAGGCTGTGTGGTTCCCTGCTTTATTTTAGGGCCAACCTTTTCTCATACCGCGGGAGCCGTGAGACCCGACAGAGGGACATATTCGGAGAGTGGACCACTCTACTGCACCAAGTATTCCAACAACTGCGATCACCAAGCCGCACAACAAACGTGGTGATTACGACTAAATCCCCACATATTAATAATTTATGGCGTTCTATGAGGCTTATGTTCAGCGGTGGACGTTCCTGCTGATGAAGCATACGATAAAAAACTTTATACTTACTCGACTGACTTTGTTGGATTAACTTGTTTGTGTTCAATTGGATTTTTTACTGAAAGTTTGTTGTTATTTTCTAGTTCCTAAACTAAGTACTTCATTTTACGTAATTATATGTAGTATTTTTTATATTATCTTCAAAAATGTGGCTACGTGTGAGCGAGAGGGCGAATTAGGTTTGCACCGCGCCTTAAAACTTATATCAAATGCTTAATTTCAGGATAGTTCAAGCTTCAGGATGTAACACCTCCTTTTACGGGCGCCTCGAAAATTATGAACATCATCAGCTTATTCAAAGTTTTAATTAAATTGTTGGTCCCACGATACGTTTATGAGGATGTTTCGGAATTAATTTATTTTGGGTTGGCATTGCTCCGTTTTATTCAATTAGCTGTATTAAAAATAAGGAAGCAAATTTAGCAAATTTTCGCGTGTATAGCGGAAAACAGCCAGTGAAAAAAAATTACGGTCTCATTTCTATAAATGAATAGGTACTAACGCGGTTGAGTAGTCATCGTTCCCGTGGAAATATCTGGATAAAAAGTACCCTATATGTTATTCCAGGATCTAAACTATCTACATAACGAATTCCAACCCAATAAGGTCAGTAGTTTTAGCGTGAAAGAGTAACATCCATCTATCCATCCATCTTTACAAACTTTCACATTTACTCGTATAATATTGGTAGGAAGTAAGATAGGATAGGACTCAAGTACTGAGACACTCAATACACCTTACCCTTCTAGGGAACAAAGAGTGATGTTATGTAATATTTATAAATGTCTCTTGCAACAAACCGTTCTTGCAAAAAAACGGGAAGTTATATTTTTATATTATCAGACGCGTCCTTATGTAGCGACTGATGGGCGCGGCTGATTAGTGTACCTAATGATTTCTCTCTGAAGTTCGTTCAGCTGAGGCGAATATCCGGCCGGCCAGATCGCTCTTGGACAGCCGAAGACTTAAGGGTAACGTCCGTGGATGTTTCATTATTAAACGGCTCAGTGCACATTCATTATCCAGATTACCTATCAGCCGCGTCCATCTGCTGCGTCCGTCAGCCGCGGCTGATAATATAATCCTAGCTTGTGTGTCGTGTTTTGCATTAGTTTATTAAAACCCCAATATTATTATAACAGCTTTTATGTTATGGCGGCTAATGTGTAACATGATACCTTATGGGTTCCGTGCGTGATCCGGTTTCGATCAAAATAAACCAGAATACAATAATATTTATTATGTTCTCAGATGGCACTTTGTTATTTTTACTTTTGGAGAAATAAATACTACCCATCAATGAAATAAAATCATATTAATTGTTAGTATTTTTGTTAAGTAAGTATTCATTACACTAGGTTTGAGACTTTTATGGTTATAATATGAATGAATGAATGAATGAATGAATGATAACACTTTATTGGTACCACAATTATACAAAAAAAGGCAAAAAGTAAACTTAAAAACTAGAAAGAGTAAAAACTGGCGGTAATAATTTACAACTAGTTTATTATGCATATTTGTCTATTATTAGCGACCTAAGGAATTTTCATAATACGTCAGGGATGTAGGGTTGTTATTATTTTGTGACGCGCATGCTACGGATTCTGTGAACGTTTTGGTGGTTATATGAAAAGTATTAATGGCAACGAGTGGTTTAAGCAAGATCTATGGTATGTGCAAGGGCGCGATGGCAGCACTGGGAGGTGGATGCCAGCGCGACAGATGTTTTTTTTTTTTAAATTAGTGAGTGACAGGACGAGCAAATCAGATGCCTGATATGGTAAGCATCATGATTGCCCATATCAGACACAGTGCTACCCAGTGTTTTAAAATTCAAAATTCTGCGCGGCACTGCACTGCGCCTGTCACCCTGAGATATGAGTTGTTGAATCTCATCATGCCCAGTAATTTCGCTGGTAACATTGCCCTTCATACCGGAACACAGTAATGTTTGCACATTACTGCTTAGCGGATGAATAACTGGCAAAGGTGTGGTACTTCCCCAGGCGGCCCCCTGCAAAAGAGGCCTACCACTACAAAAATTACCACTACAAAAGTTGATGTAGAGCAAGATTGAAGATGGTGGGCTTGGAATAAATTATTTAAAATATGCTGAAGTGTTCGAGTATTATTTAATGGAAAAGGAACGTCTACAGGGAAGAGTGAAAAGACTAGCGCTCACGACACAGGGTGTCTAGTGACTAGTGACGTCCGTGGACGTACCCGAGAGCTTTTAACAAACCAGTTAAAAGCCTTACGGGTACTTCCCGTTACGCGGTAAAATGGTAGTATCTTTTATTAATAATAATAATATTATTTATAATTATTTGCGTTGACTTAGAAATGTGAATTTTTATAGCAGCAAGGGACCGTAGATTTGAATTGTTGAGTTTCAATTTAATACCTCTTCGCGTTCCCGAGAAAAAGGGTCTTTACATACGTACAGATAGACGGACGGACAACGAAGTGATCCTGTAAGGGTTCCATATTTCCTTTGGAGGTACGGAACCCTAAAAAGCAGTTATGTAATTTATAAAGGAATAAGCAGCAAAGAAATTTTCGGACTTGTTTTTCTTCGGAACTAATTATAGAGACCGCACACTGACCCATCATAATTTCAGCCGTTGTAAGGCCAGTGCTGGACAAAATGAAAGAGAAAATAAACGGGTTAATCACGTATTCAATGTATGTATGTAATCACGTATTCCCCGCTGCGTGCTGTACGGGCTAGTACTTCACCGCGTAAATGCAAATAAATATGTTTACTTCCTCGTTTCAGCAAGTGTTGAAAAACGTTGTATCAAACGCGTGTGCAATTGCGCGTGATCATTACGCATCTCGACTCTCGTATTCTCGCTCGCATACGGCTCGTGCGAGTCACACCACGTAATATTAAACTTGTATACACTTGTAAAACATAATCTGTAGGTACTATTACCAAACTTGGGTTATTCCTTTTTGGCATCGCAACATGTTTGGCCCAAATTGCGTTACATAAATAAGTAAATAAATCTTTCTAATTATGCTATGCATAGTATTTTATTACGTAAACTCATATCTAGGTCGTATTAATGTGGCAAATAACGTATAATAATTGGTAGTGCTAAGATATTTTCTGGGATAAACTAAACATCTTAATAAGTCACAGTAAAGGAAAGGTCAGAAGATGATTTGGAGTCATTTTCTTTGCGACTAGAATTTCTCGAATAATATTAGACCAGTGTAAGGAAAGCGGCTTTGCCCGCTCGCAATTATGAAATTTGGGAGTTTTATACCAAAACTTTGACACCCTTATTCTTTCTTAGCACACGTCCAGGCAACGAAATGAAAAACCTACATTCCAAGTTTAAAGTCTCTAGGATCAGCGGTTTGGGCTCTGCGTTGCATGTTACTCAGTGAGTCATTTAGGATTTTGTAATGTGTAGTGATAGTGATTAGACACAATATGATAGCGAAATCCAGTATTTTTTTGCGAAAATATGAGTATAAAGTGGTCAAATGCGAATGGGACTTGCATATGAAGGGTTCCTACCCATCATGTACCTTATAGATGGTAGATGGCTATAGGCTCGCCCCCTACTATTACATGGGACCAATAACATACTGGCGAAATGTCAGTGTATCTACTATGGGACTGAGTCCTGGGTACAACTCTGCCTACCTATGTTGGGGAGGCCTATGTTCAGTAGTGGATTACCAATGGCTAAGATGATGATGATGAGCTTCACGGTTGTCTGGAAGAGATAGCTCTTAGCGATAAGACCACTAATTGTTACATTATTTGTTATAAATGTATTTTAAATTTAAGGTGTCTTGTTTGTAGTGTAATACTAAAAAGTTTATCTATCTATCTAAGCTTTTATTCATATTACAGTAAAAGTCTTATATTTTTTTTTTTTAATAAACACGTTACTTGTATAGAGAGCACCTTAAGTAATGAACTTTATATAATTTTATTATTTGTTTTAGCGGCAATAGGTCTACAAATTTTGTAAAAATTACAAGTGTCTAGCTATTACAGTTTATGAGATAGAGTCCTGTACGTAGTATTCACAATATTTTTTATTTTAATAAAGAGCGATAATTTATTATTACATTGCCTACTCATGACACTATGTCGTTACAACCTATCGCTCCTTCCGCTGGCAACAGTCCAAATTGTTCAATGACAGAAGACATGATTTATCAACCAAAATGCTGATATCGTTTCTCGGTACTTGTCCTTTACAACATTATGAAAAGCGATGGAAAACATTCAGTAATTTATACCAGCTTTTTGCAGTCTTAACTTATTTTTTCACAACTTCGAGATTACTGAATCATCACCAATTCCTGAAAAAGGTCTTGTTCAATGGACAGACAGACAGCCAACGAAGTGATCCTATAGGGTTTCGTTTTTTCTTTTTGAGATTATTTTTGAACCCTAAAACTGAAAACAAAGTACACTTCCAAATTTCTGCTACCCCAGCTACCTGTTACAAGTATTTTTGGCAAATGTCCTTACAGTTGCCAAAAATAAAATAATAGTGGATTTAGTCTGTGGATTTGTCGTTGTCAATTGTCAACAAGAATATTGACAGTGACAAGGTTACTAGTTTGATATAGAAGTAGAGATATAATATACTCTATGGAATAGGCAGATAGGCAGAAATATGGCGGCAAAATAGTGATAATGATGAGATGTACGAGGCTTATTATAAGATTTAATAATTCTTACTCGTTACATATACCTCTAAATTATGCAGATTTTCGTTTATTTTTAGATATTACTTTTACATTTAAATGCAGTCAGTGTTTATGGGTACTTATATAAAATTGGTTTCAGTACGCGGAAATTGGATTGTAACCAAACGTAAATACAGCCTGGTAATCTATTGGTTAATTTCAACTAAGTATAGATAAATGCATTTGAAATTGTTTCCGCTAAGTTCATTTGACTGATGGATTGCTTTGTGTCTAATATAACATTATCTGATCATTCACTGATTACTTAATACGTATTATTAATTGCTTGTACGACATCATAATGGAATTCACATTCTGTTAATCGTCTTCCTAGCAATTTTCCCGGCTGTTGCCAGGTTCTGCTTTCCGGCTATTTCTCCTCCACTTCGCTCGGTCTTGTGCATCTCCTTCGGAGAGTTCATTGGCACTCATGTCATCTCTTACGACGTCAAGCCAGCGTCGCTTTGGCCTACCGCGAGGTCTTGCTCCTGTCACAATGAGGTCTAGGCACCTGTTCCTTACATACTCGGCTGATCTACGCAAGACAATTCTGTTAATAATTGCATAAACCATATTATTTTAAAAAACTCGGTGCCTCGGTGGCGTAGTGGGCGCATGCTCGGCTGCCAATCAAGAGGTCCCGGGTTCGATCCCCAGGTCAGGCATAGTGTTAAATATTGGATTTTTCCATTGGGAATTATCTCAATAACTGCCTGAAGTCTGGAACTGTGCCCGGTAGATGGCAATAGGCTCGCCACCTATTACATGGGACCAATAACATACTGGCGAAATGTGGGTGTATCTACTATGGGACCGACCTGGGTACACCTCTGCCTACCCCTTCGGGAAAAAGGCGTGAATGTATGTTATGTTATTTAAAAAAAATATCGGTCGTCATCCTAAACTAGCCAAAGCCTGTATGTACTATGGTAACTAGAAGACTGATTTGATGCGTGTACACTCGTTATGTTTTCTACGTAATAGTAAGGTCGCGTCACGGTTTAATAGCGTTCGGCAAAAGTGGAGGGGAGCTTTGCGCAGGTGTATTGGTCTAAAAAGTCCTAACAGATCTAAAAATCGATTTTTGCGCATTCAAGGTCACCGTGACGCGACCTGTAATAGGCTATTAATTACGGCCGATTGCATGGAGTCACGGTGGTATGACCAATGACCAGGGTGACCGATAATTATCCAAAATTTTTAAACATTTTGTACCATACTTAGTTCATTTTACCAGTTATTTGTTCCCAAAGCATTCCATAATTTCCTACAATTTGAAGAGGCCCATAATTATTCCGTGTCGACCGACTATTGTCTGAGGCAAGTTCGTTCAGTAAGGCCATAGACAACTTAATCTAAAAAGACGACGCTATTAGAGGTATGCTGCTGCCAAGGTTACGCATTGACGATGCATAATTGTCAGCCCTGCTTCTTTTCGTCCTATTTTAAATTCAATGTTTTCGTGTTTCGTTCATGTTCATATGAACTTAAAACATGTTTAGAGTCCAACGATTATTTTATAAACTGGTCAAATGCGTCGCAAATAATAATAAGAAGGGTTCCTATCCTCTATGTGTATATTATCTATTGGTTCACCTCTCCATAAATTCTTATTACAATTTTTTAAATTGTATTATATTATTAACATGAATTATAAATAAATAAGCAGTATTTATTTATTTATTATTAGAACACCAACACAATGTACACAATGTATTAATCTTATTAATATTTAAAAACACTTTGCTTGTCCATCACTTCAATTACATTCTTTTGAAATTTTAATTATTTGTTGTAGCGGCAATAGGTATAGTACATATTTCGTAAAAAAAAACCCAGTATCTAGCAGCTATTGAGTGTACCTACAATGGGACTGTAGGTACACTCCTGTAGGATAACCTCTCTCTAAAAGGCGTGATGTTATATGTTATGCGTCTAGCTATTATACAGATTATGAGTGTGACGTACAGACAGCGGAGGCTTAGTTATTATAGAGTTCGTTCGGCACACTTTGGGTACGGAATTCATGACAGCGGAGTCTTTAAGGTTTACTTGTCTGTTAGTAAGGCATTGCTAGTTAATCATAAACAATGCTCTCTGAGTTAATTGTGCCGAAATTCACTGACAGCCTGTTTGTCTGCTTGTTGAGAGTGGGACGCGTTTTATATCTATAAACAGTAAGACAGATTTATGCATTCCAAAATATACAATGTGATACATAAAAGGTGTAGAGATTCTTAAGGAAGTGTATCTATCTGTCAAACTGAACAATTTTCAAAAAAAAAAATTGCGAAATTTGCATACTAATTTCGACCAGCCATACAATGTTACCAGTAAGCGAAAACACATTTTTTGTAAATTGCGCAAAACGCAACTTTTCTTACTACGTTGTATAACTTATTAAGTATACGGAGTTACTGGTGACCAGTTAGCATCCTCTTAAAAAGTTATTGCACTCATAATTTAACACAACCACTATGGAGCCAATTCTAAAATAGCGAAATTAACACTCGTACACATTCACATTCGCAAATATACATACACTACATACACAATATACATACACATTCGCCGCCCCCCCATTTTAATTATTAGTTAGGTATTTAACGTTTGAATATTTTATTCAACAGACTAATGTACAACTCTTATTGCAAATTAAGACTATCATTGCTTCAGAAGCTACCTACATCTATGAGAAGCAAGGACGCAGGAAATTTCAAAATTTCTATAATGGAGGCGCAAGCAGCTAGCTGCAAGCAAAGCGACAAGCGATATTATAAATATCAGCTATGAAGGCGCGAGGCCCTGCGAGTGAAGTGACAAACTTAAGAATTTCGGTAATAAACGCGCGAGCAGCTTGTTGTAAGCGCTTATAATTTCAATAATGAAGACAAAAAAATTTAAAATTTTGATAAAGATGGCGCGAGCAGAATACCTAATAGGGGCATCGCGTCGCAGGCAAAGTTTATATCTGGCGCCCCTTTTGTGTGCCGCCCTGAATGGCACCGACCACGATACGACACTGCCCTTACTGCAATAGCAATGTATAGTATCAATAATTTCTCACAATGTTGACAATAATTGCGGTCGGTTGAGGTACTTACGTACTTCGGGCTATAACATATCAGATTTTTGTATACAGGTTTACTGTTTATAGTCGGTATTAACTACTCTTAAAGTAGCATAACTCCGTGGTTTATTTGCGTAGCGTGGGCAACCCAGTGGGAATTTTATCATCATCCAATTATGTATACTAGACACCTCTGCCCGCCTAGCATGACACGGGGATAACTAGTTTTCCCTGTTTTTTCTCTCTTTCGCGCCTGAAAAATTCATATCTGCTATCTCGTTCTAACCCCCAGGGATTACGTTTTCCCTGGTCACTGTGCGACCGGGGCTGGTCTGAGAATATTATTTTGTCAGGTTGTTGGCGAAAACGGTTGTTTGAGGCGGTTTTAAACTTCGAGCCTCTGGATCTTAACGACTCCGATTATACGGGGAGGTCAAAAAGTTCGCGGAATGAAAGGGAAGGGGGGTGAATTTAAACATAAAATTATTATTCCTTTTCAATATATTCTCCATTAACCCTAATACACTTTTCAGACCTTTCAAATAATTTGTTTATACCTTCGAAAAAAAATGATTTGTCAAGGCCTTCAAAATAAGCAGATATTGCCGACTTCACTTCATCGTCATCCGTAAATTTCTTTCCACGAAGCTCTTTTTTCATGTTTGGGAACAAATAATAATCACCAAATCATCATAAGGGCCAAATCTGGACTATAGGGAGGGCGGTTTAAAGTTTCGAAGCCGCACTTGTGTAAGGCAGCCATCGCAACATGACTCTTGTGAACGGGTGCGTTGTCGTGCAAAAGGAGCACACCTCGAGACCATTTTCCCCTTCTCTTTTCTTTAATTGCTACTTTTATTTTTTCCAGTAGTGTAGCGTAGTACTTCCCCGTGATATTAACACCGTTATCTTTATAATCGATCAATAAAATCCCCTTGGAATCCCAAAAAACTGTAGCCATAATCTTTCCGGCCGATTGTGACACCTTAAACTTCTTGGGCGGTGCTGCGCCTTTTTTTTGCCACTGCATTGACTCCTGCTTCGACTCAGGTTCATAGTGATGAACCCAAGTTTCATCTCCAGTCACAATTCGGTTCATAAATTCTCCCTGTTTTCACTACACAGCTACAAAAACTCGCGCGAACACTCGACGCGCTGCTGTTTTTGAAGCGCTGTGAGCATTCTCGGTACCCATCTTGCACTGACCTTAGACATGCCAAGATGGTCATGAAGAATATTCAAAATGGTCGTAGATGATACTCCAGTCATCTCTGCGATTTGTTTCTTCTTTAGGCGTGCATCTTCTAGAACAAGTTTTTCAACTTTTTCAACAATGTCTGAGGACGTTGCTTCAATTGGCCGACCTGAGCGCTGATCGTCTTCAATTGAGTCTCTGCCTTGCTTGAAAAGACTATGCCACTTGTAAATCATTGTTTTTCCAGGGCAGGAGTCCCCGTAAACTGATGACATTTCTTCCATAATGTTCTGAGGTGTTTTTCCTTGCTTAGTGAGAAACTTAATCACGGCACGATACTCAATTTTCTCCATAGTTGATATTTTCTACCCGATTGACTTGTTTATCCAGCGATATCTCAAAGGTTTAATGAACCGATTGGGCTGAACCTTAGTATTTATAATTGTATTGAGTCAACAAGTAGCGACAGGTAAAAATAACTACCCCCTTCTCTCTCTAAATCCTCCATTCCGCGAACTTTTTGACCTCCCCTTATATATATATATTTTTTTTAATTGTTCATAATGGACATTATGACGGGCTTCTGGCTTGTTTTGTTTAATTGTATGTGCGTATGCCAATAATAAATATTATGATGCGATAAAGAGCCTATACGAATATCATCATCATCACCATCTCAGCTGTTGGTAATCCACTACTGAACATAAGCCACCCCTATAAAGACGGGTTTTGTCAAATCTCGACACGTTTGGCAGGCGGTTTTTCGAGCACAGTTCGATAGTTGTTTGCAGAGGACGCTGCTGCCCGTCTTCTGGATCTGTTAACGATTAAGTAGCCGGCTCTTACGGCAACCACGGGTAGAGAGGGTGGAGCACTATTCTAAAGCCAGTAAACTCCACGGGACGAATTCTTGTTTTTTTAATGATTTCAAAGGTAGTAAGTAAAGCTTTAACTAAAGTTTAGGAGCTACTAAAAATTTATGTATTAGATACTAAAAACGAACAAAGAAATACTTTGAAAACATTTATAAATGAAATCATTACAAGTATACCAAATTAGAGTAAAATATTCAAAACCTAATTTACTCTTGAAATTAGTTTCCATTTAAACGGAATATTAATTTTACTTTTTGTTTTATCATTGGTTTACACTTTGACTAATTAAATTTCATGAAATTCATCTGAAGAAATAAAACTTATAACATAATATACAATCACGCCTTTTTCCCGAAGGGGTAGACAGTAGAGTGCCCAAGACTCAGTCCTGTAGAAGGTACACCCACATTTCGCCAGTATGTTATGGGTCCCATGTAATAGGGGGCGAGTGTATTGCCATCTACCGGGCAAAGTTTCAGACTCCAGGCAGTTATTGAGATAATTCCTAATGGAAAATTGCAACATTTTAAACTTCGCCTGACCAGGGTATCGAACCCGGGACCTCTTGACCGGCAGTCAAGCTTGCGCTCACTATGCTCCGAGACAGTCAACTTATAAGTCTTACTTATAATTTGTAATAAAATTTATAAGGCTTATTATAAAGTGAATCAGTACATAGAGGACAAAGATGCCTGGAAACTTCTGCATAGCCACCTCGCGACACCTTCCAAACAAACGAATGTAACCAAACCAAATATTGTAGACTATCAGTTGAAAAAATTAAGCCCTACAAGTTTCTCGTGCGTTCTTCTTGTAGAGGTATCTTTCCGAACGCACGTTAGACTCATTACTGTTTATCTTCATTGACGTGCAAAGTGTCAGATTGTGACCAAATTGAATACATTTTATTCAATTTGGTATTTTCTTTCAATTAGACTTTGAATTTAACCTGGCATATTATGTAAAAGTTTGTGACGATGGATGGATGGATGAATGTTTGTTACTCTTTCATTCCAAAACTATTGAACCGATTAGGTTGAAATTTGGTTTGTAGGTAGCTTAGACTTTGGAATAACACATAGAGTACTTTTTATTCCGACATTCCCACGGGAACGAAGACTACGCGGGTGATATCGCGGGGTACATACAGCTAGTGGAAAATATAATTCCTTAAACGTAAATATAATAATCTAACGACTCCTTTCTCTGAAAAGTTAGATGTACCTACCCAGGTCCCATAGAAGGTACACCCACTTCGCCAGTTTCATCAAAATTCATCTATAATATTTTCTATTTCATTCGTGAAAAGTAAATTATGAAAAGGAAACACCCAACAATTAATATACAAAACACACAACATAGCTCTTTAGCACTCACGTTCACATGGACAGACCAAAATTCGAAATGGTTACTAATTAACGAACCCATCCGTTTTCGAAGAACCTTAACAAACTAAATGTGGAACGGAGTGATGGTCTAAGTTAATTATTAAAGGTAAAATATATTATAATAAGCAATTTCAACCCAACCAACATAAGCTCGCCAGTAACTGTACGTAATAAGTTTTCATCTCCGTTCGTCGAGTAGATAATATAATTTAGATATTTAAACTTTGCCAACCCTTTTCTACGAATAGTATCATTTTTATTCTTCTAATTTTTATACTTTTCTGTTATGTCAATGAGTACAGATATTATATTATATTCTAAATGTATAGAGTAAATTATACCAGTTCCTTAATAAAAAATAGCTCTAGTGTGTGCGTGCTGACTACATTATTATGATGGTAGGCCTCTTTTGCAGGGGTTCGACTGGGGAAGTACCACACCTTTGCCAGTTATTCATCCGCCAAGCAGTAATGTGCAAGCATTACTGTGTTCCGGTCTGTAGGGCAATGTTACCAGCAAAATTACTGGGCATGACGAGATTCTACAACTCATATCTCAGGGTAACAAGCGCAGTACAGTGCCGCCCAGAATTTGGAACTTTTAAACACTGGGTGGCACTGTGTCTGTATGGGCAATCATGATGTACATCATCAGGCACCTGATTTGATAGTTTTTTCACTCACTATAATAAAAAAAAAGAAATAAAAAACATGCATGCCAACCTGGTTTGACATTTAATTTCAAATGCAATTTTTCTCATTTCTGATTCTTAGGGTACCGTACCTCAAAAGGAAAAGAAGGAACCCTTATAGAATCACTTTCGTGTCCGTCGTTTCGTTCCCGTCTGTCAAGATCGGGAACGCGTGAAGATATCAATTGAAATTGATATCACTAACTCTGGTCTAAGGTGTAAAAAATTAAACCTCTAAGTCAACGGTTACTTAATCGCGAATTTCCATACATTGTGCAATGGACCGAAAACCTCCAGGGTACTTGCCATTGGCGTAGCATCACGAAATTTAGCAATTAGCAAGATTTTATATCACAAGAAAATGTTACAAGAAAAATATACCCCATAACTGTACAATTTTCCAAAAAAATTGTGATACATGTTTGCAGTAGTCAGTAGTTACAGGCGCAGTGCAGTGCCACGCAGAATTTTGAATTTTAAAACACTGGGTGGCACTGTGTCTGATATGGGCAATCATGATGCTTACCATCAGGCACTTGATTTGCTCGTCTTGTCACTATCATAAAAAAAAGAGTTTCCAACTAGATTTTTTTCATTTTTCATTTTCAGATGACGCTGTTTGTTCTTAGAACGCGGTAACGTTTCGTTCAGGTATCTCAGAAATTAAACATACTTACCAAGATATGACTTAACAATTTATTTTAATTGTAAATCGGAAACGATGTGTTAGTTACCGATGATAATGTAATATGTCACTCGAATTTTGTCAAAAATTTAACCAAAATATTATTATCTCGTATTTTTTGTCTGTCTCTTTAAGCATCTCTTTAAGATACCCTAAGTGACTCCACGTGTCAACCATAATAATTTAAAAGCCAATAGCTTTACACGTTCTCGCCAGCAAAATGTACCGCTCCCGCGGGTATGATAACGAATAATATATTTTGTTGGGTTTTAGCGAAACCACAAAATGTGTACGCAATGCGGTATTATGCAGGAGGATCGCGTGTTCTTTTTCAAATTTAATTTTTGCGAGTTGACATCCGTTTTTATTATAATCGATTTTATTTATGAACGCTTGAGCCGCGCCGGATAAGTGTTTGTAAATAATTTGATATTATAACCTTTTGCCAGCGTATTTGTGTGTATAAAAACAAAGATATTTATAAGTCTTTTATTTATCACTAATTCTGGCGTTACCCACGTACTTGTTTTAGTAGGAAAAATATTCGATGTCCTTATTTAGAGTTATTTAGAGTTCACGAGCTGTGATGGCGAAGGAGATTAATTTTTCAAATTATTTTAAGCTTGTTTTACGAATTTAGTGAGTATTTTTTTTTATAACGAAATCACTATATTTTTTTGACTTTAAAACAATTTCTCCAACGATACCCTATCATTTTGCTGTCTTACCTGAACTATTTATAGGTCAGCAAATCTAAGTGCCATTTGACAGTTCTTCTTTTGCCTTTGGAAGGATTTTAATTTATATTTAGTGATTAAGAAATGTACATCTTGTAAGTACGTATATATTATAAAATCCTAAATGACTCACTGACTGACCTGCAACGCAGAGCTCAAACCACTGATCCTTGAGACTTGAAACTTGGAATGTAGATTCTTTTCGTTGTCTGGACGTGTGCTAAGAAAGGATTTTTAATAAATCACATTCTTAGGGGTCCAAAAAGGGCTTTGACGCCCTTTTTGGACCATAATGTGTGACAAGACGAGCAAATCAGGTGCCTGATGATAAGCATCATGATTGCCCATATCAGACACAGTGCCACCCAGTGTTTTAAAATTGATAATTCTGCGCGGCACTGTACTGCGCCTGTCATCCTGAGATATTAGTTTTTGAAACTTGTCATTAAATCATATCACGCCCTAAACAAACATGTGTAATACTTAAAGTTAACTTTATAAAAATACCGGATTTTATCAATTTCTACCAGTTGAATGCTCCAAACTAAAGAGGTGAAAATTGAAAGAGGTCCGTTCATAACCGATACTGGCCGGATGAAAACCGCTCGGAGTTTCAATAAAAATAAACAAAAACGAGGATTTACGCGACTTTGTGGCGAGAAAGTTACTGATATTGATTGTTTTGTTTCTCTTTTAACTTTCTCTGCTCTTTGGCTTTCAAATTTTATTACTTTGTTTACTTGTATCTTTATGAAAATACTGCTAAAATTTTAACATAACATACGTTCACGCCTTTTTCCCGAAGGGGTAGGCAGAGATGTACCCAGGACTCAGTCCCATGTAGATACACCCACATTTCGCCAGTATGTTATTGGTCCCATGTAATAGGGGGCGAGCCTAAAATTTTAGATGATATAATAATTCAAATTCAAATTCAAAATTAATTTATTCAGACCATAGATCCATTGGATAGTACACAGTGAACTTATGACTATGTTAGTATTATAATATTCAATTCAAAGGTTTAGTAATAATAATTTGTTATCATCTGACCTATATAAACACAATGTTGGCCATTGGCCTATGGACCTCTGTCCAGTGTTTAATCAAATAGAAGTCTGATGACTCGGCAATGGTGTTTAGTATGCTGTTGTTACTGGACCGCATGCGGCATATCAGGAAAGCGCTTCATTTTCTTATAATTGAGTAGAAATCATCATAAAAAATGATAATAATTTGGTAAGAAATATGAGTACTATGGTTTTTCACGGTTGTTAACATTACATATTATTATAATTACGCCTTTTTCCCGAAGGGGTAGGCAGAGGCATGCCCACGCTCGGTCCTATAGTACGTACACCCGCTCTAGGCTATGTCGGTAACTTTCATTCGTCTACGGATCTCCTCATTTCTGATTTGATCTCGCAGAGAAATACCGAGCATAACTCTCTACAGCTCGTTGCACTATTTTGAACGTTCTGATAAGGCTCACAGTCAGAGACCGAGTTTCAGATCCGTAAGTTATCTCTGTATTATTTGTTCGTGCATAAAGTATTATTTTGACATGTAGGGCATTTATAAAAGACCAAAAAAGTGGCTATTTTAATAGGTAATCGTTAAAATACAAGGTTTTTTAAAGTTAATCTGTTTTTTCGTTTGTTTGCAGATTTGTCCAGGGATTCGAGTTTATACGGTAAGCGAAGTTTTAAGGTTAATTCATAGTAACCCAGTTAATTAGTCTGGAAAGTATGTTTTTTAAACAGGGTGGAGGTTAAATTTTTATGGAGCGCGAAAAACTTTTTTAATTGCTGGAAAAGATTTTTTTATGATAGTGACAAGACGAGGAAATCAGGTGCCTGATGGTAAGCATGATGATTGCCCATATCAGACACAGTGTTTCAAAATTCAAAATGCTGTGCGGCACTGCACTGCGCCTGTCACCCTGAGATATTTAAATTAGTTGTTGAAAGTGTGCCCAGTAATTTCGCTGGTATAACATTGCCGTTCAGACCGGAACGCAGTAATGTTTGCACATTACTGCTTGGCAAAGGTGTGGTACTTCCCCAGGCGGCCCCCTGTAAAAGAGGCCTACCACTACAATAATAGAACAGATAAGAGCTGATAATTTTTAAACATCTGAATTGATTTTCATAAAATACTTTCGATCACGTCGATATAATGTTCCTTATCTAACCCATTACCTGGTCAGTTTTGGTTACGTAGTACTACTTATAGTGATCTGTGGTTTTGGTGAGTTTGCCGCGCTTACTTAATCTCCAAAAGGGCTATACTGATTTTAATGGGACTTTCACTGGCACATGCTGATGTTGATGTTTTAAGCAAATGTTTTAAAGCATAATATAGATTACTTTACTTTATAGAAAAAGGGGTGTTCGGGTTCGTTTCGAGTGTTATGTAACAAAATAAA
Source organism: Hemistola chrysoprasaria (assembly GCA_947063395.1). NCBI lineage: Eukaryota > Metazoa > Arthropoda > Insecta > Lepidoptera > Geometridae > Hemistola > Hemistola chrysoprasaria. The sequence goes on along the minus strand of OX346731.1, from coordinate 7,631,017 downwards.
ATCTTTTCATTCGAGTTCATCTCCGAAGTGGTTAAACCAATTCAAACGAAACTTCCACTCGAAAATAGCTGATGTTTAAAGAAAAAAATTCAAGCTATTTTTTTAGAAACATCCGTGGACAGGTTGTTGGCAATAGCTAGTATATAATATAACTCTCCGCTTACACGATTAAAGTAACAAACAGAAACAGCAAAGGAACTGTCAGCTCTGCTGTCAAAAGCATTCTTTAATACAACACCGGTCAGCTTAACAAAGGTCTTTGTAAGTATTGTTTGCTTTTCTTTAACTCACAAACTATGACGAAGACGTAAACTATGGTATTACTAGCTTTTGTAAACACTTTCAAACGTGAAACGATTAATAATTCTTTTGAAGCTATTTAATTTTTTTCACTCCTCTTTCGCGAAAAGTCCGTCATCGTTGAGTACAAGAGTGGGGCTAAAATTAGTTTTCAACATCTAGTATTTTATTTTTTGGTGTCGCACGTGCAGGAAATTAATAGTTTTATTTTCTCATAATCGCAGTGGAAAGTAGAGTGTAACACACGGCGCTAAAATCCATTATAACTTCACGCGTTCTCAAGAAAAAAGTCTTGACAGACTGACAGATGGATAGACTGACAGATAGACAAACATATAAACAGACGGACCACAAAGTGATCCTATAAGGGATCCCTTTTTCCCTTTTAGTTACGGAATCCTAAAAACAAAATTTATTTTTAAAAGCACCGAATTGCCCGCTGGGAAAACGAACTGGGATTATGTGCCACTTTATTCCCCATAAAATGTGGCAACTGGCAACTCAAAACACGGTGTGTCTACTTAGAAAGAGAAATTTATATATTGTGCGGCCTCCGGTGCTCATTAGCTTTGTTATTTTACCCTTTTTGCATTTTAGAATAACGTTGTTCAACTGCCAGTGGCGTAATTTTTAATTTTATAACACTGGGTGGCACTGTGTCTGTTATGGGCAATCGTAATGCCTACCATCAGGCACCTGAATTCTTCGTCTCATCAATCGTAAAAAAAAAACTGGTGTTAGGGACGTACCCTTATAATATTAACTAGCTGTTCCCCACGGTTTCACCCGCGTCTAGGGTCTAAGCTATCTTTTTACCAAAATTCAACTTAATCAGTTCAGTAGTTTTAGTATCAAAACGTACACAAAATAAAAACCGCACTAGATTTAGTTTTAGTTTGTATTTATTAGTATTAATTTAGTAAATTTAAGAAGTCATATTTATTATTTTTGCCACAACACTGACCAAATATGTTTTACGGTACTCTTATATCCCCGCACGGTTGTCTGGAAGAAATCGCTCGTAGCGATAAGGCCGCCAATTGTTGCACAATTTAACATGCTGTTTTGTTTAATTTTTAAGATTTATTGTTTTGTGGTGTACCAATAAAGTTTTTATCTATCTATCTATCTAGATAGAACTGGGGTCAAATTAGAACACGCTAGCGAAACGGTACGCTAGTTTACCTGTTACAAACTTCAATTTGTTACATTGTTTATGTGAGATTTGAGATTTATAATATTAGTGGGATTCACCGGAAGCCGGAGCACTTAAAGTTCTGCGTCCTCGTTGACTCCAGCCATCTAAAGAAATTCTTCTTCCAGGACTCCTCGTCATTGTCAATTTTGTATTATAACTGAAAATCTGACTGAGCCAGACATCTACGCCTCATTATTTTGTAGTTTTGTAATTCTGAGATCACATTATACTATGTACACTCTTTCTCCCCGTGGTTGCCGTAAGAGCCGGCTAAGAGTTAACAGATCCAGAGGACGGGCAGCGGCATCCTCCGCAATAAAATCATCGAACTGCGCTCGACAACCCGCCTGTCAAGAGTGTCGAGTATTGGCAAAACCCCCCTTTATGGGAGAGGCCTATGTTCAGTAGTGGATTACCAACGGCTGAGATTATGATGATTGTACGATGTTATACAATGTATGTAAATATTATGTATTTCATGTAGATAATAGTTAAATTTACCTACTACATAGATACTAGATATGAGATAATATTATGTAATATAATAGTATTTGGACAGTTTCCAACTAGGATACGCCGGATAAAGATAAGATACGGTCATACTGTCTGCGATTAGGCGATAAGCTTAATAATTTAATTAGTGAAAATATTTTTTCATGAATTTTGAATTGGGAAAGACTAACGACGACATCTTTTTACTGTTTTGACATATGAAATGTGTATGTATGTATGTGTGGGATAATACACTTACCTACTTCTTTCTATTCATATGTTTCTCGAGCCTATGCCAAAAGTACCAACTCAATGGTTTTTTTATGCCATAGTTTTCTCCGAAAATAATTAAGCCAATCTATTTTATATCCTGATATTTTGAAGATGAAGATGAACTAAAACTCCCATTGATATAAATCTTTTTTATTACCTAAGTTGTGTAAATTAATTACATCTATATTGTACGTTATCTTTACATTTTAGCTACGCTTCCAGTAAGACCACGCCGCCCCGCCCTACGCTACGCTCTCTCCCGGCAGAAATATGATTTTATTACGCTATGTTCCAAACATTGTTTCGGGGTTTCGTAAATGAATGTAGAAAAAAGTATGTGCTTATTCCGGCCGTCCCTCGTTTGTTGCGAAAATTGGCAGAATAACTCCGTTTTGATTGGGCCGATGATAAAATGAACAATATTTTGTAATGAAATCTTTTCATGTACACACCTTCGTGTTTAGGGTAAACGGGATTTGGGATTTGGAATTATTGTTTTATTTTATCGTTTTATGTAAATTGCTGGAGTGGATTGACTTAGGAACCAAACTAGTATTTGGTCAAATTTTTCGGGAGGTACATACATACAGACACGCCTTGTTGCCTTGTTACTTCGTTCACTTTAGAGAGGTACTCATCATATACTCTGTCATTACATAATATAATTGGATACATAATGTATAATATTTTTGTTTACTGAATATTCCTCACAGCGCCTAGGACATTGGAGTAACGATGTACATAATATATATATATAGATATAGCGAAACTTAACCTATGAATCTCTTTCATATTACTGGAGTCAATGGCGTATTTTTGTAGCTTAGCGGAAATATGTCCGGCTTTAAATCCGGAGTGCCTGGATCGAATCTCGACATGTGGACTTTTCGCCTGGGCGCTACTGTGTTTCGGATGGCACGTTTATTTGTAGGCCTCTATAGTTTCCTATAAGATCCTATAAGATGTATAGGGGGCAGTTGTTAGGTCATGTCGCAGTCTTGGCGACCTGAAACTCTGACAATAACTCTGACAATCCACCTAACTCATTTGAATTGACTCGAACAATGTAATTGGGGTAACCCGTTCTGTCAGAGAATAAATTCAAATTGTTATTATTATTTTTGTGTTTGTTTTCTTATACTTAATTCTGTGAAAACTTAGAAGTAATTTATGTATCCAGAATATGGGTTAAGTATCTAAGTAAGTTGATCCGAGTTTACGTTTTGTAGGTAAGAAGTCTCACAAAACTGAACTACTGGATAAGTTTACCGTATCTTGCAGAGTTTGCTTAAATGAGATCATGATTGAATAGGAAAAGTAGAGCAGGACAATTCTCAAAGACTTACTGTAACCTTCTCAATCTTATTCAAACATTTTGTTACGCTACCGTAGGAAGACATGTTAAACTTTGGATTCATTTCGTCTTCTAGTAATAATATAACAATAATAATAATATGGACCAGATCATAACCGGATGACTGATACGAATATGTAGGTACATACTTATAACATCCAGACTCAGATCAAACATCATTCATCGTTCATGCACACAAATGTTTGACCTGGCCGGGGATCGAACCCGGGGCCTACGGCACAGAAAGCAGAGCTACTACCACCTGAGCCAACGAGGCTGTCGTAAGTAGATATCGTAATATAACATCAAAACTTTTTTTCGGAGGGGGTAGGCAGTCACATAGTACGTAGACTCGCACTTCTTCACTTGAGGACTCGAGTTCGATCCCCAGGTCAGGCAAAAAGTTTTATCGGATTTTCCAATGGGAGTTTATGCGCGGTAGATGGCTAGACCCGTCCCTATTACATGGACCTTAAAAAACCTAAAAACATAAACTCAAACTCAAAAATATTTATTCAAATATTATTCAAATAGTGGTCACAATCAGACATTTTGGCACTTCAATAAAGATAAACAGTAATTAGTCTATCGTGCGTTCGGAAAAGGTTTCTTTACAAGAAGAACGCACAAGAAACTTGTAGGGCGTAATTTTTTCAACTGATAGTTTTACAATATTTGGTTTGATTACATTCGTTTATTTGGAAGGTGCCGCGTAGTGGCTATGCAGAATTTTTCACTTACTAGTGTACCTACATTGGGAGCTGCAACTGTACTGCAACAAATTTCCAAACATATTCGAAGTTAAGTTCGTTATTCGGTCCATCGAACCAAAAGAAGAATGGAACAGCTGGAGCGTGAAGTAACCAAACGGCTGTCGGAAAGGATTGATGTATCTCTACAGGAACTTGTTAAGAGGACGCTTGAATAGCGATATTTCCATACAAACGTATTTCACTATTTCCTTCTGAAATGATGGCAGCAGTAAAGCAATATTTTATTCCCTTGAAATATTAAAATGTAGGCCTGCATAGCATGTCCATGTGATTTACTTTTTACTACAAGATAAATTGTTAAATTAAATATGTTTAACTAGCTGTAGCCCCGCGGTCTCACTCACTCGGTCGAAATAACTAACTACACACATACATACATAAAAAAACATTTTTATATACATATACTACTACTATAATTTTCAAAAATCTATCAGAGCGCTTGGTCGAGGCGACGCGTGATCAAAAATGCTATCGTTTTTTTGGCCCAACGTATAAGCATTGCTATTCAACGTGGCAATGCCGTGTACGTGGCAGTATCTTGGGTACGCTGCCATCTGACAGTGGTTTAGAGAACTTGGATTTTCTATAGGCTGACATGTTGGCCTGTGGATTTTCGAAGTGTTTGTGGGCTCCTATCCCACGTTTATTTATTTATTTATTTTATCTTATGTATATATAATATTTATTTATACATACACTCATACATGACATAATATTTACATTATTAATTTACAACTTATAATCTAAATTATTATTTATAATTTTATTCTCAATATTAGTTTTATATATTTTACACATCTCATTAAAATGCCGTGACCGTGTTTTCTTTCTCGTACAATGTTTATTTTCATTAACGTGCAAAAGTGTCCGATTGTTATCCAATTCAATAAATCTTTTTGAGTTTGATTAGGTACCTTGTGAGATATAATATTATCAGTTTTTTACCTTCCAATAAAGTCTGAGATGTAAGTGACAGGAGCTAGGTATATTTCTAGTTGGAACCCCAATTATTTTTGGGTCCCAACATGACTTGACGTCAAATTATTGAGAAATTCTGATGATATTGGGGTACGCGAGGGCGGACTGCTCGTCTTCGTTGTACAAATTATTACATAAAGGAGTATAGTGATACATATATCTTATTACTATACCATTTTGTAACCTTGTCTTATAATTAAATAATTGTATAAAATTGTTTAAAACCTGAATTTGATAATCGCTCCGGAGGCTCAAGATTCAAGCCTAGAGCTTAGTTTGTATCTCACTGCAAATTTATATAAAACTTTTATCTATAATTCTGTGTGTTTAGAAATTATATTTATTACATAATCATTTCGGCAATAAATAATTCTTATTTTTTTGTTATGATAGTGAGTGACAAGACGAGCAAATCAGATGCCTGATGGTAAGCATCATGATTGCCCATATCAGACACAATGCCACCCAGTGTTATAAAATTCAAAATTCTGCGCGGCACTGCACTGTACCTGTCACCCTGATATATTAGTTGTTGAAACTCGTCATGCCCAGTAATTTCGCTGGTAACATTGCTCTTCAGACCGGAACACAGTAATGTCTTGTGTCTGTATTATGTCTAATTGTCATAGACCTAAAGGTGGTGTTAGACTTGAATATTTCCTGGTAGAGTGCTATTCGTGCGAATGATACAATACAGAGAAAAGCTCAGTGTCGAAGAGCATTTACTTGTAATGTTTCGTTCTTGTGAATACTCAATTTTCAGCTCGAAGTTTTCACGGTTAGTGATCAAAACAGTGAGTGTTGTGCTCGATGTTCAGTGCAATAAAATTGAAAAACGCCGAATGCTCAATGTTCTGTCTATCACCAATGCTCAACTCTATCACCACCTTGAAGGGTAATTTTACACATCATTTGAAAAAAATTTTACAGCAGCGCTTCCATACAAAATATACTTGCTCTAAAACTAAATGTATGGAGCTGAGTTTTTTCATGATTTCAGATTCGTCTACGTAAATGTTGTTCTTATTGATGAGTTAAATGTCATCTTTATGTATCCAAATAGATTATGGGACACCACTAATATATAAGCTACTAGCGGCCCGCCCCGGCTTCGCACGGGTAGCAGAAGTAGGTATAGTGAACGTTTAACAGGAGTAAATTCGTGATACATTGTATTTTAATAGATATAACACTAATGGTTTACGCAGCCTCGGTGCCTCGGTGCCTCGGTGGCGTAGAGGGCGCATGCTCGACTGCCAATCAAGAGGTCCCGGGTTCGATCCCCAGGTCAGGCAAAGAGTTAAATATTGGATTTTTCCATTTAGGAATTATCTCAATAACTGCCTGGAGTCTGGAACTGTGCCCGGTAGATGGCAATAGGCTCGCCCCCTATTACATGGGACCAATAACATACTGGCGAAATGTGGGTGTATCTACTATGGGACTGAGTCCTGGGTACACCTCTGCCTACCCCTTCGGGAAAAAGGCGTGAATGTATGTTATGTTATGTTATAAAACAGCCACTAGTCTTAGATTAGTTACTGTTGTACTATCTTCTTGTTATGTCCTGTTATGTCTGTTAGGTGTGCAATAAAGTGTTTTTTCTGTCTATCTATTTAAGAAATAAAATATTATTTCAACTGAATAGTATATTTAAAGTATGATAAAATATTCTCTCCAATAATTTTACTTGATATGTCGAACAATTTATTAAAACATCATTCAATTCTATCAAGAGGATAACTATAATATCTATTATTAGACGAATAATATTTGCCTTTCAAAATGGTAAATCTAGGTCTCGAACTCTCTCTCTAAAATAAGTCTGTTAGTTTGTCTAAGACGTTAATTATACATAGAAAGTTAGATAAGACTCAACTTTTAAACCTCAATCTTCAAAGACATGAACTTTGGCATTAATATTATTAATTTAGGATAATACAGAGGATTAGCAAGTTGAAGTGGCAATGGGAAGGGCACATAGCACGTAGAACCCCACCAGCCATCAGTGGTGGGGTTGTAAAGTTCTCGAATGGAGATTACGGATCGGCAAGTGCAGCGGAGGACGTCCTCCCACAAGGTGGACGGGCGATCTAATATAGGTTGCAGGAACACGAGGCCGCTTTCAACCGGACTAGATCACGCTAGATTACGCGATGGCTACTTGTAGCTTCATATAGGTCGACCATTAATTGTGTAAAAAGTTGAGTTTCGATCATTACTTTTTCATTTGGGTAGTATAATAGGGTAGTAGTATAATAGGGTAGTAGTATAATAGGATAGTAGTATAATAGGGCGTAGTTCAGATACTTTGTATTATATTAAAACTAGCTACCTGACTGCGTCGGTGGCGTAGAGGGCGCATGCTCGACTGCCAATCAAGAGGTCCCGGGTTCGATCCCCAGGTCAGGCAGTGTTAAATATTGGATTTTTCCATTAGGAATTATCTCAATAACTGCCTGGAGTCTGGAACTGTGTCCGTTAGATGGCAATAGGCTCGCCGCCTATTACATGGGACTAATAACATACTGGCGAAATGTGGATGTATCTACTATGGGACTGAGACGGAGTACACCTCTGCCTACCCCTTCGGGAAAAAGGCGTGAATATGTTATGTTTATGTTTTATACATATTCGTATAATGCGGAGTGTCCTAGGGTTGGTAGAACGAGTATCACGTACCCTTGTATTATTCATTGAACTACTCAGAGCTTACTAGCTGTATTCAAAATATCGCCTTCGGGAATATCTCGTTGACGTAACGTAATGGCTTAAAATGTATAAATGTTAATGTAGAATGGAAATTGTAAACGTAAATGATTAATATATGTCGATTTGTTGATGTAATACAATTGTCACACTGAAAGTTATTAGAATAGGCCAGTAATAAAAGCAGCCGATGAAAAATGAATTTAAATTTCAAATTAGGAACTCTTTGAAAATTTTGGGAATCTGTAAAGGTACTGTCAGACATGCTTATGCATAAGTATGCTTTTAAGCATGCTTAAAACTAGCATAAACTAGCGTAATGTCATTGCCATTTAAGTGCCTACTTTTTTTCACTGTGATCGTGTGGTGAATTCACCTAGGTGAATAAAGTTGAATAAAACTTAATTTTAGCTTCAATTCTATTGCATTCAACATCTTTGAAGCCCCCTTGCAAGTTCGTTGCTAGCCTAGTTTGGGACCAGATGACCGTGTGTGGAAGTTGTCCCATATTTATTTATTAATTAATCCGCTTTCCGTATATTATTGTGAAATAATTAAGAGTAACCCAGATCGTTTAATTCCAGATGCGAATAAACCAGTCCAGATGAGGTCTTCCCGCTGGAGCTGGAGGTGAGAACATGTCGCCGGCAGGACTCATGGTGTTCTGCTCGTTGCTCACGAGAACGCTATGTGTCATCGCACCGCAGATACCAGGTACAATCTATTCCAAATTGAGAAAAACTGCCATTGACACTAGAATTCATCAAAATTTATCATTCTGAAAGGGAGTGGTCAACCGTAAACCCTTTTCTCTAAGGTAGTATATGAACAATTTGGTCGTGTATCTTTATATGTGTGATTATCTTTACATAGTCTTGAAAGCAAAGTCACTTCTTGATGTCTTATGTTTTGATTATTTAAAGTGCGCATTGGATTTAAATGCGACTTTCATCAATAGATAGCGTGATATTAAGGTAATGAAATGCACCAGATGAACCCCGCGGATGTGAATTTGCATTGAAAACCAGCGCTAGATGGAACATCTATGCCCATCTAGCATATGCTGAATGCCTTCATATTATATCGTGTTATTAATAAGTTTAATTTTATTTATTTATAATTGTCATACTGTCTACGGTGCATCGCGTACACGCGATTATCTAGTAGGTTATTTAAATTGAGAGAGCAATTATTATTACTATTATTTAATTACATTTTGCTTGTTTTTGTAGTATTAGATATATTGATTTGACGTTGTAATTTTTGGGGGCAATAAATATATTTTTTATTTTATTTTATGTGCCTGTGCAGTCCTCGTTCCCGTGGAAATATCGGGATAAGAAGTACTCTATGTCTTATTCCAGGATCTAACTATCTACAAACTGAATTTCAGCTCAATAGGTTCAGTAGTTTTGGCGTGAAAGAGTAACAAACATCCACCGTGCATGTTGTTTTTGACACTAAAAATCGGAACCAAAAACTAGAAATTCTTGTTTCAGAAGTCTAGAAAACTAACTTCCATCCATCTATCCTTAAAAACTTTCGCATTTTTAATATTAATAGGATAGCAGGATAATGGTAGCAAAAGCGAAGTGAGGGCGAGTCGCTAGTATTATAGTCATGCATGTTGCCAAGACTATCAAACTTAATACGAGTAATTTCCTTTATCATTGCTAAGAACATTTTCTAGACTGGCACATATTTTCATAATAATTTTGTAAGATTATATAAATTGATTTTAACGATTTTTGCAAACGAAATACCAATTCATTCCTAAAACGCGATATAAATTAGGTACTACCAATCAATTTGCCGTTAAAAGCCCTCGACAAAACTTAAAATCGATTCTCCCAAACCATAATTGTGTAATCCGTTATTCATGAGTGAAGGTACTCAGATTTTTTTTTGTATGTGGGGCAAAAGTAAGACATCTTGGTAGTCTAAATACAGTATCATTGGCCTCGTTAAAAACTGGTAATTACTTCACAAATATAATTCTTATAAAGTTCAATATGAATATAGAAAGAAAAATTTCACCCAAAAGCAGGATATGAACCCACACCTTCCGCCCCAATCGACGTTGTAGGCACTCTGTCGATTGAGCTACCGTGGAGGTAGTCGACTGCGAAATTTTTCTATCCCACCTACCAAACGCCTATAGGGGCGTATGTGTTTATCTACGAGTATATGTGATGCTTTTCGCATTCTACAACAAAAATGTTACAATTAGGATTCATATCGAAATTGATGAACACCTTTTTTCCTAATAATTTATATATTTATTGTTAGTACATTTATTTTTTATTCAGGTAAAGAAAAAAGTCCTTCCATAATATACATATTATATTTCAAGAGAATAGTGCTTATTATTCTACGCCTGTGCTGGCGATCGTCCCGCGTCGGAACAATAAAAATTTCCCACTATCTGGCGGACGCCGGATTTTGGCGCTTTTAATTTAATCTGTTACTCTTACGTGCTTAGACACTATTTCGGTCTAGATACATTTATAAACTGTTACATGCAGCATTCTATGGAAAATACAATAAACAATTTTTGAACTGGCAATGTGCAGGGCTCATAGCACGTTGAAATGATGGCCGATGGGCTGTAAGGTTCTTGAATCGAGACCACGGACTGGCAAGCGCAGCGTAGGACATCCAGCCACAAGGTGGACAGACGATCTAATAAAGACCGCAGGAACATGCTGAATGCAAGCCGCTTACAACCGGACTAGATGGAAATCTATGGAGGAGAATAGTCCAGCAGTGGATATTCCACGGCTGAGTTAATGATGGAAAAATCTTCAAAAAATCTTCTCTGATTGCCATTTACCCTAATTATCAAAATTGCTGGTTTATTCAAACAGAACGATTTCCCTAATTACATTGCTTGAGTCTTTCTATTAGTGGTTTGTGTTGAGGCCAACCTATATTATAGTCTTGTCTTCCAACGTGATCTTACTATATATCCTATAAGAGACAACCTGTAGTATAACGTGCTTTCCTAAATACTGCAGCGCCCAGATGTAGGTAAAAGCCACGTGTATTTCTTTGATTAGCAAAATTAGGTGAAGGGGCGGGCAACCCACCTTATCCACCTTAGTACGCCCATACCGATAATCCTTTTAACATATCTCTTGGCACAGCTTATTCGATAATTAACCTAATTATCAATTAGGGAGATTTGTGCTGAAATACTTCAGGGGACGTTCGTTAGTTGCGCGCCAAACTGAGCTAAACTTTTGATTCTTAACACGTACCTACAGATCTGTAGGGGATTGACCTTATTTCTTGAAGATTTATTTAGGTAATCCTTGCGATACACTCACTTTCTCTTTTCTTCAACGTAAGGCGATATTTTATCGAAAGATTTCCGGCTCATTAGTTCCGTTTTTGTGTGATGTAAGTTCGGAGGAAATTGTATCCACTTTAGTAGCAAATAAGAAAAGAAAGAATGATTAAGGTTATTAATTTTGAACAAAGTCAAAATAAATAAGTATCCTCACATAAGTTTCTGAAAATATTAATTAAATTATTGAAAGTCGCAATAATAAGCCGTTCTACATAATGTCTTATTTACAGTTTTGGGTGTACAACAATTAATTTCGTAATAATTATACTTTTTGGCATTTATGTCAAGTCAAGGGTCAACTTAAGGGTCCTTGTTTTCAAAGATCAATCTCCTAGCATCGCACGATTGACTTCCTAGAATGGCACAATTGACTCCATTGTCAGTAGATCAATTTATGGTTTTACATTCCACCATTCCATGCTAGAGCATGGAATGGTGGAATGTTTATCCATGATGGGGAGATCTCAAAACCATAGTACCATAATCATAGCTGTTCAGGTGGGAAAAATTAGAACTACGGCCTTTTTACCCGCTATTTTGAGAACCTATTTCTTAATGATCTCTAGTAGCGACGCTGATATTGAAAAGATCGAACGACGATCGGAGCCAAGAACATTTTCGATGACGTCAGCTTCCCAAAAAAAACACATCGAAATCGGTCAATTCCTTTAGGAGCTACGATGCCACATACAAACACACAAATACACATTATGTGACACTGTGTATTTGTGTGCTACGTCAAACTTATAACACCCCGGTTCAATATGACTGTGACTTTATCAATAATTGTATTTCTTGCATTAGGAAATAATTTACAAAACATTTGCAACACCTCGTTTATTTTGACCTCTTGTGAACAGATTTCAAAACCGGTGACAGAAAGGTGATAAGCGGCCCGTTCTGGCACGAGGTGTTCACGGAGACCTTCGAGGAGGAAGATGATGTATCCACGACCACTACGGAACCACTGCCATTCTTCGAAGACGACGCTTCTACTAACAACGTGACCGCGCAGTTGGGCAGCCGGGTGCATTTGCATTGTAGAGTGCATGATTTGGGAGAGAAGACGGTAAGTTTATCATAGTCTTACTCAGCTATCAATCAATCAATCATCATCATAATCTCAGCCATAGAACGTCCACTGCTGAACATAGGCCTCCCCTATAGATTTCCAGCGTGATCCTGCTGTCTTTATGTCTGTCTTTACCACCTGGCTGTGGGATTAATAAATCAATCAATATCTTTGTTGGTTTAATCAATATGGTACAAGTTTATTTTAAATCCATAGGCTCTGGAACTAGTAAAAACTGTTTAAGGAGCCAGTGGCCTCTCCCAATTTTCGAGCTTGTAAACTATTATGTCACTAATAAATTAGATTATATAATATTAATATGGTCATCACCATCGGCCAGACCAGTTAACCCACTAGGTGGGGTCGGTATAGCACTTCTTCTGTCACCATTTTAATCTATCATCTGCACTCACTCCATTTTCACGCCTCCACGTTCACATAGTTCATCCACGCCCTCTCCGGGTGCTACAGTTGCGCGTCGCCGGGGAGAACGTCGAATCCCAATCAACATTCATACATTACTCCATTCATAAACTGCTTAAACGGTTTTGTTTTACGAGTAGCCACCTCCCTGACCTCAACCCTCCTTGGTAATGCTGTTGTTGTTGGCCAGGTGGTAGCCACAAGTCCCTTAGTCATTTTTAGGTTCCGTACCTCAAAAGGAAGAAAGGAACCCTTACAGGATCACTTAGTTGTCCGTCTGTCTGCCTGTCCGTCTGTCAAGACACTTTATAATGGGAACGCGAGGAGGCATCAAGTTGAGATTTATATCAACTCAGATCTGCGGTCCCCTGTGGCTGTCAAAAAATCATACTTCTAAGTTAACGCGATCAAAAGTTATGGCCATTTTACTGAATATTTCCATACTCTGCGCAAGGAATTAATAGATGTCGTTGCATGTTCTTGGTATCTAGGTATGGAACCCTACACTATGCATACATACGTATGCCTTAACAATTTATTTATTATACTTTATCGTTTCCTTATCGTATTGTTGTGATCTAGCCCATTAACATTGCCTCGGCGATTAAAATCCACTCCTTTTAAAAACATTTTATTTTATCAAACTGGGTCACGGTTAAAATAGTACTTAACATAAGCACATGCATAAAGAATTCCAACATTCCCTTAAGAGCTATCTTAAGCCTTAAAACGAACTAAATCAACTCCTTATCTTAAAAGTATATTACCGTTAAGTAACATTAACTGGATCTGCCATTCGGTTCGTATCAAGTGTTTCCTCTATGGGCCCATCGCTTTAAATGGTTTCTGAAAAATATTTCACTAGTAAAATCTTGGATCTTTGAGCACTGGATGTGGCATCTCAGTTCATTGGTTAAGCGCGCGTGGGCTTTCGGCTTGCGAACATGAAATACACGTGAGCAGCTCGTAGCATTTGCCAGATCTGGACGCGCTCTGACATTACGCAAACTAACGCAGAAATAAAGGGTCATTAGGCATAAAAGCTGCATGCTGTATGTTTATGGCATACAAACGAAGCTTGTAGCAGTAATTATTAAAAAAAACAAGATTCACGATTTGATAAAAATCTAGATAACAATATTGATTAAAATTAGAGTATTTTTAGATTGCTTATTTATAAATCATTCCATACTAACAAATTTCTGAAAATATATAAAAATTCTAATTGTATTAAATTAAATTTTCAACATATAAATATATTGTATATTTACATCATTTATGTTATTTGTAATTTAAGAAGAAAAGAATGAAAGGAAAAAGAAGGTAACCATCGGCAATTTGTGTTGAAACCATCGACCTTTGAACTTAGCGTGGGTGTAGAATAGAGCGAACATTGGCGCCCACGTCTCTTATGACGTTTAGATTTGTCTAGAATACAAATATGCTCTTTTGAGAGCCATATACAAGGAATTACAAAATGTTGTACTTATACGACTTAAGAGCGTAAATGGCCTTCTAGTAATTTAACACAGTCCTATGAAAAATTACCAAATCGATGTTTTGTATTCCCGTGTTTCCTCCGAACATAATTAACCTATTCTTTAAATTTATATTGAAATTTTTTTATAGTGAAGTAAACTATGTCCCTGTCATTTTAAATAAAATATTTATCTAAACCCTTGGTTTTTTCATAGTGAACTTCTAAAAATCCCAGTTATACTCGCGTGATTGGACGTTCACTACAAAAAAAAAATTGAGTTTATAATCAAAAATAAAATGATAGGGACATACTTAACTTCAACTTTGAAATATCAGGATATAAATATATCAAATAGGTTTGCTGTATTCGGAGGAAACAGGGGAACAGAAAACATTGATTTAGTAAATTTTTCCATAGGATTGTGTCAAACTGCTAAGAGGTCCTGTATCCTGTTAAGCACCTACACCTATAGATACTCATCTATACATTCAAAAGAAAGAATTGCGAAATTAGCAAAAAAGACGATGGTTAAGTACATACACCCTCTTAAGTATTACTACATATTTTTTTAATAAATACATTTTTTTATGATAGTGAGTGACAAGACGAGCAAATCAGGTGCCTGATGGTAAGCATCATGATTGCCCATATCAGACACAGTGCCACCCAGTGTTTTAAAATTCAAAATTCTGCGCGGCACTGCACTTTCGCGGGAACATTGCCCTGCAGACGGGAACACAGTAATGTTTGCACATTACTGCTTGGCGGATGAATAACCGGCAAAGTTGTGGTACTTCCCCAGGCGGCCCCCTGTAAAAGAGGCCTGTTGTACTTGTACTCATTCTCCAGTTTAGGCCAAGTCAATCGGCCTCGTGTTAGAATGGCTTAGTACTGTAAATTAGTTGTTAGTTTATTATAATTAATCTTAGTTTTTATAAAATTGCTTTTACATAATATTTGCATAATTTTGTTAGTATATTTTGGTCACGTTTACCGCGACAGCACGATAGTTTCATTAATTATATTTTAAATTAGCTGTTTGCACATGTTTACGTTACAAACAAGAGTTAAATTTCTAATTTTTAATAACTATTAAGTTTGTGTTTGCAATGTGTGTTGTGCATTAAATAAATTAAAAACATGCCTGCGTTACCACAGAACAGATAATAATACTACGTATAGAATGGACCCTGTCATCCGCCCACCAATGGAGCCTTCCTCACCCCGCATCTATGGAAAATCACCTCACGCACACTTTTGCACGCGTACAAAACTCCATGTGTGCAGTGTCTGTGTTGTAGGTAGTTATAGCGCGGCTTTTGTATGGGATTGAGTCGAATGTCCGGGGTGTGACGTTACCTCGGTTACGTTAATATTTTGTAAATACTATACGTTTTATCTCCTTTAGATATCTTGGGTTCGCCGTCGCGGTGAAGAGCTACATCTCCTCTCCTTCGGCCGGCACACGTACTCAGCCGACTCCCGTTATTCCCTCGCCTTCGAACACCCGAACGATTGGAGACTACTTATTCAGTACGTCAGTGAAAGAGATGAAGGTTTCTACGAGTGTCAGATATCTACGCATCCGCCTTTGGTTCGGAGGGTGTATTTGGCTGTTGTTGGTAAGTTGTTTTCTTTTTACATATAACATACATAACATACATTCACGCCTTTTTCCCGAAGGGGTAGGCAGAGGTGTACCCAGGACTCAGTCCCATAGTAGATACACCCACATTTCGCCAGTACGTTATTGGTCCCATGTAATAGGGGGCGAGCCTATTGCCATATACCGGGCACAGTTCCAGACTCCAGGCAGCTATTGAGATAATTCCTAATGGAAAAATCCAATATTTAGCACTATGCCTGACCTGGGGATCGAACCCGGGACCTCTTGATTGGCAGTCGAGCATCCGCCCACTACGCCACCGAGGCAGTCAGTCAGTTTTCTTTTTATATTTGACAAATTACCACTTGACATGTAACCAATTTAACGCTTGACTAACACCCAACGATTTGACACATACTTAATTAAATACTTGACACACACTTAAACCAATTGACTTGTAAATGACTTGGCTAACAACCGACGACTTGGCACATTATCAACTACTTGACATACACTCAACCACTATAGTTACAACCAACTTGATACGTTACATACCACCTAAGACAAAATTTACCAATTGATTCAAAACTAACAATTTGACAAATGGTGCACTTGACACACAATCAACCACTTGACTTACAATAACTAACCTCTTGACACATAACCAACTACTTGGCTTGCAACCAACCACTTTATCTCAGCCGTAGGAATTTCACTATTAGACATTGGCCTCCTTCATAACCTCCTTTACTTATGCCATACTTGCCACGCTTGGCACCTGCCATACGTGGCAAGTATTGGACACTCAACCCGCCTGGGTTATCGAGGGCAGTTGATAGTTTTTTACGCAAAGACGCTGCTACCCGTCCTCTGTATCTGATAACTCTTAGACTCTTACGGAAACCACGGGTTGAGGGTGTGGTACTATTCTATAACCGGTAACTCCACGGCAAACCAACCCACTTGTCTTACAGAAAAGCGCTTGACTTTCGTCAAAGCTTTCGATCATATGCACTGCCAAAGTCTTCTGCGATTGGCTTATCGAAATAAACTGACTCTATTTTCTAACCCATAGTAAACCCATAGTATACAAATGTTGAAGTTGCAGGTTGCCAAGATTTCTAAAATGCCTCCGACATGACCTAACCAACTGGCCTACATATTTTAAAAGACAACCGGGAGCTACAATATATCGTTCCATCTAAAACGTTATACCTCTAATATAAATATTTACATAAATCATATAAAATTATTTACCTACATTACCGCAAAGTTGTATTATTTACGAGTCTTCCATAATATTATTCTACCATGTATTTATTTTGTACGTACCTTTATTATAGAACCGCGCCGTAGTTGTATCTCGGTATTTTCATGCATAACATTATTATAATATGTGTGTTTTATATTGTTGTATATAAAATGGGGTTTAGGCTGCCTTTACACTGACTAGTGCTGTTTGTTACACGCTTTTTAAATACCTACTTAAATCTATTAATTGATGTTTTATTGTGTTAGTTTTATAAAATGCAATTTGCTTATGAAACAAACTAAAAGCCATAGTAACTTTGAAATGTCATCTGAATGAATATCTTTTAAAACAAACAAAAACTAGAGCTGTTATATGCTTTGTAGCTGATGTATTTCTATGATATCCACCCATAGCAATCTCTTATACTCATAGTTGTAGGGTCCGTGGTCCAGCGGGAATATGCTCAGCTTTAAATCCGGAGCTCCTGCATTGAATTCCACTATGTGGACTTTTCGCCTGGGCGCTACCGTGTTTCGGATGTCACGTTAAAGTGTAGGTCCCGGCTGTTTCCTATAAGATATGTAGGAGTGAGCAGTCGTTAGGTCATGTCGGAGGCTGCGTAGGAATATTGGCGATCTGTCAATATGGGTTTTCCACACACATATGAATTGACTCGAGCAGTGTAATTGGCGTAACCCTTTCTGTTAGAGTATAAATTCAAATTATTCGTATCCATAAGAATCGTTCCATACGAATCGTTTGTACTATGATCCATACCAAGAATGCATATCGAGCTGAACTCAGCTTGACAACCAATCGACGGTTGCAGTTCAAACAAAGTAACTGACAAACTCGTTTTACAGGAGGGTGTTTAGAGTATTTATTCGTGATTAATGTACGATAGTACTTACTTTTCATGTAGGCCTATTTTGTATCTGTTAGGAGTGAATGAGTGCCTGAACGATCTTATAAAATCTAGACCGCACCCCGCAATGAATAGGCGGTAGACATTCAATTCATTTTAATTCTTATTTTGTGGCTTGTGAAAGTGCTTATAACACCACAAATTTGCCAATAACACGTAGGGAGATTGGACATCAAACGAAGGAAATTAACCAACAAGTGCTTTTGAATTTTGAACACAATCAGCAATCATATTCTACAGCTTGATACTAAACTATAATAATAAGCAACACTATACAATAAATTATATTAAAATAAAACTCATATCTCCTCTGATAAACTATTTACTAAGTATATACAACTAGTTTCTATACTAAAATTCATGAGATTGAACTCTTTGAAGTTGAGTAATTGTCTGTACCTAAGATACACAGCTTATGAAAGCTTTGATGGATAGAGATCTTTGCAATTTCAAACAAATTACTACTTACGTGAAGGGAGTTTTATTATATACAGTAAATTGAGTGTTATATAAATTATTAATATTATGCCAAGCTGTGCCCTGCGGTTTTACTCGCGTATGCTTCATTCCCGAGAAAATATCGGTATAATAAGTACTTTATGTATTATTCCAGGGTCTAAACTATCTATAGAGAGAATTTCAGTCCAATCGGTTCAGTAGTTTTGGCGTGAAAGAGTAACAAACATCCATCCACCCTTACAAACTTTTGTATTTATAATATTATTTGTATGAATAATAGGATTGTCTATGACCATATATTATAATAAGTTGTGTGCTATATAAAATTCAACACAATAATTAATTAGTAGATTTCCTAATAATCAGCAATAAAATGATTTACTGAAATTCTAAACTCAAACTCATTCAATTCATAGATCTTAAGAAGCTCTTTTGTAGGTAATGAAGCTAATGATTTCAATAGGAATGATATCTCTTTCAAGAAGAACGCCCAAGAAACTTGCAGAGCTTTAATTTTTCTGCGTAACAATATTTGATGTTTACATAATTTGTTTGTCGAAGTGGCTTTGAGGAAGGTTTTTTATCCATGCGTAAGCTAACATTATAATAAAGCTTTTTTAATTCAGAATGATTTGTTACTAGAATATAGATAGGTTGACCACCAATTGTGTAAAAAATACGAGTTTAGGAACTCACTATTTTTAGATTCGGAAAGATAGTATAATTTTTTTTTTATGATAGTGAGTACAAGACGAGCAAATCAGTTGCCTGATGGTAAGCATCATGATTGCTCATTTCAGACACAGTGCCACCCAGTGTTTTAAAATTCAATATTCTGCGCGGCATTGTACTGCGCCTGTCACCCTCAGCTATTAGTTGTTGAAAGTCATCATGCCCAGTAATTTCGCTGGTAGCATTGCCCTTCAGACGGGAACACTACTGTGTTCCGGTCCGCCAAGCAGTAATGTGCAAACATAGTAATGTTTGCACTGGCATGAATAACTGGCCTGATGTACATTTTTAACCCTCTACCTTGCAAACCAAACAGAGCTGTTTTTATAAAATAACAACGTTATTAACGTATGAAAAAGTGATGATATATGAAAAAAGTGGTTACTTAATTATTGTTATACCTTTATATATATAAGTAACACTACAAGTGCCAAGTATATTCTACTCCTTTCCGAAGTGAGCTATAGATATTTTAATTATTTGATTGTCATGCATTTATTCGTATTGAATGTAATAAAAATTATCTATATCATAAGTTTGCAGTACAAATTATGTCAGTTATTTTCCTTTTTATAAAATTATGTTATAAGAAAGATTGAGAGTGGAGAGCCGCCGCCACCTTTGTACGGAGTGGCGTCGTGGGACTCACCGCTAAGCCGCTCACTGACAAAAGACTCGGTGCTCGCGGAGTCATCGACCAGGGCACATATCGTCTTTTGGGAGTTTACTAACCCTTTCCCTTCCTAGTAATTCGAGAGGGTCATTCTAAAATATATGTTGTAATAAATTTTACTAAACTCTAATGTATTTAAACAACCTATTTAATGTTATGATCTACATAAAGTCCCAAATCTGTCGTAAAAGTGTCCAGCGAGAAATCCCCTGCGTACTGAACCACTGACCTGCGGTTTGATCCGTTTAGACCATAGACAATTTAACCTAAAGATCGCATTTTCATGAATTTTCCTACTATAATAGATACATTGTGTACCCAGAACCCAGTCCCATTACTATGGGACTACTATAATTAATTTATTGATAACTGTCCAAATTGCCTCTGTGGCGTAGTGCAAACGAGGTGAGGTCCCGCGTTCCTCAGGTCAGGAAAAGTGTTATTTGATTTTCATATTAGGAATTATCTTAAGTTATCAATAAATTAATTATAGTAAAGTTGTGCAGCCTCGCGCCGACGCTGCATCCTTGGGCTTGCCGTGAGCTGAGACAAACTTATTGGACTCCACTTGAACTAATAAATAGAAAGTAAATATTAAACACTTAATATACCAAGGCAACTCGCATCCCGATTCATTAGTTTCTAGTGTCTTATCCGGATTAATCTTATCCAATGAGAATGATGTGATGTGAATGATGAGTCTTATCCAATGAAGATCTGAGGCGCCATTGAACATGCCAGTCAGCCAACACCAAATGCTCGTTTGGCTCTTATTGCAGAGCCTCGGCGCGAGCGTTAAAGACACGCTATTGACATAGCACATAGACAGTCACACTATCAATTTTTTAACATTATCTGTGGAACGTATATATCGACCTTCCAACCCTTCCAACGACTCTGAATATAATGTAACTATGGCGCCTTATTTGTCCTAGAGTGCCCTTGAAACCATAAAAGGTACATTTTCCAAGAATAAGTCTTTTGTCTTGTACCAGACGAGAGAGCCAGTTAAATCCTTCGCTCGAGTTCAATTAGGTTTACGTCATCTTTGTTTGAGATTTGTTATTAGGGATGTGCTGTATGACTTGAGTCTTGGCGCAGTCCATTTTTGTAGTGAATTCTTGGCGTTATTCGCCAATTTGAATTGAGCGCAAGGTTAAAGTATTCGTTTTAACTCAGCATTATGAAATCATGAACCCATTAAGGCTTCTTTGCTAGCAGCCGCTTATTTTCACATTATGCTATTAAGAGGTTATGTTAATTCTTATGGAATTTGACATGATTTACCAAATTGATGTTTCGTATTTCCCTGTTTCCTCCAAAGATGCATATATTCAACCCATTCGAATCTTTATAGTTCAAAGATTAATTAAGCATTCTCTGTATCATTTTATTGTCTTTTATAAGCTCTTGATTTTTTTCTAGTGAACATCTAAAAAGCATAAATTTACTCGCTTAGGATTCTGTGAAATTCTTAAGACAGGACATGCCTTTAACGCTTACGATTTTTCAAGCAGTACGTTACTGAGTTTATGATATTGTGTGTTGGAATTTAAGTTGGAAAAGAAAGGTTTTGGAAAGAGACTAAGAACAAGCCTGAATCTCCTCCCTAAAAGAGTGTAATGTCCCTGAATTAGACTTGTTTACATAAGACCTTGGCACTTTATGTGAGCCTGTATTACACATTTAGGTACGTCTTAAAAGTAGAAAGCTTCCGTAGGATTTCTACTTGTTCTACAAATAAACCTTCGACGTGATCTTATTAAGAACTTATGAAAGGTAAGCGTAATTTAATAAAAAAAAAATCTTTGAAAATTTGTGAAATAAGGATTGAATGTGATGAAGCTGTTTGTTTAGTACCTAGTTAATTAATTAAGGCCGTAAGGTAATTTTTAATTAGAGATTTGAGGAACAGCTTTATGAAAAATGATATTAAAAGCTTTGGGAAAGTTGCTGTTGATATTTATTTTGTCAAAATTAGGAAATAAAAAGTAATTAGCAATTTCATGTTGAAAAGAAAGCGACCGAAATGTATAGCCCCAAATAAACAAACAGTCTTTTGATGTACTCGTATATGAATATTATTATTTTACTAAAAAAAAAATTGTTTAATATTTTTACATCAAACTCCTTAGAAGACGATATGAAAGAAAACTGTCCTGGGGCTCATCATAGTATCGTAGTCAAAAAGGTAATATTTTATACAAATGAATTTTTTTCTTGAAAGCCTTAAGATATAGAAATATTACATCTATGACCAATCATTTGTTGAAAAGAGAGATATTTTTTTTGCGGCAACACATTTAGCTAAAAAATTGCCTGGATTGGACATAGGACCTTTAAACATGAGGATCACACCTCCGTATTAACCATTCAAAAGTGCTATCTATGACAAAACTGAGCTAATGTAAAATAATAAAAGCGATGAAGATTTTTCCATGTTATTTTCAAAGAAACCCTAATACAATATTTTTAGAATAATATTACAAGTGATTGAACATTAGATTTATTATGCAAAAAATACTGAAGACAAAAAAAATATTAGTTTTCTAAGACATCAATATTTCAACGTCAAACAAAAAAATATTTCTCTAATATTTTTTCACAAAATTACACCGAAAAGTAAGTAAATAAGCTCATAAATATTGCTCTTTGTATTCACAAATATAGATGTATCTACCCCTTTTTGCCGTCGTCTACATACTCAAATAGACCTGAAAATATAAAAGTTATAATATATACATAAATAATTTGCATTTATTATACGCTAACCGAACGGATTACCCCAATTACACTGCTCGAGTCAATTCATATGGATTATGTGGACAACCCATATTGTCAGAGTTTCAGGTCGCCAAGATTCCGACAAGGTCTCCGACATAACCTAACAACGACTGCCTCCTACATACTGCCTCGAGCATATTATATATAGAAACATGCGCCTTTTTAGTTTACACTGACAGATACCAAGACTTATTATCTGTCTTAATATTTATTACAACGGTAAATAAATACGAAAATGGCAAGAGCAATTTCACCCACGAACGGGACTAACCCGCACCAGCACCAATATTATACATATTGCGAAAATTATGCTATACCTGTCAATGTAGCATAGACAGTGTAAGGTTTTCAGAGCCCAGCTTCCTTAGATTCCGAGGCCATTTCTTTTGAAAATACTAATAATATATATATACATATATATATTTTTAATAATATGGGACATCTTTCACACACGGTCATCTGGTCCGAAACTAGGCTAGAAGCCTGTACTATGGTAACCAGATGACTGATATACATACTTATATATGCTTATAACACCCAGACACAGATCAAACAGACATGTTCATGCACACAAATGTTTGACTTGACTGGGGATCGAACCCGGAGCCTGCGGCACAGAAAGCAGAGTTACTACCATCTGAGCCAACGAGGCTGTCAATGTATTCTAAAAGACGAAAAAGTCTGATCAGTGATAAACTTGTCAGAAATTTAATGTCGCCTCCTTTTTGCACATTACGTAGGGATGTAACATCCCAATATTGGCAAGTCGACGTTCGATTACAATTCATGAGTCTTATTCTGACTTATCCTATTTACGCGTTATCTGAGAACTGAAAAGGCAACATTGTAGGAGAGAATAACATGCAACAATGGTAACTGAACTTTTTTTGTCGAGTTATTTCATATTTGTGTGTGCCTTGGTGGTGAAGTGGGCGTAAACTCGAATGTCGACCATGAGATGATGACGATGATCTTCTTAGTTAAATTAGTATTTCATTCTTTATTGTTTTTTTTTTCTATTGTATTTATGGCCTGGTTGACGTACTTAGTGGTCGCATGCTCTCATATTCTTATGGTACCTACATAAGTACCCACACTTCGGCAGTGTTTTTATGAGCCCCTTTTAATGTAAGACCATCTTTTGCCATGAACTGGCACATATCCAAGCTCCAGGCTCTTATAGACTTTATGTTTGACCTGGGAATCGAACCCATGACATATTTAGCAGCAGCTCATAGACCAGTACACCAATCAATATAATAATATCAGTATAAATATAATTAAAAAAATCATTAAGTTATGAAAAACTAATTATTTAATACAATTTTCTAAGGTTTCTAATTATTTAATACAATTCTTTTGCTAGCAGGTCGATTAAAAAATTAATGTCAGAATAATAAAAATTAGATTGAAATTGAATTTTTAACCATAAAAATAAAATTATTAATTATCATCATCATCTCAGCCGTAGAAAGTCAACTGTTGAACATAGATCTCCATTATAGGGGGGCTTAGCCAATTCTCGCCACGTTTGGCAGGCGCAGTTCGATTGTTTTACGCAAAGGACGCTGCTGCCCGTCCTCTGGATTTGATAATCCTCAGCCGGCTCTTACGGCACCTCGGGTAGAAAGGGTGTGGTACTATTCTATAGCCGGTAACCGAACATCAAGAATAATAAGAATAAAATTACACAAAATATTAGCAAAATTGAGCAATGCTGAAATTTATGATCAAGAATAATAAAAGACGAATTAAATTACACAAAATAATAGCAAAATTTAGTATCGCTGGGATTTATAATAAACATTGTTAATATCCGAAGTAATTCGGGTAACAGCCAGCTTTAAATGACAGAAGGAGATATAATATAGGTATATCAATTTTCGTCTGATCTCAAAATTACAAAATTTCAAATTATTGTTGTCATCAGCATCCGTTTGAAGCTTTGTTGAATAATTTTGTCGTAAATTGAAATAATGAACTTTGTCTACAGAAAAGATGCTATAGAACTGAGTTAGGCTTAGAATATTAGAACTTCTAGATTGCCCATTGTCATCGCCAGAATAAAATATATTATTATTCTGGCATCTAAGACGAAGCGTTCAAGTTTGGCAATGACAATGAGCCGGCTATATATGCCGCAGAACCGACAACCGGTGTGATAAGCGTGTGCCAGAGTGGAGACCGCGTCTTGGCAAGCTTGTGTGCGACGTCCCTGGGCTATATGGAGCGACGTTGTACGCAAGGTCCCTGAGAGTGGTTGGAGAACACGCTTGTAATGGCCCCAGAGGGGATATTTGAGGAGGCTGCCCGTTTTGCCACCGTGGCAAAGGATATAGAGATTGGGACTCCGGGTGGCGCTCAATAAAACCGAAGCACAGCGTTTTCATGGTCCTTGGAGGGCGCCACCAAGGGGTGCTATAATTATTGGAAAGACCAGTTCAAAATTACCTACAATCAACGTGAAATGTATAAAGAATATGATGAAAGTGGAAGACGAAAGTCTTGCGTGAGTATCGTAGCAAGTAGATAGAAAAATTGCATATCTTTCTATCACAACAAGAGAACAAGAACAAGAGAAATATTGCAACAACCTGTCAAATTGTCCTTTAAAATACCTAAACAATTTACAGGTTAAGCTAAATAAAACCATTTAAAAATATTATGCAAATTAATTCTTCGCTGTAGTTCAAAAGATTTCTCTGCTCGAAATCTTGGCCATATAAACTCCTAACAATGCAAACCATTACCAAAAATATGTGGCAACGAAAATATTTTTAGCAAAGCATCTGTAACAAAATAGAAGTATTCTGGCATCTGATCCAAAGCCTTTGGGAATAACTAAATAACTAGTGACCCGAATCCATCAAACCTTTGCTTTAATAAAAGGTCGCTCAGAATTATTCGTCTTGACTTGGAATTTTGACCAATTACAAGAGGTGGGCCAATTTTCTTGTAACTTCGACATGACTGCCTAAATTCACAGGAATTTTGTTTTACGCCCTCGCTTCGCTCCAGGTACCATTTTAAATATTAAAAATCTGTCTTACGAATCACTCTGTCTATAACTAAAAACCGAACCTGTTGTGAAGTTCAAAAGTTCTAAGCTTACAGACGACTTCGTTTTATACGATGAAAGAATGATAAAAATAAACATGTTTCTTTCGGGTCTGTATGGGTAAGTGTAGGTATAATATTACTAGATGTGTCCCGCGGTTTCACCCGCGTAGTCATCATTCCCGAATATCGGGGTAAAAAGTACCCTAACATAGTAGGGTCAAAAGTACCCTAACACAGTAGGGTAAAACGTACCCTAACAAACACAGTAGGGTAAAAAGTATCCTAACACAGTAGGGTAAAAAGTACCCTAACACAGTAGGATAAAAAGTATCCTAGTGTGTTATTCCAGGGTCTTAACTATTTACATACCGAATTTCAGTTTAATAAGTTCAGGTATTTTATCATGAAAGAGTAACAAACATCCAACCATCCATGCATCCTGACAAACTTTCACATTTATTATATTAAAAGGGTAGGATTGTCGATGCCCAAAGCCCGGAATCATAATGAGATTCCTATGTTAATTAACACATAAAACAAATGAACATCGCATTTAAATTATACCCCAGATAATAAAAGAAAGGTCGGTATAATATTAAATGTATTAAAATTAAAGGGTTGAATATTCAACCCTAATTAATAGGGAATGTTATAAATTAAACTTAAGTGTGTGTGTTTATGATTGTTTTGTGTGGGCTTTTATGAAAAAAAGGGGCATTGGCTTGATATTTGATATCCTACGTTGATATCTTAATATTTTGGAGGCGTACGTGGTTATTTGCACGCTAAAAGTTCACCCGCGTTTTGATTGATGTTGGAGTAATTGACTTCTATCTTTGCTCTTCACTTTGAAGAAAAGACAAAATTAGGAAAGTGAAGTACCTTTATAATTTATGATAGCCTCTTACCTCGTTGGCACCAACCAACTAGGTTAGATACCAACGCAACGACGTCATTGACTGGAACTATTCAAAAGAAGTACACAAAGACTGTTGAAATGGTTGGAATATTTGAAGACATGAATGGATGAAGTGGATGTGATACAATTAGTTAATTTTGAGAAAACGGGCAACAAACTTTTGTTAGTTATTTTAGAGATATTATACGATGCGACATGAATGAAAAGGACAAGTGCATAATAAAACACCTTCATTCATTGCAGCGCAGCGCAGCCTTCACTTATCTCATATAATTTATATTGTTGATAATTATTGTTTGGAATAATTTTAAATTAAAGAAGACGTTAAGTGCCCATGTCACTATCATTCAACGTGGTAATATTTTTTCTTCGTACATAACTCCTTCATCACTTGCTATTTCTAAAAATAAACATTAAACCCGGCGTTTTAAGGTCTAATATGGTATATAGACACATAGCACCTTCATTCAATGTAAAAACTCAAAAATCTTAAATGCTACATAACTCCTTCATCCACTCATGTCTTCAATTCGTACCTGAAAGAATAAGATAACATTCTTATTGTTTTCATTTTTCAAAACTAAAAAAAGTTGCAATTCATAAAAAAATCTGCAGCTTTAAGAGGATAGGGCTGACATTAATTCCCATACAATCCCTTCTCATCGTAATTGGTTCCTCAAAGTTTGTTTGGGAAATGATGTTAGCCCAACCACCTACGCAACGCAACGGATCACGCAGCATCGGATTCACTAAGAGACAAATGAAGCGTCATGTTGATGAATAAGTTGCTCGACAACTACGTGAAAGGCCCGAGAGACAATGCCGTGAAACAGCGAATGCGATTATGCGGCACGTAAATGCTGCGGGACACTTTGCAACGTTGGAGCGACACGTAAATTAAGTATTCCGCGTCATGTTGCAGGATAAAATATCCCTTAGTTAGTGAATGCGTGGCTTTATGCTTTACGTTTCTTGGCGATTTTGCAGGGGGCCGCCTGGGGAAGTACCACACCTTTGCCAGTTATTCATCCGCCAAGCAGTAATGTGCAAACATTAATGTGTTCCGGTATGAAGGGCAATGTTACCAGCGAAATTACTGGACATGACGAGATTCAACAACTAATATCTCAAGGTGGTAGGCGCAGTGCAGTGCCGCGCAGAATTTTGCAAAAAATAATAAACTTCCACTGACTGAGACTACAGTGACAGATATGAAGACAAGGTTACCATAAGAAAAAAACTATAAGAGAGAAAGAGAACCACGATATTCTTTAAGATATAAAAAGGACTAGCGCAGTCATCACAAAATTGAAGTGAGCAAGATTTATTTCTCATATCTTTGGGTGAATTTAAACATAATACTTCGTCGAAGTGTTTGCCGAATCAATGTATAAAGCTGAATTCCATTGTGTTTCTGTCATTCCGTCGAATGTTTGTTTTTAATCAAAATGAAATGATTTACCTATATAATGATATTGCGCGTGTCTGATTCGATTGAAAATGCCAATTATGTGCGTGATTAGTTTACGTTAAAATATAATAACTTATAACTTCGTCAAAGATTGGCAAATTTATTGATGTATATTTTGTTATTTTTTCGATCAGAAACCCAAATTAATTTTTCAAAATTTATTACGTTCAAAAGCGCTTTAGGACGTAAAATATAATTACAAAGCTAGATAACGTCAGATTAAAGCGTCTTGTGTTCTGAATGACATCAGTGTATGTTGGAAATATGCTCTGATTGTTAATGATTTAGGTATTACATTTATTGTATGGGAAATTTGTCGGTCGCCGCCCTCTTAAAAAGGCCGTTGCTACGCAAAAGTTATCAGGCATGGTATTTTTGAATTAAAGGTTTTTTTGGGCTTTCATCATCTCAGCCGTTGGTAATCCACTACTGAAAATAGGCCTCCCCCGTAAAGGGGTTTGCCAATACTCGACACGCTTGGCAGGCGGGTTGTCGAGCGCAGTTCGATGATTTTTTTGCAGAGGACGCTGCTGCCCGTCCTCTGGATCTGTTAACCCTTAGCCGGCTCTTACGGCAACCACGGGTAGAGAGGGTGGAGCACTATTCTAAAGCCGGTAACTCCACAGCTCAAAACTCACGGCTGGGCTTTGAAGTAGATTTATTATTTGAACCTGGTCTCGGAGCCTCGGTAGCGTAGTGGGCGTAAGCTCGACTGTCGATCATGAGTTCCCGAGTTCAATCCCCAGGTCAGGCACAGTGTTATAGGATTTTTCCATTATGAATTATCTCTATGACAGAGGGAACTGTGCCCGGTAGATGACAATAGACTCGCCTTTAAATAGGACTATTAACATACTGGCGAAATGTGGGTGTACCTACTGTGAGACTCAGTCCTGGTCACCTCTACCTTCGGGAAAAAGGCTCGATAGTATGTTATGTTGTATTATATAAAAGTATATGAAGTAACAGGCTCTGCCTAGTTTGGGACCATATGACCGTGTGTGGAAGTTGTACAATTTATAAAAAAAAATATATATAAGAATTATAAAAAAAAACATGTATCAATTCTACAATTTATTTTTAATTAGATTACTTTTTTCAATTACATACAAAGTTGTATCACAAAGCTTAAAGCCAAGTCGACGTTTAAACTTTTAGCAAATAACTTATTTCGCTATTCAAAACAAAGAGAGCTGAGCAGTAAAGGTACAACAATACCATTTTCCTCATAAAAGCAGACAACAGCGGAATAATTATTTATCAACAATTATGAAAGCGCTAATTAAAAACTCTCAGAAACCAGGTTTAGGAAAGCAAGCGCTGTTTTCGCTGTATTTTGTGAAACAGACCTCAGTAGTCGGAAATGGTTGAAATGTTTGAAAGCTGCAAGCCATTGTTACGAGTATTATGCTTTTATTTTCGCTATTTTTGCTGTTTTTGTACAAATTCTTGCAGTGAAAAGGGTCTTTTAGGTTTCTGCGTGAAATGAACTTGATTTTTTGCCCAATTTATAATAAACAAGTTATTTATTTGAGGTACAATATTATTATTGTCTTTTGAATGTAGAATTTTATTTTAACTTAATTTAGTTTTTTTTATGAGTTTTCATCTACTACTATACTAGCAATGCCTCAAGTCTCAAGTTTTGTAGTGGTAGGCCTCTTTTGCAGGGGGCCGCCTGGGGAAGTACCACACCTTTGACAGTTATTCATCCGCCAAGTAGTAATGTACAAACATTACTGTTTTCCGGTCTGAAGAGCAATGTTACCAGTGAAATTACTGGGCATGACGAGTTTCAACACCTAAGGTTTACAAAATCTTAGGGTGACAAGCGCAGTGCAATGCCGCGCAGAATTTTGAACTTGAAAACACTGGGTGGCACTGTGTCTGATATGGGCAATCATGGTGCTTACCATCAAGCACCTGATTTGCTCGTCTTGTCACTCACTATCATGAAAAAAAAAGTCTATCATCACCTTAATGTGTGGGCAACATGCCTGAGGAAGCAAGCAGCTACTTATGCCTCTATAATTTTTATTTTAGTTTATCAACTTTAAAAATGAAATGAAGACGTCTAAAGATGGCGACTGACATGAATATTTCGGCATGTCAGTGCATCAAGCACACGAAGTAAAATGCTCGCTGCGAACATTCATATTGAACGCAACTGAAATTTTAAGAAAAGAAACGTAACCTATTAATATTTTTTTCCCAACAGTACCAAAAGTGGAGATAGTAGATGAACGAGGTCGTCAGCTGCACGACAAGTTCTACAAGGAAGGATCCATCATCGAGCTGCGATGTGTAGTGAGCGAGGTGCCGCAACCGAAACGACAGGTCAACTGGAAACATGGGTCTAGACTGCTTAACTATGATACGAAGAGAGGAGGAGTTAGGTACGTATATCAAATATATAATAAAAATTTCAAATTTCAAAGTTAAGTAATATAATAATTAGCAATTTAAATTTGATAAAAAACAGCTATAAAATTAATTGTATAATAGCCCAATAAAATAATAATACAGATGTATAATTATTAAATATTACCACTGCAAAAATAATGGTTTATAAATGTGTTGAAAACCATAAATGTCACAAGACAAACCTTTACCTAACCTACATAAGTTGGCTTGCTCTGAACGTTATCTCATGGCAGAATCAGATCTGGCCCTTTGCCGGTCGCTACCGCGGCACGCTTGCTTTGCTCGCTCACAAGAATAACCTAATCCTAACCTACAGAAGTCGGCTTGCTCTGATCTTATTGTAGTGGAAACCATTATTTTCATAGTTTAGTTCATTTTTATTAAAGCTAAACATTTTAAAGCGTGAAACAGTATTTTTAAAGGATTATAAATATACTAGCTGTGCCCCGCGGTTTCACCCGCGTAGCTTTCGTTCCCGTGGAATATCGGAATAAAAGTAGCCCATAATGTGTTTGTTATTCCAGGGTCTAACAAAATTTCAGCCCAATCGGTTCAGAGGTTTTGGCGTGAAAGAGTAACTAACATCCATCCATCCATCTAACCAAAACCACGCTAGATGGCGCTGGAGTCTAGTTAGAACTCGCAAGCGTTTTGTTCACCTGTTACAAACGTGACTTTTTTACATCGCAGTGAGATTTGATATTTATAATATTAGTAGCATTCCCCGAATTCAAAATTCAAATATTTATCCAGTCTTGTCATGTCACCCGATTCGAAAATTGAAATCGTCCATGGTTTCAACACCTGAATGAAGCCTGATTGCTAGTCGCCGATCGCGCTAAATGTGCCATCGAGTCACGCAGGCTTCCGTCAGACTCCCGTCACTCCATACAATCGACCGCGCGCAATAGCCTACTACTACTACATAGAAAACATAACGTGTGCACACGCGTCAAATGTGTGCTTAAGTACAACGTTACGGCCTCGCTAACTGGCTGGTCGCAGGCGACGTAATATGGCAGGGGAAGATGAGTGTCGCTTCGTTTCTTAAGCTTCGTCGATTCGTCCCAATAGGACGAACCTAACGTGGGACGAAACGACGACGGAGCCACTAATTGTTAGTATTCTTTGCCTCTATGGCTCACTCACGGCAATAGTCAAGAAAACTTAAGAAACTAGTAATATTATTCCACACACGGCAGTAATAAAAGACACTAAAGTCTCTAAACAAACATAACATCACGCCTTTTTGCCAGAAAGTGTAGTTCGAGGTATGGTGTACCCAGGATCTAGCCCATAGTAGGTACACCCACACTTTGCCGGGCACAAATCCAGACGCCAGGCTGTTATTGAAAATATTCTTACACATTTTTAGACAGTAAGATCAAAATTTAAAAAAGGACAGGGGAAAAAGAAAGGGGGAATAAAGAAGGCCCAGCAGAGGGATAGGTTAATAAAAAAAATCTTGGTACCATTTAATAATAATTATTAAAACATTCTAATTAATTAAATAATAAAATGATAATTTCTATTCATGATCATAACCCTATTCATAATTATGACAAATTCCTAATTTATATACACTTTACTTACAACTGATTTATTGATATTATAAGACCAATTAATAAACTTAGAGGCCTTCATTAATTACTAAAGTTACAGTGGAATACAGTTATCTAACTGCCTCTTTTTAAATATTTAGAGACTACATATTGGATGAGGATTATTTTCAACTTATAATCCTCAACCTTTCAACTACTGTGGGCGTCAACGGGTAATGTTGGATGCAGAAATGAAAGTACTCTTAGACTCTAAACCCTTTTTTTATGTACCGTGCGTTCGGAAACCACCTCTACAAGAAGAACGCACAAGAAACTTGTAACGTCCAAATATATTGTTTGGTGGATTTGAATTAAAATTTAATGATTATAAATTAAGTATTTGATTTTCAACATTGAAAATGTTTTTTCGTTCGCTTTGGATATGGGGCATTTTGGCTGAAAGTGCGACAGGCCTAGTGCGCGCTAAGTTGTAGGGTTATGGTGACCGATGAGGGCTTAAAAGATGTAGATTTTGACCGGCTACGAGATAATATATATATTTTTTTAAAAAAATTATAGTTTTTGAGAAAATTGAAAAACACATCATATCTGTGGTGATATTTTAGGGTCGCTCTTCACTGATCTTAGTATATTTTGAAAACTAGATACAATTTCAAAAAAATAAAAAAAATCTCCTAGACAGGGGAACAATTTCTATTCCCGGTATTATTCGCGTACAGGCGTTAGTTTATCCTGTAGATGGTCCCTTAGCGGAGGGAGAGCGAGCGCGGTCGGCGCGGTGCGAGTGGGAGGAGGCACAGAGTGGCATGCTATCTCTTGTATCATCGACGCGACGGGCAGTAAGATGCAGGCCCGAAAAAAATTTCACAAAATATTTCACAACGTAGCGCCCACTTTGAATACTTCCACGAAATGATAACTTTTTTAAAAGTTGCCAATTGATTGGTGCAAGATCGAGACCACCTTCTCTGTATGGGTGGATCCAAACAATGATATAGGGTTTGTTCAAATAAGTAAAATAAAAATTTGTTCTTTTTATTTGTTTTATTTCGTATTTCCTATGTTCATTTTTAATGCCCTTTAGGTTCGCCTTGTTACTTACTATCATAAAAATGTTGTGTGATCATTTTACCTGTCTTTTAATTTATATCCCATGTACAGCAAGTTGTTAATATTCTAACGAATTATATAACTTTCCAATCAAATTTATCTGTTATCATCCCCAGTTAATTAAATACAAGACCCTTGTAAATCTTGGGGTCTTTCCTACTAAATAAATAAGGCTGTTTCACACTTTACGACCCTTCCTTGAAATCTCTAAAGATTTCATGGAAGGGCAGACGCATAAAATATAATTTTATCAGACTTTAAAAAGAAGTGACCCTGAGCTTGGCTTGTAAGACGTGGTTAATTCACTTTTAAGATACTTTTTTTCTTTTTTAAATGACTAAATGTCTACGAGCAACCTCCGGTTTTTCACAGTAATTTTAAAATATTTTTTAAATACATTGTTTTAATTATAATAATATATTGGTGTACGCAGCGGAATATGATGTTACTGTTATTCTATTGATATAAAGAAAAGGGGAGATGAGGTATTGTGGCTTCAAGAAAATGGCAAGCTCAAATTAGGTCCCATTAGGTCCACGAACGTCAGTAAAGTTAGGTCGTACTAGCTAATAATATTTTTGTCTCGGTCTAAGGTACGTCTTTCTATCATTATTGTTCATTATATTGCATTATGCAAACTGCATGCTAAGCAAATAGCACGTGCCAGTTGTTCAGTAAGCGCTTGGAGAACAGGGGACGTTCTCCAAGCGCTATCTCCCCTTTTCCTTAAATCAATTATAGGACGAATCAAATGACACCCCACATGTGAAAATCCATCAAACCGTTCAGCCATGCCAAAGAAACGTCATAGATATACCCACATACTACATACATAACACACAAACATAACATACATACTTAACATAAATACTGTCGAGAAACATAACCCTCCTTCTTCGCAGTCGGGTAAAAGCTATAAAACGAAAATCAGTTTAAAGAAATTTTTCAGATGATGCGAAAAGATAGACATACGAGGCAAACTACTTTAACAAGTTTAGCGACTATTTATTATTATAATGACGTAACTGGAGTCATATTATATTATAATACAATAATAATATATTATATAGTAAAATTCCCGTCCAAATTTTTCTCAACCGTCATCAAAAGCAAATCATTCTATCGATAAAGCAAATGTGTTCGCGTAAATTTTTTATTGCAAATAATATTTTATGAAAATGTTTACTGAGTGTGACGTAAACAAAGTCATGTTGAACTTTACAGCTTAGATTTATAGCTTTATTTGTAGAAAAATAGTGCTAATATCAACGAAATAAAATTTACGCGAGAATCCGTATCGGTCACAGAATAATTCATAGTTCTAGAAATGTAACAACGCTGATTGGCTACGCCTCGCCAGCACTCAGGTCAGCGTGCGATATGTGCGCATGGATTGGATGGTTTCATGCATAGCAGTTTTGACACTACCCGGTCATTAATAATAATACCCGGTTCGCTCAGTTTTCGGTACTGGTGCCGGATACCAGATCCACCAACTCACACAATCACAACACTGACCTCGCCGGCGAGGTTGAAGATCTCTCAGATCCTTCAGATCGGTTAGTTTCTCTCCAAATAATCAAACAGATCTAACTATTGATAGGGCCTTAGGACACTCCCCTTCTGGGGTGCCAGGGCAAGTCTGACCCCACATATTCTGGCGACGGCCCAAGCCGAGGTTCGTACAGTCTAGGTGCCCTTGTGCTAGTCGCCCTTAAACTTTGGGTCGAGCGCCTCCTGCGCTCACCACTGCCCGGTAATGCTGTAGAGGCCATCTGAGGCCATAAGCATAGGTCATTTAAAAAAAAAAGAACACTAAACGGTAATTGACACAGACTTTTAAAACATCACCATGCTAGCATGCACAGATTTTTATTGGTTTATAAATTTTTATTCCCTAGTTACATTTCCAGGTATTCCAAATTCATTGAATAGAATAGAATAGAATAGAAAAACATTTATTGCCTTTTTACACATACATACAATAAAAATATTAGACAATTACAATATTAGACTATTAGTAATTAGGCAAACTCAAACTCAAACTCAAACAGATTTATTCAAATAGGTCATAATCTGACACTGCACGTCAATAAAGATAAACAGTACTGAGTCTACCGTGCGTTCGGAAAGATACCTCTACAAGAAGAACGCACAAGAAACTTGTAGGCTAGGACGAGTTAACCACTTAATTCGTTAATTCGTTCAAGCTTGTAGGGCTTAATTTTTTCAACAGATAGTTTTACAATATTTGGTTTGGTTACATTCGTTTTCTTTGAAGGTGCCGCGAGGCGGCTATGCAGAAGTTTCCAGGCATCTTTGTCCTCTATGTACTGGTTGACTTTATAATAAGCCTTCTTTAGTAAAGAAGATTTTATATAGGTTTTGAATTTACCCTCTGAGAGCCCAGTTATCTCTTTTGGGATTTTATTATAGAAACGTACACAATTTCCTAAGAATGTCTTTTTATTTGTTTTAGATAACCTAAAGCTAGGTGCAGCTATTTTGTCTTTATTCCTAGTATTAAAATTATGAAGGTCACTATTTAATTTGAATTTATGTAAATTTTTACGCACATACATAATGTTCTCATAAATGTATAAGGATGGTAGGGTCAGAATGTTTATTTCTTTAAATAATTCCCTCAGGGATTCGCGTGGACGCATCTCATAGATGGCACGAATCGCACGTTTTTGTAGTATAAAGATAGTTTCTATATCTGCGGCTGACCCCCACAACAGAATCCCATAAGACATCAAGCTATGGAAATATGCAAAGTACACTAATCTCGCCGTGGCTATATCTGTTAATTGCCTAATTTTATAAACCGCGTAAGCTGCAGAGCTTAGTTTCCCTGAGAGCTCGGTGATATGAGTGTTCCATTGCAGTTTAGAGTCTACATTTATGCCAAGGAACAAAGTTGCATTGTCAATATTGAGTCTTTCACCGTCAAGAACTATGATTGGTTCTATACTTCTGACGTTAGGCAACGAAAATTTCAAACATTTAGTCTTTTTCGCATTCAATAACAGATTGTTTGCTGTGAACCATCTGGATATACTTGCTAAAGTATTATTTACATGTACTAGTGAAGTATCCTTCCTATCAACTTTAAAAATCAATGACGTATCATCAGCAAACAGAACTATATCTGCTAGACCGTGGACCATGTAAGGCAAATCGTTAATATATGCCAAAAACAGGAAAGGACCCAAAATTGATCCCTGTGGGACTCCCATCTTGACAGGAGAACTAGCAGATGTGATACCATTGACTCTAACCTTCTGCTGCCTACTAGACAAGTATGATTCCACCAGGCAATGGGAGCATCCTCAGCATGTAACCACGTCAACACGAAGTTGACGCAGTTGCTGATTTTCAGGATGCTCCCGTGCTCGAACTTAGATGTTAGTCGAGTTTTGTGTAATACGCGGGTTATACAATCATTGAATATAATATAGAAGCTGTACTTTATGCACCTGTAGATAAATAAACGCTCTTTTTATTATTACACCTGAAAATAAAAAAAATCCTAAAACTGAAAAGCAACAATAAGTATATGTCTAGTGTAACAATTGGCGATCCTATCCCTTAAAGCTATTTTTTCTTGACCATCGTGCTATCACGGAAAACTCAACTAATTATAATATGTTTCAGGGTAGTGTTTTGCCCAAGGTTATGCAGTAAAACTGCATCATTTTTATAATAATGAACCAGACCTATAGTCAAATCAAGTAGTTTTTGTAGTGGTAGGCCTCTTTTGCAGGGGGCCACCTGGGGAAGTACCACACCTTTGCCACGACTAATAACTCAGAGTGACAGGCGCAGTGCAGTGCGCGCAGAATTTTAAATATTAAACCACCGGGTGGCACTGTGTCTGATATGGGCAATCATGATGCTTACGATCAGGCATCTGATTTGCTCGTCTTGTCACTTCATAAAAATAGTATTTTCCATCCATTCACAATAGTCCTTGCACCTAGCGGGGGTCACCTTTGCGCTCATTCTCTGTAAATATGGTTTTAGAGATGGACCCCGATAGGTGATATCGTTTACCTTCAGATTAAAAGCTCAAAAGGGCCTCTGCTGCACGTTGGACTTAAAAAAAATGGTCTCCGTGTGCGCCTATCTAAAGACCGGGTAAAAGCTCGTGTTTTCGAGTGACATAATAATACCATGCCTGATTTATTAATCTATCAAAACAAAACCATCACCGGTTTTCGTTTCACATTAGATTAATTTTTTGCCTTCAACATGAAATAAGTATAAGATGTTTGAAGTCAGAACGATCCAATAAAAACTGGTTGTATTGGCGGTTTTGTTTACATAATAAGTCTTTTTTGCTCGATGATCGTGTAATGATCGTGTACTGCCTCGGTGGCGTAGAGGGCGCATGCTCGACTGCCAATCAAGAGGTCCCGGGTTCGATCCCCAGGTCAGGCAGTGTTAAATATTGGATTTTTCCATTAGGAATTATCTCAATAACTGCCTGAAGTCTGGAACTGTGCCCAGTAGATGGCAATAGGCTCGCCCCCTATTACATGGGACCAATAACATACTGGCGAAATGTGGGTGTATATAGATACACCCACACCACCCCCATAATAGTATGGGACTAAGTCCTGGGTACACCTCTGCCTACCCCTTCGGGAAAAAGGCGTGAATGTATGATAGGTGTAATCGCGTTTGAAGACAAGACGAATAAAAATACATTTTTTGTTGACAGCGTAAAGACAGAGGCGACATCTAACGGCGCGCTGTCGAGGCTTTACATCGCAAACGCAAACAGAAACGACTCCGGGAACTACACGTGTTCTCTAGCAGATGTCGCCACTTCTGCCGTCTCGGTCCATGTATTAAGAGGTAAAGTTACTATTTATATTTTTTTCAACCCTCGACCGAAAAATTTGGGGTGTTATAAGTTTGACGTGTCTGAATCGTTATTTTAGGATAACTGGTAGAAAATGCTACAACACTAGCATTAAGTTTATTGAATTATAAATAAATACATTTGTGTGGCATAGCTCCTAAATTTTCATGCGGGATTTTACTCGAAAGCTCTTGAAAATCGGTTAAACCCTTTGAATTTTCAAAGAAGCCGCTGGAAAGGAGCTAATAATTTCCTTTCAAGCGGCTGAAGAGATGAACAACAAACTTTCCAGTGGTCCGATCGATTCGAAATTTGGTTACTGTTATTTCATCATTATTGAAGCAACTTAGTATTTTAATTATTTTTTGTGAATGCCCATAACATTGGTTTAAATTAAAAGGTTTGCTGACTTTTTTTTTTATGATAATGTATAACAAGACCAGCAGATCAGGTGCCTGATGGTAAGCATCATGATTGCCAATATCAGACTCAGTGCCACCCAGTATTTTAAAATTCAAAATTCTACGCGGCACTACACTGCGCCTGTCACCCTGAGATATTAGTTGTTGAATCTCATCATGCCCAGTAATTTCGCTGGTAACATTGCCCTTGAGTCCGGAACACAGTAATGTTTGCACATTACTGCTTGGCGGATCAATAACTGGCAAAGGTGTGGTACTTCCCCAGGCGGCCCTCTGCTAAAGAGGCCTACCACTACAACTGTTTGCTGAATGATAATGGAGTATAATGTTGTTTTTAAGATTTTAAAATTAATTATTGCAATCGTTTACGAAAACGGCGTTAGCTAGTGGTCGTACATATATTACCACTTACATACACACCACCACTTTAACGAATTAGATTTAGTTGTATGCTGCAGCGCCCATACTTAAGGAATATTTTACAGATAGGATCTAAAGATTGAACGGGAAGAGAGAGGGTTTTTTTAATTTCTTGATATAGACTTATTACATAAATTACATTCTTTGCAAAGTTTGTTACCGAATGCTACGGGCTACGATAAAGTACTACGCTGCTACGAAACTTCGTAGCACGTGCACGTACGTGTTTTAAGTTTTTGTTCAAAATTTAATGTTCAATTTTTATTCATTTGATTATATTTTTGACAGTTACATAAAATTATGAAAAAATTTTTTGCACATTTTTTCCGTATGTAACGCACGCAATTATCTCATAAACTCCGAAAAACATTATAATTAAATGAACATTACATTTTGTATGGAAACATATAAGCCGCGTGAACCCGCGAGAAGGAGTACATGACATATTTGGTTTGAAACTCGCTTTTTTTGTTCTGTGTGATGTGGGTAAGTCCACGTCATCTTACAAAAACAAATTTTATCAAAATTGGCCCATTTGATATAATGACTGAATAGGCCAAACCACAAACAACCAAAAACAATATAAACAACAAAAAATAGCATCAAAATTGGTTAATTTAAGGATTTTAATGTATAAATTTTGATGCACTGGCACTTCTTCCTTTTACGATCGGGGGTTTAAATAGCACCTTACCTAATCATGTTTATAATTTTTCATACTAAGTAAAATCATAAATTAGGAACTTTACTATCCATAAAATGGTTCCCAAAGATTAATTATTCAAAATTGAGCACCTCTCATATTTACATTTACCCAGCTTCGTAATTAACATAAATTAATTACTGCAATAAACCTCTTTCAAACCTTCTTCATTTTAAACAGTAAGACAATGAGATTGGGGTCAAACACTGTACTACGTTTAAAAAAAAAAATCAAAGATGATTAAACCTTTGTTAGTTTGTTGTTATTAATAAGGCTTTTTTGGCTACAATTTTAACTAAAATTAGTAAAAAAAAATTGTGCTGAGTTGTTAGTTTAATATAGATTAACGTACCTTTTTATACAAAGCTTGATCTCAGTTATATTTGCGATTTAACGAATGCGTGGCAATGAAGGCGACTAATGTATTTATTATAACTCGTTCGGATTAAATTGGATATTTTACTGAATCTTTGCTTTGTTATTTTCTAGATCCCAGTTGTCTTCATTTTACGTAATTACATGTAGTAATTTGTATATCTTCAAAAATGTGGGAACGTGTGAGCTAGAGGGCGAATTTGCTTAGTACAACGCTTTAATAGAAATGTCTAATCTAGTAATGCACAGTGCGTGAAATCGCGTGCGACAGCTAATTTATAAATATAATGCGTTTTTAAAAAAAGGATAACCCTTAACCGGTTTAGCCTTCAGCCTTCATTGCGAAGCTTAGCCCATATTTCAAGCGAGTGGAACCATCCCGAACTAACTGGTTATGAGCACTTACCCACATCTGCGTCCAAGGGTTGTAACGATGCCTTTTTTATCACGCTGAAGATACCCTATTGATTTTTCGGGAGAAAAGTTTGTTTGAAACTCGAATTACGGTTGTTTTTGCGATACCTATGTGAAATGGGTGAAATTCTTAGAACGAATCAATGTGCGATAATATAAGAAACACGAATTTCTAATCTAACCAAATTGGTTTTCATTATGTGTTTGGGAAAGTATGAAAAAATATTGAAATATGTACATATAAACTTAATATATGACAATTTTATTTCTGTTGTAGCCCTTCACTAGTAAAATCAACAATAAAAATTAAGTGGAAAATTATAATACAATGATACAATTTATTATTCTGTGAACATATTATGTACACACTGTTACATAGATGTAATAGAAAAAATTGAGATCTCTATGTCCCACCTTGTCGGCATACAGAAAAGCAATAAATAATAAATCGAAATATTGTCATAATTAAAAAACAATTTAAAATAATTAAAGTGAAGTTATAAAATTAAAAATAAAATAAACCAATAAACCAGCAATAATCAGTTGATAGTAATAAATATTCAAAAATAATATTATGTCAAAAATAGTTCTAAAATTTGTCACAAAAGAATTCGTTTATATTATAATAACATTACGGTAACGGTAGACTCAGTACTGTTTATCTTTATTGACGTGCAAAAGTGTCAGATTATGACCTATTTGAATAAATCTGTTTGAGTTGAGTTGAGAATTTCTTTGATAAAAAATTGTTTAGCTCCATTTTAAATTTGTTTATATTTGGTGTAGAGCGGATAGACTTTGGCAACTTATTATATATAAGTGGTTATTCTCTCCATATTTGGGATATTGGCCGTCTTGTTCCTGGCTATATAGTAGGGCCACCCCTTTCTCGTTCCCTGGGAGCCATGAGACGGCAGAAAGACATATTCGGTTACTTAGTGGGCAGCAGTGCTCTCCTTTTCCAAGTATTCCAACTACTGCGATTACCAAGCCGCACAACTAGCACAATGCTAGATTACGGAAAAAGCACCCATATGAATAGTTTATGGCGTTAGACCAATTTTCAGCAGTGGACGTCAAATTCATATTCTCGTTATTCAATGATTTTAGGTTACAAATTATCATGTTATGATAAAACCTGTCTTTTCAAATATATGAATACTGAATATAAATATAATACAGCGTACTATAAATCATTTGAATTAGATTATCCTTCATATATGTATTTATTTTCCCTGCATGTTTGCCTGGAAGAGATCGCTCTGAGCGAACAGGCCGCTAGTTGTTACTTCTTTCTAGTTTTAAGATTTTCTTCTTTGTTATATTCTGTTATATTGTGGTAGCAATAAAGAGTTTTCATTCATTCATTCATTAACCAAAAATATTATTAAATTAAGTCATATACGAGTATAGTCAATGAGGTTATTATTATATTTAATTATTCATGTCAACTATAAAAACATTTCTCAGTCAACCACCGCGTCAATGTAGTCTTAATTTATTATATATCAAATCTCTAAAACTATTTTGAGAATTTTGTTATAAATCTTTATACACATAATAAAACTATTATTTGATGTTAATTTCAGTCTTGTAGGTGGTCTATAAATAAATTATTCTTGTACTGAGTACTGCCGTGGAGTTACCGGCTTTAGAATAGTGCTCCACCCCATCTCCCCGTGGTTGCCGTAAGAGCCGGCTAAGGGTTAACAGATCCAGAGGACGGGCAGCAGCGTCCTCTGCAAAAAAACATCGAACTGCGCTCGACAACCCGCCTGCCAAGCGTGTCAAGTATTGGCAAAACCCCCCTTTATGAGGGAGGCCTATGTTCAGTAGTGGATTACTAATGGCTGAGATGATGATGATGAGAACGGATATTAGGTTTCCCGCTGATGATGATGATTTGGGAAATTTCATTACGAAAGAGCGACCCCTTAACATGCAACACATAATATAACTACAGATATGAAGGTCAGTTAAGCATTGGTTATTAATTTTTAAAGTTAGTTGGTACAACTCAGCCTAAGTATTCTATTGTA
This sequence comes from Hemistola chrysoprasaria, assembly GCA_947063395.1. Classification (NCBI taxonomy): domain Eukaryota; kingdom Metazoa; phylum Arthropoda; class Insecta; order Lepidoptera; family Geometridae; genus Hemistola; species Hemistola chrysoprasaria. The sequence goes on along the minus strand of OX346731.1, from coordinate 7,588,393 downwards.
TTTAATTAAGGATAATAGTATGAAATAATCTCGAACTACTTAATGTTGGATAAATACGACATTAACCCGCATTCATTCCACCCATATTAACGGAACGAATCCAAATCGATTACAATCAACGTAATCGTATATCGATAATGGACAATCGATACTGACCTCTTCCCTTTTTGCAGGTGAAAACCCTCTGGCGATGCAGCGAGGCGGCGCTTCGGAGTTGTCAAATCCATTGCTTCTCTTGTTTGTGGGTGTCATCAGCTGACAAATACTTACCGCGCAATGTACGCGCGATTTATCGTAATTATTGTTAGACATTTCGTGTTATCGACTGGACTATTATTGCGGTATGTGGTAATTATAAGTTTGGGAATTGTTCGTAGATAATAAGCAGATTTATTTTGGTTTGTTGGATAATTGAATTAATTCATGAAAGTACTTAATTAGCGTACTTAATATTGAATTAAACTAATAACTTTTTAATTAACGGATTTAATTAATTGCGTATTATACATATTTTCAAAGCAAGACTGGATAATAACATTTATTGTCTGGAATAAATAAACTTTGAAAATATATCAAATCTATCGCCTAAAAACAATTGTAGTCAAAAGGTGATCGTGATCGCATATTCATCCGATCCAAACGACACGAATTTTAGAATTCTTTATATTATGAAATTCTATGAAATCTCACAAACCTTCCCGCGTCGAATCGTTTGAATCGATGGTGTGCAAGGTTTCATAGAACTTCATAATATAATGAATATATGGTTTGTAACTATCATGGTTGTAAGCAGGATCACTAAATACGGGATATTTACCATGAACATTGTTCACCCGGCATATTATGCTGAATGCACTCCTTATGCCTCCATATTTAATAATACAATATATTTCTTTAATAATAGGTAAATTTGTTTTAATACTTACGGTTAGTCGCGCAAACGCGACTTTCTTGTACGAGTATGATTATTATAATTTAGACTTTATTTTTTTATAGATAGATAGATAGATAGATAGATAATACTTTATTGTACACCACACGCAAAGAAAATAACATTACAGGATACAGAAACTAAACTTAAATGTACAAGCGGCGGTCTTATCGCTAATAAGCGATTTCTTCCAGACAACCGATGGATGGAGAGGATTTATTTACAGCAGAAATACGGTGGCGCATCTTAACAGTTTATACTATATACCAATGATGTAGAGTTAGATAGTTAATAATATACCTATTAGTAGATAAGTAAGGTTATTATTTTTGATTATTGTTTTAGTACTTAGACACACACGATTGTTACGGGTATTTGGTAATATTTAATTGTTTGTTAGATTGTTTCTTACTTGGTGTTATTTTTTTCCTGTTTGTCAACGGAGGCAATAAATAACTTTTTTTTTTTTAATTTTTTATGATTCGACGTGAGAGTTTCTCGATATTTCGATGCAGTTGCCGTTCGGGGAGTGAAACCGATAGTAGTGTCATTTCTCGGAGATCGATAGAATATATTAAAATTAATCAGTTTTTCCGTGATCATGGCACCTGCAACTGCGTCGAAATATCGGCAAACTCGCAAAACGTGATCATATAAACATTTCTTTAATTCGTTTCTTTCGGCGCGTTTGGCTCGGATTAATGCGCGTTCACCTTAACTGGGACGTGTTTTCATTGATGCCATTCTCAAGTATTTATATTGTAATTGTTTTGGTAATATTTTTCAAATACATTTCAAAGCACGTCCAAATGAGTAGACAGTTATTCAGTATTCGTTTGTGGAGTTGGTCTCGTAACCCGATAATATAATATCTGCTAAATTAAACCAGAAATTTTAGATTTCGGTCAAATAAAAAGTGATCATAATTTTTCTTGAAATTAATTATGTTACTTCAGTCGCTTTGAGCGTTCTTGGAAATAGTTTTTAAACGAATGGGAAATATTTTATTTGATTTTATCTTGAACGAGATTTAAAAAAATTATCTTTATTTAATATTGATAAAGAAATTATTAAATAAATAAATGTGTAAATACTAAAATATGGCATTAATCATTGGCATCATAAAAACTAAAGCTTTTTCGCCCAAAACAGGTTGATACAAGTAAACAGCTATATCAGTAAGCCTGTTTATCATGAATTCTGTCCAAGTCGTAAACTACCAATCATTCTGAATCTCAAGAAAATTAAGGAAAATAGCCTACCGTGAAATACTTACCATTTGTAGGGCCCTAAATAATAATATCACGCATTTTTCCATAGGGGTAGGCAGAGGTTACCACCCAGGATAGTTGGCACACCCACACGTCGCCAGTTGTGTTTTTAGGTCCCATGTAATAGGGGGCCATGTAATACCTCTGCCTACCCCTTCGGGAAAAAGGCGTGAATGTATGTTATGTTATGTAATAGGGGGCGAGCCTATTGCCATCTACCGGGCACAGTTCCAGACTCCAGGCTGTCATTGAGATAATTCCCAATGGATAAATGGAAATATCCAATATTTAAAACTTTGCCTGACCTAGTCATTGAATCCGGGACCTCATGATCAGCAGTAGAGCTTGCGCCCACTACGCCACCGAGGCAGTCGAGTTTCAATAATCAACACTTGTAAAATTAAAATAAATTTCATTTCTATACTACCGTTTCGTCAAAAACACTCTGATCTCTAATCAGTGTGTTTTTGACTCTATAGTTAAAAGAATAAACAAATTCACTTTAATAAACCTACAGTTTGGCATTAAAATGTAGAAACGGAACTAATATAGTCAGAATAATAGGGTCAAAAACACCGATCTCTCCAACCATCAGTGTGTTTTAATCTCTACAATTAAAATAATAAACAAATAATGATTGACCTTAACAAACTTAAGGCCGGTTCACATCTAGCGGATGATAATATATCGCGTATTATCGGTCGCGTAACGTCAGAACAGACAAATAACTTATTACGATAAAACATTTAACATTCCACATACACTCGCCGCATCTTCCGTCAAATTATTTAGTGTTAAAAGTTCGGAAAACTTATTTTAATTTTGTAATTTTTGATTTAATTTTTTTCGTACTACTGGTCGAATTAAATTGCCCAAGGAAAGCCAAAGATTCAATTATTTTTCGAAAATAATTGAACACTACTTTATAATGTAGATATAAATGGCGCTTTTTTATTAAGTAGCGCCCTTATTATTTTAATAAGTAAAAGAACTTTTTGTAAAATAATCGACTGTTCAAAGTATTGGAACAAAAAAAATATTGGAACTCTAAAAATGTATAAAACTGCTGATTTTTTTCGCAATTTCAGACTTGACAGGTTACAAAAATTACATTATTCCAAATAAGTTCAACTATGCTAACTTCTTTTTCAACAATAAAAGTAATAGAAATACAAATGACTGCCTCGTTGGCGTAGTGGGCGCATGCTCGACTGCCAATCAAGGTTCGATCCCCAGGTCAGGCAAAGTGTTAAAAATTGGATTTTTCCATTAGGAATTATCTCAATAGCTGCCTGGAGTCTGGAACTGTGCCCAGTAGATGGCAATAGGCTCGCCCCCTATTACATGGGACCAATAAAACATACTGGCGAAATGTGGGTGTATCTACTATGGGACTGAATCCTACGGGTACACCTCTGCCTACCCCTTCGGGAAAAAGGCGTGAATGTATGTTATGAATGTATGAAATACATAATAAATACATAATACATCATCACACTTTCACTTTAAATTCGTTCGTTTCTGCTCTTTTCTGTCGAGCTATATAATAGTTTTATTGTTGAGAAATAGTGGCGCCGCCATTATTTCTCATTCTTTATCGTCAAGCTTTAACTAACACACTCCACGTTCACGTCTACCACCGCGCCCCCCTCCGCCCCTGTACCCCGCAGGCGAAGACTCAATTAAGCGGTCTAGCTAAAATCATTCGCTGATTTATTTTCTACATTTCAAATTACTTGAACACAAATCATAAACAACATTCAAAAAACGTGGTACAATCGCGTGCAAAAGCATTTCACGGTAGCTCCATATTTATATTCTTGAACGTTTACGATTCGTCGCCATTTTTACGACACTCCATGGTACACAGCTCGTTGACACGAAATAAAAGAACAGAAGAAGGCTGGTAGTAAACGATGAGTGACTTCTTTTCACGTAAAATATTATGGTATTTCACGAAAACTTACATACATTGGACTTTCGTGAAATCTCTTTTTGTAAGCTTTGGAAAGTTTTAAAAGTTGTAAATTAAATAGTAGATTGTTACACGAGGGGCTAAAGAGACCTATTGTATGCGAGGTACTTTTACTCCCGAGCTAGTAGAAACCGAGTTATAATGGGTTAGCGCCGTGTGCTACACTCTAATTTTCCCTGCGATTTTAAGCAAATAAAATAAAATTTCAACAAAACATCTTGGCATGTCCTAACGTTCGTTGAAAAGTTATTTTAGCCCCGCTTTGGTACGCAACAATGACGGACTTTTTGAGCGCGAGGAGTGAAAAGTTTTTTTTTACATTAAATACCTTGTACTACTAATGTAATCCACAAAAGTACAAGGTAATCCTTGTAATAACTTGATACCTGACAGCTGAACAAAAATGAAGTTTTTGGCCATATTTGCATAAATTAAGTTTAAAGAGGGTATTTGATAAATCATTTGAATTATAAATTACCTGATATGATACCATTTATGTACCTAATTTAAGGAAATATGACCAAAAATATATATTTGTTCAGCTGTCATGTACCTATGAAGCTATATTTTAACAGGTATAAAAGTACTAAATCGTGAATTAGATGGCTTTCTGTACCCTTTTATTTTATGTGGTTCAGTTATCAGCCGCGTGTGTTTTCCCATCACCACTTCAAGTTATGGTTTTCTGATGTTATCTATGGGAGAATTGAATGTTTGTTATGGTATTTTGTGACAAATCTCATGTCTCGTCAATCTTTGTGATACGATCATGTTATATGAGCTTTCGATCATTTTTGATCGATTCTGTTCATGCATTTTTTATCAATCGCAAATATGCTTCCTGGATTTATTATCATGCTTTTACTTTGATTTGTCTTACCCATAAAGCTTAAACTGGGTTGCACTAACTAAATTTAACAACAACTAGTGCTCCGACCGTCAAATCTAAATTAAGCGTTGTATGTTATGTATAGTTTTCGATCAACTGTAAGGCTCCCCGCGATACAGGCCAGCCATAGTGCGGGAACCACCAGTAAAATTTTTATAAGGAAATTGTTGGCAAATATTTTTTTCTGTATTTTTGTATTTGTATGTTACCATGAAACAGGGTAAATAGGGACGGTTGGGGGTGAATATCGAAAAAACTGGTCGTATTATTTATCCCCAAACGGTAACTCTGGCGTTTTCTTCATGCCTCTTGTGTTGTGAACAAAAAACTTTTTGACGCAACAGCCACTTCAAAAAAGACGCCAAGGTTTCTGTTAGGTAAATATAAACTTGAAGTTTTATCCCTATTTACCCCGCAGCTCCTATCCGCCCCGTTTTACAGTAATGCTTTCGTTATAGCTAAGTTTTTTGTGGCTAAGTTGGTAGTACTCGTAACTCTGCCTGCGAAGCGAGGAGTCCTGGGTTCAAATCCCAGCAAGCTCAAAGCTCAATTGTTTATTTGGGTATTTGTGTAGTGTTATTGTTGTATGTATCCATGCCGTCTGCGACACAGGAATTCCTACTGCAGGGGTGTGAGTGTGTTTATTTATTTATATACTTTATTTAACTGCAGTTGTTAAAAATGGGCCTAACCAGAGATTTGACGGTTGGTCAAGCAATACTTATTGTTAAAGTTAGTGCCTTAAACTTTTACATAACTTAACAATAAGTTAAGTTATGTAAAAGTTCTTCGTGAGTATTGTAAAAGTTGAAACCTCTCAATGAATATTCAATTTAAAACCATTTTCATAAGGAAGCAATCGCAGTCGAAGAAAAAGTAAATACATAATTAATAAATATTAATTCAAAGCTTTCTCAAGAACATAATTTTTATTCCAACAACAATATTTTTCATCTGCATGTAATTAGATTGTCATCACGAACAATTCCCTTTTCTAACAAGTTTAAGAAATAAATTTATGTAAGTTATTCTTAACTATATCGTCTAGGAAATAAGGTTGTCTTTTCTGGAAATTTCAGCTCACCGAGATTCCGGAAACCGTTTAAGTTTTCAAGGAAAACTAAAAAAAGATTGGCGTATAAAAGTTTTTTTTATAAAAAGTAGAATTTATGTACAGTCGTCGCCGTTTCAACTTTATTTTTATTGCAATGGCAACCTCTAGTATGGCTTAATTTTATCACACCTGTGAAAAATAACGTTACAAATATAAACTTTCGTTATGTTTGCTGGTTGTTGTTATGTTTTAAAGTTATTGCAGAGTTAAAACTTTAGGGGTGAAATAATTGTTTATTTTATAATTCGTGTGTTATGTGTCTTGTGCTATACAGGATAGAGGGAGAACAGAGTCCAACCAATACGACTTGCCTTCCTAGCGCCGACAAAATTGAAAGCGGCAAAAATCTATGTAGGGGCATGTAGATATTTGTTCCAAATTACAGATATCAATATGTCAAAGGGCAATTGTCTCGCACAAAAGCATGTGAGCAATAAATTCTATCTAATCAAATTACGCGACTCGGAGACACAATGACAGATCAACATTTCCAATATTACATGTTTGAAATGATTTCTGTTCCCAAGCAATTTTGTTGGTATCTGTACTTTTGGGATTGACGTTTGAAATATAAAATAAACCGATGATGCTTTTGTGTTTATTGTTTATTTTTATTTTATACTTTATTTTCGAATGCGTTAAACATTTAACATCTGAGCTAATAGGATTTTTTTTGTGAAATCGCTTCTTTTTCAATAATAAAACCGTTTAATGAATGGCCGACAAAAACATTATAAATATTCAAATGCCATAATGAATAATACAAGGCTCACTGACAAATTACTACCATTTCAAAAAAATCTTACTTGTACATTATAAGTTGTCCAAAACAAAAAGGAAGGCGCTCATTTGCAAGCGGCGCTAAGGGCCTGGCTATACTACGGGCTTAACGCGGTGGCGACGGCGGGCGCGAAATTACCTTAGTCTTAATATAAAATTTATGAAACCACACTATTGTGTGTCCGCACGATTGTGTCTAAGGCAATCCAGCGAGAGTACTCTTCAATCGTTCCTATCCATTAGTCCACCACACTACAAGCAGACAACGTCAGTCCATACAATCGCCCGCGCGCAATAGGCTACTACTTCTACGTAAAAAACATGAGTGTACACGCGTCAAATATGTGCGTAAGTATGGACGTTTCTGCCTCGTTGACTGCCTGGTCGTAAAATGGCGGGGAGAGGTGAGTGTCGGTTTTTTACGTAGTAATAGTTAGTATTCTTTGCTACGGGCTTAGGCAACAGCCGACCCAAAGCGCGGGTGGCGGGAATTTCCAACAATTTCCAGTCTTGTCGCCTGCTTTTGTTTTAAAATATATAAGAAAAATTCAATTCTTCCATGCTTTGCATAGATCTGACACTTTGAATAGATCTGGTCTCTAGTCACCGGTCGCACATAGTGTTGCCACTGCACGCTGTCGCGCCTGCCACAGGCTCTAGCCACGCCACCGCGCTAGGCCTGTTGTATAGCCATGCGCTGACGGGAAATATCCCGAATATTTCCATGGCCATTTGGCAAAGACAAGGAATGGCTTTTAATGTTTTCTTCTGAACATTCGGGAGAATAAGTTATTACGAGCATTCGTGACGCGAATTCGTAAATTGGGTTGTTCGTAATTTTATATCGGCTTGTGAAATAATTCCTAACTTCTTTGCATATTATCAAAAGTATTTTAATTTTGCTGGTGCCTTGGATAATTGATAAGTCTTCGCGCACGCTTCGACTGGATACCTCTGTCATACTTGTTAAATACAGTGCAGTCATAATATATTTATAAAATATTCTCCATAGGTTATGAGACTAAAAGAGAACTACCGAGGCTAAGGGTACTTCGATATGAGAAATAGAAGAAGAAGAGAAAGAGAAATTGATGCTGTAAACGAGACCTTACATTTGTTTCTTATCGGCCTGTAGCGGCTGTTGTCAAGAGTACACCTACATAATTTGGCGATTATTTATGTGAATTAAAGTATTTTTCAGTGTAATCATATCGTTATATGTTTGCTTTTGCAGTACCAGATTGTAATTTATTTTTTATTTTTATGATAGTGAGTAACAAGACAAAATCAGGTGCCTGATGGTAAGCATCATGATTGCCCATATCAGACACAGTGGCACCCAGCGTTTTAAAATTCTAAATTCTGCGCGGCACTGCACTGCGCCTGTCACCCTGATTTCGCTGATAACATTGCCCTTCAGACCGGAATACATACTTGGCGGTTGAATAATTAGTAATTATGTAATTTACAATAATAATGAGTATAGTAATAGATTGTCCTTTAATGTTTTATATTACTAAAATGAACTAGAATACACGAAACAGTTATTATATATCTGAGCAATTACAAGTTTAATACGGAATTTTTCCATACATTTGACATCAAAATATACAATTGCATTTCAGTCTCATTGGACAGTTGACATACCTAATATATTATGGAGTAAGTATATTATTAATTTAATGTGTGCAATTAACACTACGCATTGTGTTACGCACACTACAATTTGAAAGTTGTCACGAAGCTTTTGTTTCTAGTTAGTGCGGTGTCTGGTCGAAACGGACGCGGAGACTCAATAATTTAAGACCGGTGCGTTCGACTTCATCTACCTAGAATCAGTAGGTATTTTGAATAAGTAGAGTATTCGTTAATATTTCACATCAGTCAAATTTTATTTTTACAAATAATAGTTATTAAACAGACCATTGGATAAGAACGACTAAAGATTTTGTGTCACTAAATATGTTAGCGCAAGATGTCTAGTTTTGGGTGAAAATGTGACCAATATGCAAAGAAACTTTCGTATTTTCTCGTCACCATTTTAGGCGTCTATTACACGGTAGGTTTTGCTGTCAGTACTGTCACAGTGACGGCTATGATTGATGGTAAACATCTCGTCTAATAATATGATGATTGACGTCATTTAAGAAGACAGTAGTCCGTTCATTATCACTGGCCATGGATTGATGGCACTGATTAACGGCTAACCCATTGTGTAATGAGCGCATAAAAGATGGCGGCTGACCTCTGCTACAGCCAAGAAGCTTATTCTAAACACTAGAGATTGCATTGCGAACAACACGATGAAGCCAGGAAATGTGAACTTAGACGACGTTACGTCTTGCGTATGGTTTCTATCTCTTTCTTTAACATGGTAGCTATCTTTAGGTAGGTGGGATAGAAAATTTCGCCGATGACTAGTAGTACCTTCACGGTAGCTCAATTGGTAGAGGGCCCATCATGCGGATTCGTGCGGAAGGTTCAAATCCCGCACGTAGGTGAAATTTTTCTTTCCGTATTCATTTTGAGGGCTATGCTCGGAATTTCGAAATCGAAAATCGATCAGAAATGAGGAGATCCGTAGACGAACGACAGTTGTCGACATGGTCCAGCGGATTAGTAAGTTGAAGTGGCAATGGGCAGGGCACATAGCACGTAGAACTGTTGGCCGGTAGGGCTGCAAAGTTCTCGAATGGAGACCACGGACCGGTAAACGCGGCGTAGGACGTCCACCCACAAGGTGGACAGACGATCTGATAAAGACGGCGGGAACACGATGGAGGCGGGCCGCTTACAACCGGACTGAATGGAAATCTATGGGGGAGGCCTATGTTGCCTATGTTGTGAGCAGTGGTCGTCCTATGGCTGAGATGATGATGATGATGATGATTCATTTTGAACATACGTAACATAATTAATGGCCACATTTCCTTGTTTCAAAGTGTTGTTGACAATGCAATCTCCAGTTTTTAAGTATAAGTTTCTTGGTTGTGGCATAACGTATTTTTTAACATCACTTTCACAGTAGCGTTAGTGGCGCCACAAGGGTTGTGAATTCGCCAGATATTCCATATTTACTTGTCCTTGTAACGCTAGTTTATCAGTTACAACCGTAATAATGTAACCCTTCGTCCGTATTTATATAAAATCTATTGTAATAGGTAATTATGTAAATATATGCGTTGTAAATAGATATACGAATGTAGATAGGAATATTGTTTAATGTTATTTGTATAATTAAGGTTGTTACTGTGATTTTGTGGTGAGATGTCAAACTTAATTTACAATGTGTTAAAAAGAGATGTAGATATACTTCAGAATGTGCATCTATCTACCCATGGAACTGACCAACTTTCATAAGAAAGGATTGCGAATGTCGCAGTAAAAAAATTTGGCTTAGCATACAAAATTGATTAGCTGTTTGCTTTTTATGGAATTTTTGGGAATTTTGGATATTTTTCTTTTGCAAGTTATTATGTATATGCAAGGTTGATGGATAGATGCTCCCCCTTACAAATTACTTCACCTTTTTGTAATACATTATCATCAAATTATGTCAAATCAATTGTCCACTAGAGGTAGTGTCGGGTCCAGTTATGTATTATCTATGGGTCCAGTGGATACGCGATTTTTGTTATGAATATGGCGAATAGTTTGCCAGATGTAATCAAAAAATCCTATCAAAAAGGTGATTGTCAAAAACCATACCCGATTTCGTCTAACATAATTTTATTATTCTCCGAATTTTACCAAAACTACTTACCTTCAAAATATTATATACATTTTACCTATATGGGTTACATAGAAAATGTTAAGAGGCCAGTAAGAAAAGCAGCCGATGAAAAATGTATTTAAATTTCGAATGAGGAACTCTTTGACAATCCGCCATGTGTGTTAAATTTATCTGCCATTTGTTTTTACAAATTGGCATCAATTTGAAACGTGTCTGTCAAGCGTCAAAATGGATCATTTTCTTTAGTCAAATGCAATTAGAGCCTTGACAGACACTTTTTAAATTGCTGCCAATTAAAAAAATCAAATAAATGACATTTGAATATAACACACAATTACAATACACATTAGAGATTTCCAAAGAGTTCCTTAATCGAAATTTTTCATCAGCTGCTTTTTTTAATGGCCTATTCTAAAAACTTTTACTGTGACCCATATGACTATATATGACTTAGTTCAAAGGCATTTTTTTTATGTTTGAAGCTTCCATTGTTGATGTCTGGCTTGTGTTGCACATGCTCAGCGAAATAATAATTGCCGCTTGTCAAGTGAGAAGTACTACAGCGGTATCTAGTAGAGCGCGTGCGAGACCTATCAATAACTTAAGGATTTAAAAGGCTGAATGTCACAAACATATTAGAATGCTAATCGCCATAGTTAAAAGTGCCACCTTTATGACCTATGCCACTGACATCTTTGCCAATCTTTGCCACACATTTGGCCAACCACTCCCCAGTACAATCGCAATCAAAAATGTTACACGAATGTAAAAATATTGATGTATTTGGAATTGTATTCAAAATTCAAATTATCTCTAGATATTGATACGAAACGGCCATAATATTATCATTTTGTATAATATTGAAAATAAATATTTACGTTTAAAATTGTTGTATTTCTTTTTCTGTTCGTATAACAATATAGTGTTATTATAGTGTTATAACTATGCTAGTTGAAAAACGTATGTAAGTGTGTATCATAACATAACATCACGCCTTTTTCCCGAAGGTGTGGGTGGGTAGAGGTAGCCAGGACCTAGTCCCATAGTTTTTTAGTCTCATGTAATAAGGGGGTGTGCCTATTGTCATTTGCCATCTATTGTGGGCCAGACTCCAAGCTGTCATTGAGAAAAAAAATATGAAATAATCTAATTACACTTTTTGCCTGACTTGACGTTCGAATCCGGGACCTCATTTGCAAACCACTGCGCTACCGAGGCAATATTATGTATCACTAGCATTGGCCCGTGATTTCACTCACGTAGTTTTTCTTCCCGTTGGAATATTGGGATTAAAAGTATCTGTAATGTGTTATTCCAGTGTCTAAACTGTCTTCATGCCGAATTTCAGCCCAATCGGTTCAGTTGTTTTGGCGTGAAAGAGTAACAAACATCCATCCATTCGCACAAACGATCGCATAAATTTATAATATAAGTGGGATATTATTAGGAATATATTTTATATATTATAATATATTATAGTCTTCTGGCTACGATAGTACAGGTTTCTAGTGTAGTTTTAGACCACATGACAGTGAATGGAAGTCGTCACCCACATCAATATTATATAATAAATATTTATTATGGTAGGTATTATAGAATTATCTGGTGGATAGGTGGACAGGTGAAAGATGCCTGGAAACTTCTGCATAGCCGCCTCACGGCACCTTCAAAGAAAACGAATGTAAGCAAACCAAATATTGTGAAACTATCTGTTGAAAAAATTAAGCCCTACAAGTTTCATGTGCGTTCTTCTTGTAGAGGTATCTTTCCGAACGCACGGTAGACTCAGTACTGTTTATCTTCATTGACCTACAAAAGTGTCAGATTATGACCTATTCGAATAAATCTGTTTGAGTTTGAGTTTGAGGCGATCTGATAAGGACGGCAGGAACACGCTGGATGCAGGCTGCTTACAACCGGCCTGGGTGGAAGTCTATGGAAGAGGCTGTCTAGTGGACGTCCTATGGCTGAGATGGTGATGATGATTATAAAATTATACGTCCTCTTCCGTTATGCTGCTGTATTCCTTGGGGGCATCTCGACCGCAATTAACTCGACCGGTCAAATCGACAACTTTAATATTTTTACTATTTTATGGGGGGCGACTCGACCGCTTATATACAAAGTACAGTCGGTTGAAAAAGAGGTGTAAATCAAAATAATACGTTCATAATACCAAAATTAAAAAAAACCTTCCAAAATTCAACATACGCGTTGCAAAGTCGCCCGCCATTAATCCCTCCTATCAGCCGTCTGAAACAGTATATAAATATATTGTGTTTATTTAAGCAGCACTGCCATAACAAAAACTGTTTTGCTTATAAATTGCGGTCAGCCTAATATTACAATTTATAGTAAACTGGGGTGGGAAAACCTCACTTTGTACGTATATTTCGTAGGTTAGGCGCTGATAATGTGAATATTTTTCTAAATATCTGCAAAATATCGCTGACTGAGCCTTTGATATTTGTGACAGGACTTTATTTATGATATAAATATATTCATAGAATAAATTTATTTAATCGACAACCCATTCGATAAAGGAGTTGTTCGTTTTAGAGTCACCTTGACCTTACATTATAATTTTTGTATATAATTACTATATTATATAATCGTCATAAAAAAGTAATTATCATTTTAAATTTAACCACATACATTTTAACTAACTACTTACACTCTTTTATTGGGATGACCTGTGAGAATAGTTGAAAATGAGAAATAAATAAATAAACGTAAACACACCCGCGCTATTCTTTTTAATAAGTTTTCTAATTAATAGTAGTAGTGTTTTTTAATTAGTATTCCATGTTAAGTAAGAAAAAAATTGAGGCACACGTCTTTTAATTATTATAATTTAATAAAGCAGTAATAAGAAAACAACTTAACAAATCTTTGGTTTTATTATATAGGCCTAATAATAAGATCTTTAAATATGCATAAAAAATACTATACGCTTGGTGGAGGCATCGGGTGACCAAAATGCTGGCCTGTATTTTGCCCAGAGGATAAGCATCTGTATCCAACGGGGCAATGCCGCCAGCATTCTGGCCACCTACCCTTCCTCCAAGGGTTTAATAGATTTAAGTTAATGAGTAAGGTTTTGTATATAAAATGTAAATAGTGTAGGTAGTGAGTTTTGTAAATAGTGTTTTGTGTGTTACTTTTTAATGTTTCTTTGAATAAATTAAGTATACCTTAGAAATATTATAAAAAAAATACTATTAATTACCTATCGCCATTAATTATAATAAATTAAGTGAATGTTTTACTATAATTGGAACACGCGTCGCCATTAAAAAATACTTAGTATACTTGACCTCACATTTTTCAAATCAAATTATAAATTTAATCCGCGATAATAAGAGGGCTACTATGTTAGGAAATATTATCGCGGATAGCATTACCTACCCGGCAATATAGGACAGATTGTGTATGGTTATCTGGGCCCATCGTTCTTGGAATCCAAGCCGGTCTCCTTGAAGTATATCCTGATATTTTAAGACAAAGAAATTATGTATGTACATAAAACTCTTAATTCTAGTGAACGTCTAAAACCATCAATTCAATTAACCCAGCTTCACTTGAATGACGTAGACGTAAAAAGGATTATAATAATATTATTATAATCCACAACGAAGTTACATGGCATGTCGAAAATTCGAGTTGTTTTGGGAAAAATACCTATATTACGGCCGTGCTCGACTATCTATAGGTAAACCGCTTAATTATTATTGACTCCTGCGGGGGTACAGGGGCGCGGTCCTACCTCCGCGCCTCTCGTGCCCCTGTACCCCGCAGGCGAGGACTCAATTAAGCGGTCTGGCTATAGCGACATTGCCATGCAACTAGATGCTCAATTATTTTAATGTGACTTTTGAGGTTAGTTGAACCCATCCTAAAAACCTGAGAAAAACCCAATAAAAACATAAATTTCTAGGTAAATTGCCGGTAGAATACATGACACGTGTGTGTCTACGACGATACAAAAACCTTAGACAAAGAAAACAAACTCTTATCTTTCACTAGATAGAGTCCAAATTAGCAGATATCTAAGTACAATCACGTACAAAACTCCCTTCGCAAAAGATCTAATACCTCAACAAAACCAATTTCCTCACCTATAGTTGCTACAATTCACGTAGGAGGGTAAAATAAACTGCTTATATTAAAAAGGGTTGGCTAACGTATTTACGCAGCCTTTTGATCGTGTTGGTTGTAGAGTAAAATAGTAGATTATTACACAAGGGGCTAATAAGACCCATTGTACACGAGGTAGTTTTTTGTAAATAGAAACCGATTTATAATGGGTGTTAGTGCCGTGCACGATAGTTCTCACTAGGATTGTGAGAAAATAATATTATTAATTTCATCAACACATTTTGACTAATATCCTATACGTGCGACACCAAAAAATAAAAAATCGTTATTAACAGAAAAAAATTAAAAATAAATTTACTTTTTCCCCTAGAGCTTGAAAAGTTATTTTAGCCTCGCTCTGACACGCAACAATGACAGACTTTTTGAGCAAGAGCAGTGAAAAAAATAACATTGAATGCTAATGAAGTTCATTTTGCTTAGAAATTCTATAGTTACAATCGTGGTAGTGATTGTGACAAGTATTGAATGGTGACACAGGGGCTGCTGTGATTGGTTGGAAATATTTCGATTATCCAATCACAGACGCGGGTATCAGTGTTATTGCACTGTTTACCCGATGGGACGCTGTAGTCAATTATAGTTTAGTATTTTGTGGGGAGGTTGATGACATGTTGGTCACTTAAAGTCTATAACTACTCAGATTTTTACGTCTTATCTTCTCGGCGTCTTTCCCACATAACGTAGTAAGTATATGTTCGTGCATTTGCCACGGTGGTCTTAGTGGTCTAGGTGGTCTTAGCAATTTCAAGATTAATTCTCTAGAGTTTATTTAGAAAAAGAATCTATGCACAAGGCTTATTTTATCTACGTCAGAGTTAATGTGCGATCATGAAACACACGTTGTCAGACTGATATAATACGTCATAATGCGGTCTCTAAAATCAATATGGTATCCAGTATATTTGTGTTTATTGTCGATGGATCGAGAGGTACATGTAGACCGCGAGAGGGTATACTTGATCCAAGTTGTGGAGTACATTTCAGACGCGTGATACGGTTGCTTAGTGCCTGCGACCAACGATTGTTTTGAGGTTTGTCAAGGGTACCTACACTACTCCACAGTACACTAAGAACAGTAGTCCGTCTTCGTAGAAATTGGTCGCTGCCGGTCTGAATGTGTGTGTGCGCTTCGTGTACGCACTGTTATAAGGGTTTAATCGAAAGGCTTTTTAAAAAAAGGAAAATAAAATTCACGAAATTAATTAAGACAACCGTCGGATTTGGAAGGTGGATGAAGACTGACTGGGAGCTGGGGGCAGACGGAGTTCTGTGAAAAGGAAAATGATGAATTGGCTGGAAAAGGTCAGGAGTATGCAAATAGGAGAGCAGAGAGCCGATATAACACCTCCCAGGGGTAGACTAAACTTCGGGGTTGAAATTTCGAAGTTTAGGAAAAATAACAAACAAAGGAGTTATATCCTCGTCCTAATGCTGGGAGACGGAACATCTTCCGGCTTCTGGTCTTCGGGCTTCTGGTGGCGTCTGCTCATCTTTACAGACACGACCTGAGGTTCTGGGTCTGACGTTTGTTCTGCGGGTGGATTTATCGGAACAGATCGGGAAAACCCAGGAAAGTGATAGGGAAGACGGTTGTACGATTTAATACAAAGAAACAATTTAATTATACAAAATAGAGAAATTATACAAATTATTAAAATTAATATAGCTGAGTAATGAGTCTCGTATTTGATTATTTGATGTTGGTTTATAATTTCGCCTGTCTCGTCAGAAATAGATTTTAGTTTTAATTTGGTTTCCGCGGTGAAAATATCTAAGTCAATATTTTGTAATTTTATACGAGGTTCAATACTCATTTCCTTTTTAAATTTGTCCAAGGTACAACATGAATCATTTATTATATTAAAGTCAGAATGAGTTGCGGTGACATTGATTTTTATATCTATATATTTAGGTATTAATTTGGTACTTTTACAATAACCAATACAATTATTTGGGATGTTAACAATTCCCGTTCCAATAATATTTATTTCTAAAACCTTTTGATTGGGACATTCTATATACAATTTAGTGTTTAGAGTTTGTACATATATCCAATTATTATTGCTGAGTGGTTTCCATACATCTAAAACGTGTCCGTAAATTAAATCGGTTTGGCACTGCACTGGTAAGGTACTTATGACGTTTGAGATAAGTTCACTTTCACAGCTGGGATTTGCACTAGTTGGGAACACGGTCATGACGTCACAGATAAACTCGCGAGGGCTTATCACTCTGCATTCTTTCAGTGATTCAAGGTTGCAATATTCTGACTTATCGTTGGTCACTGCGATGTATTTACTACTAGGAACGACAAAACTAAATGAATTTGGTTTTACACTGTTATGCGGTGTAGGCAGTGCTATATTGTGGTACAAATTATATTTCTTAGGTGATACTAAAGGTATTCTTAGTATAAAAACGATTTTATTATTGAGCCCATAACATATTACATTAGATACATTCATTAATATATGAATGTGGCTTAGTTCTAGAGTAACAGGTAACTTTAGATCTGCAGGTAGGTACCTGTAGTTATCGACAAGCTCATTGTATAATTGCGTGGGAGTCAATATGGCCGGGTGAAGCATGTTTTGACTACCGAACATTATAGCGTTTGTTATATCTTCTAGTCGGAATGATAAGGTGAGTACAGAGGCTTCCAAACTTTTCAATATTGAATTAATATTTGATTTTGTGTTTAAGTCATTAGTAATTATTGATATGTTTTTTAATGTTAACTCGAGGTTGTCGATACCTTCGTTAAGCCTGGCTTCATTCATTTTTATTTCGTGTAATGTTTTATTAAACTTAGACAATGTAAAAGTTGTAACCAAAATGTTTTCTTTAATCAATGAGGCCAGTTTCTTCTCGCCACTTTGTAAACTTTGTATAGCATCATCATATTTGACAGCATCGTCCTCGTCTAGAGTCCCAAAGATGGTTTTGGATAAGGTGCCGATACCACCTATCCATGCTCCGCGTTTGAATCTATTGCTACTCGTAAGGTGAGCGATGGAGGAATACTCGGAAACAATGTCATTGTACCTGACTGTGAGGGGTTCTAGTACGTTATGGCATTCCAACTTACTTGACGTTTCTACTTCAATTTGGCTACATAAAAAACGTACTGTACCTAGTATTGAATTAATGTTTTGTATATGAGGTCCAATGTAAGAGATATCGAATGGAGTGACGATATCTAGGTGTCCTATATTAATTGTGAGTTCACCAATTGGATCAAAGTATATTCCGGAGCTCGAGTTGATTGGTTGGACATAATCATGGTGACCTTGGACCAGTACGCTGTAATAAAAGAAACGTTGGAGTAACTATCTAACTTAATTATTATTTAACTAGGTATCTAACTTAGTAACTAATAAGTTTTAATATTAACGCTACGCTACCGTAAGTATATACGTGTATATACGTTATAAAATATGTATATATATAGAACAGAATATGTTTTAGGTAGAGGGTACATCGTGAACTTCCGCGAGTTTAATTTCGTCATAGTGATGCTTCACATGACGTCTATTTATTAATAAGGTAACTGTATTATTATTATGGACTTTTACAATTTTATAAGGGCCTTTCCAGATTGGAGATAATGCCTTTCTGAGTCGGAGGTGATTTTTTATGTACACGTAGTCGCCGACTTTGTATTGGATACGACGAGAGTGTGCGTCGTAGTAGGTTTTTGAAGTTTCTTTTGATTTCCGAATGTACTCTAAGGCTTTGTCACGCGCGTGTTTCATGCGGTGTTGTAGGAGTTTTACATACTCGGGATAGGTCGCGTCAGAGTTATCGTCATATACTGAATTTGGGATCTGGGGCTTATGCCCGAATAATAACTCGTATGGTGAGTAGTGCGTGGTTGAATGCACTGCGGTGTTGTATGCTAACATGGATGTATACACATACTGGGGCCAGTTGTCTTGGTTTTCATTCACGTATGATTTGAGGTATTCCTTAAGAGTGGAATGTGATCTTTCCAAAGCACCTTGCGTTTGTGGGTGGTAGGGTGATGACCATAATTGCTTAACTTTTAAGAATTGGCACGTTTTCTTGAATAAATCTGCTGTGAAATTAGTACCCTGATCAGTAAGTATGTATTTGGGAATTCCGAAAAGTGATATAAAATGAAGGAGGCACTCGCTCGCTTCCGCTGCTGTATTGCTGCGAAGGGGATATGCTAATGAAAATTTAGTAAGATCGTCTTGCATGGTCAAGATATACTTCAGTTTAGCTGTACCGGATTCAGGTAGGGGACCTACGATATCAAGGGCTAGCCTCTCGAAGGGAGTCGTAGAGGTGGATGTTATTACCATCGGTGCCCTATTTATTTTTCGTAGTGCTTTGTTAGTTTGGCAAGACTGACAGTTCTTTACATAGTTCTCAATATCACTGCGCATATTCTTCCAGGAAAATCTTTCTTTGATACGGCTTAGCATTCTCGTGGATCCCAGATGTCCTGAAATGGGGATGTCGTGGTTTTCCTTTAAGATTTTAGGAATTTCGCTAGGCGAAGGATATATAATGTTGTTATGATATATGTGAATTTTTATATTAGTGCCGTCAAATAAATAAGCCAGCATGTTATAGATCTTCGTAAAGGAGTGTCTGTCAAAAGGATTCCTGAAATCTGAGATGCTAATTTCATTAACTGTGGGATATGACATCATTATTTCATCGCGAACATGTTTCAGGCATTTAAATATGTCTGGGTACGAGTGATCATCGAAATGGTGCACTTTGGTGTATAAGAAAAGGTAAGTTTTATCTTCAACTGTAAGAGGCAGAAATGAATGTAAGGATCTTTCCCTTTTCAGAAATTCATCGCGTTCGGGGCTCGGACAGTCACTGAGAACTTCCGAAACATGAGGTAAGGATTCGTCCATATCTATTGAGGTAGGTATTATTACTAATTTTTGTGTTCCTTTCAGCAGGTCTTCATTATGTTCTGTAATGTAAGTATTGTATAATTTCGTAGGTGATTTTAAGAATTTATTATAGGTTTCGTCGGGTAAAGGTAAGCTATCAGATATTGGAGGGGTTCCTGGATCACGGTGCGCGGATATGGATGCAGGTAAGGTTTCAGGATTCTGCCAACTAGTTGAAGGTTGAGGATCTATTTCTGTTTCAGGGTGCGGATTTGTTTGTGCAGAAGGAGGATCTTCAGCAGGAGAGTCTGCGGTAATAGGAGGAGTTATGGAAGTAGGAGGATTCACGGCAATAGGAGGAGCTATGGGAGAAGGAGGAATTAGTGGACTAAAGTCAATGTCCATACCATCCACAGGATCGAGGTCTAAACCTATCAGCTCCTCAAGGGTTTCGTGATCAATTTCGGCAAGCGGCGATTCCTGCAAAGGCGCAGTACTAGGACTGGTGTCTTGGGCAGGATTTGAGTTCAAATTTCTATGATTTTCAGGATAAACAGGGTTCACAGGATATCTGGAAAGTGCATCGGCGGCGGAGTTCAATTTTCCTTTGCGATACACGATTTCATATTCGTATTCTTCCAATTTAAGCCGCCAACGTTGAAGTTTGCTGCTGGGATCCTTATGGTTAAACAGCCACTTTAGAGGTCTATGGTCGGTTACAATTTGGAACTTATTTCCATAAAGGTAGGGACGGAAGGTTTTGCAGCCGTAAAGGATAGCTAACAACTCCTTTTCAGTCGTACTATAGTTGGATTCACTCTTGTTCAGAGTGCGTGACGCAAAAGCCACGGGTTGGTCTTTACCAATTGGTCCCTGTGAGAGAACGGCGCCTACGGCATAGTTCGAGGCATCACAGGTGAGGATAAAAGGTTTTGAGAAGTCGGGATAAATAAGCAGTGGGGCTGTCGTTAATTTGCGCTTTAGCGTGTCAAAGGCAAGCTGTTGTTGATTTTCCCATTTAAAGGGCGTGTCCTTTTTCAGAAGGTTAGTAAGAGCCTTTGCGGTTTTTGAAAAATCAGGGATGAAACGGCGGTAGTATGAAACTAAGCCAAGAAAAGATTTGATATCTTTTGGAGATGTCGGAATTGGAAATTCGGTAACGGCCTTGATTTTATCTGGGTTTGGCTTGACACCTTCTTCGGTAATGACATGACCAAGGTAACAAACTTCGCGTCGTAAGAATTCACACTTATCAGGCTGTAACTTTAAATTGAAGTCTCGGATTCGTTGGAAAATTGCTCTAAGGTTTAGGATGTGGGCTCGTAAGTCATATGCGTAGCAGACTATATCGTCTAGGTAGACAAAACACCGGGTGCCCTGGAGCCCTGATAAGGCTGAATTCATTAGCCTCTGAAATGTGGAAGGGGCATTCTTGAGGCCGAATGGCATTCTCAGAAATTGGAAGTGTCCCTCTGGGACGTTGAATGCTGTTTTTGCTTTATCGGCTTCGTTCAACTTGATTTGGTGGAACCCAGATGCTAGGTCTAAGGTCGAAAAGTATTTGCTATTTCCCAATTGATCTAGGATTTCTGTGATCTGAGGTATGGGGTAAGTGTCACCGATTGTGACATCGTTTAGTTTCCTGTAGTCAATAACGACTCGCCACTTTTGTATATTAGAAGCATCGAGTTTTTTTGGAACAACCCATATAGGTGACGACCAAGGAGAGTCGGAAGGCTCTATAATATTTTGGTCTAACATTTTTTCGACTTGGTTTCGTACTTCGGCTTTGTGGACTTCTGGAAAGCGGTAAGTTTTATTATGGATCGGTATTTCTGTTGTTGTTTTTATTTCGTGTTCTAGAGCATTCGTATAGGTCAGATTTTCTCCAGGGAGATGGAAAATATCAGAGAACTCGGAACATAACTGCAGGAGAGCTTCCTTTTCTTCAGCATTAAGGTGTGAGAGACGTAATTGTTTTAAGACTTCATCTGTTCGCGTAGCACAGTCAGTTGTAGTCGCGGTATGTATGTGATTGACAGAATTGGAAGGCTGCTCTCTGTATATCGAGGGGTCAATTGGGGAAAGTTTTAGGTTAAGGTTTGATTTTAGTGTTACAGGTTCTTCAGAAGTATTAACCACAGATATGTTTATTCTATTATTTTCTTTAACACGGGCTACACAGTTTGCGATTAGCAGGGTTTCGGTAAGTTTCTGATCGAGGACTAATCCTTCTTTTATTTCAGGATTTTGAACAGAACACTCAATGATGGTTTCAGTTCTTGCAGGAATTAAGTATGCCGGGTCATAAAAGTGTAATTTCAAGAATGATTTGCCGAGCTGGAGCAAATTATTAGTATAGTCAATATTGCAGCCATATGCGTTAAGCATATCGGAACCTATGATACCATCGTAAGGTAAATGTACCTTGTCAATAACGTGGAATTGATGCGATATGCTGGTTTTAGGTAATTGTAATTTAAGTTTAAAATGACCTCGGGTTTGGATAGGTTCATTCGCTGAATCGATACCTTTCAATTGGATTTTTTCTTTCACAAGCTTGGGGTGTGTTCTTAGACAAGAATGCTTTAAGAGACTCACAGAGGATCCTGAGTCCACAAGTAACGTCAAGGGGATATCTGACATGGGAGATTCAACGAGTACATGAGGTAGTAGCATTAATGCAGGGTTGTTGGTTATCTCGAATACATTGGATTTAGAAGGTTTTGGCAGGTTTGCTTCCTGCATGGATACAGTGGATGACTTAGCTTTTGGCAGGTTCACTTCCTGCACGGATACAGTGAGTTTTGGCTGGTCATCATGTAGCGATGACTGCAAAGGTTTTAAAGTATTTATAGAATTACCTCCATGTAGCGGAGTTGGTTCAGGCTTAGGATTGAGTCTTGGGGTGTCGATTTCTAAATCGTGAGGTCCCGTACGACACCGGGACGAGACGGTTACTCGTTTTTTGTTTCGGTGTCGACGGTGTCGTAATCGTTACCCTCTTCGAAGCCAGCTGGGCATTCGTTCTCAGGGGCATCAGATACAAAATGGATACGCTGAGGTGTTCTCGGCTGATTTTGATCTAATTTAAAGCGATTGTTGTTATACTCGCGTTTACGGCATTGTTCCAGGGTATGCCCTGGTGCTTTGCAATATCTGCAGACCAGAGCAGAAGAATTGTTATTGTTAGTAGGCCGATTTGAATTAAAGTTGGGCTTAGACTGGTTAAGGTTAGTAGACGATTGCGGATTCTGGTCACGACGCATAGGTTGGGAATTCGGCCTTGAGAAGTTTGGCCTTGAAGTACTTGGTCTTTCTTGTCGGATGCTAGAGCTCTGCTTGAATAAAAATTGTTGGATTTTCTCTTCGGATATCGCGACATTTACTGCTTCGTTAAGCGTCTTGGGCGTCTTACACCTAACGATGTTCGACAAACGGGTAATCAGTCCCATTTGGAAATGATGGAGGGCTAATTCCTCCATGGCTGCTGTGCGTCCTATCATTTCTCTATTTTTATGGCCGTGTGAAATAGATATTTCAGTAAGGAGGTGGGAAAGACAAGTTTCTATCCTTAAAGCGTACTGGCTCACAGATTCATTGGTTTGTTGTTTACACTCTTGGAGGTCAGTGAGTAGGTGGGCATAGTGTTTTCTCTCACTGAACTGAGTTTTGAGAAATTCTTTGAGTTGGGTCCAATTGGCGAACTCTTTAGTAGAGCAGGCGGTTTGCGCTTTGCCTTGCAGTTGACATAATATGTATTTAAATAAAATATCTTTTTGAGGTTCTGAGGCTAACTCGTAAGCGTTATTACAGTTGACCAAAAATGAGTTCAGTGTTTCTCTACATCCGTCAAATGGTTTTATGAATTTCAGCAAAGTCGAAAGGTCAAGTTCTAATTTATTAACGGAACCCGCAGTGGCGGCTTTCTTTTTAGACCTTGTGGTCGGACCAGCAGAAGGCGGAGGGCACAATCCATCTTCCTCTGTATCTGTTACAGCTATCTCAGGTTTTGGACTTTGGGCTCTACTTTCGGACATTTTGATGACAATAGCGGGTCACACAATAAACAATATCTTATAATTAAACAAGGTATTTTATAGGTATAAAACAATATTAGCAAAAGTTTGACAATCGCAATGACCAAGAATCACTTACATGAGTGCGGACAGAGTGATAACGAAAGCTATCATTACTTCGAAGTTCGCTCACGGGATGTAGCAGGATGTAGATAAGCGTCGCGCCCCGCGTGTCGCTCGTCTGATGGATGCTCGCTCGTCGGATGGCCACTACCGGTCACAGCACTAGGTTGTGCGTGACAGTGGGTATGGCTGCAGCTGTTCTTGGGGATGACCGGTTGCAGCACGAACAGTGCGCAACAGTGGATCTTCCACGCGATGAGCTGGACCACAACTCAGTGCGATCCGGATATCCGGATTATTCGGGTATACACAGTGGGGCCGGTAACTAGGCACTTACTCACTTATACACCACACAACACTCGCGTTAATTTCGCGTAGGTATCACTGTATACTCGGAACGGAGACGGTACCGGGGACTTTTCTTTTTAAAATCCCACCGCTGCCACCAATGTTATAAGGGTTTAATCGAAAGGCTTTTTAAAAAAAGGAAAATAAAATTCACGAAATTAATTAAGACAACCGTCGGATTTGGAAGGTGGATGAAGACTGACTGGGAGCTGGGGGCAGACGGAGTTCTGTGAAAAGGAAAATGATGAATTGGCTGGAAAAGGTCAGGAGTATGCAAATAGGAGAGCAGAGAGCCGATATAACAGCACGCACTGCCACGCACATTAGCATAATCTGTGGAGCTATCGGGTGTCGGCAGTGAGGGCTATGCTGTGAGTGTGATCGCGGGCGTTCAAGTACGCTGCACGCCCGTTCGCATTTGCCTGCTCTCACTGGCCACTTTATTTCATTATCTGACAGCCTCGTTGGCTCAGATGGTAGTAACTCTGCTTTCTGTGCCGCATGCCCCCGGTTCGATCCCCGGCCAGGCCAAACATTAGTGTGCATGAACATGTCTGTTTGATCTGTGTCTGGGTGTTATAAGCTTATATAAGTATGTATATCAGTCATCTGGTTACCATAGTACAAGCTTCTAGCCTAGTTTGGAACCAGCAGATGACCGTGTGTGGAAGTTGTCCCATATTATAAGATTATTATATTATATTTGGCGCAGTTTTATATTAAAAATTGTTTATCATGACTTCGAATAGAAGCTAAAAATATTGTAGGTGCTTCAATAACGACTGCTCAAACCTGGACTTATCATTCTTCAGAATACCCACTGAATATATAAGGAGAGATTGTGTGTGTGACATAATACTATTGTCACACACACATAGATTACATAATATTATGTTCTGATGATGGAGTAGAAAGAAAAGAAGGGGGTCTTTAAATTTCTTAATTTATACGACTTGTAAACAGTCTTGTAACTGTAGACTTGTAAAAGTTTGTGTCTTGCTGAATCTCTATTCGGGTACGAACAAGACAGACTTGACACAATGATATAATTTAATTATTGTAATAATCACTTCATTAATTAATTATTCAGTAATAGATGATATGAAGATATGTAATGATAATGTATATAATAATGAATGTATGTTTGACTTGCCTGTGTGACAACCATTGTTATGTTGTAGCCAATAAATATTTGACTTTGACTTTGACAGTTTAAATTAGTAAAACATGGTTACTGACAAATGAACAACACTAATGAAGCCTTCAATTAATGAAGTTTCTCCCATTCTCCCACCATATTTGCGGCCTGAATTCGATTAAAGCATAACAGTTTTCGGTGTACTAGATACTAAGACTAAATATGTTTAAATGAAATAGACACCAACGCCCTATAACTTTTGATTAGCAACAGTTGATGAAATTAGTCTGTGAATTTGGAAGCCTGTAGAATTTTGTTGTTACCCGACTTTCGACCTTCGAGCCTAAAGTTTATATTGGTTAATATTTGAAATCTGTATGAAGGAAATTACCTAAATAGCTATGCCATCAACTTCCAAATGTGCATAACATACGCCATGTTCCCGTTGGAGTCGGCGGAGACTATTTCTCGATCCGGACATATGAATGTCGCTTCTTTCATTTTCATCCCATTCCTCATAAATTATGTTCATTGGTTGTGGGTACTTATTGGTTAACTTGATCATGAAGAGTACGTCTACCGACGTGTGAATGTCATACTCTACCGACTTGACCATTCATATTCGCCTTATATATCTCCTTTATCCATTTTTCATCCATCGTCTCCACATTATGTGCAAAGCTTGTGAGCATTCATTTCTTTATCTTTGTTATCACATCTTAGAACACTTCACAACGCTCCCTTATTACAATATTTCTTACCTTAGCTTTTCAGGTAGGAAACATTGGGACTTCGGCTTTTGAGAACGTCATTCTTCGTCAATTTCTCCGCTAGCGACACTGTTACTAGAACAGAGAAGTTGGCAAGACTGCACGTAAAAATAGGTAATTATTTTCAATGAAAATAAGTCAAATAATGTAAATATATATTGCTAAGGTATAAGAACCGATCAATCAGAGCGAGGTTATGATGGCATGGTAAAACAAAGGTTGCAGATTTTAATATTAACAATTTGAATGATTAATTTGACTGAATTTGATTTTTTGTGATTGAATTTGACTGCCTCGGTGGCGTAGTGGGCGCATGCTCGACTGCCAATCAAGAGGTCCCGGGTTCGATCCCCAGGTCAGGAATAGTGTTAAATATTGGATTTTTCCATTAGGAATTATCTCAATAACTGCCTGGAGTCTAGAACTGTGCCCGGTATATGGCAATAGGCTCGCCCCCTATTACATGGGACCAATAACATACTGGCGAAATGTGGGTGTATCTACTATGGGACTGAGTCCTGGGTACACCTCTGCCTACCCCTTCGGGAAAAAGGCGTGAATGTATGTTATGTTATGTTTTTGAATGATTAATTTTATTCATTAATTGAGACTACGTCAATCTACAAAACAATTCATTCCGTTTTACAAAAATAATTATATTTCGGTTTGTTCTGTAACACTAACGAGAAGCACCTAACAACCGTTTTAACAATCAACAAATCAACTGGATTTAAAATTTCACCAGATCTATTAAAAAGTTAATTTTCGTTGCGGAAAAGGGTTTTTCATTGGTAAAAGAGAGGTAAATAAAGAGTTGAAATACCTTCTGGTTTCGAGGAATTATAAATGTTTTTAACAAAGAAAAGGTTGATCTGGGCCGGGTTGATTATTCAATTTAAATCTTGGTATAGTGAGGTCGCCTTTTGATGTTTGGTCAACACCAAGATTACATTATAGGGTGACACTTGAAATATGAAGGGGCACAACCAATGACGTTGAATTCCTTCAACTTAGAATATTAATAAACCTCCGCGCGCGCTCTGACCACAACACAATTGCTTCTAAAATCAACTTTCAAATTGTAGAGTGCGTAACATTATAGACTGCCTCGGCGGCGTAGTGGGCGCAAATTCAACTGCCGATCAGGTCCCGGTTTCAATCCACCGGTTCAGGTAAATTGTTAAATATTGGACTTTTCCATTAGGAATTATCTCAATAACTGCCTGGAGTCTGGAACTGTACCCGATAGATGGCAATAGGCTTGCCCCCTATTACATGGATCCAATAACATATTAGCGAAATGTGGGTGTACCTACTATGGGAATGAGTCCTGGGTACACCTCTGCCTACAAAAAACTACAAAAAGGCGTGATTGTATGTTATGTAACATTATATAGGTTATAGTAAGTAGTAAAATGAGTTAAAAAACGGTTTGCAAAGAGAGCTGGAATGCGTGAAAAGATTATGTTGCACAGGCTCGGCTACACCGATTTTGGCGTAGTATTTGTTGCCGCATTTGACAAGTATACTGTCTAGGTGCTCTTGTGCTAGTCGCCTTTAAACTTTGGGTCGAGCGCCTCCCGCGCTCACCACTGCCCGGTAAAGCTGTAGAGGCCAACATGAGGCCAACAGCATAGGTCATTAAAAAAAAACATCGAACTCATCCCGCGGGTTCGGCTGACCTACTCATTAATTTTATTATTTTTCTTTAGTCAACTAAGAGCACTATATTAATATATTCTATTATAATATACTTTTGGTTTCCACCGTGGAGTTACTGGCTTTAGAATAGTGCTCCATCTTCTCTACCCGTGGTTGCCGTAAGAGCCGGCTGTGTCTGTAAATTATTGCAGACGACGCTGGTGATGGTTTACCATCGAACTGCGCTCGACAACCGCCCTGCCAAGCGTGTCGAGTATTGGCAAAACCCCCCTTCATAGGGGAGGCCTCCGAGGCCTGGGGAGGAGGGGAGGCCTAAGTAGTGGATCACCAACGGCTGAGATAATGATAATGATCGGTAGAAAAAGTACCGACCGAGTGACTGCCTCGGTGGCGTAGTGGGCGCATGCTCGACTGCCAATCAAGAGGTCCCGGGTTCGATCCCCAGGTCAGGCATAGTGTTGAATATTGCATTTTTCCATTAGGAATTATCTCAATAACTGCCTGGAGTCTGGAACTGTGCCCGGTATATGGCAATAGGCTCGCCCCCTATTACATGGGACCAATAACATACTGGTGAAATGTGGGTGTATCTACTATGGGACTGAGTCCTGGGTGCACCTCTGCCTACCCCTTCGGGAAAAAGGCGTGAATGTATGTTATGTTATGTTATGTAGAAAAAGTACCTTTTGTGTTTATCCACGGTCTACTGTCTACATACCAAATTTCAGCCCAGTTCAGTTCAGATCAGTTCAGTAGTTTTGGCGTGAACGAGTAACTAACATCCATCCTTACAAGCATTCGCATTTATAATAGGATAGAACATTATTCAGAATTATTGATGGGATTACTTTTCAAAGTCACAGATGTGTTTGTGAGTTCCATCAATAAAGGGTTTAGATGTTATGGCATAAAACGAGATCTAGACAAATTGGTTCTATAATTCTATACAAACGAGTATTGTTTTGTCAGGGGAAAGCTCTTTTGATGTAGATTAATTTTAATAGAAACTATCAACCTGTTCTGGATTGGGACGGGTAGTAGCAGAACCTACTTAAGTAGATCTTTTTAAGAAGAATAATTCCGTAATCAGAGGTCAATCGTCAAATCCAACTAGGCTGGGCAGCGTTCAGAAACCTACGCAATGTCTTCTCATCCAAAATACCTCAGTGCCTCAAGTCGAAGGTCTTCGACCAGTGTGTGTTACCAGTGATGACTTAATGACCTGAAACGTGGTCTCTGACTGTGGGCCTTATCGGGATTTCATTGAAAGATCGAATCAGGAATGAGGAGATCTGTAGACGAACGAAAGTTCCGACATAGCGCAGCGGATTAGCAAGATGAAGTGGCAATGGGTAGGGCACATAGTACGAAGAACTGATGGCCCATTGGGCCATTGCTAATTGCCCAATTTCATTTCTTTTGGAAGCTAAACAGCTTCCAGGTGGACAGGTAAACGTTTAAGGTTAAACATCACCCATACAACATGAAAATACACAATTATGAAGAAATAGGGGAATAACTTTCCATTAAATTGTGGTTGGCTTTGGATCTGGTCTTTATTTGTGCGGAAACATAATATTTTGTTAAAGAAAACCGGAAAACCTGTTTATTTTGCTTCTTAAAATAAATCATGAATATAACCTAAAAACTATTTTTTTACAATACCTATTCATAAATACGAAGAAAGTTAGGTTTTCTTTAGCAGAATATGTTTTCGCGCAAATAAAGGCCAGATCCAGAGCCAACCACATACAAATAATGGAAAATTATTCCCCTATTTCTTCTGTATTTTCATTTTTTATGGGTGACGTTTAACCACCATGCCTTATTGTAACACGTTCTATATTAAAAAATGTATCATGACGTCATACTTCACGTAAGAATATTATGTATCTACCCTGGCATTTTGTTCCCATGATGGAGTAGGCAAGTTTTACCGACAGGTTAAGCCGCAAGTTGTGATTATATTACAAGTTAAACTTGATCGAAAAGCCATAGAACTGAAGTAAATTGAACTTCATGTTTATTGATATGAGCACAAATACAGTGTCACATAAAATGTTGTATAAGGCCTGATTCGGTAGCATAGTAACTGTAGTCGCAAGCTCTACTGCCGGTCATGTGGTCCTGGATTCGATCCCCAGGTCAGACAACTTTTCCTGACTCGGGGATCCAATAACACTTGTTATTGGATTTTTCCATTACGAATTATCTCAATGACAGCCAGGAGTCTGGAACTGTGCCCGATAGATGGCAATAGGCTCGCCCCCTACTACATGGGATCAAAAAACATAATTGTTACAGTGTGGGTGTACCTACTATGGGACAGTGTCGTGGGTACACCTCTGCCTACCCCTTCGGGAAATAGGCGATATCACAGAATACTAAAGTACTTAAGGAACAGAAAAAAAAGACACTCCTCAAAATCGTTTACATAAATAGCGACTCTAGCTCCGACGCAATAAAGTGCAATTCAGATCGCACAGTGCCAAATTAATTATCGTTATATTAACTTACAAGCTGCCTCTCTTTCTATCGCGTATCTCTATCTGTTCTCTCGTCTAGCCCCTAGAAATGTTCCCGTCAAGACGGATGCCCCAGCTATTTGTAGCTCCATACCTTTATTGTGGAGTGTCTTCCCTCCATAGACGCCCTCGCAACGTCCTGGATGACCTGCGTTGGTATTACGAACATGCAATCGCGTAACAACAGCAGTAAATTTTGTTGTCAAACGTCATTTTTTGTATGCCCTTTGACAGCTGACATTAAGCAATTAAACGCGTTCCACACTTCTACTGCTGTTCGTAATAAGGGGGCCGGATGACTCTATCGCCGCCGTCAAACTGGTGCCGGATACCAGATCCACCAACTCATACAATCACAACACCGACCTCGCCGGCGAGGTCGAAGATCTGTCAGATCTTTCAGATCGGCTATGTTATCTCCAAATAATCAAACAGATCAAACTTATTGATAGGGCCCTAGGACACTGCCCTTCTGGGGTGCCAGAGCAAGTGTGACCCCACGTATTCTGGCGACGGCGTGCCGTCTAGTTGCTTATGTGTAAGTCGCCCATAAACTTTGGGTCATCACTGCCCGGTAAAGCTGTAGGCCATCTGAAGCCAATAACAGTATAGGTCATTAATTTTACGCTATGTTACTCATGGTAATTATTGTCTCATAACTTCCCTACGCAAACAGTAGCCAAAAAGGTGTTATATTAAAATAAAATCAAAAAGGCATACCGGAATCGTAATATTACAAAGTAGAGCTCCAAAGTTATGTTCTTCTGATAAACTATACCCTGGTATCGATCTAAAAGAGAAAATTCAACCTATTTTTACCTCTCGTAAAGAATTTCCTCAGATTTCATCGAACAAGACACGGCGTAATAAAATATCTTCAATATTATATCACAAAAGACATAACATTGACGTCGAGTTATTGTTAAGGTTGATCATTATTTTGGGGTTTTATGTTTGAACTTTTGCTTCTGAGTATAAAACAATTGTAACTTTTTTTTATGATAGTGAGTAACAAGAAGAGCAAATCAAGTGCCTGATGGTAAGCATCATGATTGCCCATATCATACACAGTGCCACCCAGTGTTTTAAAATTAAAAATTCTGCGAGGTACTGCACTGCGCCTGTCACCCTGAGATATTAGTTGTTGAAACTCGTGTGGGCCATTGCCCTTCAGACCGGAACACAATAATGTGCAAACATTATTGCTTGGCGGATGAATAACTGGCAAAGGATGTGGTTTACTTCCCCAGGCGGCCCCCTGCAAAAGAGGCCTACCATAACAACATTTTTCAGTATGTTATTTTTTGTTATGTCGTGTACGAAGCGTCGATCTACAACAGCACCAAAGATAGATAGATAGATAGATAATACTTTATTGTACACCACACTTAAAGAACCAATACAAAGGATACAGAGAAACTATACTTAAATGTACAAGCGGCGTTCTTATCGCTAATAAGCGATTTCTTTCAGACAACCGATGGATGGAGAGGATTCATTTGCAGCAAAAAGACGGTGGCGCATCTTTATAAATTAAATATATCAAGTAAAATATAAAGTTAAAAATAAAGTAAAAATAAATAAAAATAAAAATAAAATAAAAATAATAGGTAAATATAAAGTAGTTAAATATATAAAGACAACATTCTTATCCTAAAAGATGACGTATCTTGTATGTTTTTAACTTAAACGGTGTCAATGCATAACCTTGGTGAACTGCGGTTTCCTTTTTACTTACAATAATAGTTAATATTATTTTTAAACAAAAGACAAATTTTGCCAGTTAAGCTTTTTTTGTCCCATGTAATAGGCGGCAAGCCTATTGCCATCTACCGGGCACAGTTCCAGACTCCAGGCAGTTATTGAGATAATTCCTAATGGAAAAGTCCGGAATCCATCCCGGGACCTCATTATCGGCAGTAGAGATTGTGACCACTACGGCTACGCCACCGAAGCACAGACGAGACGAGGAGAGACGAGGAAGCTTATACTATCGCTTGTACTATTTCGATTCATTCATTATTTTAATATAAATTATCCATCACTACTTTTAGGGTTGCCTGCCCAAAGGGTCTCTTTGGGAACCCTTTACCGTCCGTCTGTCCGTCTGTCACAGGGTTCTATCTCATAAACCTTAATAGCTAGAGTTTTTTATTTTTACAATATTTAAAGTTTATTGCCGCTATAACGACAAATAATAAAAAATAAAATAAAGTTCTTAACTAAAGGTGCTCTCCACACAACCAACGTGTTTAATAAATTTTCATTTATGACTTTTACTGCAATAAGAATTAATAAATAAATAAATAAATATGGGACAACTTCCACACACGGTCACCTGGTCCCAAACTAGGCTAGAAGCCTGTACTATGGTAACCAGATGACTGATATACATACTTAAATACGCTTATAACACCCAGACACAGATCAAACAGACATGTTCATGCACACAAATGTTTGACCTGGCCGGGGATCGAACCCGGGGCCTGCGGCACAGAAAGCAGAGTTACTACCGTCTGCGCCAACGAGGCTGTAATTCTTATACTATGAGAATAGAATTTTATTTGGTAGGCCTCTCTTTTGCAGGGGACCTGGGGAAGTACCACACCTTTGCCAGTAATTCATCCGCTAAGCAGCAATGTGCAAACATTACTGTGTTCCGATCTGAAGGGCAATTTTACCAGCGTAATTACTGGGCATGTCGAGTTTCAACAACTAATATTTCCGGCGTATAGTGCAGTGCCGCGCAGAATTTTAATTTTAAAACACTGGGTGGCACTCTGTCTGATATGGGCAATCATGATGCTTACTATCATAAAAAAAGTGTGGAGGGGTGCCACCTATAAATAGGTAGGTATAGCTCGACATAAAAGAGTAGAAAAATAATGGGGGCGCCACTGTCTTTTATACATTAAAAATAAATTAATCAACACATATGCTTTAAATTTGTTCCGTTTCTACTCTTTTCTGTCGAGCTATAATAATAGGTGGATAGGAACCCTTCATATGCGAGTCCCATTCGCATTGGACCAATTTATTTCTTAACTGCAGCTAACTCATAGAAAACCAATAAAACCCAAGATACCAAAGAAAAACAAACACTCAACAAACTCAACCGCGGTAGATCAATAGACCGACCGACCGATATCCCGAACATATAAAAGGACTATAAAGATAAACGTTATGGGCTATGGAAGCCAAGGATTTATTCGCGGAGGCCTGTAAATTATTAGCCGAATAGATCTAGTAGTAAACAGTATATCGAAGGTACGAAAAGCAATTGACTAGGCCTCAGGTCGACTATCAATGTGATTTAGGTAATTGTATTTGGATCGGGAATGGGTGGGAACGTTCTGGCTACATGAAAGTATACTACTAGCCATGCCCCGCGGATTCACATGCTGTATAGTCTATACAACGTATGAATCTAAATTATTACAAAAAGGTTTATTAATATTTAGGGTTCTTGCTGCAAGCAAATTAACCTAAAAGTGTATTTTTTTATGTATATTTTTAAATAAGTTAATTAAGTTAAAAAACTAAATTCAGAGGAACATTATATAGTACTGCAGCAATAGAATATAATTTTGAAAAATAATGAAATTTTTTTGGATAAAAAAAATCCGCTTCGCGGCACCTTCCAAGAAAACGAATGTAACCAAACCAAATATTGTGAAACTATCTGTTGAAAAAATTAAGCCCTACAAGTTTCTTGTGCGTTTTTCTTGTAGAGGTATCTTTCCGAACGCACGGTAGACTCAGTACTGTTTATCTTCATTGACGTGCAAAAGTGTCAGATTATGACCTATTTGAATAAAAATCTGTTTGGGTTTGAGTTTGAGATCCATTCTCCATCAAAAAATCCTGTTTTATACCTGGTAACAAAGTTTCATATTAACTTGTGCAGTAGTATTGGCTTGAGAGGTAACAAACCAAAATGTGCACACCCACATTATGTACAGTAAATGTAATAATTAATGACGTTGAGTTGTTTTACTAATATCCATCATCTGCCTATAAATATAAAATATTACAAAGATAAATATATACGGGTTCACAAAATATTTTTGTTGTAAATTTTCGTTGATACGTATTTTGGGAAACAATAATAGCGTGTACCAATAATAGCAAAATAATTGTAATAGAAAATGTTTCGGTTTCTCAAAATATCAATGATTTTCACTGTTTACTTACATTATTATCAAGTGGGAGGGTGTGGGAGTAACCGTCTTTATGCTTGGTTTTTTTACACCTACCGTATTATCGCGGGACTTTAGGTCTAGTTTTAGCCACCTTTTTTAAGATCGGTTTTACTTATATTTGAAGTTTTTTTAAGGGCATATTTCTTTGTTGCAATAGCGTATTTTAAAATAGATTTAAAAGATGATTACGGATTTACATCGATACAGAAGAAACATGGAAATGTGTAGTACATTGAAACAAGGACAGACCCGTGGACCCACGAGGCAAACAATTTGCAATTGACTAGTGTATAAAATGCAAACGATTCACATTCTGCATTATTTTAATAGTATTACACACAGTAAATAACTTGTGTAACCAACTTTATTTTAATTCATATTAAAATTGTAAATAAATTATAAGGACCTAATAAATTATTCCAAACTTTAAATAAAATCACGTATTATTTTTAAAAGTGGATCCATTTCAAAGAAATTAGTGAAATTAGAAACTATTGAATTGACACATTATGTGGAACTCATAAATAACATAACATATTGGACCTTTCGACATTTTAACTGAATTCTGGGAACGATATAATCTACTTTTTATAATTGCACACTTGAATATTAGGGTCCGTATACACGAATGAAATGTGTCTAAAATAATTAGGTATATCATAACTAATATAAGAATTTGGTATAGGTTGAGTCCTTTTATTATTATCTTATTCTAAATTATATAAATGATTATCTATTATTTCACAACAAGAATTTATGGGAAACGTGTTGAGCATTAATAAAATATTATGATGTCATATTATACCTATATAATATTAACTGCTATACACATAAACTACTATGTGAAATTGTCAAGATAATACAATCCCAATGTAGGTATTATTATATTACTTTTAAATAATTATTAGTATTGTAAAATTAACATATAACTTGCTGTACTTTCATTTGTCTCTCACTCCGTGTGTACGGATCTTTATCTTTAGTTGTTTGTATGTTAGAAAAAAACTTAGGAATGCTGTGTGGGAAACTTTCCTTTAGATAGGGATGAAGCGATGTTTGGGGGCGGGATTTTTGCATAGTTAGGAGTAATGGTAGGGCTGTTTCCTGAAGGCGTGTGCGCAACAACAAAACCAAAAGACAAGGGTGGTCCTGGACATTAATAGCAACGAGGAAGGCGCCGGGAGAGGACGACAAATTAGTAGGGCAATAGTATTTACGATTAGAGTTCCTATCCCTGGAACTAGAAATAGGTAGTTTGTCTTTGTTAAAGTTATATTAGAATTAATTATTTGATGTAATCTTAGTAACGTCCAGAGATACAGCGTGTATAATTTTGGTATGTAATTTATTGTATTTTAATAATTTCATATTCACGGTTAATCCGTATCGAATGATTTTAACTACGTCCTTTGACATATCGATGTTAAACACTTACTGTAAAAGTTGTTTAAAAATGTTGATATAAAAGTATAGAAATTATTTGTATGCCAATAACGGTTCAGTTTCCAGGCAACATTATCTTTTATATCTTTTAATGAAATAACTAATTATTAAGTTATGACATTATTAACATTATCTGTTATTCTTGGTTCGATTCCAGGAATATTTAATTCATTATTTTGTTATTAATTCTAAAATGTTTATTAATATTTTGCACGGCAATAATGAACATTACTTTGGTTCGACTCCGAAGTTATTTTAGGCAGGTTTGTCAAGTTTACACACAAGTTATAATAAATTAAAATATTATGAGGTGTGATTAGACGTGGCAATGTCAAATATGAGGTGAGCGTTGTCGCGACGTTAAGAGATCTCTTAAACCCTTGCCTGAAATCGCAAAGTTCAGGTGCTTGTCAATGCCATTTCTATGCAACCCCTAACTCGTAATTATAAAACGAGTAGAACATGAAATTCATGTAAGAATTAGATGTAATGCATGATAATTTAAGGCATTGTTATTCCTTGTTTCTGATGATTTCGTTATTTTCATTTATCCTAAATGTATTGTCTATTTCATATTAACGTAAATATAATTAAAGAGAAATGAATATTCTTTGAACATTCATTTGATAATATATTTTATAATAATTTTTCTTAATATATTTATTTTAAAGAATTGTATTCAAAGTAGCTTATTTTGAGAATGTTGTCATTGTCCTGATTTTATCAAACGTAAATAAATACTCTAGTAATTGTATTCTTTTACCTCTTTTGTCTTTTGAATAAATTTAATGTTGTTTTAGTTAAATATTTTGTTTAATTTAAAATTCACAACGTAGTAAATATAATAAACTAGACGATCACATTTAACAGGCCATTTTTCAGATTATTTTATGAATTGATTCTAGGTAGATTTAGATTGTGTTTAGGGATACGTTTAGGGTTGTTACACATGCCGGCTTATTTTTAGTCCATTACCACCTTTAAAAAATTATGCAGGGAGGAACTACTAGATAAGTAATAATATTTTATTGTATATTATGTATGTATTAGCCACGCAATTCACACTGATGATAACTATAGCAGTGTAATAATACGAAAATAATGAAATATATATATATTACATACATACATTACATACATACATAACAAATATATTATATACATAGCATTTATAAATATGATGAATAGGTATCATAAATAATATACATGAGACTAATAAATACAAAGTGACAAGTAATACTTGTTGACGTTAGTTTAAAATGCATACAGTGATCGGGACTGACGTATTTCTACGGGTAAGCTGTTCCACAGTCGGGCAGCTTGGACACTAAAAGATTTGTCGTAAAAGGAAGTAAGCAAGTGAAGGTATTCTCGGCAGCAAAGTTTCAGAAGACCTTAACGAGCGATTATGACCTATATAGGTATATGAATAGTCCTTAGGATTAATAAATTATAAGTCGTATTAGAGCAAATCATCATAGCAAATTTTGTTAATATTATTCAGTCGGCGAAACTTTTCAATATAAACGAAAAAAAAAGTTTGCAGCTACAATCAGCTTCAATTTATTTAAGCCAAATAGGTCCGCAGCCTTATAAAACCTTGTTAAATCGGGACATCTGATTACAGTTCCGTTCTTTGTATTAATAATTCGGCTTTGATCCCTGCTCGTATCGTTTGATTCGTCGATTTCAAAGCCTCGCGGATACATGTTTTGCAAATAAGATGATATTGGATTATCGAATGTTTTGCCTTTACGAATGATTGGGGATCACTTCCTAGTATAATATAAATGGTAGCTTATATATAGACAGATAGCTTATATATTAGATATATATAGACTGACTGCTAAATCACCATGTATATTATTCAAGTTAATATGAGAACCTATACTTATTAATATTTACTTTTTGTAGTGGTAGGTGGTACCCCTCTTTTGCAGGGGGCCGCCTGGGGAAGTACCACACCTTTGCCAGTTATTCATCCGCCAAGCAGTATTGTGCAAACATTACTGTGTTCCGGTATGAAGGGCAATGTTTCCAGCGAAATTACTGGGCATGACGAGATTCAACAACAAATATCTCAGAGTGACAGGCGCAGTGCAGTGCAGCACAGAGTTTTGAATTTCAAAACACTGGGTGGCATTGTGTCTGATATGGGCAATCATGATGCTTACCATCAGGCACCTGATTTGCTCGTCTTGTTACTCACTATCATGAAAAACAATATATATATATTGTTAGCTATCACTAGTTGGAAGAGGGGGTAGGACAGCCGAACGATATAAAAGCGGGCGATTTCTAGCGCTCGAGCACTCAACCCCCTCGTAGTCCAAGCACAACCCCCTCGTAGTCCAAGCATCAAACTACTCGATAGTTCAAGCTGGAACTCTTCCCCTCCGTAGACGCCCTCGCAACGTCCTGGACGACCCGGACGACTCTATCGCCGCCGTCACATCGGCGGCGCTAGGTTCGCCCAATCCTACCAATATACGCAACAGACGCTCCGTTTTCGGTACTGGTGTCGGATACCAGATCCACCAACTCACACAATCACAACACCGACCTCGCCGGCGAGGTCGAAGATCTCTCAGATCCTTCAGATCGGTTAGTTTCTCTCCAAATAATCAAACAGATCAAACCATTGATAGGGCCCTAGGACACTCCCCTTCTGGGGTGCCAGGGCAAGTCTGACCCCACGTATTCTGGCGACGGCCCAAGCCGAGGTTCGTACCGTCTAGGTGCCCTTGTGCTAGTCGCCCTTAAACTTTGGGTCGAGCGCCTCCTGCGCTCACCACTGCCCGGTAAAGCTGTAGAGGCCATCTGACGCCAACAGCATAGGTCATTTAAAAAAAACAAAAAAAAAAAAAAAAAAAAAAAGCGCTCGAGCACACAGCCTTCAGCCGTTGTCGAGGAAACATCACCCTGACATTTTTTTCAAGTCATAGTTTTGTGTCGAATCTCTGCCCAAATTTGTCTAGAAATTGTATTTTCGATTATTTTATTTTAATCAAAATTGTGAATCGGTTGGAATTTATTAATTCTTAGTTTTTTTTAGTTTAATTAGTTTGAAGTTTACAAGATCAGAAGTGGGATAGAACTAACGTCTTCCACGTGGTTCTATCACCTTCGGTCACATTTTGCATTTTTGGTCAGAAATTTGTGGGTAGGTAGTAGAAATTTTTGGTAAGTTGTTTTGAATGAAGCAAAAAGATGTCAGACCACGAGCGTTCGCGAAGCCATGACAGGAGTCGCTCTCGCTCACGCTACGGGTACAGTGATCGTACTTCTGAGGGTAATTTTAGGCGCAGACGCTCATCCATGGAGATGATGATGGTGAGGTTGCGACCATTGGAGTAACGTGTTTCGACACGTTCGCCCGTACGTTTTTTACCCGTTCGTTCGCCGGAGCGCGCTCTGTCGATACATTCGCGACGTGGTTCATGGGCACGTTTGGTGCGATGACGTAGATCACGCCAAAACTTTGCAAACTACCCTACATATATGCGGATTTCACTCGTGGCTCGCTCCTTCGATTACGGATAGTGCGGGGACTGTGATGAATTAATTTTAGCAATTGTTTTACGGGGCATTGCTGATCATTGTTGCCTAACTACTTGGTCGAGTTCTTTTCGATCTACGTTAAGCCTAATAGTTCATCGAAGTCGAAACCGAACGTTTACAGGGAAACAAACAGGCTTTTTTGCGCAAAGTATTTGGAGTTTTTACAAAGGCTGGTTTCTCAATCAATTTAAAGAAACTTGTGTACTTTCCTGCCACAGGAAACCAAGTACCTTGGGCAAAGTATAAGTCGTGGTCAGGTACGGCCGAGCCCTGGACAATTCAGGACAACTATGTCAATGAGAGGAGAAACCCTCCTCGGGTTTTTGAACTAACTTTTTGGTTTTTGTAAGCAAACAGGGCAACTCAACTGGCAAGCTGGACCCCGGCGTGCGTGGACCATTCCAAGTGGTGAAGATCATACCGCAAGGGCGGTATGAGCTGAAACTTCTGGCCGGCAGCGACGAGAAGTCTACGCAAACTGCGGCCGAGTACATGGTTCCATGGCACGGGGAGTGGACGCTTGAAGTGTGCGCGGCATACTTTGATGATGAGACATTATGGTTAGGCGGCTGAGTGGTCCCTGGTCCGCTGTCTGAGCCGACAGGTGAATTCCAGTACGCACCCATTGTTGGGCGACTGAGTGGTCAGTCCGCTGTCTGAGCCGACAGGTGAATTCCAGTACGCACCCATTGTGAGGCGACTGATTGGTCCCTGGTCCGCTGTCTGAGCTGACAGGTGAATTCCAGTACGCATCCATTGTTTGGCGACTGAGTGGTCCCTGGTCCGCTGTCTGAGCCGACAGGTGAATTCCAGTACGCACCCATTGTTGAGCAACTGAGTGGTCCCTGGTCCGCATCTGAGCCGACAGGTGAATTCCAGTACGCACCCATTGTTAGGCGACTGAGTGGTCCCTGGTCCGCGTCTGAGCTTACAGGTGAATTCCAGTACGCACGTATCTCCGTTAGGCGGCTGAGTGGTCCCTGGTCCGCGTCTGAGCCGACAGGCGAATTCCAGCACGCACGTAGGTAACTTTCATTTGGCGGCTGGTTGGTC
This sequence comes from Hemistola chrysoprasaria, assembly GCA_947063395.1. Taxonomy (NCBI): domain Eukaryota; kingdom Metazoa; phylum Arthropoda; class Insecta; order Lepidoptera; family Geometridae; genus Hemistola; species Hemistola chrysoprasaria. Next base: position 7,547,818 of record OX346731.1, on the reverse strand, counting down.
TCCGGGCCGCGTCCGAGCGTTCAGGTGAATTCCAGCACGCATATTTTTTTTGAATACTGCTGAGTGCTTCTCACAAGCCTTTTATATTTGGTGGTTGTGTTATTTTTAACACACTGTTGTTTTCACCATTGTTCAACTGAACGCACATCCTTATGTGCTCAATTTATTTTGACGGTTACACACACTGATGTGTGTCGCATACGCGCAATTATGTGATCTTTTTAGTGTTTCACATTCTGACGCGTGTGCTTGGAGTTTTTGCGGGTTTGATTTTTTTTGTGAATGCAGAGTCAGAAATAGAAAAGCAGGAGTCCACTCGCAGCTGAATCACACCCTGAAGATGACCCGCTGTCGGAGATGCGGAGACATTTCAATTATGAGCGGAACACGCTCTTCGTACACTGAAGGAGTGTCGGGGCGAATGATGCTGTTTCTGTGTTCTGTGTTTCTGTGTGGAGAAGTGACTTGGCTTTTGATGCTCAGTCATGGGTCACAACTTTAGGAGTATGTAAGTCGTTTAGAGTATGACCTAAGTTTATCCTAATTACTGTAGAAGAGACGCGAATGAAACGTCTGGTCAGAAGGTTGATAGTTTACTGGTAATGTGGTACTGGTATTCGTTAACGGTGAATGTAGCTACGTCCTGGTAATGTGGACGTAGTGAGGTAGTGTGGAGGCAGGTACGGTGTAGTCGGTACGTATATACCTATGTACGCTACAGCTCTTGTCTTGAGAGGCTTGTTGGCTCTAGATGTGTCAGTAGGTGTTCCACATCTTCTTTTGTTTGTGTGAGAATAGTAGTGTCGTCGGAATACCTCAAGTTGGATATCGTCCGACCTTTTACTGAAATGTTTTTGTCCCAGGTGTTTTATAGGGACCCGATATGAGCGTGTTAGTGCGCCTCGTGTTTATGGTTTTTGTTGTAGAAGGATAAATAACTCCTCAAATCTCGGGCATGGTCGTGTCACGCTACTGCTTGTGTGACTGGCGCAGCTCGCATCCTGGTGCGGCGCTCTCGACTCTGCTGCGTGCAGGTGCCCCCGGTGCTGCCGCGTGCAGGCGCTCCCCGGCGCTGCTGTGTGCACACGCTCTTTGCGCTGCTGTTGGCTGGCGCTTCGGTGCCGCCGGCATTCTCCGAGCAGCGACTTCGCGCTGCGGTTGGCTGGCGCTTCAGTGCCGCCGGCATTCTCCGAGCAGCGGCTTCGCGCTGCGGTCGGCTGGCGCTTCAGTGCCGCCGGCATTCTCGGAGCAGCGGCTTCGCGCTGCGGTCGGCTGGCGCTTCAGTGCCGCTGGCATTCTCCGAGCAGCGGCTTCGCGCTGCGGTTGGCAAATTTGTCTAGAAATTGTATTTTCGATTATTTTGTTTTAATCAAAATTGTGAATCGGTTGGAATTTATTAATTCTTAGTTTTTTTTAGTTTAATTAGTTTGAAGTTTACAAGAATATATATATTGTTAAGGCATACGTATGTATGCGTAGTGTAGGGTTCTATACCTAGTCTAGATACCTGAACAAAACCACACCGCCTTGACCTACGACTATAGAAGTGGGACTATTTTTTTTCCCACTATTACAGTTAAGGGTATTGGTAAGATATGGTTTTCATATTCTTATAAATTGTTAAATAATATTATGAGTTATATTTAAATGTTGTTTGTAAATATATTTTAACAATAGCATGTACCTAAACAACACCTATATTATGGCTATCAAAATTTTCATTAAATCACCTACAAAAATAAAAATATTATGCGAAAGTAAGCTGCATATTAAATTGAAGTCATGGCTCATATCCAAGGCATTTTACAATTTAAAGGAGTTCTTTATCGATATGATACTACTTGAATTCATATTTATATCATCATCATCATCATCTCAGCCGTTGGTAATTCACTCCTGAACATAGGCCTCCCCCATAAAGAGGGGTTTTGCCAATACTCGACAAGCTCGGCAGACGGGTTGTCGAGCGCAGTTCGATGGTTTTTTACAGAGGACGCTGCTGCCCGTCCTCTGGATCTGTTAACCATTAGCCGGCTCTTACGGCAACCACGGGAAGAGAGGGTGAAGCACTAATCTAAAGGTAACTCCACGGCTTATTTATTTAGTTAATTTAGTATTAATTTGTAAGGAGGCTGGTATAAGTATTAATAGTATTATTTAGCTAATATTAAACAGTATTTGTTCTTACAGATTCTTGTACGCACATTTATTATAAATAAACTTATTGTTGCCACAAATTACTAAATATTATTGTACGTCCGCAACAGGGCAAACTGTTGAAACCCTAATATTATACTTTAATGTAACCTACCATCTTTATAACATAACATACATTCACGCCTTTTTACCGAAGGGGTAGGCAGAGGTGTACCCAGGACACAGTTCCATAGTAGATACACCCACATTTTGCCAGAATGTTATTGGTCTCATGTAATAGGGGGCGAGCCTATTGCCATCTACCGGGCACAGTTCCAGACTCCAGGCAATTATTGAGATAATTCCTAATGGAATAATCCAATATTTAACACTTTGCCTGACCCGGGGGAACCCGGGACCTCTTGATTGGCAGTCGAGCATGCGCCCTCTACGCCACCGAGGCAGTCTTCTTCAGCATCTTTATACACGGTTAAAAAAAATCTATTCTATTCTAAATAAACAAAATATATTTTTCCAACCACAAAAATTGAGTGGAAAATTATGTTATATTTGGGAAATTTCTTTTAGTATTGAAGAACAACCGCCTTAAGGATTAAAAAAGACATATTATACTCATGTTCTTTATAATTAAGATATTGTACCTAATTAGATAATATTAAAGAAATATGTAAAGCTTAGTGTTATAGTAAAAGCTTGTTCTCGTAACATAAATACGACATACTAAGCCGCAAGCCTTATTGCATAATTAGCGTATAGGTCAGGAGCTGCCGGATAAATTTGAACAGGACAGAAAGAGGTGACTAGAAGGCACAGTGAAAATAATCTTTACGTCAAACTTTTTGTTTTGGCTGCACGAAGTTTGCAACTCACAACAGATTGTGAGTTGCAAACTTCGTGCTAGATGTACATTAAAACTTGGCAAAGTGATATATAATACGGGATGTGACAAATCACATCCCTTATTATATCACTTGTACGCTTGTGAATAAAACTGTTTTTTTTTATGATATTGAGTGACAAGACGAGCTAATCAGGTGCCTGATGGTAAGCATCATGATTTCCCATATCAGACACAGTGCCACCCAGTGTTTTAAATTTCAAATTTCTGCAGGCACTGCACTGCGCCTGTTACCCTGAGATATGAGTTGTTGAATTTCATCATGCCCAGTAATTTCGCTGGTAACATTGCCCTTCATACCGGAACACAGTAATGTTTGCACATTACTGCTTGGCGGATGAATAACTGGCAAAGGTGTGGTACTTCCCCAGGCGGCCCCTGCAAAAGAGGCCTACTACTACAAAATTGCTATTTTTATTACTATTATTATTATGGGTTGCTATTTGTTATTAACGGGAAACGACAACTCTTAGCAAATCGATGTTATGTATTCCCCTATTTCCTCAGAATATTATTGGCAACACATTTACATCTTGCATCATACATTTTATATCTTAATATTTTGAAAATGAAGTAGGTATAAATTACATATTATGGCCATAAGTATAACTTTATTATCTCTTATAAATCTTATAATCTCTTTTTGTAGTGAAGTTGTTCTGATCACGTTACATAGCTATGGCGGTCTTATCGCTTAAAGATATTTTCTCCTGACTACCGGAAAGGAGTGGTATATTAATGAAGATATTAATATAAGATATTAAGCTATTTAGATATGTCTTATTATGTAGTCTGATGCTAAACTAACATTCCCCTAAATTAATATTCAACTATTTTCTAGAAGCAAAACTTATAATGAAATTATTAAGTTTATTATTAATATTGTCCTTTTCCATCCCCAGGTTGTCTGTAAGAAATTGCTTTACGCGGTAAGACCGCCTGTGGTTTACCGTGTCTTTTGTATTGAGTCTTTTTGTAAAATTGTTTTTTTTTGGTATGCAATAAAGTATTACTCTATTCTATTATTACCCGCCCCGCTGCCGGTGACACTTCTAGGATTAGGTCTTTTTTAATCTTTTATTTAATTTTGTGTAATAAGTAAGGAAGTATAATAAAAAAAATATTTTATATAAATAAAGAAGATAATAATAATATTATAGTCACTTAGCTCCTAAACTACAAAATGAGTGTAATTTCAGAGTCAAAAACTCTCATCTCTCTGGGTAAGTACTGGCATTAAGAGGTAGAAATACAACTTTTATTTAGGCTTACATTATCATTGTTAACATTAAGGTTGTTCGGGTGCCGACTGCATGCAGCGACTAATAGTAACGAATAGTTTCTATATTACTTTCGTCCTACTGTCATTTTATATGCAAAAGTTTATTAATTTATTTAGCATTCCACATCATACATTTTAAAAATATATATTTTAGATTTTGGTTTAGTAGAAAAATAACAGATATATATGATAATTAGAGGAATACATAACATTTTATGGCGATATAAGTACTCTTATTTCGCTACGTTTCGTAGAGTCTTGTTATTATGTCGACATGCGTGGAATTTCGAATACTGTAATGACAATAACCCACATTACCTTATTTAATACTAATTAATCCTCAATTACACAATTCAAACCGAATTATTTGAAGGTAGAAAATAGCTAAATGTTCACATGAATAAATTATTTTCAGATAATTTTGTAAATGGACATTAAACTCATTTTGGTGGAACAATATCCACTAATTACATGATTACTGACCAATTTGAGTTCCGGTTAAAAGAATGTTAATATTGTGTTTGCTACAGGAAAATAAGATTTTTGTTTAATAAATCAAAATTTATTTTTCGGACACTAACGAAGTTATGTGTTCATATTATAACAAGCAATATAAATTAATTTTCACTATTATTTTTATAATATCAAAAAATTTTTTAAATATCATCTATAATAATTGATTGAATTTGGCGTTACTTTTCGGAACTCCATTGTTGACTTTTGGAACAAGAATCTTTAGTTTTTATTTCCGATTTTTAGTGTCAAAAACAACATGCACTGTGCATGTTGTGCATGTCCCGCCCGCAAAGAGAAAATGCTATTACTATCGTGAAACTTCTAGGGCTTAAAATTCGTTTGTATATCAGGTGATATATGACATTATATCGCCTGTATATAATATTCATAGAACGTTAATAAAAGTCTGGATTTTATCACGTCTCTAGGACATGCCTGAGCTTGAATCGATAGACCTACGTTACTAAAATTTTCATAAACAGAGTTCGGACTGTTCAAAAACAAAACACGCCTCCTAATGCAACTCTTCTCTTGTTGTTCAATATGAGCAAATATAATTTTAAATTCTATTTAAATTTACCATGTAGATATAAAAATATCTACCTAGGTATATATACGTAGTCAGTTCAATAATCCTGTTATAAATATTTAATGTATAACTAAATATCCAGTTATTCATCCGCCAATCAGTAATGTGCAAACATTACTGTGTTCCGGTCTGAAGGTCAATGTTACCAAAGAAATTACTGGGCATGACGAGATACAACAACTTATATCTCAGGGTGACAGGTGCAGTGCAGTGCCGCACAAAATTTAGAATTTTAATCTCGTAATTTATATTTTTTATTTTTATTTATTTTTAAACACTGAGCGGCACTGTGTCTGATATTGGCAATCATAATGCTTACCATCAGACATCTGATTTGCTCGTCTTGTCACTCACTATCTTAAAATATATATATATTATTTGTTGAAGAGATATTGGAACGTAAAAACCCATTAATCTTGTGACAGACTTGAGCAATACCTAGTTATGTACTATTCGCGCGAATGGTACATATCTAGTAAATGCTCTGTGTACAAGAGCATTTCCATTTAAGGAAACGTTATTGCGAATTTTCGATGCTCCGCTCGCCGAAATGCTGAAAATCAGCTGAAAATCGAGCGTCGATGTTCAGTTTTTTTATTTTTTTATAGTGAGTGACAAGATAAGCAAATCAGTTACCTGATGGTAAGCATCATGATTGCCCATAACAGACACAGTGCCACCCAGTGTTTTAAAATTCAAAAATTCTGCGCGGCTCTGCACTGCGCCTGTCACCCTGAGATATGAGTTGTTGAATCTCATCATGCCCAGTAATTTCGCTGATAACATTGCCCTTCATACCGGAACACAGTAATGTTTGCACATTACTGCTTGGCGGATGAATAACTGGCAAAGTTGTGGTACTTCCCCAGGCGATCCCCTGCAAAAATGGCCTACCACTACAAAAGTTCGATACAATTGAATAACTCGATGCTCTGCCACACATTTGCTTGCTCGGAGTCTCGTAGCCGCTGTTCAGGTATTCCAAAACTGTTTCATACTTCATACCAGAGTCTTTAGGGTAACTTGTCATCATCATCATCCCAGCCGTAGGAAGTCCACTGCTGGACACAGGCCTACATTGGGAGTCTTTGCCAATACTTGCTACGGTTGACAAGCGCGTTGGCAAGGGCAGTTTGATAATATGTTCCCTGGTTGATGACCAATTCCAGTTAGTTTAACGCAAACGAAGTTGCTGGCCGTCCTCTGGATATTTCCTATGCCACATCACTACTGCCTAGTGATGGATTAATTAGCATTCGCATTCTTTGTTAGCATGCGAATGCTTAATTAGCATTTAGCAAATTAAATGAAGTTGCGAAATTCTGTGAATGCGAATTTAGCGAATTCGTCGCTTAAGTGAAATTATTAGCAATTAGGGAGGCACAGTTAAGCAATTATTATCTTTATTTGCTTGTCGTCTATTGAATTCGAATATATTGTCGTCGAATATAGGGTCGTATATTGAATGAACGTGTATGATTATTTAATTCGTTAAAATTAATAGCAGGGCGGTGTAGTGGCAGAATACACGTAGTGCATAAGTAGAGTATAAGTATACATATAAGATATAGGTACATCTATGTATTAAGCAAACAGATCGTCAATAAACGTGTAACGATAAACACGTCTTTCTATTCCTTCGGCTCCTTACGCTAACCCCACATGGCGACCCATGCCAGTGCGGGTGCGCGAGCGAGCGAGCGATATGTGGTGTCAAATGTCGCGTCGTGGCGCACCGCATTTGAACTTGAACAATAATTATATAAAAATAATTGCATAAATCATTATGAACAATCTCAAATCAAAATAATATAAAATCGCAAAATGGTGAAACTCGCGAGTGCCAAATGCCATTTCCCCAGTGCCAAATGCCAATTCCCGAGTGCCAAATGCCAATTGCCGAGTTCTAAAACAGTAGTTGCCTGTTGTGGAACTACACCAGTGTATTGCGCCCACCGCACTCCCTAAGTTCCGGAGCAAGCACACCGAACCCTTGACATCGAGTACGAGTTCCTGACCCGAGACTCCTGCGAGCTTGAGAGGACCCGAGCTGATGATGTTCAGCGTGATGATGATCACGTGCCAAGCTGAGTTGCGACGAGTTCGTGAGTAGTAGCAGATAAGTGATGATTACATCAGTGTGAAAGTGTGTAGGGAAAAAAGGCATTTTAGTAGATATATTTTAAGCGAAGTGCGTCGATCATGTCGTATTATATTTTGAAAGTGCAGTGTTATCAGTTTGCAAAATGAACAGTACATAAACTTTTACATAACTTAGATAAGTTTTAGAATAAATACGTAAATTAGTAATAACATTAGTAAAATGTATAATGCTTAATTAGAGTTTCTTGCTGTAATGAAATAATTATATCATAAAGAGTAAATGGCTGATTTAGAAAAATATCATAAAGATTTTACAGAAATACGGACTTATCTAGTAAAAGTAGGTCCCGCAAGAAGAAAAACTTGTTGCGAGAAAAAATTAAAAGAGGTTAATAGTATATATGAAAAGTTTAGCGAATATAAGAATATATTACTATATGATATACAACTTAGAAAATATGAAACTAGTGATAAAGAAGTTATAGAGTGGAATATAAAGGCTATTGAAGATTTATACTCAGAAATATTATCTTTATGTAACGAAAATTCCGATCCACTATCTGAAAGTTTTGATTTAACTGAAGAATTACATACAAGTACCGAAATGGAGAAATTTGAACTAAAAACTGCAGTTGCCTTACTGCCCGTGATGAACGGTAGGGAAGAAATTACTAAGCAACTGATATCGGCTATAGAAATGTATGATGGTATGTTAGAGGCTAGTAGTAAGCCTATACTCATCAACTTTGTGCTTAAAACCAGATTGTCGGAAAGTGCGAAACTGAGGTTAAGCCAAAAGTATGCAAGTGTGGAAAGCTTAGTCACTGACATGAAGCACCATTTACTTGTAAAAAAGTCCGCTACTGCATTGCAAACGCAATTGCACCAGTGTAAACAAGGTAAACGGAATGTCGAACAATTCGGTGTAGAGTTAGAAAAGCTTTTCGTAGACCTGACGATTGCACAAGCAGACGGTGATTCTAACAAATTTGAAATTTTGAAGGAAATTAACGAAAAGATGGCTATTAAAAAATTCGCCGACGGCTTACGCAATCCCAAAGTAAGCACTATAGTTTCTTCTCGAAATTATAGCTCCCTAAAAGACGCTATTCGTGCTGCTAAAGATGAAGAACTTACAGAGCCCGATCACGGTATATTTTCGGTTAGAGGCAATTCAAATAATAGGTTTCAGCGAGCTATAGCTACGACATCGTATAGTAGAGGTCGTGGACGAGCGACCACCCGCGGCGTTGCTACCGCTAACGCTACTGGTTACCCGCGTCAGCGAGGCTTCCAGCGTGGTACTTACCGCAACAACCATGCCCAGTACAACCACCCTCAACGAGGCAGAGGTATGTACTCTAAGAATTATAATAGAGGTCATATAAATAATATCTCCTCATCCCAAGATGCTGAGAACACGAGTCACGTTCAGACGGCTCAAGAAGAGGCTAATTTTCCCTCTTCCATGTTTTTTCGTTCCCAATGAGATATGTAAGTGCGATTACAATAGTTCTATAGAAGCAAACATACAAAATTCTCAATTCAATTGGTTAGTTGATACAGGTGCATCACTTTGTGCAATTAAATATGATGCGCTAATGCAATGTTCCAACGTTGATATACAAACATGCAGAGTCCGCATAAACGGAGTATGTGGCGAAATCTGGTCAGAAGGTTTCATATATCTCACCTTGAATTTCATAGGAATGAAATGCAGTCATAAGTTTTATGTATTTAAAAATCTAGGTTGTAAAAGTGACGGAATACTAGGACGAGATTTTCTTTCCAAATATAATGCAACTATCGATTTCGAACACAATATTTTATCCTTGAAAAGTTCCGAAAATCAAGTGACGTTACCTATGGCTTTGGGTAGTAAAAGTAGTAACTACTTAACTATTCCACAGAGGTGTGAATCTATTCACTATGTCGACACCAATCTGACTGAAGATTGTGTAGTATTACCACAACAATTATGTGAAGGTGTGTTTCTAGGAGGTTCTTTAGTGACACCTAAAAATGGGAAAATTCCTATCCACATTTTAAACACGCGTGAAGAAGACATCAGATTAAATTATTTTAATCAGAATATAGAGCCAGTTAGTGAATACAATATTTGTGCTTATGATCCTATCCCAACTATTGATTCGAAAAGAGTTAAGAAATTATTTTCGGCTTTGAAGTTAGATAATTTGAATGACGAAGAAAGATTAGAGATTGAGAAAGTATGTGCGAAATTTTCAGACATTTTTCATCTAGAAGGTGACAAACTAACTTCCACGAATATTTCACAACAAACAATTCACATGAAACCAAACACTGCTCCAGTGTATAGGAAACAGTACAGAATACCTAAGTCACAACATAAAGAAATTAAAAAGCAAATTGATCAAATGTTAAGTGATGATGTAATAGAAGAAACATGTAGTGAATGGTCGAGTCCTATCTTATTGGTCCCCAAAAAATCAACTGACAACACAAAACAATTTCGTTTGGTTATTGATTATCGAAAATTAAATGAATCTATTATTGATGATCGTTTCCCTCTTCCAAATATAACCGAAATCCTTGATTCTCTATCTGGATCAGTATATTTCACAAAATTAGATCTTCAAAATTCATACTATCAAGTCGAGTTAGATAAAGAGAGTAGGAAGTGCACAGCTTTTACATTTGATAAACAATATCAACTAAAACGACTTCCTATGGGTTTAAAAATTAGTCCCTCATCATTTTCGAGAATTATGACCATAGCTTTATCTGGATTGAATTACGACAGATGTTTTGTATATTTGGATGACGTGATTGTATTTTCGCGTAATATACCAACTATGATATCCAACCTTATAGACGTTTTTACACGATTGAGACAAGTCAATTTGAAACTCAATCCACGAAAATGTGAGTTTATGAAGAAAGAGATACTATATCTAGGTCATCTAGTAACGAACGAAGGAATTAAACCAGATCCCGAAAAGGTTAGCGTATTACAAAAATATCCCAAACCAAAAAATGTTGATGATCTCAGACGTTTTATAGCATTTTCTAATTATTACAGAAAATTCATACCAAATTATGCAAACATAGTATTACCATTGAACCATTTATTACGAAAAAATATACCATTTATTTGGTCACAACAATGCGAAAACTCATTCTTGAAATTAAAACAATCGTTAACTTCACCGCCTCTGTTGCAATATCCTGATTTCTCAGAAAATAACACATTCATATTGCATACCGATGCATCAGGTGTGGCAATCGGTTCAGTACTTTGCAACCAAGACGACCGTCCCATTGCTTACGCCAGCAGAAGTTTAAACAAAGCTGAGCTCAACTATCCGACTATAGAAAAAGAGCTTCTTTCTATAGTTTGGTCAGTTAAGTACTTTCGCCCATATTTATATGGTAAAAAATTCAAAATATTAACCGATCATAAACCATTAGTATATTTGTTCAATATGAACAATCCTTCGAGTAGGTTGACTAAGTTTCGTCTTAGCCTTGAAGAATATGACTTTGTCATAGAATATATAAAAGGAAATGATAATGTACCAGCGGATGTATTATCCCGTGTGATTGTGAGTTCAGATGAATTGAAAGAGATGAATGAACGTGTTTTAAATGTGATAACGAGAGCACAGAAGAGAAGAATGCAAGATGAAGAATGCGAGAAGAATGTTCCGGATGCTAACGTTTCCATCGACAAACGGCCGAAAGTTGTGGAAATGGTTAACAAACCGAAATATTCAGTAGAATTAGTTTTTGTGTCAAAGAGTAAAATACATAAATTAAAGGATGTGACCCAAGCGAGCGAAATGTTTGCCTACGTGCCGTCGCTACGTACTATATACACTTGTCCAGATACTCGATCATGTTTAACGCGAGACGTTTACGTGAGAGGTTTGAATAAGTTTTGTGAGAAGATAAAAGTAGATGAAATATTCTTATTAAAGAATGTAAATAATAAGAAATATGAAGAATGGTTAACCAAAAAGAATTATAGTAATAAAATGAGGCCCTGCCCCATATTTTCTCCTCCAGAATCATTGATTCCAAGACTTTGTTTATTAAAAGGAGTAAGAAGAATAATAGATGATGATGATAAAAAGGTGATAATGAATGATTTCCATATTTTGCCAACGAGTGGACACGCTGGCATAAGAAGAATGATTAATAATGTCAAAAAATATTATTATTGGCCAAATATGACGAATGATATAACTTTGTATGTGAAGAAATGTGAACAGTGTCAGAAAAATAAACATTCTGTACACACAAAAGAGCCAATGACTGTCACGTCAACCGCCACATCGGCATTTGATAAGATTTTCTTAGACATAGTAGGTCCCTTAGATAAAGATTATTATAATAAGTCATATATATTAACGCTACAATGCGAGTTAACTAAGTACGTAGAAGCTTACCCATTAGAGCGTAAAGATACTGTTAGTGTAGCAAAAGCTTTCGTAGAAAACTTCGTATTAAGGTATGGAATTCCGCGAGAAATCGCTACAGATAAAGGAACTGAGTTCATATCGTCGACTATGCAGGAAACATGTAAACTGTTGAGTATCAATCAATTGACATCTACTGCTTACCATCACGAATCTATAGGTTCTCTAGAAAATTCCCACAAAAATCTAAACGCATATCTCAGAATCCAAACTAACAACAATCCAACTGCGTGGAGTACATGGGTACCTTATTGGTGCTTTTCGTACAATACGTCAGTACACAGTTCTACAAAATTTACTCCATTTGAGTTAGTATTTGGGAAAGTATGTAATTTGCCAAGTAACTTGAGAAAAACGCCAGAACCACTATATAATTCTGATAACTATGCTTTACAATTAAAATACAGACTACAGAAATGTAACGAATCAGCCCGAAAACATTTAATAGAATCAAAAATTAATAGAAAAAACCATTACGATCAAAAATTAAATTCTGTACAATACAATGTAAGTGATATGATTTGGTTGAAAAATGAAACCGGAAATAAATTCGAAAATATATATTCTGGTCCATATAAAGTATTGGAAGATATTTCACCCAATGTTAAAATTTTAAAAGACAAAAAGGTCGATACTGTTCATAAAAATCGAACCAAACCATATTATACTGAAAAATGTTGAATTTTTCATACTGTTTGTAGTGTATGCGTGTATACCTGATACTTTTGTTTGAATGATAGACTACTGTTTTTATAATAACAAAGCAATTAAGATAGTATAATATAAAGTTATGAAATTAGATTGACATTGTTTAATAAGGTAGTAATAATGAAATTAGTATAAAGATGTAGTAATAGTAAAAAAAAAAAGAAATTAAGCATATAACTTTTTTTTTTTTCAAAAAAATATGGAGATGTAGTGGCAGAATACACGTAGTGCATAAGTAGAGTATAAGTATACATATAAGATATAGGTACATCTATGTATTAAGCAAACAGATCGTCAATAAACGTGTAACGATAAACACGTCTTTCTATTCCTTCGGCTCCTTACGCTAACCCCACAGCGGTGTGAAGTGTGAAGTGCGAATTATCGTCTTAGCAATTAGCATGCTAAGACTAATTAATTCGCATGCTCATGAAATTAATGTGAAATCGCATTAATCACCATCACTACTACTGTCTAAAACAGCAGTAAACAGATACATTACCTAAATACTTCTGATGTAGAAACTTTCCATCTCTAAACTTTGCCAATGTGCCAATGGCATTTGCTAGTTCCCTAAGATTAGGTGTGCATACAACTTCCAGACACGATGCTTCCTCCAAATTGATCTAAATTCATTCGAAAGTTGCAACGTCAAGTAACAAAGTAAGTTTACTAACAACATTTACTTCCATCGCTCTATTACTAATAATAATATGGTACAGAAGGTTAACTCGGTTATATATTTGGATCGATAGAATGATGACCTCTGACGCGTGCACTGCGCACTCTTAATATCATAGCCGCCGAACTAGACCTATTTACCTGTTCTGTGAGTGAATTCACAATACTTACTCTGCAAGTTTTGTGCTATGGGAGGACAATAGCATAATATTATAATATGTATATAATAGGGAGGTACATTTTATATAGATAATAGATTTTAATGTAGGTATGTAATATGTCGCAATAGTTTTATCGACCGAGCGAAGCGAGGTCTTAGAGTCGACAAGTGGGAAAAACCTGCGCTTGTACCAGCTTAAGGGTTGACCTCTGGTATGTAAATTTGATCGACGATAAATTGAAAACTGTTGATCTGATTTTGATGAAACTTTGCAGACATGTAGTTTAAAGTGATAATTTTTTTTTACTTTAGATAATGAGCAAAATCGGCCGAGGGGTTCCGTATATATAAGAGTCACAAGGTATTTATGAAAGGTCTGACGATAATTTCGAAACCGATGGTCCGATTTTTTTTCTTCAAATTTAGACACATAGTTTAGGACTTGCATAAAAATATTAGCCAAAGTTTGTATGTATGTATGTGTGTATGTATGTTTGTCTTGCGATAACTCGAAAGCCGATGATCCGATCTTGATGAAACTTTGCAGATAGGTAGTATAGGATAAAAGAATTTTTAAGTTCGAAGATGAGCTAAATCAGTCAAGGGGTCCTAGAGTTGTAGCTATTATAAGATCTCAATATTTTTCGATTATAACTTGAAAATTATCAATTAGATTTTTATGAAATTTAATATGTACGTAGGATAGGCTTATATTGTTTATAATATCCAGTTTCAGATTGATCAGTTAGGGTGTTGTCAAGTTATAAAAGATACCCCGATTCTCAAGGGATAAAATTCCATCTCCGCTCAAAACAACTAGATGGCGCGCTGATGTCGTTAAGTCGCACTATCGTAATGTTGAATAGATTATTATAACTATAATATTAGTGAAGAGTTTAGAACAACATTTGCTTAGGCATGTGACTAAACAGTAAAAAAAATGATTTTTGTAGTGGAAGGCCTCTTTAGCAGGGTGCCGCCTGGGGAAGTACCACACCTTTGCTAGTTATTCATCCGCCAAGCAGTAATGTGCAAACATTACTGTGTTCCGGAATGAAGGGCAATGTTACCAGCAAAATTACTGGGCATGATGAGATTCAACAACTAATATCTCAGGGTGACAGGCGCAGTGCAGTGCCGCGCAGAGCTTGGAATTTTGAAACACTGGGTGGCACTGTGTCTGATATGGGCAATCGTGATGCTTACCATCATTTGCTCGTCTTGTCATTCATTATCATAAAAAATAAGATTAATTAATAATCGATTTTTATTTGTTCCTACAAAATCGATTAATGAAAAAATCGATTTTTAATGGAATAATAATGGACTTTTCTAAAAATATTTATTAAAAAAAAATCCTAACGACAGAAATCAGCTTTTTTTCAATAATAATCATACCTAGCTAATGTACGAACTTTGCCCAAGCAAAGCTTAAAAATGAAAAATTTCATCCACGGGTGGGATTCGATCCACGCACCCTCCACACTATTCCGCTTAGTGGTAACTGGGGCACTCTACCCTGTGCTTGAGCTACCGTGGAGAGCCACGACGAACGCGTGGAGCGTGGAGAGCCTCAATCAATAAATACCCTCTTAGAACTATTTTTTGAATTTTTTTTTCTTATGTTAATGAGTAAGAAGACGAGCAAATCAGGTGCCTGATGGTAAGCATCATGATGGCCCATATCAAACACAGTGCCACACAGTGTTTTAAAATTCAAAATTCTGCGCGGCACTGCACTGCGCCTTTCACCCTGATATATTAGTTGTTGTAACTTAACTCGTCATGCCCAGTAATTGCGCTGGTAACATTGCCCTTGAGACCGGAACACAGTAATATTTGCATATTACTGCTTGCTCGACTGCCAATCAAGAGGTCCCGGATTCGATCCCCAGGTCAGGCAATGTGTTAAATATTGGATTTTTCCATGGGAATTATCTCAATAACTGCCTGGAGTCTGGAACTGTGCCCGGTAGATGGCAATAGGCTTGCCCCATATTACATGGGACATACATACATTCACACATTCACGCCTTTTTCCCGAAGGGGTAGGCAAAGGTGTACCCTGGACTCAGTCCCATAGTAGTACACCCACATTTCGCCAGTATGTTATTGGTCCCATGTAATAGGGGGCAAGCCTATTGCCATCTACCGGGCACAATTCCAGATTCCAGGCAGTTATTGAGATAATTCCTAATGGAAAAATCCAATATTTAACACTTTGCCTGACCCGGGGATCGAACCCGGGACCTCTTGATTGGCAGTCGAGCATGCGCCCACTACGCCACCGAGGCAGTCAATCGAAAACAGATTACACATGTAATAAAAAATCGATTAATAAATAATCGATTTTTTAACGTAATAATCGTTCAAATAAATTCGATTTTTTAGGAATAATAATCGATATTTTTTTTAATAATCGATTATTTTTTCACATCCCTAATCAGAATTTCAGAGCTAATCTTAAAAACTAATTATCTCATACCTCAATTATACCTAAAGACCTTAGACTTTACCCTTCTAGACCTTAAGAGGTCTAGAAGTTACAGGAAATTGGGGTTTGCGAGGTCTCAGTTCGAGGCGAACTACTAGTAGTAAACTGTTTACTGCACTGTCGCATTAGGCACATAGCCTAGTTAATATAAGGATAGTTGTAAGTTTTGAGTAAATAAATAAATAAAGATAATTTTTTTATCAAAATTTTCCTCTCCTTGCTTGTGCCCGCCATTTCGAGGAAACAAAATTATTAAGTTATCGCATACAAAAATTTATCAGTCAATCACTATGACCTTGTCTTTCATAACCTGTCTAACCTTCGTTCCTTACCATTTTCTAACTACACGCGCAGTAAAAGTGCTCGCTGTTAAAATTCTGTGTTACAATAATTTGAAAATCCGCCATGAGGATTGATGCGGAAGGTGCAAGTTTAATAAAAAAAAAAAATACTTTTTGATTTTGTGTGTTTATACATGGGTTTATGTTGCCTGAATAAAAACTATTTTATTTTATTTATTATTTATTAATTCGTGGGTAAAATTTTTCTTTCCATTTTCACATTGTATTTCAAGCGAATAGACTGTTTTAGTTCATAAAAATATAAAAGATTCCATGACTTTATAATTAAGGTTGTTTGTCTATGATTTTGATAGTTGAGCCGTTCTTCTGTATATTATCTATTTGGAAGCTCTATTCAGGAGATTTTCACGAAGCTGATATATATCCGACTTTATGATGAGCCTTAGTACGTTGTGTCAAGGTTGATTTTACATGTAATTGCTGGATAAAATTGAAAATAAACAACCGCCTGTAGAACATCAGAAACGACGTGTAGCGAAGTAATTGGATAGGTTTCATGGAATTCACTGACTGACATCAATATAATATCTTGTAAGGTATAATTTTATGTAGGTTCAAAATAATTATTTCCACGACCTGACCTGGGCTTGTCTATTGATAAGTATCAACCTCTGACATAAGGTTTACTGGGAGTAGGGTAAGGTAGCATAATATCTAAGTATCATATCTTAAAACTCAATATCCAACCCTGGCCACAAATGAGCAGCATGCTGGCAAAAAGTAGACTCAGTACTGTTTATCTTCATTGACGTGCAAAAGTGTCCGATTATGACCTATTTGATTATGAGTTTGAGTTTGAAAAAAGACAATAATACCAAAATATTTATCTTTTCAACAAACTATTTTTTAAATTTAATATTTTTGTAGCCACCCTAAAGATAAAAGAGTGATAAAATAAAAAGTATTTTCAGTAATATCCGCTTTTGACTACGATAATATGAGCCACCATGACAGATTTTATTTCTCAATAGCACACCTATGGAGTTTGATGAAAAAAGGTTGTAATAGCACTCAGTAATAGTCATTATTCTTTGGTACTCATTTAAAAATTAACAAACTAGTTAAACTTTTTGGTTGAAGAGAAGAATGTTGGAATGGCGGAACATTTTCGAATAGTAAACGTTTTTAAAGTGTAGTGGTAGGCCTCTTTTGCAGGGGGCCGCCTGGGGAAGTACCACACCTTTGCCAGTTATTCATCCGCCAAGCAGTAATGTGCAAGCATTACTGTGTTCCGGTATAAAGGGCAATGTTACCAGCGAAATTACTGGGCATGATGGGATTCAACAACTCATATCTCAGGGTGACAGGCGCAGTGCAGTGCCGCGCAGAATTTTGAATTTTAAAACGTGTCTGATATGGGCAATCATGATGCTTACCATCAGGCACCTATCATAAAAAAAAAAAAAATTTCAAGATTTTTTCGGTAACTACTTTTGTGATATATTACCGGTTAAATGTGTTATTTTATTTAATTATTAATATTCATATACGTCACAAGTCTGTTCATCTGTGGCCGAAGGCTCATGAGAAGAGGACAGAAGCTTTTAATTTGTCATGGTAAATTATGCTAGGCTTGAGTGCTTAAGACCCTAGCGTGTAAGTCCAGCTTTATACCAAGCTGAAATTGCCTTACGCATTAGCGGCTGGCTGAGATGCGGCGCGCTGAATGCAGCTGGCCCCAGTAAAAATACGGTTTGCCTCACGGCATGCCGTCTTCCGGCTATCAGTCGTCTCAGTTTTATTTAATAAGCAGGAATATGACACGCTGCATGATACAAATGGTATGGCTTGCCGCAACGCAGCCCTAAGACAACCGGAGCGCATGATGGCTGAACGCAAGTCAATGCGTCGGATATCAAGCTGTTCTATATTATTATTATAAAGTGGTCAAATGCGAATGAAACTCGCATTACGAATGGTTCCTACCCACCATGTACCCTTTACCTACATATTTAAAATAGGCCTCTCCTCATTTACCAAATACAATTCTTATTATTATTATGCTAATATGTAAAAGAATTTATTTTTATTTTAATAAAAGTCTTATTCAGTAACAGCTGAAATTTTGAAAGTTCTTGGAGAGTCGGGGTTGGACGCTTTGCATGACATCTGCAATAAAATTTGGAAGAGTGGTGTATGGCCACGCGATTGGACTGAGTCTATTATCATCCCGCTTCACAAAAAAGGTTCGACTAAAGTGTGTGGAAACTACCGTACTCTAGCCTTAATTTCTCATGTCAGCAAAATTCTACTCCACATTCTTAATAATAGAATTCGATATTACGTGGATTGGCAGATCCCCCAAGAACAAGCCGGGTTTGTCAAGGGAAAAGGCACCAGGGAACAAATCCTCAACTTAAGGCAGTTAATAGAGAAAGCATATGAATATAACACGCCGGTCATCATGTGTTTCGTTGACTACAGTAAAGCTTTCGACTGTGTCAACTGGAGCTGCCTTTGGAAAGTACTCGTAGAACTGGGAGCCAAAACACCTTATAGCTCTCATCGAAAACCTTTATTACAACAGTACGGGAGTGGTGAGAGTAGATCATACGCTGTCGGAGCCCTTTAGTTTCGGGAAAGGCGTACGTCAGGGCTGTATTCTTTCACCCATTCTCTTCAATATCTACGGGGAATACATAATGAGGCGCACGTGCGACAAATGGGATGGAGGAGTGCGTATCGGTGGCGTAAAAGTAACTAACCTCCGCTACGCTGATGACACGACTCTCTTAGCCGCAAGTGAGCAAGAGATGGTAGCCCTGTTAAGGAGAATGGAGCTCATTAGTGAGGAGCTAGGTTTGTCTATAAACAGAAGCAAGACCAAGCTTATGATAGTGGACCGCGCGAAAAAGCTGGAACCCATTGGGACTTTAAATCTGGACATAGTAGACGACTTTATATACTTGGGTTCCAGCATCAGCAACAACGGTTCCTGTGAAGTGGACGTGCGTAGGCGCATAGGCATGGCGAGAAACGCCATGTCTCAACTTGACAAGATCTGGAGGAATCGAAAAATCACGCTAAGCACAAAGAAAAACCTCGTTCGCACATTGGTGTTTTCGATCTTCCTCTACGGCGTTGAGACATGGACGTTAAGAGCAGCTGACCGCAACCGCATAGACGCCTTTGAGATGTGGTGTTGGAGGAGAATGCTGCGGATACCCTGGACAGCACACCGGACCAACACATCAATATTGAAACAACTCCAGATCACGACGAGACTATCGACCACATGTCTCCAGAGGATACTCGAGTACTTCGGCCATATAGCAAGGAAGGAGGGTGATAACCTGGAGAAGCTCATGGTAACAGGTAAAATCGAAGGAAAGAGATCCCGAGGTCGTAGTCCGATGCGTTGGTCTGACCAGATCCGCACCACTCTTGAAACTCCCGTGCACGAGGCTCTAAGAATCGCCGCCAACAGATCGACATGGCGCTCCATTGTAAAGGACCGCATCCTAGGTAGGGGTCACGACCCCCAGTAATTGGGAATACGATTCAAGGAGGAGGAAAAGTCTTATATTTTATGACAATTTATTTATAAAACACGTTGGTTGTATGGAGAGCTCCTTTAATTATGAATTTTTTTATTATTTGTTGAAGCGGCAGAAGGCATATACATACTACATATACATATTGTGAAAATTACAAGTGTCTGTCTGTTACGGTTTATGAGATAGAGCCCTGTGACAAACGGACGGACGGACGGACAGCGGAGGGTTCCTTCGGCACCCTTTGGGTACGGAACCCTAAAAATGGGGAAAGAGAAATAAAGAAGCCACTATTTTATAGAAAATATAAAATATCAAAGCTGCTATGTTACAAAAAAACACTGAACCGATAACTTGAATTCAAAATAACTAATGACTATCATTTAGACTGCAAAAACTTTTTGGTAAGAAAACGCGATAACATTATTTATGTAGGTAAGCTACTAGTGTTTTTTCTCCCAACTCCCAGCACTAACTATCTACAACTTTGAGCAGAACACTTCCGTTTTGGCACACAAAAGAGATTAATTCATTATTTAAGACCGAACTACTCTTAGGAATTTGACACAATCATAAGAAACATTTACCAATTCGAAATTTCGTATTCCCTTGTTTCCATCGAATATTATTACCCTTTAGCTGTGCCCCGCGGTTTCACCCACATTGTCTTCGTACCCATACCCATAGGGATGAAAAGTACCTTATGTGTTTTTACAGTGTTTAAGCTGTCTACATACCAAATTTCAGCTTAATCGGTTCAGTAGTTTTAGCGTGAAAACGGAACAAACATACACACAAAAAAACAGCACTTGATGGCGCTGGGATTAAGTTAGAACACGCTAGCGTTTTGTTTACCCGTTACAAACGTACTCTCTTAAATAGTAACTACTAAGATGATTAGTAGGGAAAAAAAATAGTAGGATAAACGCACTGCGACTTTTTAGCTGCGGCAGCTAGTTGCTTAGCTGCTTTTCAGCTTCTTTTCAACGCTGCAACCCGCACACAAAAATCATTGTTTTAATCGCTTGATTGGGCGCTTCAAAAATTTAACAGAGCGTAATAGACACTTGTAATTTTTACTGTTTCTCTGGGTGTCCTATTGATTCGCATAATTTCTTTTGTCATAAATTTTTTCCGCATACATCATTTGTCATAACCTCCTCTAGTCATAATAATGGAAATACATATTTTTTTGTAGTAATACTGATAAATAGTCCTAAAATTTAATTGCTATAATATTTTTGTGTATAATAGTTTTTATTCCTATTGTTAGTTGTCATAATGGTTGTTATGTATAATTTTATAGGTAATAATGGTGTTTGTCCTAATTTTCATTGTTCATAATTGTTATTGTATATAATCGGTAGAGTACGTATTTTTGCAAGTGAGGAATATTGTAGTGTTGTATTGCATTTATGGGTAGGAGTAGGATCTCGCCATAACTCACATACCCAATAATATTTTTTTTATTTACACGATTTTTTTCATATGTAAATCCACTGATATTTAATTTGTGGCTCCTCTTTCTGTTGTAAATATTTTGCACTCGTTTTCCATTGTAATTATAATTTCAAAATTAGTTTAAGCACTTTGTTCCAAATATTAACCACAAAATTTGACTTAGTGTTATTTTTATAATAATAATGAAACTACCTTCTTTTTTATTCATAATCAGTAATAGCGCCTTACTATAATATTTTTTATAGCAATGTGATATATCAACAGTTTGCTACATAGAAAAGATGTTTAACTACGTTAATGAGTTAAGAACATTCAAAATTCTATTGGTTAGGTTAGGTTAGGTTAGGTTTACTTCCGTCCGGGCTGCGGACGAGTGCTTCGGCGTACCCGTGGTCCGGACACATGGCGTCCCGCTGGATAACCCCCAGGTTTTTTAGTGGGTAAACCCCGCCGTTACATCTTGGCGGGGGAGTCCCACATACCGCCCTGCCGCCCCCCGGCGCAGGGTGACGATGCGTAAAGCATTTTTCCTGGGATAAAAAAAAAAAAAAAAAAAAAAAAAAAGGTTAGGTTTACTTTAATTTATATTATGACAAAGTTAACATTCGAACAAAATATGATTATGGCACATAATTTTAGTGATATCAATAGTTAGGACATGTTAGGATTATGGCATAAAATAATATGGTTATCAATGGTTAGGACATATAATGATATAGGTTTCAAATGTTAGGACAATTAAAATTATAACAAGTTATAATAGGAGTATTGACGTTATGACTGGTGATCATTAGCTATTACATATATTATGGCTTAAAATTTTATGAGTTGTAAAATTATGGCTTAAAATAGTATGCGAATGAATAGGGAACCGTTTCTCTGTAATGTTATTTTCTTTGTGTGTGGTGTACAATAAAGTATTATCTGTCTATCTATCTATCTAGCTGCAAAAAATTATTAAGTCAAATTTTTTATAAATGTCTAATTGTTTAAATTTTTTATAGGATTTATGTCAAATTGCTATTTAAGCTGCTGTTTATTAGTATAGTTTCTTTTAGCTATTTAAGTTTGTTATACTAAAGTATATTATTATATAATGAAGGTTAAAATGCGAGTTCTTTTAAAATGTATTTTCCATTTATAAAGCGTACAAAACAGTACCTGACAATTCAGCCTCAAATTCTTCCTCCCCAATTTCAGAGATGAAATTTGAAACAAAAAAAAGCATTCACACTGAGAGAAACTCTTGCCAAGTTTCTATGTTCTGGATATGTTATACAAAATATAATAGGAACAGAAGACGGTCTGTCTTCTGTTCCTATTATACACAACAATCGGAAACACACACACGTAGAAGCGCAACTTTACAAGACATCTCAGGGTACTTAACGTGACTTAGGCTGGGTACAGATTATGTGCAACACAATTTTCCATATTATCATATTTTAATGAGTGCGAGCGCACTGTGCGTGTGTTTTCTATTGATATATTTCTATGCATATTGCATTGCATTGTTGTGTTGAATATACGTATTTGAAGACGGTTTCATATAACATTGATAATTACGCATAATAATCATTCCGTATAAACGTATTATGTTTAACTATCATCTTGCCAAAACTGTAATGCCGAATATAATTCATAGGTATGTATAATTTATATACCTAAAAAATATTACGCTTATCAAAGAGATTTCTTTAGTTTGTTGGTAAGCGTTGGGGGCATTATATTTTTTATTATTTGTATTGAACGTACGCTACGGGTTATCGAATTTCTAGAGTATTTTTATTAAATTGATAACTGAGTTAAAATGCAGAAATAATTTAAAAACTTACTTTTTTCTGTTTTAATTTAAATTGTTTCTATTGAAACGTGTCTGCGTCACAGATTACTATATTAGTATTACGTATTGGTCTGTGTGACCTCGATCTATGGTCGTAGATACAGTTGATATTATACAAGGAAGCCCAATTTAAGCTGTGACATACTCGTATTAGTGCGATCATGTCATATAATTATAGTTCGCGTCTACGCCGCTGTACGTCGTTGCTATCGATTGGGGTGATAGAACAAGAGACATAATGCTTAAATGGTATTTCGTGTTCGTTGCACAGCTAATGTTTCTATCGTCACGCCTCTCGCGGCTGTAACCATTATGCTGACGTACCGCCATTACTGTAGTTACTAGGGTTGACGAGTATAAGACCGTGCCTCAATCCTAAAGAGAAGAGTAGAGGAATAAGAGTAGAGTAGGTATAGTATTTACAGGCGGTGGTTTACGCGTCTCAGCCCAATGGAGCAGTTCTATTACAACTAATTTATCCCAAGTGATCCCCTGTCTCGTGACCATTGCGTGTGATTTGGCTTAGTTTTAAAATAAAAAACGGCTATATGTGGATTCGAATGCCAAGTCGTTTGCAGCGTGTCGTCTTTTTCTATTGCACTACTAAGTGCGACTACTTAGAAAACGTTCAATTCAATGTTCGCTCTCCAGGCTTGATTGGCTCCGAGAGTATTTATAAACAAAAATTTGAAACCTTCTGTGTAATCTTATTTTATGTTACAACTGAAACTATTTGTAATTTCATATGAGACAAGGGTCAGGGTGCCAAAATTTGACCAGTTTAACTAGATCCTACTGTGTATCACCTACTGGTGTGTTCTTGGTGAAACAATTTATTAATCTCAGTTCATCTTACATTGGTTTGTGGGAGACAGGTCGTGTAATATTACAAGATTTTTTGTGTAAACAAGTCAGAACGTTCAAAATATTTGTCGGTGTAATTTACTATTTGGTTTTGACATCTGTCATGTGAACGTTGATTTTTTTTTTGACCAATGAGCATTAAATTTGATGGCGATGCCAATTAGACATGTTTTTTGTCATTTTGATAAGGTTGACTGCCTCGGTGGCGTAGTGGGCGCATGCTCGACAGCATGATGTCACAGGTTCGATCCCCAGGTCAGGCAAAGTGTTAAATATTGGATTATTCCAATAGGAGTTATCTCAATAACTGCCCGGAGTCTGGAACTGTGCCCGGTAGATGCCATGTAATAGCACCATTAAAACATACTGGCGAATTGAGGGTGTATCAACTATGGGACTGAGTCCTGGGTACACCTCTGCCTACCCTTTCGGGAATAAAGCTTGAATGTATGTTATGTAGCAATATCCTTTAATCCATCCTCTCCATGTGTCCGAACCATCTAAGCATTCGTTTCTCTATCTTTGTCACTACGTCTTCTAACACGCCACATCGTTCTCTGATCAGTGATAGGTATCCATTTCTCACGCTTCTGATCTCCACAGCATTAATCTTACTTCGAAAAGACGCCCATTATAATAAAAACCTGTAGAAACTTTAACTTTATTTACAAGGAAATATAATTCTCAAATATATTATGCGCTCGCCATAAATTGGATTGGGAAAGTCGATTTTAATCTCGGTCGGTTTGAAGTGTACCGTCAGCATACACTCGAATCACGAAGGTTTTTTTTTAATTTAAATGCACATTTTCCAATTTTTTTTTTTATGATAGTGAGTGACAAGACGAGCAAATCAGGTGCCTGATGGTAAGCATCATGATTGCCAATATCAGACACAGTGCCTCCCAGTGTTTTAAAGTTCAAAATTCGGCGCGGCACTGCACTGCGCCTGTCACCCAGAGATATGAGTTGTTGAATCTCGTTATGCCCAGTAATTTCGCTGGTAGCATTGCCCTTCAGACCGGAACACAGTAATGTTTGCACATTACTGCTTGGTGGATGAATACCTGGCAAAGGTGTGGTAATTCCCCAGGCGGCCCCTTGCAAGAGACGCCTACCACTACACCATGATCAGCCATAGTTCTTCTACTGCGCAGCAAAGCCCTTTATAAATGATAGTCTGTAAAATATAAAACTTTCTTCCTTATTATTTATATATAATCAGTCATATGGTTTCCATAGTACAGGCTTCTAGCCTAGTTTAAGACCAGATGACCGTGTGTGGAAGTTGTTCCATATTATTATTATTATGTATATAAGTATAATGTAATATAAAAAATAATAATAAGTATAATAATATAAAGTATAGTGACTTTTCATATTTTTATATTGTATTTTAATAATTTTCCTAAAAAATATCTAAAAGGTCGCAGAAACACACTGATGCAGGCCGCTTACAACTAGACTACATGGAAATAATATATGGGGGAGGCCTGCTGAGGCTGATCAGCAGTAGATGTCCATGTCGAGCAGCTGAGATAATGACGATGATGATGATTTATTAATTTCTTTATAAAACTAACTAACAAACTGAGCGAGAGAGACAGAGAAAGAGAGAGCGAGACAATTTTCTTATTCATAATATTTTATGAATATAAGTTATGATTTATTTTGTAACTTTTCTGTGGACCGTACTCAAAATATGTGGCAAGAAAATCGCCGAGTCATCCTCCGGTCTTCCAGGGGTTAACTTTAAGATATTATCGCCTGATTGAAGACCTCAGATAGAGCGGGAGATTTTGCTCGATAATTCAGTATGGGATTGAGACGTCAACCCATGTGATTACATTAATTTAAGGTTATTTATAATTTAACGAGCTTCTTGACACCATCGACCTAAATCAAAAGACGCGTGAATCCGCTTTGATTGAGGGGTCCTACTAAATGTTGTCGCCCGACAACATTCACATTAATTTACTTAAAAATGGCGCCTGAAAATATGACGTGAGTGCATGTATTCGCGTGATTTTATTTTTATCTAAAAATCATCATACCTGCTTGTCAAGAGTATTTAAGGCCACCTGGGAGCTTTATTTGCGTGTGTTTCTTAAATAAATAGCAGTGAAAGTATTTTCTTCATACTTTAACAGTTTACTGCGTCAAACCATGAGCCTAGAAAAAAAGACTGAGTCTTCTAAAAAAAAAGT
This sequence comes from Hemistola chrysoprasaria, assembly GCA_947063395.1. Lineage (NCBI taxonomy): Eukaryota > Metazoa > Arthropoda > Insecta > Lepidoptera > Geometridae > Hemistola > Hemistola chrysoprasaria. The sequence continues at coordinate 7,521,539 of OX346731.1, read as the reverse complement.
GAAGTACCATAGTAAACCTGCTCGCACACTCGCTTGGGAAGGTCTACCTTGAGTGAACGCAAAGTATTTTTCTACTAAAATCTCTTTTTCTAGGTTATTGGGAGTGAATGTGTGCGTGCCGTCATGTTTGTCTCAGCGAGCTGGCTTACTATGGTGTTTCACTTTTTGATTTATAGGTAGACCGCTTAATTGAGTTACCCTGCACCCTCGCCTGCGGGGGTACAGGGGCGCGGAATTAGGACGTAACCGGGGGCTGGGCCGTACCGCTCCCGGCCCCCGCGCGCCCCTGTACCCCGGAGGCGAGGATTAAATTAAGCGGTCTACTTATAGAAGTCTCCGTCTGCCTTATTTACTAGGTCCATGAGTTCCATTGTAATACGGAATTCTGCTGATATCTGCGCGAAGCTGTGGCGAGTTACTATATTATTTTACACCTCAAAAATTAAATTAAATATTTTTTGCTGTTACCATTGCCTACAAGATGTCAGATGTCATATTTATAATAAAAGAGAATACCGAGTCAAACTTTTAAAAATATAAAACAAGTTTTATGAAATTGCCTCGATTCTCGGTACCAACGTTATCTATGGGATATTTACAAATTGGACCAAATTGGACGTCATTTTCGCCGAAGGCAGTCCAAAATTTAATTTACCAGTACAAAGAGACAGTCGATTGCTATGAAGGACAAAATTCACCAGGACTTTTGGTGATAAGTATACACACGCCCCTATAGGTGATAGGTGCGATAGAGAAATTTCGCCAATTTTTCTTAATCATATTGTAATTTTTACTATAAAGGTATATATGGCCGTGTGGTTCCCGGCTATATAATAGGGCCACCCCTTTCTCATCCCGCGGGAGCCTGAGACCCGGCAGAGGGACATATTCGTTGAGTGGACAACAGCGCTCTCCGTTTCCAAGTACGAGGCGATCATGAAGTTGTTTGCCAAACGTGGTGATTACGGCAAAATCCAACCATATGAAAAGTTTATGGCGTTCTATGAGGGAGGCCTATTGTTCAGCAGTAGTGGACGTCTTCCGGCTGATGATGATGATGATGATGATGATGATGATGACGATGAATATTTACTAATGTTTGTAAACATTTTTAACAGCAGTGTGTGAACACCGTTATTACTTATAGGTATATCAATTTCTCAAAAATAAATATCAATTTCTCAAAATAATGATTTTTTTCTTGATGGCTTCGTGAACCACTTCAGATGCTTTAAGGGACCCCTACTCGGCTGAGAACCACTGAACTATAGGCTTTATAGGTATTTTAATCAAAATTAATAGGAAAATATTAGCTTAGTGGGTTTTGACCCCCAGAAACTGTTTGTTTAAACATCACATAGTACTAAAGCTGCGGAATGATTTATTTACTCATGATAAAATATTATTATAAAATAATAAATTCATATAAATAATATACTGTCAGGTTTGCCTCGCTCGACTTTTTATTATTACATTGTATACCATCCTTGGGCCACTTCGACCATTGGTCTATTGTGGATTATAATTAACTGCCCAAACCCGCTGAATCTCCTCGGAGCATATTATGTGTCGTTCTAAGTGCATAATTCGTTTGAACATGAGCGGCCCACATTCGCAGAGGACGTGCATAGCCGTTTCCTCTTCTTAGAAGCAGAATCTGCACTAGGCCTAGGCCCATGTTCATCATTATATTTGTTAAGCTTGCAATGGCCAGTAAGAATTATAATATAAGTTATCACTGGTAACACACACTGGTCGAAGACCTTCGACTTGAGGCACTGAGGTGCAAATAACACACTAGATCAACGTGGTAGTCGAACAACGCAATTGTAATTAATTTTTAACAAGTAATAAAATCTTCCTTACCTCTTCAACTACAAGTAGGGAATATTAAGCGAGTTTGTGTTCTGCCCTTTTAATTTGCCAAAACAAACTGAACAAAGCAACGCAGGCAAACGTTAACATCCTCAAATAGAAATTATCTCGTGGGAGGGCCTGAGAGATGTTACATTTTACGAATAATCAAAACTTCTACATAAGAAATATTTTGTGAATATTATTCTTTTAAAATATATGTATTATTAATTATTTGTCACTGGCAAACCGTCCATGCAAAGCAAGGGTAAGACTGTAGAGTATAGCCTATCAATTTTGAAATTAGTTAATTTGTTTTGCCAGCGCTATTGCAGATCATGAGGTCATCTAGTAACTCTCCAGCAGGGCTAGCATGCAAACCGTGGTAACGTTTATCTACGCGTTTTTTCGATTTCTAACATCAAAGGTCACATGTCTCGATAGTCATCAGATGATAGCATACACGCATCTGTCTCGAACTACATCTGGCACACGTGTGCCACGTACGCCGATCTGGGTGCGCCGGAGCCCATACATTTTGTATGGCGACTAGCTGTTTAGAGCTACATTAGATCCACGCCTAATGCGTGTGGCAGATTGCAGACTGCCTCGGTGGCGTAGAGGGCGCATGCTCGACTGCCAATCAAGAGGTCCCGGGTTCGATCCCCAGGTCAGGCAAGTGTGAAATATTGGATTTTTCCATTAAGAATTATCTCAATAGCTGCCTGGAGTCTGGAACTGTGCCAGGTAGATGGCAATAGGTTTGCCCCCTATTACATGGGACCAATAACATACTGGCGAAATGTGGGTGTATCTACTATGGGACTGAGTCTTGGGTACACCTCTGCCTACCCCTTCGGGAAAAAGGCGCCTACACGGGGGAAACCTAGTTGTTTTCATGTAACGATACTTATTGGTTTACGCGCCGCATTATAATAAATCTCCCAAAAATCAACACAAACTCAACTAAATTCAAATTTGAACCATCCAAAACCATACCACAATAACATTTAAAAATTGTCATATATTTTAATCTACTATCAATTCCAGTGACTTTGACAAGGTACTTGAAGGTACGTAAACCACATTTGTACTGGAATTCCGCTTGAATGGATGGAAAATGAAGTCCGGAAGCCAAACATGAATAACACAGAGGTAATATGAGTTTGTGCTATTGAATTCATAGTCTCTATCATTTCTATCTAGTTATCTAGACACTCACACAGACAGACACAGACTGCCTCGGTGGCGTAGAGGGCGCATGCTCGACTGCCAATCAAGAGGTCCCGGGTTCGATCCCCAGGTCAGGCAGTGTTAAATATTGGATTATTCCATCAGGAATTATCTCAATAACTGCCTGGAGTCTGAAACTGTGCCCGGTAGATGGCAATAGGCTCGCCCCCTATTACATGGGACCAATAACATACTGGCGAAATGTGGGTGTATCTACTATGGGACTGAGTCCTGGGTACTACACCTCTGCTTACCCCTTCGGGGAAAGTCGTGAATGTATGAATATGTTTATTAAAATTCTTTTTGGCGTCAATAGGGTCTATTTTATTTTATAACAACCAATATGCAAAACATAAGCAAATTGAGCTTGGTGTATCGAAAACTACGCGCAGAGACAAACAATACATTTCCCGTCGTAATAAAAAAATAACATGTACGACAAAGCGTGAAAATGGGACAAAAACGCGGGCTTTGAGAATAAAACTGTAATGTTTGCAGTGAGCCTAAACCGCAACCAAACTGTACTTATTGAAACAGTTGTGAAGCTTGTAACCTGTAATATTTTTGAGATAGCATGTGCTCCGATTCCGATTTTCCGAAGGGCAATGTTACTAGCATAATTACTAAACATGACGAGTTTCAACAACTAATACCTCAGGGTGACAGGCGCGGTGTATTGCTGCGCAGAATTTTGAATTTTAATACATTGGGTGGCATTGTGTCTGATATGGACAATCATGATGCATGTATTTTTTTAAGTTTTCTCTGTAAGTGAACTATGTTCTTTTGAGAAAATAAAGCAATCTTAAACCAGAAGTTTTTTATTATGTGGTGTAATAATAAAGAGTTTATCTATCTATCTATTTTGGAATACGTATGACAAACATTTCATTACAATGAAACATGTAGGTATAGCACTCTCGTTCCAATGATCTTTTTATGATTATTCGTAAAATCGCTAGAGTTCATCTACTGAATCCGTCTACATAAATAGAATTCCCGAATGATAGACGGTTTGCAGCAGAACTTGTTGGATTTACTTGACGTATGCTCCCGCTGCTGAACCCAGTCATCTCTATTTGCGTTCGTTTGTGTAATCACTTCTGCCACGGGAATGGATTTTGCAAGTGGATTTTATTTTAGGTTTACCAGTTTTTTGTTTGGTTTTTCATATTCTTTGACTACCTCGCGGTGGCGTAGTGATTCGCAAGCGGCAAGTGCTGATCATGAGGTCTCGGGTCTGGTAAAGTGTTAATGGATTTTTTCAATAGGAATTTTCTGAATGACCACCTGGAGATTAGAATTGTGCCCGGTTAATGTTAACAATAGGCTTGCCCTGGGGACTTACAAAACATAACTGACGAGGTGTGGATGTACCGTACCTACTATGGAACTGATTCCAGGAATCAGTACACCCCAACATGATGTTATAAAAATATTACAGAATTTTTTTAACATACTGTTTTGGTTTCACAGCGATTCTTTTGATCTTATGCAAAAGACATGCTCTCAAATAAATCGTATTATAAAGCCAACTGATCGATATAATACCGGATATTCGTTTTGGCCACAAAATTACACTGCGGCCGATATAGAACCTTTCATGTAAAATATATCGACGTCATCTTGGCAATCTATTTTGGACGCGGCCTCGTCAAATCGGCCAATGTGATTTGTGGGAGGTGTAAGTTATAAGATATCATCTTTGGCTTTTGGATACATCTATGAGAGAAGATTCAAGCAGTGTTATAATAGGTACACATAATTATGGAATTTCACTAAATATTTTGTTCAGCTCTTCTTCCTTTCTGATCTCTGGATTTTCTCTATTGGATTTTTATATAATATTAGGAACTTTCTCAATAACAGCCTGCAGTCTGCAACTGTGCCCGGTAGATGGCAATAGGCTTGCTTCCTATTACATTAAAAAAAACCTATCTGGTGACGTAAGGGTTACCTACTATGAACCATGGAATTAAGTGCTGGTTACAGCTCTACCTACCCCTTCGGGAAAAAGGCGTGATGTTATGTATCTATGCACAATAAAAAGAAAAAATAAAAACATGTATGAATATTTATTCCTTATGCCTCACGGTACATTTCATACCAAAAGCATTAACATAAATTTCAAAGCAGGTGTGTCCTTAGTGAATACATTTAAATGAGTCCATTTGACCCCCAGTTTCCCAAGACTTACGCCTACCCTCTGATCCGTGTAAGTATTGACCAGAAAATGGCAGCTGCCATAATGCCGGCACAACACCCTCGGGTACTATCGACACGAAATATGGTATTATATTTCGTGTGTGAGTGAAACAATGTAGTGATAGTGAGAAATTTTGTAGTAATATAAACTTAGGTACGTCGCATGTCAAAAACTAGATTTGAATGGGCACCACTTAGTGGGAATTTTTTAAATTTTAGTTTATGAGCTGTGTCCCGCGGTTTCACTCGTGTAGTCTTCGTTCCCGTGGGAATATAGGGATAAAAAGTACCTCTGTTATTTCAGGGTCTGAGCTATCCAAACCAAATTTCAGTTCAGTAGTTTTAGCGTGAAAATGGAACAAAATTACACAAAAACAGCGCTAGATGCCGCTGGGATCGAGTTAGAACATGCAAGCGTTTTGTTACAAAGCTATTTTTTTGCATTGTACTTATATTTGAGATTTATAATAATATTAGTAGGATTAGGAAATTAAACCCGTATATTTTTGACGAATCTGTTATAATTTTTTTAACGAAAAGAACCTACATTCCTACTTCCAAATCTCTAGGATGAGTGGTTTGGGCTCTGCGTTGCATGTCAGTCATTTAGGATATATAGTGATTTATACTTATTCAATGTTAGTAACGTTTGATACGGTTTCATCTATCCCTGTTGGCGTAGTGGTCTCAAGTACCTTGTGGTCCTTCGATTTCCGAGTCAGACAAAATGTTGGATTTTTCTATTAGGAGCATTTCTCAATAACAGCCTGGAGTTTGGATTTGTGCCCGGTTGATAGCAATAGGCTCTCCCATGTGACTTAAAACATAACATAGGATGGGTATACTTACATTGGAAATGGGTACACTTCCACCCTTCGGAAATAAATGTTATATTATTTAAATTTCTTGAAAATCTTGATTTCAAAGTTCTGTCATCGCCAGTACACCATAACGGCGCACCCACATTAGCCGTTGATGTCTTCATTTAGTATGTTTACGATTCCAAATAGCTTTGCCCTACGACATCGCCTCCTGGCTGTTAACGGGAGAGTGTATCTGGTAAACAACAATATTAGTGTCTGGATAAGGTGAAATGTTGGCCTCGTTAGTATGAATTAGTAATGGCTTTGGAAATATTGTGTGGTGGTTATAAAGGACTAGCGATCTGCCCGAATGCACATGGGTATTAACAGAACATTTTTAAAATAATACATAATATAACATGATGCCTATTTTCCAAAGGGTTAGGCAGAGGTCAGTTGAACGACATTGGTCAAGTCAGATTTTTGGCAATTTGTCAATTACATATTGGTCAAACAGTCACCTAGGACCCAGTCCCATAGAAGGTACACCCACATTTCGCCAGAGTATGGTTTTAGGCAGGACAGGGGCCGCTTACAACCGGACTGGATGGAAATCTATGGGGAAGGCCTATGTACAGCAGTGGACTTCCTATGTCTGAGATGATGATTAAAATAAGAAAACGTAACACTCGCGTTATCCGTATATTATTAATACCGTCTGAGATCATAACATACTTAATTGCTAATTGTAAACGGATTTGCGAACATCCATAGTTTAACTTAGTTATAGTGAGCAAGCGATATTCGAGTTCGAAGCGGCCTACTTCCATTTGAAATCGACTGAAAATTTGCACATACACGTCCCGAGATGAAAGAGGATTACGCCAGAATCTCTCCCAATAAACCTTTAGTATTTCACGTGAAGCGAGTATGATAGAACCGTTTCAAAGATGGTTTTAGGCACAAGCTGTAATTCAGTTTCAATCACATTTGACGACCAATCGAGACACAATATACTCGTATATGAGTGATAGACTTTTGCCACCAAAATCTAAAGACGAAATACCCAGAGGCGCAGTGATGAAGCTTTCGAAGAATTATTGTGTTTCAATAATAGTTAACTAAAAGTTAATAACAATGCAATTATGTATGGTTTTTTTTCGCTAAGTGTGCTGAGAAATGTCTTATAAAACGCGTGTACAATGAACATAGTGTCCAGCTTAGTATACATATTTGTTTTTTTTTTTATTATATAGGCCAGCACTTGACCGCAGTCTCACCAGATGGTAAGTGACGACGAGGTCGACGATGGTGCGTACTTGCCTAGAAGATACCTATTCACTCTTGACTTGAAGACCTACAGATTGTACTTTATCTTAATCTTTTGTATCATAACGCACAATTATTGGTTTAAAATCTACTTCCCTGTTTTCTGCTCCGATTCCAAAAACATATCCGCTATTTATGATTGATCTTGCCAAGACCTCGTTCTATGCACACAAATTCTATGGCTCTGTGTTACTCGGCTTGTATGGCATGTATCTAGGTGGGTTGGCGCTCGTGTCTAATAATAATGTCAATATCGCAAACCTAAAAGCATTTAAAATTTTTAGTGCGCTTGGATGCTAACGGAAGATCAGCCCATAATGTTGTGTTCTGCATCTTGCATTATGCTGAGTTAGCACCGTTTCACTGAATACACGATGTTATGCTAAGTATAAGGCGGCCGCGTGGGAAAGTACCACATCTTTGCCAGTTATTCATCCGCCAAGCAGTTATATGCAAACATTACTGTGTTCCGGTCTGAAGGGCAATGTTACCAGCGAAATTACTGGGCATGATGAAATTCAACAACTAATATCGCAGGGTGACAGGCGCAGTGTAGTGCCGAGCAGAATTTAGAATTTTAAAACACTGGGTGGCAGTGTGTCTGATATGGGCAATCATGATGCTTACCATCAGGTACCTGATTTGCTCGTCTTGTCACTCACTAACATAAAAAAAATTATGCCTCGTTATTTAGGCTAGTGTTTTTTTGTGTGCAGCGAAATAATTTTTCCTTCATTGTTTCTTGTTTCAACTTGAATCGAGTTTTATGTTTTTCTATTTAAATCACACTTCGTCAACTTCGACATTGAGCCCGCACAATGTATTTGATTTGACTCGAGGAGTTCAATTGGGGAAAAGAAATTACAATTACGTAGCTCGAAACCATTGGCTACCCGGGCTTTTGATTGGCGTATACGGAGACTATTTTTAGACAAACGTGCAGAGGTCCCTTTGAGCTTTTGATCTAAAGGATTACCTTTATCTAGTCATTAGGATAGATACATAATATTGGATGTGTGCTCTCCATGGATAGCACCTATCGGGGTCCTTCTAAGAAACCATACAGAAGATGAACTCAAAGAAGGCTTTCTTTGAGTTCATTAATACCGATATTAAGAATGTATGGAAACTACTTGATCGGGCTATGAGTGTGATTTCTTGGATGCCTTATAAGATAACTTCGTTGTCCGTCTTTTTGTCTGTTTGTCTTATCTGTCCGTCTGTCAAGACCCTTTTCCTCAGGAAACGCGTTGAGACACCAAGTTGAAACTTATATCAACAACTAAGTCTACGGTCTCATACAAAAAAATAAATTTCTGATTACTAACATGTTTGACGTATCTAAGTATGGAGGCCTACATTAGATTTATACCGTAATAATTTTATTATTACATTAAAAAAAACATATTTCACGCCTTTTTTCCGAAGGGGTAGGCAGAGGTGTACCTAGGACTCAGTCCCATATTAGATACGCCCACATTTCGCCAGTATGATATTATTATTGGTCCCATGTAATAGGGGGCGAGCCTATTGCCATCTACCGGGCACATTTCCAGACTCCAGGCAGTTATTGCGATAATTTCTAATGGAAAAATCCAATATTTTACACTTTGTCTGACCTGGGGATTGAACCCGGGACCTCTTGATTGGCAGTCAAGCAATTATTATTAAATATTTGGTTATTATATTGAAAACTCTTTTTAAGACTTTTAAAGATTTTCATAAGAGTTTTTTAAAGCTAGAGTGCTTAGTGGGGTATCATTAGAGTGGTATTCCAGTCCATTTCCCGTTGCGGGATGCGTTGGCGGAGCGCCAGCTACCACGTGTCTATCAATGGGCCGTTAGGTTCATTCGAGAGGTAACCATGCATTTTAGTTTTCACATTTTTCAAAACTAGGTGACTGCGTCGATGTCGTAGTCAATGGTATTGTTATATTATGTTATTAGACTTTTCCATTATATTTGGAAGTAATGTAAGAACAGCGGCTTTGCCCGATCGCAATTATGAAATATGGGAGTTTTATACCAAAACTTTGACGCCCTTGGGACCCCTTAGAATGTGAATTTTTAAAAATCCTTTCTTAGCACACGTCCAGACAACGAAAAGAACCTACATTCCAAGTTTCATGTCTGTAGGATCAGTGGTTTGGGCTCTGCGTTGTATGTCAGTCAGTGAGTCATTTAGGATTTTATAATATACTTATAGTATATATATAAATCTCAATGACAACCTTGAGTCTGGAACTGTGCCCGGTAGATTGCAATAGGCTCGCCCATGTTACATGGGAACATATATAGCGAAACTTGGGTGTAGACATTTCTTTTAAACAACGTTTCTTTTACCTTTTTTCAACATTTTCGTGTTTGAGTTTTAGTGCAATGGTGTTTATTTTTTTTTATGATAGTGATTGACCAGACGAGCTAATCAAGTGCCTGATGGTAAGCATCATCATTGCCCATATCAGACACAGTGCCTCCCAGTGTTTTAAAATTCAAAATTCTGCGCGGCACTGCACTGCGCCTGTCACCCTGAGATATGAGTTGTTGAACTGTTCTCATCTTGCCCAGTACTTTCGCTGGTAACATTGCCCTTCATACCGGAACACAGTAATGTTTGCACATTACTGCTTGGCGGATGAATAACTGGCAAAGGGCCCAGGCGGCCTCCTACAAAAGAGGCCTACCACTACAAACATATATACATATATTTATTAAACATATATACATATATAACATATATTTTAGTTACAATCTAGATTATTAAGTACTAGCTGTATACTCCTGAATAGTGTGTGTTATCTAGGGATCCACATTCCAGCTGAATCGTTTCAGTAGTTTACTGAAACGTGGCGTGAAGGGTTAACCAGCTATTAATAATCCACGTGTAAATAACACGACGTGTGTGTGGAATTGGCTTTTAACAAAATACTTTATGTAATAAATAGTTTTGCCCCGCGGTTTCACTCGTGTAGACATCGTTCTCATGAAAATATCGGGGAAAAAGTACCCATGTGTTCCGTAGTTCGGACGAGAAAGAGTAACAAGCCATCCATCCGTCCAACTATCCATTCTCAAAACTTTCGGATGAATGATATTAATAGGATTTATCAAAGACTAATCATAAAGGCACCCACTCTGTGGAGGCGTAGTACGAAGATGCCAGATTTAATAAAAATAATATCCAGAATGAAACAATTTCCGAAAAAGCGGCTTATGTTATCGGCTTATACGTCAAGCTGTAAACATACATCCGCAAATGTTAAGTCAAACGTTTGAACTTCACGTGTTTCTTCAACATAATTCCCTAATTAGAAAGTTCCTTGTACTGGGATCAAAAGGGACTACTTTTGATATAAATTACTAAGCCTGTTAACATCTTTTTGAATTAATGAGGTACATGAACTAAGAAGGGTGAATGAAATATGTAAGTAATGAGTCAGTTGTAGCGAGTCCAAGACTATTTTGGAAGATTTAGCAATTTGAAAGCGCGCGCTGTTTTGCATTTTTATTTCTGTTTTAACAAGCAGTAGTAATTTTTATGCTAAAGTTCAATGTGCTACGAAATGCAAAAGCTCGTTTCGAAATACTTATACTTAGATAACATAACATCACGCCATTTCCCCATAGGGTTTTATATCTTATTATATCCTATAGGTACTTCCTACTATTCCTTCTTAATATAATATTATAAATGCGAAAGTTTGTGAAGATGGATCTATCTTTTACGCAAAAACTACGATTGGACTGAAATCGTCGCCACCATCTAGATAAGTTTACACCCTAGAATAATACATAAGGTACCCACGGGAACGATGACTTCGCAGGTGTAGAAGCCGGGCTTTCTTTTTATAAACAAACTTAAAAGCAAAAATAATAACTCTTTTATAGATACAGATTCCAGATACAGACTTATTCCAAATACCTATTCATTTAGGTGGATAAAAGTCGGGCTACCAGCCGGTGATTTTGTTTTCGTGAATGCTATTATTACGAAGTAGCCCCGAAAAAAAATTGTGTGTGTTTTTAATAAGTATTATGAGTGTTAATAAATAAATAAAATTGTTATTTAATAAATTTGAAACATTTAAAATAAATAAAAGTTAATTCTACATATTATTATGAATCCTATCCTTTCAAATTACATTATGATAATTATTAATTTATTTCATTTAAATCAATTCTACAAGTATTTCTTATATAATAGTGTAAGTTAATAGTGTAGTGACTGCCTCGGTGGCGTAGTGGGCGCATGCTCGACTGCCAATCAAGGGGTCCTGGGTTCGATCCCCAGGTCAGGCAAAAGTGTTAAATATTGGATTTTTCCATTAGGAATTATCTCAATAGCTGCCTGGAGTCTGGTAGATGGCAATAGGCTCGCCCCCTATTACATGGGACCAATAACATACTGGCGAAATGTGGGTGTATATACTATGGGACTGAGTCCTGGGTACACCTCTGCCTACCCCTTCGGGAAAAAGGCGTGAATGTATGTATGGATGTAGTGTAAGTTAATGTCAAAAAAAATAATAACCTAAAACTAACCCTTGTGTTGGCGACGGCCTTCATGAATTTTACTTTTTATATTTGAAAATATTTCATTTTATCCTTTAATTAATATATACACCAATTTTGCGATATTCCTTGTTTTGACCTATTTTGCGTCGTCTTACACCTGACACAATAATATTGATAAGTGTACTAAAAAATACGACAAAATCCAATTTCATTATTATATTATATAGACGAAAAAAATATTATTTTATTAGATATTTAAACAATAAAACATAATTAATGAAAATTATGATAACCTCTTTGATATTATGATAACGGACATAAAAACATGTCATCAATTTTCTTTGCAATAAATTATCTTGGTTATCTCTTGCATCGTAGCCGCTATGAAATGAGAAGGAAAACAATACTGGCCGGGCTGAGGCAAGACAATCGCTACGACCTCAATATCAAGCATGATATACCTCCAGCACGGTTCTACTGGCCTGCTGGTCTATTGACATCTGTTGAATAAAGTTGAAATAAATTGTCATAATGTGAAACCTGAGGATTGACAATATGAGGATCGTATCTGAAATGAGGTTAATCGACAGAGAACTAGAGTCCCTGACGATCCGAGAGGATAAGCAAGCTGAAGTGGCAATGGGCAAGTCACATTTGCCGCAGAACCATCAAGCGTCAAGCGACAAGGGCATCTAGAGTGGAGACCGCGTCTTGGCAAGTTTGGTGTGGGACGTTCCTGGGCTAGATGGAGGGACGATATACGCAAGGTCGCTGTGAGTGGTTGGAGAAGGAGATCACAGGATTGAGTTGAGTGGCGTGTTGAGAGGCCTATGTCCAGCCGTGGACGATCTGATGATGATGATGAATGGGGTTTCCTCCGTTTGGCATAAATTATTTAGGCATAAAATTGTGGTGTAGGCTGGCAGTCCGGAACTCTGCAGTCGGTAGTTACCACGTCATGCGCTCGAATTCCAAATTTCTTTTCCCAACGTAGCACTCCGCTGGTAGCACCAACCTATCCTGGCAGGGTCGCCATGTGGTGACGTCTCCCATACGTCAATGAAAATGCAGTTATTCCATACTATGCGTGTTTATTACTCTACACTTAATTACAGACTGGTCGTCTTATAACCTACATGTGTGGCATAACGTTTCCGCATAACTTTTACTAGCGTAATAATTATAAAACTTTGGCATAATAATACTGTAGCATAATAAAAAGTTTATCATAAGTAGATATTGGTCTAATATGTTTAGGCACGATGCATTGTCCCATATTTTTTAAGGCAAAATAATAATTCGTAAATTAATCATGTGGTATAATAATATATTGCGATTGGGACTTAAAATCTTCTGCGAGCCTATATTTATGGGCTTTTATGCTTCATATCTATATTGCCAATTTATGACAATAAACAATAAGGCAAAATATTTGTGCCTGATAATATAATACGTAGTGATCATTATGCTGAATGTTGTTATGTCAGAGTATATTATGACAATACATATTATGCGTTTCATTAGTAAACCTGATGAATATGACATACCTACCTAGTTATGGCAGTCGAGCTTGCGACCAATACACCACTGAACCAGTACCCTATCATACGTTATTGTTTTAGTGCCTAATGTCGAGTGAAAAACCTACTTTAGGCACTAAAACAATAACGTATGATAGGGTACTGGTTCAGTGGTGTATTGGTCGCAAGCTCGACTGCCGATCCTATAGTCCCGAGTTAAATCCTCAGGTCAGGCAAAGTTTTATTTTTCCATTAGGAATTATGTATTTTTTTTGTTTTATATATACTTATATTATATAGTTCTGTGAGACGAATGTGTGAAAGTTTTTAATGATAATATATTTATGCAAGTATCATATATTTATTCACTTTTGTTACCTATATACATAGGATATTTTTAAGTTTTCTTCCAAAGTAACTTCGGTAGTGTTATTGGGCAACCGTTCTGTCGAAGTATAAATAAATAAATAAATAATTAATAAATAAATATGTATTTATATTGTAATACTCTTCATTCATCATATTATTTATGTGTGTGAGTGTGTGTGTATTATTATAATTAGCAATTAATTTATTATATATTATGTACATTATTGGTATAACATGTATAAACTGTAGATGCGCCACCGTCTTTCTGCTGTAAAAAAATCCTCTCCATCCATCGGCCATAAATAGCTTATTAGCGATAAGACCGTTTCTGTGTCCTGTAATGTTATTTCATTGTGTGTGGTATACAATAAAGATCTATCTATCTATCTCAATGACAGGCTGGTGGCAATTCCAATGGGACTATAAAACACATAACTGGCGAAGTAAGGGTGTACTACGTCCTGAGTACACCTCTTCTTACCCCTTCGGGAAAAAGGCGTTATGTTTAATTTTTAGCACGTTTTGATAAACCCCGTTTTGCTAATACGAGTATATATTATGTTCGAATCGCAAAGTCCAAAAATTACTTTTAACATTGACAGTGTGTCACCAGCTTTAAATACAATTAAGTCATCCTACAGCACACTTAAGCTAACATATCAATAATACATTGATAGCTGATAGTGTTATGATGTCATTGTATTGAATTAAACGTACATGAATCGTATTACCTAAGGCTAAGTGTCGCATCTAGATCTGTCAAAGGTGATCTAGTTAGTACCTAGTTTAGTAATTTCCGCTGTCTATTTGGATCGCTTATCTACTATTGTATGCACATACGAGTGAGCCACTTGAATTGGCTGGTCCATTTGTCTAACTACTATTTTTATCTATTTTTAATTTGTATGCATGTTGTAATTATGTGTAAAAAGGCAATGAATGTTTTTCATTGACGTATCTACGATAGCCAAGAACGTTCTCAAAAAGTATTTGCTCTAATTCGGTTACTTAGTTCAAGTTGAGTTTATTTAACGAAACGAAAAATAAGTATTCGATTCTTTTTTTTGTTGTTCATTTTCTACACTTAAGTAATTTTAATTTTAAAATATTGCATGTGCCCAACAAGGTTCTTAGTACTCTAAAAGTACCTATTTTTAAGACATTGTTTAACCAACGATGCATATAATATATTATAAGTATTGAAAACGTTCACAGAATCCGTGACAAGCGCGTCACAAAACAACATCACTACTTTCCCCAATAACAATGCTAGAGTCAATTTCATATGGGTTTTCCGGACAACCCATATTATTATTGTGAGAGTTTCAAGTCGCCAATATTCTTACAAGACCTCTCATATTACCCTAATGACTGCCCTCTAAAATATCTTATAAGAAACAACCGGAACCTATTACAGTTTAACGTGCCATCCGAAACACGGTAACGACCAGGTGAAAAGTCGACATTATAATGTGAGATTCGATCCAGAGACTCCGGATTTAAAGACGGAAAACTGCGTGTGGGCGTGGGTTTCAGAACGGTTGTATGCACAATAACTTCTGTACTGTATGTAACTGTACTATAATTCTGTAATTCCCCGCAAAATCACTTCCCCTGTACTAAACGGTTAAACGTCGACACACTGCCGTAACTACTGCACAGAACATGTTATTGCTCTAATAACAAGTCTTAGGACCCTGGTCTATATCAAATGGCTTCAATCAGGCTTATAACACAGAATAAAAAGGCACAGAAAGTCAGCTATTATAAATATTACATCAGAGTGTACTACTTAAAAACAGGCCCGACAACAAGGCTTTGTGGAACTCACCGCCATCGACCGTCATCGACCAGGGCACATATCATATCTTGATATTATATGATGGCATTCATGAGGCTCCGGGTTCGATCCCCAGGTTAGGCAAAGTGTTAAATATTGGATTTTTCTATCAGGAATTATTTTAATAACTGCCTGGAGTCTGAGCTTCAAACTGTGCTCGGGAGATGGCAATAGGCTCTTCTCTCTTATTACATGAGACCAATAGCATACTGGCGAAATGTGGATGTACCTACTATGGGACTGAATCCTGGGAACACGTCTGCCCACCTCTTCGGAAAAAAAGGTGATTGTATGTTATGTTGAAAAGTCAGCTATACCGAACTAACGCCTGGCTATCTCCAATTGTTTTCGTATTTTATGGAGTTACATAAGGGTGTATTTGCCAGTGTTTGTTCGTCTGCATTTTGCGGTATAGCTCAGTATGAAAAAGATAAGTTGGGGGTACTTTGGTTAGTAGGGATTTTAATAATAGTTACTCACGGTCTACTGGTTTTTTCCCTGATTCCCTGTAAAGCGCGTCTATGTATGGGTGCGTTTTTTTTTTTATGATAGTGAGTGAGTGATAAGATGAGCAAATCAGGTGCCTGATGGTAAGCATCACGATTGCCCATAACAGACACAGTGCCACCCAATGTTTTGAAATTCAAAATTCTGCGCGGCACTGCACTGCGCCTGTCACCCTGAGATATGAGTTGTTGAATCTCATCATGCCCAGTAATTTCGCTAGTAAAAATCCCCTTCAGACCGGAACACAGTAATGTTTGCACATTACTGCTTGGCGGATGAATAACTGGCAAAGGTGTGGTACTTCCCCAGGCGGCCCCCTGCAAAAGAGGCCTACCACTACAAAACAATGCGTGTTTTTCACTGTCACCCAGACTTCTGTATCTCTATACTTTGTGCTTATAACAAGGAAAACAAGGCAATCAGAGCATCGTCAGGCTATTTTCTTTGTATGGCTTGCTAAATGAGACAAGTCTACGAGTACTGATTGAAGTACCAATTATGTTCCAATTTTAATCGTAAGCTTGTTTTGTGAGGCGCCTCAGTGGCGTGGTGGGCGATCATGAGATCCTTAGTTCGTTTCGCAGGTCAGGAAAGTGTTAGATATAGGATTGTATCTCTTTAGGCATCTGCTTTAGGGAAACTGCTTCTTAGTCAATTTCGATAATAATTCTTTATTGATACCAAAACACGAAATAAAAACATTAAAATTAAAACTAGGCCGCTTACAACCGGGCTAGATTATGATGAGGCGCAGTGCAGTGCCGCGCAGAATTTTGAATTTTAAAACTATGGGTGGCACTGTGTCTGATATGGGCAATCATGATGCTTACCATCAGGGACCTGATTTGCTCGTCTTGTTACTCACTCACTGACAAAAAAAATTATGTTTATCTATGGGGAGGTCTATAATAATAATAAGAATAATAATATGGGACAACTTCCACATGCGATCATCTGGTCCCAAACTAGGCTAAAAACCTGTACTATGGTAACCAGATCACTGATATACATACTTATATATGCTTATATATAAGTATGTATACAAATGTTTGACCTGGCCGGGGATCGAACCCGGGGCCTGCGGCATAGAAAGCAGAGTTACTATACCATCTGAGCCAACGAAGCTGTCAAAATATCAGGAAATAACTTACCCTGTGTGTTAGTCCAGGGTCTAAGGGTCTAAGTCCAATCGGTTGAGTAGTTTTAGCGTCAAAGAGTAACAAACATCCATCCATCCATCCATCCTCACAAACTTTTGCATTTATTATATTAGTATAACAGCATTATCTTGTAGGAATCTTGGCGACTTGAAACTCGTATCAATATGGGTTGTCCACATACCCCATATGAATTGACCCGAGCAGTGTAATTGGGGTAACCCGTTCTGTGAGAGTATAAATTCAAATTATTATTATTATTAGTAGAATTCTTATATGCAATGTACCAACAGTTCATCTATCTATTGATATTCTCACTGATCGCAGCAGCTGGTCTGAACATACCCATAATATAAAGCATTGCATTGCGCACGAATCCACAATAACTGTATTGTGTAGATTCATAATGAAACGTGACATTGTCGCTACTTCTTATATAAAATAGGATGTGCTAGAGACCTGAGAGTCTACTCGAGACGAAGCCGTGTACCTACTCGGACTTCACTTAGTGACCCACTTGTATGGGGACAAGGATGTAGGGGAAATGGAAGTGAACAATAAATATTATGAAGCATTTAGTAGTGGTAGGCCTTTGCCATTTATACATTCGCCAAGCAGTAAAGTGCAAACATTACTGTGTTCCGGTCTGAAGGGTCAAGACAAGTCAAGAGACGAGCAAATCAGGTACCTGATGGTAAGCATCATGATTGCCAATATCAGACACAGTGCCACCCAGTGTTTTATATTTCCAAATTCCTGTCACCCTGAGATATTAGTTGTTGAAACTCGTCATGTCCAGTAATTTCGCTGGTAACAATGCTCTTCAGACCGGAACACAGTAATGTTAGCACATTACTGCTTGGCGGATGAATAACTGGCAAGGGTGTTGTACTTCCCCAGGTGGCCTGCAAAAGAGGCCTACCACTACAACTAGCTGTACGATTGGGAAAAAAATAAACACATCCAGTGTCCTTAGATCCAAGTAATTTAGCCTCCAACGAGAGCTCTTGTCCAACCCTATTGTTACCGGATTGCTACTTTCATAGCCTCTAGCAAACTAGTAGGTACCTAAAACAGGTAGAATATTATCAAAGTGGTCTAACTATTGTGACCACTATGTCCGCGTTAAGTAGTGCAATTCAAATATGCAGCAAATTAGATATGTACAGAAGCCTCGCCAATCAGCTTTAAAAAGTTTGCACACACATAACTACGTAATAATTTTGAACATTTTAAAGATAGACGGTTGAAGTTCTAATTGCAATTGAAAAACTTGGATTGGTCCACTTTGCCCCACCAAGACGTCCAACTGGTGGGGCATAGTGGAATGCTACAAATTTTGTAGTGGAATATGCCCCACTAAATTGACTTGGTGAGGCGGATTCCACGACTCGAAATTGGGCTTTAATTTTTTTGCAATATCTCATTTATTTACATAACATCATCATCAGCTGGAATACGTCCATTGCTGAACATAATATTTACTTATAATTTTCTCTATGCCTATATTTTCTATAGGCTGATATATCGGCCTGTGGATTTTTAAGTATTCTATGGTATAGTGTATTTAGTTAGGGTAGATAGGAAGTAGGTAGCTCTATTGTTTAGTCTTTTTCAATAAAGGCACTCTGCCCTTATAATTTTCTCTACTTCTTTATTAAAATTAACGTAATTTCTTTACGTCTGCCTCGGTGGTGCAGTGAGCGTAAGCTCGACTGCTAATCAGGAGGTCCTGGGTTAATTTCTCAGGTTAAGGATCAGGAGGTCAGGAGGCAAAGTGGTTAAATATTGTATATAAAAAACTTATTTGTTTCTAAATAAAAAAATGTTATTCAAAGCTGATTGATCCATCTTCTATGTGAAGTCGTAATTTTTATTTCGCAAAGCTTGCTATTTTTTATATGGAAAGTTTTTTTAGTTTGATGGGTAGATTCAACCCCTTGAGTATTATTACATATTTTTTAACACGTTGTATATAAGTGAAGTACTTAAGTAATTATTTCTCATCAAAATCTGTCAGAACCGGACTTCTCAACCGTTTTATGTTGTGCCTACTCGTATGCAGTGTGCGGTTGCTGTTTTAGCTAATCGGCATAGAAACGTGCAATTCTAGTTTATTTATGCCAGTTATTTAGTTTTGGTAAAACAAAATTATAAGCAATATTAGTGCAATAAACTGGAAGAAACTATAATAATTAATTATTATAATTATTCAGCCTGCACTGTCCCACTGCAGGGCAAAGGCCTCCCTTCTCTCTTTCCATTTCTTTCTCTGGGCAGCTATTTGGGGCCAATCCTTCAGGTAGGTGTCCAGTGTCCAGCTCATCTCTCCATCGCATTCTGGGCCTGCAGCGACATCGTTTTCGGTCTGGTGGAGTCCACTGAGTTGTACTATGTGCCCACATTTCCTCCGACATAATTAATTAAGTAACTGAAATAACTCACTCTAGCAAGGGTTATTCCGTTTCCTCCAAGGACCCATTGTTCTCGAAAAATAACTTTTCATAAATTATTGATTCCTGGTTCCTCCAAGATATATTCTAATATAGTTAGTAAGTTATTTATTATTATTATTATGTCTATAATAATAATAATAACATAATACTTAATAGGTTTAAGCCTTGTTTAAGCTTCTGAATTTATATTATTTTTTAAATGTTTTATCAATTCGTTATTCAACTACCTACATATTGTAATGTTAACGACGGGTTTAAATGTTTAACTTGTTGAAATATTGTTATCATATAAGTGACATTTTATGTCTTTGATGATAATAAAAATCTTTAAACCTAAACCTATATCTAATCTCAGTTTCTCCAAAGCACTGAACAGATAATAATACTACGTATAGAATGGACACTGTCATCCGCCTACCAATCAGGCGCCTTCTTGACCCCGTCAGCGAGATTGAGCTCTCCACGAGCCCCGTGAGCTCGGAACGCACTTCCCGCACACTCTAACATATTTTTTGAAAGGGTTATTTTAATCTTCAATAAAATAAAGTAATAAAGTGCAGTAATACTTACACGGATGCAGTAAGTATAACTGCACTTTTTTTTAACATTAAATAACTATTTTATTACTAAGTTTAGTATTACTAATTAAGTTAATTGTTAGTTTTATCAAGCTCCATACGTTTATTTAAAACAACATATTTATATGGGTTACGAGAAACCGACTGTACACTTATTTCTTTACTTGACACATACTATTAACGTCTTACACGGTAATTACTTCTGTTATCAGTGTAATATATAAGAGTAATATAAGAGAGATGTAATTAATATAAGAGAGGACATGATTGGCGCCGCCATTTTGGATTTCTTTTCTTTATTGAACCGACTTATCCCTAAGATTAAGCCTACTCATTATAAAAATATGAGCTACGATGTGATAGACGCAGAGACGTCAAACTTATCCCTCTCTGTTTCGGTGGGGGTAAATGAGAATAGATATTATAATGTAGTTATGGCCAAGTGAACTTCGCATCGATGTTAAGCCCAACAAATACAAAGAAACAAACAAAACTTCCACCAAACATTGTTTATCTTCATTTGATGTTATGAAAACAAGCGTGCTTCAAGAAGCAAAAGTTACGAAACGCGCCGGAACTTCCAAAAGGAACAAGTAATTAGGTTAGAATAAGGTAACAATGTCTGCTTTGTCTAAATAGAAGTTCGTCGTATGTTTACTTGCATCGACTACATTTACAAATAGACCTGACTTTAAAGGCTACTTTACGCTGGAGAACAGATCAGGATGAAAGAGGTTTCAACCTTCATCTCCTCTGTGCGCTGGAGCAACACTGTGACGAAGAAGAGATGTACTTATAGTGGCGTACCCTTTTACTAACTGATTCAGATATGAAAGCGTAACAGAGTTACTTTACTTATCCATATTCATGCTACTAATATTATTAATCTCAACTTTCAGTACAATGTAAAAACTTCGTTTTAAACAGTCGAACAAAACGCTTGCGAGTTCTAACTTACCTCCAGCGCCATCTAGCGCGATTTGGTTAGATTGATGGATTTATGGATGTTTGTTACTCTTTCACGCCAAAACCACTGAACCGATTGGGCTGAAATTCGGTATAAATAGATAGTTTAGATCCTAAAATAATAATTAAATTACTTATTATCCCGATATACCCACGGGAACGAAGACTACGTGGGTGAAACCGCGGGGCACAACTAGTATTACATAGAATGGTGTACATTCTAAATTCTTTTGGAAGATATAACGTGTTTGTACTGAGACGAGAAAAAGATACGCAGGCAAGGCCAGCATTAGAAAAATACTCGAAGTAAGAAAGAGAGCTGCAATCTATAAATAAATAATAATATGGGACAACTTCCACACACGGTCACGTGGGCCAAACTAGGCTAGAAGCCTGTACTATGGTAACCAGATGACCGATATACATACTTAAATACGATTATAACACCCAGACACAGATCAAACAGACATGTTCATGCACACAAATGTTTGACCTGGCCGGGGATCGAACCTGCGGCACAGAAAGCAGAGTTACTACCGTCTGCACCAACGAGGCTTTCACAAAAGTCTTATCAATCAGAGACTTTGACCAAACCGATGTTTACTTTCTTACCTTTTTGTTTTGTATGAACTTCCAATCATTGGGGAGTTTTCTTTTAATAGAATACGGATGAAAGTTGTACTTATTAAGTCTGTGGAACAAAACAAAACTTTTTAGGTCAACAATAGTAGCCCTAAGTTCTAGCCTTCTAGTTGTGTAACAATTCTGAAAACAACATGTATCTAAGCTAAATAACTGGCTTCTGAACTAACAAACTAACAAAAACACCCACACATTACTGCTTGGCGGATGAATATCTGGCAAAAAAAACATAATCTTGACTGCAACATAGTTTAAAAAATTGTTAGTAAGTATGTAGGTACTAACATGTTTGCGGTATCTAGATATGGAACCCTACACTATTGATAAGTAGCAGCGCATGCCTTAACAACATAATATGAATATAGATAGTGCTTTCAGTCGCACGGACGAGTTTAGTTTAACACTTCTAAAGACAAATTTCTAAAAAAGCATACATTTCTTTGCATCAGTATTCCTTTGACCAGACGATATTCTTGTATCCTGAGGAGCGTTTTCACCTCCGCTACGCCTTTGTTGTCAAATATTCTTGTCACGTATCTGCCACCTCCGCACTACGCCATTCACTAATGTACACTGTGCTTTAGACTGGTTATGCAATAAAACGGGGCTCTACATTTTTAAGCGGCTTCAGAATGTTCTCAATTCGACTGCATGTTTTTGGCTGTCAGTTTCGCGATTTATCATCATCATCATCATCATCAGCCGGAAGACGTCCACTGCTGAACATAGTCCTCCCCCATAGAACGCCATAAACTATTCATATGGGGGGATTTGGCCGTAAACAACACGCTTGTTGTGGGCCTTGGTGATCGCAGTAGTTGGAATACTTGATGCCGGAGAGCGCTGTTGCCCACTCTCCGAATATGTCTCTCTGCCGGGTCTCACGGCTCCCACGGGGTGAGAAATGGGTAGCCCTATTATATAGCCGGGAATCACATGCCCACGCTTACGCAATTACCTCATCTATACGACATAAGAATTGTTTTTTGGTATGGTAGGTCAAATAAATAAAAATTTTGTGGAAATCAAAATCATTGAATGGACAACAAGAAACGTGATGTCAGGTACGGAATTCGTATTAAACATAATTATACATAATGCCTATCCTTTTTTATAATTTATATAATTTATCAGGCTTGCTTAGCCAAAATAGGCCGTAAATGTACCAGTAATGATAACAATAGGAGTAAAGCGTTTCAGTAAATATGTAATGCTTCATGAGGCCACACAATTGGCGATCTGAATACTAATAAACTACAGGCACAAAAGCGATAATAAACGTATAGAATGGACACTGTCATCCGCCCACCAATCGGGCCTTCCTCACCCCGCGAGCGAGACTCTCCACGAGCCCCGCTCCGCTGGGAAATCACCTCACGCACACTTGCGCGTGTACAAAACTCCATGTGTGCAGTGTCTGTGCAGTAGGTAGTTATAGCGCGGCTTTTGAATGGGAATTGAGTCGAGTGTCCGGGGTGTGCTACAGGGGTGTTTGGTGTACGGTTAGATAACCCGAAAGGATGTGTTTGGTGATCCATTTGGAAAATAAGGGAAAGGGTAGGATTTGAACAGAATAATTTGTATACTCGCCATGTTATCTTCAACTAGCTGTGCCCCGCGGCTTCACCCGCGCAGTCTTCGTTCCCGTGGGAATATCGGGAATAAAAGTACCTGATGTGTTATTCCAAGGTCTAAGTTACCCATATACCAAATTTTAGGCTAATCGGTTCAGTAGTTATGGCGTGAAAGAGTAACAAACATCTATCCATCCATCCTCCTCACAAACTTGCGCATTTATAATATTAAGTAGGATAAGTACTAATAAAGAAGCATTATAACTATATTGAAAAAAATATGACTTTTTGACAGTACTTTAAGTAAAAACTGTACGAATTCTATCCATTTTCTTCTGCAAGATAGTTGAAAAATCTCAATTCAAAAACTTAAAGCTGCCTCAAGATGATCAACTTACTACCTATGGAGATGTAGAGGTATCATAATGGTCAAAAGTTCCAAAATATTATGTTAAAATACACAAAAGCTATATAATAATAATTTGAATTTATACTCGCCTCGGTGGCGTAGGGGCGCATGCTCGACTGCCATTCAAGAGGTCCAGGGTTCGATCCCCAGGTCAGGCAGTGTTAAATATTGGATTTTTCCATTAGGAATTATCTCAATAACTGCCTGGAGTCTGGAACTGTGCCCGGTAGATGGCAATAGGCTCGCCCCCTATTACATGGGACCAATAACATACTTGCGAAATGTGGGTGTATCTACTATGGGACTGAGTCCTGGGTACATCTCTGCCTACCCCTTCGGGAAAAAGGCGTGAATGTATGTTATGTTATGTTATGTTGAATTTATACTCTAACAGAGCGGGTTACCCCAATTACACTGCTCGAGTCAATTCATACAGGTTTAGACAACCCATATTGTCAGAGTTTCAGGTCGCCAAGATTCCTCAAAGACCTTCGAAATGATCTAACGACTGCCCCCTTCATATCTCATAGGAAACTATAGGGACCCATCACAGTATGACGTGACATTCGAAATATGGTAGCGCCCAGGTAAAAAGTCCACATGGTGAGATTCGGTCCAGGGACTCCGGATTTAAAGCCGGGTATATATCTGCTGGGCTAATATTTCTGATGGGCTACGGACGCTACATTTAGTGGCCCAACAATTCGGTCATTCCAACTAGGTTAGAACACGCCGAGGTAATCTATATTTATTGCTGCGCACCGGCCAACAATGTTTCGTACTACGCTACCTGCGAACTATCGCAGCTTACCAATGCAATTGTTCACAGTATTGACTTATTTCGTGTCGTATTTATGTGATTTATGCAGTTTGCCGCAAAGGTTTGCGGTGAATTACATACATACTTTCACGCCTTTTTCCCGAAGGGGTAGGCAGAGGTGTACCCAGGACTCAGTCCCATAGTAGATACACCCACATTTCGCCAGTATGTTATTGGTCCCATGTAATAGGGGGCGAGCCTATTGCCATTTACCGGGCACAGTTCCAGACTCCAGGCAGTTATTGAGATAATTCCTAATGGAAAAATCCAATATATAATACTGCCTGACCTGGGGATCGAACCCGAGACCTCTTGATTGGCAGTCGAGCATGCGCCCTCTACGCCACGGAGGCAGTCGGTGAATTATTATTTGATAAGAACCTGTTTAATTGTGTTTTTTCTCATTGCCGACCACGCAATATTTTGACAATAATGACGGACATTTTGAGTACAAAGAGTGAAAAAAATATTGTAAACATAAGTATTAGTCAAGTTTTATAACTTAGGCAAAGATATAAAGGCATACCTAATATGCCAGTATAAATCCAAAATTCATGAAGATACGACAGCTCCAGGTCGTAAACAGTAACTCGTTGTAAATGCATCGTGATGCCGCCAATAAGCAGTTTACTTTTATACTTGTGTGCTTTGCTAACTTTATTGTAATTGGAATCTTCAGCTGAGCTTGTCAATGGCAGATGTTTGATATTTTCACGTTTTTACTTATTTTTCGACTGTCTCGTTTGTATATTGTTTGCAAGCGCCATTACCGAGAGCCGATCCTTGGTTAAATTCCCAGGTCAGGCAAACAGTGTCTTTGCTTTTTTTTTACTCTGCCTCGGTGGCGTAGAGGGCGCATGCTCGACTGCCAATCAAGAGGTCCAGGGTTGGAACCCCATGTCAGGCAGTGTTAAATATAGGATTTTTCCATGAGGAATTATCTCAATAACTGCCTGGAGTCTGGAACTGTGCCCGGTAGATGGCAATAGGCTCGCCCCCTATTACATGGGACCAATAACATACTGGCGAAATGTGGGTGTATCTACTAAGGGACTGAGTCCTGGGTACACCTCTGCCTACCCCTTCGGGAAAAAGGCGTGAATGTGTGTGTGTGTCTGTTTTTTTTTTAAGTGTGGGTGTGCTTACTAAGGGACTGAGTCCTTGGTACATCTCTTCCTACCCCTTTAGGAAAAAGGCGTGATGTTACTTATGTTTAAACAATGACGTTCAATTGCCTCCTTATTCTGAGTGTTTAAAACATATTAAAGCGTATATAGGTTATAGATGGGTCGCTATCGTCGCAAAGGCTTATTAATATTGGTTATTTGTGGTATTAGAATGAGCTGAAATATGTATTTTCTACATTGACCCTGGAATGACACATGCGGTAGGCATCTATATTATGACCATTATAAAAATAATAATAATAAGGTACAACTTCCTCATACGGTCATCTGGTCCCAAACTAGGCTAGAAGCTTGTACTATGGTAACCAGATGACTGATATACATACTTATATAAGCTTATAACACCCAAACACAGATCAATCAGACATGTTCATGCACACAAATGTTTGACCTGGCCGGGCATCGAACCCGGGCCCTGCGGTACAGAAAGCAGAGTTACTACCATCTGAGCCAACGAGGCTTACCTTTATGATAGTGAGTGACAAGACGAGCAAATCAAGTGCCTGATGGTAAGCATCATAATTGCCCATATCAGACACAGTGCCATCCAGTGTTTTAACATTCAAAATTCTGCGCAGCACTGCACTGCACCTCATGCCCAGTAATTTCGCTGGTAACATTGCCCTTCACACCGGAATACAGTAATGTTTACACATGGCTGCTTGGCGGATGAATAAGTAACTGGCAATGGTGTGGTACTTCCCCAGGCGGCCCCCTGCAAAATAGGCCTACCACTACCAGATGCTGCATCCGCAGAGGGCTGGGAGCACATCGTTCCGTGAGTGTCTAGTCCAACCTTTATTGTGTCTCAGTTTACGTTCCGTATCACATTAATGAACCCAGGGATAACGTAGAGATACGAGTACACAATATAATTGCCAATAAATCAGTTTTCCGAAATAGATTTGCCCCTAAGCTAACAATAAAGGACAAATCACCTCATTTTGTTGATATCTACAAATATTGGATTGTTTGGTTGTTATTAATATAATAACTGTGTATATTGTTAAAGTAAACTTATATAATATTGGTTACAGTCACTTTATAAATATTTTGTGTACATAAGCTTAAGTACGTAACTTTTTAATCCTTCGGTAAAAATATTTTGAATTATGTTTATCAAAATAAGTAACGCTGTGTGGTGAGTGCAGAGCGTAACACGTTTATTTATATTTTTAGAGTTCCGTACCTCAAAAGAAAAAAAAGGAACCTTTATAGGATCACTTTGTTGTCTGTCTGTCTGTCCGTCTGTCAAGACACATTTCAACGGGAACGCGTGGAGGTATCAAGTTGAAATTGATATCGACTACTCAGATCTGCGGGCCCTTGTGGCTGTAACAAATCTTTACTTCTAAGTCAACGTAATCAAAATTTATGGCCATTTTACTGTATATTTCTATACTTTGCGCAAGGAACCAATAGATGGCACTGTATGTTCTTGGTATCTAGTCATAACCCTACACTATGCATACATACGTATATCTTATCAATTTATTTCTATATAATATGGATTTTTCCATTAGGGATTATCTCAATAACTGCCTGGAGTCTGGAACTGTGCCCAGTAGATGGCAAAAGGCTCGCCCTCTATGACATGGGACCAGTATAACATATTGGGTGGGCCTACTATGGGACTGAGTACTGGTTTCACCTCTGCCTACCTCTTTTTTTCTACCGACTCAAGGGAATATGAGCAACTTCCAGTGGTCTGATCGATTAGAATTTTTATGTTGATCAAATTCATACATTAAAAATGATGAAGAATTAAGTTACTTAACAATATTTCCACGACACGGTAACTTTTCCAGAAGGGAGGTGTACCCAGGACTCAGCCACATATAGTAATAGTACACCCACATTTCGCTACCTACCTATTATTATTAAATAATTAGCCCCCTAAGGCGGCCTATTTTTTTATTTTTTTTATTTTTATTTTAGTGAGTAACAAGACGAGCAAATCAGGTGCCTGATGGTAAGCATCATGATTGCCCATATCAGACACAGTGCCACCCAGTGTTTTAAAATTCAAAATTCTGCGCGGCACTGCACTGCGCCTGTCACCCTGAGATATGAGTTGTTGAATCTCATCATGCCCAGTAATTTCGCTGGTAACATTGCCCTTCATACCGGAACACAGTAATGTTTGCACATTACTGCTTGGCGGATAAATAACTGGCAAAGGTGTGGTACTTCCCCAAGCGGCCCCCTGCAAAAGAGCTACCACTATACCAAATCTATTAGCATCTATTGGGCACAGTTGCAGATTCAAGGCAGTCACTGAGACAATTCGAAATGGAAAAAGTCAATAAAACTTTGCCTGACCTGGGGATCGAAACCGGGACCAGGTAGATACTTACATAATATTCAATCAGTCATCTTTCATAAACAAACATAAGTAATATTCTGTACAAACTGTTACCAGCTGAATAAAATGCTCGCAAAATGGACACCTTTTCCGCACTTAGCGTCCAAGGTACTTAGACTCTTATCTGGTTCGTTGTGCGAAAGAAATTCTTACCAGCCCTACAAAATAATTAAAAATTTTCATCGCAACTTTGCTCGGAGTAGCGCAAACGATGATCCAAATCGGCATAATCTGATTAACGACCGCAAACATTTGTTAAGTCTTATATTAAAATGTTGTCACGCAAGTCACGAGCTAACAGAATTATCACTCTCATTTTGCTGGGGCCAATTTCTGTCGGCGCGGCGGGTGAATTCCAAAATTTACTCTGTGTGCCCATCAAATTAGCGAGCGAGAAAAACTGCACTTGATGCTGACTTTTTTTAGGCCATAGGTGGAAAACAAGCAGACGGTGTACCTGATGGCTCGCGGTTACCGCCGCCTATGGATACCTGCAACACCAGGAGTATTGCCAGTATGTTGCCGAACCTTCAACACTATTCAATCTCATTTTGAAGAGCCCCATATTGTAGCTGAATGGAAAGACCGCAGCAGGGACGATCATTCCATAGCTTACACGGATACGGCTTAAAATAACGACTGTATTCTTTTTCTCGTAAGGCGCTCTGCATACAGGTCAACTTCGAGTTTCGTGTTGCGGCAACAGGCAACAAGCAAGCTGTTAATATTATAAGTTATAGAAACTGCGCAGACAGCAACTTTTCTTGCTAGTTTTGATTGATCGACAAAAGGTTTTTAGTTGCTGCAATCGACAAATGAATCAGTTTTAAATTTCCACAACTAGCAACTGTCAAGTTTAAACTACAGTGGTGTCAAATTGCTGGTTTCCGCCATCAGTAATTTCAACGATTCAGACGATTTCAAAAGTTTTTTAACAATTGGTAACTTTTACCGAAACATTTTAAGAAGTTTATAGAACTTTTAAGATATTTATATATTTTCAAATAAGATGACAGTTTTTTCAACTGAAGTAGGCATACAGGGCAGCAGGAGCGCCTGAAACCACAGAGTTTCAGTAACAAAACTCAACGTTGACAAGCAAATTACCCCAGTGTAAAATAACTGTAGTGTAACCTCGGAAACTTCTCAAGTTTAAAGTTCCAGACTTGATAATTACTTGTGAAAGTCGAGGTCTGCATATTTTATTTCCTAGTCTAAAGTTCAGTCTAACATCAGCACAGTTAGAGAGCCTGAAACACCGCAAGTATCCTCTCGAGAGACCTAAAACTGGGCTTGGTTTTGTCCTGAGTAGAAAGTGTAAAGAATTATTTTTTGAACCGCTGGTACGGAATAATATTAAAATTCAGATAATATTATGCTACCGTGGAGTTACCGGCTATCTACGAATAATAATAAGTATTGTACGAATAATAATAAGTATAGTGCTCCACCCTCTCTACCCGTGGTTGCTGTAAGAGCCGGTTAAGGGTTAACAGATCCAGAGGACGGGCAGCAGCATCCTCTGCAAAAAACCATCGAACTGCGCTCGACAACCCTCCTACAAAGCGTGTCGAGTATTGGCAAAACCCCCCCTTTATGGGGAGGCCTATATTCAATAGTGGATTACCAACGGCTGAAATGATGATGAATCTTATGTTTACATGGAAGCTCCTACAGACCAATATCACTGTTACCTATAATGTCAAAATTATTTGAAAAGCTCTTATTAAAGCGACTGAAACCTATCATCCAAGAACGTAATCTGATACCTGATTATCAATTTGGATTCAGAGAACAACATTCCACAATAGATCAGGTACACAGAATCACCAACGTAATAGAAAAATGCTTAGAAGAAAAGAAAGTTTGCTCTACCGTTTTCTTGGACGTAGCCCAAGCTTTTGATAAAGTGTGGCACGAAGGCCTAATATTTAAATTAAAAAATATGCTCCCATTAAGGTATGCTGATCTTCTGGAATCATACCTTACACAGAGAATGTTTCGAGTACGACAGGAAGACGCCTACTCATCACTCAAACCTATTAAAGCTGGAGTACCACAGGGAAGTGTTTTGGGTCCAGTCCTGTACCTCTTATACACTTGTGATATTCCAGAGTTAGAACAAAATACAATTGCAACATTTGCAGATGATACCGCAATTATGGCAACAGGGTTCACTCATGAGGAAGCAGTCAAAAAGGTTCAAACAGCAGTAAACATAATCTTTGATTGGACCAAAAAATGGAAAATTAAGCTAAATGAATCTAAGTCTAGTCACATAGATTTTACTAACAAGAGGACAAGCTATCATCCGGTTTTTATAAACAACACGGCCATACCATATGAAAATACCGCAAAATACTTGGGTATGACTCTAGACGCAAAGCTCCGCTGGAAGTCACACGTTAAGAAAAAACGTGATGAACTGAAGCTTCGCTATAGGTCAATGAACTGGCTGATTGGTAGACACTCCAAACTGTCAGTTCACAATAAACTGATAATTTATAAACAAGTCCTAGCACCTATTTGGACTTATGGCATACAGTTATGGGGATGTGCCAAAAATAACAACGTAGAAATTATTCAACGGTTTCAGAATAAAGTACTAAGGAGTATAGTGAACGCTCCTTGGTACGTAAGAAACGAAGACCTCCACCGTGATCTCAAAGTGGACCTCGTCACTAAAGTTATTAAAAAGTTCGCGGAAGCCCACGAGCATCGGCTTCACCATCACGTGAACGTCGAGGCCATCCAGCTCCTCGACACCACGGGACTAGTGAGAAGACTAAGAAGGAAAAAACCTTTTGAGTTAGTTTAAGTGCAGTTGTAAACAATTAGTGTAATGCAGTGTTAGTGCCGCGTATAAAGAACACATGAAAAAAGTGTCTACCTTGTCATAATAGAGACAATAAGAATAAGTGTTAATGGACACATTCTTAGTTTTAACGTTTATCTAGCAGTTTAAGTTAAAGATAAATTACTTATTAGCCTCCAAGAGGCTAGATTGTAATTGGATGACATTCCTTTCTCGGCATGTCATTTATGAAAAAAAAAAAAAAAAAACATGGAAGCTCTTTGCCACATCCATCAATGAATAACATAACATACAATCACGCCTATTTCCCGAAGGGACAGGCAAATGTGTATCCAGGACTCAGTACTATAGTAGGTACACCCACATTTCGCCAGTATGTTATTGGGTTGTGGTTGGTAATAGGGGGCGAGCATATTGCCATCTACCGGACACAGTTCCAGACTCCAGGCAGTTATTGAGGATAATACCCTAAAAATCCAATATTTAACACATTGCCTGATCTGGGGATTGAACCCGGGACCTCATTATCGGCAGTCGAACTTGCGCCCACTACGCCACTGAGGCAGTCATCTATCTATCCATCCGTCTATTCATCCATCCATTCCATCGATCCTTCCATCGATTCCATTGATAATTCTCCGCACTTATAATATTATATGCCAATCGCGGTGCAAATTCGCTTTTGAACGCAAAACAGCGACTGAACGCTTTTTTTAAAGACAGAAAATCTCAATTTTAAAATGCAACACAGATTACATACAATCGCCAGCAGTGATCGTCACGATGTCGCAAAGTTGCTTTGGTAGGGCCAAGTAGAGTGTGAAACCTGCACATGTTTCTAGTTTTAACTGTACAGTCATTCTGTACAAGTTAACCTATCCCTGTCAGTTACATTCAAGCATTAAGTCATCCCTTACCACCTTGAACGAATTAAATACCGCTCGTTACACGAAAATGTTAATCAATCAATTTTTCAAGCACCACATTTTTTCTGGATCCGGTGAGGTGGCATACTAAAGTTGTCCCGTGTTATAATTACTGGCGTTTGTGATACTGGTGTTTACTGTGTCAAGATTCACATTGCCGAATCTAGAAAGCTAGATTGTTCACTGAGCAGATTTTTCTTTTTGATGGCCGTGTGAACATAGAATAAATAGCATTAAGTGTGAAACCCGCCGTGGAGTTACCGGCTTTAGAATAGTGCTCCACCCTCTCTACCCGTGGTTGTCGTGAGAACCGGCTA
This sequence comes from Hemistola chrysoprasaria, assembly GCA_947063395.1. Lineage (NCBI taxonomy): Eukaryota > Metazoa > Arthropoda > Insecta > Lepidoptera > Geometridae > Hemistola > Hemistola chrysoprasaria. The sequence continues at coordinate 7,489,152 of OX346731.1, read as the reverse complement.
AGGGTTAACAGATCCAGAGGACGGGCAGCAGCGTCCTCTGCAAACAACCATCGAACTGCGCTCGACAACCTCCTGCCAAGCGTGTCGAGTATTGGCAAAACCTCCCTTACCAACGGCTGAGATGATGATGATGCTATTTTGAGCTATTTTGAGGCGGCTTAACACATGTTTTTATGTTATTGTGGCGAGATAACTTTGAACTTATAATGCAAAAGTGCTGCGAGATAACTTTGCGACGAAGTGACAATAACACGCGCGATCGCGGTAATCGGGACCCCTTTTCTTGAATCTTTATTAGAATGATTCTTTCGCTGATTTCATGACTCCAAGATAAGCGTAAATTGTAAATCTCCCTCGTTTTACACAAAGTAAGTACATGGTGAAGCTGAAATTGTTTAGCAAATTGTTTACTTTGAAGGATTCTTGGCGACTGAAATCTACGAGTTGATATTTGTGTTTGGCTAAAATTACTGTTTGGTTTTGTCTTTGTATGATCCCGCATTATTGCAAACAGCTTTCAAGGATAGATAAACTCGAGAAAATAATAAAGGGTGATTCATATTTATTAACTAGTTGTTTATTAGTTATTTATTTACTGTGCCTCACGGTTTCACTCGATTTCGTACTTTATATTAGGTTATTCTTAGGGTTGACAGCCTCGGTGGCGTAGAGGGCGCATGCTCGACTGCCAATCAAGAGGTCCCGGGTTCGATCCCCAGGTCAGGCAAAGTGATAAATATTGGATTTTTCCATTAGGATTTATCTCAATATCTGCCTGGAGTCTGGAACTGCGCCCGGTAGATGGCAATAGGCTCGCCCCCTATTACATGGGACCAATAACTTACTGGTGAAATGTGGGTGTATCTACTATGGGACTGAGTCCTGGGTACACCTCTGCCTACCCCTACGGGAAAAAAGGCGTAAATGTATGTTACATACATACATTTACGCATTCTTATGCCTGAGTTATCAACCTATAGGTATACAAAACATACCAAATTTCAACTCAGTAGTTTTAGCATGAAGAAGCAACAAAAACACGAACATTAATTGGATAATGTTATGTATAATAATATGGGGGAGGCCTATGTTCAGTAGTAGATTACAACGGCTGAGATGATGATGATGATGATGATGATGATGATGATAGTGAAAGTTGTTCCAAAAGAGGAATTCAAATGACCCTTTAAGAGAATTCTAACTGATCGTCACTAACCCAGTATAAAAACGATCTCTTCCAAGGCTTATTTATTTACTGGGCTCCGGTAAAAACAATGTTTATTTCCCAAAATCGGTGTAACCCTAAATCCCAAAGGGATGTTGTGAGGTAGATTAAATATCAGGTTCCATATCTAACAAGGGTGAGCCTGATTTATCGCCCGATTGGGTGCAATTAAATCAAGACCTGTCACGGAACATCGGTTGTTGCTATGTGTGGCATAATGTAGCTAATAATATAATGTAAGCACACAAAGGGCTTGGAATTTTAGGAAGTCGGGCCCAGAAAACCTAACACTATCGATTCGTTAATATTTCTAAATAAAAATGTTATTTGCAATAATGTTCCCCAAATCAATCATAGTAGCCGTCTTATCATCGTCATTTCATTCATAATTTGATTTGAATAAAATAAATAAATAAAATAAAATATATTCATTTCAGACAAAAGTCCATAGAAATAACACTTACAAAATTGAGATCAATTCTAGCGGTACATACCTATACTTAATAACTATAAAATTTGACCAGTTATGACCCTTATCTAGTGTAGCTGCGGATAGGACAATCTGGTTTCTCGGCTATAGTCTTAAGAATGCTATTACTACTGCCGCGCAGTCTGGAGAATAGAGAAAGGGCGCGTTTTCTCATAATGGCATGGAATCCATCAAAGCGGCTCTGCACGAACATGCCAGACGCGCTACAGAAGCGCGGCAGTTTCAAAAGCATTCTCAAGGCATTATTGTATTGGACACGCAGAGCGCTGTAAGTCTTCTGCGTACACTTCACTCAAAGGCTGCTTGAGTAAAATGACTGGCAATATGCCCTGAACAAAGTCATATGAACAAAGTTTATAAGTATTTTAGAAAAGTGTTTATGTATTTTGGAATAAAATAGGAACTTAGATAACTAGTGTCTCATTTCGAATAACGTCATAAAATGTTGGAAATATGCTCTGATTTCAAATGATATATCTATTACTTTTGTATGAGAAATTCTCCGGTCGCAGCCCCTATAATTCTAATAGTCTGCTCATAAAGTGGTTGAAGTTCATGCATTTTCTAAAGTATTCAAAGTAGTGAGTATTTCACAGCATAAACGACGCGTGGTTGAAAGTTAGACATAGAGTGGCTCCAGCGTGCTGGAAATGCACCGCTCGAACAGATTTTGCACTTTGATTGTTCTGTTTAAAGGTTCCTTGAAGTGTACTTTAAAAACTCTTTTATTTATTAAAACATTTATTTATTTTGTCGTGAATTTTTTAAGATTAGGTACCCCTATACTGGATCGCTTCGTTGAAAGTAAGAAAGAAAGAAAAATACTTTAATTACCAACCCTTATAAATACAGAATAGTGCCTCGGTGGCGTAGTGGACGCAAGCTCGACTGCCGATCATGAGGACCTAGGGTCGATCCCCAGGTCAGGCAAAGTGTTGAATATTGGATTTTTCCATTAGGAATTATCTCAATAAATGCCTGAACTCTGGAATTGTGCCCGGTAGATGGCAATAGGCTGACCCCCTATTACATGGGACCAATAACATACTGGCGAAATGTGGGTGTATCTACTATGGGACTGAGTCCAGGGTACACCTCTGCCTACCCCTTCGGGAAAAAGGCGTGATTTTATGTTATGTGTATGTATGTTATAAATATAGAAAAAGCCATTTAAATCAATTATTATTATATTTATGGTAAAATATTTGTGTAGTTATCATTATGCTGAATGTTGTTATGCCAAAGTATATTATGATAATACATTATTATAACATAACATAACATACATTCACGCCTTTTTACATTATTATTATGTCGTGTTTCATTAGCAAACGTCTAGTGTAGACTATTATTGTAGAGTTGTGACTATTATTGGTGATTAGTGACGCGCCTACCATTAATTCTGTGAATGTTTTGGTAGTTTTAATGGAAAATATAAGGTGGCAACAGAACATTGCATTGATGGTTTAAACAGAATCTATGGAAGAGGCGACAGATAGAAACCTCGGGGGTGGTTACCAAGGCCGTCATTCAGTGATGGAGCTAAAATAAAGAAGGCTGATTGGACTTTAAAAAACAAATTCGCTTTCTCGCTCACACGTACCCACATTTCAAAGATATAAAAAATACTACATGTAATTACGTAAAATAAAGACAACTAGGTTCTAGAAAATAACAATAGAGTCATGTTTTTTCGTGCGTGCAGCCGGCTCTGTCGAATTATAAGACGTTGTCACGTCAAAAATCCAATGTAATCCAAACAAGTTTTGAGTGCCATTTTATTTTTCGAAGACTTTTTTCTTTGTGCAGGTTTTTATACATGAAAACTCGTTTGAATTAAATTAGATTTGTTACTGAATCTTTGTATTGTTATTTTCTAGAACCAAGTTAGTTGTTTTTATTTTACGTAATTACATGTAGTATTATAAGATGTTCCAAAATGTGGGTACGTGTGAGCGAGAGAGCGAATTTGCTTTAGACAGCGTCTTAATGATATTGTGTAGATAAAGGAATAGTTACACTATAAAGACCCAATAAATAAGCACTAAATCTAGGTTACCAAGTCTGCCGCTTCGAGCGAAAAATACGAACTTCGGAATCAGACCGTGAAAGAAACCCGGTTAAGCGGAAAAATAGTTTGTTTTGGATCGAGTAATAAATATGAATCTTTATTGGATAAGTTTGAATAGACGTTTTAATTATATTATGGTACAATGACATTTATAGGATTTAATAGGATATTTTATACTTAGAAGTAGACAGGTGAAGTTATGTATTTCTTATATTCACATACAGAACGTGTGTTTTAACTTGGCGAGTCTGAACATAGGCTCTGCGAACTTTAGCTAATGTAAACACGCGAAGAAAGCTGTTATTCCCAGATAAACAATACATAAATACATACATTCACGCCTTTTTCCCGAAGGGGTGGGCAGAGGTGTACCCAGGACTCAGTCCCATAGTAGATACACCCACATTTCGCCAGTATGTTATTGGTCCCATGTAATAGGGGGCGAGCTTATTGCCATCTACCGGGCACAGTTCCAGGCTCCAGGCAGTTATTGAGATAATTCCTAATGGAAAAATCCAATATTTAACGGACAACAAAGTGATCCTATAAAGGTTCCTTTTTGGGCTTTTGAGTTACGAAACCGTAAAAACAGCACTAGATGGCGCTGGAGTGGCTGGAGTCGAGTTAGAACACGCTACCGTTTTATTTACCTGTTACAAACCTAATTTTCTTTACATTGTACTGAGATAGCCAAAAGCTGAGATAAGGCCAAAGTGAACAGACACCTTGTAGGCAAACGTGTACCATCTTAGGCCTCATCTTCGCCTTCCATCAAGCGAGATTGAGGTCAAACGTAAGCCTATTTTATATTAAAAAAAAAAAAAAGATTTCTGATTTATAATAAATTCATAAATCAGCGAGCTTTTTCTTGGTGAGCATTGTGAATTTAAATCCATCACCTTTTCACTCAAGTTTCCAAAACAATCATCGGTGCAAACTAAATCGCCGGGTTCAATTGGAAAACTTCAAAGAGTTTTCACGTAAAATATCCCCCTTGACGAAGGTTTAAAAACCCAAGTAAGTTTGATACCTTCTTCAAACTTAAATAAACACTTGAAAATTCACTTTCCGGACTTGAAGTTATTAGAACTGGGCGTTTCTATCGTTCTTTGAAATCTAATATTTGCAGTTCTAACAAATTTTTGAAACGAATACATTTTTTGAGTTCCACACCTCAAAAGTAAAAAAGTTACCCTTAGAGAATCACTTTGTGGTCCGTATGTGTATATGTCCGTCTGTCTAGATTTTTTTTCTCGGGAACGCGTTGAGGTATCAAGTTTAAACTCATATCATCAACTCAAGTTCATGGTCCCTTACTGCACTGTAAAAAAAATCTTGCTTCTAAGTCAACGGATTCAGGAGATGCGGCCAATTTACCGCACATTTCCAAACAAATGGGCTTCTCGTTGGCATCATAAAATTTGGCAAGAAGCCAAAAAAACAGGTTTTTGTAGCGGTAGGCCTCTTTTGCAGGTGGCCGCCTGGGGAAGTACCACACCTTTGCCAGTTATTCAGTAATGTGCAAACATTACCTTGTATGAAGGGCAGTGTTACCAGCGAAATTACTGGGAATGATGAGATTCAACAACTCATAAATCAGGGTGACAGGCGCAGTGCAGTACCGCGCAGAATCTTGAATTTTAAAACACTGGGTGGCACTGTGTCTGATATGGGCAATCATGATGCTTACCATCAGGCATCTGATTTGCTCGTCTTGTTACTCACTATCATAAAAAAAAAAAATCTTAGATCGCCGTAACGTGTTATTCAGATTAATCTAGGTTTGATCTAGGTTTGATGGATCATTGCTCTGACGAAGTTATCTAGGGAGGAACCACAGGAATACGTTTGTATGGAAAAATAACCCCTAGTGTACCTAACCTCATATCACTGAAAATAAGTATTTTGTGTAGTACCTGCGTGTATATATTGTATGACTTAATTAATGAATATATGTATTTTACATATTAATTATATTTTACATAGCTTGTAGGATAGAAAGCTACAACGTAAAAGTCCGATAGACTTTAAACGACCGAGATTTCATGCTTCTACATTTGGACTTCCGGCTTATCCCTAATTACTGTTAGGTAACTTAATAAAGGAGATAAGAAATACGGACGTAGCTTGCAAAGTTCTTACGAGATACCGATATTGCACGGACTTTGTCGAAATGCGTGTTGCAGTAGAATCACATCATAAATGCATTACTGAAGCACGAGATTTCTCTGGGACGTGGTGCCTTAGGAATAAATATCAACTGGAAATCTCCTGCAGTTGTAATCAAGGAGTATGGTAATAAAGACGAGTTTATTACATGAATAATGAATGTTATTATCTATAGTACTAATAGTAGACTGCCTCGGTGGCGTAGAGGGCGCATGCTTGACTGCCAATCAAGAGGTCCCGGGTTCGATCCCCAGGTCAGGCAAAGTGTTAATATTGGATTTTTTCATTAGGAATTATCTCAATAACTGCCTGGAGTCTGAAACTGTGCCCGGTAGATGGCAATAGGCTCACCCCCTATTACATGGGACCAATAACATACTGGTGAAATGTGGGTGTATTTACTATGGGACTGAGTCCTGAGTACACCTCTGCCTACCCCTTCGGGAAAAAGGCGTGAATGTATGTTATGTTTATTATCTATATTACCTACATAAAATTTTCTAGACTATTCTTAAAAATAAAAAAATATTGAGACTCCATATTGTTTTTTATTATTTATCTTGAGCCATTCTCACTGAAAAACTCAATACGCCATACTCAGCCGGTGGCATAGTGCCGATCATGAAGATTCGGGTTCTATCCCTAGGTCTGGATTTTTTAATTAAGAATATTCTGAGTGGCAGCCTGGAGTCCAGACTTTGGGTTGTTCAAGATGGACAGACATACCTAATAATATAAAAAGCATTTTTGCTCTAGTTGAACCGTGACGCTCCGAACTCTTTCTATTGAAAGAGTTGTATTGTTTATGTTGTTGTTGTTTATTATTATAAACAACAACAACATAAAACAGAATAAGCTCTGTAAATAAAAGCGTTTTAAAATAAATTTTGCATGTTTTTTTTGTGTACCTACTTATCATGTTCTCCGCTGACGTCACGCCGGACTCTATGTTGGCTAAACAATCTGACGTCACCAAGCGCCGACGCTGCATTTTATCTCGGCCTTCCTGCCATGACGCTTCCCCCTTGCAAACTCATTACTTCGGTCCTACCATTCGATGTACAGTACGTACACCCACTGTGGCCGGATTGAAAGGCTTGCAACTTCCGAATAAAAGCACTGCTTCAGATTTTCTTCCCAGTATTTATTCTTCGATCTTATCTTGAGGGCGCGTCGAGTGCAAGTGCATGCTGTGCAATTGACGGCCCCGCTTTTATTCTAATTTTACGTCATAAAAATGGTTTGATTAACATCGGTCCGTTGTCACCGCACTGATAATACATAGCACAATATAGAAATGAGAAATTAAATTAGATTCCTAGTACGTAGAAGAGTTTTTGGCTTCTCCTGCACCCTTCGGTCTCAACATGTAATTCTAACTGAGCCAAAGGCCAATCAAAAAGAAGAAAAAATAAGCTATAAAGCTAAATAGATTAAAGCTACTGCTACAGCGGGAGTTGAATAGCTATCAATCTTAACAAGGATATTCCGCTCCATTAAAGACATTTTTCTTTAAAAGCTACCGACGATCCTAGTTCCCGAGGTTCGTTTGAACGCTTTCTATAAAGATACATACCTATACCTATACATACAGTCACGCCTTGTGCCCATTAGGGCAGGCAGAGATTATTTCTCTCCCTTTGCCATAGCAATCCCTACTAGTCCCTACTAATATTATAAATGCGAAAGATACTCTGTCTGTCTGTCTGTCTGTTACGCTTTCCCGCTTAAATCTCTCAACCGATTTTGATGAAATTTGGCACAGACAATCTTTAGACCCTGAGAAAGGACATAGGCTACCTAAAAGTACGCAGACAAAGTCGCGGGTACCAGCTAGTATTACATATAACTTTCGCTTCTTCCACTTTCAACACCTTCTTCATTCATGTTCGTCGGTTGCAGGTCCTGGTTGCAGGACCTGGCCTTTCCTTAGAATCTTAGAACAACATTAATTTGTTCATGAAAGTACGCCTATGGTGACCCCTACCTTATTACTTAGATCCTTTTTGTTTATCTTCTTTCATCCATCATCTCAATATGTCCGAACCACATTTATAGGTAGTTGTTATTCTATAGCGTTTGTTGTTTGTTTGTTAGCCCAGTGGTAATTTCCTCGGTTTCGGATCTGTAGCCACTGCTTCGAATCTCATAAGATGTGGTTAAACGTGTCAAAATAATTATATTTAGACTCTGCTGTGCTTTCAAAGGCACGTCAAGCCGGTCTGGCTGGCGTTATGAACGATAGTCGTTGCGGTCATGTCAGACACAAAGGGCGACTGAAAACCTGTGACACCACGATCAGACCTCCGTCACTCCACACAATCACCCGCGCGCTATAGCTAACTTCTACTACGTAGAATACATAACGTACATGCGTCAAATGTGTGCGTAAGACGGTTCGCAACGGATTTTAATGCGGTTTTTATTAATAGCCAGAGTGATTAAAGAGGTAGGTTTATATCGTATGTATAATGGTACGTAGCGAAGCGAAGGCAGTTCGCTAGTTTTATACCTCTATAAAAATGTTTTAGATATGCAAAGCTCTAAGGTAGGTAACCCAACCACATTAAGCCTCAAACCCAGTGCAGCGCACGGAGAGAGACTACGCACGTGCATCATGCTTCGCTTTCGCAAGAAAATATATGTAATTGGGTCTACTGCAACTCACGGACAGGTTACGCAAGAATTGACGTCATTGGTACACGCGTGGATTGCGCGAATATAGTGCTCACCTAGCTCAACAATGTCAACGCCGTCCACGTGTGCACGCGATACACAATTGTACTGCACGCGGTACACGTTGGTACACCCGTAGCTTGCACAAATATACCGCCCACGTTGCTCAACCCTGTCAATGCCATGCACGCAGTGTACGCTGTACACGGATGCATATAGCGTGCCCTGCAATAGAAATCTTGACCCACGATATCAAACAAATGAACTCATGTTCTTAAAATGCACCGCGTCATGCGCCGCGAGGAGTTTGAACCTTTAATATTAATATGCTTTAGTTCTGATAACAATTCCCTTTTTATTATTGATAACAATAGGAGAATAATTACCAGAATAATTAATGAGAATAATATTATTACCATAGAATTAAATCTCATTAATTATGCACAATCATGAGTTATGCACAATAGAAGTAGGTAATCCTTTTGATAACATAACATCACACCTGGGAAGGTACAGCCATACTTCGCCAGTTATATTTGTGGCCCATGTAGTTAGGGGGCGAGCCTATTGCAATCTACCGGGCACAGTTCCAGACTCCAGGCAGTTATTGAGAGTCAAATTATCTTCTATAGATGTATAAAAAATGTATATAAATCCTACTACCTAAACAATGTAAAAAAGTTATCTTTGTAACAGGTAAACAAAACGCTAGCGTGTTCAGGAATTTAATAAATTTACTTGCACTGGAGCAAGTAAATTTATTATATATATAGTAATGATAACTATCCTAATTTCAAACGCAGCACCATTCTTTGTTATATTATGTGACACCCATGATCGATCACTGACTGTTATGTTTTAGAATCGGTTGTACCTACTGTTTTGTTCACTTCTCATATTGAAATAGGATTAAATTGAGATATTAATAGGGCACTGAACTTGTGCACCTTTAGAGTGAGGCCTTTATCAGCCTTCAGACGTCTACAACTCAATATAAACACTGGTAATACAAGCATCCTATTAGGTAAAAAGTTGGTAAAAATGTAGTAATTTTTTATTGTAATATGAGATTTTAGGTTTCTCTGTCTAGTCAAGTCAATCCATAGTCCAATAAATGGATACTACTACCACTAAAAAGGACCAAATTTAAAGTACCGCGGGCCATTCGACCGTAAACGAAAATCAAATATGTTCCAAAGTATGTCATACGAAATATTAAGTACAGTCAGGTATAAAAGATAAAATGTAAAAAAATAAAATTTATAATAATATTTTCTAGACTTTAATTATTACATAATATATATACTATAAAATATTATGTCATAGTATCCTACAAGAGATAGGTCATTTCGGAGTGACCTAACAACTGCCCCCTACCTTATTATAGAAGACATAATAATATAACATAATATAACACGCCTTTTTCCCAAAAGAGTAGGCAGAGGTGTACCCAGAACCCAGTCCCATAGTAGGTACACTCACACTTTGCCGGTTATGTTTTTAAGTCCCAAGTATAGCTCAACAGAAAAGAGTAGAAACGGAACTAATTGAAAGTGTCCACATAGAGATAATTCCTAATGGAAAAATCCTATAACACTGCCTGACCTGGGGATCGAACCACATGATCGGCAGTCGAGCTTGCGTCCACTGCGCCCACCGAGGAAGGCACATATTTATTTATTTATAATTCAGCACAACGCTAGGACTCATTTTCTACCAGTTATCCTAAAACTAGAGAAAATGTTACAGATATTGAGTGAAGTGCAAATATCAAATGTTACAATAACTAAAAGTACTTAAATTATTTAACACAAAAATAAACAGCTTTATATAAAGCTATTTAAATATATACAGACAAAATAATAACATATTTGACTCGAATTCGTAATACCCGGGCCGGCCGCGGTTGTCTTGTAGTTTTAGACTCGCATCATAATTCTTTCCTGAGTTTATTTTATTTATTAGTAAACCAAACACTAAAATGTATATAATTCCTGCTCTATATTTAAATAACGTTTTAATTAAATTGATAGTGACATTCGCAGGCCATTTATTACGCGTTGCAATCGCACTGGCCATTACGTTTCATCGCAGTTTATCGTACGTTGTGTTTATTACATTATCGACGTCCTACTGATGCAGTTAATACGAAATTATTGCTTTATCATCAGTATTATGACACCAGTATTCAGTATAGTAAAGGTAAACGCTCATAATATATACGAGCCGAATGCGCTGAGCCCTTTGTTCGCATGAGTCCTACTTTCTCAGGATTTCAACCATCATTACATCCAAAAAAGTCTAATCGTAGAATAGTCCGAAGCAATGAAGTCGGAGCAATGTATAAGGTTTCAGAGGGTATGGTGCAAAGGAGGTGCTCAAAATCCTTCAACTGAGCTATTTTCAAAAGAAATAATTGCGAAAACAATTTCATACAAAATCAATCGTATAGAGTTCTAATCGGGTTCGAATCGGGTAGTTTTAAATTAGTTTTTCTTTAATACAAATTGTTTTGCGAATCTTCCAATTCTTTGCTATCCATTTTATAACTTTAGTTAGTTTACAATAAGTTTGTTCTTCATGCTGCACAAATTATTTGCAACAGAGAAAACTTCCTGGTACTTAACACGAGAAACATGTCGGCTGGAAAATTACGCTTTCATAATATTATAACGTAAAAGCCTCCTATGAGGCCTTTTTTTCCCAAAGGGGTAGGCAGAGGTGTACCCAGGACTCAGTCCCATAGTAGATACACCCACATTTCGCCAGTATGTTATTGGTCCCATGTAATAGGGGGCGGTCATCTACCGTTCACAGTTTTCTAGACTCCAGGCAGTTATTGAGATAATTACTAATGGAAAAATCCAATATTTAACACTGCCTGACCTGGGGATCGAACCCGGGACCTCTTGATTGGCAGTCGAGCATGCGCACTCTACGCCACCGAGGCAGTGAGAAAATAAAATGATTATAATTTCATCAAAACACTTTGGCTAAAATCCTATACGTGTGATACCAAAAAAATATATACGCGATCGTAACAATAAAATATTAAAAATACATTTACTTTATCGCCTTGAGGATCAAAAGTTATTTTAGCCCCGCTCTGGTACGTAACAATGACGCACTTTATGAGCAAGAGGAGTGAAAAAAACTTCTGTAAGTACTTATACTAAAAATATTATAAAAGTGAAACAAACTGTCTACTAGGTTTTCCTATTGAAATACTATCTTAACCCATAGTCCTCAGTTTTTCAGCCATCACCATTTGCTAAACTTAACCTGAAAACTCAGGGCTTTTAACGCGTTCAAATGAGTGCTTAAAACACTCCGACTCTTTAATATCTTAATTACAGCAAAATGTGTTTTTTTCGGGTCAGGACTGTGTATGGAGGATGTAGAGTAAAATGAAAAACAAAAAAAAATGCTATCACTCGCTAACAATGACGTTGAATTGCTTCTTACTACTCGCTAAGTATAAAACATTTTGCAACATGTAAGCATTCATATACCACGATTTGACGTAAAATATATTTCAGCAAAAAGTATCATGTTCCAGAAAAGTTATATGATAAAAAGAAGTTCGGTAGCAAAATCCGAAAACAATTAATGAAAGTTCAAAGCTTTCAACTTTTGGGGCTATTTTTGGGTAGTTTGGTAACTCTATCGGTTTCCAAACTACTCTCAGATATTATAAAGTAGTGCAAGTATCATCGTATGCAAAAAATCACAAACGAATACGTATATGTACTATAAAATTAGTAAAGGTGTCATTCTGCAACTGACGGCATGCTGCATGTCATATCTTATTTCAATGTGTTTTATATAAAATATACAAGAATATCTTTTTTTTTTAAAGGTACAAGAATAGGTACCTTTTTAGTTTTTAGTGGTAGGCCTCTTTACCAGGGGGCCGCCTGGAGAAGTACCACACCTTTGTCAGTTATTTATCCGCCAAGCAGTAATGTGCAAACATTGCTGTGTTCCGGTCTGAAGGGCAACGTTACCAGCGAATTTACTGGGAATGACGAGTTTCAATAACTCAAGGTGACAGGCGCAGTGCAGTGCCGCGCAATATTTTGAATTTTAAAACACTGGGTGGCACTGTGTCTGATATGGGCAATCATGATGCTTACCATCAGGCACCTGATTTGCTCATCTTGTCACTCGCTACCATAAAAAAACCTAAATTAAGGGTAAGTACAAGATTATTATGCAATTTTCTACTTCGTAGTCACTCATTTTCAACGATTTCATAGAACATAATTATTTTTGACTTTCTGCCTAAAACATACTGTAGCTGAACCGTGCAGTCGGTTTTTGGTTCTAGTAATGCTTGTATAAACAAGAATAGTCCTCTGATTGTAACACTTAGGTACTCACATTTATGTCCCACGCTGATTGTGACAAGGTACAACGTAAAACAATCTGCGTCTATTTTACTATAACCAAGTTTACGGAAAAGTTTTCCTTTGCGAAGTAGAGTAACTTTTTGCGCAGTTGTCGCTGCAGCTGTTCCTTCAACTTCTTAGTTAGTTTATCTAGTTCCTGTTTACATTTGTTTATTTAGATAATGCACATTTGAAAGGAAGTAAACAGTGGTCTTGTAGAAGTATAATCTCTGAAGAAGAAGTAACAGTTCTCTAACAAAAATGTCGTTGTACTATGAAATCGACTTCCAGTACCTACGTATATTACATAATATCCTGGATATGAGGCCTGATTTAGACTTGTTTGCAGGAGAATGGAAGATGATAATGACGGTATGCCTGGAGTAGTACTGCGAGAAGACTATGACCGGTTGTTACTGCATTTTGGTACTTACTAGTTTTGTTTTTTTTTTTTTATGATAATGAGTGACAAGACGAGCAAATCAGGTGCCTGATGGTAAGCATCATGATTGCCCATATCAGACACAGTGCCACCCAGTGTTTTAAAATTCAAAATTCTGCGCGGCACTGCACTGCCTGTCACCCTGAGATATGAGTTGTTGAATCTCATCATTGGTTGTTTGTTTCTTGTTCATTATTGTTTTTGTTTAACGTTATGTTTATTTTAAATTTAAATTTGAAAATGTAAAATAACGGGTGTACCGTACATCATCATTATCATCTCAGTCATAGGACGTCCACTGCTGAAAATAGGCCTCCCATAGATTTCCATCCAGTCCGGTTGTAAGCGTCTTTGACTTTGGGCCTTATCAGTAAGCTCAAAATAGCGCAACGAGCTATGGAGAGGACTATGCTCGGGATTTCTCTGCAAGATCGAGTCAGAAATGAGGAGATCCGAAGACGAACGAAAGTAATCGTACAGTTAAAATATAACTAAATAATAAAGTTGAAGTTTAAGAACAACTGTTTTTGTGATACACAACGCCTTGTTACGCCGTGTTTTTCTCAAGATTTAGTTCCATAGTGACCATGGTAAGACATTTCATCAGTTATTATTTTTTAATTCTAACGTAGAGCCGAGTGTAACGCCAGCCAACCAGATCAACCAGACACAAATATAGGTTACTATTGAGAAATTAAGTAATTTGTTACCTTTTTCCCCCTGGGGCAGGCAGAGATGTGCCCAGGATTCGTAGCAGTACAGCTTGAGACCAGAGAGGCAGTACTGAAAATTGCTAATGGAAACATAGGTGCCTCTACACTCTACACTGAGAAAGTGTTATTTTAGGAAATAACACTTTCTCAGTGTAGAGGAGGAGGCGCAGTGATAAATGAGACGACAGTTTGTGTTCTTGAGTAGTTTTTATCTTCCTTTTACATTATTTCTTATATAATATTAATTAAATAATTAATAAATTAATAAATAATCATTAAATAACGCGTTGCAGTTTAAAAAAATGCGAGTGAACGAACGCTTCTCTCATCACCGTGTGTATGGCCAACGAGTTCCTATTCACAATTTGCAACCTAGCTCCCACTCCTGCATTGAAGGCAATGCAACCCTGCATGTTTTCTCAGTAAACGCCGACTTTTTGTTTATATAATGGATTTTTGATTGAAATGATTTCTCCCGGTTTTTATTAAAGTTTACGCACTACTGACGAACATGTACGAAGAATGTGGAGAAAGTTGTAATGTCAGGATCCAAGTGGAGAGAAATAGTCTGGGTCTAATGAATATGGCGTTACTTTATGTATATGTTAACGGAAATGTATGTAATCCGTCATTGTATACAATTACTAGGAAATTTATATAACTCCTAAATTTGATTATTTAAAGGATTTTTGATTGAAATGATTTCTCCTGGTTTTCATAAAAGTTTATATACGCACTACTGACGAACATGTACGAAGAATGTGGAGAAAGTTGTAATGTCAGGATCCAAGTGGAGAGAAATAGTCTTGGTCTACTAATGAATGGCGTTACTTTATGTATATGGTAACGGAAATGTATGTAATCCGTCATTGTATACAATTACTAGGAAATTTATATAACTCCTAAATTCGCCCGGAAATGTGTGAAATAAATCATATTAGACATATATAGGGATCCGCTCTGGCTTCGCACGGGTAGGAGAAAGCTTAGTTATAGAGAATGTGCTAAGAGCAATAATTTCGTCATAATAATATAGTCTTCGTGCCGGGAACATCGAGATAAAAAATATACAGCATATTACAAATATATTATATACAAAAATATTTGACAGCCTCGTTGGCCCAGATAGTAATAACTCTGCTTTCTGTGCCGCAGGGCCCGGGTTCGATCCCCGGCCAGGTCAAACATTTGTGTGCATGAACATGTCTGTTTGATCAGTGTATGGGTGTTATAAGCTTATTTAAGTATGTATATCAGTCATCTGGTTACCATAGTACAGGCTTCTAGCCTAGTTTGGGATCAGATGACCGTGTGTGGAAGTTGTCCCATATTATTATTATTATTATTACTTTGTGTTATTTCTTCTCGTTGTTCTCGTCTTCCCGTTGAGCTACAACATGAGGCTCTTCAAAAGGAGAGTGAACAGAGGTTTGTCGGGTCGGCAACATACTGGCAATAGCCCTGGTGTTGCAGGTATCCACAGGCGGCGGTAACCGCTCACCATCATGCGGCGTCTGCTTGATAGAAAAAAAAATCTGCTTAAAAAAACTTTAGAAAAATACAACGATTAATCAAAAGTATTATGTAATAAAGTGATAATAATCGATTCGGATGTCGACAAAGTCAGTTCAAACAAAGTAAAATGTAAACGTTAGCTTAATGTTCAAGGTATGTCGGACAACAAATAAATCGCGTCTCTGACATGGCCCATCATTTGCCAATATGTTTGCTGATACTAGCTGGCGAGAGGCCAACAGTTGGAGGGCTTTCGATGAGTTGGCTCAACTATTATTGGATAGAGGAATTCTCTGAATGAAGCACAGACGGTAGTAACAAAGGCAAGGAAAGTCACCCTGCTTGCAATAAACTTTAACACGTTAAAGTTATATTTTACTAGCAGTGTCCCGCGGTTTCAACTGCGAAGACATCATTCCCGTGGTAATATCGGAAAATAGTTCCCTATGTATTACTCCAGGGTCTAAGCTACCTAACGAATTTCAACCCAATATGTTCAGTAGTATTGGTGTGAAAAAGTAACAAATATCGATCCATGGATCAATCTAACCAAAATCACGCTAGACGGCGCTGGAGGTGAGTTAGAACTCGCAAGCGTTTTGTTCACCTGTTAAAAACGTAAGTTTTTTTATATTGTACTGAAATTTGAGATTAATAATATCAGTAGGATTACAATAAGGCATTTTTTCTTCTTTTTATGATAGTGATTGACAAAACGAGCAAACCAGGTGCCTGATGGTAAGCATCATGATTGCTCATATCAGAGACAGTGCCACCCAGTATTTTAATATTCAAATATCTGCGCGGGACTGCACTGCGCCTGTCACCCTGAGATATGAGTTTCGAATCTCATCATGCCCAGTAATTTCGCTGGTAACAATGCCCTTCATACAAAAAACACAGTAATGTTGCACATTTCTGCTTGGCAGATGAATAACTGGCAAAGGTGTGGTACTTCCCCAGGCCCCCTGCAAAAGAGGCCTACCACAACAGAAAAGGCTGTCAACTCAACGTCTCGCTCATATAATATTATGTACGTACAGTCAGATCATTAGCAGAAAGTCTTTTGAAATGTTAAAAGGCAGACAACGCGCACTAAAATAATTAAGTAAAACACATACGGGGTAGCGTAGTGGACGCAAGCTCGACTGCTGATCACGAGGTCCTGAGTTCGATCCCCAGGCCAGACAAAGTGTTAAACATTGGATGTTTCCATTAGGAATTATCTCAATTGCTAACTGAGGTCTGGACTGTGCCCGGTAGATGCCAATAGGCTTGCCGTCTATTACATAAGACAACTAGTGGCGATATACTAATGTGGGGGTACCTACTATGGGACCGAGTCCTAGGTACCGTATGTTGGAGTTTGAGGAGTTCTGTCTCAAAAGTCTCAACCAAACAAAAAACTCAAACTCAAAAGTAATTTATAAATTTTTAAACGTCAAAAAATAATATCATTAACTAATTATGAATCTAACGCGCGTTCAGAACACAAAACATAGTCACATGTTCTGTCTAACGTCTGAAATCAGCGAATAAGCCCGATAATTTGAGTAAAATTCTTGAGCAAATTATGGTTCTTCCTTACATCAAAAAAAGGCAAACACGCAAAATACAATCCTAGAAGTTTTCCTCAATATATTGTTTTTGATATATTATAAGATGTAAACATAAAATATTACCGCATTTACTCCATTCCTAATAAATAGCTTCGCATTAAAATCACGTGTATTTTCCTTATTTGCCATATCCTGTTAATTAATCATTCCTTATTGATATTTTACATGGAAACGTAACGAAGTTACAATACTTATAATAAGTAGGTATAAGCTATTTTTCAAGAAAATTTCATTGCGGGAAATATAAAGATTTCTTGTTCTAAAGAACAAACATAAACCTACAATCACGCCTTTTTCCTGAAGGTGTAGGCAGAAGAGTACCCAGGACTCAGTACCATAGTAGGCACATCCACATTTCGCCAGTGTGTTATTGGTCCCGTGTTATAGGGGCGAACCTATTGCCATCTACCGGGTCCAGTTTCAGACTCCAGGCAGTTATTGAGATATTTCCTAATGGAAATATCCAATATTTAACATTGCCTTATCTGGGGATCGAACCCGAAACCTTCTGATCGGCAGTCGAGCCTGCACTTACTACGCCATCGAGGCATAGTCAAAACAGTAGAGGCAGTAGTAGAAAAATCTTGAAGGAAAACGTGTAATTTATCTGTTTCCAGTTATCTTTGGTTTTTTATAACGTCATCATATCCGACGTCATCATATATGACAGCCTCGTTGTCTCAGATGCTAGTAACTTTGCTTTCTGTGCAGGCCCCGGGTTCGATCCCCGGCCAGGTCAAACATTTGTGTGCATGATCATATCTGTTTGATCTGTGTCTGGGTGTTATAAGCATAACATGCTTATGTATATCAGTCATCTGGTTACCATAGTACAGACTTCTAGCCTAATTTGGGACTAGATGACCGTGTGTGGAAGTTGTCCCATATTATTTTAATATTATATAATATAATGATAAACTTGAGCTCATAGAATACCACCTTTAGGTTTGATTTACTCATCGAGCATTCGCTGATAAAATGTTACACCAAAACGCTGGTTTTTAAAATCAGGTTGTAACAAAACATCGAGCATTACCATCGAAATGCTCTATGTTCTATTTTAGAGCCGTGAACGCGTCGAACGCAGCGTCGAACATTCGTCGAGCTGTATTGTACCTTTCGCAAGAAAGTGACATTACTAGCAAATGTATGTAGGGTTGATGTTATTTTGTGACGCGCATGCCACGGATTCTGTGAACGTTTTGGTGGTTTTATGGAAAGTATTAATGGCAACGTGTGGTTTAAGGAGGATCTATGGCATGTGCGAGGGCGCGATGGCAACACTGGGAGGTGGATGCCAGCGCGACAGATGATTGTAGAGCGAGATTTGAGATGGTGGGCTTGGAATAAATCATTTAAAATATGCTGAAGTATTCGAGTATTATTTAATGGAAAAGGCACGGCTGCATGTACAAGGGTAGGAGTAGAGATACGTAGTCTAATAACCTAAAAACTATGTATCCAAGTCATAATATAACTGTACATTTACGCAACGAACCCATTAATATTTCACATTATGCTCTCAGTGTAGTTCTACCTCAATAAAGTACTGAACTTATGACGTCATTACACAGCCGAGCATTCACCCTGAGGTTGGTCTAAGCGTTTAAGCTAAGTTTGCACTAGAGATGGACTTTTTTTGCCGGACGCTCCGGTCGGTAAATTCAGCAGTTTTAAGCTTCATAAACGTGCAGTGTTATAATATATTATTTGAATGAATAATTTTCCTCATGGAATAAACAAAATTATTCAAAAATTAAAAAAAAAAATTATTTAGTTAACTACAAAAGTTTTACATACATGTAATTGGTGCCCTACCTCCTGGAGAAGCTTGAGCTGTGGCCCAGGAGGCAGTTCTCCCCAGATAATATTTGTGATTAATACAATGTTGTAGTTTTTAATTTAAAGGATCAATGTACAGCATTTCCGGGCTCCGGGAATTACTATATTACTAGTTTATACATAAACATGAAATGTCTTGTATAATTTCTAAATCGTATATTTTCATACGAATCCTAGAGTTCAGAATATAAAATTGCACTTTATTACCTATGTAACAACATTATAGTACCCCGACCTCCTTACCTGTGATTACCATGAGAGGGCAGCAGTGTCTTGTGAGTGAAAACCATCAAATTGCGCTCGCAAAATCACCTGGCTAGCCTGGTTGAGTATTAACATAAGTCCCCCGTCTGAGCGAGGCCTATGTCGTGAACTTCTTGCGGCTGAAATGATGCCGAGTTAAAATACTTATTTCATATTAAAATGTATTTACATAACAGGTTTACCCAAATATGTCTATTGCTTGAGTAAATTTTTTTTTTGTCGGATTTTCAGATTGCCAACATTTCTATAAAATGCCTCCAACATGACCTAGCGTTTGCTTTCTAATTTCTTATAGGACGGGCCGACTTAACCGACCCATTCACCATTCACCGACCAGTTCAGCATCTTTAAAGACAAGATACTGCTCATGCAAAATAAAGCCCACACTTACTGACCATGTTAGGTACTTTGTGCCCAAGTATGATAAATTCGAAGCTATGGCACCAGATTTGGAGCCGGACACGTCTTCCGCCATAAAAATAACAAGTATCATCTCTAACGCCTAGCTTAGCCCGGAGTGGGCGGTGTATAACTCGTAAAACTGAGCAATACAGTTACATTTAGCGCCCAAGTCGACAACAGCAGTTGTTGTTCGCTAGTTGGCTTCGTTATTATCGCCCATTAGCCCGAATTGCCGGACGTTTGAGGAAGCTCTAGTACTTACGTAAGAGTTTTAAAAAGTTATATGTTACGAAAACAGCTTTATTACGATATAACATTTCTGTCGAAAATTTCTCAAAGAGAGTTTTGAAACTGATTAGGTATGTATAGGAATAGGTATATAGGTTCCTATTTATAATAATTGACAGGAAAAGAAACCTCTTAGCAGTTTGATACATTCTTATGAAAAATTTACCAAATCGATGTTTTGCATTCCCCTATTTACTCTGAATATAGTAAACCTATTTACTATTTGATATTATTTATATACTATGTCTCTATCATATTATTTTTGTTTCATCATCATCATCTCAGCCGTTGGTAATCCACTGCTGAACATAGACCTTCCCCATAAAGGGGGGGTTTGCCAATACTCGACACGCTTGGCAGGCGGGTTGTCGAGCGCAGTTCGATGGTTTTTTGCAGAGGACGCTGCTGCCCGTCCTCTGGATCTGTTAACCCTTAGCCGGCTTTTACGGCAACCACGGGTAGAGAGGGCGGAGCACTATTCTAAAGCCGGTAACTCCATGGCGAGTATTTTTGTTTATAAACTCTTAATGTTTTTGTAGTAAACGACTAATCGTGCGAGTAAAACGGGGATTTTTAGAAGTTCACTATGAAAAAACGGAGAGTTTATAAGATAAACTAAAATGACATGAACATAGTTTACTTGGTTACGGGACATGGCTTTACTTCAGGCTTTAAAAATATCAGGATATAAAATAAAAGAATGGGTTTATTATATTCCGAAGAAACAGGGGAATACAAAACATAGATTTGGTAAGTTTATAGTATGATTCAATCAAATTCAAATCAAATTTATTCAGAAACAAAACTGTGTAACATAAAACAATATGTGAAACGGTGATATCTGCATTAGTTTATCAAACTATGTCGCAGGCATTAACGCCTTTCTCCGGGATATAAGCATATTAACAAAATCATTTCTTATTTCAACAATCAAAAGGTAGTTACAATAGTTTACAATAGTTTGTGTCTGTAGATTGTGTCTTTCTCGTAGCTGGGATACGCTCATCGATTTGTCGATTAACTGCATGCCAGCACAATAAGTTGCATCTGGTTGCAGTAGAGTTGCAAAATGTAGAAGAATGAAAATAATAGGTGCGGAAGGCCAGTTAGAGCTGACCTAATAATCAGTATAGAGAAGATCACTGAAGCGTGCGCTGAGAGCTCGCTACATAATAATATGTCCATTGATTTTCAAAGAGATTATCTTTAGAATTCGCATCTATTTTTGCGTAAGTATTATTATATACTATGATGTATCCTGACTTCTACACATAATATACTTTCAGCTACAAGGTTGTTTTCAATAGGCAAGAGATACCTATTTTGAAAGTGTTGGAAGCGCAAACAATAAACCGGGGGTAAACAGCAGTTTTGTTAGGTTCAGGGCAATATTTTTGATACATTGGCAGGCGACGTGCTAACCTAAACAAAACGCGCGTGGCTTTGGTTTTATTTTGTGTTGACTTTTGAGCTGAATTTACATACTTTGTAATATAGAGACTTAAAATTATGAAAAAGGTGATTATATTATACATCAAGGAACCTTTTTTACTCAGCTATTTATAATATAATAAATAATAATAATATAATATTATTGCATATTGCATAATATAATATAATATATAATATTGCATAATATAATAAGAAGATATTATGAAAGAAGTAAATAATTATAAAAAATATATTTGAAGTGAGGTTAATGGATTTAGAATCGAATGCCGTAAGAGCCGGCTAAAGGTTAGCTTTCAGCCGCCCGAGCTAACCGGTTTCCGAAAAGGCTACAGTACCGTAGACCACATCCACACGCTACGCCAAATTATACGGAAGACCAAAAAGTATAATTTGCTACTATGGGAACTTGATGCTAGAAGTTGTTGACGTCTACATAGGACAAGCAGTCCAACTCGGTAGGTCCAACTTCGAGAAAGATGTCAATCGTCGAATTTAACTAGACTGGGCAGCGTTCGGTTAACTATGCAATGTCTTCTCGTTAAAAATAAAAATCAAAATAAATTAAATTAGAAAAAATACACAGTTTATTTAAAAGCCTTTCTTTAGTCTATAGGAAAACAAAAGAAGCCGTCTAAGACCTCTGGCTAAGTCTGAGTAAAACTCAATTTACCATTTCGTCGATTCATTCACGACCAACAGTTAAATTGCTTGAATTTACCGAGGGAAAAGAAACGAACAAAATCATCACACTTAAACAGTATGAGCACTTGTAAAAAACTGTTCTTATAGAACCTGATTTTAGGATCTCTTTATTTTAGTGTGTTCAGGAATTAGAACTTTCTTGAAATGCTCGATTCCATTAATTCTCTAGTCTTTTATTTCAACGCCAATCGTTCTATTGAATAAAAAGTTAAAAAGATTGATAGATAACACTTTATTGTAAGGTATAGCACAATTGAGTATTTGAATTTATTTTTTTGCATAAATGGAAAGATCATTATTATAAAGTATTCGAAAAAAAACTATATTTAGTTTTTTTTATTCGCTATAGTTACAAAGTTATATCAAATTAAAAAATCATTTATCCAGTATCGAAAACACGCTGATAGTACCCGAACGAGCTCGTGACCTGTAGAGACGTCACAATGTGATGAAGTACCATACATAACTATAACATTACTACGTCACAAAAATGGCGATCAATCGTGGCGCGTTCGTAATCAAGTGACTCATAATGGAATATTTTAAGAGTGATTTTTTTATCAGATGATAATCACTTTTATTAAACTTTCAAAATAAATAAAAAAATACGATTTTCAAATACTCAATTAAAGAAAATAACATACACGACATTATATTGATGATTAATTGTACAAGCGGCGGTATTTCCGCGAGCGAAAAAGCGTAATTTCTTCCGGTTAATTTAAGTCAAAGTCAAATCCTTTTATTTCAATTTGGTCCTATGTTCTAATAAGACACTTTTTGCAAGTCCATGAAGCTAATAAGTTAAGAATCTACCGCAGCCATTGAAGGTTACTGCGTTATACCTTTTGTTTTTTTTTTTTTTTGTTGACACTGGGAAAAAATGCGTTACGCATACCCTCCCATCGGGGGATGGAAGGGTTATGTGGGACTCCCCGGTTGCTACCGGTATACCCACTAAAACGACCCAGCGACACTCCCGCATACCTACTGTAAGTGTTTCTATGTACTAAACAGTTCCTATGTTCCATTTTAGTTTTAAGTTTTTAAGATGTGGTGTAATAATAAAGAATTTATCTATCTATCTATCTATCTATCTATCTATCTATCTATCTATCTATCTATCTATCTATCTAAACAGATTTGACGTAAATTGTTCGGAAAAAAAGGTTTCACTCCGGGGAAGTTTTTGGGAATTAAGATTCAATTAACTGTCATTATCGCTGGTTTTCTTAGAATATTGGGTTGTAGAGTTGTTGAATTTGAATAGTTTGATAAGGATTTTTTTTGTTCATTTGTATGTCCGTCCGTCCACCTGTCCTGCTCTGCAGGTCGCATTTTTCAACCGATTCTCGTGATATGTTGTGAGTAGATTCAATATTGTGTATATGTATATTTATTGTCCATTCAGTTTTAATTTTAGGCCATTCTTCAAAATGGCGGACTTATGGAGATTGAAAACATTAAAAATGTCAAATTTCCTGTGCCACATCAAATCCCTAAGGAATTCCATCAGCTTTCGAAATATAACTAGGATATTTGGTTTTTAATTTTTAACCAATTTATAAAAAGACGAGGCTCTCAAATCAGTAAGGTAAGCTATGAACAATATATTATAAGAAATAATCACAGCTTCTGTGGCTGGATTTGTGGCTGATTGGACTTTTGGTCAAGTGTCCAGGCCCTAGATCTTATTCAAGTACAGCTGTCATCAGCAATCCGATCCACAGCCTATAGACTTGACGAGGGTCGAAGCTAAGACAATACCAGATATAATCTATTTCGCACTTACCCTGTGACATTTCTAGGTGTCTGATTTAGGTGGTAAGTCGTTATAAAAAGCTATACAAGGAAACCTTTTGTTTATAATAGGTAATTAATTTAGTATCCAACTAGTATAGAAAATAATACACTTTTTACTGTAATGCAATGAATTGACAGCCTCGGTGGCGTGGAGGGCGCATGCTCGACTGCCAATCAAGGGGTCCCGGGTTCGATCCCCAGGTCAGGCAGTGTTAAATATTGGATTTTTCCATAAGAAATTATCTCAATAACTGCCTGGAGTCTGGAACTGTGCCCGGTAGATGGCAATAGGCTCGCCCCCTATTACATGGGACCAATAACATACTGGCGAAATGTGGGTGTATCTACTATGGAACTGAGTCCTGGGTACACCTCTGCCTACCCCTTCGGGAAAAAGGCGTGAATGTATGTTATGTTATGTTTTTTACAGTTAATTTTTCAAAGGAAAGTCAATGGACCTTTCTTAATCCCGACCTAAGAAAGGTAAATTTTACTACTGACCCATATGAACTTGATTCCGCAGCATAAGGTCGAAATCTTTAAGTTGTTTCAATGTTGATTAAATAACAGGATACCAAATTTCGAATCTATCGGACCACTGGAAGTTGCTCATATTAGGGTCATCATCCACCACCAAAGAGCATAATAACATAATCTTCAAACGGCTGAATCGATTTTCATTAGACAATCATTTGACAATCATTTTCAATTTGACAGCCTCGTTGGCTCAGATGGTAGTAACTCTGCTTTCTGTGCCGCAGGCCCCGGGTTCGATCCCCGGCCAGGTCAAACATTTGTGTGCATGAACATGTCTGTTTGATCTGTGTCTGGGTGTTATAAGCTTATATAAGTATGTATATCAGTCATCTGGTTACCATAGTACAGGCTACTAGCCTAGTTTGGGACCAGATGACCGTGTGTGGAAGTTGTTCCATATTATATTATATTATTATTATTATTATTATTAATCACACAAGAATGTGGGTACGCACGGAGAGGGCGAATTTCCTTTGGACAGCGCCTGAACGTCAAGAGAATAATTATTTATGTCCACGAAAATAACTCCGTCATTTTCCATTAAGCTTAACAAACAAAAATATAGAACAAAGACAAAACTTATAGAAGCACACACACGTCCCGTGTCGAAGCGGTAAAACTCGAATGGCATACAAAACTTTATTCATAACAGACGCTAGTGCATTGTGACAAGGTTGCTCCATTTATAGCTTAGGATATATTATAAAACTTAATTTATTTTGATAAATTTAGTCTTCCTTTTATTATCGAATCGCTATATGTCAACCGCAATGTATGTGAGATCTATCTCGTTGATATCAATCAACGACACGATGGTATCGTACGTACAATATGGTTTATTATGGCAGCCGGGAATAACTACTGCCTTCCTGTCCACCTAGACGAGGCAACTATGGGTTGTTGTATGACAGAGAGTAGTCCTTCCCTGCTCGCGAAGCCTGAGGTAGTGCTGGCCGGCTTATACTGCACCCCGGTACGGTCGTTCAGGTTGACTGAATAATTGACCTACTAGTAATTATTACTTATTATTATACTATGCACCACAAGGTGGACGAACGATCTGATTAAGAGAGCAGGATTACGCTGGAAGGAGGCCGCTTACAACCGGTCTAGATGGAAATCCATAGGGGAGGCCTCTGTTCAGCACTGGACTTCCTATGGCTGAGATGAAAATGACGATGATGCCAGAGACAGACTCGACGCAGACACAGACGACAGACTTTTGGTTGTTTGTAAACGAATTCTCTATGCAGTTTTGCATGCATGAAGCGCCTACATAAAATTAATTATTTGTTGTAATCATATTCATTGAAAAATATTTGCGGTTGCTTTTCCTTAAAAATTAAATTTTCCAAATAAGGTGAAAAAGAGCAAAATTTTCCACTCCATTGTTTGTGATTGGTTTTTAATCTGGCTTTTATAATCAAACTATTATATTTGTTTTAAGCAAGCCGTATGGGTCTTTTCATATTTACAAATAAATTGTTAAGGCACGCTTATGTATATGCAGACTGTAGGTTCCATACCTAGATACCTAAACAAAACGCTTCCAATCCCAAAAAATAATCCGCCTACAGAACATACAGTGCCATCTATTAGTTCTTTGCACAAAGAAAATGGCCATAACTTTTGATTGCGTTAACTTAGAAGTATGATTTTTTACAGCTACAATTGAAACACGGTAGATACTTATTCAATTTAATTTTTTTTTTAAATTAACATATTTCAGTTTACGCATTATGCATGTATCTACTCAATAGCATGCTCCTGGGAGAGGCCATTTTTTTCTAGACAAATTATTGACAAATTAGGGTTAGGCACGCTATGCAATTAGTCCAGCTTTGCACTGCTCGCAAAATACGAACTTTTTATAAAGACAATGGTAAAAAGATTACAAAGGCACAACCTGAAAATAATTAAAGTACATAATCCTTATTGGTCGACAATGGGCGCTCTTAAGCGATCTCAAACTCAAACTCAAAAAGATTTATTCAAATATGACATAATCTGACACTTTTGCACATCAATGAAGATAAACAATACTGAGTCTACCGTGCGTTCGGAAAGATACCTCTACAAGAAGACCGCACAAGAAACTTGTAGGGCTTAATTTTTTTCAACAGATAGTTTAACAATATTTGGTTTGGTTACATCTCTTCCAGGCAACCAGCCTTTGGAAGGGTAGAGGCACGATGGGATCAGTATGGGGGGGGGATGAGTACCAACCAAAATATCAAAACAAGAATCAAGTTAATTATTACAAACAAACATACTTTCATATATAACTTTTATACGACAAAGTGATATCACTTTTATTAATTGCAGAGGAATTAAGACACGTAAAACAAACAAAATGTTCCAACTCGTAAATACTTGTCTGTTTGTCACAAACAGAACTTTATTCATTAGAGTAGATGCATGCAGATAGGGTTACCAGTTACCAGTTATACCACGTTTGATTATATGTTGATTTGGGGGAAGTTTGACTTTTGACAACCCTGAAGATTTTGTGAAGAGTTAATTTGATGTTTTCGAAGTCAAAGTCTATATTATTATCAATATTATCAATTTAAATATTTGGTTCAAGAAAACCGCAATGTTATTTCTTATAATAAACATTAAAATAATACATAAAACTATTTGTTATAGATATGAATAAACCTTTTCTAAATCATCTCATCATCATCTCAGCCGTTGGTAATCCACTACTGAACACAAGTCTCCCCCATAAAGGGGGGTTTTGCCAATACTCGACACGCTTGGCAGGCGGGTTGTCGAGCGCAGTTCGATGGTTTTTTGCAGAGGACGCTGCTGCCCGTCCTCTGGATCTGTTAACCTTTAGTAGGCTCTTACGACAACCACGGGTAGAGAAAGTGGAGCACTATTCTAAAGCTGGTAACTCCACGGCTTTTCTAAATGTTTTCTTTATAATATTAAAGATGATTTGCCGCCAATAAAGGCCCGATCAAGAGCCAACCATAAACAATTCAGTGGAAAATTATTCTCTCTACAATTTCAATTCATTTATTTAATTTCATTAATCAATAGTTACAAGCAGCCAAAAGGGCTGCATAGTTTTCGAATGGAGACCGCAGACTGGCAAGCGCAACGTAGGACGTCAACCCACAAGGTGGACAAACGATCTGATAAAGACAGCAGAAAAACGCTGCAGGCAACCGCTTATAACCGGACCCCAAAGATAAAAGTCTATGGGTTTATTGAGAAAATTTCTAATGGAAATCCAATAGCGCTTATTCTTCTTATCATGCCAAAGGTTCATTTATTATTCTACTAGCTGTGCCCCGCGGTTTCATCCGTGTAGTCTTCGTTCCATGGGAATATCGAACTAAAAAGTACCCTATATGTTATTCCAGGGTATATGCTGTTTATATTTATTGGTGGCTGCCTCGGTGGCGTAGAGGGCGCATGCTCGACTGCCAATCGAGAGGTCCCGGGTTCGATCCCCAGGTCAGGCAAAGTGTTAAATATTGGATTTTTCCATTAGGGATTATCTCAATTACTGCCTGGAGTCTGGAACTGTGCCCGGTAGATGGCAATAGGCTCGCCCCCTATTACATGGGACCAATAACATACTGGCGAAATGTGGGTGTATCTACTATGGGACTGAGTCCTGGGTACACCTCTGCCTACCCCTTCGGGAAAAAGGCGTGAATGTGTGTTTTATGTATATTTATTGGTCATACCAAATTTCAGCTCAACCGGTTCAGTAGTTTTATCGTGAAAAGGGAACAAATACACACAAAAAAAATCCTATCTAATCCTTATCCTTATCCGTCCAGACTGGTTGCCTGGAAGAGATCGTTTAAAGCGATAAGGCCGCCCATTGTCAACCAAGAATTAGGTTTAATTTTAGTTTAATATGTATTATGTTATTTTGGTAATAATAAAGAGTATTCTATTCTATTCTAAAAAAAACCAGCGCTAGATGGTGGTAGGAGTCGAGTTAGAACAGCTAGCGTTTTGTTTTCCTGTTTGTTGCAAAGATATCTTTTTAAATTGTTTTTACTAAGATTTAAGAATTATACACAGCCTTGTTGGCACAGATGGTAGTAACTCTGCTTTCTGTGCCGCAGGGCCCGGGTTCGATCTCCGGCCAGGTCAAACATTTGTGTGCATGAACATATCTGTTTGATCTGTGTCTGGGTGTTAAAAGCTTATATAAGTATGTATATCAGTCATCTGGTTACCATAGTACAGGCTTCTAGCCTAGTTTGGGACCAGATGACCGTGTGTGGAAGTTGTCCCATATTATTATTATTATTATTATTATATAGCATATAATATAGTAGGTAGTAGAATTAGACTACGCTATCTATTTAACTATGTGGTCACGTTTATTGCGTCTATAAGGCTTTGTAAAAGTCCTCCCTAGTACAGTTGTTGGAGTACAGGTGACATTCGAGTAGATCGTCCATCTTAAAGAAAAAGATAATTTTAGAGCGAAAAACTTTTCTTCATGATCAGTTAGTCTGTTAGATATGTATGTACCTATAAAGCTATCTACATGTCATCCCGTCTCAACACACGGAAGTTTCCGTTTTTATTGGCTTACGAGCTCTAACGGCGGCATAAATTTTGCGGTAGCATGTTAACGACTTGCTAAAGACGCGTGTTTTCGTTTTATGATTTATAAACGAGGGTTTTTGCAATCGGAAATTTTGAGATCGCTTGTTGGAAAGTTGGAAGTGCAGTTTTTGTATGATTTAAAAAGGATTCCTCCGTTTGGCATAATTTTTTTTGGCATAATTTTGTATGACGTTTTCGCATTACTTCGCATTACCATAATAAAATTTCGCATAATAGAAATTTTGGCATAAGTATTAATTGGTCTTATATGTTTAGGCATAACTGATTGTCCCATATTTTTAAGGCAAACTAATAATTCGTATAATAAGCATTTGGCATAAAAATATATTGCAAAATCCAAATCAATTAGGTTAGGTGAGTAAAATTAGGACTTAAAAGTTTATGCGATCCAATATTTATGGGACAAAATTATGTGTAAATATCATTATGCGTTCATATTCTTATGCTTTATAAAATTATGCTTCATTACTATTATGCTAATAATATTTATGACAAACAGACACGTTCATGCACACAAATGTTTGACCTGGCCGGGGATCGAACCCGGGGCCTGCGGCACAGAAAGCAGAATTACTACCATCTGAGCCATCGAGGCTGTCATATTCCCTTTCGGAAAAAGGCGCTGTTATGTTGTATTATTTAATCTTCTCCCGTTTAACCAGGTCGCAAGAAGTTCCACCAATAAAAATATAGTACGTTCTCTGCGGCAAGGTGTTTTGAAGCAGTAATGCACTTCCCGTGTTCCGGCTAAGTGCGATCATTAATGTCTGCAGAGTTTTGTGAACTGACAACTGAGAACTGACTTGAGGTTTCAGGAATGGGAGCTCTTAGTTTATGAGGACAAATTGTCATTTAGCATTTTTATCCGACTCAGGAAAACTCGATGGTAGATTATAATTTATCTTAGTTTGTAAACTAGTTACGAAATGAGAAGACAATGTTATGGTAAATAAAATTAATCTGAATCTGAATCTAAATTTATCATGTTCGGAGGTAACAGGGGAAAACAAAACATCTATTTGGTTAATTTTTCCATAGGATTGTGTCAAACTACTAAGAGTTTCCTTTTCCTGTTAATTTACATATCTACTCATAATATACGTACATATAATGTAATACCCACATACAGATAAAACAGACCCAGCTCATAAGGCATCCACTAAGCAAACTGTCTGGTCAAATATTTTTAGCGATGGAATGGCGCCGTATTTTAAATATCAAATGCATTGATTTAAAGAAAAGGGGAGATGAGGTATATATGCCGTCTCGAAAATGGAAAGCTCAAATTAGGTCCCACTAGGCCAACGTACGTCAGTAAAGTGAGGTTGTACTAGCGACTAATATATTGTTGTACTGGTCGCACTTCGGTCTTAGGTACGTTCTTCTATCTTTGTTGTTAATTATAATATTAAACAAACAATCAGACGCAAATTAAAATGGACATATTAGCGATGCACCATAGAGATAAAAATTTTAGTAAGTTCTGGAAAGAAACCAATAAACTGAATCCGAAGCCGAGTGTCCCAGTGAGTGTTGAGGGTATTAGCGACCCCGTCCAGATAGCAAATTTGTTTAAAAATCATTTTAGGGTGAAGTCTCCCCTGTCAGAAGCCTCTAATGAGTCACCGGTGGATGAATCCTGTATGGGAACACCTGTTGAGCGAATCACAGCGAAGGAGGTTGAGCAGGTGGTGAGGAATATGAAGCGAGGAAAGTCTCCAGGACATGACTCGCTAAGTATTGAACATTTGGAACATGCGGGCGTTCATCTGCCGCGATTGCTCGCCATGTTGTTCACCTTCTGTGTTCGCCATTCTTACCTGCCTGAGGCAATGATGAGAACATTAGTGGTACCTATAGTTAAAAATAAGACTGGGGACTCATCTAGCTTAGGTAATTACAGGCCAATATCACTCGCCACAGTGATAGCGAAGGTGTTGGACGGTGTGATTGAGAAGCAGTTAAGTAAACATCTGCAGCTACATGATGGTCAGTTCGGGTTTAGACCCGGGCTCTCAACTGAGACAGCAATACTGAATCTCAAGCATACCGTCCAGTACTACACCGAGAGAAACACACCCATCTACGCATGCTTTTTAGACTTGTCGAAAGCTTTCGATCTCGTGTCGTATGATGGGTTGTGGCAAAAACTGGCGAGTGATACTGAACTTCCCAGTCAGTATGTATCATTGCTCAGGTACTGGTACAGTAATCAGAGCAACTTTGTGAGATGGTCGGGGTCGCTATCGGATGTGTACAGGCTGGAGTGCGGGGTGAGGCAGGGGGGGTTGACCTCGCCTGCTCTCTTCAGCCTCTACATGGACCGTTTGGTACGTGAGCTCAGCAGTGCTCGTGTCGGATGCTCGATTGATGGTGTTTATGTGAACAACATCAGTTATGCGGACGACATGGTACTGCTGAGCCCATCGATCAGTGCCCTTAGAAAGCTAGTCAATATATGTGAGTGCTACGCGGAGTCTCATGGGCTCAAATACAACGCCAGTAAAAGCGAGCTTATGGTGTTTAAAGCTGGTTCAAAAACTTATAACATCACCCCGCCAGTCATTCTAAATAATAGTTTTTTGTTAAGGGTAACAAAGTTTAAGTATCTGGGCCATTGGGTCACCGAGACACTCACAGACGACCTAGACATGGAGAGGGAACGCAGGGCACTGTCAGTTAGAGCTAATATGTTGACACGTAGGTTTGCACGTTGTACTGCACAAGTTAAGGTGACATTGTTTAGGGCGTATTGCCAGTCAATGTACACGTGCAGCCTATGGGTCAATCATACGCAGAAAGCTTACAGTGCCTTGCGTGTCCAATATAATAACGCATTCAGAGCATTGTTGGGACTGCCGCGCTTCTGTAGCGCATCAGGAATGTTTGCTGATGCGCAGGTGGACGGGTTCGCATCAATAATGCGTAAGAGAACTGCATTTCTGATGCGCCGGATGCGAGGCAGTTCCAACACCTATTTGAAACTGATCGCAGGTAGGGTGGGGCTGGATACGCCTATACTCAGGTATTGGACCAAAGTTCATATGAGGCAGTCCAGCCCTACACTACACTGACGGTATTATTGTGTTTGTAACTGTATGACTGTATTTTGTGTTTTGTGTTTTATATTTTGGTACATTTTATTTTATTTATTTTTGATTTTATAATTTTTGACATACTGAATTTGAACGATAATAATGATTGTAATAGTTAATAATAATAATAATAATGAAGATACAATTTATGTAAGTTTATGGACATGGTCTGAATTAAAGTTATTTGAATTTGAATTTGAATATTGCACTGTGCAAACTGCACACTGAGCTAATTGCACATGCCAGTTATTGAGTAAGAGCTGGGAAATCATACCCTTATCTCCCCTTTTCTTTATATCAATGATCAAAAGAGATGAAATGTACTCAAAATAACTAATTCCGCGTCTATATATCGCAAGGGCAAAATATTTTTTCATTGAAAAATTGGATCGGAAATCCATGAATCCTCGCTTATCACGATTGACGACGAGCCCAATGTCGTAACATTTTCCAGATTGTTGAATTTAATTTCTCGTCCCAAATCTGGTACTTCACTGACCTGGTTCTATTTGTCATCAATCAAAGGGTTTTTTTATGATTTTTTTACGAAAAATGTTGAGATAAGTGTGTCTTATATTACCACTACTAATAATTTACGGAATGTTATTTTCTAAAAGTGAAAAATTAATAATAATATGTAGTCGTACTTGTAAAAAAAAACATACATTCACGCCTTTTTCGCGAAGGGGTAGGCAGCGGTGTACCGAGGACTATGGAGGAGATACACCCACATTTCGCCAGTATGTTATTGGTCCCATGTAATAGGGGGCGAGCCTATTGCCTATTGAAACATCCAATATAATTTAACACTTTTCCTGACCTAGGGATCAGATCATTTACATTAATAATAGTCAGTATTATTTGGTACAGTGGTCCCGGGTTCAATAGAAAAATGTTTTTACAGCCTTACAGAGTTCTTTGCGAAGAAATTTAAATAATAGAATTATAAATAATACTAATAATAATAATAATAATAACTAAAATACGAATGTTTGTAAATTAATATATTAATTTTGAATTTATTTGAGTCAGAATCTTAATTTTTACATTGCATCTCAAGTTGTTTTGGCGAAGTGTGTGATTCTTGTAACGTAATTTAAGACCTTAAATTGTACCACATTTTATGCAATAAATATATTAATTCATTCATTCATTCATTCAATCCCCAGTTCAGGCAAAGTATTATTGGATTTTACCTTAGGAATTTCTCAATGACACCCTGGAGTATGGAACGCTAGTTATGTAATAATAATAATAATATTGAGTGACTAATTTAATTAATTAATGTTGTAAATAATTATGAGTTGTACAAACTTGAAATAAATGATTATTTATTTATTTATGTAAAAGTGAAACAGTGGGTACTATGGGACTGAGTCCTGTTACCGTAATTTAGTAGAGCTACTTCAAAATTTCATAATATAACTGTGATTCTGCGATCTAAATTTATCAAAGACCAAAAAAAGAACCATCAATTACAGAAAATACAAGATAACCCTAAAATGATTGCTCCGCGAAATTTTGTTTACTTATCGCGCCATATTTTAAGATACACCTTCTCAGTAATACCATATCTACAAAGTTTCTTGCAAAGTTACAAAATATGATTTATTATGGGAAGTTTATCATGTGTAGCTTCCTTTTTATGGGGTCGTTTGGTATGTTTTATCTTATCAGACAATTTGGAAGACAAAACACAATGATACATTCATTTAAAGCTGGAGAAGGAGTCGCAGATATTGTTTTAGAATAGTAGCGCGTCATTTTGGAAAGGCTGAACTGTGCGGCACTGTAATAAAGGTTTAAACTCACCACGCGCACGGGCACGCGGCGCTTTTCAGCTGCGTGGCTTCATTTTTTCGACAACGTGGGTCTACGTTTCTACTGCGGGACACGCTATACACGCATCCATGTACCGCGTGCACAGCGTGCATAGCGTTGACAGCGTAGAGGTACGCGAGCGCCATATTGACAGCCTCATTGGCGCAGACGGTAGTAACTCTGCTTTCTGTGCCGCAGGCCCCGGGTTCGATCCCCGGCCAGGTCAAACATTTGTGTGCATGAACATGTCTGTTTGATCTGTGTCTGGGTGTGTTATAAGCGTATTTAAGTATGTATATCAGTCATCTGGTTACCATAGTACAGGCTTCTAGCCTAGTTTGGAACCAGGTGACCGTGTGTGGAAGTTGTCCCATATTATTATTATTATTATTATATTTGAGCAAGCCACGCGAGTACCAATGACCAATTCATGCGTACGCTACACGTCCGTGGGTTGCAGTGGACCCAATTACATACATTTTCTTGCAAAGCCAAGCTTGTCGCACATGCGTAGTCTCTCCTATCTTCGTGGTGGGTTTCAGCCTTTCATCGAACATTTCTGCAGTGCTGCACAGTTCAGCACAGTTCGCACCTTTAGAGTGTACATTCTCCTTTCATGTTTAGATTTTTCTACAAGATGAGCAAGGAATAGAATTGAAATAAGTGGGGAAAAAAGTTGATTAGGATGACACGTCATAGTGTGAAATACGGTACATCCCTAAAAAGGTTGTATTTTATATTAAAAATAAAGGAATTTTATTTTGCTTTCTTTTTCGTTTAACAAACCAACACATTTTTCTCTGCTCCAATGTTCAAGGCTTTGTGCCAAAACATCAGTAACTAAACTAACAACAATATCTTCATCAGTAAAACAGAACGTTGCCGCCCTTTTGTTGGTGTAACAAAGGCTAGCTTTGTTCAGACCATAGAACAATAAATATAGCTCAACGTGGCCTGTACCGGCTTGATTTTAGTGTTTAAATTCGTGCTTGTATTGAACTGTCGGTCTTATCGGTGTTTGGACAGAAGATAAGAGTTGTTTTATCGTTAATAAATGTCGTAGGATACTTAATCGACAAAACTGAATCATTGCGAAAAGACTAGGACGATTTGAAAAAAAAAAAAACACAGGAGTGTTGGAAACCAACAAAGATTTTTTTGCTAAAATCCAATGGAAACTAGGATAATCGCGAATTATGCGAATTTCAATGTCATGTAATCGTTGTCTTCGAAAAAAAAATTAAACTACTTTCATAGAACTAGATTATTTTCGACTTCAAAGTTAGCTGCATAGTGAAAATTATCCTAAATTAGTCCAATTACCCTTTAAAAGGATGGTAACTCATTACCTTGGAAATGCTTATTGATCTGTACGAAAGATTCATTACTAGTTTGATATTATTTATTGACATTTAAAAATGTCTCATTAATAAATTTTCTTTGAGTTTGAATTTGGGCACGGCTATTTTATAATTCTGTATAATATTTTATCATAATATAAAATTTTACTCTTAATCCCTAATAGGCCACAAAACACCCACCCACACTCCAAAACTATAAAGCAGCCAAACTTTGTTATCAATTAACTGAAAGCATATCTAAAATTAAGCTGAAGTGCCTAAGATAATTACCACAAAGAGGCACAGTAAAACAATTAAATTTAATAAAGCCCTTCGCCCACTTGACTGTACCGGTTCGTTATAGAAAGGTTATAGAGCCCTAGTAATAACTAGACACTTCAAAATATGTATTCCTTTTGCCGCTACAATAACAAATAATAATATTATAAAGTTCATTATTAAAGGTGCTCAAGCAACGTTTTTGAAAATGTCATTATCATTACTGCAATATGAATACATTTTTATACAAATTAGAATAATAATAATAAGAATTTTATTGAACCCTTCTTTCGCACCAGTTTGCTTGTATTGTAAGAGACTATGCATTCTAGACTGTTTCGAGACAGTCGCGTGCCATGAACAGCGCGTTCTCTCTCCATCAAGTGGGCAAGTTACAGCGTTACGTATCCATCGCTTGGTATAGGAACCGTTCATGTAAGGGTCCTATAACGTACCAGTACAGTGGGCAAACAGCTTTAAGTAACCAATAATTTTAAGAACTATAAACTCAATAATTTCAACCACTCAAAATAAAATAAAAATAATATAATTGGGACCTTTTAGTACTAAGTATATTTCTTTAATAACAAACTTTGATTAAGTCTTCAAGAAAATATTTTTCGAGGAAAGCTATTTCGCCAGACACGCCTATGTAATTATGTTCATGTTATAAGCGAGAAGCGAATTTATTCCATCGAAGTAATGTACTTTTTTTTTTTTTTTTTTATAATATGGACAACTTCCACACACGGTCATCTGTTCCCAAACTAGGCTAGAAGCCTGTACTATGATAACCAGATGACTGATAAACATACTTATATACGCTTATATCACCCAGACACAGATCAAACAGACATGTTCATGCACACAAATGTTTGACCTGGCCGGGGATCGAACCCGGGGCCTGCGGCACAGAAAGCAAAGTTACTACCATCTGAGCCATCGAGGCTGTCATTATTAATTCTGTGGTAATAATTTGTAATAAAAACAGTTTTAAAAAGCAAACAGCCTAGCAAGCCACGCGAATAATGCTTTCGACGGCTGGTGGCTTTGATGAATGATAATTCGATGAATCAGATATATGTGTGTCCATCTTAATAATGATGACATTCTTCATCATCAACTATCTGTGCCTCGCGATTTCACCCGCGTAGTCATCGTTCCCGTGGGAATATCGGGATACAAAGTACTCTTTGTGTTATTACGGAGTCTAAACTATCTATTTACCGAATTTCAGCCCAATCGGTTCAATTTTTTTGGCGTGAAAGGGTAGCAAACATATATCCATCATCCATCCTCACAAACTTTCTCATTTAATTTATAATATTAGTAGTATTCCTCATTGCTAGGCAAAGGTTTTCTTACCCTCAGACCATTCCTCACGATGTCCTATTTTTCCGATGATCCAAGTAAACAACAAAATTAATTATATTACTAACACCGGCAACCGATTTAGCTCGTCTCACCATTTTCTAAAATAAAATACAGTTTAAAGATAGATACATAACATACATTCACGCCTTTTTCCCGAAGGGGTAGGCAGAGGTGTACCCAGGACTCAGTCCCATAGTAGATACACCCACATTTCGCCAGTATGTTATTGGTCCCATGTAATAGGTGGCGAGCCTATTGCCATCTACCGGGCACAGTTCCAGACTCCAGGCATTGAGATAATTCCTAATGGAAAAATCCAATATTAACACTGCCTGACCTGGGGATCGAACCCGGGACCTCTTGATTGGCAGTCGAGCATTCACCCATTACGCCACCGAGGCAGTCAAAGATAGATAATATTATGTATATGTTTTACTATAATGTTTCTTAGTTTATTCTCTCTCTTTTTACTCAAAGCGAGGAAATGGTGTTCATGCGAGCCCTTCTAGGCCTACGTTTTGTTATTTTAGCATAAAAGTTAGTGACATATTATCTTTTAGCTCAACTGTTTTTACTGAATGTTTGGAAATTAAAATGATTATGTTTTGAATAATCACAAATAACGAACATCGAATTCTGATAGCAGAATAATTTCTTATAACTTGTACCACACGTAAACAGTAATAAGTCAACGTCAGTGGCAACCTGCGCTGATATTCTGGACAATTCCAGCATCTTTGAGACGTCAATTCAGTACTTTTGTATTTGAAATCTGTTTGAGCGTAGGAATCATTATTTGTCTCCTTTTAACAGAGGCAAATCATTTTCCTCTTTGATATTTTGATATTCTACCGTTGTTATCTTATTTTTCTTTGTTTGGTGTTTTATTTGGATGAAAAACCGTTGAATGTTGATATGAACCTAGGTGATTCACTTTAGAGATTTTGTAAAAAAATACGCGCGCGCATGTATTTTTTATTTATGATAGTTAGTGAAAAGACGAGCAAATCAGGTAAGCATCATGATCGCCCATATCAGACACAGTGCCACCCAGTGTTTTAAAATTTAATATTCTGCGCGGCAATGCACTGCGCCTCCATGTGGGAAGAATAGAATAATAATAAATTGGCCATGTGGTTCCAAGCTGTATAATAGCGCCTCCCCTTTTTAATCCGTGGGAGCCGTGAGACCTGGCAAAAAACAAATTCAGAGAGAGGGCAGCAGCGCTCTCCGGCACCAAGTATTCCAACTACTGCGATCACCAAGCCGCACAAAAGCGCGGTGATTACGGCTAAAGGTTTTCGCACACTATTTCAACTCCACGCCACTGCGGCAACAACTCTACTCACACTTTCCATTAGTAAATAGTCAACTAGTTGATCCACTAATGGTCACTAATGGACAACGCGGTGTCAACGAGTGGACAACGCGGTGTCAACGAGTGGGCAATGCGTATTCAACAAAATCAACTCGTCTTCTAACTTCGGTTTTCAAGTTTTCAAGAGGGGAGGGCACGGGGCGGACGGGTGGGCCGGCAAATGGTTACCCGTCACGCGTCAGTCGCAAGCGCATAGTCGCCGCAAGGACTACGTGTGGTCGACGCCTGACAAACGTGTCGGAATTGACCTTAGTGTACGACGCGTAGACCACACGTCGTACACTACTTTAATATCATTTTTTGAAATTAAACCTAGAAAATATGACATAGGACCTAAATTTCAATATTTGGCATAGAATCGAGTCACCGTTGAGTTGTTAAATTGTGCGAAGACCTTAGATCCTCCCATCTGAATAGTTGATGGCGTTCTATGTGATGACTTTATTACATACCAACAAAAAATAACCAATGTTACAAAAGAAACAATGCAAATTACATAGTAAGCAACCGGCGGTTTTATCGGCGGTGTGGCGGCGGTTGGTATTTGTTTTTTTTTTATTTGCAAATCACTCGTACTGTTATTATGTATAGGGACTACTGAGGTGCATTTTATTTTCGTAGGGATAACTCGTCTGTTTATGGAAATTATTGATTTATTGTGCATTAGTTTTACAATTTTTGGTTTGGTTACATTCTTCTGCTATTGGCTTATACCACAGAAATCTGATTATAATAAAGGTATTTTTGTACATCATTGCCTCGGTGGCGTAGTTGTTCGCAAGCGCTACTGCATGAGGTCCCATGTTCGATTCTCAGGTCAGGCAAAGTTTTTTTGGTTTTTTACATTGGGTTTTGCTATCATTTCTTAATGATAGCATAGAATAGACTCTATATTGTGCCCGGTTAATTATTATAGTCTCGCCCCCTATTACATGACACGAAGTATGGGTGAACCAATATGGGACTTAATCTTGGGTACACATCTGCCAACCTTTCTACCAAAGGGTAGAAAGGTGTGATGTCACTGTACTTGAGTGGAACATCAAATAGATATTCAACTATAAATTTAAAACTAATAAGCAATTAAATTAGTTTTAAGCAAAATATTTCAAGAATATTTCAAGGTAAAAGCAAGAGATTTAAGAATTACTGATCATGAATCTCTACGGGTCAATCAATCACGGCTTAAAGAGGACGCGAGTGATAGATCGTCGTACGCATTAAAAAAGTAACTTGCGCCTCCCTAGCTGATAGATTTAAAGTCTGGTTTACATTTTTATACCAAGCTTTCACATTCCACACGCATAGACATCATAGCCACCACGCGGCACCTTCCAAACAAACAAATGTAAT
This sequence comes from Hemistola chrysoprasaria, assembly GCA_947063395.1. NCBI lineage: Eukaryota > Metazoa > Arthropoda > Insecta > Lepidoptera > Geometridae > Hemistola > Hemistola chrysoprasaria. The sequence continues at coordinate 7,449,303 of OX346731.1, read as the reverse complement.
CAAACCAAATATTGTAAAACTATCAGTTGATAAAAATAAGTCCTACAAGTCTTATGCGTTCTTCTTGTTAATGTATCTTTCCGAACGCACGGTAGATTAATTGCTGTTTATCTTCATTGACGTGCAAAAGTCAGATTGTGACGTAATTAAATAAATAGTTTGGAGTTTGAGTTTGTTTTCTGTGTGTCTTGGCGGTTAGGTTGAGAGGAAGTGTAGCTTTTGACTATGCATGCACTACCGAAATTACGCTCAGGTGATGCAGTACGTGGAGTTGTAGTGGTAGGCCTCTTTTGCTAGGGGCCGCCTGGGGAAGTACCACACCTTTGCCAGTTATTCATCCGCCAAGCAGTAATGTGCAAACATTACTGTGTTCCGGTATGAAGGGCAATGTTACCAGCGAAATTACTGGGCATGATGAGATTCATCAACTCATATTTCAGGGTGACAGGCGCAGTGCAGTGCCGCGCAGAATTTTGAATTTCAAAACACTGGGTGGCACTGTGTCTGATATGGGCAATCATGATGCTTACCATCAGGCATCTGATTAGCTCGTCTTGTCACTCACTATCATAAAAAAAAAAAAAAAAACAAAAAAGGTCACGACTCTTCAGCCTCGACCGAATAATATAATAACTTGAATTTATACCCTAACAGAACGGGTTTCCTCAAACTCTGCTCGAGGCAATTATAAGAGTTACACTGACTGACTACAGTTAAACGCGCTATCAGGAACATGGCAACGCCCAGGTGAAAAGTCAACATATGAAATTCGATTCGAGTCCACATGTCGGATTTGTAACCAGGCATATTTCCTCTGGATCACTGACGCTCAATGACGTTGAATCGCTTTCCTGAGCTGACGCTACATTATTTATTTATAATTCAGCTCAACGCACAACTAGTTACTAACGTATGTAACATTTCTCTTTATGATTTATTTTCAATTTATAAACCCAAAGTAATGCAGTGCCTCCAAAAACCAATTTCAATAATCGTTAGATAGACAATATTGTAAAGGTTGTTTTCCTTAAATCGGAAACAATATAGAGAGTAATATAAAACTCCTAAAACATCGGCCAAGTTCTGAGAGGAAAGCGAGACTCGCATAGGAATATAGTGCTTAATGATACACACGGATAAAGAGATGAATCAATAAAATCATAGTAATATCATGTAATACATGTATGCTACATGTACTTAGAATATTATGTCTCCACGTGCGCTCCATACTCCAACCAGATACTTACAGACACTATTAGCCCCACACCATTAAAAAGTATTTATTCGTCCCGCATACCAATATTATTGTAAGAACAGTTAGCGACAAAAGTATAATTTATCAACATAACCAAAACTGTGGTCATCAATCATTATAGAAATTTTTGATCAAAAACATTTTCCTTCAAGGCGCGTCCCCGTGCAAAACGCATCGCTAGCCATTTTTTGTGCATTTTTTTTTGGAAATGTCGACTTTTTATCATAAATAAATACCAACTATGAAAATACCTTTAATTTCTACATATTCTTGACTCCAAAATTCTTTTTTTTTAATTTAGTATAATGTTTAAATGATCTTCGCACAACGAAAGTACAGAAAATTAGAAACTCCTCGTAAAGTCACCATTAATTTTATTTGCTACTTACACTAATGAATAGGCAATTAAAAAATGAACATTATGCCAAAATATTTTTTTGAAAGATCAAAATTTGATTTTATAAAATTTTATTTCTAAATAAAAAAATTTTTATATAAAATCTGAGAGAAAAAGGTACATTACTGCTTGGCGGATGAAAAACTGGCCAAGGTGTGGTACTTTCCAGGCGGCCCCATGCTAAAGAGGCCTACCTACCACTACAAAAAAATTCTCCATATCTTGGGTCAGTGTGTCAATGTTTACGCAACGCGGCCCAAGCGACTATGAAACTCGAACTAAAGAACAAAAGCGCGACAATGTGCCAGCAATCATCGAGATTAGCTGCCAGCTTCTTTCATTGTAATGCCTAGTTCTATTGGAAATTCTATGGAAACAACATGAGAATCATATTCGTATACTTCGAACGGAGACTCGAAAATAGTACGGCCGTACCACTGTACTACTATATGAAAACGTATTTTTTGAGACACAGGTCTTTGGAGGAAGCGGTTTAAACCCCTTAATCTGTGACCCGCAGCGTGCGTGTGATCACTCCACACGATCAAACCAAATAATAATAATGTTCGCCGGACATTGAGCCAGACGAACGAACATGGTAAGGTGGCGATCCAAGTTCGGGTCACAGATTAAGTAGCGCAGTGGTACGGCCTTACCATGTTTGATCGTCTATTCGTAGTACTGTTAGAGTGCGCGGTTCGGCAGGCGGGTTAACGAGCGCAGTTTGGTTGTTTTTACGCAGAGGGCCTCTGGTTCTGATTACTCTTAGCCGGGTCTTATGGCAACCAAGGGTAGAGACACACGGGTGGGTTACTGTTCTAAAGCCGGTAACTTCACGGCACACTAACTCGGAGTAAGCTAACCCGTACATTTCACACAAATATAAAGCTCTCGGAATTTCGTCTAATAGACCTACCTACTGTCAGATATTGCTTGATAAATTAGAACAACAACAGCTGATCAAAAATCTATTTTTGGCCATACTTCCGTAAATTAAGGTCTAAGAGGGTTCTTAATTTATCAATTGAACATTAAGTTACCCGATAAGATAACATTTATGTAGGTACCAAATTTAAGATATATGACCGAAAAAATTCATTTTTGTTCAGCTGTCATAGATCAAGCTAAGTTAGACAGTTCCACTCCACTCCTCAGCGGTTCTCGGGATGAAAGTAGCCACGTGGCGTTTGGTAGTGTTGAGTGGAATATCGGCCATGTGAGGATGACGCCTTGTCGTTTCCCTGGATGTTCGGTTATAGAACGGACTTGGGGGAACTAGTAAATATTATAAATGCCAAAGCTTTGTACTCTTTAACGCCAAAATTAGTGAACCGATTGGGCTGAAATTCGGTATGTTGATAGTTTAGTCCCTGGAATATTGTTATTATATAATGGAACGAAGACTATGCGGGTAAAACGGCGGAGGCTATTACAATATTTAGATTATATCTACACTACCTCCGAGCCAATAATAATAATTATCACTTAGCACTACGCAGTTAAATATATCAATGGTATGTATGGTATGCCCTATCTGCCCTTAACCTAAAACCACATTAGAGTTACGAAATCTCTTATCTGCGATAAGTAATAATGTTCAATGTAATTAGGCCGTGGAATTAAGACTATTTCGTAATAGAAACCTTAAAGAACTACTTATTGTTATAATGCTCTTCACATTAAGTTTTCGCTATGATTTTGTTATTATTTGATTTTTATGCAAACGTTTCCCTTTATACGAAAAGGGAGAAGTATTAATTCAGCAGTTACAAGCTATGTTATGTTTGTAAAAAATCACTTTGTTCCGTGTGATCGCTCGTAATCATAACCGGCGGCCCCCTTATTACGGACGCAACAGAAGTGTGGAAAGTGTTTAAATTGCTAAATGTCTGCTGTCAAACGGCATACAAAAAATGAGGTTTGACAGCAAAATTTACTGCTCTTGTTACGCGATTACATGTTCGTAATACCACCCCTGATTTTAATAAATGAAGTGTTAAGTGTCAATCGAATTGTGACAGACTTTTTCTCTTCTCTTGCTACGATCCACCGGACATAAAAGACGACACTCTCTCTCTTTCCACGCTCTCTCTCTCTCTCTTGCTTCTTCCCCTTTCATCACATTGAACATACATGCGCGTCGGTTGTGGAAACTTTTGAGCTGTGTTTTATCTTGTTGACCTAGTGAGGTTTGACAGATAAAACTTATTTAAACACTTCCTAGATGGCACTTAGATAGTAATACCTATCCAAATGTTTGCTTAGTAAAACTATCATTCGCTTCTCAAACTTTGATCTCAAAATCAATAACCTGCAGTAAATGCATTGTACGTAGGGGCCGTCTACATAAGCAAGAGTAAAAAATTGAGCGATATAGATTGGCACAAAAGTTAATTGACATCTGAATCTACAGAATGTCAATGAACTTAATTATGTGCCTCTTTAAGGGTTCTTCCTTGTTCTTGCCTTACACATCAGGCACATTAAATTCATAAGACAATCAATAAGTAAATAATCAAATGTTATAAAAATTGCACTGTACAATGTGATTTGATCATCATAAGGTAAGTGATCATTTTACTGGTTCGATCCCCATGTTAGGCAAAAGGTGTTATTTGATTTTTCTATTAGGCATATTTTTAATGACAGCCTGGAGCCTGGAACTGTGCCCGGTTGATGGCAAGAGGTTCGCCCTATTATTATATGGGCCCTTAAAATATATAATATGGCAAAGTGTGCGTGTACCTTCTATGGGACTGAGCTAGCCAGGAAGGTATACCTCTGGCTACCCTTTTAGGAAATCAACGTGTCGTGTTACATCTTTTTACCAGACAAATAATTTTACAATAAAAAAATAAAGATTCATTGATAACTGAAAGTCAGCGCAGCTTGAAAACGTGGACGACCGCGTGTCAGGTCTGGATTAGAAGGATAAAGGTCTTCGCACAATATATCAACTCCACGCCACTGCGGCAGCAACTCTACTCATACTTTCGATAAGTAGTCAACTAGTTGATCCACCCAATCACACTAATGGACAACGCGGTGTCAACGAGTGGGCAATCCGTATTCAACAAAGTCAACTTGTCTTCTAACCTCAATTTTCAAGTTTTCAAGAGAGGAGGGCACGAGGCAGACGGGTGGGTAGTCGCAAGTGCATAGTCACCACAGGGACGACGTGTGGTCAACGCGTGACAAACGTGTCGGAGTTGACCTTAGTGTGAGACGCGTAGACCACACGCTTTACTGTCTACTACTACTTTAATATCATTTTTTTAAATGAAACCTAGAAAATATGACATTGGGCTTAAATTTCAATATTTGGCATAGAATCGAGTCGCCATTGTTATAATGTGCGAAGACCTTAGGGCAAAGCATTCGACCCGTCCACGCTGTCTTTATGTTGTACATAATACTATACGCGTGAATACAAGGAATTACGAGTAGTTGCCGTCTTGCCGTAATCCCGACGGTATTAAAAACTGTGTTACAGGCGTCAACGCCTTCTTCCGGAAATAACAATATGAAATGCTGTACCAAAACATTACAAAAGAGATTTTGTTTCTTAAAGTACTATCATACTAGATTAAAAAAGTAGACAGAAGATAAGTAGGTACAAAATTTACCTTTTATTTTTTAATTTAATTAATTTTTTAAATATTATGTTATTAATGTGTCTGACTGTTTGGGAGATGTGAATGTGCGTAAATGAGTGAGGATGAGTGTATGTGTATATCTCACCTGTTTGCTATGAAGTGCTACTCAAAAATAAAACAATAAGTAGTCCTTATCAGTCAATAATTGTTAAAACGATGTGAAGGTTCTTAACAATATCAGTTTAATTGATGTAATCTTCACCTGTCTTATTTGGAAATCTACTCAGAAATGAAGCGCTGTTTTTCATGCGTGTAATAAATTTAAATCTTATACATGGTTGTAAATTTTTGCCACGCCGTTTTTGTTTTGAGACAGTTTAAAATAGAAAATGTATAAATGGGAGACAGTTTCCAAGAACGGTGACCAGTACTGTTCTTGCTTTACAATGATTTATTTTCTGTTTGGGTTGGTGCTGGTTGGGTTAGTGGGTAAGTGCATTTTACTTATGTATGTATGTAATACATACATACAACTGTTCGTTTTGGCATTTACATAATAACATACATACGTTTTATACAAAAAAAAAACCTTACACTTGTCGTCAAATTCTTTTTCCGACGAGAAAATACACAGAAATTAATATTGGGCGAAGGTACATTGATTGGCACATGCCACGATATAATCATTGGCACTGCCATTGTTTAGATTTGATCGATAATATATGTTGAATCAATTAGTTATTATTTTTATTGCAATGTGCATACATTTTAACACATAATAAATTAAATTTTAAGAAACATTTGAAAAGTACAAACTTTGGCATTGGTGCTAATCACTACACCGTTATAGAGATCAAAAGTGCAATTGTTGGCAAATCAAAAACTGGAAAAGTAATAACTGAACTACAAATCTTACACAAATATCTCAAAATATGCACCTTCTTTTACGTAAAAATTACAACGATTAAACAATACTTACATAAATATAATTAATTTAACGCAATTTTCTTTTCTACTTTTTTCAAATCATCAGCAGCAATGGCGCGCAACTTTATGAAAAAAAAACCCGCCAATTTAACTGTCAATGTCACTTATAATTTGGTTTTGCCATACGCTAAATTTAAAATATTATTTAGGAAAAATATTAGAAAATGCTACAGTCGTGTTGTGTTATAATATTACGATTTAAAGTTGAAAGTGCCAATGATTGGGAGGGTGCTAACAATTCTACCGATTACCCTAATTTATTACTGGCGTCTGGAAACACTTTTCAGTGGACACAAGAAGAGTAGATAAAATTTTGTCATAAACAAAGTTTGAAAACTTAATGAATCTATCACTACTTGATATTTTAATCAAAACGTTTGCTGTGCAACGCAGTAATCGCTTACAGTATCTGAGACCATTGAAATTAAAATACATCCAAATTTTAATCAAAACGATTCAGCAGCCTGAAAGCCTTTTATAAAATTAATCAAATCTTAAGTTCCGCGGAAAATGTCAAGATATATTAATATAATTAATTTTTGTACAAAAATATAATTTTTGTACAATGTTATGGTCATTTTTTCTAGGGTCATTACCAACAGAAAGTAAAGACGAAGTAAGAATAGTAGGCGGTGATGACATAGACATCAAAGATGCTCCGTACCAAGTGTCGATCTTGTTTAAAGGAAGACATTCCTGTGGAGGTGCTATAGTCAGCAACGATATTGTCGTTACTGCAGCACATTGTGTTATGGGGTAAGATCTTATCGTCATTTTTCTATCAGGCTGGAAGATTTTCAGTGCCGAACATATACCTACCTCCCTCTAAAAGGGAACTACAATCGGGGGTCCTCTTGTGCATCCAATAATACTTTAACCAGGTTTTTGGTCAACCTATGCACATAGGCTTTTCGTGAAGAACGTCTCACTCAGTTCGGTCTTTTTTGTAACGATTTTTCGTGAACTTGTGTATTCGTGACTTTTTATTTGTGACCCAGGGAAATCTGCATACAAATACCCGGCCATGCCGAGCGGCAGGGCCTGGTTATCTCAGGATGGGAAGTCCCTGAAGGGGATCATCCCGACTGACTAAAACCCTGGGGGTTATCCTGCGGCACGCCATGTGTCGGGGCTGCGGGCACTCCGAAGCACTCATCCGCAGCCGTGTATTCGTGCCCTTCATCAACTCCTAAAGATGCAATGTCCACTTCGGCAGAGTCACATAACTCTTTCCGTTAGTTTATTACTGCTGTTGGGATGAGTTATCTTATGACTTATTCCTAACATATCCACTATTAATAAATTTTAAGTATAATTCAAAATCCTTTTATCACCAGCTTCTTGATCATTATCAAATCTACAGCATCAACATTTTGATATGGGTAATCCTTTTTTTTCTTCCAGAGCAAATGCAGTCGACTACCAAGTACGAGCAGGCTCGTCGTCGAGCACTCGGGGTGGAGATATCCTACCCGTTGGAGACCTGATGTGGAACCCTGACTTTAGCTATTCTAAGATGGACAGTGACGTGGCTATTCTATGGCTTTCTCAGCCTCTAGTGTTTAATGAAGCGGTGCAGCCGATACCTCTGTACGATGAACAAGAGGAAATTGCTGATGGGGAGCTGACGATGGTTACTGGTTGGGGTAATACTTTGGTAAGTCTTAACAATTTACGAGATATTTATCTTACCCAAAGGCAGCTGGAGTACTAGAAACATTATGAAGTAAAATAAACAATAATAATATAACATAATACCTACTTGTGTTTCCAAACAAACGTAACCTAACCAAATATTGTAAAACTCTCAGTTGAAAAATTAAGCCCTACAAGTTTCTTGTGCGTTCTTCTTGTAGAGGTATCTTTCCGAACGCACAGTAGATTCATTACTGTTTATCTTCATTGACGTGCAAAAATGTCAGATTCCGACCAATTTGAATAAATCTTTTTGAGTTTGAGTTTGAGTTGGGGGACGAATTCCAAACACGGCTGAACTGTTCATGACACATAACTAATTACAGAACACTCTCGGTTAGAAGCTACGATGCTACAGACAGAAACACAGGTGTTCACACAGATACGCACTCACATAGACACATAAAACTTACAACACCCCTTCGTTTTTGGTCAGGGGCAAAAAATGAGTTGAATGCATAAATAGAAAGGTGTTGGTTATAAAGTTGCGATCCTTTAACAGTGAGCAGTGAGCATTGATCTGCCTTAGTTTGTTCTCTCTCATAAAACTCCGCATAGCCTAACTGTTTTTTCCTAACTGGCCAATAATATTCCAGGAAGGTGGTGGTAGTCCGTCGATGTTACAGATGGTTATGGTGCCAAAAGTGAACTCGCAACTCTGCACCGAAGCATACACGCCTCTTTACAACATATCTCCAAGGATGTTGTGCGCTGGAATGCCTGAAGGAGGAAAGGATGCTTGTCAAGTACGCATTTTGTCTATTACCTTCGATATTTTAAAATTATTTTAATAATCAGTAGACAGAGTGATTCAAGCGGAGGGTTTATAATATATATCCTCCCGAAAGGAAGCGAGGGTGAGTCGCTACTTTAAAATATTAGTGGGTTAAAAATAATTTTAATGCCGATTGAATTGAAATGTCAAACAACAACACAATACACCAAGAAAATAGTATAGAAGTTAGATTATGTGATAAGGGTTTCCTGTTTTGCCTTACCAGATTCAGGCTCTAACCTGAGCAGGTTCGTTAGCCATTTTTCAACTTTGAGGTTTTTTTTTTATTCCATAGGTGACCGCTCACCATAGGCATGATGGTGTGCGGTCACCGCCAACTATGGATACCTGCAACACCAGGGGTATTTCCAGTATATTGCCGACCCTTCAAGACTCTATTCACTCTCCTTTTGAAGAGCCCCATGTTGTAGCTCAACAGGAAGACCGCGCAGCAGGGAGATCATTCAGTTCATCACAGTTTGCACGTATGCGGCAGAAAAGAACGGTTAAATCGCACAGTGTGCGACGTCCGCGTATCGATTATGAGCGGATGAGCTCTCAGACGATGGCAGCTAGTACGGTTATAGAACCGTGACGCCGGTATCAGGTTGAAAAGTTCTTCAGAACACTCCCCGTTATAAATGCGGTAAAAAACACTAAGTGACCCAATATATCTGCGCATACTGAGTGGTTCTAGGTATTCGGTGAGCTTTGGGTCGTCGACTATTCTGACAGTTCTACGCTGTAAAGCATCTAGCGGGTCAAGCATACCAAGTTTTTTGGATATTAGCTTGGCCTTGCTTTCTATGTGACCACGGAACTCTACATTTGCAGAAATATCGACGCCCAAAATTCCGATGCTCTCCGAAACCTTGAGGAGAGTGTTCTGAAACCGAGGAGCTACAACAAATAGGGCTTTTTCGGCGGTAAACGCGAAAACCTGTATCTTCGTTGGGTTGAAATGGACTAAATTTAGTGCACCCCAATCCGAGACCTGCTGGAGAGAGGCCTCAACTTCAGACACAAGTCTATTCCTGCACCCTTCCACTTCTGCGCGAGGGGCGTTGGTACGACCAGAATACTGTGCATCTCCTGTGCTATCATCTGCATAGAAGAGCATGTTACTATTATGTATTCCCAACGGGTCGCACCAAACGGGTCGACACGGGTGTTAGGTACCAGTTGCAACATTTATGTGGAGGGATGAAAGTAATGTGGCCAAAATGATTATGAGGATGAATGTAAGTGATTATGTAGGGTAATGTAGGGAGGGGCGTCCTGATAAGACTTCGATGAACGTGAATGAACGTGAACGTGAGTCCAGAGTCCAGAGATGACGGATAGACTGGAATGGTGGAAGAAGACGTGACTAGCTGTGATGCACAACATAACTAGTGTGAGATAAGGGAAGGAAGATAAACATAGTGATTCGCAAAATATGAGACCAATGTTTTACAGCATTACATTCTAAGAGTATATAGGTACCTTTATAAGTTTATGATGCAAACATATCGATTGCGCATTTTGTAGATAATTTTCTTAATTTCCGATCAAATTAATAAATAATGTACATAATAATTAAGAATACCTATGTACTAGATAGCTATAATATGAACGGAGAGAAGTCGTTGTCGTTAGCGTTTATTCATTGTCAATTATTACATTTTATGGACAATATTATTGTATATAACAGGTCTACCTATGCTAAGATTTAATATCAAATTTAATATCAATTAACAAATCAAATAGGTACATGTTATTATTATTTCGTTATATGTTTGATAGATATTAGGTACCGATACATAGATAGATTAGATGCTAGAGGGGCTTATGAATCCAATAAGCCTAATCACGATACATTTGACTACTGGCCCATCTGCACCTGATGTAACATCAGTTCAAGGTAACCAAATCGTTGCAATGTTGTTGTAGTGACAGGATACCAAAGTTCGAGTCGATCAGACCATTGGAACTTGCTCTTATCCCTTCAGCCGGTAGAAAAGAGCTGATAAACTTCATCAAACGGCTGAACCAATGTTCATAAAACACTCGCGATCATGTCGGCTCTCAAACAAAAATAAACGCGAGAAATCGGTAAATGTTTAGAAGAACGATGCCACACATCGTTACACGGACATGTCTTATAATATTTTCTTATAATAACCCTTACGTTTATCGGTGGGGGGTTGTAGGCTAGGACGATTTGTTGTAGGTCATTAATTATTATAGATTCAGGCTCTATATTATATAATATGTATATTATATTTAAATATGTATATAATATGTATATTTAAGCATATATAAGTGATATGCAGAATAAGCAGCGTCGGCGATAACACAGAACCTTGTGGGACACCAGCGTTGATACGCTTACTGTCGGAGCAAGAACCGTCGACAACGACTTTGATGCATGAGTATCTTTATTCATCACAATAGAACTAAAGCCGTCTGCCTATTAGAACGGAATGTAAATAGAACCGTATGCGGAAATAGTACATTGTTTGTATTGAAATGTATTCCATACTTATAAGATCGTTTCGTGGCCATCGCGTCGTTCTGTCAATTTTCTTAAGGAACTGTGTTGCAACGGTCTAGTGGGCCAAGTAGACTGTTTCGTATCCGTCTCCGTGTCAAATACTTTTCCGTGCTCCGTGCCTAATACATTCCTATTCCGTTCCATTCTTTTGTACATCCATACATATCATCACGCCTTTTTCTGGGTAGAGGATCAGTCCCATTGTAGGTACACCCACATTTCGCGAGTATGTTATTGGTCCCATATAATAGGGGGCGAGCCTATTGCCATCCACTGGGCACAGTTCCAGACTCCAGGCTGTAATAAGTTTTTTTTGTAGTTGTAGGCCTCTTTTGTAGGGAGCCGCCTGAGGAAGTACCACAACTTTGTCAGTTATTCATCCGCCAAGCAGTAATGTGCAAAAATTACAGTGTTCCAGTCTGAAAGGCAATGCTACCAGTGAAATTACTAGGCATGACGAGTTTCAACAACCAATATCTCAGGGTGCAGTGCAGTGCCGCGCAGAATTTTGAATTTAAAAACACAGGGTGGCACTGTGTCTGATATGGGCAATCATGATGCCTACCATCAGGAACCTGATTTACTCGTCTTGTCACTAATTATCATAAAAAAAAATTAAAAATGTATTCCATTCTATTGGAAAGACTTTAATTCTCACGTTCTATCCACAAGTCTAAAATTTATAAAATTTCAGGGTGACAGCGGTGGCCCGCTAGTCTACAACGGTAAACTCGCCGGCATTGTATCCTGGGGTCTAGGCTGTGCGAGACCAGACTACCCAGGAGTCTACGCAAAGGTATCAGCATTAAGAACCTGGCTGGACGAAAACATGACCAGCCTGAGGATGAGACATGTGCTGCGAGCGAGAAATTGACCTGGATTTTTTAATGGATTAATAAAAATCTGCTGTACTTAATTTTATTTAAAGAAAGCTTTTATTTTGCTTCTAACATAACTTACCACAAATTATGAAGTAACTTAAATTATGAATCAAAAATATCATTAAGGTCGCCTCCAGCAGGTAAGGTGCCCAAAAAACTAGCTAAATAACGTCTCTGTATGGCCAAATTTATAAGTTTGGCCAAGGTAGTAGCCAGCCTTTTGGTCACCTGTGGTTTCAACTAGGCGCCTCGATAAGTCCCTGAAAATGTTTTTGGTCTTATTTAAAGTTGTTTTTAAGTATATATTTTTGAGAAAACCTGTATATACAATGTGTTACAAAAAGGTAGATATACTTAAGGGGACACCTCAACAACTTGCAAAAGATAGAATTTTGAAAAAAAAAAAAATCGAAATTCTATACCGCCGGTCAACTGATTCATTTTGTATGAAATTTATTTTCACGAATTTCGGAATTCTTTCTTTTGAAAGTTGTTTAGTTTGATGGGTAGCCCATGTAAGTCTTACTACACCTTTTTTAACACGGCTTTGTATAACTGCTTTGGAATGCATATTTGGACAGCCTCGTTGGCGCAGACGGTAGTAACTCTGCTTTCTGTGCCGCTGGCCCCGGGTTCGATCCCCGGCCAGGTCAAACATTTGTGTGCATGAACATGACTGTTTGATCTGTGTCTGGGTGTTATAAGCGTATTTAAGTATGTATATCAGTCATTTGGTTACCATAGTACAGGCTTCTAGCCTAGTTTGGGACCAGATGACCGTGTGTGGAAGTTGTCCCATATTATTATTATTATATACCCTTCGCCGTGGGATACCGGCAATAGAATACTCCACCCCTTCTTCTCCTGGTTGCCTTAAGAGCCAGCTAAGGGTTATGGGATCCAGAGAACTGGCAGCAGCGTCCTTCGCGTGAAAACCCTTAAGGCGCGGTGCTAAGCAAAGTCGCCCTCTCGCTCACACGTACCCAGGGGCGTAGCTACCGCCGTATTTGCCGTATCAATTATACGGGGCCCCCGGGCCACGGGGGCCCCCAAAGTGTGTAAGGAAAAAGAATAAAAACTTTCTAATTTATTTTATTTTACAAATGACAAAATTCTATAAAGCAATTCCTTTTTATCCCGCGTAAAACTAATAAAAAATTACTTAAGAACTTCGATGGGACAAGAACGGCTATCAGACATCTCACTATTGTCCATAGAGGCAGAAACTTTAGAAAAATTAAAATCATCATCAGCCATAAATGATTTAATAAATCAGTTTGCCGAAAAAAAGGCAAGGAGAGTGAATATTTAAAATTCGATTTTTATTTGTAAAATGGGTAAATTATGTGATAAATAAATATTTCTTTTCACAATATTTTTTTTCTTTTGTGAAAAATCTTTACCTCCATATAAGGGCCTCCAAAAAAATTTTTATACGGGGCCCCGACAAGGCACGCTACGCCACTGCACGTACCCACATTTTTGAAGATATAAAATATTATACTACATGTAATTACGTAAAATAAAGACAACTAGGATCTAAAAAATAACAATACAAAGATTCAGTAACTAATCCATATTATTCCAAATGAGTTGTCATGTATAAAAACCTTAACTAAGAAAAAAATCTTAGAAAAATAAAAAGGCATTTTATAAACTTGTTTGGATTAAATTGGATTTTTTTAATTGAATTTTGTAGTGTTATTTTCTAGAACCTAGTTTTTATCTTACGTAATTAATTGCATGTAGTATTTTTTATATCCTCAAAAATGTGGGTACGTGTGAGCGAGAGGGCGAACATGCCTTCCATGTGTGTATTAGCAAACCCCCTCTGTAGGTGAGGCCTTATGTCCAGCAGTGGACTTCCTACGGCTGAGATGAGATGATGACTTTCTAATAGAGTTTGAAGATGTATGGTAAGTATATCTCCCACGAGTATTTTGTAGGCCTCACCTATAACCACGACAGCGGTCGAAAAAATGCCGACATTTATTGTTGAATGAAATAGCAAAACTATTTCATTTATCAGCTTTAGTTTGTGTTGTCATGATAATGAATAGTTGTTAAGTCATGTCAAGGCATCAAGGCATGTAAGACATCGGGCGACCTGAAAAAGCTTTCTTTTTAGTAATAAGACCACTGGTTTTCTTTATATATGTTTGCCATCAACAAAGTATTGACTTTAATAAAGGCTGAAACCCACTGCAATGCATGGAGAGACTTTGGACATGTGTCAAGCTTTGCTCTGTAAGAAAATGTTTGTAATTGTGTCCACTGCAACCCACACGCTACGCATGAATTGACGTCATCGGTACACACGTGACTTGCTCGAATATGGCGCTCGCGTAGCTCAATGCGATCAACACCATGCACGCAGAGCAAACGGTACACGTTGGTACACGCATGGCTTGATTATGGCGCTGAGGTAGCTCAACGCTGTCAATGCCATGCATGCTGTGTACGCGGTACACGGCTGCGCAAAACAGAGTGTCCTACAGTAGAAACGTTGTCAAATAAATGAACCTACATGGCTAAAATGCGTCGCGTGCCCGTGCACAGCATGCGCAGCGGTGGGTTTCTACCTTAATAGTCAATTATGACATCTCTGCCAGTATTAAACTACGCCTTTATGATAAAAATTGGATAAGTTCGTAGAAATCAAAGAAAAATAACGACAAAACTTTTCAGATTATTCGGGAATATCAATGATTAATAAAAACTGATTAATTGGTTGTTAGGTAAATCCAACTAAACAATTCCAACGTCTAGTCTAATTCCCTCACTAATTTAGACAGCCTATTAATCCAACCAAGTGAAAACTGTAAATTAATTCTGATTTAATTATAAAAGCCTTTGGCGATCATTATTGGAATTAGTTAGTAATTTACAGATTCTTCGATTTCGAAGGATTTACCTTTTGAAATTGCTGTGTACTCGTAAACAAAACTTTGAAGCGATTTTCGGATCAAATAGACTTTAATGTTGATAGTGTTAAGCTTTCAAATCCAAACCTAAGTACACTATAGTGGGCAAAGCGCTTTAAGCTGTTTGCCAGGCGATGAATACAAAACGATGTCCCTACCGCTCACATGGACTTTGTTGGTGAGCTAACAAGTCGTGCACGGTACGTGAAGGTTACGGAACGGTCCGGTGGAAAAGGTCTTATACATTTCTAAACATGAATATTTTTTTCGCTTTAACGTTTCTACTTACACACACATGTTTACACGGTTTACACGGTTAAAACCAAAGCATATTCCCAAACTAATTTCCTAAAAGTTTGAAAGCCCAAAAGTTCCTAATTCTTGGCGTCCCAGACATATTTTGAGACGCGCAAACAGCCGAAAACTCGCCATAAGCTGAACGATGTCTAAATCCAAAAGATAAAGTCCGAAAATACGTCCAATAAATCCACTTTCACCATGAAACGTGTCGCGATAGGAAAACTTTGGCTATAGAAAGTCTAATTTAAATGAACGAATGTCTCCGAGCCTGATCTTTTTAAGGGCGTCTCTGAAGTTTCAAAGGCAGTTCGATTATTTTAACAGGCCCGTGATCTATTGATAGCTGATCACAGAAAAAACGATGCGAATGTGTTTGCTTATTAAAAAGGTATCATGTTTTAGATATTTAGAATCTTTGACGGAGCCACATAAGTAACTATTAGCGTAATAGGCCGTTTACTATTTAGAAACAATATGACGTTTTAGAGAACAGCTATGCCATTTTATACGAATGTTATATACTTCCACTTAAACCTAAAACGCCCGGTAGCTTATAGTTGAACTCCACGACAGTAAAAGTACAGAGCTCCCGGCGTTAAGAAAAAAAATTCTGGCGGATTAGTTTGGACATTAGAGTCAAGTTTGGTGTCGTTATCAGGGTTCTGTAGCAAAATATGACGCAATGCTTAAAATAATAAACTTTTCTTCATTTTTGTATTAAACTTTGGTTATAGAAATACTGTCCAAAAGCCCATTTAATGCAAATTCTAAAAACGTTAACAGTAAATATAGATTTGACTATTTTCAAAGTAAAATAAAATATTGTAAGTATTGCGATGTTCGTCAGCGCAGCGTAGGGGATGGCAAAAGGACTCGCTGGTACATCATAATGAACCTTCAGTATGCTAATCTGACGCGCTCGAGTATTTCAAGTTTTGCTGCGAGCTTGCGTCATTTCCAAATCGTCAGATTAAGAAATTGGAGCATCTGTAGGGTTCTCTGAAAATCTGACGCACTCGAGTAATTTTTTGTTTTGTGTAATTTTTTATTTTGTAATTTTTTTAGTAATTTTTTGTTCACCTCTTCCGCATGACCACGCAAATCGTCAGATTAATACATATTTCGTATCAGAGACATGTCTCTAAGACAAAATATTTTCGTTTGTCGTTGAAATTATCTTTTTTCATGCTCCAACATATTGTAGCATGAAAAACTTTTTTTACTGTATACAATTTATTTCACAAAATCCCCAAAAACAGCAGTGATGAACGAGGTAAGAGTGACACCATAATATTTACGTTTCAAGTTCCAAAAAAGGTTTTTCACTGAACACCACCTTTGCTCACGTGCTCGTAAATATTCTATATCATACTAACCTTTTGTGAGCGAAACAGAACATAAAATCTGGAAAAATGACTTCCTCGAGAACCTAGGAAAATATACGGTAGCCAAGGAAACTTTCAGCTTTATGATCTCCGCTTTATTGTTAGAACTGCTTGAGGGGACTTGTCGGTTACTTAAACTCTATTTGTAGTTAGACTTCTTCGTCTTATAATAATGACTAAGCGGTCTATTCGCTTGAAATACAATATGAAATAGGATGAAAAACTTCACTCACGAGCGAACCACGCACCCTCCGCACCATTCCGCGTGGTCGGCACTCTACCAGTTGAGCTATCGTGTGGGTACTAGTCATCGGCGAAATTTTTCTATCCCATCTACCTAACGCCTAATTTTTCTTGCCATTTCATATTGTAAGCATACTCAAGTTTATCATCATCTTTAGATTTCGTTCTTTCAGAATATTATTGCGCGACCATCTTGCAACCAACGCGTGATTGTGCATAAATGTTAAGCGGTCGTGCATACGCCTATTAATTTGACGTCAGCATTTGATCGCGAATTTGTAGTACGAGTAGGTTTTTTTTTTTATAATAGTGAGTGACAAGACGAGCAAATCAGGAGCCTGATGGTAAGCATCATGATTGCCCATATCAGACACAGTGCCACCCAGTATTTTAAAATACAAAATTCTGCGCGGCACTGCACTGCGCCTGTCACCCTGAGATATGAGTTGTTGAATCTCATCATGCCCAGTAATTTCGCAGGTAAAGTTAGCGTAAACAAGCGATGATTTCGTAATTGAGTTCTATTAAAACGAAGCCTTAGGGTGGCATTAATTTTAAGAAAAAAAAATCTATTTAGGTCTATTAGTGTATTTAATCGATTGACCACTTTGTCCGTTAAGGTGATCCTTTTGGTATTGTGATGTTATTGCAGATGTGCGTTACCTTAAACGTTGGTTTTGGTTTTTATTTCGCTGACTTTTACTTACTCGTGTAACACCTATATAGATATAATGAATCTACCGTGCGTTCGGAAAAATATATCTACAAGAAGAACGCACAAGAAACTTGTAGGGCTTAATTTATTCAATTGATAGTTTTACAATATTTGGTTTGGTTACATTCGTTTGTTTGTGGCGGTGTCGCGTGGTGGCTTTATAGAAGTTTCCTGGCATCTTTGTCCTCTATGTACTGATTGACTTTATAATAAGCCTATTTTAGTACTTATATTGGATTTTATATATAGTAGGTACTAGGTAGCCTGCTACACTTCGTCAGTTATGTTTTAAGTCCCGTGTAATAGCGGGGATGAGTCTATTGCCATTTGCTACCGGACACATTTCTAAACTCCAGCTGCCATCGAAAAAAATCCTAATGGAAATATCATGTGTAGTGGTAGGCCTCTTTTGCAGGAGGCCTGGGGAAGTACCACACCTTTGCCAGTTATTCATCCGCCAAGTAGTAATTAATGTTCAAACATTACTGTGTTCCGGTCTGAAGGGCAATGTTAATCATGATGCTTACCATCAGGCACTTGATTTGCTCGTCTTGTCACTCATTATCATAAAAAAATCTAACCAATAGTTTTCCTTTTTAATTCCCCAACTGGCGCAGTTACTTGGGGCTAAGTAGAAGTAAATAAAGTACTATATTATATTACGTAATATTATGTAGAATCTTCGCCGTGCTCGTGTAAAAAAACCAATAACTGAAACAACGACGGCATAACTCTTCGTAAGAGAACGCGCGTAACGACGTATTCGCGAACATTATCCTACAAAATGTTATGTTACAGTGTAATAGGCATTATTTATGGTTTCGATTACTTTGATTGTACGGCAATAAAGTAAGTAAGAAAGATACGTTTATTACCCAAACTTAATAACCAACACTTAATTACATCCAGTACATAGTAATATTAAAACAGTTGAAGTGAAAGCACACTAGTACGCATTCAGCTAACAATTGAACATTAAAAACCACTGCCTTTTTATTTCCTTAAATGCTTGCTTGCTATTTTCTTTCTTTTCTTTCTATTAGTTCCTCAAAGTTTGCGTGGAAAACGATGTCAGACTTTCGGCCTAAACATGATATACTTGACAAAAACCACACGAAAATCTTTGTGCTGAGAACGCAGGAGCCCAGTTTTTTACCAGGGCAAGATTTGCAATAAGGGAAGTCATTTGTTCAGAACTAAGCATGAAGGCAAAAACAAAACAGATTCTCGGCGGAAGCATCTGGAAATTTATTACTCCATAGAGCTCCATGAACAAAAAGCCATAGATAACTTGCTAGCGAGAAAAGTAATCGAATCCAGATTCGGTGCACGTCCCGCTAGAACGTCAACCGAACAAGCGATGTGAATTCCATTTCAAACGAAACAGCTGCTATGTGAAACACGACTCAATATTTCTGAATTTAAGGAATCGCGCCTCTAAAATTGAGTGTGACTGAATAAGGATGATGCTCCACAGTGAAAGCAAGCGATGAGTGAAAGGTATTTTTTTACAGACTTCAAAAGATAAGGAGGTTTATGTGAACGCAAACTTATCCGCGCCGAACGCATCGAAGGAGCCGAACCAAACAAATTTTACAATTCTTTGTATAAAAATCGATGCAACTCGCATACCACCAATTCGGCAGATCCGACGCGGACGGGATTTACCTAATTATACCATTTGAATTTTATTAAAATTAATTCAGTACCTTTTGATAAATTAAATTAAATTAAATTCATTTATTGCAGACTTTGTCCATAGCACACATAATTATACAATCACAATAAAATTATTAACAGTCTTATTTATCTTAATCTATACCTGGGCTGGTCTCCGGAATGCTCCACATGCACTTTGTTCCATTGCCGCATTATTGGACACTCAAAATCCATTCTGGAAGCAAACAACTGTACAAAGGTGTTAGAGCTGCCTCGCACACGCCGCATCAGGGATGCCACTCGCTTGCGTAGGATTGTAGTGAAACCGTCCAACTGGGCGTTCACAAACATCCCCGATGCACTGCAGTGGCGTGGCAGACGCATCAGAGCTCTAAAGGCGTTATTATATTGCACGCGCAGAGTGTCGAAGGCCTTTTTTGTGTGCTTGACCCAAAGGCCACAGGTGTAAAATGACTGACAGTACGATCTGAATAATGTGATCTTGACCTGCTCAGTGCACCTTGCGAACCTCCGGGCCAGCATATTGTCACGTATGGACAACGCCCTGCGCTCCGTCTCCATGTCAACATTGTCTGCAAGCGTCTCGGTGATCCAGTGACCCAAATACTTAAATTGCGAGACTCTCTTGAGGACGCTGCCATCCAGTACTACTGGTGGTATAGTCTCGTAGCTTTTTGAGCCCGCTTTAAATACCATCAGCTCACTTTTTATGGCATTATAAAATTGATTGATAAAATCAAATTCTTTTTAGTTTAATTTTGTACATGATAATACTATTATAATATACAATTTTTTTTTAACAAAATATTATGTTTTCGCGCAAATAAAGACCAGATCCAGAACCAAACACAAACATTTGAGTGGAAAATTTATCCTTATTCCTTAATATCTGTTTATTTTTATTTTGTATGGGTGACATTTATCCTTAAGGTGAACGCATATCTATCCGGGCCGACCGAATTTATAGAATTCTTTATATGAAATATCGCACACCTGCAGACCTGTCTGCGTAATTCTATTGTACAACTGTGACGGAGGGGCGTCGAATCGTTCGAATCGGTGGTGTGCGAAGTTTCATAGAATTTCATATTATAAAGAATTCTAAAATTTGCTTCTCATTGCAAGTACCTAAATAAAAAGCTTGTAAAAACTAATCTGTAGAATTCGCTCACTGCTTAGCTCATCTCTAGAGGAAAGCTGTCCTGAAAAATGTGTCTAGGAATATAAAGTGAACACTACGTTTGTCTTTGAAACGTGCTTCGTTGACGTGCACATGGGTCTCATCTCTATTCATCAGAAACTAGATTTGCTTGTGGCTTCGACCAACCATATAAAATATAAAAGGTATGTTAACTATGGATGTTGGGCATTTTGGAGGAATGCTTTGGTATTTTATTTTTTAAATAGTTATTATAATTTGGTATTAATATATTTTATAGTGTGGTAACGGAACGATGTAATGTAATAGAATATAATAATATAATAATGTAGTGACAAAGATAGGGAAAGGAATGCATAGATGGTTTAGCCTCGTGGAGTGGATGAAAGGAGATTGACAAAGGAAATTTATTATACATACTTTCACGCCTTTTTTCCCGAAGAGGCAGGCACAGGTGTAACCATGACTCAATCCCATAGTATAATATACACCCACATTTCGCCAGTATGTTATTGGTCTTATGTAATAGGGGGCGAGCTTATTGCCATCTACCGGGCAGAGTTCGAAATTCCAGGCAGTTATTGAGAAAATTTCTAATGGAAAAATCCAATATTTAACACTGCCTGACAGTCAGATGTGTAACGACCCTTATACCCACGTTTATTGACATTATTTTTAATAATTATTTATAACATTACACCATTTATATTGATACTATTTATTTATAAATTTATGAAATGTATTTTGAGATCCAAAATACACACTAATAATAATTTCAATTGAGTTTATATAACTTTAAGTTATTGTTAAATTTAACTTAGATATTCGTAACGCCCAATATAATTCGAATGTTGTCTTTAGGTACTTATAATTACTATAGATAGCATTAATCATTAATTTAATTCAATTAAAACGGTCGAAACCAATTACATTAATTGACGTATTAAAACTAAGTAGAATTTACAACACAAAAACGTAAAATTAAAGGTATAGAAAATAAGTTAGTAGTCACACAAAGATAGTAATAAAACAAAAGAAGACAAATACAATTAACAAACTAATCACCAAATAATAGACATATCCAATGTTCATCCCTCACACAACTCACAAAACCTGAGGCACACGGGCAATAGTGCCGTATATGTATATGTAAGTCATATTAATATAAAGTATATATAAGTACATATGGTTGTTAGTTTATCTACCCATAATAATGCATTAAGTAATTTTTATTTGCAGATTAATATATTAGCAACAGGTCCCATCGAGTCACAGTAGATAAACGAGTCACACTGTGACACGTTGGGAGTTTTTCTTACAACCCTATCAGAATGATATAATAATAAAGTGTATTTGTTTTTCAAATTCATCGTGTTCGTTTTTCGTTTGACTAGATGGAAATCTATAATGAAGGAGGCCTATGTTCAGCAGTGGACGTCCTATGGCTTAGATGACGACGATGATAAATTAGGTATGCAGTTTTAGTTATTATAATAAAAATTTGTTACGTTAAACTTTTTCAGCGTTTATCGAGAATCGCCACACTTCCCATTCCATAAGAACCTTAAAATAAGTATAAATTGCCAACAAATGACAGCCTCGTTGACTCAGACGGTAGTAATTCTGCTTTCTGTGCCGCAGGCCTTGGGTTCGATCCCCGGCCAGGTCAAACATTTGTGTGCATGAACATGTCTGTTTGATCTGTGTCTGGGTGCTATAAGCTTATATAAGTATGTATATCAGTCATCTGGTTACCACAGTACAAGCTTCTAGCATAGTTTGGAACCAGATGACTGTGTGTGGACACTCAAACTCGAATTAAAAAATTAACACACGCTTCGAAAAGCGTAAGCAAAGATAAAAAAAGGATCGTCCTTTTAAAAATTCAGCACCCCTAGAATAAAATCACGGTTGTTTCCATCGTGATAGCAAATTACGTCGAGGAAGCGAGCAAATGAAGCGAGAATGCGATTATTTTGCTCTGAGACCTTACGAAAATTTATACGAAATGCTCGCCTTTTATTTAACGAGTTGGGTGCCAGTGGGTGATGAGCGTAGCGACTTGAAAATCAAATTTACAAATCACAACTGCCAAAGGAGAAAGGTTTCTGAGATCTCGGAACTGGAAGCCAAGGTTCAGCCCAGCGGCACACCCTGGACACTCGACACAATTCCCATACAAAAGTCGCGATATAACTACCTACTACACAGACACTGACATGGAGTTTCATTTGTACAAGCGCAAGAGTGTGCGTGAGGTGCGTTCCAAAACACGGGGTCTCGACGAGGACTCAATCTCGCTCGCGGGGTGAGGAATGCCCGATTGGCGGGCGGATGACAGTGTCCATTCTATACGTAGAATTATTATCTGTTATGTGCAAGCGGGTTACATCCAACATGTTCCTGCTGTTGTATTATCGTAACTGCCCTGCTCTGTGGAGCAAGGGGGAAGTAACAGTAATACTTAGTAGAGCAATCTAGTGAGATCATTCAACTAGTTTAGCAGTAGATAATAATAATTTGAATTTATACTCTAACAGAACGGGTACCCCAATTACACTGCTCGAGTCAATTTATACAGGTTCTGTGGACAACCCATATTGTCAGAGTTTCAGGTCGCCAATATTCCTACGCAGCCTCTGACATGACCTAACGACTGCCTTACATATCTTATTAGGAAACAGCCGGGACCTACAGATTAACGTGATATCCGAAATACAGTAACATAGTTTGTATTACTGAATATTTTATGCCCATAGCCAATGACGTTAAATTGCTTTACTCTAAGCCTATAGCTCAACTATTGCTCATATATTGCTAGAAATATAACAATATAATATTGACTGCCCCGATAGCGTAGTGGGCGCAAGCTCGACTGCCTATCAGGAGGTTCCAGGTTTGATCCCCAGGTCAGACAGTGTTAAATATTGGATTTTTCCATCAGGAATTAACTCAATAACTGCCTGGAGACTGGAACTGCGCCCGGTAGATGGCAATAGGCTCGCCCCATAGTACATAGGACCAATAACATACTGGCGATATGTGAGTGTGCCTACTGTGGGACTGAGTCCTGGGTAACACCTCTGCCTACCCCTAGGACGATTTAACCACTGGACCCGAAATGTACATAATGAAGTATGAAAACACGTTCAACCGATTTTTGCGGGGGGAGGAGGATTTCACACATTGCTGACTTTTACGAAGATATACACACACTACCGTAATATTCGTATCCATGATTGCGCGCACACAAAGATTTACCTTTGTGTATTATATTGTTGCACTATTCTCGCATGTAGCATTGTCACTGTCTAAGAGCAAAACAACTGACAATTGCGATTAAAATGACAGAGAGAAAAATTGGGTACTTCCCACTTGATCCCCATCTCCTTGCCCACCAATAGTGACAACTGCAATTTTTATTTCAGAATATGTATTCCACTCGTGACATGTGGGAATTGCCTATCATACATATATTGATTCTTACATCCTCAATTCAACCCTCACCTTAAAATGTTGAACTTCCAGCTACCGTTAGAATAATTATAAGTAATTTACGCTAGCCATAGAAAAGAATACTAGACGGGGCCTGCTGGTGCATCCATTCATTCTGATTACGATATTATAATAATAGGTATGTACATATTACGGTAGATGTGATTAATTGAAAATTATCAATAATTGTCGATCAATAATTATTTTCAATAAAACACATTTACCGTAGCATATTACATATATATACGTACTGGACAAAATATTATAATGATGCAATTGATGACGTTATAATAATATTATGAATTTATAACGTATAATTAATATTATGTGATTTATGAAACATATTCTAAAAATATTTTTTTATTTTGTGCTACTTGCCACCATTAGTGACCTAGAAAAAAGTCCCAGTGTTGACCAAAAAGGTGTGGACAGCGAGAAGTACCCGTAAAATTATGTCACCTACACTAGTGCTTGACATAGTCGATAAATTGCTATCGAGGACGAATGAAAGAACAACGAGTTTATGATAGTCTGACAATAAATATTCAAATACGATTTTGAAAATACGGTTTTTTTTATATGGGTTGGCCGAGCTGTTGATGAAACCAGATGATAGCTTGTCAGACGCGGATACTATTACTATTTAGTGCTACTATTAAGTTGCTGATAAGCTTATCCACGCCATTCAGTAGGCTTGATTTTGCCTTTTAGTTAATATTAGGTCCTTACATAGGAAATTGGCATTTTGTACGGGAGGAATATATTATAGTAATTATTTTTTGTAAAATATATTTAATTAATCAAAGTATGCACCGTTGTTATCTATGCATTTTGGCCATCTCATGGGTAGTTCATGAATCCCTTTACTAAAAAAACCATGGAGGCGAGTATCAATAAACTCTTTGAAGGCGGTTTGGACTACCACATCGGAGTTGAATTTTTTTCCTTGTAAGAAGTTGTACAAATACCGGAAAAAATGGTAATCTGTTGTAGCGAGGTACGGAGAGTACGGTGGATGTCGCAGACATTCCAATTGTAGCTCATCTAACTTAGTGGTTGTTTGTTGTGCAGTGTGTGGTCTTGCGTTGTCGTGAAACAGCAGTGGCCTAGAGAGTTTGACTAATCTCGGTTGTTTAGCAGCTAGTTCTTCCTTCATGGTTTGCAGTTGCTGATAATAGATATCTACTATAATCGTTTGGCCAGATTTTAGAAAGCTGTAGCGAACGACACCGGCGCTAGTCCACCAAACACGCACAAGTATCTTTTTCTGAGTCAATTTTCGTTTAGGGGAAGATTTGGCTGGGACTCCAGGGTTCAGCCATTGCGACAAACGCTTCTGATTATCGTACAGTATCCACTTTTCATCACAAGTAATGATTCGATTTAAAATCCCTTCATTATTGTGTCGGTTGTGCAAAGTAACACAGCAGTCGACGCGTGTTTGCGATTCACTCAATTCATGAGGTACCCATCGTCCAAATTTTTTTACTTTCCCGATTTGCTTCAAGTGTATTAATACAGTTTTATCGATATATGTCATTTATTTTTATCGATATTATTATACCTACCTAAAACATTGTCAAGCCCTAGTAAATTTGACTTTGACGTAAATAATCCAGGTAATTTAGATAGGTGTATTTTGTTCGTGGTGTATAATACTTCATGACCGTTTATTAAATATAGTCGGATTAAGTTCGATATATTTTTCAATTAATATTAATTTTTGGTATAAATAGCTGTATTAATAAAGAAAAATTAAACTTACAAGTGAAAAGAAATATTAGTTGCTCGACCACTATAACTTTTACACCATTTAACTGCACGTTTCGTCATTTTTTCAAATATGTTTTTCTCCCGATGGTGTACGAACGACTGTGACAGTAAAACTACAACGATGTCCGATGTTTCATGGTATTAACCTGCGGGGTATTAGGCGAGAACGGAAAGAAGGCGCGTCCAGTGGTTAATTCGTTCAAGGCCTACCCCTTCGGGAAAAAGGCGTGATTGTATGTTATGTTATGCTATATATCGCTCAAGTTAGTTGATCTAGGCCATCCAAGTACAGCCCGCTCCATAGCTCTCTGAGCAACTTTGAATTTGTGGATTAGTCTTACCGTCAGTGTCTCGGCTCCGTAAACTATAGTTTAAATTAACAAACTATTGACCACTTTCCTACCCGCTCTTTCTACCAATGTCCTCTGCAAGAAAGTACTTCCCAAATGATGCAAATTAGCATATCAGTGATTCAAGTTGAGCTGCATCTGCTTACCGGCCGCATAATTCCGCAGTTTGGGTGACGATCACTCGTTCATGCCTTGTTTACAACTGGCCCACTTGAATAAAACATTATAAGTCATTAGACTCATAATGTTTTGATGCCAGTTGCAACATTTTGAGACATGATTATAATAAACAAGCCGAGCCTCGCGGTTTTACCCGCGTAGCCACCACTCCTGTAGAAATACCGGGAATTCCTACCTGATTCCTTGTCTACATTATAATGGAAACTTTTGTGCAAATTTTAGCTATCTAGGTCCAAGGATTTGGGGCTGGGCGTTGATTAGTGAGTGTGTCAGTTAGTCGGGACTTTGATTTTTATGAATAGAGAAGAATAAGATAAGATAGATAAGATAGACATAGAAGATATATAATATATAATAAGATAAGATAGACATGAAATTAACAGATAATTTAAATCATAATATTTACATACGTACCTATATTTAACGTACAGATAATTTGTTATTAGATTTTTACATTAGGAATCTTTTCAATAACAGCCTCAATAATAACAATTTAGAACTGTCCTGCTGTGGCCGGTAGAACGTGGCAATGAGATCGCCCCATATTCCTTTTTCTTCATCTCCCTAGTAATTTTTCTGCTGTCCGACTATTACTGCTCCACTTTGCTCGGTCTTCTGCATCTGAGAGTTCATTGGCACTCATGTCATCTCTTACGACGTCAAGGCAGCGTTGCTTTGGACTACCACGAGGTCTTGCTTAAGTGACTAAGGACTCAGTGAAGAAGGTCTAGGCATCTGTTCCCTTCATACTAGGCTGATCAACGCAAGACATGGCCATATCGTCTCAAGCGACTAGCCTGGAGCTTATCCATACGTCACGTACAAGAAGGCTGCCACGGATGTATTCGTTACGAAGACGATCACGTTTCATGACGTCACACATAATTACACGGGACTTTTAACTGGCAAAGTGTGAGTGTACTTACTATGGGCTAGGTCTTGGGCCTGCCTACTTCTTTGGGAACGGCGTGATGATATTATGTATGCATGTAAATATTTATCAAAAGGATTTAAATATAATGTTATGAAAAGATTATAATCTGTCCTTTGCAAACTCAATCTTTGATGTTAAACTCTGACGACAAACTCCATAGAATTACGAAGGAGTAGATATTCCACGCATGGAAGCCTTTCAGTGAAATGAGCAGCCATTATATCCATGCGTCCGGATGTGAGGGGCGGCGTCGACCGTAATCCGTCAACTTTTTGCCGTTTGCCTCTTAATGTCCTGTCTATTTTATATGATGTCTATGGAAAATATTTCTTTAGTCACGTAGCCAAAAGGACTTGAGAGATGAATTTAAGTGGTAATGTGGGCAGGGGACGTTCTAAAAAGACCTGGATGAACTGTGTGAATGAGGTTATTACGCGTGTGCGAGAAGCGAGTGCAGAGATGGCGGAATAAGACACACTTTGTCAGTTACGTTTTAGGACAGTTTTTGAATCATTATAATAAAAAGGGTCCTTTTTATTGTCAGAAGGTGATTTCTTTAAATTTATATTATAATCGTAAATAAATACTGATCACACACAAAATATTCCCACCACCACCGTCCCTTCAGTACTTATGTGTAATTTCCTTTCTCTGCATGGTTGGCTGCAAGAGATTGTCCATGATCAAGGCCGCCAGTATTCTGTTGATGCTCTTTCTTTTTGTTATTTTCTGTATTTTTGTGGTACCAATAAAGAGTTATCATTCATTCAATCAATTTTTTTTTATAATTTCCACTGCAATTGATGCAAAAAAACGAGAGTTTGTACCCCACGCGTGTAGTCACGTGATAATTAGGTGCGCGTGTAACCTGTGGTGTAACCGAGTCACAGAACAGATAATAATACTACATATACAATGGACACAGTC
This sequence comes from Hemistola chrysoprasaria, assembly GCA_947063395.1. Lineage (NCBI taxonomy): Eukaryota > Metazoa > Arthropoda > Insecta > Lepidoptera > Geometridae > Hemistola > Hemistola chrysoprasaria. The sequence goes on along the minus strand of OX346731.1, from coordinate 7,421,116 downwards.
ATCGCCCACCAATCGGGCCTTCGTCACCCCGCGAGTGAGATTGAGCCCTCCACGAGCTTCGCTTCGCTGGGAAATCTCCTCGCGCACACTCTTGCCCGTGTACAAAACTCCATGTGTGTAGTGTCTATGTAGTATGTAGAATGTAGTATGTATTAATACGTGTGAACAAGTGTTGATGAATGCTGCATGCAACTATACTAATTATATAGGTATATTTTTGTTTACGGTCGAATGGCCCGCGGTCCATTCAATTTCGCAGGCATATTGTTAAATATTGGATTTTTCCATTGAGAATTATCTCAAAGACTGTCTGGAGTTTGGAACTGTGCTCGGTAGATCGCAATAGTCTCACCCCCTATTACATGGGACCAATAACATTACCCGCCGTGGAGTTACCGGCTTTAGAAAAGTGCTCCACCCTTTCTACCCGTGGTTGCCGTAAGAGCCGGCTAAGGGTTAACAGATCCAGAGGACGGGCAGCAGCGTCCTCTGTGTACAAGCATCGAACTGCGCTCGACAACCCGCCTGCCAAGCGTGTCGAGTATTGGCAAAATCCTCATTTATGGGGGAGGCCTATGTTCAGTAGGGGATTGCCAACGGCTGAGATGATGACGATGAATAACAGTACTGGCGGAATACACGCACATTGACCTACTATGAGACTGAGTCATGGGTACACCTCTGCCATTTTCCTAAAGGGGGTAGCCCTTTGGGAAAATGGCATGATATTATGAATTAAAACATTTTTCTTTGTATTATTCTACCTGGAAACCTAAATACTTCACGTTAAGAAAGGTCCTAACATGGTGCAACCAAGATGACAACCGGATGATAAGCTATCAGGCAACTAGGGTTAAAATATTGAATGTCAGAACGGACATGCTAAGAGAAATATGGTAGCAACAAATTGGGTTCGTTGATTTATGTTAGCCGCACGTGATCTTAAGCTCCTTTTACAATGTAAAATACTGTCTGAGTCACGTGGTTTGAACAGTTTCCCGCTGAAAAGTACTTACCAATGATATTTCATTGTAATATTTTATAACGTACTTAAATGGGAAATATAGATACAAAGATAAGTAAAGAAAAGCCCATCGCCTTTTTTAATTAAAAATCAAGATGGCGCCCGACTTAAGTGGCAATAATACCCCTGGTTTTGCAGGTATCCATAGGCGGCGATAATTGCTGACCATCAGGTGGCCCGTGTATTTGTTTGCCTTTTATGGCTTTAAAAAAGACTAGTCTGGTTCTAAAACAAAAACAAAACATTGCTATTTTATTTTAACAATTAAAATAAGGCTTCATTTTTTTTAAAGGCAGTACCAGTACCCATTAATTATAGGAGCAACATAACTGTATATTCAAAATTGAAACAGAAGCGCTTTACACTAAGAGTTTATTGAAGCTTCCTTAGCCGGCTCGTCGAAAAATGTGTCATTTCCTTCTAATGCTCTATTAGAATCTCCACGGCGTACATACTACCTAAAATGTATGTAATCTCAATAAACAAGCTGGCTGGTGAGCTTGATGAAGGTGGTTATACTCTGCAGGGATAGAGGTTGGTATGCTTGGCAAAGGCTGGCATCGTCATAAGTAGCTGGCAGTCGAGTTTTGTGCGCGCGTTACAAAATAGTATCACAAACCGCATATCCACTTCCACAGACTCGGGTTGATATAACCAATCGATTCGGGTCGACCCGAGTCTGCATTTAGTGTATACGCGGCTTTATATGACACCACATTATGTGATATATCGTGTACACGAAAGATATTAGTATATAGTACGGTTTTCATTACTTAAGGGTTCGGACATTTTGACCCAAATAGGAAATAAGGGGCCGTAACATAGTAAACTGTAATAATATTATTTGTATGGTCTAATATGATTCCATGATTATGGCTAGTCGCAACATGTTTAATGAATAAAAGGTCTTTCTTGAAGATGTATCATTCGTTTAATCATTCGTTAAGCATTTCGTCGTAATTATAATAATATAGGTAATTATAATAACATAATAATATAATATAGAAGGGTCCACTGCAATAATGCTGAATTTCAAAATTTGACCTACCAAATAAGCCATTCGATTCTTTGATCTGCATGGTTAGTTTTCGAACACAAACTGTGCTAAAGCAGGGAGTGGATTTTAAATAGACAGACAGCTACGCGACTAGAATGATGGGCGGGGTGCTATTACGAACTTGCAGTCGTAACTTGCATGTCTGCTGTCAAACGGTATAAAAAATGACGTTTGACAGCACAATTTACTGCTGTTGTTACGCGATTGCATGTTCGTAATACCACCGCCGTATACTGTGGACTCAATGGGAACCCACCGGAGAAAGCTTTAAAATATTTTATGTAGATTTTATTAAGATTTTGTTTAAATTGGCTGAAATATGAAGTTAATGCTAAAGAGGGCAAAAAAATCATGCCTACTGAGAGCCATTAATGGCGTACGCTGCGTAAACCAACAGAGTATGAAAACAAAGTATTTCTTACGGAATTAATCCTTATAAATCAACATACTTACATACATACATACATACATACTCACAGCTCTACGATGTGCATGCCCCGTTGAGAGCGGTAAAAATAAAACATCTTCCAGCACCCTGGCTTAGTGATCAGATAAAGGCAATGCAGCACAAGAAAAACATTGCAAAAGCTAGATATAAAAGTAGACCCACTGAGGCAAATAAGGTAAAGTATGCTCGAGCCAGGAATCGCTGCAATACTGTGTGTAGGGATGCTCAACGCCGACACATTCACAAATCTGTACAAAATGAAGATCCTGCAAAAGTTTGAAAATTTCTTCGCTCACTAGGAGTTGGTAAATCACGACAAGACTCTATTCCTCATAACTTAAATATTGACTCTCTAAATAAACACTTCTCTTCTTCATCTAACATTGATGATATGATGAAACTTTTGACGTTGCAGTATCTCTCTTCCTTACCAACTCCCGAGTATGAACCTTTTGTTCTTAATCAATTCTCTGTGTGTGACGTTGAAAAGAGCATTATGTCAATCACGTCAAGTGCGGTTGGAGGCGATGGCATCAGCCGTAATATGGTGATCCCTATTTTAAATTCAGTCCTTCCTATCCTCTGTCATATCTTTAATACTTGTGTAGTTAGTGGTCAGTTTCCTTCTCTATGGAAAGAGGCGCAAATAATTCCGTTACCCAAAAAATCCAATCCTGTTTCCTTTTCTGAATACCGTCCAATTTCAATCCTCCCTTTTCTATCTAAGGTTTTTGAACGTCTCATTCATAACCAACTCAGTTCCTTTCTATCAAAACACAATCTTTGGAACCCCATGCAGTCTGGTTTCCGAAGTGGTCATAGTACAGCTACCGCACTCCTTAAAATCACTGATGACATTCGTTTTGGCATGGAAGAAGGACGGTTGATTGTACTGACCTTACTAGATTTCAGCAATGCCTTCAATACCGTTGACTATGACATTATGCTTGCAATACTACGCTCTATTATCGTATCTCCAGCAGTGATTGATCTTTTTCATAGTTACCTGTATGGTCGCCGGCAACGTGTACGCCTGGATGACACTTACTCCTCTTGGTGTGATACTTCTGCCGGTGTACCTCAGGGCGGCGTTCTATCCCCTCTCTTTGCAATATTCATTAATTCTGTTTCACAACATATTACTTCTTCCTACCACTTGTATGCAGACGATCTCCAAATTTACTCTCAAGAACCGTACAGTAATCTAGCAAGTGCTATTCATAAAACTAATGCTGATTTGAGTAATATCGCTGAATGGAGTAAATCATATGGACTTAAGGTTAATCCCACGAAAACCCAAGTCATGATTGTTGGTAGTTCCCGGATGATCGAAAAAGTAGATTGGTTGGCGCTACCGTGTGTTAAATTTGATGGTGTCACCATACCTTACAGTCGTAAAGTAAAAAATCTTGACCTTATAATAGATCAAAATCTCACTTGGGGTCCTCAGATGGAAACCGTAAGCCGTAAATTATTTGCGTCTGCGGGTTCCCTCAGAAGGCTCAGAAACTTCCTGCCTATTGCTACTAAGGTTGCGCTTGCGGAGTCTCTGCTGCTCCCAGTTCTAGACTATGCCGATGCCTGCTATCGTGACGTCACGGAGGACCAGCTAAACAAGCTTGAGCGGCTTCAAAATCTCTGCATACGATTCATATTTGGTTTGCGCAAATATGATCACATTTCCCAATATCGTAATAAGCTCAAGTGGCTGAACATTCGTTTTCGCCGGAATACTCATATCCTTTCTTTACTGTATTCTACCCTGTTTAACCCTATTGCCCCGCGCTATCTAAAGAGCCAATTTCAATTTCTCCACTGCTCTAACCTTTACACGCTCAGGTCTTTGGATAATTTTACTCTAAGGATGCCCCCACATAGGACCTCGTTCTTCGATGGTTCTTTTGCAGTGCAAGCTGTACGCTTGTGGAACGCTCTCCCGGTAGACATAAGACGTGCGCCATCATTGGCCGTGTTCAAGTCTCGGGTGAAGGGCCACTATCTAGCTCAACAGTCTGTCAATCTGTTACGATCATAACCATAATAAGATAATTTGTCTGACATAGAACCTACCTATTTATGATATTTATCTCATATTAGGAACATTGTAATATGTATATTTATGTAATTATATATACTTATATGTATTTGTCTGGATATTATAATATTATTATACACTCATTCATCATATTATTTTTATATATATTATTATTATATATATATATATATTTTTTTTATGTATGTATTATTAGTAATTTATTTATTTTTATGTATAATTATATATGTATATGTATTATTAGTAATTTATTTATTTTTATTATATATTATGATCATCATTGGTAGTATAAACTGTTAAGATGCGCCACCGTCTTTCTGCTGTAAATAAATCCTCTCCATCCATCGGTTGTCTGGAAGAAATCGCTTATTAGCGATAAGACCGCCGCTTGTACATTTAAGTTAGTTTCTGTATTCTGTAATGTTATTTTCTTTGTGTGTGGTGTACAATAAAGTATTATCTATCTATCTATCTATCTATACTTATTCAACTATTCCCGTGCGAAACCGGAGCGGGTTTGTAGTTAAGTACTTAATAAAAGGTGGCTTGTGAACTCACTGTTTTACCGAGATTTGGGGGTTGTGGCGTCAGCGGATTAAAATTGTGGCTTTTATAGTTACAACTCTGTTTGTCTTTCTAATTGTACTTAACACTGAGATGATTTTGCTAAAGGACCTTATTGAGGTTAACTGATTATTACTAGAAATATATGCATATATTTCAATTAATCATTCAATTGGTACAAAAAGTTTAGTATTACTTACTCAAGGACATGCATCTATTCCTTAAACAGAACAACTTTCAAAAGAAAGATATGCAAAATTCGCATAACATAAATTCAAATCTCCATTTAAAATGGATCGGCCGTGTTTTGGATAGCACATTAAACTCATGCGCGTGTAAATTAGGAACTCTTTGGGAATCTTTGAAGTGTATTTTTAAATTCATATTATGGCATTTGTTTCAACAAATTGGCAGCAATTTGAAAATTCATTCATTTTCTTTCTCTAGCGCATTTCGACGCTCGAGACACTTTAAATCGCTGCCAATTTGTTAATTTTTTTTTGTTTTTTTCTTATATCCTATTTTTAGTACCTAGGAATGAGTTTAATATCACATTTAATTATATAATATTATTATAAACAAATAACAATTTTAAAACACTGTGTTTTACACCCAGTGTTTTAAAATTTAAAATTGTGCGCAGCATTGCACTCACTGCGCCTGCCACCCTGAGATATTAGTTGTTGAAACTCGTCATGCCCAGTTATTTCGCCGGCCTATTCTAAGAACTTATATTCTGTGGATAACAGTGATGTTATCCATAGAACAGGTTAATAAAACCTTTAAAAATGTTGTAAATTCGTTGAAAAAGCTGTAAAACTCATCGCGGTGCAACAGAGACATAAATCGTTACGATTTATAACGTGACACGCCACAGAATAATGAGTGTTGCGCGTGTTATACTCACGCTCACATGAAATATTTTGCATTGCTATTATTTTGATACGAAAACAACATTAATATGCACTTTAATGCCCTGTATCTACCTATTTAATTAGTGTTTTGTAGTTCGAATTTTACAATTCTTTACTTATTAAGTGTTATGTTATGTTGTAATGCTACATTACATCATAACATAACATACCTTGCCTTTTTCCCGAAGGGGTAGGCAGAGGTGTTCCCAGGACTCAATCACCCATACCCACCCAGGCGGCGAGCCTATTACCATCAACCTGGCACAGTTCCAGATTCCAGACAGTTATTGAGAAAATTCAGAATGAAAAATCCAATATCCTGATCTGGGGATCAAACGAGACCTCATGATCGACAGTCAAGCTTGCACCCACTACGCCACCGATTGCATTATATTATATTGTATTATATTAATGACTAGCTGTGCCCCGCGGTTTCACACGCTTAGTCTTGGTCCCCGTGGGAATATAAAGATAAAAAGCTCTATCTATATATCGAATTTCAGCCCAATCGGTTCTAGTTTTGGCGTGAAAGAGAAATAAACATCCATTCATCCATCCATCCTCACAAACAAACGCATTTATAATATTAGTATATTAAACTAAGGAAGTGGACTATAACTTGTAAAAAAATCAAGCTTTGCGTTGTTTTTGTAATTAAATGGTCCTAGCCTTTACATAGAATGTACCTTTTTATGTATTCCAGACCTTTTTGAACCTCTATCTACATATTTAGGTAGAACGCCATAAACCCAGCCGTGATTAAATTCCAAAAGGCCCTAGAACATTCCTAAGGAACAAATATTGCTCGAAAACGTAAGTAAAAACAGATAGTTGAAACCAATGACAGTACAAAAAAAGAAGACGTGTGAATAAGTGATGCAATTTGTAAGTTGGACCTTACTCAATTGTGTTTACCTGACACAATCGCCTTTAGTCGCACTAGAGAATATAATGTCACAGTAAAGATGATAATATCTTTAGTGCACGTATAGATAGATAGATAGATAAACACTTTATCGGTACACTACAAAATAATAATCCTTAAAACTAAAAATACATCATAACAAATAGTGTTACAATTGGCAGGCAACCGTGCAGGGAGAGAAGAGGTCCGTAAATCACATCAGATACGTACACGTATCAGATTGGTTCATTAGTGTTTCAAATATTATCGTAGCAAGTGGAAAGAAATAGTCTCTGCCTTTTTTTTTTTTTTTTTTTTTTTTTTACCCAGGGAAATCTGCATACAGATACCCGGCCAGGCCGGGGGGCAGGGCCGGGTTATGTCAGGATGGGAAGTCCCTGAAGGGGATCTTCCCGACTGACTAAAACCCTGGGGGATATCCTGCGGGACGCCATGTGTCGGGGCTGCGGGCACGCCGAAGCACTCATCCGCAGCCCGGACGGCGTTTGGTCCTCCCGGGAGGACCCCACCGCGGGGGGCGAAGAGGAGCCGTCGCCCCCACATCTTAAGGGGCGCGCGGGATTCCGCGCGCGCGCCACCTCTCGGGTCTAATATCGGCTCTCGGCGGTGAATGCCCCCGCACTCACCGCCTAGACCCGTGTTAAATAGTCTCTGCCTACCCCAACGGGAACAAGGCGTGACTGTATGCATGTATGTATGTATGTATATTGTCATCACGCCTGCTTGTCGTGTGTTTAAAGAGTTATATTAATCAGTTTGGCATAAAATAAGTCTCACTAAATTACTTTTTAAGCGAATTATAGTACACCAACATAAATATTTTTAAATTCTAACTGAAAAATAGAACAAGAAATTAATGTAATGTCCTTCGGTTTTTTGAGTAAGTATAATGAAAAAATTGAAAGCCTAAGTTTGTTAATTGCAATGTTTGAGCGTCACTCGTCTGTTACACTGTCAATGGAAGAAACTAGTGAAGTTGGTATTTAGCGTAACTTGACCTAAAATTCACCTTAAAACAGTCGACAAATTAAGCAAATGTTCCCCATTCTACTCAAAGATATTTTGTATCAAAGCGTTTCTTGCACAAAGGCCACCATTCCACCGCATCGCAAAATAAATAGACTGAGAAGGCTGGTTCTACACATGAAAAGGAAAATATCGCACATAGACCATTGACAGTCAACTCATTAGACGAGTGACGCTCTTAACATTGCAATTTATTTATAATTACTTGCCCATTTAATAATAAAAAAATAATTTTCAAAAATTCAAATTCTTTCAAATTTCTTCAAATTCGTTCGTAAGTATTGAAGGAGTAATCGCGTAACAAATATACAACGACACCACAACATGAAGTTGAATTTCCTCCTGATTTTGAAGTCGTTTAAAAGTAAAATTAAGATATCATAAATGACTTTTCTATTACTGACAATGATTTTTTTCATTCGGAATTTTCTCAGTGACGCTGGGTCTGGATCTATGCCCGGCATATGGCAATATGCCCTTATACACGGGACCAAAAAAAAAAACATAATTGGCGAAGTGTGGGTGTACCTACTACGGGACACCTCTGTTATGTGTATCATTAATTTGCTTTGGAGAAAGATAAAGATAAAGAATTTTATTTGCTTAAAACATGGGTACATACACAATAAAGTTAAGCATGCATAAAAATATTTCGAGGAACCAACATGTTTTGCCTACTGAGGCGCGCAAATGAACAGACTGGCAACTGATGCTTTAAACATAATAATTAGTAATTTTAGAAATAAATTTTTGTTTTTGTTTAAATTTACGTTTTTTAGGAAATAACTGAAAAAAATAATAGAAATATAGATACAGTCTTCTGCAACTTTTTGCTTTATGACTTCTTACTAAAGACCCCCAAAATTGCTTCGTATTGTGACTAAATGGAGATTCTTTAGATTGAAACGGGGCTTTTTCTATTTATTCTGACACCATTCCTTGAAACTCTTCAGGGGGATTTGTGAATGATAAATAACTACCCTACTCGTTACAAATAAGGACTTTCCAATATTTAATTTGACATCAATACAATTCAAGGTTTTTTTTGTATAGGAAAAGTCGGTATAACGTAAAAGCACATTAAAGCAAAACGTCCACCGCCGGCTAAACTAAGTTAGTTTAGCCGGCGGTGGACGTTCGGCTTGCACTGATATCAACGCTTTGGATTTTACACACATACGCAGAGACATACAGTCACGCCTTGTTATCATTGGAGGTGGATAGATACCTACTTTTTCACTCCACTTGATACGATCCTGACGTGGAAGCCGTGAGACCCGGCAAAGGGACATTTTTTCTTTATGTTAGTGAGTGACGAGCAAATCAGGTGCCTGATGGTAAGCATCATGATTGCCCATATCAGCCACAGAGCCATCCAGTGCTTTTAAAATTCAAAATTCTGCGCGGCACTGCACTGCGCCTATCACCCTGAAATATTAGTCGTTGAAACTCGGCATGCCCAGAAATTTCGCTGGTAATATTGCCCTTCAGACCGTAACAGTAATGTTTGCACATTACTGCTTGGTGGATGAATAACTGGCAAAGGTGTGGTACTTCCCTAGGCGGCCCCCTGCAAAAGAGGCCTACCAGAACAAAAATGTCATGTCAGTCAGTGAGTTATTTGGGATTTTATAATATATAGTGCTTAGCCAAAACTTTTTGGAATTATTAATTTTATTTTCTCATAATCGTAGTGAAAAGGAGCATGGCGCTAAAATACATTAAAAGTTGGTTTCTATTTACTACCTCGCTCGGGAGAAAAACTACCTAGTTACTAGTTATGTTATCGGTCCAGCCTTCTGCTCCTAATACAGTTTGCTTTCATGCATCAGCATAACATAGAATACTCCGAACAGATATCGCGCGCCTACGCTTTCCCAGACAGCGCGACTACCCTAAAACGCTGACATAGCGAAGCCCTGTAGCTCCTAGAAACTAAGATAGTTAGCCAGTCTCCATTGTACTGTCGAAAGCAGTCGCATTAATGAATAATTGTAAAATTAAATCGTTTAATTAACAAATTAAATTATAAAGTTAATTACATACATACATACATACAGTCACGCCTTGTTCCCGTTGGGGTAGGCAGAGACTATTTTTTCCACTTGCTACGATCCTGACATACAACTTTCGCTTCTTCCACTTTCATCATATTCTTCATGCATGCTCGTCGGTTGTTGGTACTTTTGACCTGGCCTTTCCTTAAGATAACATCAACTTGTTGATGAAAGGTACGCCTAGGTCGACCCCTACCGACTTGACCATTCACACTACTTATAAATCTCCTTTGTCAATCTCTTTTCGTCCCTCCTCTCCTCATGTCCGAACCATCTAAGCAATCCTTATCTAAGCAATAAAGTTAATTAGTGTTTTTAAAAAGCTCGCGCTCCGAATTCCTAATTTAACTACCTCGTATACAATGGTCTCTTTAAGTTTAGCCCCTTGTGAAACCATTTATTATAGTATCATGTCGGTTAAGTAGCTTTGGCAATACAGTGTAAGCTCGAGGAGCCGATCGCGGAGTATTCGGTATTGAAAATTTCAAGAACACAATTACAGGGCTTTGTAACAAAAACTGTTCTTGCGGAACAAATTCAGTTGAATCTGGTAACAGGTGCGGGGGTGACTGACTTGGTTCGAGACACACTGGGTGCTAGAAAATCACCCTTTTCTTCATTTGCTGTAACTGGTACGGGTTTGCTCAGAGGTAGTCCTGCTTTACCATCATAATGAGAATAGTTTTTTATAGGTAACAGTAATTTTGAGGCTTTACGGTGGCATAACAGACTGTTCAAATTATAACTCAACATTCAAATCGAAAAAAAAAATGATTGAATGCGAATGAGACTCGCATTATAAAGGGTTCTTACCCACTATGCACCTTTAACTATGAACTTTTAACTATTATTCTCTATTTATTATCTCTATTTACAATATTTCTATACAAATATACATATAAAATAATAATTGATTGAATTTGGCGTTACTTTTCGGAACTCTATTGTAAAATTCTATATAATATAATATTCTATAATTCTCCGGTTTAAAAAAAAATTGAACTAAAAACTAAATATTCTTATTCCTGAAGTTTATAAAATATTGTAAAAAACCTAATCCTTGAATTGCCGCCGGCAGCGGGCCGGGGGCCCAAGCTTCCGGTGGTTAGGACCGCAGGGTGAAGAATCGTTGGACGATGCGTGCCGAGTCAAGGAGAACTGCCTTCTGAATTTTACCCTTGACCCAACCGCCTAGCGAGAGCCTCTCGAGAGGTCGAGGCTCTTCGCTCTCAACCCATTCACCAACTTTCATGACCTTTTTATTGTTATATTTGTTGTTGTAGCGGCAATAGGTTAATAATAATTTTGTGTTATTTTAGCATCTATTACGGTTTATAAGATAGAACCCTGTGTCAGATAGACGGATGGAGAATGGAGGCGTAGCAATAGGTTTCTTTTGGCTTCCTTTAGGCACGGAACCTTAGATTTAAACAAAAGTCGAGTAAAAACTGAACACAAATGCTGTGTGTAACAAACCATAACTTATCTCGCTGAAAATTTACTGACGCACAACTTCCGTACTTCCTCATTTTGGAGGGAATTTATAGAGGTTAACGAGACTGCGACGTTTTTATCCTCCCCTTATGTGCCTACGTTTTACCCTTTAAGATAGACATGTGATAATATTTGAATTTCTAATTAGGTCCTGTTCCCGTTTCCCGTTAAGCTACAATATGGGCACAGAACAGATAATAATACAACGTATAGAATGGACACAGTCATCCGCCCACCAGTCGGGCCTTCCTCACCCCGCCAGCGAGATTGAGCTCTCGACGAGCCTCGCTTCTCGCTGGGATATCACCTCACGCACACTCTTGCGCGTGTACAAAACTCCATGTGTGTGTCTGTGTAGTAGGTAGCTATATCGTGAATTTTGTATGGGAATTGAGTAGAGTGTCCGGGGTGTGACATGGGGCTCTTCAAAAGGAGAGTGAATAGAGTGTTGGTCGGGTCGGCAACATACTGGCAATACCCCTGGTGTTGCAGGTATCCATAGGCGGCGGGAACCGCGAGCCATCAGGCACACTGCTTGTTTGCCACATAATATTATGGATAAATAAATTATAAGTAAAAAACTTTTTTTAATAAAGCTTTTATTTAAACGCTCTAAAAAGAAGAAAATAATTTTTTCGTAAAAATTTTTAACTGTCAACTTATAACCTCATTATATACAATTTATATGATCATAAAAGCTTTTCGCGAGGTTTGTAAATAAACTAGTACCAATTTAATTATGTAAATTGATCTGCTAAGTTTAATATATTTTCAATTTCAATTTAATTAAATACTGATAGGTAATTAAACCTCGCGACAAGCTTTTATGATCATATAAATTGTATATAATGAGGTTATAAGTTGACAGTTAAAATTTTTTACGAAAAAATTATTTTCTTCTTTTTAGAGCGTTTAAATAAAAGCTTTATTAAAAAAAGTTTTTTACTTATAATTTATTTTTTATTTTTTAGTTATCGCTGGCTATGTTTCTCAGTCTGTTCATCTCATTCAACACATCATTGTTGCAAGGTCGTAGGTGGTACGTTCACGACATTATATTACACCCCGAAGCCACTTAGTCCTCGGCGCGGCCTCACCTTGACTTGGATGTTTGGGAGAATGCGCCACTTATTTCAGCTTGGACCTTACTTGTGCCTGACAAAACACAGTTTCGAATTTGATTTTGGAGTTGTCCTTCACCTAGACAGGTTGCAGACCAATGCTGATGACGTCCATCTCGCCAAATTACACAAATCAAACTTATTTCAGCTTGGAGCTTACTTGTGCCTGACGAAACACAGTTCCGAGTTTGATTTTGGAGTTGTCTTTCTCCTAGTTAGGTTGCAGACCAATGCTGATGACGTCCATCTCGCCAAATTACACAAATCAAACTTATTTCAGCTTGGAGCTTACTTGTGCCTGACGAAACACAGTTCCGAGTTTGATTTTGGAGTTGTCTTTCTCCTAGTTAGGTTGCAGACCAATGTTGATGACGTCCATCTCGCCAAATTACACAAATCAAACTTATTTCAGCTTGGAGCTTACTTGTGCCTGACGAAACACAGTTTCGAATTTGATTTTGGAGTTGTCCTTCACCTAGACAGGTTGCAGACAAATGCTGATGACGTCCATCTCGCCAAATTACACAATTCAAACTTATTTCAGCTTGGAGCTTATTTGTGCCTGACGAAAAACAGTTCCAAGTTTGACTTTGGAGTTGTCTTTCTCCTAGTTAGGTTGCAGACCAATGCTGATGACGTCCATCTCGCCAAATGACACAAATCAAACTTATTTCAGCTTGGAGCTTACTTGTGCCTGACGCAACACAGTTCCGAGTTTGACTTTGAAGTTGTCTTTCTCCTAGTTAGGTTGCAGACCAATGCTGATGACGTCCATCTCGCCAAATTACAGAAGTCAAACTTATTTCAGCTTGAAGCTTACTTGTGCCTGACGAAACACAGTTCCGAGTTTGACTTTGGAGTTGTCTTTCTCCTAGTTAGGTTGCAGACCAATGCTGATAACGTCCATCTCGCCAAATTACACAAATCAAATTTATTTCAGCTTGGAGCTTACTTGTGCCTGACGAAACACAGTTCCAAGTTTGACTTTGGAGTTGTCTTTCTCCTAGTTAGGTTGCAGACCAATGCTGATGACGTCCATCTCGCCAAATGACACAAATCAAACTTATTTCAGCTTGGAGCTTACTTGTGCCTGACGCAACACAGTTCCGAGTTTGACTTTGAAGTTGTCTTTCTCCTAGTTAGGTTGCAGACCAATGCTGATGACGTCCATCTCGCCAAATTACAGAAGTCAAACTTATTTCAGCTTGAAGCTTACTTGTGCCTGACGAAACACAGTTTCGAATTTGATTTTGGAGTTGTCCTTCACCTAGACAGGTTGCAGACCAATGCTGATGACGTCCATCTCGCCAAATTACACAAATCAAACTTATTTCAGCTTGAAGCTTACTTGTGCCTGACGAAACACAGTTCCGAGTTTGACTTTGGAGTTGTCTTTCTCCTAGTTAGGTTGCAGAGCAATGCTGATAACGTCCATCTCGCCAAATTACACAAATCAAACTTATTTCAGCTTGGAGCTTACTTGTGCCTGACGAAACACAGTTCCAAGTTTGACTTTGGAGTTGTCTTTCTTCTAGTTAGGTTGCAGACCAATGCTGATGACGTCCATCTCGCCAAATGACACAAATCAAACTTATTTCAGCTTGGAGCTTACTTGTGCCTGACGAAACACAGTTCCGAGTTTGACTTTGAAGTTGTCTTTCTCCTAGTTAGGTTGCAGACCAATGCTGATGACGTCCATCTCGCCAAATTACAGAAGTCAAACTTATTTCAGCTTGAAGCTTACTTGTGCCTGACGAAACACAGTTTCGAATTTGATTTTGGAGTTGTCCTTCACTTAGACAGGTTGCAGACCAATGCTGATGACGTCCATCTCGCCAAATGACACAAATCAAACTTATTTCAGCTTGGAGCTTACTTGTGCCTTTTTTTTTTTTTTTTTTTGTTGCCCGGGGAAAAATGCATGACGCATACCACCCGCACCCGGGGGAGCGCAGGGTGGTTATGTGGGACTCCCCGCCGACACAGCACCGTACGTCGGTACGTTGCTGTGTCGGCGGGTATACCCACTAAAAAACCCCGGAGTGTTCCTTCGCGACGCCATGTGTCGGGGCTGCGGGCACGCCGAAGCATTCATCCGCGGCTCCGACGGCGTTTGGTCCTCCATGGAGGACCCCGCCACGATGGGGTGAAGGTAATCCTTCACCCCAACCCTCCCAAGGGGCGCGCGGAAACACGCGCGCGCCTCCTCGCAGGCCCTTTAGGTGGGCAACGGATACCCCCGCATCCGTTGCCCGGGCCCCACATCTCTAAGGGCTTCGAAGGGCGTTCCGTGCCCTCTTGAACGTCTATCCAACGTGCGAGAGGACACGGAAGGCCCACTCCCGCCCACCACCACGCGCAAATAGCGCAGGAGGCTCTCTGGTTGCCCCGGTGCAGGGGTAGATCTGCACAGGGGAAAGCAGAGAGCCCTCTTCACTCTAAGGGCTTGGAAAGGTGTTCCGTGCCCTCTCGAACGCCTACCGAACGTGCGAGAGGACACGGAAGACCCATTCCCGCCCACCACCACCGCAGGGCTCAAGTGAGCCCTGCCTGCGCCATCCACTGTGCCCTATGCTGCCTTCATAGGGACACGCGGAGGCGCAACCCACACTGCGGCAAGCCGTTGGCTTTCCGCCCCAATTCGGTCGCAGAGGATAGGGAGAGCGGCGCATCGTAATACCGACACTCCTCTTCCCCTGCGACCCCACCGCCTTCGCCATCTAACGGTGGCGACCCCGTTTGGGCCGCGGAAGGCAGGAAGAGCGGCGCACCGCAATACCGGCACTTCTCTCCCGCCGCGGCCCAACCATTCAGCCGCGATGCGCTACGTTACGCATCGCGGCCCGCCTCAGTTGCGTTGCGTCCTGTGGGACGCACCGCAACCTACTCGGCCGCTCACACCTGCCTGGAGGAAAGTGAAGCGGCCGACCACCTCGGGCTCCTCTTCGCTTCACCGTGGGCCCCTACCACGGTTACTGACCCCCACCGCCGCGAGAAGGCGGGAACCCTTCGGGGGGAGCTTACTTGTGCCTGACGCAACACAGTTCCGAGTTTGACTTTGAAGTTGTCTTTCTCCTAGTTAGGTTGCAGACCAATGCTGATGACGTCCATCTCGCCAAATTACAGAAGTCAAACTTATTTCAGCTTGAAGCTTACTTGTGCCTGACGAAACACAGTTTCGAATTTGATTTTGGAGTTGTCCTTCACCTAGACAGGTTGCAGACCAATGCTGATGACGTCCATCTCGCCAAATTACACAAATCAAACTTATTTCAGCTTGAAGCTTACTTGTGCCTGACGAAACACAGTTCCGAGTTTGACTTTGGAGTTGTCTTTCTCCTAGTTAGGTTGCAGAGCAATGCTGATAACGTCCATCTCGCCAAATTACACAAATCAAACTTATTTCAGCTTGGAGCTTACTTGTGCCTGACGAAACACAGTTCCAAGTTTGACTTTGGAGTTGTCTTTCTTCTAGTTAGGTTGCAGACCAATGCTGATGACGTCCATCTCGCCAAATGACACAAATCAAACTTATTTCAGCTTGGAGCTTACTTGTGCCTGACGAAACACAGTTCCGAGTTTGACTTTGAAGTTGTCTTTCTCCTAGTTAGGTTGCAGACCAATGCTGATGACGTCCATCTCGCCAAATTACAGAAGTCAAACTTATTTCAGCTTGAAGCTTACTTGTGCCTGACGAAACACAGTTTCGAATTTGATTTTGGAGTTGTCCTTCACCTAGACAGGTTGCAGACCAATGCTGATGACGTCCATCTCGCCAAATTACACAAATCAAACTTATTTCAGCTTGGAGCTTACTTGTGCCTGACGAAACACAGTTCCGAGTTTGACTTTGGAGTTGTCTTTCTCCTAGTTAGGTTGCAGACCAATGTTGATGACGACCATCTCGCCAAATTACAGAAGTCAAACTTATTTCAGCTTGGAGCTCACTTTTCAATTTACTTTCAATGATCCCTATCATTTGATACCCATATTGCAGAAGTGCATTAAAAATAACTATTCCTCTATCTTGGATGGTCCGCCATATTGGATTTAGAATGACGTCACATTATTTTTCGAGTTACTCTCAACCATCCCTTTCATTTGATATCCATATTGTAGAAATGCATTAAAAAGTAACTATTCCGCCATCTTGGATGGTCCGCCATATTGGATTTAGAATGATGTCACATACCATATCGTGCATTGTCATCCAAACTAAACGTGTATACAACATTTCAGCTTAATTGGTTGAAGATATCTACGTCAAAATTGAATTCAAAGATTTCACCCGAACAAACATACTTACATACATTGCAAGTTAAATAAAAGCTTTTAAAAAAAAAGGAAAACGGTAAAGGTCTGCCTCGGTGGCGAAGTGGGGGCAAGCTCAATCATGAGGCTGACTGCCAATCATGAGGTCCCGTGTTCGGTTTAGGCAAAATATTAGATTTTTCCATTAAGAATGTTCCAGACTCTCATTGCGAAAATTCTTAATGAAAAAAATCAAATCGGGGGGCACGGCAGTGGCCCCGCCAAGTCGAGCGCGAAGCAAACACTGCCGTACCATCCTTTACTGGAACCATTTCGCCGCATTTTCAGGCCCCTATTTGAGAACCTCTGGATAAGACCAGAACGCTTAAATTTTCGTCATCCAGTAAGCTATAGAATCACATACTTAAAATAAAATTTCAAGTCTGTAGGTCATTTAGTTCCGAAGATAAGCGAAAGCAAAGTTTCGCATTTATGACACCCAGACACTCACTCATGATCATCAAAAAGAACTAGTACTTCCCATAAACTCAGAGAGCTGAAATTTGGTACAGAGTTAGGGTTTAATGGCCACATAAAGGGAAAACTATAAAAACTAGGATAATCGAAGATCAAAATTTGGTCAAAATATAATTAATTGGACTAAGAGTGGCGGTGATACCCGCACCCGTAACTAGATGGCGCTGATTTATTTTAAAACGCGCTTACGTTTGTTTTTCCGATTATTTGCATTTCGTTGATTTCGCTTTTAAATCGTGGGGTTAGAGGTTTGTGAAGATAGGAATTTTATGATTAGTGACGGATTACTGATTATTAAAAAATAGTAATAATAAAAACTTCAAGAGTATAAAAGCTCAAGCTTCAGCGATGACCGAATACAACCGGCTTAGGCGTAAAACCGTCTAAAAGAATAAATAATGAACGCGAATGGGCAATACGAAAAACTGTTGCTACTTTTCAAGAACCAGAACCGGAAAAAAAGAAAAGAAAGATTTGTAATAATAAAAAAAATACTCCTAAAAAGAAAAAAAAAAGGGTCGAATAAGAAAATCTAATACAATAAGTCAATATGCCCACGTTTCCACAAAAAGAAGTGAAATCCCACCAAAAACATTCTGTAAAAAAACTAGCCAAGTCTCGATGGAACTGCTTGTTTATCTCTAAAAAGTAATGAAATCTAGACAAAGTCGTGCCAAGTCTAAGGTTCCTTACTGCGATTTCTTTATTATTATAGTTAATGTTATGTGACTTGGCCGTTGAAGGGATACTTCTAATCAAGTCCGTCTGTACGTCTATTTTATGTTAGATCGGTGGTCGATTTGACGCTCCAAAAAGAAGAGAGCAGAAGTCAGCATTGTCAATCAATGCTGAATGCATGTGTTGCACAATTAACAACAGCATAAAATGAGACACTAGCGTCCAATTACCAATACCAATATGGGCTATTATCTCGCTTAACAAACATAGGTAGTAACAACAGATATAACATTACCTGTAAACAAATTTGACTTGTACCCACTAACGTATAAAGAATGTTTAACGGCCAAGTCACACAACATTAACTATAATAATAAAGAAATCGCAGTAAGGAACCTTAGACTTGGCACGACTTTGTCTAGATTTCATTACTTTTTAGAGATAAACAAGCAGTTCCATCGAGACTTGGCTAGTTTTTTTACAGAATGTTTTTGGTGGGATACACTTTGCTTGACCTGGAGATCGATCCCGG
This sequence comes from Hemistola chrysoprasaria, assembly GCA_947063395.1. Lineage (NCBI taxonomy): Eukaryota > Metazoa > Arthropoda > Insecta > Lepidoptera > Geometridae > Hemistola > Hemistola chrysoprasaria. The sequence continues at coordinate 7,402,435 of OX346731.1, read as the reverse complement.
GACCTCACGATCGGCAGGTCTTACAAACCACTTCGCCACAGAGTCTACTGCTAATACTGATGATAATGATTCAAATTCACCAAACTTTCAAGATTTGAATACAAATTGAACATTTGAATGATGAAAGGTGTTCAGAGTTAGCATAACTTTACTAATAATATTGAAACTAAGTTACATTTACAACTTGGATTAAGTTAACATAGTGTAATTGTGTGCGTGAGTAATGTACTTGTCTTGTAAGAGAGGAACTTTCGTGAGATCACTTTGATTAAGCAAGGTAAAAGAAGTTTGTAGTGTTACTCAAGGGGATACATACTTTGCATAGGGACCGGCAAGCGCAGCGTAGGACGTCAACCATAAGGTGGACAGTTGAACTCGCTGGATGTAGGCCGCTTACAACCGGACTGGATGGAAATCTATGATGGAGGTCTATGTTCAACAGTAGACGTGGCTGAGATGATGATGCATACTTTTGAATGCGAACGTCTTTTAACTATATTATATAGAACAAGAATTATTAATTTTTAGTTCCGATTTTTAGTGTCAAAAACACCAAGAACAGTAGTGTAGGAAAGGAACCCAGTGGACCCCCACAGTAATTCCTTTAATTATTTTTTAATATTTTTTTAATATTAATTTAACTTTATCAATAAATTAAGATATTGTATAAAGTACAAAAATTTAAGAAGTTAGGTTTTTAATTAAAATCTTATATCTATGATGTCTTTGTTAGGAAAAATTCTCCGTTTAAATTTTCTGCACAGGAAAATTCCTGTAATCTATACAAAAAATACATGAAATATCCAAAAAAATATCCCAGCAGAAACACCACATTTTTTTTGGTGTAACTTGGACAGTGCACCGCCCTCACGCCCAAATTGCATGCAAAGAGGAAATGCAAAGTAATTGTAAGTAAGTATAATATTATGTAGGTATGTAGGATTTTGAGTTTGATTTCACACAAAAGAACACTTACACAACTTACAGACGTCTTAAATCTTAATCTTATAACACATTACTTTACCGTACGGGGTTACAAATTATAATAATACATTTAATAATTTGAATTTATACTGTAACGGGTTACCCCAATACACTGTTCGAGTCAATTCATATGGGTTATCCCACTACGCTCCACGAAATCGTGGAAAGGGCTCCACAAGCTTTTAATATTATTATTATTAACTTTAAAAATACAAGCCAGTACATTTGTTCCACTTAGTTCCACAAGAAAATTAAAATCGTCATCATTATGTGGAAAACACATAATGACAGTTTCAGGTCACCAAGATTCCTCAGGCAAGCTCAGCATTCACAAGGTCTCCGACATGACCTAACGACTGCCCCCTAGATGTCTTAAAGGACCTACAGTTTTAACGTGCCATCTGAAACACGGTAGCGCCCAGGTGAAAAGTCCACATGGAGTGATTCGATTCAGGGACTCCGGATTTCAAGCCGGGCATATATCCGCTGAGCCACGGACGCTACATAACCAACATGCAGTTTTCAACGCCTCATCCCTATGACCACAATGGTGTAAGAAAACAATCGTTTGCCGACAAAAGGCTCATATTATCCTTCCCATACAATAGTCCTATTCTACTTAAACTTCAGCCTCTATAATAACATAAATAATAAGAGACAGAAGGACAATACTATCAGGACTGCCATTATCAGCGCAGTGCGAGATGCATTCAACGACGGTCGCGTACCGCCACACTGCACTGACCTGAATTTTTTATTCGCGTATTGCACGGCTCAGCCGCTCCACGCTGTCAATGCTATGAGTTCCGAGAAATTCATAGCCGACGAACTGCTGGCGTTTATTCAGCATGCAGTCGACACAAACGAGGTCAGCATCATGCAGATCTGCAAATCTAACTTCAAAGAGGAGGAGATTTTCACCGACAAGGTAGCCGACCGTGACTTTTCATGAAAATTCCTCTAAACTAACACCTCTTTGTGCGCGTACGTTATTCACTCTAAGCGACTATTACACAACACGGTATCAACACAGTCTTAATAAGACGGCAACCGCGGCTGAGCCCATTCGGTCGGTCTAATTAGATAGCAAGTCTTATTAGACTAACAAGCTTACTTTTATTACGCTATGCTAAGTCTTAGTAAGACTGTCTTGATACCTTGTTGTGTAATAGTCGCTTTAGTAAGGCCAGTCTTCTGTATCTATAAGTTTTGTGCTAATAGATTCTTGATGATAATGAGCGTATGTTGAAAGCTCTATGCATGAATGCGGAGATTTAGACAAAAGTCGTTTTAAAGATAATGATATACTGTTAAACTATATTAAAGGTCTCCGCGCACGGTCTATAGAGATAGGTATATAGATACTATAAATATTTGTTTCTTATTCAGCCTGGTTGGCACAGATGGTAGTAACTCTGCTTTCTGTGCCGTAGAAAAAAACCACGGATTCAACGGATACGGAACAAACTGAGCGACATGTTTCGGATCATGTTGCTCGACAACTACGTGAATGTCCCGAGAGACAATGCCGTGGAACATTGACGCAATCCGCCACGGTTATAGAAAACCTATCAACTCAGAAAGGGATCGTCACCGTACTGCCTCGTCGTCAATCTGCAACCTTACGCAAGCACGTAACCAAAACGAATCAGCAACCTCCGAGAGTCGACTTGGCTACGGCTAGACGAAGTCGCGCTTACGGCTCGCCAAGCACTGCGCTTGACGAATATGCGGCACGTTCCACTTATCAGGCTGCGAGAGGGGACAAAAAGACGTATGCTCATAGATACGGAAGTTCCTTTTTTCCTTTTGAGGTACGGAACACTAAAAACTAAATGAAAGGTGTAGGGTCAAGGAGGCAACGGTGACTCAGTCGACTACAGTGGCTCAGTTATGATTCTGTCAAAACTAAAGGGAATATACAATTGTCTCTATCACTCATTTCTAGCGCTTGGTATCCTACACATTCTAACCAAGCGGATCGGGGAACGAGCGCGGCGTGGTGGTGTTATCACAATTTTTTGGTTTTTGCTCTCACAAAATTACTTTTTGAGGTGAGTTTCAATTGTTTTCATAAATTTGTTTGTTACAATTGGTGATAACTAATACATATGTTGTATAGTATGTCTTGTGTCAATTGTCTTGGTCTCGAGATTTCTCCTTTTTGATTTCGGTTTCGTTTGCTGTGACGAAATATTTTGAAAATGGCGAAGTGGTACACCGTGGCTCATTTTTGAAAGGTACACAGTGACTCATGAGTCAGCTATAAGATTTCGAATAATTTTGATCTCAATAGTAGTTATTGTAGCTTGATATGGGAGAAATAGACTAAAACTGTTAATTCAGACACTGAGATGTCTTAGATCTTATAAATTTGCCTTAAATTCTAAGCATCGTAGTGATTTGTTAAAGAAACAACTTGTGATTGTCTCTTTTATTTTTTAATTAAAAATATTATAAAAATCGTCGTTTATTTTAGTTATTACTACGCCTGTACTGTGTACTTTTAGTGTCACTCCGTACCACGGTAGTGAGTCAGTGTGTACACCCGGTAGTGCACAGTGACTAATTTCCCTTCTTTTGGTTTTAGGCTCCTAATTTTTTTTATGCAGTACATAACGAAGATTCGTAAATGCTATGTTAAAATATAATGTAATAACAACAATGTGTATAAATTCCAGGCTAAACCTATGACGTTTTTATCATTTTTTCCTTCTCTGAAAAAATACCGAGCCATTGTTGCCTCCCTGACCCTTCACAAAAAAAAATTGAAGCACACAAATAAATTATCAAATTGAGCATTACCTTAGCTAAGCGGCTAAAATGATGATGATGAAACCGCTTGGTATAAATTCACCATACAAATTATATATCAGCCGCGTCCGTCAGTCGCAGAAGATAAAATATAATCCCAGTTGAACTCTATTCTGTATACTCTAAAGTTATCACATTAAAACACAAGTTACTCCATGTCACAGCGTAACAAAGTTTCCCTTTTGGGGCCGCTCACACATTCGACACTTAACAAACTCTAACTTCACAATAATGATAGTTTAGGGCCCGTATGCTGAATGTAACTCAAGCGTCAATCTTATCTCTTATAGGTTTCTAACTTATTCGACTAGGGTCTCAGTCCTGTAAAGTTGTCTAAGTTTTTTCTTATTCATCCTGAGATCACCCTATACAAGTTTCAGAAGAGTCACAGCACTTGACCGCAGTCTCACCTGATGGTAAGTGACGACGCGGTCGACGATGGTGCGTGCTTGCTTAGAAGATACCTATTCACTTTTGACGACCTCCAGATTATACTTTTCGGGAAAAATGACCCTGGCAAGGTGTTTCATTCCTCAAGTAGGTACCAAGTAGGCCACAATTTTGATTAATAATAATATAATAATAATAATAATATGGGACAACTTCCACACACTGTCATCTGGTTCCAAACTAGGCTAGAAGCCTGTACTATGGTAACCAGATAGATGACTGTGTGGAGTGTGAGTGTGTTTTTACAGAGTGGGCAGGATCGAATTATTTATTTATTTATAACTCACCAATACGCTAGGACTAACTTCATGCTAGAGTAGCATTTTCTACTAGTTGGATATATAGCAAGGGATAGAAAAGAGTGGAGAAGAATAGGGAAGGCCTATGCCGAAATGGCAACTTCTACTTATTAATGTCATTAAAATACGTTTTTGTGCATAATAAATATAAGAGTTTAGAATAAAGCTAGTACTACATCTGGCACACGTGTGCCACGTACGCCGGATCTGGGCGCGTCTGAGCCCATACATTTTGTATGGCGACAAGATGTTTAGAGCTACATTAGAAACTCGCCTAATGCGAGGACCGGCGTACGTGGCACACGTGTGACAAATGTAGTTCTAGCTTTAAGGTCTTTAATATAAATTTGTAGTAGAATAAACGCTTTTTTTTATTTTATTTAGCTGCCCAGTGACGCAAGAATACGGGCCTAAGTGAAGTACGACTCAGGCCCTGGCCCTTCACGATCTATATTTATGAGTTTACACTCAAAAATTAAACTGTCGTTAGCTGTAATAAGGTTCCGGGGATGCCTGGATTTTCAGATAGATTTTAGGCCGGTCGGGCTTTTAGGCTTTAGGTTTGTGGTTAGACTTTACTGAATGGTCTGTAAATTTGGGTTTGTCTGTGTTTACAATCCTATTTTCATTGAAATATTCAATAAATGAAATTTGCGCGGAATGAGGTTTTATTCAACTTGTTAAATAAAAATGAATGAAAGTACAAGTATATTTAGATTTAAAATTGCAAATAGAATGAATGAATGAATGAATAAATGAATGATAACACTTTATTGGTACCACAATAATACAGAAGATGACAAAAAGAAAACTTAAAACTAGAAAGAGTAACAACTGGCGTGTGTGCTATCACCTATTGATAATACATATTCATATATTGTATTTCAAATTTGTAGTGGCTTCTTTAGCAGGGGGCCGCCTGGGGAAGTACCACACCTTTGCCAGTTATTCATCCGCCAAGCAGTAATGTGCCAACATTACTGTGTTCCGCCCCCTTATTACGGACGCAACAGAAGTATGAAAAGCGTTTAAATTGCTAAATGTCTGCTGTCAAACGGCATACACAAAAATGACGTTTGACAGCAAAATTTACTGCTTTTGTTACGCGATTGCATGTTCGTAATACCACCCCCGGTCTGAAGGGCAATGTTACCAGCGAAATTACTGGGCATGACGAGATTCAACCACTCATATCTCAGGGTGACAGGCGCAGTGCAGTGCCGCGCGGAATACACTGGGTGGCACTGTGTCTGATATGAGCAATCATGATGTTTACCATCAGGCACCTGATTTGCTTGCTCGTCGTGTCACTCACTTTCATAAAAAAAAATATTTGCAAAATAAAACACAAACTTTAAAAAAAAATTAATTTCAAATTATTAGAATTTTTTAGATGATATTCACGAATCTCAGCTAAACGCAGCTTATTTTAATGTCGTTACTGTTAAATTTTTCGTCTATATAACGTCAGTATATGTAATATATGTAATAGTAAAGGTTATTTCATCAGGTTTTTAGACATATTATAGTTTCCCATTTAAAAAATGAAAGAAATTTAAGTTTTTGTGAAATTAAAGCCAGCGCGAATCGTTCCCGCCATGCCTACTGCCAAATGGCACGTTTTCACACGAGGGTTTATTAAGGTTAAATAAATATAATATAGTTTATTACATTCGTACAAGATATACCAAAGAGGTGAAGGAAGACAAAACAGTGGGCTTTATGATAAAAAAAAAATCATGACAATAAATTTATTAAAAAAATCAAAACCACTAATTTAAATTTCAATAAACGCAAATGATGCGCACCGCCCTGAGCATTCTTTAAAACACTCTTTGGGTCCATTGTCTCAGTCACTTGATCGTATGTGTTCCTCAATTTGGCCAAGAGATTAGTCGATGGGCGCGGATCACCGCCCGGACAATTGGCGAACATCATGTTACTCTCGCAATCCTGAAGAAGACGTTTACATGGTAGCTACATCATCATCATCATTATCATCATCAGCCAGAAGACGTCCACTGCTGAACAAAGGCCTCCCCCATTGAACGCCATAAACTATTCATATGGGGTGATTTTGCCGTAATCATTACGCTGGCAGGCGGCCTGGTGATCGCAGTAGTTGGAATATTTGGAAACGGAGAGCGCTGCTGCCAACTCTCCGAATATGTCTCTCTGTCGGGTCTCACGGCCCACACGGGATGAGAAAGGGGCCTATTATATAGCCGGAAACCACACAGACTTGGTATGGTAGCTACAGGCCTTAGATAATTAATAGGTCTCCGCGCGCGCTCCCACTAGATACCGCTTCCATACTTGTCAACCATGGGCCTACTATGGGACTGAGTCCTGGGTTTTCTGCCTACCCCTTCGAGAAAAAGGCTTAATTGTATGTTATATGCATGTGTAAAATTTAAAGCTATTGTGTTGCTGAGCGCTGGAGGAAACTTATCGTTAATCTAAGATACTGACTATTATTTCTATTATTCAACACTGATAAGTCCTGAGCCGATTAGAACAAATTGACTTGCTACGACGATTCGGACACAAAATACTCGGACAAAGTGTCCGAATTGACACTTTTTAATTTTAATATTTTTTACTGACAATTCGGGCACTATATAGCTGTTTGATACAGTCAGATAAAAAAAATCACTTTTTTATAAAAAAAATTCAGTATTTATATTTGTAGTAATATATTTTTAGATAGATGGACGTCCTATGGCTGAAATGATGATGATAATGATTTTTGATTGAAAGCAGACATAATCTATGTTGTAACGAACCTGAAACACGTCGCCTTCAGAGACGACGATGGAGAACTTTTGCAGCATCAGAGCATCATCATGGTCGCATTTAGATTCTGCGTTCACGAAGAGCGCGTCAAGAGTACATCGCCGAAAACGTGCGCGCGCGCTGAAAATCAATTATTTTACAACAGGGCCCTATGTCATAAAAACATTTATAATTAAACAGCGGGAAACAGATAGTTTAACATATTAAAGAACCTAATGAACTGAAGAACTTTGACTTTAATGATTCTACTTACCAACATAACCGAAAATGCGTTTCATAGTGTGTCCACTCAATGGTCAGATTCTTCTCGTCTTCGATTGTAGATTTGAAAGTGACGTAGCATTGCTCCCATGCTTTAGATACCGTGTCTATACACTGAGGCAGTTCATCGTAGCCTGAAAAAATATTAATGCGTCTATCTTGCTCGCTCTTACGAAATTCGCTTGCACGAGCGAGAGAGATGCCCAATGTTATATGACTCTGACTGCGAAGAATGTTGGCACTAAAGAACATCCTACTTTATCATACGTTCCTGGTATTTGAATCTATTATATGGGCATATTTGCATCAAACCCTCGTTTGATGCAAATATGTATATGTAGATCGAGGCAAGCCTCGAACTACTAGATAGCTTATTGAGTTCCAAGGCAAGTTTGACCCCACGTTTCCTGGCGACGGCCAAAGCCGAGGTTCGTGCCGTTTAGGTGCTCTTATGCTAGTTGCCATTAAACTTTAGGTCGAGCGCCTTCTGCGCTCACCACTGCCCGGTAAACCTGTAGAGGCCACCTAAGGCCAACAGCAGCATAGGTCATTTAAAAAAAAAGTAAAGCATATTTGCATTTTCTTTTTGAGTCAGTGTAATTTTTGGCTGGTTGACTCAGTGGTGATCCACTTCTTTCTGAGCCATGTTCAGATTCATGTTTCAGATTCGATTCCCGGGCAGGTCATACATACAATCTCGCCATTTTCCCGAAATCAACACCCAACACAATAACAAGCAACACCCATATTTCGCCGGGCACATTTCCAGACTCCAGGCTAACATAGAGATAATTTGCAATGTAAAAATCCAATAACACTTTGCTTGACCTGAGAATCGAACCCGAGACCTCATGATCGGCCGTCACGCTTATGCCAACTACGCCAACGAGACAGTCAAGCCATGACTAACCATCCAGAGCGTGAAACTAAACGTGTCACTGAACGTGTGAAAGGACCAGGTCAACCTAATTACACGTCATTTCTAAATAGAGTCCAACGTCAAACATCCGAGTAATTATGAACCTTATCCCACCCATATAAGAGCCACACCTCAAAACGAGGATCTCTCCAATTCCAGCGATAATATCCTATACAAAAATATTCCTACTAATGTAGTTTGCACAGCAATATACGCCGTATGTTTTTAGAGATATGATTGCATTTACGTGTAAGGAAGTACTCGTCGTCACATATGTTGTTGACAACATGCATATGCCCCTTAATGCTTTCCTCGTTGAAGTGGCTCTCCGTGACATCCCTGCACTCTGTGTTCCAGTCTACGGCGCAATTTGTTAGGTGGCGTATTGCTCTGAAACGCAAAACATAACCACTTGACTTAAGACAGCTACCCTTCAGGCGCCAAGATGCAGTGTGATTTTACAGAAAGCGGGCTCCGTGAAAGATTGAATTATTTCAGCAAATCTCTCAGTCAATACGAATTCTTCTTCTTCAAGCTTCTGTAATTAACTGCGTGATCGTATAAGTATTATGCCAGGTATTTATATAAAGGTAAAAGGTAGTATTTAAAGTGCATTTAGGCGTCAAATCGGACTAATAAAAAAATTCGCAAAAAAATTACATTTATTTTTGTTGCAAGTTGTATAATCTAACGGGTAAAAACACATTCTTGAATATTATATAATATTAAATGTTTTTGTAATACTTTGTACAACAGCCATTTACAGAATCGCTGTATTTTCGTACCACGACCGCTGACTTATTTTTAAGCAAAATCACCTTCGTGAACACTCAATGGGATTTTTACTCAAAGCTTTGATATAAGGAACATTCGGGACTATGTATATTTATTAAGCTACACCTACGTGCAGTAATATTGTTTGAATGAGACAGTATGAAACTCAGTGTTCTTCAAGTGAAGAAGTACGTAGTCAAAAGATGTTACGACAAAAGGTTTCAATCTTACTGCATTTGCTCTAAACCATATAATAATTAGAAGAGAGAAACAGTCGAGAACTTTCTCTTTGCGATCCACTCTGGCAATTTTGAATTTAGGAAGAAATATTTGAGTTTATGCTCTAACAGATCGGTTTCCCAAGATTCCCCAATTACACTGCTCAAGTCAATCGGTTAAGGGTTGTGTGGTGGTCAACTCATAACTCAAATATCAGAGTTTCTGATCTCCAAGATTTCTTCAAGGCCTCATTGACTGCCCTCTTTATAATATTATCTTAAAGGAGACAGCAGCATTCTAGCTATTAGTAGTTCAATATGATATAAACATAATATTTATGTTGCTGAAAATGATTTTTTACCTGCACCAAGCACCCATTTTTCCAGGCATCGGCGGTGATTTCCTGCTGGAATTGTACATCAAAGCGCTTTGCTTAGTACAATTAGCAGCATATGATGTGAAAGAGTCACATTCTATTTTCCTTTCAAAGCCCTGCTTATCTTTAAAATTTTCTATTCTTGGTGGTATTCTTGGCTCATAATTTGGTGCCGTTTTAGTGGTAGGCACTATGGGTATTTCATCCTCATCGTACATATCTGAAAATTGGGAATTGTAATTATTTTATTACAATCTCTCACCTTCTGCCAGTGATTATTGTAAGAGTCGGCTAAGTGTTATCAGATCCAGAAGGCGGGCAGCAACGTCTTCTACGTAGAACCATTGACCTATATCAACCTGCCTGCCAAGCGTGGCAGGTATTAAGATCCCCCTTCATGGGGAGGTCTGTGACCTACAGTGGACTTCCGGCAGCTGAGATGTTGATAATGTAAAACTTCTTACACTATTCCGGCTGCAGTTGACAGTCGATATGTGCCACCCATAGTTAACTGTTAAATTAGGCAAATTTAGAACTACCTCCTACGGCTTTTTTGAGAATTGCCGTATATAGAAAATCATTTGCAATAATATTCCAAAACATAATAGCTCCTTAATTATCGCCGTTATCTATAATTACCTAATTTAAAAAAGTGAGGAGAAAATTTGCGCTAGTAAAATTTAGATTAAGGCGGTACAATTTATTGAATTTTGTACATCAAATGTATCTTAGACCTTGTATATCAAAATTATAATTTGGGGTTGACTGTGACGAAAATCTAAAACGCCTTTGGAAAATTCTACTGTCTGAAGTATTTACTAGGGATTAGTAACCCTCTATAGACAGCCAGTCGTGCCATTTTAGACACTTTACCTTCATAAATGTATGCGACGCCCCATTCATTTCATTTCCTTCGAAAACTCTGTCACAGTTATACTTTCCATACTTTCCCTAAATATTTCTCGGAAATTGTTGAGATACGGTGAAGACTTCTGAAATTCGACCATGGGGAAGATGCCGAGATGTAAGGTTTACCAAGTATCACTCACAATCTATATTATATGAAAGTCCATAATCATCTTGCAATTTATCTTGGTTCATGTCTTGATGTGGTGGTGCAACGAATATATTATTATGATTATTTGCTCTTCTTCTTACATATTCGAGTGAAAGGGCCTCATCATCCACATAATCTAGGGCATATTGTGGACTAGTTTAATGATAAAGTATATTAATTGTGCAATGGATACGGTTCTATATCACCGTACTAGCCACCATCGCTTGAGAGCTCATCCGCACTTAATCGACACGAAAAGTGTGCTATTTTTACGTATCGATTCCGTTATTTTCTGTCGCATACGTGCAAACTGTGGAATAGTCTCTCTGATGCGGTCTTCCCGTTGAGCTATTAACATGAGGCTCTTTGAAAGGAGATTGAATAGTCTTGAAGGGTCGGCAATATACTAGCAACACCCCTGGTGTTCCGGGTATATCCACAGGCGGCGGTAACCACTCACCATCAGGCAGCTCGTTTGCTTGTTTGCCACCTATGGCATAAAAACAAAACCTCTGCCTTCTATAGGTAGACCGCTTAAATGAGTCCTTGCCTGCGGGGTTCTAGGGCGCAGGGGGTGCAGAGGTAGGACGTCAACGGGACCCGGGAGTAGTGCGGGCAGCAGGCGCCTGCCTCTCTTACGTCCTTCCTCCGCGCCCCTGTACTCTCTCTGGCGAGGACTCAATTAAGAGGTCTACTCTTGGCCCCAGTTCCCGGGTTAGATCAGTATCATCATCATCAAAATCTCAACCGTAGGACGTTCAAAGCTAAACATAAGCCTCCCTCATAGAATCCCACCTAGACCGGTCGTAAGCGGCTTTCATCCAGCGTGTTCCTGCTGCTATTGGATCTTCTGTCCATCTTGTAAGTGGACATCCTACGATCTAAGTGTGTTATTAATCACTGTATATAATATTCTGCCTTGGTGGCGTAGTGGGCGTAAGCTTGACTGCCGATTATGAGGTCCCGTGTTCGATCCTCGGGTCAGGCAGTGCTATTGGATTTATCCATTAGTAAATATCTGTATGACCGCCTGGGGCCTGGAGTTGGGAACTGTGCCCGGTAGATGGCAATAGGATGGTATGGAGTCCTGGGTAATTTCATCATCATACTAAAAATTCAAGATAACTTAATTCTAACCAGTTTTAGTAGAATAAAAACCACTAAAGTTGATGATGAACATCAACAGTAATAGTGTCATTTCTTCATTTTTATCTCATTATCACCATTATTCTGTTAATTTCTCGTTTTTGCTTTAAAATTACAAATCATTTTGCTGTGATTCTGTGATCATGTGAAAGAATAACGTCAATCGGCTGATCAGTGACATTGACTTATGATGGATACATTGGTAAAAAAGGTGGAAAAAAAGGAATATTGATGATTGATTATGCATAAAAATAATAATTGAACGTCATCTGACGTAATCGTATGCATCATTTGCATTTACGACGCATTGTAGGTTTTGTATATTTCTCAGTATTAGCATTCTTGGGTCATAAAACTCATTTGGCACACTTTTCTCTATTTTAAAGGCCAATGAGATCATTTATCTCTTCTTCTATTTATAAAAATCAAAGTCCTGAATGACTGACACTCTCACTCATCAGCGCCCAGTACCGTACAATGTAGTACTAATATAGTGATCTGTGGTGCAATGCGGTCTTCCGCCGTGCCGGGAAGACCGCGTTGCTAGAAGGCGCCCAGCCCTTGTACCTAAAGAGCTGATTTTTTGCAAATAGGTTCCCATAAAGATGTAGACTAAACTAGGAATAAAAAAGGAATCCCTGAAATTCCCATGGAAACGAAGTCGCAAGAATAACGCTAGTTAATGATATTGGAAAGAAGTGTTATTGAATTATCTACTATTAGGATTTTTTAATAACAGCCTGGAGTCTAGAACTGTGACCGCATGGCTATAGGCTCGCCCCCTATTCCATGGGACTTAACATAACTCGCGATGTGTCGGTGTACCTACTATGGGACTCGGTCCTTGGTTCAACTCTTCTTACCCCTTCGGGAAAAAGGCGTGATGTTATGTTGTAAAAAAAATTCCTTGGCTTGATTTCGTGGAGATCGCTTTAAGCGATAAGGGCACCCACTGTCGACAAATAAATATATAGATTATGGCCTAAGATATATCTATATTGAGGATAATATATTATATATGTATATAGGTATATATTAGTTAGTTCTAGTAAGGACTGGTTGCCTGGAAGAGATCGCTTAAAGCGATAAGGCCGCCCATTGTCAACCAAAAATTACGTTTATAATATATAGTTTAATATGTATAATGTTTTCTTGTTGTTTATTTTTTGGTGATAATCAGATAATATATATTTTGTTGATATATTATTCCATTCTACAACAATAAAGTATTCTATAAATTATTCATCGTTAGGTAAAATTATAGAAACTTAGGTAAGATTATAGAGAATTCAAAATTAAAATATTTCGTTCGTAGGTACACCTAAAAGATCACTTTTATATAATAGAGATTATAAATGAAAATGTCACTACATGTTTCTTCAAACATTCCCTCGTAATATTCATAACAAACAAGCGTGCGCTATAAAAAGCATCCTGAACATAATTATGAACTTCCTGAAATGCAGTCTTTCGCTTAAATTCTGAAGTGAAATGCTACCTTATTTGCATGCCGCTTGATGCTTAGTTGGAGGCAGTGTGGTAAATAGCTGTTTGAATCGCACACTCGGAGGTTAGGGTAACCAAGAAGTTCTACGATATTTGAGGATGTATCCATGGATCCACATGTAGACATGTAGTTTAAGTGGAAAAATAAGTGCCCATGGCTCAACTGCGACTGTGGATTCAAGTGGAAAATTAAGTGTCCATGACGCCACTGTGGATTCAGGTGGAGAAAATAGTGTCCATGTATCCACATGTGGAGCCATGCTGTGGACCCTAGTGGAAGGAGCCATCGTTTGATATACACGTAGTTCTAGTCTCATTATCTAAACTTGTCTAAAAGACTGGTAAACAGAATCCGGGGCATTTGCTTCACAAAATAACATCATCCCTACACTCGGCCGACCCGTCTTCGTGTATACCCCCATACATGCATCACGTGATAAAACTGCAATATTATTAATTCCATAATATTATGTATTTACTTCGGAGAGCTTAATATTTTTTGTAGGTCCCGGCTGTTTCCTATAAGATAGATAGATAAAGATAGATACATAAACACTTTAATGGTACACCACAAAAAATAATCCTTAAAATTAAAAGTACATAACAAATAGTGTAACAATTGGCGGTCTTATCGCTAAAAGCGATCTCTTCCAGACAACCGTGCAGGGAGAGGAGAGTACCGTAAATCACATTTGGTCAGTGGTGTGACAAACATAATAAATACTGTAATTTAATTAGTGCTAACAAACATAAACCTTCATAAACTATAGGTACATATTATAAACTTAAAATACATTATAATGCCTATAACTAAATATATTAAATAATATTATATAAATAATATAATATAAAGTAATCAATATTATAAACTAATAAACATACTTAATAACACATTCTAAGACAATCCTATAATGAACCTAATATATTTTACAATACACTATAAACTATTCTATACAATACAATAATCTACACTAAAATTAAAATTAAAATCTATTATATCAATTAATGTCCAAAGTTCGTATAAACTTTGAGCAACCCTAATCCAAATATTACTTCCTTGATCCATCTTAATTAGCGGTAGGCGGCACACATCTGCGTCTACCAGTAGTTCAGTTAGACTCAGACAACTCGATCTAAAAGACCCCAATTGCATGAATTTTTTAATGAAAAGAAAAGCTATACAATACGTGGCGATGTGCTGGCTAGTTTATCATATAGATCCATGGGTGGATCGATAAGTGTAGTGGTCGTGTAGAGTCTGTGGTCCAGCGAAAATATGCCCGGCTTTAAATCCCTAGATCGAATCTCACCTTGTTGACTTTTCGTCTGGGCGCTACCGAGTTTCGGATTGCGCGGTAAACTATAGGTTTCCTATAAGACATGTAGGTTGCTGCCGTTGGCTCTTGTCGGAGGACTTGTAGAAATCTTGGCAACCTGAAACCCTGTCTACATAACACATATGTGTTATGTGTTATTTTCATTCATACTTCACGTCATAGTTCATGTCATGTCATACGCAATCATTAAATCTAAAGGTGCTCCCTGATCTGGAGCATTTGCCTGTAATGTAACATTTACGATTTATTTGTCAATGAAGCATTTAAGTTTTTTATGAAATAAATTCTATTCTTTTCTATTCTAACCTAATTTCAAATCAATTTCAAATCATTCATCAAGCACTATGCCAAAAATCCTTTTTGGCATAGTGCGCATTGATGCTACAAGTTGTATCAAAATATTGTATCAATGTAATGCTCGGTTCTCTTCCCTCACCAAAGCAATGCTCGAATCTGTAACATTACAGGTTGCGCACTCTACAGTGCGCTCTAATGCTCAAATCATTACAGGCGAATGCTTCAGATGAGGGAGAAAATTAAAAGGGGCATAGGAAGCTGTAATGTATGCAGTGCCATTGCATAACCTTGACTTTAAGCATATCCCCCTAAAGAGTCGTCTAAGGTAGCGTAAGACGAAGAGATTATACGCTTATCGAGTACAATTTAACTGACAATTTGATGGTATGTTAATAATTAATATGACTACATACTCTATTTAATCGGTATCTATTTGCAAAACACCTCTACCTACCCCTTCGGGAACAAGGCGTGAATGTATCTTATGTAATGATAAGTTATTATTTGCGAATTCGATAGCTTAGCTCTTTTTTGTGTATGTTCGTTACCGCTTCACGTCAAAACTACTGAATCGATTGGGTTGAAATTTTGTGTGTGTATATTTCAGCCCCTATAATAATATACAAGGTGCTTTTTATTC
This sequence comes from Hemistola chrysoprasaria, assembly GCA_947063395.1. Classification (NCBI taxonomy): domain Eukaryota; kingdom Metazoa; phylum Arthropoda; class Insecta; order Lepidoptera; family Geometridae; genus Hemistola; species Hemistola chrysoprasaria. The sequence goes on along the minus strand of OX346731.1, from coordinate 7,386,560 downwards.
CGATATTCTCACGGGAACGAAATGCGGGGCACAACAGCAGATAGTAATATTACCTTTAAGAAAGATTTTTTTTATAGTATAGTAGTTTTACCAATACTCGCCTTTTAAGTGACTTTTAAGCACTTTAAAGTGACTATAATATTATTATCATTATCTTTGACAGCCTCGTTGGCTCAGATGGTAGTAACTCTACTTTCTGTGCCGCAGGTCCCGGGTTCGATCCCCGGCCAGGTCAAATATTTGTGTGCACGAACATGTCTGTTTGATCTGTGTCTGGGTGTAATAAGCTTATATAAATATGTATATCAGTCATCTGGTTACCATAGTACAGGCTTCTAGCCTACTTTGGGACCAGATGACCGTGTGTGGAAGTTGTCCCATATTATTATTATTTATTTATTTTTTTATTAAGTTTTTATTCCGTTTTATTTTTTTATCCAGACAGTATGTTACCACAGCTCAACCAGAGCAGGTGGCCTTTAGCGATTTCGACAGTGCTTTCATAAATGGATGTCGAAATCCTCTTGCCCCTTACATTACATATTCTATTATGCGAAAAAAGTGGCTTTGCATCCAAAATCTGGTCTCTGGAAGAAATAAACTAGACTTTTACAGCTGGTTACATTCTTACTATGGAAATGATATTAGGTATGAAAATTCTCATAAAAAAGGCCCACTTACACTTCGTCAGTTACGTTGTTAAGTCTATTGCTATTTTGCCATGAACTGGACACAAAGCTAGGCTCCAGGCTTATTCCGAATATACGTACTAACGGAAAAATCCAAAAACACTTTTTGCCTGACCGGAATCGAACCCGGGACCTTATGATCGGCAGTCGCGCTTGGTAGCGCTTGCGAACCACTATACGCTACCGAATATATATTGCATCCTGTTAATATTATATTTGCGAAAGTTTATGAGGATGGATGGATAGATGGATGGATGGATGTTTGTTACTCTTTCACGTTTAAACTACTGAACCGATTGGGCCAAAATTCAGTATATAGATAGTTTAGACCCTGGAATAACATAAAAAAATACATTTTTCACGACATTCCCACGGGAACGAAGACTACGCGGGTGAAACCGCGGGGCACAACTAGTATATTATAAAAATAAAGTCAAATTTACTAAAACCTTTAAAAAAGTATTATTTTGACATATTATTGGTTGCCTAAATAACTTGTACCTAGTAATATTGTCTCGTAGTAATATTGGTGGTATAAACTACATTTATAATGTATAATTTTAATAAATATGTTATATTTATAAATATAAAATTTATGTTATATTTTAATTTTATTATACTTATTTATTGGGTATTTTTAAAGCACCCAAATTAAAAACAAAACCGTATTTTCCCATGAATTGCCCTCTGGGCGACTAATTGTGGCCGCCAAAATAGCTCGGCCGTTCAGAAGCGCCCAAGCGCGTGTAACGTGTAAATTACGGTCGCCGCCTCGCTTTCAACCGTTGTCGTTTGGGATACAAATTAGATTGATAGTTCAAAATAAAACTTCTAATTTATTTTGCTTTAAACTGAGTATTTTGTTTAAAAGCTATTAAAAGAAATAGCGAAAATGTGACGAATTTGGTCTGATATTTGCCTGGTGCCACCGTAAACTTAAATAGGAAGACCGTTCTGTAGAGGTGCTTACTTAGATTAAAGACATCCGCGCGAGTTCTGACTGTTCTGACTAGATACCGCTGTATATGCCGCTCTAATGCGGCCAAACCAAAAACTACGACGAAATCACACCCGAGCTTGTCCAGTACAATTTGTACGCGTGATTCTGTGGTAATGCGCTGTTCTGTAACAGATAATAATACTCATTACTAGCCTTACCTTATAATTAAAATACATTAAACAAATTAACACAAAGTGTAACAATTGGCGGTCTTATCGCTAAGAGCGATCTCTTCCAGACAACCATGCAGGGAGAGGATCGTAAATCACATTTGGTCGGTGATGTGACAGAAATAGTAAATAAGTATGAATAAAATCAATTTAATTTGTTCGCATAACATAACATAATTCAATCACGCCTTTTGCCCGAAGGGGTAGGCAGAGGTGTATTCAAGGTTCAGTCCAATAGTAGGCACACCCACATTTCGCCAGTATGTTATTAGTTCCATGTAATAGAGGGCCTGGCCTGGCGTAGTTTCAGACTCCAGGCTGATTGAGACAATCCCTAATGGAAATACTAAAATTTAACACTTTGCCTGACCTAGAGATCGAATCCGGCAGTCGATCCTCATGATCGGCAGTCGAACTTGCACCCAATACGCCACCGAGGCAGTCTGGATTGTGTTCGTTGTTAATTTTATTATCAAGACTACATAATATCTTAGTACCTAAACATTACAAATGCAAATTATTTTTATTTTTTTTACATATTATGTTAAATTAATTTTAATTTTATTTATTCATGTCTATGGTCGCGTATGCAGAAACGTGACCATAGACATGAATAAAAATTAACCTTCATTTTTAGAGATAATAAGTACTTAAGTAAGTAATGCTTATTTTTTGAGAAGTCTTTTTTCGTTTAACTCAGATTTATAGTTACTTATCTGGAGTGAAATTTTAGATTTGTTTATGTTGTAGATAACATAATTATTTCGTAGCATCCAAATACTTTATTCAATTTCTTTATAGGCAAATAATTTACACTGTAACAGAACGAGTTTCCCCCGAGTCAACTCAAACGGGTTATGTGGACGACACATATGATTATAATCAGTTATAAGATTCCTTTTCCGAGAACCCCGTATACGTAATATTATTGTTATTGAAAACAGCCGGGACCTAACAGTTCAACATGCCAACTGAAACACGGTAGGTGGTACCGAGGTAAAAACTCGACTTTCGAGATTCGAACCAGTGTCTCGGGATATGAATGTTTAGTATGTTTAGTCTCTGAGATGTTTTTCTCCGAGAAGGACCAAACGTCGTCTGGGCTGAATACTTCGGTGTGCGCGCAACCCTGGAAAAATATGGCGTCCCGTAGAAACATCTCGGATTTTGCATACTACCCGTATGCATACCGCATACGGGTAGTATGCAAAATCCGAGTTCTATTGTATGTAATGTATGGGGTTTATGAAGTCCTACCACTATAACTAGGGACTTTTATACCCGATAAAAATGCGTTACCGTGTATGTTATCGTGTAAAAAAAGTCCCTTGTTATAGTGGTAGAATTGCATACACCCCATACATAACATAAACATAATTTGTCAACTAAGTTATTTTACAGAAGCTACAGAAAGTTGGAAAAGAGCCTGCCTAACGGAATCTCTGCCCAAAACTCCCATATCCCAAAGACAGTGGGACGAGCCGCTCTGTAAATTAGAATTTAACAACCTGATGAATTCATCAAGTTCTTCTACAGAGCGTGCTCGCCTACTTGCTGTTGCCCGATGGGAATCGGGGCTTTGGCTGCATGTTTTACCATCCCGTAATATTGGCAACCTATTGGATAACAATACTTTTAGATTGGCGGCATCCTTAAGGATTGGCGCTCCTTGTACAGTTCCTCACCGCTGTGATTGCGGAGAATCTGTAGACCGATTCGGCCACCACGGATTATCCTGCACTAGAAGTGCAGGACGCATCCCACGACACGCCAGCCTGAACGATATCATCCGTCGGGCCTTTATTAGTTCCGGCGCCCCATCAGTGTTGGAACCCAACGGACTAATGAGGGACGACGGCAGGAGACCCGACGGTATGACCCTTGTTCCCTGGAAGCTGGGAAAACCCCTGGTGTGGGACGCCACATGTGTGGATACTCTGGCTCCTTCCCACCTTCCAGGAACAACTTCACAGGCTGGTGCAGCCGCTTTTAAGGCTGAAAACCTCAAGCGGCACAAGTATGTAAACTTAGACAAGGTTTACATGTTTTTGCCGTTTGGGGTAGAGACTATGGGTCCGTGGGGGCCTTCCGCTCTGGAACTGTACAAGGAGCTAGCTAAACGCTTGGTGGAGGCATCGGGTGACCAGAATGCTGGCCTGTATTTTGCCCAGAGGATAAGCATCTGCATCCAACGGGGCAATGCCGCCAGCATTCTGGCCACCTACCCTTCCTCCAAGGGTTTAATAGATTTAAGTTAATGAGTAAGGTTTTGTATATAAAATGTAAATAGTGTAGGTAGTGAGTTTTGTAAACAGTGTTTTGTGTGTTACTTTTTAATGTTTCTTTGAATAAATCTTACATAAATAGAATAGTTAAAACCCAGCTTAAAGCAAATAAGAAAAAGGAGCCCAATTCGTTCCATTCAAGTAGGAATCCTTACCGTTTCCCCGACATTACTCGAACAATCGTACCAATGCAAACATAAGGTCAATAAAGCACGCGATTCGCTCCATGTTCCAGAAAATGAATTCAGAGAATAGAATGGGAGCAAACATGCCTACGAGCGAATATAACGCTGGTCACTCGAAGTCTACGAGTAGTCAGACTTTCAGAATATAAACTTCTCTGTATGTTTCGACTGTGTGATCGAGCGTGGTCGCATATACTTAAAATTTTTGTATTATGGTTTCTTGTTATTTAATTTGATCATGAGCCGTTAGTAGAGTAAGGAAAAAATGTGTTTCAAAAAGCTAAGAGTATAAGTTTTTTTTTAAAATTTGCGGTGTAAATGGTTATCCCAAATTATTTGAATTTGAATTGCGCGGTATGTCTTCATGATAAGTATTGAATGACGCCCCATTCAAAATTGAATATGGCAGATCCCCAAAGATGGTATACGAGCTTTTTATGGATGGATAAAATTATAATACTTTTAATGAATATCAAAAAATATGTTTTAACATATATAAGCATAATGTATATGTTAGAACGAAGATCATTTACATTTTTAGTTTTAATAAATTTTATTCATTACCCTTTTTTATTTAATTTATTTTGTTCGGGACTTTGTCGCTGAGCGACCACATCGTCCCATAAATCTATAACAATATGCTGTTAATAATATGAATGTTATCGAAAGTAATGATATTGTTTCGTTTCTAAGTGAGCGTTAATGCTTGCGAAAAATTACAGTTAATTATTTCTATGAAATCCAAAGTTGCGTCCGGTCTACTTGATTAAGTCGCTTAGATATGATGGAGGCAAACATGCGTATGAAATGGCTCATGTCAAACGTTGAGATATATTCTTGAATTGTGAGAAATTAAACTGTGTATTGAAACCACAGAGTACAATTATGAATGAATGTTTGTTCTTCATTCCGTTTATATTTCCTGGTTTTCTAAGAGCACTCTGTACGTTTATTTATTATATAGGTCACAACAAATTACAGCACAATAAAATGCAGCAATAAATTTTAAAATTTTATTTACGAGTATAACTGGCTCTCAGAGGGTCAATTCAAAACCTGCATTAAATCGACTTTAGGAAAGGCTTATTATAAAGTTTAACCCAATACGTAGAGGATAAAGACGCCTGAAAACTTTTGCATAGCCACCACCCGGCACCTTAAGGTGTTAACAGACCAATCGATCGATCGTCGATCGACGGCATTGATCGATGGCATAATGCGTCGATCGACGGCAACTAATGTCGAATCTATCATCAATCCACGATCGATCCTTACAAGAAAACAAATGTAACCAAACCAAATATAGTAAAATTCACAGTTGAAAAAATTTAATCCTACATGTTTCTTGTGCGTTCTTCTTTATCGACCGAGCGAAGCGAGGTCTTAGAGTCGACAAGTGGGAAAAACCTGCGCTTGTACCAGCTTAAGGGTTGACCTCTGGTATGTAAATTTGATCGACGATAAATTGAAAACTGTTGATCTGATTTTGATGAAACTTTGCAGACATGTAGTTTAAAGTGATAATTTTTTTTTACTTTAGATAATGAGCAAAATCGGCCGAGGGGTTCCGTATATATAAGAGTCACAAGGTATTTATGAAAGGTCTGACGATAATTTCGAAACCGATGGTCCGATTTTTTTTCTTCAAATTTAGACACATAGTTTAGGACTTGCATAAAAATATTAGCCAAAGTTTGTATGTATGTATGTGTGTATGTATGTTTGTCTTGCGATAACTCGAAAGCCGATGATCCGATCTTGATGAAACTTTGCAGATAGGTAGTATAGGATAAAAGAATTTTTAAGTTCGAAGATGAGCTAAATCGGTCAAGGGGTCCTAGAGTTGTAGCTATTATAAGATCTCAATATTTTTCGATTATAACTTGAAAATTATCAATTCGATTTTAATGAAATTAAATATGTACGTAGGATAGGCTTATATTGTTTATAATATCCAGTTTCAGATTGATCAGTTAAGGTGTTGTCAAGTTATAAAAGATACCCCGATTCTCAAGGGATAAAATTCCATCTCCGCTCAAAACAACTAGATGGCGCGCTGATGTCGTTAAGTCGCACTATCGTAATGTTGAATAGATTATTATAACTATAATATTAGTGAAGAGTTTAGAACAACATTTGCTTAGGGATGTGACTAAACAGTAAAAAAAATGATTTTTGTAGTGGAAGGCCTCTTTAGCAGGGTGCCGCCTGGGGAAGTACCACACCTTTGCCAGTTATTCATCCGCCAAGCAGTAATGTGCAAACATTACTGTGTTCCGGAATGAAGGGCAATGTTACCAGCAAAATTACTGGGCATGATGAGATTCAACAACTAATATCTCAGGGTGACAGGCGCAGTGCAGTGCCGCGCAGAGCTTTGAATTTAGAAACACTGGGTGGCACTGTGTCTGATATGGGCAATCGTGATGCTTACCATCATTTGCTCGTCTTGTCATTCATTATCATAAAAAATAAGATTAATTAATAATCGATTTTTATTTGTTCCTACAAAATCGATTAATGAAAAAATCGATTTTTAATGGAATAATAATGGACTTTTCTAAAAATATTTATTAAAAAAAAATCCTAACGACAGAAATCAGCTTTTTTTCAATAATAATCATACCTAGCTAATGTACGAACTTTGCCCAAGCAAAGCTTAAAAATGAAAAATTTCATCCACGGGTGGGATTCGATCCACGCACCCTCCACACTATTCCGCTTAGTGGTAACTGGGGCACTCTACCCTGTGCTTGAGCTACCGTGGAGAGCCACGACGAACGCGTGGAGCGTGGAGAGCCTCAATCAATAAATACCCTCTTAGAACTATTTTTTGAATTTTTTTTTCTTATGTTAATGAGTAAGAAGACGAGCAAATCAGGTGCCTGATGGTAAGCATCATGATGGCCCATATCAAACACAGTGCCACACAGTGTTTTAAAATTCAAAATTCTGCGCGGCACTGCACTGCGCCTTTCACCCTGATATATTAGTTGTTGTAACTTAACTCGTCATGCCCAGTAATTGCGCTGGTAACATTGCCCTTGAGACCGGAACACAGTAATATTTGCATATTACTGCTTGCTCGACTGCCAATCAAGAGGTCCCGGATTCGATCCCCAGGTCAGGCAATGTGTTAAATATTGGATTTTTCCAAGGGAATTATCTCAATAACTGCCTGTAGTCTGGAACTGTGCCCGGTAGATGGCAATAGGCTTGCCCCATATTACATGGGACATACATACATTCACACATTCACGCCTTTTTCCCGAAGGGGTAGGCAAAGGTGTACCCTGGACTCAGTCCCATAGTAGTACACCCACATTTCGCCAGTATGTTATTGGTCCCATGTAATAGGGGGCAAGCCTATTGCCATCTACCGGGCACAATTCCAGATTCCAGGCAGTTATTGAGATAATTCCTAATGGAAAAATCCAATATTTAACACTTTGCCTGACCCGGGGATCGAACCCGGGACCTCTTGATTGGCAGTCGAGCATGCGCCCACTACGCCACCGAGGCAGTCAATCGAAAACAGATTACACATATAATAAAAAATCGATTAATAAATAATCGATTTTTTAACGTAATAATCGTTCAAATAAATTCGATTTTTTAGGAATAATAATCGATATTTTTTTTTATAATCGATTATTTTTTCACATCCCTAATCAGAATTTCAGAGCTAATCTTAAAAACTAATTATCTCATACCTCAATTATACCTAAAGACCTTAGACTTTACCCTTCTAGACCTTAAGAGGTCTAGAAGTTACAGGAAATTGGGGTTTGCGAGGTCTCAGTTCGAGGCGAACTACTAGTTATCTCATACCTCAATTATACCTAAAGACCTTAGACTTTACCCTTCTAGACCTTAAGAGGTCTAGAAGTTACAGGAAATTGGGGTTTGCGAGGTCTCAGTTCGAGGCGAACTACTAGTTTATTTTATTTTATAACGCACGGTAGATTCACGAGTTATTAATATTGACGTTTTAATGTCTTTTAAAGACTTAATTAAATGAAATTTCTTTGAGTTTGAGTTCTGAATGGATGTCAGTATTGATCTATGCTATATTCTAATTTAGGCGCATGCATGCTAATCTTGAACATGCATGCTTATCCTGAGCATGCATGCGCCTAAAATTAGACTGATGCGTAATTTCCTACATTATGTAATATATGTGTGCTGTACACTACTTTACACGGACATTCTGATAAAATTATTACGTACTAGTTGTGCCCCGCGGTTTCACCCACGTAGTCTTCGTTCCCGTGGGAATATCGGAATAAAAAGTAATTTTTATGTTATTCCAGTCTAAACTATCTATATACCGAATTTCAGTCCAATCGGTCCAGTAGTTTTAGCGTGAAAACGGAACAAACATACACACAAAAAACAGTGCTAGCGCTGTTTTTTTGTGTTATTTAGATGGCGCTGGAGTTAAGTATTAATATATTTTTAATATCTTTTACATTAATAGAATATATAATAGAAAGTTATTCTGAGATGACTTGAATACTGCTACAGAAATATACCTTTGAGCGTAGGTAGGCAGAAAGTTACACCAATCTCCAAGTCTAAATATATCCTTTAGCTACGAATTATTTATAACATTCCTGATTAGATTGTCTGAAAAGCACTATATTTATCATATCCAATGTGATCAGTTACACCCACGAAACAAAATGGAGTAGGAGCACAGAAGAGATAATAATAGGTACTACGTATAGAATGAACGCTGTCATCCGCCCACCAATCAGGCCTTCCTCACGCCGCGAGCCAGATTGAGATCTCCACGAGTCCCGCTTCGCTGGGAAATCACCTCACGCACACTTTGTGCGTGTACAAAACTACATGTGTGCTGTGTAGTAGGTATTTATATCGTGACTTTCGTATGTGAATTGAGTCGAGTGTCCGGGGTGTGGTAGGAGTAGCGTTTTTTTGAAACATCTTAGAAGCAGTTTTATTATGTTCTTACTTAACTGTTTCTTCCTAATCGAAAAAATTATGATAGAATTCGAATTTCCATGGCATATGACTACCATTGAACTCGGAATAGGGTGACTAGAAATGTCATTAGTTCCTCATTAGATACAAAAAGCTTGTCGCCATTTCGTCACCTTTCTTTACTCAAGCTGTCACTACTACGTACATACGCATACCACATTACACATTTAAACGCAGAGGCTCGTAAGATTTGATAAACAACGCCGCATTTACGAGTTCTGCATTGAAATTAGTTCATACCATTGATATAAAGAAAAGGGGAGATGAGATACTGGCTTCTCGAAAATGGCAAGCTCAGGTCCCATTAGGTCCACGTACGTCAGTAAAGTAAGGTCGTACAAACGAATAATATTTTTGTCTCGGTCGCACTTCGGTCTTAGGTAGGTCTTTCTATCTTTGTTGTTCATTATATGTCACTGTGCAAACTTCACACTGAGCAAATTGCACGTGCCATTTGTTGAGTAAGCGCTGGGAGATAACGCTGAGAGATCGTATCTTATCTTCCCTTTTCTAATCAATGGTTCATACACATTCACCAGCTAATGGTGCAGTTGGTAGTAACTCTGCCTTCAGACATAGGTCGCAAGTTCGATCTCCAGGCAGGTCCAATATTTATTGAGTGCATGAGCATGTCTGTTCTGTGTCTGTGTTATAATCGTTATATACGTAACGAGTTACAAAAAAGTATCTGTCAAATTGAACATTTTTCAAAAGAAAACAAAAAAATTTCGGCGTCCTATACAAAATGGATCAACTGAACGGCAATTTTTTATAGGAAGTTGTTTTTTATTTGCCAATTTTGCAATTCTTTTATTCGCGAATATTTTAGGGCGACGAGTTGATACACCCCCATAATTCGTACTACACCTTTTTGTACCACGTTGTAAGTAAGTTTATCAGTCATCTCTGCGACGACAAGATCACGCAGGTATGTATGTGACTTCTATTTCGACGAGTTCTGTGGGTGCTTTTTATGACGTTAGTGCAATAATAGCGACATTTATTTAGACAAGACTAAAAAGTTTTAAAAAGTGTATCTTTCTAAGATTCCCTAGAGATTTGTTCTAGAAAAATCTAATAAACAAACTCCATACAAGTCCCGGGTCATAAACCTGAAAGTTAACGTGAAGTTTTCACGGGCCACAAACCGCTGTCCCAAGACAACGATGTACTGAATAACTTGCCAGGTAAACTGTTCCTTAAGAATTTTATGTTAGTTTGGATTTAAGTGCGTTTCTTGAAAAGTTGTTTATTTTTTACGGATTTTTCACCATAGTGATAGAATAGAGAGATAACGCAACTCTGTAATTAAAAATAACTTGTAACTTTTAAGAAGAATCGAATGACACACATGTCACAAATAGGTTGAGCCGTTTAAGCTCTAGGAAGGCCCAAATAAATCTCATACATACATAATACTTTCGAATAACATAACCCTCCTTCTTCGCAGTCTGGTAAAAAGAAGCTTTTGCGTATTCCTCTCAGAAAACCTTTTCATTTGAAATGTACTTGAAATCATGGAATTGCACTTTAAATAAGGCATAAATTGTTAAGCATGCTAAGTAGTTTTCCATACCTAGATACCTGAACAAAACACTACCGCGTTCTAATGACACAGCCAATGACGTTGAATTGCTTCTTACTAGACACAGCGTTATTTAGTTGCAAACATTTTAATAATCATAATTTTCTTTATAGATAAAATTTTACAGGATTGGTATTATTTCCTTTATATGTGATATAATATGTTAACAATATTTTTGGCAAATGTAAGGATTTGTGGATTTAGTCTGCAGCTTTGTCGCTGTCAACAAGAATACTGACAGTGACAAGGTAACTGGTTTGATATTAAAAGTACTGAGATGTATATACTCTATGGAACAGGGAGATAAGCAGGAAATATGGCGGCAAATTAGTGATTATGGAATATGAGTGAATTATGAGAAAAATATAGTAAAAGGAGGTGTACGAGGCTTATCATTAAGATTTAATAATTTTGACTCGTTACATAAAACATCTGGCTTCATGCCAAATTATGTCATGATGACAGGCCAACGGGAAGCTCCCTAGAGGTTTTAGGCCGTTACGCAAAGTACTACCTATGTAAATGTGCGGTAAAACTAATGTCCATTATTTTTTGTATCCATTTCTGTAGTACCAGATTATAGAAAAAATGCAATATACCTTAGGTGTGTACTGAATAAGTTCAGTGCATGAAACCACAAGGCGTACTAATAAACCATAAACTACACAGCGATTAGTTCAGATAAACGGTACTATTCCACAAATCATCAAGCTCCAGGTGAAAAAGCTTTTATAAAAGTCCCCAAAGTTACGAGTACATGTAATCTGTCTACAATCATTTTACATGTGACAAAAAATGTAACTCATCTCTTGCCATAATGAACAGCTATCAAAACACACTGAAGTATGAACGCTAGCGCCCCCAATTATGGTCGTAGGCGAAATGTAAGTTACACGAAAAGGCTCGATAAGCCAAATTCTTTCGGATAAAATATGAGGGTAGTCATAAATTTATTCGCTAACCGTTGAGTTTGAATTACTACACGGTTATTAAACTGGAGATTTTTTACAATAAAGCGACACGGCTTTATAAACCAGTGAGGTGAGAGTTACTGGATTTATTTGCCATGTTATGTTTTTATAAAGTGTTATAAAGATTTTTAAAGTGACAAATGTTTCATAAAGTGTCTGGTTGCTTTTGTGGGATAGTTTTAAAAGCGCTTTTAGTTTTCAAAATGTAGTGCAACCAACCAATAAATATCATATTATTTTGCTTCAATTTTTTTTCGACTGCTTCCGTGGCGTAGAGGGCGCATGCCCGACTGCCAATCATGAGGTCCCGGGTTCGATCCCCAGGTTTTTTTTTTTTTTTTTTTTTTAATATAAAATAGGCTTACGTTTGACCTCAATCTCGCTTGATGGAAGGCGAAGATGAGGCCTAAGATGGTACACGTTTGCCTAGAAGGTGTCTGTTCACTTTGGCCTTAAAGATGTCCAGATTATAGCGTTCCGGAAATACCGACCTCGGCAGAGAGTTCCACTCCTTAGCCGTCCGCATAATGAAGGATGAAGCAAATAGGTCAGGCAAAGTGATAAATATTGCGTTTTTCCATTAGGAATTATCTCAATAACTGCCTGGAGTCTCGAACTATGGAACCCGGTAGATGGCAATAGGCTCGCCCCCTATTACATGGGACCAATAACATACTGGCGAAATGTGGGTGTACTATGGAACTGAGGTCTGGATACACCTCTGCCTACCCCTTCGGGAAAAAAAGGCGTGAATGTATGTAAATTTTTTTCTCGATTTCCATAATTTCATGTTTGACCCCTTGGGCATATAATCTATATAGGTATGCCCAAGAGGTCAGTAACGAAACAGAAAATAACTAGTAGTTCGCCTCGAACTGAGACCTCGCAAACCCCAATTTCCTGTAACTTCTAGACCTCTTAAGGTCTAGAAGGGTAAAGTCTAAGGTCTTTAGGTATAATTGAGGTATGAGATAATTAGTTTTTAAGATTAGCTCTGAAATTCTGATTAGGGATGTGAAAAAATAATCGATTATTAAAAAAAATATCGATTATTATTCCTAAAAAATCGAATTTATTTGAACGATTATTACGTTAAAAAATCGATTATTTATTAATCGATTTTTTATTATATGTGTAATCTGTTTTCGATTGACTGCCTCGGTGGCGTAGTGGGCGCATGCTCGACTGCCAATCAAGAGGTCCCGGGTTCGATCCCCGGGTCAGGCAAAGTGTTAAATATTGGATTTTTCCATTAGGAATTATCTCAATAACTGCCTGGAATCTGGAATTGTGCCCGGTAGATGGCAATAGGCTTGCCCCCTATTACATGGGACCAATAACATACTGGCGAAATGTGGGTGTACTACTATGGGACTGAGTCCAGGGTACACCTTTGCCTACCCCTTCGGGAAAAAGGCGTGAATGTGTGAATGTATGTATGTCCCATGTAATATGGGGCAAGCCTATTGCCATCTACCGGGCACAGTTCCAGACTACAGGCAGTTATTGAGATAATTCCCTTGGAAAAATCCAATATTTAACACATTGCCTGACCTGGGGATCGAATCCGGGACCTCTTGATTGGCAGTCGAGCAAGCAGTAATATGCAAATATTACTGTGTTCCGGTCTCAAGGGCAATGTTACCAGCGCAATTACTGGGCATGACGAGTTAAGTTACAACAACTAATATATCAGGGTGAAAGGCGCAGTGCAGTGCCGCGCAGAATTTTGAATTTTAAAACACTGTGTGGCACTGTGTTTGATATGGGCCATCATGATGCTTACCATCAGGCACCTGATTTGCTCGTCTTCTTACTCATTAACATAAGAAAAAAAAATTCAAAAAATAGTTCTAAGAGGGTATTTATTGATTGAGGCTCTCCACGCTCCACGCGTTCGTCGTGGCTCTCCACGGTAGCTCAAGCACAGGGTAGAGTGCCCCAGTTACCACTAAGCGGAATAGTGTGGAGGGTGCGTGGATCGAATCCCACCCGTGGATGAAATTTTTCATTTTTAAGCTTTGCTTGGGCAAAGTTCGTACATTAGCTAGGTATGATTATTATTGAAAAAAAGCTGATTTCTGTCGTTAGGATTTTTTTTTAATAAATATTTTTAGAAAAGTCCATTATTATTCCATTAAAAATCGATTTTTTCATTAATCGATTTTGTAGGAACAAATAAAAATCGATTATTAATTAATCTTATTTTTTATGATAATGAATGACAAGACGAGCAAATGATGGTAAGCATCACGATTGCCCATATCAGACACAGTGCCACCCAGTGTTTCTAAATTCAAAGCTCTGCGCGGCACTGCACTGCGCCTGTCACCCTGAGATATTAGTTGTTGAATCTCATCATGCCCAGTAATTTTGCTGGTAACATTGCCCTTCATTCCGGAACACAGTAATGTTTGCACATTACTGCTTGGCGGATGAATAACTGGCAAAGGTGTGGTACTTCCCCAGGCGGCACCCTGCTAAAGAGGCCTTCCACTACAAAAATCATTTTTTTTACTGTTTAGTCACATCCCTAAGCAAATGTTGTTCTAAACTCTTCACTAATATTATAGTTATAATAATCTATTCAACATTACGATAGTGCGACTTAACGACATCAGCGCGCCATCTAGTTGTTTTGAGCGGAGATGGAATTTTATCCCTTGAGAATCGGGGTATCTTTTATAACTTGACAACACCTTAACTGATCAATCTGAAACTGGATATTATAAACAATATAAGCCTATCCTACGTACATATTTAATTTCATTAAAATCGAATTGATAATTTTCAAGTTATAATCGAAAAATATTGAGATCTTATAATAGCTACAACTCTAGGACCCCTTGACCGATTTAGCTCATCTTCGAACTTAAAAATTCTTTTATCCTATACTACCTATCTGCAAAGTTTCATCAAGATCGGATCATCGGCTTTCGAGTTATCGCAAGACAAACATACATACACACATACATACATACAAACTTTGGCTAATATTTTTATGCAAGTCCTAAACTATGTGTCTAAATTTGAAGAAAAAAAATCGGACCATCGGTTTCGAAATTATCGTCAGACCTTTCATAAATACCTTGTGACTCTTATATATACGGAACCCCTCGGCCGATTTTGCTCATTATCTAAAGTAAAAAAAAATTATCACTTTAAACTACATGTCTGCAAAGTTTCATCAAAATCAGATCAACAGTTTTCAATTTATCGTCGATCAAATTTACATACCAGAGGTCAACCCTTAAGCTGGTACAAGCGCAGGTTTTTCCCACTTGTCGACTCTAAGACCTCGCTTCGCTCGGTCGATTAAAAATATCCTTCAAAATCATAAAATCATTGAAAAAATGTATTCTGGGCATATTATTGTATAATATGCCATAGTATGTTACCTGAAATTTCTGTTTCTTTTGTATGGAGTTTATCTATAAATATTATAGTATACATTACTATTATGTATATATATTTATAGTATAAATAAATATACATCTCACACACACACCCTCACATAGACTTACATAATAAATTATTATATAATAATATAAATTATTATTATATAAATTAGGCATTGCTTAACATGTAATAATTTAATTCTAAATTCTATTATTCACAATTATCTATCGGTAGGCTCCCTTAGGATACGTATTCTTAATGTAAATTTACTCAGGCCTCCACGACACGGACCCGGAGCCCAGTGTGGGACTACAGAATCCTCCATGGGAATGTTAGGCAAGTACATAATGATAATGATAATTACATTGTCCCTACCAGATGCTTATCTTCACTTTAATAATATAAAATAGTTAGCTATATATAAGTACTAATATTAACATTAACGTTTCCTGTGTTCTTCTTGTGGTAAATAAACATTTCTTTCTTTCTTTCTTTCTTACATTAAAGTTCTCCAAAATATAATACTTTTATGATTTCTTTTTAGGTGATACTTCTTAGGTGATTTTTTTTTTAGGTGATTCTGCTAGACCAACAAGACTCAATAAGCGAAAAGTACCTATTTGAATTTTATAGAACAAAAACTTCATGCGACTAGTAACCCTTAATTAGTAACCCTGTCTCACTTTACATAATAGAATACTATTTTTAGTTAATAAAGTACACTCGAACAACAATCAAAGCAAATATAAGTCTGAAGAACTTATTGTTCTATTTTGAGTGCAAATTGTTACTGCTGTCGATAACTTTACAAGTGCCTGGACTGTACAATTTCCAGCACCAAAGGAGCACAGATTAACATTGTACATCATTTAATTCCTCATTTCCTAATTTTTATTATTTACGTAACAGAACGGGTTTCTGCAATGTCACTGCTCGAGTGACCCATAGGAATTGGGTCACCTTTGTGGACAACCCATATTGTCAGAGTTTTTGGTCACCAAGATTCCGATACAACTTTCGCTTCGTTCACCTTCATGACATTTTTCACACATGCTCGTCGGTTGTAGGTACTTTTAACTTGGCCTTTCCCAAGAACAACATCTATTTGTTCATGAAAAGTACGCATAGGAAGACCCCTATCGACTCGACCATATACACTAGCCTTATAAATATCTTTTGTTAATCTCCTTCTATCAAATCTATTCTATTTAATCTAAGTTGTATATCATGATCGTAGCAAGTGGAGGGAAATAGTCTCTGCCTACCCCACCGGGAACAAAGCGTGGCTGTATGTATGTAAGATTCCGATAAGGCCTCTGACATGACCTACCAACTGCCCCTATATAATATTATTATGATAGAGGCAAGAGCTGACCTACTGTTTAACGTGCCATACGAAACGCGGTACCCAAAGCCCAGGTGAAAATTCCACATAATATTAAAAGATTCGATTTAATGTCGTCAAGGGTTAAATCGACTGTCTTCTCTTGAACAAATTTAATTTGTGTTCTATTTATCCCTGAAGAGCTGGAACCTCCACCTTCACGTCGCGGACTGAGACAGTATAATCTTATTCACATCGACAGGAGACGGACGCTAGCTCGTGTGATGTCACCTCTGGTTTTACCTGCCACCTCAATGCACTCCGCGATACCAACATTGATTTTGACATAGCTACCTTTTGACATATGGTCAACCATTATATTTTATGAAAAGAAACGGGACTTAATCGTGATGAAGAAAATTTTTATTTAACTCTACGTTTCGTTTTGGAGTCTCCTCGTGGCCACGGCTGTTGCATTGTAACATTGAGATTAATAAAAAATGTTTTAGCGCGAAATATGTCATGTGTTCGAATTCGCGCGAAAGTTTAAAAATTTACTGTCAACCAACCATTACGGTCAATCATTATGGCTGCAACAATGTTGTTAAATTGCTTTACTATCAGCCTGCAATTATTAAATACTAGCTATGCCCTGCAGTTTCACCCGCGTTGTCATCGTTAAACTATTTCCATACTGATTTTCAGCCCAATCTGTTCAGTAGTTTTTGTGTGAAGAAAGAGTTCAAACATCCATTCATCGATCCATCTAACCAAAACCGTGCTAGATGGCGCTGGAGTCGAGTTAGAACTCGCTAACGTATTGTTTACCTGTTACAAACGTGTTTTTTTTTACTTTGTACTGAGATTGAGAATTGTAATAAGTAGGATCTTAGATAGGATAGGATTATTAGGATTAGAAGGCTGTGCGGTTTCACCCTAATCGGCGATATGAGGGTTACTATGTTTGAAAATATTATTGCGAATAACATTCTCTATCCGGCAATATAGAATTGTTTTGCAGTAGTAGGTCTCTTTTGCAGGCAGGGGGGTGCCTGGGGAAGTACCACACCTTTGCCAGTAATTCATCTGCCATGCAGTAATGTGCAAACATTACTGTGTTTCGGTCTGAAGGACAATGTTACCAGCGAAATTAGGTACTAGGATGATGAGATTCAACAATTAATATCTCAGGTTGACAGGCGCAGTGTAGTGGCGCGCAGAATTTTGAATTTTATTGTGTCTGATATGGGCAATCATGATGCTTACCATCAGGCAGCTGATTTGCTCATCTTGTCACTTTGTTAGATTTTCTGGACCCAGCTTATTTGGATTCCAAGCCCGTTTCCTTAACAATGAAATGAAAAATATTCCGGGCATGACGTGGATATTTGTTTATTCAACACTGTGTTCATCTTTCTCGCTGGGATTTGTACTCACGGACACTTCAATTATAAAGTTTGAAGTCGCCACTTTGAATGGTACGTTTTACGCCATCTGCCTGTTGGCAGTTACTGTAGGACAGTTACTGGAGCAAGTAGTTTTTGTAGATGTTTTTTTAAAGACAAAAGTTAAAAATAAAAAAAAATTGATTTAACGTAATTTTGATTTACCATATTGTGAAAACATAATTTTTGGCCTTCCATGGCAAACTAAAAATAACCCTTTTTGGGTTGCCATGGAAGGGAAAAATGACCAAAGTATCAAAACTACGTATTTATAATCCTCTTTTTGCACAATTAGAGTAGCGGTCGATCTATATAAACTTAAAATAATTATATTCATCATAATCACCATCTCAGCTATAGGATGTCCCCCCCATAGATTTCCATCCAGTCCGATAGTAAGCGGCCTGCATCCAGCATGTTCCTGCCGTCCTTATCATATCGTCTGTCCACCTTGTGGACGTCCTACGCTGCGCTTGCCAGTCCGTAGTCTCCATTCGAGAATTTTACAGCCCCATATGCCGGTTAATCCGCTGGGCTATGTCGGTAACTTTCGTTCGTCTACGGATCTCCGCATTTCTAATTTGATCTCGCAGAGAAATCCCGAGCCCTCTCCATAGCTTGTTGCGCTATTTTAAGCCTGTTGTTAATACCCACAGTCAGAGAACACGTTTCAGACCCGTAAGTCATCACTGGTACTGAGGTTTGGACGAGAAGACATTGCGTAGGTTTCCGAACGCTGCCCAGCCTAGTTGGATTCGACAATTGACCTCTTTCTCGAAGTTGGACACCTACCGATTTGGACTGCTTGTCCTAGGTAGACATTTGAACCCCCCGCCGGGTTCCCGCCTTCTCGCAGTGGGGGAGGAACAGTAACCGTGGTATGGGGACCCACGGTGAAGCGAGGAGGAGCTCGAGGTGGTCGGCTGCTCCACTTAGTTCTCCAGGCTGAGAGCCCGAGGTGGTTGGTGGCTCCACTTAGTTCTAAAGGCTGAGAGCCCGAAGTGGTCGGTTGCTCCACTTAATTCTCCAGGCTGAGTGTGAGTAGCCGAGTAGGTTGCGGTTCGGTGTGGGACGCACCGCAACTGAGGCGGGCCGCGATGCGGTATGGGACGCGTCGCGGCCGAATCTAACAGGTAGTAGAATAGTATCGTTGATGATTACCCTCGCACGGGATTTCGTTTTACATCATAATGTGGGGCAACTGCCACAGAAAGTCTGCTAGTCCCCAAGTAGGCTAAAGAGTCTATGTTAAGGCAACCAGAAGACTGATATACATATATATAGGTACTTATATACGCATGTATCACTAAGATCAAACAGACATGCTGATGTGCAATAGGCAAAAATGTTTACTCCTGGCATTGATATAAAGAAAACGAGAAATAGGGTACGTTCTCCCAGCGCTTACTCAACAACTAGCACGTGCAATTTGCTCGGTGCGTGAAGTTTGCGCAGTGACATACCTATAATGAACAACAAAGATAAAAAGACGTACCTAAGAGCGAAGTGAGACCGAGACAACAATATTATTCGCTCGTACGACCTTAGTTTACTGACGTACGTGGACCTAATGGGGCCTAATTTGAGCTTTCCATTTTCGCGACGGCAGTACCTCATCTCCCCTTTTCTTAATATCAATGACTTCTGGTCGTAAATCGAACCCGGTTTTCTACCAACTGAGCCATGTTTTTCAACTTTTATTCCGTGTGACAACCACCGCTTTTGTGTTTAATAATAACAACGACGATAGCGCATTCAGAACAGGAGCTGTTAAATGCTCGCCTTTCTCTGCCGAGGTACATGAACAGTATGTTCCTAAAGGCTTCTTCTTCTTCAGGTTTGTGCACTTTTTTGCGTCTGTGGGCAGATATCACGATTTTACCACCGGTTAATAGGTATGGGAAATATTGTGGAACTATTTAAATCTTAATTATTATTATTATTGTAAAAGTTGATATTATTGCACGCTTGACGACGGAGAGTTCATTGAGACACATACTATAATTAACACCAATATTGTACATGTATTTCAGGCAATAAATGATTTTGATTTGATTTGGGTTTTATTTTTCCCACATTCATGTATGATGTGGAAACATTCATATATGATGTAGATACAAGCCCGAGTCTGTGTGGTTCCCGGCTATATAAAAGGGCCAATGGATATTTCCATTAGAAATTGACTCAATAACTGCCTAGAGTCTGGAACTATTCCCAGTAGATGGCAGTAGTCTCGCCCCCTATTACATAGAACCAATATCATACTGGCAAAATGTGGGTGTACCAGATCGTACCGGTCGTACCGTAATCGGACGTCCTGAGTACACCTCTGCCTACCGCTCGGGAAAGAGGCGTGATTGTATGTTATGTATGGTTTAACTTGTTACTGTTTAATTCATAAATTAGTACTGACTAGCAGTAGACACTTCCAGTGATCTATATTCTTAGATGACAACCCTAAACCTGGACCCAAATATTAATTAAAAGTTACACTATTAGAGGGTAATTTTGCTCTAATTTGGTAAGAACTCGAGTGAAATATTTACAGGGAATGTTGTAACTTCAAAACTGAGGCAATTTAACAAAGTTTTGTACCATGGACCAAGTACCTACCAAATAGACTAGTCACCTTGTTGCTTTTATACAAATAACTTGTATATCATGTAATAATATTCTATTTTATTATGTGGTCTCTCACTTATGTGGCCTCATCAGTAAGCTCAGAACAGTGCTACCAGCTATTTATAGAGAGGGCAATTCTGGGGATTTCTCTGCGAGATCAAAATGAGGAAATCCTTAGTCGAACGAAAGTTACCGACATAGCGCAGTGGATTAGCAAGTTGAAGTGGCAATGGGCAGAGCAAATGGCACATCGAACTGATGGCTGATGGGGCTGTAAAATTCTCGAACGGAACTCAAGTTGGACAGACAATCTAATAAATACAGCAGAAACACACTGGATGCAAACCGCTTACAACCAGACTAGATGAAAATTTATGGGGGAGGCCTACATAATAAAATATCTTATAGGAAACACCCAGGACCTACAATTTAACGTGCCATCCGAAACACGGTAGCGTCCAGGTGAAAAGTCCACATGCGCTTCATGCATTTAACTTGGTTAGACACGTTATTATGCACTATGTGTAATTTTATTATAAAGATGGATAAAACCTTGATAAAGGAGATAGTCTACTTTGTATCCTTATAATTTCACGGGAAAGATGCCTATGCGAGTAAAATCAGTGGACACTACGCGATTAAAGAATGTTCTTTTAGACGTGAAAGTCGGGCTTGTTATGGTGTTTAATGCTCGACATGTCACCCTTTTTGTAACAGCTCTATCCTCATCTCTTTTTTAGAAACCTTGCACTCTCTAAAGTCCTTTAGCACTATTCTCGCCACCGTGCTTTGGGTCTTTGACCTGGATCTTTGACCTGGGATGAAAACACATCCATTTAAAAATAACCACGTTCTTCACTTTCTTTTCTTGTCGAATCGGCCTGAGGGCAACTGCAGTGTCAAAGTTTCAGTGCGCCCGAAGGCATCTGACATGACACAAAGACTAGGTATCATCAGAATCAGAACTCAGGGGCACCAGATTTGAAGCCAATTATATCCCCACAGACCACACACGCTACACCACACTACCAGACCACAGGCCACAGACGCTGCAGATTCTACCACAGAGCAAATACGGTGAGAAGGCGGCCTAAGCAATTCTGTTCTGTGATTTCAACTAGGTCCTGACGTCATCACAGTAGGACTGTCTCAAGTCCTTAATAATTATTAAACTCGACAATAGATGGCGATCTTGTGTCACGGGAACTAAAAATATATCATATATTTTAACAATAGTACGTTCTAAAATTTGTTCCACAATCATTCCTTAAGATTTTACTGTCGCCAAAGTATTATATTTTTGTAGTTTTTATAATTATTTTGTAAACAGGCCGCCACCTAGTGTGAGATAGTTGAACTACTTAGTAAGGTCGATAAAGAACGAAGCGAGTACCTAGTTTTGCTATTAGGTGATTAGTAGATGGAAAATACAAGTGAGCGGGATCTGACACCTTTAATCTAATTACAACACTGTACAACAACCTCCTCTCCGTATTTAGCTCTGTGGGCGAATCTAATTTATCAGAATATCCTGCGACATGTCGTCAAATTAGATTAGATTAGCTTAGATTAGATTAGATTAGAATTAGCTTTCATGAAAGCTAGGAGAAAACCGATTAGATGCTTACCAATTGCTATAGGTCCCTTCTAAGAATTATCCTTTAGAATACGCCACATAACACCTCTTAACTTCACACAAATAGTTCCTTGGGTCCCCCAAACTCTTGACCATTACGCATTCAAAGCACTTCCCATAACCTTCTTCGTTTAACCGATTTAAGCCCGTATTTCTTAAATCATAGAGTTTAATTTGTAAGTTAGGTTTATGCTTCGCGACTTGACTTTGGGTAACCTTTCAGTGTAGTATTTCAATAGGGAAAGTTTTAGTATAAGGGATTATGTTGATATAACCATTTGGACGAGATCTCATATGATAATCATAGTTATTATCACTCATTGTTAATAAATACGCTATACCGATATGCAGCCTTAGATGTAGGCTTGCAAACCGGGGGACACGCCCCGGGCGACTGTTTCAGGGGGCGCCAAAACCGTAAAAATATTATAATATGATTAAAAAATAAAAACTTGCTTCACAAAGCGCCTAGCATACGGAAGTCGGGGGTGGTATTACGAACATGCAATTGCGTAACAACAGCAGTAAATTGTGCTGTCAAACGTCATTTTTTGTATGCCGTTTGACAGCTGACATTAAGCAATTAAACGCTTTCCACACTTCTGCTGCTATTCATAATAAGGGGGCGTTAGCTTACCGTCGACTTGTCAAAAAAGGCGAGATAAATTGAGATAAATTACATAAAATTATTTTTATGTATCCTGCTCTTTTTTAAAATAAATAAATAAATAAAAAGTTTTTCGAAGTCTGTTAAAAAGGTATCGTTACATAAAATTGTAACTCCACTTTGAACTGCAGTTTCCAATAGTGTCCTTTTAAAAGAGGTAGAATTCAGAGTTTAAAACGCTTCTTACTTATTTATTTAACACTCCATAATGGTCACTTATTGGTTACAAATGGTGAAAAGAAATTAATTATGAAACATGCTTCTTCTTTTCCACTACTCATCTAATTCTAGTGAAACAAGATTTTTAGCCAAAACCGAAACCGAAAACGAACCTTCGGTATCTATTTCAGTTTCGGCCGAAACCGAAACCGAAACAAAAACTTTTTCAGACTTGTTAAAAATCTACTGTTTACTGAAATTTGGCTTCTTTTATACACTTGTGCAGAAATTTAATGCGTGTTGAATGAAATACAAAACAATAATGTTTGTAAAAGTATGTGAAAGATAATTACTTATTTTCTTTGATTACTTACTTACTTATTACTGCTATGAAATAAACCAAATACACAAAAACACGTTAAGTTTGACATGGGTACCACAAGCAGAGCTATTAAGTAAGTACGTTTTTATTTCGTAACGATAAAACAAAAACACTCTCACATAGGATAGTGGCCCGTTTTCACAACAGTACCATAACATAACATAACATACATTCACGCCTTTTTCCCGAAGGGGTAGGCAGAGGTGTACCCAGGACTCAGTCCCATAGTAGATACACCCACATTTCGCCAGTATGTTATTGGTGCCATGTAATAGGGGGCAAGCCTATTGCCATATACCGGGCACAGTTCCAGACTCCAGGCAGCTATTGAGATAATTCCTAATGGAAAAATCCAATATTTAGCACTATGCCTGACCTGGGGATCGAACCCGGGACCTCTTGATTGGCAGTCGAGCATCCGCCCACTACGCCAACGAGGCAGTCACAACAGTACCAAAAGCTTTGAAAACCATCTTCAACATTCTTCTTGTTTCAGAGCATCGAAAAATAGAGCTGTTCATAACCCAAGGAGGTCTGCAGTCTACCGATGAAGCGATAGCAGCAGGAGTACCACTCATCAGCATCCCATTTCTTGGAGACCAGTGGTACAACGCTGACCAATACCAACATCTGAAGATCGGGATAAAACTCGATTTGGAGTATATGACTGAGGACAAGTTGTTGAAAGCTATTGCGACGGTCATTGAGGATAAAAAGTAAATTAATCTTTTTTTTAATAATAGGTAAATGTCTGTCTGTGACACTTTCATATCAATATCGATTGACCAATTTTTTTATGAGTTTTGCCATAAAAATAGACGAGACCTTGAACAAAGACATCGAGTACTTCATATCCAGATATTCTCTCGAGACATATTATGCCTAGTTGGGTGAAATTGCGTGGACCAGCTAGATCTTCATCTTCATCTTCGCACCCAGGATCTGATGTTCAGCAAGAGCGCTAGCGACCTCTAGACCAAGGAGGCAGTCGTATTTTATTCCTTTTTTCCCGAGGGAGCGATTTCTATAAAGGTAAAACCGTAGTGCACAGCTACATCTTTATCTTTCACTTTGACTAATTAAACAATATTGTATCTCAAGGCGCGGTGCTAAGCAAATTCGCCCTCTCGCTCACACGCCCACATTTTTGAAAATATAAAAATGTCTACATGCAATTACGTAGAATAAAGACAACTAGGTACTAGAAAATAACAATACAAAGTTTGAGTAAAAAATCAAATTTTTTATAGCAGCTATCGTCAAAACATAAGAGCTCTACGATCCATCATGCGTGACCAGCCGGAATCTCCTCTTACTCGAGCAGTCTGGTGGGCAGAGTACATCATCAGACATAAAGGAGCTCCACATCTCCAGCCCCCCAGTTCACATATCTCCTGGAATCAGTACTTGGAGTTAGAACTAGTGATGTTCGCTGTCAGTTGTGTTACTATTGTGTTTTCGATTGTTGTTTATTTTGGACTGTTTGGGATAAGAATGATGATTAATAATTTGTGATGCTTTCGGAGATTTTTTTTTGATTTTCTGCGAAACTAATAATAAAACAAAAACAAAAACACACTTAAAAAAAAACTGTATTTATATAATTCTTTAAAATAAAATTTGAAACGTTAATAAATTGTAAGGTCCTTGATGTACCGGTTAACTTTAAAAAGCCTTCCCTAATGAAAGTGATTTAACATAGCTTTTGAATTTATCCTCGCAGCCCTAGGAGTGAACGAGAATTATTTTAAATTATAGAGAGTTACAAGACGAGCAAATCAGGTGCCTGATGGTAAGCATCATGATTGCCCATAACAGACACAGTGCCACCCCGTGTTGTAAAATTCAAAATTCAACGCGGTACTGCACTGCACCTTACACCCTGAGATATTAGTTGTGGAATCTCGTCATGCCCAGATTTCCCTGGTAAGATTGCCCTTCGGACCGGAACACAGTAATGTTTACACATTACTGCTTGGTGGATGAATAACTGGCAAAGGTGTGGTACTTCCCCAGGCGGCCCCCTGCAAAAGGGGCCTACCACTACATGTCATTCCCACTAGTCCCCTCCTCCTTGGTCACCACTAGTGACAAAAAGAATTCAAGTTAAATGAGAATAAACTTAGTATACCAGTATTCTGTGGTATAGCTTAATCATCAAATAAATAATGTTTTTTTTTTATCAAATAGCTTATGCAGTTAAGCACAACATCTACCTGCATAATAATAATAATCAACTTCAGAAATAGAATTTTCAATATCGTCGAAAAATATTTTGATTTTTCAAAGTTAATATTTCCGATTTCATCTCAAGATTTTATTTTATTTTGAATCTTACTTTCTGCGCAGTAAAGCTCTTTTCACATCAATAAATGTATGAGTAGTCGTAGATTATTTTGTGTTGCAATACCAATTTCTTGAGCTGGCAACTCCGACCTCAACGAATTTCCTATAATATAGTTTGCATACGTTTATAATAAGTAGGTATTATTTTTATTATTATGTCGCTCGAAAACACGGGATATACCCGGTCTTTTGATAGGCGTGCACGGAGACCATTTTTTTTAAGTCCAACGTGCAGAGGCCCCTTTGAGCTTTTAATCTAAAGGTAATGTATAGCACCTATCGGGGTCCATCTCTGAAACCATCTACATTTTTTTTTTTTAAGGTGACCTCAAAGACAGCCCCCGCTAGGTACAAGGTCTATTGTGAATGGATGGAAACTACTTGATTTGTCTATAGGTGTGATTTCTAGATGGATGGTAACCGGGCTATTGCTAGAGACTCCGGCACCTGCCACTTCCGTCTCATGGTGAAATATGACGGCAGGCGATGACTCGCCGCTCACTAAACGGACCCCCCATAAAGGCCGCCCACCACATGGGAATAAGGGCGACGAGAGGGGCAACGTTGGTGTGAGCGGCTAAGGGTAGGAGAAGTGTCCCTGGACTTTAAACTTTTAATTATTATTATAATTTATAATATTTTGTACTGATATAATAAAGTAAGTATCGAGGTAAGGCCAGTGAAAGAAATTTAATTAGGTTAAATTACTCTTTCATAAAATATGTGTTCGAATCGCGAAAGTTTAATTTTTTTTGTTTGATTAATACAAAAAAGTCTGTGTTAACAAAAATATTTTTTTAAATTGTTTCCCAATAATTGGCGAAAATATCGATGAACATACTTAAAAAAATACATACAGACGAACATAGATCCTCTTCCTTTTTTGGACGTCGCTTAAAAATATAAACTGTGACGAGACATCTTTCGATTTTTGTGTGATAAGCTAACTTTGTGACGGAGTAACAATGACACAACATTACCTATTATAATTATTTATGTAATTTTGATGTTATAAAGTAGATGTTTGACAGCCTCGTTGGCTCATATGGTAGTAACTCTGCTTTCTGTGCCGCAGGGCCCGGGTTCGATCCCCGGCCAGGTCAAACATTTGTGTGCATGAACATGTCTGTTTGATCTGTGTCTGGGTGTTATAAGCTTATATAAGTATGTATATCAGTCATATTACCATAGTACAAGCTTCTAGCCTAGTTTGGGACCAGATGACCGTGTGTGGAAGTTGTCCCATATTATTATTATTATGTAAAAACAAACAGTTTAATTATTTTCACTTACAAATTTAACAAGAAAATAATTTACTAAGAACTTAACCGTACCTTTTCTACTAAGTTACGTGAAACCATTTATTAAGGCTTTATTTTTATCGTAATTTCCTTCTTTTATCCATCCACATTTTCTATGAAAATAGCTAGACGATTTTTCATATAAATATGATCGAGGTTAAACTATATGACGGCCACAATAAATCTTTTCCCGAAGATTTATCCCGAAAGGGTGCGCTCAGGATATCTTATATGTAACCGAATTATGTTTAGCAACGTGTTATGGCATAAATACGGAACCCACTAAAATATTTGGCGGACTCTATCTCTACTACTTTCGGCGGGAAAACAGGTTTGACGTATAAGCACGTATAAGGTATAAAGTTCTATAGACTATTGTCTAGACAAACTATTTAGGTATTCATAATAAGTACATAACATAATTTTTTTCTTGAAGGGGTTGAAGGGGGCCGGGGGGCAGAGGTGTTACCTAGGACTCATCTCCATCTCCATAGTAGGTAATCCCACATTTAAAAAAAAAAACATACATTCACGCCTTTTTCCCGAAGGGGTAGGCAGAGGTGTACCACACAAATGTTTGACCTGATCGGGGATCGAACCTGGGGCCTGCGGCACAGAAAGCAGGGTTACTACCATCTGAGCCAACGAGGGTGTGAGGGTGAATAAAACACTAAAAAGCTTTTATCCAATAAACTCTATATATGTACCCCTCCCAACTTTCATAAAAATTTGCATATAAAGTCCCATCTGCTTTACGAATGTTAGTGTCATATTAAACTTTAATAATGTAAGCAGATATAAGTGTACTATCTACGTACTAGATTTTGCGTTCCGAATACTCACTTTGCTCGACTAAAGTTTACTGCAATCCGTACACCTTACTTTAGTGTAGCTTTAACATCCATGCAGTGTGAACGCGTACGGAGCTGTGCTAATATTACGGGAAAACAAATCAAGTATGTATTTTTTGTATGATTTGATTACAAACCAGTACATAGAGGACAAAGATGCCTGGAAACTTCTGCATAGCCGCCTCGCGGCACCTTCAAAGATAACGAATGTAACCAAACCAAATATTGTGAAACTATCTGTTGAAAAAATTAAGCCCTACTTCTTGTGCCTTCTTCTTGTAGAGGTATCTTTCCGAAAGCACGGTAGACTCAGTATTGTTAATCTTCATTGACGTGCAAAAGTGTCAGATTATGACCTATTTGAATAAATCTGTTTGAGTTTGAAACTATTGTTAACGTATTTGACCTATATATAAACGCAAATTTAATGAACTAAGTTGAGGAATGTGAGCCAATACTTATTAAGAACGTTCTTGTCTATCGTAGAATATATGTCAATGTATTATGTAATCTATTGAATTCAAAATGCATTAGATTCGTATAGTTACGAGCCTACGAGCGAGTTGAATCAAATATTTATTATAATATAATACGACAGATGCTTCCAACAGATTGACAGAGAGAGAAAAGGTTGGTGAAAATCAGACCTGATAATAAGCATCATGATTGCCCATATCAGACACAGTGCCACTCATTGTTTTAAAAATTCAAAATTCAGCGCGGCACTGCACTGCGTCCGTCACCCTGAGATATTAGCTGTTGAAACTCGTCATCGCCTTCAGACCGGAACACAGTAATGTTTGCACATTACTGCTTGACGGATGAATAACTGGCAAAGGTGTGGTAAATTCCCAGGCGGCCCCCTGCAAAAGAGGCCTACCACAACAAACTACAAAGTAGGCAGAGGTGTACCAAGGAAGTATTTTATTGGTCCCGTTTTTTTAGGGGGTGAGCCTATTGGCATCTACCGGGCACAGTTCCAGACTCCAGGCAGTTTAATGAGATAATTCCTAATGGAAAAAATCATTATTGAACATTTTGACTGACCTGAGGATCGAACCTCACGATCGGCGGTCGAGCTTGCGCCCACTACGCCATCGAGGCAGTCGGCAGGCAATTGTTTCCAATAATAATTGTATTTAGCGGCCCTATGCGTTCGGGCCATCATAGTATTGTTCTGGTACACGGGCACAGAACAGATAATAATACTACGTATAGAATGGACACTGTCATCCGCCCACAAATCGGGCCTTCCTCACCTCGCGAGCGAGATTGAGCTCTCGACGGAGCTTGGAAAGCACCTCACGCAACGCGTGTACAAAACTCCATGTGTGCAGTGTCTTAGTAGTAGGTAGTTATAACGCGGCTTTTATATAGGAATTGAGTCAAGTGTCCGGGGATACGAGTGTAGGAATGTATTGAACACGACATTATTGTCATCGTTGGACTCCTGGCGCTTAGGATTTACCTTATCAGGAACACAGTTTCAGGCAGACGACCTAGACCTAGTCTAGTGTTAAAGGTTTTAAAAATGCAGGTATCAAGTCTCACTATTAAAAAGTATCTTATATCAAACGTGCTATTCGTGCCATACTATGAGATGCGTCCACGCAAATCCCTGAGAGTATTCTCTAAAGAAATAAACATACTGACTCTACCATCCTTATACATCTATGAGAACATCATGTATTTGCGTAAAAATTTTACATAAATTAAAATTAAATAGTGACGTCCATAATTTTAATACTAGGAATAAAGACAAAATAGCTGTACCTAGCTTTAGATTATCTAAAACAAATAAAAAGACATTCCTAGGATATAGTGTACGTTTCTATAATAAAATCCCAAAAGAGATAACTGGGCTCTCAGAGGGTAAATTCAAAACCTATATAAAATCTACTTTACTAAAGAAGGCATAATTTAAAGTCAACCAGTACATAGAGGACAAAGATGCCTGGAAACTTCTGCATAGCCGCCTCGCGGCACCTTCAAAGAAAACGAATGTAATCAAACCAAATATTGTGAAACTATCTGTTGAAAAAATTAAGCCCTACAAGTTTCTTGTGCGTTCTTCTTGTAGAGGTATCTTTCCGAACGCACGGTAGACTCAATACTTTTTATCTTCATTGACGTGCAAAATTACCTATTTGAATAAATCTTGTTGAGTTTGAGTTTTGAGTTTATATAAAATTTGACATTTTTATTAACTTTAATCCGATAGTACCTGTCTATATCTAGTTCGTAATAGTTCAAGGCGCGAAGTGATTAAAGATACAACGTATTAACAGTAAGGGTAAAACGAACAATAATCAATAATCAACCTCGTTACCATAAAATAACATTGTAGAAGTCAACAGCACACCCTGGAGCGACTCAATCCCATACAAAAGCCGCGCTATAACTACCTACTACACAGACACTGCACATATGGAGTTTTGTACATGTGCAAGAGTGTGCGTGATTTTTTCGCGAATCGGGGCTCGTGGAGAACTCAATCTCGCTCGCGGGGTGTGGAAGGCCCGATCGGTGGGCGGATGAGTGTCCATTCTATACGTAGTATTATTATCAGTTCTGTGTCAAAACTCCATTTAAATTTAGAGCTATATTTATTGTTTGAGCATTATTTTAGTTTTAAATATTGCTACTAGATGTCGCTGTAAAATCCTACTCACGTTATAACACCTGAAAATTCTTATTAAACCATCTCTTTCAAATGAAATTTTTGTGAACAGACGCCAAATATTTTCAATATGGATCGGCAATATCACGGAATCCAATTCCGAAATATTGAAACTGACATGGGCTTATTGAAACAATGGTGTAATATTCTAACGTTCCCTATGGTGAGGTACGAAAAAATAATAATGTATCAAAATTTTTGTTATCCTGTACAGTGTGTACAGCCCCATGTGATGGGTGGGTTCCCAACGAGTGACACTGTGACACGTCGGGAAAAAAAAATCCCATCGAGTAGCACTTGCGTCACAGTGTGACTGGATGGGACGGTATAAAAAATAAAAGGTGCTAACGGGTAACAGTGTGACACGTTGGGACAAAAAATGTTGCAACGGGTAACAGTGGTACTCGATGGGAAAAAAAATCCCAACGTGACACAGTGTGACTCGATGGGAACCCACCGTGTGATGAAATGTAAACATTAACAGTCTTTAGAATTCATATCAACACAATGCACAACAAAATAAACTTTATACAAACCATTATGATCCAGCCGAATTGTTAGATAATTTTCTTATCCCGATACTTCAAAACGAACGAAAACTTCGCGGACGCGAAAGTTTGTTGTACCTATATTTAAATAATGTATATATTATTGTATATTTATATATTATTGTATATTTATATATTATTGTATATGTATATTGTGTATTGTATGGATGATTGTTACTTTTTCATGCAAAAACAACGTAATAGATTGGGTTGAAATTTGGTATGTAGGTAGTTTAGACCCTGAAATAACACATAGGTGTCACTCCAGTACTTAAGGGTATTTTATTCCGATATTCCAACGAAAACGAAGACTACGCGGGTGAAACCGCTGGGCACAGCTAGTGTTAAATACATAAAACCCATTATCAAAGTGCCTGTGTAAATTGGAATAGCAAAATCACATTTCGTCAATTTATTACGAGAGAGTGCATCGTTAGTAATAGCAAGCGCTTCTGCAAAGGATAGTCTGTTTTTATTATTCTGATTATAAATAAAGTTTTATAATATTTAATTTTGTAGTGATAGGCCAGTTTTGCAGGAGGCCGCCTGGGGAAGTACCACACCATTGCCAGTTATTCATCCGCCAAAGAGTAATGTGCAAACATAACTGTGTTCCGGTCTGAAGGGCAATGTTCCCAGCGAAATTTCTGGACATAACGAGTTTCAACAACTAATATCTCAGGGTGACAGGCGCAGTGCAGTGCCGCACAGTATTTTTAATATCAAAACACTGGGTGGCACTGTATCTGGTATAGGCAATTATAATGCTTACCAACAGGCACCTGATTTGCTAGTCTTGTCCCTCACTATCATAAAAATAACGATATGTTTAATCAAAATAATTATGCCTATTCCTGCCCAACCGCTATACCGACAAACACGATGAACCCAAGAAAAACACCCCATTCCAGAGTAAGATCTCACATACCGAATGACAAACCATTCAGTAGTTTTTTTTTAATATTCAATACATATGCACACACCCTCTCACTCATACATCCATATTTTACTATAAGATAATTTTTGGTAGATACTCGTAATACGACTAGATGAAGTAAGATATCCATACTGTTTTTTTTTAGTTGGGTGCTCGTTCATATTCTGAGATTTACAGCGGCTTTATTTGATGTTATTTTAATCTACTTACAGTGAAACGAGGCCTGAAATGCCCTTGTACAATAATTATCCGTACTTTTCATAACAAGTCATAAGATTTATATTTTTTTGTGTTAAAGTTTATAAAGAAAGAAAGAGCTGTATAAAGAAATGTCAACCCATTTTTAACAAAAAATTAAATTGGTACCTAGGTTAAAAAATATTGAACTGTAATGGAGCACCTCCCTACTCTTTACTGGGACCAAATTAGAAAGAATGCAGATTCAACTTAAAATATTTATATTATAATTATTATCAGTCGATTATGGGCGGCTTTCGTCATTATCATCATCTCAGCCCTTGTTAATCCACTACTGAACATAGACCTCCCCCATAAAGGGGGGTTTTGCCAATACTCAACACGCTTGGCAGGCGGGTTGTCGAGCGCAGTTCGATGTTTTTTTGCAGAGGACGCTGCTGCCCGTCCTCTGGATCTATCTCTGAGCGGCCGTATCGCTGTCAAAAATACAAAGATGCTAAGTGCTTCTTTCCGCTTCCTCAATCTGTAGGAAACGCCTCGGCCCTCAGGGACCTACCCAGGTTTTCTCGCCAAATTGCCCGTCAAAACATAACTTACAAAAGTTGACCGGCTTATCAACATAACTTTGAATAATTCACTGCTTACAAAAGTTTTTCTTTGGATAAAATTAATTTTTAAAACTCGTTCCATATATCTCGCAGTTTGGAAGAATAAGCACTACTTGGTGAGTTATTTTCTTAGGAAGTAGAATTCTTGTAAAATATTAAAACAAAGACT
Organism: Hemistola chrysoprasaria; assembly: GCA_947063395.1. Classification (NCBI taxonomy): domain Eukaryota; kingdom Metazoa; phylum Arthropoda; class Insecta; order Lepidoptera; family Geometridae; genus Hemistola; species Hemistola chrysoprasaria. Next base: position 7,353,396 of record OX346731.1, on the reverse strand, counting down.
GTAGAGGAGGAAGCTTTACACTTTTAATGCGTGAATTTTTTGAGATTTTATTATAGGAGACCCTTAGATCCGACTAGATACCGTACTACCTAATAAGAAAAACCTTCGAAAATGCGGCAGCTTTCAAATTGTAGTGACCGTAACATAATCTAAAAAAGGAGTCGCAAGAGTCTCGTGCTCGAGGGAGGATGTGAAGCAAGTACCATAGATACCAGCAAAATTACTGGGCATGACGAGATTCAACAACTAAATCTCAGGGTGACAGGCATAGTGCAGATGCAGATTTTAGAATTTTAAAACCCTGCGTGGCACTGTGTCTAATATGGGCAATCATGATGCTTACCATCAGGCACCTGATTTGCTCGCCTTGTCACTCACTATGATAGATGTTTGTTACTCTTTCACGGCAAAACTACCGAACAGATTAGATTGAAATTTGGGATCAAAATAGTTTATACCTTGGACACACCCCGGACACTCGAGTCAATCCCATACAAAAACCGCGCTATAACTACCTACTACACAGACACTGCACACATGGAGTTTTGTACACGTGCAAGAGTGTGCGTGAGGTGATTTCCTATAGAAGCGGGGCTCGTGGAGAGCTCAATCTCGCTCGGGGGGTGAGGAAGGCTCGATTGGTCGGCGGATGACAGTGTCCATTCTATACTTAGTATTATTATCATCTATTCTGTGACGCGGGTGAAACAGCTAGTACTACATAAACTATGGTAAGTTGACTAAAACTTTTACGACCCCATGAAAAATTCCTTCCGTAAACAAACTCCCATCCAATAATTCCCCTGAAGATATTACGTGGAAAAGAAGTGGCATATTCTCCCCTCCTTTCCACAAGCGGGTAATAAATGTACCTAGTTTAATTTACTGTGTTGTTATTATGGAACAAAAACAACGAGAAAAACTTAACGCGTCCGTTTCCTGCAGAGACAACATAATCTAAAAGACTACGTGTTCATTAATGTTAAGGCAAAGAATAGTAATTATTACTACGTAAATAAGTGACACTCACGATAAGAAACGGCGCATTTTAGCTGCGTGGGTTCATTTGTTTAAAACCGTGGGTCTACGTTACTACTGCAGAACACATTATACATATACACGCATCCGTGTACCGCGTACACAGCGTGCATGGCGTTGACAGCGTTGAGCTACGCGAGCACCAATTCGAGCAAGCCACGCCAATTCATGCGTAGCGTATCCGTTGGTTGCAGTGAACCCATATACATACGTTTTCATGCAAAGCTTGACGAATATGCGTAGCCTCTCCGTTCGTCGCAGTTGGTTTAAGCCTTTTTTAGTAAGTATGAAAAAAAAATCAAATTCAAATTCATTTATTCGTCAGTCTAGTACTACTACATTGTTTGGCTTGGTACTGGTCTGCCTCGGTGGTGTAGTGGGCGTAATATCGACTGCCAATCATGAGGAGGAGGCAGTGTTATTAGAACTCTTCAATAGGAATTACGAGTACCTCTATGACCATTTACCATTCGGAAAGGTACATCTACAAGAAGTAAGTTAATTTTTTCAACTGACAGTTTTAGAATATTTTGGTTTGGTTACATTCGTTTGTTAGTGTCGGTGCCGCGTGGTGGCTATGCAGAAGTTTCCAGGCATCTTTGTCTCTATTTTGTCTTTAATAAATTAGATTTTATAGATAATTTTGAATTTACCCTCTGAGAGCCTTTTTATGCACATCGCCAAATTCGTGGCGTGGTACGAAATAGGTCAGCTAGTTTATTGATCTTTCAGACGTTAAAGACGTCATAGTGCTGTGCGAAATGTTATGTGCGAATATTGAATCTAATGCGAAAAGAAAAGGTGCGAAGCCGGCTGTTATGCAGTGCTACCGCATAACATTGGAGAAAGCAAACTGAAAACTCCCTAAAGCATCGTCTTTATAGGTTGAGTTGTCTGTGGTTTCCTGTAAAAACTGTCTACGAAAATAATGTATGCGGCAAAAGTTGGAACTACATTTTCCGCTATCTGAACTACTGCTAGATGCTTTAGCACATATGAATTAGCGCCCTCGTTCACCGTCCTTGATCGTAGAGTGAAAAAAAATATTTGTCGGGGGGATATTACATGCGGTAAAACATGTTACTTTTTAGGCACGATTTTTTGTAGAACTTTCTCAGTTCACTTTCTGGAAACCTATGGCATAGGTACAAATTCGCACAGAATAAATAAGAGTACTAACGTCCTCAAACTCAAAAAGATTTATTCTAATAGGTCACAATCTGACACTTTTGCACGTCACTGAATATAAACAGTAACGAGTCTATCTCAATAACTGTCTGGAGTCTGGAACTGTGCCCGGTAGATGGCACAATAGGCTCGCCCCCTATTAAACATAACATAACATACATTCACGCCTTTTTCCCGAAGGGGTAGGCAGAGGTGTACCCAGGACTCAGTCCCATAGTAGGTACACCCACATTTCGCCAGTATGTTATTGGTCCCATGTAATAGGGGGCGAGCCTATTGCCATCTACCGGGCACAGTTCCAGACTCCAGGCAGTTATTGAGATAATTCCTAATGGAAAAATCCAATATTGAATACTGCCTGACCTGGGGATCAAACCCGGGACCTCTTGCATGGCAGTCGAGCATGCGCCCTCTACGCCACCGAGGCAGTCCCCCGCCCTATTACATGGAACCAATAACATACTGGCGATATGTGGGTGTATCTACTGTGGGATTGAGTCCTGGGTACACCACTGCCTACCCCTTCGGGAAAAAGGCGTGAATGTATGTTATGTACGGTTTAGTAGTTTTGGCTTTGAAGTGTAACAAACATCCATCAATACAACCTTAGAAACTTTTGCATTTATAATATTAATTAAATTAAATACATAGTAAGATCTGTTTTTCTCGTTCTCGGATCGCTCTTTGTTATTCTTTCACGCCAAATCTACTAAACATAACATAAATTCACGCCTTTTTTCCCGAAGGGGTATGCAGAGGTGTACCCAGGACTCAGTCCCATAGTACATACACCCACATTTCGCCAGTATGTTATTGGTCCCATGTAATAGGGGGCGAGCCTATTGCCATCTACCGGGCACAGTTCCAGACTCAAGGCAGTTATTGAGATAATTCCTAATGGAAAATCCAATATTTATCACTTTGCCTGACCTGGGGATCGAACCCGGGACCTCTTGATTGGCAGTCGAGCATGCGCCCTCTACGCCACCGAGACAGTCTACTAAACCAATTTGGCCGAAATTCGGTATGCAGATAGTTTGGACCTTGGAATAACACATAGGGTACTTTTTTATCCCAATAGAATTTAGAAGTGGTAGGCCTCTTTGCAGGGGGCCGCCTGGGGAAGTACCACACCTTTGTCAGTTATTCATCCGCCAAGCAGTTATGTGCAAACATTACTGTGTTTCGGTATGAAGGGCAATGTTACCAGCGAAATTACTGGGCATGTTGAGATTCAACAACTCATATCTCAGGGTGACAGGCACAGTGCAGTGCTGCGTAGAATTTTTAATTATAAAACATTGGGTGGCACTGTGTCTGATATGGGCAATCATGATGCTTACCATCAGGCTCCTGATTTGCTCGTCTTGTCACTCACTATCATAAAAAAATAATACTCCCACAGGAACGATGACTACTCGGGTGAAACCGCGGCAAAGCTAGTTTTACATAAAATTTCAAACAAAAGATTTCTTAGCACTACTTAAACCTAATTGATTTAATAAATAAAAGGAAATTTCCTGAATTTTTTTAACTCAAATATAGGCAAAGGTCAAAGTTCTTAAAAAGGGTGGTTTGTTTTGTATCATTAACGAGAAACCATTACAATCTGACCCTAGCGGCCCTTTCGCCCAATTAAAAGTTTTTCAAGCGAATCCTGAAGAATTAAGAGGTTTATTAAAGTTTCATTCTACAGTAAGAAAACCAAAATTATGAAATCTCTTCTCGGCTTAACGAGAAAGTGTGGGCTAAGTTTTGAGGATTTTACATACATTTTAAGCTTTATTAGACAAGGAAATATCGTGTCCTGCTTTAAAATAAAATATAATAATTTTATATATTTATTTGTTATAAATGCAGGTTACATGTAGGTGTTCGGTTCATAATTACAGAATCCGTGTACATTTCTAGTCACATCGTGACATACAAATAGTAATATTAGGTAAGTACGTGCATTAAAATTATTAATTATTATTATCACTATATGATATTATAAAAACCTAAATGACTCACTGACTGACATGCAATGCAGAGCTCAAACCACTGATCCTAGAGACTTGAAACTTGGAATGTAGGTTGTTTTCGCTGTCTGGACGTGTGTTAAGAAAGGATTGCGTCAAAGTTTTGGTATAAAACTCCCATATTACATAACTGCGAGCGGGTAAATCCGCTTTTCTTACACTAGACATTTATAAAATTAAATTAATTAATATTCAATTATAATTTTTTAATATCTTAATGTTATTATTTAATTCTGTGATTGTGTAAAAAGTCTTTTCAATTAACCACAGCGTTAATTTTCTGGCATATCTTTTTTCTGGCAGTTCCCTTATATCATGGGGGATGGAATTATATATCCTCCCCGAGGTGTAGTTCCTGGTGGTCTCCTAAAACACATACCATCACGACTATTTACGGAAGGGGTAGGCAGAGGCATAATCCAGAATTAAGTGCCGAAGTACCCACATTTCGCCATTGTTGTCAATACAGCCCAATTGTTTTGTACACGGCTTTCTGACATAAAAGTACTTTCTTTATATTTTATTCCCTAAAGAACGAGGGCAAAATCCTTACAAATAAATGCCCAATAGTGTTTGTTTGTTTGTCCTTCTTTCCCTTCACAATAGAGCATCGGCATGACATGATATTTTTATTTTTTTGAGATAGTTTGAAGGCTGGAGAGTACAAAGCGTACTTTTTACCGCGGGAAAACATCTTATTCACACGAAAAAATCCACTATGTTGCATATTTTAAACCACGCGGGTGAAACCGCGGGCAACAGCTACTCCTTTTTGATTTTATGAGTGTCATTTTGCTCAAAACTACTTTGGTTTTATCTGATATAGATGCAAGTTTAGATAGTAAAAAAATCTTCAGAGTGCAAAGCTCCCTAACTACTTACAAAAAGTTCTCTGGCCCACTGAAATTTTAAATTTTTCATTTGAAATATTATGCGCATTATTGTGACATTGTTTCACATTAAAATATTATGTTTTTTAAAAGAAAAATACTGAAATCAACATTTTAATGCAAAAGCTACGTTGCATGAATGATAATGTGCTGGAATTTACGAGTGAGAGGTAATTTTAGCGACAGTTACATTAGCTTTTGTGAAAAAGTACCTGTTGGTTTCTTAAAGGCTACTAATGCATTGTATATTTCATATTTTGCATTTTGCAGTAAATGACGTGTTAGAAGATGTAGTGACAAAGATAGAGAAAGGATTGCTTAGATGGTTCGGACATGTGGAGAGGATGGACGAAAGGAGATTGACAAAGGATTTATAAGGCTAGTGTAGGTCAATTCAATAGGGGGTCAACCTAGGCGTACCTTTCATGAACAAGTTGATGTTCTGCCCTTGTGCCCATCGTGGTAGGTAGAGACAATTTATCTTCACTTGCCACGATCCTGACATCGCTTCTCTTCACTCCACTTTAACTTTCAGCACATTCTCAATAAGTCTGAAGGTAATCTATTTATTACTGCCAGAAAAGATTCTTAGAACAATCTTCAGTAGAAAATAACTCGGCAATTTCTGAGAACTTGTGGACTAATATTTGCTGAAAGCACCTTGTTCTCTTTAATGAAGCCTCGTGTAGTAAATAGAGATAAAAACTCTAAACATGGAACATAAAACTTGAACAAATGAGCAGAGAAGGATAAAATCACGATAATATGTCAATTCATGTATTTGTACTTATATTTGTACGTATTATGACGGAGATAAATTTCCACTTTGTAGGCGGCCTTGGTAGCGTAGCTTCGTAGAGTCAGCTAGCGCTTCTGCCGAACATGAGGCCCCGCGTTCAATCCCCATATCAGGCAAAATGTCTGATTGGATTGTTCTATTAGAAATTTTCTCAATACACACAAATGCCTCAATAAAAGCCTGGAATCTGGAACTGTGCCCGGTAGATGGCCATAACCCCTATAAAATGAGATCTAAAATAACAGGTCAAGTGCGGGTGTGCCTACTATGGGACTGGAAACTGGGTACACCTCTGCCTACCCCTGTGGACAAAAGATAGATAGATAAACACTTTAATGGTACACCACAAACTAGAAAATCTTAAAACTAATAACAATTCATAATAACTAGTGTAACAATGGGCGGTCTAATCGCTAATAGCGATCTTTCCAGACAACCGTGCAGGGAGAGGAGAGGACCGTAATAAACATTTGGTCGGTGGTGTGACAGAGACTAGAAAGCGTAATATTATTACGTCATGTTATTTTAAAATGAACATACCAAAAAGCTTGTTAAATTTGAATTAAAATTTAAAACAAGGAAACGAGGTCCAGTAAGTATTTATAACAATTTATTTGAGAGGTCTAAGTCCATCCTGCTAGATCCCGCAAATCCAGCTGGACTAAGACTGTTTAGTCAGACTCTTGTCACTCCATATCGCCCGAGCGCAATAGCCCACTATTACACAAATACATAAATAAATGCGTTACTGCCTGGTTGACTGTCTATCGCAGGCGGGCTATTGGCGGGGGGAGGTGAGTATTGCTTCGTTACGTAGTTATTGTTAGTAGTTAGTTCTTTGGTTTAGTAACGGAAAGACTTAACAGTCTACCTGTGTATAGTCTTACCTGTGTACTGTAATTATCCTCCGGGATTACCCTAGTCAGTCAATAAGGCGTCAATTACACGCTAGGTTTTGCTGTCAGTTTGCTGTCAGTCACGGCGATGATTGATGGTTAACCTATCGTGTATTGTGATTGACGTCAATGATCAAGGAAAGAAATTACGTCTATCATTCCGTACCTAGGTACTCTTCCTACCAAACAGTTTTCCTACCAAAGACTGATGGCCTGGATGAGATCACTTATGGTTAGGCCGCCCATTGTCGACCAATCGCACACGTCGTTATTATGTCGAAAAATTGACACCTTAAAGAAAAATAAAAAAATCTGTTCTACGAACTTCACCGCCATTATTTTTGTATGTTTTTAAACGAGTCACACTGTGACTCGTTGGGATATTTTTTCCCATCGTGTCACACTGTTACCCGTTGCAACATTTTTTTTCCCAACCAGTCACACTGTTACTTGTTGGCACCTTTTATTTTTTAATCCGTCCCATCCAGTCACACTGTGACGTAAGTGTCGATGGGATTTTATTTTCCCAACGTGTCACACTGTGACTCGTTTAGTGTGACTGGATGGGAACCCACGATTGTATCGATCTCAGTACGAGTTATCGTAACATTTTTATTCATATTATAGGTTGAGTCAGCCAAGATATTTTAGATAATGCGGTTTTATCTTTAAAATTGAGAAGTCGTAAAAGGGGAACGTGCCTGAGCTCTGCTAAAGTTTTGATCTTGATTCGTTTTATTTCTTTATAGAACTTTTTTACACTTGCATTGCTTAATTAATGAGAATAAGACATTAAATTATTACAATTCTTACACAACATGGCATGAGGTCTTAAAAATGTATTCGGCAAAACCATAGATATAAATATATTATCATGATAATAGAAATGTCAAAAGCTCAGAACAACAAATACTCAAGGTTGAGTCATCAGCCGTAAGACGTCCACTGCTGAACATAGACCTCCCTTAGAACGCCATAAACTATTCATATGGGGGGATTTTGTCGTAATCACTACACTTGGCAGGCGGCTTGTTGATGAACTCATCCATATACTTTGAATACTTTGAAATGGAGAGCGTTACAGCCCACTCTCCGAATATGTCCCTCTGCTAGGTTTCACGGCTCCTACGGGATGAGAACGGGGTGGCCAACAGATAATAATAGTACGTATAGAATGGACTCTGTCATCCGCCCACCAATTACGCATTAAATTATATTCAATGTTCAAACGCAGAACCAAACAGAGCGACGCTTAAATACTGTACCGTTATTAGTTCTTACATGTACAAACGTAGCTAGAGATGACTAATGAGTCACCTGTCGCGACACATAAATCACGCTTGTATGTGAATTCTAGTACCTTGTATTTTTAGATTTCTATGGCCTAAAAGGCTTAACTTTCGTTACATCAAGGATTAATCAATCTTCATAGAACGAAAGGCTTGAGCTATATCGATCACACATCTCATAAAATTTGGCGAGCTTTCTAATATTACGAAACATAACAGTAATAACATAATATAACATAACAACGTATAACGTATAATATAACAGTTATTAAGAACAGGATTACAATAATAATAGCTATTGGTGTTAGTACCTATAGCCATAACAACCGGTTTGATGAAATCTATTTGTAGTTTACCGTTCACACCCAATTATTTAATGGTTCTTTTCTATTAATTTATTACGTAATAACTGTGGCCCGCGGTTTTACCTGGTAGTCTTCATTCCCGTGGGAATATTGAGATGAAAAGTACCCTCGTTCGTTTCAGTAGTTACTGTTGGCGTAAAGATAATGATTTTTTTTTATGATAGTGAGTGACAAGACGAGCAAATCAGGTGCCTGATGGTAAGCATCATGATTGCCCATAACAGACACAGTGCCACCCAGTGATTTGAAATTCTAAATTCTGCGCGGCACTGCACTGCGCCTGTCACCCTGAGATATGAGTTGTTGAATCTCATCATGCCCAGTAATTTCGCTGGTAACAATGCCCTTCAGACCGGAACACAGTAATGTTTGCACATTACTGCTTGGCGGATGAATAACTGGCAAAGGTGTGGTACTTTCCCAGGCGGCCCCCTGCAAAAGAGGCCTACCACTACAATGACTCATGGCTGTTTCACACGGAAACTATTATAATAACAATCTAATATTCACCGATCAGATTTAACACACACGTGACGCTGAACATAGGCCTCCCCCATAGAATGCCATACACTATGCTAGGGGGAGGATTTCTTAATTTAATTAGCGTTTAGTTTTCCTACTCTTTCTAACCCCATAATGTAAATGGAGTTACGTAGGTACTTACGGCCCTACAATACATACAAGAAAACGTGGCACCTTTTACAAGTCGCGCACATGAAAACATTGAATTAAATATTACAGAAATACCTCCTATTATTTTAAGGACATTTCTCTTGAGAAACTTGGATTCTTTAATTGGATGAATTTTTACTATACGTACATAACATCTTTACCCTCGAGCGTATCCTACATACGAGAAATTTAACACAATCCTTGGAAAAATTACCAAAACGATGTTTTGTATTACACACGTTTCCTGCAAATACAATGAACCCATTATATATGACGGCGCCTAGTATACCTACGTCTATAATTATTTAGTTTAGCGCCATATAGTTTAAGTTCGGTGGACTAGAGATGGAAGTGGCGCCATCTCTTGTGTAACACAGGTAACGTGCGTTGCTTTCTGATTGGTCGATAGGCGTGTTGCCAAGTGAAGTCGGCCAATCAGCGTTCGGTAAAAGTTGCGCGTTCGGTCCGTTGGGTGCGCTAGAGGTAGCGTGCGGACGAACGGCGTGCAGGGTCACTTTACGTTTGTCGGTTGCAGCGTTCGTTACCCAGTGGAACACTCTGTCCACGTGAAACAATACTGTTTTATAATATCGTCGTTCTACCCGTTGTACAGAAGAGTTTACATTAAAGCTGATTATATTGTACGTGCGATGTCTTATTCTCCTTGCCCGCCATACCCACGCCGAAGAACCCTATCTGATACGTCGGCTGCAGAGATAACTCGGCCTCCTGTGCCGAAATCAGAAGTGGGATGCGAAGGGCCAAATATCCAGGAGAATCGACAAGACCAGCAACAACGAGCGGCCACGTGTGACGTTCTCAACGGGATGGAAGCGCTGCTCTCTCTATTGTTGGCTGCTACACAAAGTCCGGCGTCGGAAACTGCCGCCGCTCCGGATCTGCAGGACACAAACAGGCGGATTGCAAGAAGCCTCCAGCTGCCCAGAATCCTGCGTCTACTTCCAAGGAGGTTGCTGACAAGAGGTCCTGCTTCGTGTGCGGCAAACCTGGCCACATCGCCCCAGCCTGCCCGGAGAAGGAGGTCAAAGAGGTCCACGTGTGCAGCCACCAGTCTGCGAGAAGTACACTAGCAACATAATCGAGTGAGCTCGTCCAATTTTTATTTGATAGTGGTTCTGCATGCTCTTTGATTAGATCTGATTTGATTGAGAAATTTCCGGGTCCTAAGCGCAGCGATAAAATCTTTCTTACGGGGGTAGTTCAAGGAAACATTGCATGTGAATCTCAAATACTTAGCGAAATAGTAGTCGAGGGTGTTAAACTGTCGGTTTTATTTCATATTGTTCCGTCCAACGGCATTTCGGAATCTGTTATATTGGGTAGAGATATTCTTAAACAAGGAGTTAGTTTTCAAATGAATGACGATAAAAATCAATTTAAACAGACCAAAGACTGCAACGCTGAATGATGTGATCAGTCTTGGTTGGAGATGAAACAGCTGTTCGGTGTGTGTTGTGAGTGTTGAAAGATAGTCGATGGGATTCAGTTGTCCGGGTCGTACTCTGGGTTGTAGATCGAAGGGACGCTGTTATCCGGGCTATAGTTGATGCGGCGAGTCCAGAGTGAGTCGAAGGGATGCAGTGGCCTGGGTCGAACCCTATGGGCTACTGCGGTAGACGTAGATCGAAGAGGCACTGTTATCCGGTCTGCACTGCTGGTAGGCATCTCTAGTTTTGTGCCGTTGCGTGTCTCAGCTGGAACTGATCGCATCATCAGCCGTTTAAGTCACATAAGAAATACCCATTTGTGGCAGGATGAACGAGCAGTGGCATATGGAATGAGCTAACTTTGGTGTTTTTGTTATAGATGAGCGAGGTGACCGCACGAGGACGTGCGAGTGTCAGTCCGGCCGTGACGGCGCCTAGTATACCTACGTCTATAATTATTTAGTTTAGCGCCATATAGTTTAAGTTCGGTGGACTAGAGATGGAAGTGGCGCCATCTCTTGTGTAACACAGGTAACGTGCGTTGCTTTCTGATTGGTCGATAGGCGTGTTGCCAAGTGAAGTCGGCCAATCAGCGTTCGGTAAAAGTTGCGCGTTCGGTCCGTTGGGTGCGCTAGAGGTAGCGTGCGGACGAACGGCGTGCAGGGTCACTTTACGTTTGTCGGTTGCAGCGTTCGTTACCCAGTGGAACACTCTGTCCACGTGAAACAATACTGTTTTATAATATCGTCGTTCTACCCGTTGTACAGAAGAGTTTACATTAAAGCTGATTATATTGTACGTGCGATGTCTTATTCTCCTTGCCCGCCATACCCACGCCGAAGAACCCTATCTGATACGTCGGCTGCAGAGATAACTCGGCCTCCTGTGCCGAAATATAAATTTATGTCCTGATATTTTTATAGTGAAGTAAACTATTATTATTATTTATAATTCAGCACAACGCTAGGACTAACTTAATGCTAGTGTAGCATTTTCTACCAGTTATCCCAAAACTAGAGAAAATGTTACAGAAATTGGGTGGAGTGCAAATACCAAATGTTACAATAACTACCTAAAATTACTTATTTAACAGAAAACTATGTCCCTGTCATTTTAGTAGAAGTTCACTAAAAAAAATTAAGAGTTTATAAACAAAAATAAAACGATAGAGACATGGTTTACTTCATCTTCAAAATATAACAATATAAATTTATCGAATAGGTTTACTATTATATCCGGAGAAAAGAGGGGATAACAAACATCGTTTTAGTAAATATTCCATAGGGTTTTGTCAAACTGTTAATAATAATAATAAGTTCATTTATTTCAGGCAATAGTACGTAAAACAAATTATATGCACCAGAGGCCCATATTAATAAATATCTTACAGACTAACATACATAAAAAATAAATCACAAATTACATAATTATATTAAACACTAGGTAGGGACTATTTTCGGTCTCGCCTCCCTGAAGCGCCGGAACAGAATTTCTTCAGGCCAAAATTCGGGTGACAGGAAAATCTCCTTACATTTCACCGGAAGCCGGAGCACGTAGGATTTGAAGTTCTGCGTCCTCGTTGACTCCAGCCTCGACAGTGAGATCTGGGAGAGTTCCTGACCTGGGACATCCTTGGCTCTTCTCCTTGATATAGCGGACTATCTTCTCGCCGGTTAAGAGGTCAAAAGGTCCCCTTTCCTGTTAAGTGACTGTTCGATTGTACCGAAAATGAACTCATTTATTAAAGATAAAAGCTCGCCATTTATTCATCATTATCTCAGCCGTAGGACGTTGACTGATCAACATAGGCCCCTCGAATAGATTTTTTTTTATTTTTATTATTATTTATAATTATTGGATCATCAACATGTTGCACATCATTTCAGAGTGTACATGAGCAAAAAATAATGTTAAATGCCAACCTTATTACAGGTGACGACAGCATGAAATGACACAATTAAGCGAAAACAGAATGTAGAAAATAATACGAAAGTTTTAAAGGTTGGGCTGGCTCCGGCACTCACCGTGGTCTCCTAGTTCGCCGAATTCCTTGGGCCCAAGGGTCGCTGGTGGTTCCTGGATATTGTTCGGCTGCACTATTCACCTTGGTTTGATGGATTGGCTAAGATTTCGATGATTTTGATAGGTTTTTTTTTAATATTATTATCTCGAGCGCGTTGTCGCGTGTTTATTCACGACGAGTGAACGGGAAGGAAGTATTTTTCTTGCGGCGTATGAGTAGCCGCACGGTTATGCTTTTGCCAGTGTCAAGAAATATAGAAAATAATATACGCGAAACTTTAAAATTGTTTTGCTTGTGCTTTTTTAACCTTGAAATAATTAATAAGAATACATAGAAGTACGGAACACAGAATAAAATGGACTTAACACAGTTAACATGAATAAAACTCAATTCCAAACAATAAATTAATTAAAAAATTAAAAAATAAAAATTCCAAAATTTATGTCTTGTTAGTATTATTTGCTTGTATAGTGGGCCAAGTGCTTTTAACTCATTTCTCTGTGGTTTCATCTCACGAAGATCGTGATCTGTGACAGATCTGTTGCAGAGTGCAACTTCCGAAAATTGCATCATTTCTAGTCCGACTGGTGTTACAACTATCACAAAACAGGGGGAGTTACATAATGGTGCAGCTAAATCGAAAAGTATGCCTACTTTAGGTCACATTATGCCAAAATTAAAGTTAGTGAACGTACATTCACCGATTCTGATAGGTACTTTCTTTTTTTTAAACAACTTTTGAAACACTTTCTGTTCTGATTGTACTAATTTGCGCACGCTGTCTGAACTACCACAAAATCATAAAAAATCATAATCTTTGTTGCATTAGTTTTATTATCTATTGTTATCACTATAAACTTAAAACTCAAACAGATTTATTCAAATAGATCATAATCTGACACTTTTGCACGTCAATAATAAACAGTACTGAGTCTACCGTGCGTTCGGAAACATACCTCTACAACAAGAACGCACAAGAATCTTGTAGGGCTTAATTTTTTCAACAGATAGTTTCACAATATTTGGTTTGGTTATTCGTTTTCTTTGAAGGTGCCGCGAGGCGGCTATGCAGAAGTTTCCAGGCATCTTTGTCCTCTATGTACTGGTTGACTTTATAATAAGCCTTTTTTATTTAGTAAAGTAGATTTTATATAGGTTTTGAATTTACCCTCTGAGAGCCCAGTTATCGCGTGGTACTTCCTAGCCGCGCCACAGTCAGAATTTGAATTGAAAATAATTTTAAAAATATGTTCTTAATATGTACATTATTGTACATATATTAAAAAAAATTGTACTATAAAAGTTCGCAAGAAATTAAACAAAATCAGTGGCGCGGCCAGGTACTATGATTCCTAGCCGCGCCACCGCGTACACTGTAATAAATAGTCTAACTAAGCACCAAATTACTGTCAAATAATTGTACGTCTATTGTTCGCTCTACCGATAGTGAGAAATACCGCGAAAAATCATTATCTTCATGATCAATATCGAAAGTAAAATAAGTCGACTATGGCGATTCTGTCAGGCGTTTGGCCCATGGATTTTATATAAAAATGAGAATAAGTTTGTTTGTAAACAGAGAAAGTACTAAATCACGGACAAAGAACGCTTTTACTATTTATTGTGTTGACTTACGAGGTTGATAATTTTCACGGCACCAAGTGACTACAAACTTGAGTAACTATGTAATTCGATAAATTTTAATACGTCCACGCGCGTTTTAGAGATAAAGTGTCTTGACCAACAGATTGAAAACCGAATAAGTGATCTCATAAGGGTTCCTATTGAACCCTAAAATAGGTTTGCTTTCAAATAAATTACAGGCGTTTGTCCCATAAACAACAATAATGTATCGAAAATGGTACGGCGCGGCCGTACCACGAATTCGATTCGCCACCATACATTCACGTCTTTTTCCCGAAGGGGTAGGCCGAGGTGTACCCAGGACTCAGTCCCTTAGTAGATACACCCACATTTCGCCAGTATGTTATTGGTCCCATGTAATAGGGGGCGAGCCTATTGCCATCTACCGGGCACAGTTCCAGACTTCAGGCAGTTATTGAGATAATTCCTAATGGAGAAATCCAATATTTAAACACTGCCTGACCTGGGGATCGAACCCGGGACCTCTTGATTGGCAGTCGAGCATACGCCCTCTACGCTACCGAGGCACCATACCATAGTAAAATAAGTACTACTAGTATCTCAACTCCTTTGATAGACCGCAAAATACTTACACGGTTGTCGTTGTTAAAAATATTCAAGGGTTGTCACAAAAAAAAGAAGCCTGGGGAAGTACAACACCTTTGCCAGTTATTCATCCGTCAAGCAGTAATAAAACTGTGTTCCGGATGAAGGGCAATGTTAACCGAGAAATTATTGGGCATGACGAGTTTTAACAACCAATATCTCAGGGTGATAGGCGCAGTGCAGTGCCGCGTAGAATTTTAAATTTTAACCACTGGGTGGCACTGTGTCTAATATGTAATAACAGAGTAATTGATTATCTTGCAAAGATTTTGTTTCGATATCTTTTTGGATATAATATAAAATATTCATCATATTTTCTGATTAAATAAACCTACCTAATTAGTAGTATCATACTGCGACTTAGGTAGGGTAACAAGGTAAAGATACATAATAACTGATGTACATACCTAGTACCTAATAATCATAACCATGGTGATCGTGATCGATATATCTAGGTAATAGTTATAAATTGTCATTCATTTTGCATTTCATTACCTGTCTTACCTATGTAGGAGATACCTACTATTTTTCAAACGAGGGGTAGTATATCTACCTAAATAATAGGTTTCATGTCTAGTAGATATATAATATACCTATCACAAATAAATCATAGTATATGTACTACATAATATATATATTATATCTATAATATACCTATGTGCTTCGTCTGTCCGCGAAGAAGTCTTGTGGGTAAACGTCCTACGCTACGCTTGTCAGTCCGTGGTCTACATTCTAATTCGTGGTACGGCCGCACCGTACCATTTTCGATACATTATTGTTGTTTATGGGACAAACGCCTGTAATTTATTTGAAAGCAAACCTATTTTAGGGTTCAATAGGAACCCTTATAAGATCACTTATTCGGTTTTCAATCTGTTGGTCAAGACATTTTATCTCTAAAACGCGCGTGGACGTATTAAAATTTATCGAATTACATAGATACTCAAGTTTGTAGTCACTTGGTGCCGTGAAAATTATCAACCTCGTAAGTCAACACAATAAATAGGAAAAGCGTTTTTTGTCCGTGATTTAGTACTTTCTCTGTTTACAAACAAACTTATTCTCATTTTTATATAAAATCCATGGGCCGAACGCCTGACAGAATCGCCATAGTCGACTTATTTTACTTTCGATATTGATCATGAAGATAATGATTTTTCGCGGTATTTCTCACTATCGGTAGAGCGAACAATAGACGTACAATTATTTGACAGTAATTTGGTGCTTAGTTAGACTATTTATTACAGTGTACGCGGTGGCGCGGCTAGGAATCATAGTACCTGGTCGCGCCACTGATTTTGTTTAATTTCTTGCGAACTTTTATAGTACAATTTTTTTTAATATATGTACAATAATGTACATATTAAGAACATATTTTTAAAATTATTTTCAATTCAAATTCTGACTGTGGCGCGGCTAGGAAGTACCACGCCAGTTATCTCTTTTGGGATTTTATTATAGAATATATTTTTAGAATATTATTTTGTTTATATTATTCACATTGTTTGTCATAATATGTATTTTCTACAATCTAAACTAACAAAACTATATGTCAAAAATAATAAAATATATAGTACCTAGTTATCTATCCTACTTATTATTATAAATGCGAAAGTTTGTGAGGATATCCATCCTCACATGGGTGGATGTTTGTTACTCTTTCACGCAAAAACTACAAAACTACTACCGATCGGGCTGACATTTGGTATGTAGTTAGCTTACACCCTAGAATAACACATAGGGTACTTTTCCCCGATATTCCCACGGGAACGATGACTGCGCGGGTGAAACCGCGGGGCACAGCTAGTTAATCATAATAACAATATTATTTTACTAATAACATATCTTTTTATTCTATTACTTAATATGTTACATTTTAGCCTAAATTACACGTGTATCAATAGAACCCCTTCCTCTTTGTTTGGTGGTTAATACATGGCTCATTAATTACTCTGCCCAATAGCCGATGGACATTATGATAGATTTTGATAATTAAAGACGTTTAGGTCATAATTGTATTGTTGTTGTGTGTAATTGTAGCGGTAGGCCTCTTTTGCACGGGGCCGCTCCGGGAAGTACCACATCTTTGCCAGTAAATCATTCGCCAAGCAGTAATGTGCAAACATCACTGTGTTCCGGTCTGAAGGGCAATGTTACCAGCGAAATTACTGGCCATGACGAGATTCAACAACTTATATCTCGGGGTGACAGGCGCTGTGTAGTGCCACGCAGAATTTTGAATTTTAAAACACTGGGTGGCACTGTGTCTGATATGGGCAATCGTGATGCTTACCATCAGGCACCTGATTTGCTCGTCTTGTTACTCTCTATCATAAAAAAAAAATAATCACGATATCCAATATAGCCGGTCATTATTCATAATGTGAATTACCCATAATAATATGTCCATTTGCATGCTCAATTAATAAAAAAAAATAGTAATGACCCCTTAACAGGACAGTAGACTTTTTAGTCATGTCTCTTCCATTAGCTTTGTATGTGTGTTTCATACGAGATGTTGTAATAAAATGTCATCCAACAACACTGGCAAAATTAATTTCCTTCTATACGAGCGACGTCACCGAGTTTCCGCTGTTTACTTTAAGAATATACATCTTTCTACTGCAAATAACTTAGATTATCTTAGACATGGGTATTTTTAATTCTAGCAATTTATTAATTTTACGCTTACTATTAAGTAAAAATTTCTTAAATGTGAATTTTGGTTCTGGGAAGATGCTTTGCAAAAACCCTAAATTAATTTTACTGCAACTAATTTACTGCATAAATTTAACTGCAAAATTTACCTAAAAGCAACTTTTAGTTAAATTTTACATGTTTCAATGTTTTTACTAATTCAGCTACTCTTTTATATACAAAACTAATTAAATGATTAGTTTATCTAGTCTGAAATAATGGTATTATTTGTGATATTTTCAAAATACTTATAATTTCTGGGTTTTTATCATTATGTATTTGGAAAAGTAGAGTATTCCAATTGATTATAATATTATCTGTATAATTACTTTGTATTAAAAAAAAATACCTTAATGATTATTTAATATGTCTAATCTCATATCATACTGTCATCTTTAACCAGTCAGAAGGTGAGCTATGAGAATTTTGCATTGACAAGTAAGTATTGGGGAGTTATAATAATTTACCTTATCTTGGGGTATCTTTCCGAACGAACGGTAGATTCATTAGTTATAGCTTTGCTTGTGAATTGAAATTGTAGCTTTAATCTAATAACTTAAAACGTGCGTTAAATTGACTTCATAAGGAAAGGTTAGTTATAAAGTTAACAAATACATAGAGGACAAAAATGCACGGAAACTTCTGCACAGCCACCACGCGGCACCTAACAAGCAAACAAATATAACCAAACCAAATATTGTAAAACACGCAGTTGAAAAAAATTAAACCTACAAATTTCTTGTGCGTTTTCTTTCTGAACGCACGGTAGATTCATTACTAGTTATTGATATGGTGAGGTTAACCGGTAAAAGAAACAAGGAAACAAACGATTAATTTTTTTTATAACAATCAAACATCAACAGCATACACAATAAATAAATCAACTACAACATGAAGACAGTTGAAAATGACTTAAAATTAGACAACAATAAAACAACGATTTGGCACTTCAGTGATGATGATGATGATGATGATCATCCTTGTGATGATGGATGGTCTTATACACGGGGATCTTGACGGGGTACGGCTGGGGTACGTGGACGGTTACAGTCCTCTCTACTTTGATCGGAACGTGCTTCTCTACGGGGTACGGAACATGTTTAACAACGGGGTATGGTACAGGCTTTTCAATAGGAATTGAAATCTCAGTCTCAACTGGGACAGCCACGGGTTTGTGCACAGGAACTTTGACTGGGTAAGGCTGCGGCACACCAACAAGAATAGGCTTGGGCACGTTCACGTGAATTGGCTTATGAATTGGGTATGTCACATGCTTATATAAAGGAATTTCCACTGGGCTTTCAACATCAATGTGCTCACCCACAGGGAAAGCATGGCCGTGCCCCAAATCGTGACCTTCAGAATAGGACTCCTGCCCACCGAAATTATGTCCGAAACCGTGGTACTGAGGACCTAAGTCGTGAATCTGAGCGCCCAAGTCCTGCCCATGGCCGTAACCCTGTCCGGCGTCTTGGAGATTAAAAGTTTGGATTTGAACCTGCTGTCCTTGACCATGTCCTCCCAAATCTTCATGATGTCCTTGGGAATCGTGCGCAGCTTGCAAGTAAGAATCGCCGTTGTACTCCTGAATTTCCTCCAATTGGCCGCCGTGTCCTCCGCTTAACTCACCGCCGTGTCCCCCAAAATCCCCACCGTGTCCTCCAAAATCTTGAATATGACCACCATATTGGCCGCCGAGGTCTTGGCCTCCTGCTAATGCGAGTGTGTGGGCTTGACCGCCGTAGTCATAGCCTTGGAAGCCATGATCACCTATTACCTCGTTGGAGTAACCTCCGTCAAAGCCGGCCTTGCAGGTGGCAACTGCCAGGAGTAAACACATCTGCGGACAAAGACAGACAAATTTAATATGGTGTTGCATCTACTTTTAACGGATCTTGGGACTGTGTCTACACCTATGGGAAAAAGTCGTGATATTATGTGATGGAAACAGATCACGAAGCGTACTGATACCGGAGTATGAACTGATACCGTGATCCATTTCCTCCAAAGTTAAAAAAAAAATTAAGAAATAAGATAGATAAACTCTTTTTGTACACCTAACAGACAATGCTATGAAAATAAAGTAGATGCAGTTAGTCTTAGGCTAGTATAAGTGGCGGTCTTATCGCTAAAATCGAAAAAAAAAAAAAGTGAAAATCAGTAAAATACTCAGTTAAGTTGAAATAAGTTGTCAGAAATAATATTAGTATTTATATGAAAACAACATAAAAAAGCAACAAAATTCTTGTTAAAATTGTTATAAATATAGAGTCAAAAATCATTCCCCTAATAACTATTCTAGTTAATTCTCATTGTAAATAACCCATAGACCGTAAAATTATCTAACAGTAACTTGATTACGTAACTTAACTAACAAGTTACAACACACGAGATAATAATAAAATACAAATAAATGAAGATTTAAGTAACTCAAGTTTGAAAGTAAAGTAACCATTGACGTATATTCTACGATAGAAAAGAACGTTTTTAATAAATATTTGCTCAAATTCTGTTACTTAGTCCATTAAAGTTACGTTTATATATTAGGTTCAAACACCTACGTTGACAATAGTTTGTAATCAAATCAAACGAAAAATAAATACTTGATTTGTTTTCCCGTAATATTATTATAGCACAGCTCCGTACGCGTTCTCACTGCATGGATCTCGAAGCTACACTAAAGTAAGGTGCACGGATTGAAGTGAACTTTAGTCGAGCAAGCAAGTGTTCGGAACGCGAAATCTAGTACGTAGTACATTAATATAGTTGAGAGTAACTAACACAATGTTTATTTCAAAGTAATGTTAATTGTAAAATCTAAGTGGCTTTGACTACTTCGGTGGCAAGCACTACTGCCGACCATGAGGTCTCGGGTTCGTTGCCCAAGTCAAGCAAAATGTGTTATTGAATTTTTCGATTAGGATTTTACTCAATGACAGCTTGGGGTCTAGAACTGTGCCCGGTAGATGGCAATAGGCTCCATCTATATTACATGAGTCTTATATGTATAACTCCCTGAGTGTGGGTGTAACCACTATAGGACTGAGTCCTGGGTACAGTACGATCGAGATATCAAGAAAAATACTACGAATTATATTATTTGGTTAATTATATTTTATCCAAAAACGTGTCAAAATCTGAAGTGCAAATCAATATAAAACAAAATATGGATTTAAATTTATTTATGTCAATTTTTTACATAGGTCTAATTTCGCACAGTACAGCTCTGCTTACCCTTTCGGGAAAAATATTTATGTATTTACAAATTGTAAAGCAAAAAAAAATATTTTAATTTTTGATAATTAGACGTAGACAGTTCATCTCTTAAAACACAAACATCCTAATATATAATATGTAACTAGCGTAAGGCTTTGCCCGCTCATAATTACGAAATATATGAGTTTCATACCAAAACTTGAGGCCCTTTTTGGACCCGTTAGAATATGAATTTTCAAAAATCCTTAGTACGCATTCAAATAACAATAAGAACCTACATTCCAAGTTTCAAGTCTCTAGGATCAGTGGTTTGGGCTCTGCGTTGCATGTCAGTCAGTGATTACAATAATTACATAATATTTTATGATCATAATTATATAATTACATTCTCACAGTCTAGAAAAAGGATTCGCATAAATCCAACTTTCACTTATCACATAAATATCACTCTCACAGTCTCGACATCAACGTTCTCTATTTAGAGTGTCAAAATAATTTATCAAATTGATTTACCTATCGTTTGAAACCGGTCAGTGTTATTATTGGAGTTCCGTACAAAAGATACTTTCAATATTTTATTACGACGTTTTATGGTTTAATTTAACCAGTCGACCTCTGTAACTAATCAAATGTTAGATCTAACAAAAGGTACTTATGTGCAATGGATTTTTGCAACGATCCTCCCCGGTAGCACAGTGAGCAGGGAAAACGAAGTCCCAGGGGGTTAGAAAGAAACAGCAGATATGAGTTGTTCGGGTGCGAAAGAGAGAAAAAATGGGGAAGACTAGTTATCCCCATGCCATGCTAGGCGGGCTGAAAATGGTTTGGAATCTTTCCTCCTTTTTCCCGAACGGGTAGGCATAGGTTTACCCAGGATTTTTTTTATGCCATAGGTGGGAAACACGGACGGCGTCCCTGATGGCTCGCGGTTACCGCCGCCTATGGATAACTGCAACACCAGCGGTATTGCCAGTATGTTGCCGACCCGATCAACACTCTAGTCACTATCCTTTTTAAGAGCCCCACGTATCTCAACGGGAAGACCGCAAAAGCTAGATCCAACCAAAGCATTAATTTCTCTTTACAATTTTTTAAATCTTAGATTACAAAAAAAGGATTTGAAAACTAGTTCATTTTTAATTATTCCGCTCGAAAGTTTCATAAACAATAAATTATACGACATTTATTTTGAAATTTTGATCGATGCAAATCATATTGAGGTATTTAGCGAAATTTGAATTTCAAATTATATCCTTATTCGCGGCTTAATAGAGCAAATTAGAAACGTGTTACAACAATATTAATATTTATAAACGAACACGTGATTTTTAACATAATAGAAAATTGTTTACGTAATAATTACGGAATAATAAATAAAACTCACTAAACCTTTATGGTTAAAAAACGGCTTGTGTAAATAACCGAATTATTCTAAAGCTGCCAGTATTTTTTTGCGCTACTTAAAAAATATTTATAAGTTGAACGTCCGCGTTCTTTTTTTATAAAAATAAAAAGCACCTTCATATTATGAGTATTACGAAGAGATCATTAGGCTCCACATAATATCCGGTTGCATAATGTGATTCATATTCGAAAAAAAAAAGACTCGATCCTCTCACTTTGCACTAAATCGGTCAAGTGTGAACTGCACTGCGCTTCCGAATTTGGTACGTTGACCTTGCTTTATTGCTGTCCATAATTTATCTTAGTTGACGTTTGTTATTTAAATGTTTATATAACTTTTATACTTTTTGTAATATTACAGACTTTTTTTTTCTAAACAGAAGCTCTTTACGCGTAATTTTTCTGTGTCAAAATAACAATTAGATCAAAATACCCTGTGACGACTAAAATGCCAAAATAAAACTGGAACGAGGCGAATTTTACTTTGTGACGAAGTAACCAAAACTTTAAATCACTGTAATAACTAAGTACGGTAGTTTTGTAATTTTTACATCTACGTACTATTAAATTCTATTTTGTACTAGTTTTTTTTTCCTAAAGTATAAATAAGTGAAAAGGTTGAAAGGTATATCTAATCTTATTCATCAAACCTATAAAATTTTATTTGTCTCTATAAAAGCATTATTAATAAAAACATAACGAACTATAAATTAAAACAGAACAAAGCAAGTGTAGATGATTTTTTTTTATGATAATGAATGACAAGACGAGCAAATCAGGTGCCTGATGGTAAGTATCATGATTGCCCATATCAGACACAGTGCCACCCAGTGATTTAAAATTCAAAATTCTGCGCGGCACTGCACTGCGCCAGTCACCCTGAGATATTAGTTGTTTAATCCCATCATGCCCAGTAATTTCGCTGGTAACATTGCCCTTCAGACCGGAACACAGTAATGTTTGCACATTACTGCTTGGCGGATGAATAACTGGCAAAGGTTTGGTATTTCCCCAGGCGGTCCCCTGTAAAAGAGGCCTACCACTACAAAAATTAAGCTCATTCATAAAATTTCGCACATACTTGACGGTTAAATGTTATCAGTCGATGGTGAAAGCAGTGAGCTGTTACAATTATTGACACAGTTACCCAGATGGCAATTTATTACGTGAATTTGGTGGAATTCTTGTAAGTTCAATGGCATAATAAGAATAATCGGTGATGCGTGACTGTCGCAAGTAGCAAACGACTTTTTAACTCCTTTGAACTTTGATGAGTGTTATAATTTTATAATCAAGAAAAGAATAATAATTTATAATATTGATTTAAAAAAGTAAATTCATTGGATAAAGTCAAAGTCACATCCTTTTATTCAAATTGGCCACAATAATATGACATAAGTCAATGAAGGTAAAGTAGATAGATATTTATTTATTGGGAAAAACATTATCAATTTTTTCGTAATGACAGGAATTACAATGTAAACATAAAAATTTTCACTTTCAATTCATTATCAAAGGACTGGTATTATAAGTAATAATTTAAATATGTTTATTTATAATCATTAATAGCTATGAGCGTTAAGGTCGCTAAGGACCAATATAAATTAATCTGTAATGAGTCTACCGTGCGTTCGGAAAGATACCTCTACAAGAAGACCGCACAAGAAACATGTAGGGTATTAATTTTTTCAACTGATTGTTTTACAATATTTGGAAACCACGCTATGGGCGCTAATATATTAGTGCCCAAACCAGACCAAATATGGTAACCAGACGATTGGTATCACAGATCAGGATGAAAGAGGTATTGGTATAATGCTCTTGCACACGAATGTTAGACCTGTCCGGGGACCGACTCGAGGCCTGCAGCTCAGAAACTGCAGTCACTACTACTGAGCCAATCGGCCAGTCAAATCTAAATTACTTACATTAAAACATTACACTATTCTTAATTTTTAATTGTGTTTTATGTGAAACAGCATTTTATTAAAATTTTAATGCGCAATGAATAGGTGTGGTATCAAACGTAATAATTTCTTCAAATGGTGATTTCGGTTCTCAGTTGCGTCAGACAGAACATTTTATTTTGTTAAGGTCTATTGATTATTTGGTCCATGAATTTAATTAGAGATGCTTAGTTTGAACTATTTGATGTGTAACAAAATATTAGAGGTATTTCTTTGCCATAGATGGCAAACAAGTAAACGGTGTGCCTGATAATGAGTGGTTACCGCCGCCTATGGTTACCGCCGCCTGCAACACCAGGAGTATTGCCAGAATGTTGTCGACCCGACCAACACTCTATTCACTCTCCTTTTGAAGAGCCCCATGTTGTAGCTCAGCAGAAAGACCGCAGCAGGGAGATCATTACACAGTTTGTTCTTATTTTTAAACGATTTTATTTAGAATCACCCTGTTTATTGTTTAAGACTAAGGACTGCCTCGAGTATTACGCTAAACAGCGTCAAGAATGCATAAAATTTTTAAATTTCTAGCAAATGCTAGTCTATACTCTCCTTTTGGTTTTATCCTGAAAAACGCTAATGGGCCGGTAAAATTAAAGCATATTTGCTTCATAGCAAACTTTTAATGCTGAATTTATTTTAGTTTTTTAAAGTTATGATTTACCTTTGAAAATCTAGATTTGAAAGCTTTCGCATATTTAGGTCATGTTTGTAGGCTCACTCGTTAGATGTTTTGCTCTATTAAAAACGTATTTTTATTCTATTTAACACACTTTATTTTATAAATGTTTGCATAGAAACTTTAGCTGCGATAGTCTGCTTACCACTGTGAATTAGGTAAAATTAAATAAAGCAAAAAATACGTCCTTTGCCTAACGTGGGGAATCCTTGTTATCACTGCTTTGAGCGATAACGCCGCTGATTGCTATACTTTTTTTAGTTTCTAAGTTTTGTTTGTTTTTTTCTGTATGTGGTACAGATAATATAACTATTACTGTAGAGGTTAATTAAGGCACATGATTTTCATTTTCAGTTGATTGCCTTACACATAGTAAAGAAACATTATTATTCAGGTGTAAATGAAGTTAAAGTACCTATTAGCAACAAAATGCATGTTAATTATATTAACCTGATTGTTATTTTATTACAATAAGGATAACAATATCGACGGTATTGAGTTCAATCAAAGCACGTTAAATGAGTTAAATATACAGTTTTTCTCTGCCTTTTCTGCTCTTTCGAATTGCAAAGATATATCTAACTTAAAAAAGAGCAGTTGTAGTACACATTTTTGGTGATAATTTTTCAAATTATACACATAAGTAGGTACCTAATATAATTAGTTAAATATAGGTATTTATTTCAACATACAATTGTTAGAGTAGCCATATTTCAATAATCACGAAAAAACTAAACGCTCCTTCTGTGAAATCGATTTTATCAGTAACTTTAATTGAACATGCAACCGTCGATATTTTAACTCCATGTACGGGAAATCATAAAAGCAACGCGTTGCAATAATTTCTGTTATATAATAAAGCTTCCATACATTAATCACATAACTGGATAACTGGTACAAAAGTGAAGGTGCAAGTTAACCATTCCCCGTTTACTTGGTGGACCTTTATGCAATCAACAATTACGCTGCTTTTCAGGAGCTTCCTTGTTCGAAATGATGCGGTTTTACTTTGACATAGTACATGAAGGTGGTGATTGAAGATTGCATTAAAATTTTCTTTATAATGACACGTTTGCGGTGGACTTTAGTTTGTTTGGTAATTTGCGGTGAAAGAGTAATATGCCTAAACTAGTGCAATTCGAGGGGCGAGCCTATTGCTGTCAACCGGGTACAGTTCCAGACTCCAGGCAGTTAGATATAAATCCTTAAAGAAAAAATCTAATATTTAGCACTTTGCCTGACCTGGGGATCAAACCCGGGACTCCTGATCGGCAGTTGAGCTTGTGCCCACTACGCTATCGAGGCAGTCATATATAAATTATAACTGCTTAATTTTAGAATACGCCTCAATTGTCAAATTATACGTCAAAATCTTGAAATCAAAATATTATTGAATCAGCTAAAAGTAATCGTTATACTTAAATACTTATAAAAAAAACAGTTAAGAAATTATGTTACAGCATTTAAATTGGAAATTATTTCTGGGTAACTGAATTGTATAATTATTTTATTTGATAATATCGATTGATACGAGGGTCACACTGAAAGATTATAGAATAGGCCAATTAAAAAACAGCCGATAAAAAAGAATTGAAATTTTGAATTAAGAACTCTTTGGGAATCTGTAAATGTGTAGTTAATTCATAATAGTAATATTACATAAGTCATTTATTTTTACAAATTGGCGGCAATTTAAAAAACTCGGTCGAGTGTCGAAATAGATTTGACTAGACAATCAACTCGTATAAATTTAATGGCTTAATTGAACAGATTCAACCATTTTTACAAGATGTTTGTTACTCTCACACGCAAAACTACTGAATGGATTGGGTTTAAATTTGGTATGTAGGTAGCTTAGAGCCTGGAATAACACATAGAGTATTATTTCCCGATATACCCACGGGAACGAGGTTTCACTAATATTTGTTTTAGTTACTTAGTTAATATTTACAATTGAATTATGTGTCACGATTATTTTATAGCATAAAAGAAAAGGTTCCCAGAAAAATATTAATAAAAAATATTTTCAATAATTCTGTTAAACCACCACTCATTTTTCACTTCATTCTTAAACGCGATGGATATTTTTGTGATTTATTTTTTAAAATTTTTCACTTTATACTATTTCACACTTTTTTCATCCTTTGCGTTTGAATCCCTTTTTAAAAAGCACAAATTCACAAAAAAAACTGCTAATATCACTAAAATCACTTAAACATTAGAAACACTTACAAAGCTCTTCATGTCGGTTTGTTTAGGTTTTGCGAGCAGGCCCGCTTGTAAACGCCGATGCAATGATGCTTTGATATAGGAATGCACAAACATTTTTATAGTCGCCGGAAGTGAGTGTCTTACTGAGAATGTTTCGTAGAAAGGCTGCTGCGGGAGTATACGGAGCAGTTGAAACCACTTTCAGATTTTTTGTTATCTGGCACGAAAATAATTTTTAATTTTAACTAAAATTATTAAGTCTATTGCTGGGCGGAAATTTACAGGATATTGAAACTATAATAATATTATATTTTGAAGTGAGTTTTGAGATATTTTTTATATATTTATATATCGCCCTTTCAAAGGAACTTTGTCCCTAGATGATAAATTCTCATTTTATACGAAAAATAAGATAGTAAAGGCAGAATTTTACACTCATCAACAAAAACAAAACAAAAAACAATTCAAAACTTTTTTCCAAACTCTGGCAAGTACTTACTTAAATTAAAAAATATAAAAATTATATAAAATTAAATATATCCGCACACATTCCAGTTAGAAGAATAATTAATTTAAATTAAAATTAGGAAAAGAAGGACTTTGTAGCTGATTGCGAACATGGCGCCCTGGTTGGTATAAATTTAACATGCATTTCCTAATCTGTACAAATATTTTGTGTTTTTTTATTCAGATGATGTGGTCACGGATTCATCTGAAAGGTCAGGCAAAGTATTAAATAATTTTTCCATTAACACGACCCCTGCTGAAAACACATATATTGTTTTTTTTTTACGCAACGCTATTGCGGCCGCACACGCCAGGCGCATTAAGCCTTCCTTCAAACACGCCTAAGGTGTTTTTTAGTTTATAGAAATTAAAAAAAAAAAACACATCAGCAGTATATCTCAATAACTGCCTGGAGTCTGGAACTGTGCCTGGTAGATGGCAATAGGCCCTTATTACTTGGAACTAATAACATTCTGGCGAAATTTGGGTGTGCTTACTATGGGGCTGAGCGTCAAAATGCATTTGACTAGAAAGAATGATCCATTTTGACGCTCGACAGACACTTTTTAAATTGCTGTCAATTTGTGAAAACAAATGACATAATATGAATTTATTACACATTAAAGATACATACCCAAAGAGTTCCTCATTCAAAATTTAAATACATTTTTATTCGGCTGCTTTTCTTACTGGCCTAATTCTATAACTTTCAGTGTGACCCTTCTAATTAATATCATCGTGCCGAATACATTTCATGAGTACATGATAATAATAAAATAGGGCTTCCTAAGGGCCGGTTTTTTGATCGTTAGTTACGGTTAAGTTAACCATTTGTCAAACAAACTATACTTAAATTTCTAACCAATGGTTAAATCGAGTGGAAAAAAATAGTTAACCAGGGATGAAAAAACGAACTGTCGAATTTTAACTATTTGTCAAAAAATTTAACTATTGGTCGACTTCACCAGTGATCAAAAAACCCAGCCTTAGTGATGATAGTCACCAGGAACCTAGGACTACAGAAAAATACATATTTAACGTAACCCCACCCAAAGAAAATCAGGGACAGCTCACAATGAATAATTTATTTCCATAAACAAGAGTCGCCTATTCAGAATCCGGAATTGGACAACGAAATATGAATTAGGTACCGAAACTTCGATTGGCGGACTGAAGCCTTCCTAATCAAAGTGACGTTATCAGGATAAACTAATGAATATAAATAAGATGGGTCGAAAGTTTAGACAATCTACTTGAAATAGACCTGACATCGCTTTTGTGTTATAATATTAATATAAGATTAGATTAGATTAGATAACTTTATTGATATATAGGAAAAGATCATCATCATCACCAGACAGAAGACATTCACTGCAGAACATAGACTTCCCCATAAACCATATACTTTATAGGAAATATTATAATGTTATTAAAATTAGACAAATGTGGAACAATGGTGGTCTTCTTTACAAGAAGCATCTCTACCAGACAATCATACAAAGATAGGAAAGAAGACGGAAACACACGCACAAATAATACGGGATGTACGGTAGTTTCCCATTCACGTCAATGGATGTCCACTGCTGGACATAGGCTTCCCCCATAAATGGTTATCTAGTCAGATTGTAAGCTTGCATCCCGCGTGTCATATCTTCTATTCATCTGGTCCTACGCTGTTGCCGGTCCGTTGTGTCCATTCAATAACCTTAAAGCCTCATCGGCCATCAGTTCTTCGTGCTATGTGCCCATTTCCATTTCTAGCCCCATTGCCATTTCAACTTGCTAATCCGCTGGGTAAATGTGATTTTTTTTCAGTATGCATGTTTGTAACGTTTTCACGCCGAAACTTTTTCACCGATTTGGGCTAAAATGTTATATCTATGCAGGTAGCTAAGCTTAGACAGTGGATGGAACACCTTTAGATCGTCAAAAAAGATTATAAATTAGTATTAGAACTGATAGTTCTAAATTTTTTTTTTATAAGTGCACGAAATATTGCAGTGACATACGCTTGATTAGCAAAATCTCTTTAAAAATCAAAATTAAAATTTATTTATTTGTATACACATGGTTACATTCAAATGATCATAATATATTATCCACAGCTATCAGTAGTCATCCGCATGTTGTGCCTAGAAGGCGTACAAATGTCATGGGTATATTAAACAACTTCATAATACAAAAGACTAAAATTCACATTTCATTCCAAAAATCCTATTACCAATAATTATAATACAACAAATAGAAAAAATATTATCTTTATTATTCATGTCCATGCTAATTCATGTCAAAAATTATAATTAAGCAAACAATAATAAATGTTATAAATAATAAATAAATGTTGTGTGATACAGATAAGGCATTAATTTAAGAATAATATGGGGAAAGCTTGCCGCAAATTATCTTTAACTATTAAGTTCGCATCAAAATTTTATCCGAAGAAATTGAAATATTTTTTGTTTATTGGCCTAAAAAATCATATATAAAATGTTGGCGAATTTTAATGTACTTTAGTACTGATACAAAATAAATAGAAAATTTAAGCAGCGTAGCGTTCTGGAAATGATTGCATCCCGTCCAAATTGTCCCATCCAGAAATTCTGGGTGAATATTGTGACAGGGGCTGTCAAGTAGGTAGGAAAATAGTATGTAAGTTAACCTAACACTAGTATTAAGTTTTATTTATGCTAACAGTTGTTACTTACATAGTTTTTTTTTAAAGAATAGTAACTGGATCTGAATGATCTGAAATAAAAAAAAAATATTTTATTAATTTTTTTATTAATACGGGTTATATTTAAAAGTCTGATTGGTCATAGCGTTAAAGTGACCGAGACGTTATGCTCTGGTCGCCACAAAGCCTCAGATAATACCTTCGGTCACAATTTACATTTACAGATCCCTTCACGAATTTGGCTTAACCTCGTTGACAGCCTCGTTGGTCCAGATGGTAGTAGCTCTGCTTTCTGTGCCGCAGGGCCCGGGTTCGATCCCCGGCCAGGTCAAACAATTGTGTGCATGAACATATCTGTTTGATCTGTGTCTGGGTGTTATAAGCTTATATAAGTATGTATATCAGTCATCTGGTTACCATAGTACAGGCTTCTATAGCCTAGTTTGGGACCAGACGATCGTGTGTGGAAGTTGTCCCATATTATTATTATTATTATTAACCCTATCTAGACCGATTTGGTACAATTTTATTAAAAAGTTTTTTTTTGTGGGAGAATAAAAAACATAATTGATATGATAAACATTAGAAATTGTTAAATCGTAGGTATAAAAAATAATACTTAATAAAAAATATTTCCTATTAAGGGGCATCTTGTTGGGGTACAGTGGATAATTCCATAATTCGTTTAAGTTGGTGTTTAGTATGTTAAATTGTCTGTTTTCTAATTTCCAGTATAACGTAATATAATGTATATTATGATAATTATTATCTGACGAATGAATAGATTTAAGTTATTAAATGAAAGTGAGCACAAATAATATATTTAATAATTGTATAATTTTAAGCGTTTTTTTTTTTGCTTATTTAATTTTCTTATGAAATTATTATAAACATAACATAACATACATTCACGCCTTTTTCCCGAAGGGGTAGGCAGAGGTGTACCCAAGACTCAGTCCCATAGTAGATACACCCACATTTCGCCAGTATGTTATTGGTCCTATGTAATAGGGGGCGAGCCTATTGCCATCTACCGGGCACAGTTCCAGACTCCAGGCAGTTATTGAGATAATTCCTAATGGAAAAATCCAATATTTAACACTGCCTGACCTGGGGATCGAACCCGGGACCTCTTGCATGGCAGTCGAGCATGCGCCCTCTACGCCACCGAGGCAGTCAAACTAAAACAAATATAATATGTGAAACCTCTATGTGAAATTATTATACTTATTAGTATGTTGTATAACATACCTAACTTTTATGTAAAAGTTTAAGTTAAGAATTTTCATTTTATTTGCGTGTTGACTTGTAACATTTTCTGTTATAAATAAAGAACTTTAACTTGAACTTTATAGTAATTAGTTAGTTTTTGTGTAAATTATGGAAATAAATGTGAAAATCTCAAATAAATTCAAAATAGTTTTGTAACGTCGACTTGACCCTAAAATCAAGAACTCTTTTCTGTTTTGAGTTAAAATAAACATTACATTTAAAACTAACGAAAACTTCATTCATAGATCTATAAAATATCTAGATTTCTACCTTATCTAGACTGTAAAAAGAGCTCTCAATTATTTAAGACTTTTTACAGTCTAGACATTTTGAAAAATAATTCCCATGCTTACAAAGATACTAATGATAAAACATAACCTTAATCTTAGAATAACCTTAATCTAA
Organism: Hemistola chrysoprasaria; assembly: GCA_947063395.1. Taxonomy (NCBI): domain Eukaryota; kingdom Metazoa; phylum Arthropoda; class Insecta; order Lepidoptera; family Geometridae; genus Hemistola; species Hemistola chrysoprasaria. The sequence continues at coordinate 7,321,488 of OX346731.1, read as the reverse complement.
GCGGATACTAAAAAAGCGTTTATATTTTTCTTTAAATTACTCGAATTGTTAGTATAACTATTTTTTTAAGGTGGACAGATGAGTTGTCTTCTAAAGACTGCAGGAACACGCTGGGTGCAGGCCGCCTACTACCGGACTAGATGGAAATCTATGAGGGAGGCCACCGCCTAGCAGTTGACGTTCTACGGCCCAGATGGTGATGATGATAACAAAACATACAATCACGCCGTTTTCCCGAAGGGGTAAGCAGAGGTGTACCCATGACTCAGTATAGTAGGTACGGTACGACCACATGTCGCTAGTATATTATTGGCCCCATGTAATAGGGGGCGTGCCTATTGCCATCCACCGGGCACAGGTCCTGACTCCAGGCAGTTCGGAGATAATCCCTATTGGAAAAATCCAATATTTAACACTTTGCCTGACCTGGGGATCAAACCCGGGACCTCAAGATCGGCAGTCGAGCTTGAGTCCACTACTCCACTGAGGCCGATGATGATGACGATATTTTATAAATTACAACAGAGGTTTTTACAGCTCCATAAACATATCGGTGCAAACTTTACCTATATTTGATACGTTTACTTTTTTTAACAACGTTTGTCAGAGAGCAAAACCAAATGGGTTTATGTTTCAAATTGTCTATTATGTTCTACTTTAGTCTTATAATTATATTTAACCGACTTCAGAGCGTGTTCTCAATTCGACGCGGTAAGTATGTTTTAAAATGTTTGTTTACGCAATTACATACATTCACGCCTTTTTCCCAAAGGGGTAGGCAGAGGTGTACCCAGGACTCAGTACCATAATAGATACCACCCACATTTCGCCAGTATGTTATTGGTCCTATGTAATAGGGGGCGAGCTTATTGCCATTTACCGGGCACAGTTCCAGAGTCCAGGCAGCTATTGAGATAATTCCTAATGGAAAAAGCCAATATTTAACACTGTGCCTGACCTGGAGATGGAACCCGGGACCTCTTGATTGGCAGTCAAGCATGCGCCCACTACGCCCCCGAGGCAGTCAACTTCGCCAATAATTATTATAAAATTATGAATCGATTTTTTTTGGTTTGGTAGGTCATAATAATATATTTTAAAGGTTCATAATATAAATTTTATCGAAATTGAACCATCGTTTTTTTTATAAAATCAACAAAAATTTTTTTTTACATAACTGTGTATAAAATATTTATAATAAGTACGTATATAGGAAACATCAAAGGGAATAATAATATTGGGTATATCTTTCTATAACAAGCAATTTTTTAAAGATTTTTTTTTTTTTAGATGATATTATTATTATATAGGTTAAAGCGGTTTTGCCCGTTTTATACCAAAACTTTGACACAATTTTTAGACCCCTTAGATTGTAAATCATCAAAAATCCTTTCTTATCACACGTCCGGACAACGAAAAGAACCTACATTCCAAGTTTCAAGTGTCTAGGATCAGTGGTTTGGGCTCTGCGTTGCATACCAATTAGCGAGTCATTTAGAATTTTACAATATAATATAGTGATAAAGCCTTAATTATTAAGGCTTTGCTAAACCAATTATATTAGGATCTAGTTTGTTACTTAGGCATTAAGGCATAATAGATTTTATTGTATTTCAAGATCTTAGTTACTCGTTCCTAAGTACCAAACTAGATCCTAATAAGTCTAGCAATTAGTATAGTCCGAGAGAAAGAAGTTTACGGTACACTCGACTACTCATTGTAGAGTTATGGGCGTATCCTAGCTACGAAAAATTTGACACATGAAAAATTAACCAAATCGATGTTTTGTATTTGCCTGTTACCTCAGAATATTATCAACCTATTCTATAAATTTATTTCCTGATATTTTTATAGTTTAGTAAACTATGTCCTTGTCATTTTAATTTCTCTTAAATATGCTCGGTATTTTCATAGTGAACTTCTATAAATCCCAGTTTTGCTTGCGTGAGACACAAAGAAATCTACTAAAATGTAGAGTTTATAAACCAAAATAAAATGATAGGGACATAGTTTACTTCATCTTAAAAATTTCAGGATATATATGTAACAAATAAGTTAACTGTATTCGGAGAAAACAGGGGAATGCAAAACATCGATTTGGTCATTTTTCCATAGGATTGTGTCAAACTGCTAAGAGGACCCTTTTTCTATCAAACGTGCTTTCCGAAACACGGTAGCGCCCATGTTATTTTTATATAATAATAATAATTTATTAATTCCCAAAAAGATAGGCACATTAGCTTATAAGTAAATTAATCCGCTATATATTACCATAATACTAAACTTAAACTAAATTTCACATGTAACTAAAATAAAGTAAATAAAATAATGTAATAAGGTGAAAGCAAATTAATTAAGAATAAGAATAATATTATACATGATATGCAGACCAATCTCTAGGCTATAATGGAGTGCCTAGCCCCCACACTAGGATACCCTGTGTCGTGGGCGCTAGTCTTCTCACTCTTTCCTGAGGTCTAAAAAAAAAGAGTCTAAAAGTTTGCAACCGGCAACAGTGTGACACGTTGGAAAAAAAAAGTTGCAACAGTTAACAGTTACTCAATGGGAGTAACACTGCTCTTAACTGCGACGACGATGGGAACTTACGAGTAGTTTGAAAAAAGTGTTGCAACGGGTAAAAGTGTAAATTGTTTACTGTGAATCTTTGGGAACCCGCCAGTCAACACTGGGTGGCACTGTGTCTGATATGGGCAATCATGATGCTTACCATCAGGCACCTGATTTGCTCATCTTGTCACTCTCTATTATAAAAAAATAATCATAACTTTCATTTTATAACTTACATTTATTTAGATACATAAATCTTCATAATTTGCTATATTATCTATATTATCTGAATGTGTATTAGAGAAGGATTTATGTAATAGACTGTAAAACATGGAAAGTGAAATAGTTAATAGTGTTAATCAAAAGGACGATAATGGATAGATGACGAAAGGAACTATTTTGAAAAAAAAAATGTTGCAACATTTATTTGTGATATTCAACGGGACGATGATGGACGGATGACGATGGGAATTTATTTTGAAATAATGGTGCAACAGGTGAATCGATGGAAAAAAGATCCCAATGTAGTGACACTGTGACTCGTTAACTGTGACCCTTTGGGAACCTGCCAGTCGTATTATTCATTATATAACTTATTAAATTACTCCTATCTAGATACATAAATCTTCATAAATTGCTATTTTATTGCTGAATATGTATTAGAGAAGGATCTAGGTACGTAATAGACTACATTAGGTTACATAAATGTTCAAGGCGTATAATTTTATTATGCCTATCGTAATAACAACGTACCTATTTGTTTTCTTAAATTAAAATATGAGATAATACTTATATATTATACGGCAGTACTTTGTGTAGCATGATTAAGTTTTTTGGCAATAAGTATTCAGTTAAATAAAAAAATGTTGCGCGTTTCACGCGCGTAGTGTTCGTTCCCGTGGGAATATCGGGGTTTAAAGTACCCTATGTGTTATTCCAGGGTCTAAACTACCTCCATACCGAATCACAGCCCAATCGGTTCAGTCGTTTAAGCGTGAAAACGGAACAAACATACACAAAACGGAATAACCAAAAAATCAGTACTAGCGTTGATTTTTGTGCCATCAAGATGGCGCTAGAGTCGAGTTATCTACAGAGCTACCTACATAGTCCAGCGGATTAGCAAGTTGAACTGGCAATAGGCGGCACATAGCACGTAGGACTGATGGCCGATGGGGCTGTAAAGTTCTCGAATGTAGACCACGGATCGGCAAGAGCAGCGTAGGATCTTTGCTATAATGCCATAGACTTATGAATTTTATAATTCATAATCATTTATTTGCATTCAAACATGGTATTTAAGATGTTACATATGTATTTTAGTACGTAAGACATGTTGAGCCAATTATATATTATAGCATGCAAAATTGTATGTTATATGTAATGTAAAACTAATAATTAAAAATTCAACAAAAATTACAAATAAAATTAAAATATAATATTATGCAATGTCCATCTATAATCTGTTTAAAAATAATTATTATGCTATGTAAATGATTAAAATAATGAATCCCAAGATACCATTATTAATTACTAAAATTAAATCTTGATAAGAACTGCCATAATATGGTACTATATATATTTAAGGGATTGTATTATTTTTTTAAAGCATATGCTGTGATATATTTTATTATGGATATAAAATGAAAGGGTTTTGCTGACATAAATACGAAAAAGCTTGTTTGTAGAATTTTATTTTAATTTAAAATTTAGTCACTTATTTCTGCTATGATATAAAATCATGGGTTTTAATAACTTATATATATATGGCTTTTAGCTTAGCATAGAATATAATAATAATTGCATACCAAAAAAAGAAGAAACAATTTTACAAAAGACACAAAAGACTTCTGGAACAAGAATCTTTAGTTTTTAGTTCCAATTTTTAGTGTCATAAACAACTTGCACAGTGCACCACCCTCCCCCCGGAACAAGAGGCTCTTTTTCCAGCTTACAGCGAGGTAACATATCGAGGAGCGGCGTCGTACTAACATTTGTCGCTCTTACAGCGGGGTCAGTCTATTTCCTGATGATGCGTCGTGTAGACGCGAAACACGTGTCGATATATGAATGGTGTCACTAACAAAAATAATAAAGGAAATGCTATTATTTCCTTTTTGCATGCATTTATGCGCGCGGAAGGGCGTTGCACTGTGCATGTTGTTTTTGACACTAAAAATCGGAACTAAAAACTAAATATTCTTGTTCCAGAAGTCTACAATGGAGTTCCGAAAAGTAACGCGAAATTCAAACAATTAAAAAAGAAACAATGCAAATTAGATAACAACTTATCGCATTAAGCAATTTCTTGCAGACAATAGATATTTAGATGTTGTCTAGAAGAGATCGCTGTTAGCGATAAGACCGCCCATAGTTACACTAGTTACTATGAATTGTTATTAGTTTTAAGATCTTCTTGTGGAGTACCAATAAAGTGTATATTTATCTATCTGTTAGGGATACAATATCTAAAACTCTTAAATGTATGTTTCAAAATATGAATATTAAAATTTAAATTCTTTGCTTAGTATTCTATTATGTAGATCAATCCTTCTTCATTTTAAAGTCAATATAAAAGAAACCTACAGATATAGAGATACTTTCTACAACAAATATTTTTCCAAAAATATAATATATTAGCATATCATAAGTATTAATTACATCGATATCTGTCTTCTTAACAACTTTTTTGGTCCATTTTCATAGTGAGCGTAAGTTGACATAACAAAAACAAGTGTATCGAGTTTTTATCGATTATTCAATCATGTAGTGCCGAGGAACACTTAACCTAAAGACGGCGACTATGAGGGTTCTTAATTTATCAATTGAATATTAAATTCCCGATAAGATACAATTTATGTAGCAAATTTAGGGAAATATGACCAAAAAATTGATTTTTGTTCAGCTGTCATTCATCATCATCATCATCTCAGCCGTTCGTAATCCACTACTGAACATAGGCCTCCCCCATAAAGGGGGGTTTTGCCAATACTCGACACGCTTGGCAAGCAGGTTGTCGAGCGCAATTTGATAGTTTTTTTGCAGAGGACGCTGCTGCCCGTCCTCTGGATCTGTTAACCCTTAGCCGGCTCTTACGGCAACCACTGGTAGAGAGGGTGGAGCACTATTCTAAAGCCGGTAACTCCACGGCACAGACGGCAGCTGTCATTAATCAAGCTAAATTAGACAAGGTACAGAGGGAGGTGTGGGGCCCACCACGCGACGCCACTGCGAGCTTGAGCAGTTTTGTGAGCATGACTGCGCCAAGTGCTCTTTGCCACAAGCGCCTCCATCTCAAGCGCCTCCGCCACAAGCGCCTCCGCCACAAGCGCCTCCATCACAAGCACCTCCGCCAAAGCGGGGTCTATTACATTGAGTTGTCTCTGTGTAGTGGTCAATGTGATTAAATGAAAGGCATTACGGATGTTTTTTTTACTAGTTACGTCTGTGGTTTTACCCACTTGCGGTTTTATAGTAATGAAAAAACAACATAATTATGTGGAAGTTATTTTTTCGGGTTTCTTTTGTATTTCTTTAGTGCGGTATCAGTTTTCTAAGTACAAGTATAAGAGCGTATCCTTGCCGGGAGAAATTCGACACAATCCTATTAAATTATGATATCGATTTAATTAGCCCGTGGCGTAAAGATTTATGCCATAACGTCTGCTTTCGTCCCACATCTTATACCGTATTCGGCCCATAATATATTTTCTCATATAAATTCTTATTTCGTCATAATTTCCAGCTCCACATTCGGTCCAAACTTTTGTGTATAGTATATCCTGATATTTGAGAGTTATATAGTGAGGTAAACTATGTCGCTATCATTTTAGATTTTTATCTCCATAAACTCTCGGTCTGACTGCCTCGGTGGCGTAGAGGGCGTATGCTCGACTGCCAATCAAGAGGTCCCGGGTTCGATCCCCAGGTCAGGCAGTGTTAAATATTGGATTTCTCCATTAGGAATTATCGCCTGGAGTCTGAAACTGTCCGGTAGATGGCAATAGGCTCGCGCCCTATTATATATGACCAAAACATACTGGCGAAATGTGGGTGTGCCTACTATGGGACTGAGTCTTGGGTTACCTCTGCAAACTCCCTTTGGAAAAAACGCGTGGTTGTATTTTTTTTTTCACACACGGTTATCTGTACTATGGTACATAACCAGAAGACTGATATACATTATATAAGCTTATAACACCCAGACACAGATCAAACAGACATGTTCATGCACACAAATGTTTGACCTGGCCGGGGATCGAACCCGGGAAAAAACTTTGTTGTTATGGCGTGTTAAAAAAGATACTTATTGTACGCAAAATATAAAGTGCAAGACAAATTCAATTTACAATGTTGTACAAAAGTTTCTTACAGCTTTTGTGCACCTTTGTGTACTTAAATAAAGCTCGTAAAGTTACTAAAACAACTTCAGAACGCTGTCTGAGTATGGATTAGACTTTTACTTGCTACGACAGGGGTCTTAAACCATCTATTTATTATTATTATTATTATTAAGCCTTTTTATTTCCCATGTTTTCTTTTCTCTTTTGTTATATATTTTTTTTTACAATTATTTTTGAGGCATGGTCCCTTCTTGGGTATAGGCCAACCTTCTCCACTCCTTTCTATCCTCTGCTGTCTCCATCCAGTTTCCACCAATGCATTTTTCACCATCTATATTTTTTCACCATTTCACCATCTATACATATATATAAAACATAAACATATAAAATTTATGTATAATATGTTAGTAATACAAAAGAATACTTAATACTTAAGAATACTTAAGTTACTACAAACACAAACGCAAATTGGCGAGAATTTATAGTGTATGCCGAACGTCGAAATGGATTATTTTCACATTTTGACGCTCGACAGACACTTTTTAAATTGCATGAATTATAACGCATCTACACATTCCCAAAGAATTCCGTTCCGTTTAATTCGATTTAATTACATAATGTTCCATCGGCTGCTTTTTATTTAATAATAATAATAATAAGGGACAACTTCCACACATGGTCATCTAGTCCCAAACTAGGCTAGAAGCCTGTACTATGGTAACCAGTTGACTGATATACATACTTATATAAGCTTATAACATCCAGACACAGATCAAACAGACATGTTCATGCACACAATAAATGTTTGACCTGGCCGGGGATTGAACCCGGGGCCTGCAGTTCAGAAAGCAGAGTTACTATCATCTGAGCCAACGAGGCTGATTTCTGGCCTATTTGAAAAACGTTTAGCGTGACACTTGCATTGTACACAAAGGTCTTAAATTAGGAAGGAGATGGGTAACTAACGCGCGAGTTTATCAAACTTTCAAAAGTCAGAGCCAATATAAACACTAACATAGCGCCGTTATTAATGTACAAAAACGTCTTATAACAATATTACAAAAATAATTAATGAATAACCATTTTAAATCCTCAATTTAGTTTCTTATTTCAAGAAGTCTACAATAAATAAATAATATATTATACTAAAATAACTTGCCGTAAGAGCCGGCTAAGGGTTAATAGATCCATAGAGGACGGGCAGCAGCGTCCTCCGCAAAAAACCATCGAACTGCGCTCGACATCACGCCTTCCAATAGCGTCGAATATTGGCAAAATCAGCCTTAATGGGGGAGGCCTATGTTCAGTAGTGGATCACCAACGGCTGAGATGATGATGATGATGATGATGATGACTTATATAATATCATTCCTGTTAACAAACATCCAATATTTTACTTTTACATTAATTACAACGAACCATTTTATGCGTACTAGTACTTTTAATAAAAAAATACTTTGGATAAAATTCATACCTAAACCAAATCGGGGGAGAACAGACCAGGTGAAACCGGCACCGGGTGACATTGGTGCGCAGCCGTTTAATTTCCAAAATAAATTATAATTCGAGAGCACCTTATCCAAATAACAATTTCACAACCATTGAGAATATTATCGAGGAAACAAAACGACAAATCCATACCTAGACAGGCACGCAATTTACATTTTGCATTTTGGTCCGAGACCTGTTTGTAAATTCTAACAGCTGTGCTCCCGCCCCGGTGCAAATGCAAATAGCCTGGACATTCTAACTTCAATATTGAATTCAACTAACGAAATAATTGGTATAGGTACCTTGTACCTTAAACTTAAGGTGTGTTACAAATAAATGCTCAGGTCAATATGTAACAGCACATCGTACATTAGCCGGATTTTTTCGTAGTTTCTGTGTTGTGTAACCTCTTTAGAGCACAACACTTTTAAGGGATTATTTCCATGATCCAGATTTTTTTTTGATAGTGAGTGACAAGACGAGCAAATCAGGTGCCTGATGGTAAGCATCATGATTGTCCATATCAGACACAGTGCCACCCAGTGTTTTAAAATTAAAAATTCTGCGCGTAATATCTCGTTTCGCCGAGTGGAGCTTCGCCGACCAGATATTACTGTTAAAAAGTCAAATAAAATAACTCACAATGTAGCTAAATCCCTATTCACGATCCCAAAAACGAGGAGCTCACCTTGGAACTTCGTAAATACCTTGCGCAGTTTTTATTGCATAAAGACGGACAAAGTAACAACGGCCGGTTAGGTGAAACTTATTCAAATTACTTACACTCTGGGCTGTCAAATGAGACTTTTTTATTTTTATTTTATGAAGCTTATTTACGATAGGCAATATTGTACAGAGTTATAAGTATAGTTATTATTATACTGCCTCGGTGGCGTAGAAGGCGCATGCTCGACTGCCAATCAAGAGGTCCCGGGTTCGATCCCCAGGTCAGGCAAAGTGTTAATATTGGATTTTTCCATTAGGAATTATTTCAATAACTGCCTGGAGCTGGGAAATGTGTCCGGTAGATGGCAATAGGCTCGCCCCCTATTACATGGCACCAATAACATGCTGGCGAAATGTGGGTGTATCTACTATGGGACTGAGTCCTGGGTACACCTCTGCCTACTCCTTCGGGAAAAAAGGCGTGAATGTATGTTATGTTTTATTATTATAAGTTTTACGATATTTATACGGTTTTATGGTATACTATGGTCTTATATGGCGCGCTTCATGCAAGCATGGAACGCATATATACTGAGCTATGTCCTTTTCCTTACCACATAGTACATCGAACTTAAGTATAATGCCTAACTTATAGTCTTATCTATTTAGTACATAACAATTGTAACCATAGAAATTAAGCATATTATCTATTATTGTACTTAGTTGTGGTCATGAAAAAATGTTTTCTATTCTATTTATTCTAAATCGATGTTTCGTATTCCCTATTTTCCTCTGATTATAATTTAACCCGTGCAATCAATTTATATCTTGATTTTTTTTAACAATTAATAAAGAAACTAAGTCTTTCTACTGAACGTCGAATCACGCATGCAATTTGACTTGAAGTTGCTGCAGTCAAGCGATAAACTGCACAGTAAACAATTTGGAGTACCATTCGGTGGCAAAAGTTTTGTTTTTACATACATGCATACAGTCACGCCTTGTTTCCGTTGAGGTAGGCAGAGAGTATTTCTTTTCACTTGCTACGATCCTGACATACAAGTTTTGTTTTTATTTGCACAAATTTGCCAATGTCGCCGTGGATAGAACCTCAACGTTTTAAATTTTATTTTTATATTAAATAGGTCTGCGTTTGACCCCAATCTCACCTGATGGGAAGTGAAGATGAGGTCTAAAATGGAGCACGCTTTCCTAGAAGATACTTATTCACTCTTCTCTTGAAGACCCAAGATCGTATTTAGGTGTGAAGACGTACGCCGGTAGAGAATTCCAATCCTTAGCGGTCCTTAGTTTAACAGAAGTAGGACTAACTTTTTTTTTTAATATTTAATTCAATACCTGTGGCAACCCTAAACGAATCAGCATAGGTATTACTTGAAAAGTCCAAATTGTTAATAATCGCCGGCAGTCCGCTCCGGCCTATTATTTGAGTTTGCGGCAAGTTTCCCTTTTCATTTGGTCCAATTGAATTTTTATGTTTGCTAGTTGTGTCTTTTGCTCAAACTCAGTAAGTTAGAGAAGATTTTAGAATGTTCGTAAGGTTGTTTTAGACCTACTTAATATGTAGTATAGTCAGTAGTATCAGCCCTGGGACACTCCGCATTAGAGGTATGAAAGCTACAAGTAGCTGGAGCGTCCGTCTTGACGGGAAAATTTCAATGGGCTAGACTGAGAGAACAGATTATAGAGAGATACACGATAGAAAGAGAGGCAGCTTGTAGATTAACATAACGATAATTAGTTAGGCGCTGTGCGAGCTGAATTGCACTTTATTGCGTCGGAGCTAGAGTCGCTATTTATTTAAATGATTATGAGAAGTGACCCTTCTGTCCTTTAAGTATTCTTTAGGAATTATCTCAATAACTGCCTGGAGTCTGGAACTACACGCCTTTTTTCCCGTAAGGAAAACTAGTAGGGTAATTGAAAAATATCTAATGGAAAAATACAATATTTAACACTTTGCCTGACCTTTGACCTCGTGGTTACACATACATATTTTTACAAGATTTAATTTAACTTGCAGTGTGTGTATGTATGTATGTATGTATTAAATATTTTGTATTATGTATGTCCGGAATCTTGCAAATGAATTTTGAAGCAGTTAGCCTTATCCGATTTTGTTGAAATTTTGTATAATTATATATTTAATGTTAAACTTACATTTATCATAGAAAGTATACAAATTATTCCTCAAGCTATAATGTTATTTTTACCTATTATTATTGAAAAATAAATAAACCTGGGGATCGAACTCGGGACCTCATGATCAGCAGTCGAGCTGGCACTGCGCCTCCGAGGCAGTCGCTTCTTAAGTCTTGTAAAGTTGTTGTTAAGTTTAATGGGGCTTACTAGAAAGAGGCTTCATTCTTTACAAAGACAAATCGCCAGTCACTCCGTAATTCAATACAAAAGCTAGAAATAGAATAAAATGCTATTCCGCACTGCAGTTGAAGTCATAAATCATGAAATTTAACCGAAATTCATGCGAAATATCCCTCGACAATGGACAAGTCTTAAGGTGAATGTGATAAGGTTTAAATTCGCGTAGCTGTGTCGTGAGAATATAAACTGACCCCATGTCGCCAACATTAACGTAGGGATGGTAATATCCGGAAATCGAACAAGTTTTGGCCGGACACCGGAAACTGAAAAGGTTTTACTTTATACAGAATATTGATTCTTACTTTGACCCAATATTATGATGGTCATGAACATTCTTATATTTTATATTATTCTAATTTACTACTTACAACTAATAACTCAGCGTAACAGGCGCAGTGTCACAGTAGACCTACTCCCACTAAAATAAAAAATGCAATTGTTCGTGTGAGAATGTTTTTTACCGTGTCACACCAAATTTAAAAATTGACTGGCCGGTTGGCCGGTAGTATGCCTGCCTTCTGCACCGCAAGTCCTGGGTTCGATCCCTGGCCAGGTCAAACATTTGTGCGCATGAGTGTCTGGGTGTTATAAGCGTGTGTAAGTATGTATATCAGTAGTTTGGTTACCACAGTACAGGCTTTTAGCTTAGTTTGGGACCAAGTGACCCTGTGTAGAAGTGGACTGTTAAATGTTGAATGTTGACCGAAGTTTGTCCGGATATTGGCCGGACCTGCAGCCATCTCTAGGGGATTTAAGCATTGTGTGTAGGGGTAAATTTACAAGGGCAGATACTGTCGGGCTTCCTACTAAATTGTGGGTTATCTCTGAGCTTCCTATTTCAGTGCCATTCGCGAAAATGATCTAGAATCTAGACAGTCCAAGTTCAAATAGCTAAAATAAAACTACAAGGTATAAGAACAAAACCTTGAAAGTGCAATATTATTTTCATGGAAAATGCGACGGAGTCTTAATTTATTTTTCACTGCTTTTGCTCAGAAAGTCCGACATTGTACCAGAGTGGGACAATCATAATTTTTTTAACCTCTAGGGAAAAAGAGAATTTCTTTTTAATTTTTGTCTGCTTTCAACGAATTTATATTTTTTTGCGATGGATGGATGTTTGTAACGTCATAGCATAGCGTCATAGCATTCAAAATGACCCCATAAGGGGATCGGATGCTAACTGTTTTAACTGAAATAGTAATTCTGTTTAAATATTCAAGTGGGTTTCTCAGTGGCAAATGCACAAACCGTGCTTTACCTTATCATCTCAGAACTTGCAATTTAATAAATCTCTACATATTTTCCAAAAGGTTTTAACCCTGTAACCGCCATAAACAACATAAACTTTGTCACGTAGGTATCATGGAGAAGGTTCACGCGTTATTCCGCATCACGACTGGTAAGAAGCCGGGACAGGCGTTTAACACGCCCGTTTGGGGTGACCATAATGCATGATGCATGATGCAGCGTCACTATTTTATAACAAAAAATCATAAATGACTAACTGACTGACATGCAACGCCGAGCCCAAACCACTGATCCTAGAGACTTGAAACTTGGAATGTAGGTTTTATCATTGTCCAGACGTGTAGTAAGAAAGGATTTTTGAAAATTCACATTCTAAGGGGTCCAAAAAGGGCGTTAAAGTTTTGGTATAAAACGAGCGGGTAAAGCCGTTGTTCTTACACCAGCATTCCAATACAATAATAATATAAAATCTTTATTACATCCCTGATAATATCATAATTCAATGTTTTAATAATGTTTTCCACATAATATTTTTTCCAAAGTTACTCGACACTCGACTCAATACCCATACAAAAGCCGCGTTATAACTACCTACTACATAGGCACTGCACACACGGAGTTTTGTACACGCGCAAGAGTGTACGTATGAGGTGCGTTCCGAGCTCCGTCGGCTCTCATAGGAGCTCAACCTCGCTCGAGGGGTGAGGAAGGTCCGATTGGTGGGCGGATGACAGTGTCCATTCTATACGTAGTGTTATTATAATCTGTTCTGTGATCCGTGCTATAAAGAAAACTTTAGGCAAAGCAGCTGCAGTTGAAAGCTTTTTGCTATAAGAAAAATGCTAGGCACAATAATAAATAACATTAAAACTGCAATACTAATTTGGGTCATAACTATTATAAGCTCTAAATAGTGTGTAGGCAGCTTAAATGACGTCACACATCAATATGTTATAAGGCAGGTTACACACGGATCGCTATCAGGTTGTTCGCAAAGACTATACGGAGCTTAATTGCTGCTCGTCTGTCGCGATACGGCACGCGCCCGCCCACTGTGCTAAACACTTGGACGGTGTTGTACAAAACTGTGATACTAACATTATTATTAGAATTTGTAGTGGTTTTTGTCTCTTTTGCAGGGGGCCGCCTGGGGAAGTACCACACCTTTGCCAGTTATTCATCCGCCAAGCAGTAATGTGCAAACATTACTGTGTTCCGGTATGAAGGGAAATGTTACCAGCGAAATTACTGGGCATGATGAGATTCAACAACTCATATCTCAGAGTGACAGGCGCAGTGCAGTGCCGCGGAGAATTTTGAATTTTAAAACGCTGGGTGGCACTGTGGCTGTTATGGGCTATCATGATGCTTACCATCAGGCACCTGATTAGCTCGTCTTGTCACTCACTATCATAAAAAAAGATTTTTTTATATCTTCTAAAATGTACGTGTGAGCGAGAGGGCGAATTAGGTTTGCACTGCGCCTTAAGTTCGGCATAAACCCGTCCAAAGTCCCAAAGCATCCACACCACGTCGCCACTCGCAACAGGCAACATGCCGGAGATAACAGCGTGCGCTAGAATTAATTAGCCAACTAAAAACTTGAGTCATTTTGCATCACACCGACCGTACTTACACCGTACAATGAATATTATACTTACAGAAGGTAGGTTTTATAATATTATATCATATCTTTAATTAGCCTATCGATGCAGTTACTGGCTTAAGAATAGTGTCAAGAATTGGTCAATTATAGACCCTGCAGTCATTCCGCGAATCAGTCATTCCTAGACTAAACCGCTCCACCTTGTCTACCCGTGGTTGCCATAAGAGCCGGCTAAGGGTTAACAGATCCAGAGGACGGGCAGCAGCGTCTTCTGCAAAAAACCATCAAGCTGCGCTCGACAACCCGCCTGCCAAGCGTCTCGAGTATTGACAAAATCCCCCTTTATGGGGGAGGCCTATTCTGTCGTGGATTATCAACGGCTGAGATGATGATGATGATGATGATTAGCCTATCTCGACTATATTTCTATTGACTGCCTCGGTGGCGTAGTGGACATAAGCTCGATCCAGAGGTCGAGTGCCGATCAAGAGGAGGGTTTGATCCCCAGGTCAGGCAAAGTGTTATTAGATTTTTCCGTTAGGAATTGTCTCTATGACAGCCTGGAGTCTGGAACTGTGCCCAGTAGATGGAAATAGGCTCGCCCCCTATTACTTAGGAGCAATAACATACTAGCAAAATGTGGGTGTGCCTACTATCGGACTGAGTCCTGAGTACAACAGTAACTCGGGATCACTTCGGGAAAAAGATGTGATTGTATGTTATGCTATGTTCTATTATTAGTGTGTACATAGGTACTTAAATTGTCCATGTCCTAATTTTTTTTCTGATAGTGAGCAGATAAGATTGTTTTCTGATAGTGATAGTGACAAGACGAGCACATCAGGTGCCTTTTTCCGGAAGGGGTAGGCAGAATTGTACATAAGACTTACACACTGCGACTTTGAGCTGCCGCGACAGGCGTTTTTGCGTTTGCAGCGCCGCAGCTGCGCGTTTTGGCGACTCCCTGCGTTCGGAAGCCTGCAGCGTCGATCGGCGTTTTTGCGTCTGCTGCGCCGCAGCTGTGCGTTTTGGCGACTTCCTTGCGTTTGGAAGCCTGCGGCGTTTTTGCAGCTAAGCAGCTAGCTGCCGCAGCTAAAAGTCGCGGTGCAGTGTGCGGGGTGCAGCGTTTGTCGCGGCATCTAGCAGCTGAAAAGCAGCTAAGCAGCTAGCTGCCGCAGCTGAAAGTCGCAGTGTGAACAAGGGCTTAGTCATATAGACACTTCACTAGTTATAATATATTTAAGTCAAATGTAATAAAAGGCCATCTACTGAGCACAGTTCAGACGCCAAGCTGTCATTGAGAATATTCCTTGTAGAAAAATCCAAAATGTCACTTTTTGCCTGAACTTGGGAAGCCGTGACCTCATGATCGACAGTTGAGCTTGCAAACCACTAACCCACCGAGGCAGCCATCGAATGCTTAATAACCTGAAATCTGAGAGCGCCGGCTTTCTGTACCCTTTCATTTCATACTTACACTCACCAACTTCGGCGGTGAGATGGAATTATACTCATTTCGCTGGCAAATGCGAACGTTTTGCTTCTACTTACTAGTTCTGCTACATTTAACAATGTAATTATAGAAGTCATTACCCTACTATAGCGTCCTTACCACAGTGAGAATGTGTCCGGCTTTAAATCCGGAGCAAAAGGTTCGAATCATGTCAAATTTTGTGGTATAACACGTAGATTGCTTGATTTTGAGTTGCTTCGAAATGCACGTGTCCCATTTGTCCCGGCTGTTGAAAAGAAAAAGAAAAATTATAATAAAATTACCCTACATTTGTCGGTAATGCAAATGATCGCCGTTAAAAGTCCAGGAACACCTCTTCTACCTTTAGCCGCTCGCACCATCGTGGCCCCTCTCGTCACCTTTTTTCCTATATAGACGGCGGGTCTTTATAGGAGGCCCGTTTAGTGAGCGGCGAGTCATCGCCTGCCGAAAAAGTCTTGAGCCCGATCCATCTAGTAATCTACTACTTTCTGTACTTTATGTACTTTATGTACTTTCAATCCATTCTCAATAATCCTTGCACCTAGCGGGGGCTGTTTTTGAACTCATATTCTGTAGATGATTTCACAAAAGGACCACAAAAGGAATAAGTGATATCCATTACCTTCACATTAAAAGCTCAAAGGGGCCTCTGCACTTTGAACTAAAAATGGTCTCCATGTGCGCTTATCAAAAGACCGGATACATCCCTTGTTTTCAAACGACAAACATACACAATCCCCAGTAAATATTTTGTCACAGAATTCAGAATCTCGTTCTCTCGCATACTGTCGTAAGATAAATTTCAATTTACTGCACATTTCCATGATCCTGTGTATCCGAATTGTAAAGGATTGAGCGTTAACAAAAAATATATTGGTCCATAAAAAAACGTATGTGTTGGTACGTTTTAACAAGATTTTATTTAACTTCTTATTCCTATATATATATATATAATATAACCATAAAAAATATTGCTTAATACGTGACAGCTGAACAAAATCATTTTTTTTGCCATATTTCCGTATATTAAGTTGTGACAGGGTATTTGGTTATTGTTTTGATTTATAAACAATTATCTTTTTTATGGTAGTGAGTGACAAGGCGAGCAATTCAGGCGCCTGATGGTAATCATCATGATTGCCCATAACAGACACTAGAAAAAAAATTACTTCTTTTCGTGTAGGTACAAAAAACACTATAGTTTTACCAAAATAGATAACATTAGAACGTCGTTTTTTTCGTGAATATTTTTAAATTCCTATCTCTGTATCTAATCTTTTTATGCATCATCATCATCATCTCAGCCGTTGATAATCCACTACTGAACATAGGCCTCCCCCATGAAGGGTGGTTTTGCCAATACTCGCCACGCTTAGCAGGCGGGTTGGCGATGCAGTTCGATGGTTTTTTGTAGAGGACACTGCTGCACGTCCTCTGGATCTGTTAACCCTTAGCCGGGTCTTACGTATGACATAACATTTTTATGTTTAATTTCACCTTTTTGTAACAAAATATGCTTAATATAGCAACACCTCGTGCACTAGTCACGCCCTAGTTTTCCATATAATATTCCGTTTATGCTTAGTGAAATAAGGGTTACAAGCCCGTTGGCACTAAAATGTCGTCCAGCCTTGTATTAGGAGCCACCGCAGTGAAAATTGCAACCAACCGCATTTCAACTGTCGACTGTTACACACATATAGCTGCCACATGATCAGATATATTGTGTATAGGTTTTTAGAAGCTTTTTGTAAGCTTGCAATGTTAATAATAAGTAAAAGTCTCTCACCTCTCCTACCCTTACCCGCTCACACCAACGTTGTCCCTCTCGTCGCCTTTATTCCCTTGTGGTGGTTCCTTTCCATTCCTTGAAGCCGTGAGACCCGGCAAAGGCACATATTCGGAGAGTGGGTAGTGGTCTCCGGCACCAAGTATTCCATTTACTGCGATCACCAAGCCGCCAGGGGGATTTTTCCGTAATCATCTGCAAACATTACTGTGTTCCGGTATAAAGGGCAATGTTACCAGCGAAATTGCTGGGCATGACGAGATTCAACAACTCATATCACAGGGTGACAGGCGCAGTGCAGTGCCGCGCAGAATTTTAAAACACTGGGTGGCACTGTGTCTGATATGGGCAATCATGATGCTTACCATCAGGCACCTGATTTGCTCGTCTTGTCACTCACTATCATAAAAAAATATATTTGAATAGTTTATATCGCTCTATGGGGGTTCATGTTCAGCAGTGGACGTCCTCTAGTGCTGATGATGATGATGATGATTTTATGTGATTTTTTATCTGTATTCTGACTCTAAATTAATAAGGAGCAACATGTGCGTCTCAATAAACGCCTCTTCGTCTTGTTCTTCTTGAACAGCAGTTTAATTACAAGCAGCAGTTTCAGCCACTAGAATTCACGAACTAGGTTTATGATTCAAGTTTGAATAGTTAACAGTTAAACGTGTAACGTGTAGTTAGAGCCCGTTTGTGCCCCTTTGTATAGTCTTGATTGTGCTTCTACTACTAATTCAATTTTGGACGCGTATTACACCGAACTGTGTTATCCATGTCCATCCTTTGGCAAGTATACAAAATATGTAATTTTGTGTGTATGTATGTATGGATATGCAGTTATATTATAATATTCGTATTATGATATAATAATAATTTAACATTATAATAATAATAATATAATCCTCCTTAATTGAATGTTAAATTAATATTCTAGTATATAATTCCTTTCCTTTCTTTTTTATAATGTTTAGTTTTAATTAAGAAGTTATGTCTTCCTTTAATCGGGGGGCACGGCAGTGCCCCCGCCAAGTCGAGCGCGAAGCAAACACTGCCGTACCATCCTTTACTGGAACCATTTCGCCGTATTTTCAGGCCCCTATTTGAGAACCTCTGGATAAGACCAGAACGCTGAAATTTTCGTCATCCAGTAAGCTATAGAATCACATACTTAAAATAAAATTTCAAGTCTGTAGGTCATTTAATTCCGAAGATAAGCGAAAGCAAAGTTTCGCATTTATGACACCCAGACACTCACTCATGATCATCAAAAAGAACTAGTACTTCCCATAAACTCAGAGAGCTGAAATTTGGTACAGAGTTAGGGTTTAATGGCCACATAAAGGGAAAACTATAAAAACTAGGATAATCGAAGACCAAAATTTGGTCAAAATATAATTCATTGGACTCCACTCTTAGTGGCGGTGATACCCGCACCCGTCGCTAGATGGCGCTGACTCAATATGCCTACGAATATGCATATGAAGTCAATATGCCTACGTTTCTACAAAAAGAAGTGAAATCCCAACAAAAACATTCTGTAAAAAACTAGCCAAGTCTCGATGGAGCTGCTTATTTATCTCTAAAAAGTAATGAAATCTAAACAAAGTCGTGCCAAGTCTAAGGTTCCTTACTGCGATTTCTTTATTATTATAGTTAATGTTATGTGACTTGGCCGTTGAAGGGATACTTCTAATCAATTCCGTCTGTACGTCTATTTTATGTTAGATCGGTGGTCGATTTGACGCTCCAAAAAGAAGAGAGCAGAAGTCAGCATTGTCAATCAATGCTGAATGCATGTGTTGCACAATTAACAACAGCCTAAAATGAGACACTAGCGTCCAATTACCAATACCAATATGGGCTATTATCTCGCTTAACAAACATATGTAGTAACAACAGATATAACATTACGTGTAAACAAAATTGACTTGTACCCACTAACGTATAAAGAATGTTCAACGGCCAAGTCACACAACATTAACTATAATAATAAAGAAATCGCAGTAAGGAACCTTAGACTTAGCACGACTTTGTTTAGATTTCATTACTTTTTAGAGATAAACAAGCAGCTCCATCGAGACTTGGCTAGTTTTTTACAGAATGTTTTTGTTGGGATTATATTGTCATATAATATACGACACTTATCTGTAATATTTCTACAAACCCAAATCTACAGCTTAATTTTGATATATATTATATGATGTGGAATGCTAAATTAATAAATAAATCACCTTAAAAAACATGTTCTTCAATGATTACACAAGTAATTATGTTTTTAACTACTACATCATAAAATATTTACTTGTTTTAAATTTTAGAATTTATAGAAAAAAAAACAAAAACCGACTTCTAAACTCTAGGTTCTAAAGTTAAAGGGGCGAGCCTATTGCTATCTTTTGGGCACAGTTTCAGACTCCAGGCAGTCACTGATATAATTTCTAATGAAAAAATTCAATAACACTTTGCCTGACCAGGGATTAAACACGGGACCCCATGATCGGCAGTGAAACTTACGCCCAATACGCCACCGAGGCAGTCTCTTGTCTTTTATTTCCGACCATGTCTCTTTACTGAATATTAACAGTCTTCGGTCACACTCCTGACACTACTCAATTCCCATACAAAAGGCGTGATAAACCATCTACTACACAGACACCGCACACATGGAGTTTTGTACACGAGCAAGAATGTGCGTGAGGTGCTCACGGGGGTTACTCGAGAGCTCAACCTCACTCGCGGGTTGAGGAAGGCCCGATTGGTGGGCGGATAACAGTGTCCAGTGTCCATTCTATACGTAGTATTTTTATCTGTTCTGCGCCCATAGCCCAATCAAAGTCTAAGATGAGCTCAAAAGCTCTTATTCAGAAGACTGTTATAGAATGGACACCCATTCTATACGTAGTATTATTATCTGTTCTGTGCTTCGGTGTAAATGCAGCCGAGGTCATGCACGACGGCCTCACTCGGCCATTCGGTCTGTTTGTCGTCGCACTCGAGAGGTCTAATTATGTTACCCACTGCACGGAGATCGGAACACCCGTACCGACATTACGCCGTAATACGTCATTTGGCCGTTCATAGACCTCCGGTATTACATACACATACATTTTGACTGACCAGTTGGCATATTAGGCAGCTAAGTACATACTCTGTAAGTCCTACTAATATTATAAAAGCGAAAGGTTGTGAGGATGGATGGATGGATGTTTGTTACTCTTTCACGCCAAAACTACTGAACCGATTGGGCTGAAATTTGGTATATAGATAGTTTATAGATAGATAGATGGATGGATAGATAGATAAACGCTTTATTGGTACACCACAACAAGAACTTCTTAAAAACTAATAACAATTATTAACAACTAGTGTAACAATGGGCGGTCTTATCGCTAAGAGCGATGTCTTCCGGACAACCGTGCAGGGAGAGGCTCTCCTCTCCCGAACTGTAATAAACATTTGGTCGGTGGTGTTACAGAGACTTCTTAATAAATAAATATAGAATCATAAAGATGACTAAAATACATACTTGGTCTATTTATCTATATACATACTTAAACATAAACCCTAATATTTTTACACATATATATCTATTACTGCCTCGGTGGCGCAGAGGGCGCATGCTCGACTGCCAATCAAGAGGTCCCGGGTTCGATCCCCAGGTCAGGCAAAGTGATAATTTTTTTTCCATTAGGAATTATCTCAACAACTGCCTGGAGTCTGGAACTGTGCCCGGTAGATGGCAATAGGCTCGCCCTCTATTAAATGGGACCAATAACACACTGGCGAAATGTGGGTATATCTACTATGGGACTGAGTCCTGGGTACACCTCTGACCTCTGCCTACCCCTTCGGGAAAAAAAGCGTGAATGTATGTTTATGTTATATCTATTTACTATATACTTATATATACTAGACCCTGTTTTGTCCCTGGAATAACATAAAAAGTACTTTCGTGAAATCGCGGGGTACAGCTAGTTTTATATAATTTCTTATTCCGTATGTACCTCGAAAAAGCTTTAAAACTTCTTCTCTTCTATTCGACAGGACGGTACATAAAATTGATTCCATGCATAGTTAAAGCTTTTGGTAGGTCTTATCAAGCAAAGCACAGCAAGACTGGTGCATAGCGGGGGGCCTGAGAGCTCATCTGCACATTATAATCTGTTTCTACCTCTTGGCATACGTGCAAACTGTGGAGATCAGGGAGATCATCTCCCTGCTGCGGTCTTCCTGTTGAGCTACAACATGAGGCTCTTCAAAATGAGAGTGAACAGAGTGTTGAAGGGTCGGCAGTCGGCAACATACCTTATACTAGGTACTGGCAATAATTGTAGTGGTAGGCCTCTTTTGCAGGGGGCCACCTGGGGAAGTACCACACCTTTTCCAGTTATTCATCCGCCAAGCAGTAATGTATAAAAATTACTGTGTTCCGGTCTGAAGGGCAATCTTGATGCTTACCATGAGGCACCTGATTTGCTCGTCTTGTCATTCACTATCATAAAAAAAAAATACCTGGTGTTTTAGATATCCATAGGAGGTAGCCGCTCGCCGTCAGGCGGCCCGTCTATTTGTTCGCCACTTACGGCATAAAATATAAAATTAAATCATGTATTTCAAAAACATCTCGTCCGATTTGTATGTAATATTGCATTTAGATCAAGTTTACTGCTAATCAGATAGCATTCTAATCATGATTTTGTGCCACTTTTAACGTGGCGTCAAGTTCCTAATTACTAATTACCCTTTGGTTTATTATGTTCAAATCTACGACTGCAATACATTTTTGGCAAAATCGGCAAGGGTCCACGGCCCAACGCTTTACTTATATATAGCCTTAACAAAAGCATTAAAAGGAGCGATCCTTTTAGTTACCGAAGCAACCCATATTTTCCCAATTTACGTTGGTCCCAAGAAACGGAGATTTCCCAAATAAATTAGGCCTGAAAATTTGCTTAAGGATACATCTCTTTGAAGGTCGAATAATTTACTTTTATTCGGGTTTATTTCTGCAAGAACTCATACGAATTTGTCATTTCGTTCAGTGTCGTTTTACCTTTGCAAAACGACAACTTATTTACAGGTCAGTCTGGCTTTTATTAATAAGAAAGCAGTTGTTCACCGGGATTTGAAATTGGATTTTAGGAATTTGACACAATCCTATTGCAAATTTATTGTTTCTAATCTATTGTTCCTATTTTTCAAGAGGTCGCGTTTCCCGTTGAAGAGCTGCCAAACATAATGAACCGTTACGAAGCCAGAGGTCACGTAAAAATGGTCTTTAAATCAGGAGGCTGGACTGCAGATTACCACTTCAACGACAATTTTCATGGAGGTTTCCGCTTGGACTACAAATCACATTTCTAGCACTCCGGCGTTGGTGGTGACACATATTGGATATTTGCGGAATGCTCCATATCGATATTATCCTCAACAGTTAATAGTGATGAGACTTATTGACTTATTGAAAAATATGGATAATAATCATCATCACCCGGAAGACGTCCACTGCTGAACATAGCCTCTCTATCGCCATAAGTTTATGGCGTTCTATGGGGGAGGCTATGTTCATATGGGGGATTTTGCCGTAATCACCACGCTTGGCAGGCGGCTTGGTTGGCAGTAGTTGGAATACTTGGAAACGGAGAGCGCTGCTGCCCACGCTTCGAATATGTCCCTCTGCCAGGTCTCACAGACTCCACGAGATGAGAAAGGGGTGGCCCTATTATATAGCCGGGAACCACACGGCCAATAATATATAATATATACTTATACAAGAATAATATGGGACAACTTCCACACACGGTCATCTGGTCCCAATCTAGACTAGAAGCCTGTACTATGGTAACCAGATGACTGATATACATACTTATAATATAAGCTTATAACACCCAGACACAGATCAAACAGACATGTTCATGCACACAAATGTTTGACCTGGCCGGGGATCGGACCCGGGGCCTGCGGCACAGACAGCAGAGTTACTACCATCTGAGCCAACGAGGCTGTCAATGGTGAATAACCTTTTAATTAGACCTTGTTATTCAATCCAAACCCCATCCAAATTAGCCGTTTCATTTCGGAGCTACGATGCCACAGACACGTCAAACTTATAACACCGCTTCCTTTTACGGTCGGGGTTGAAATTTAAAACATCAATAATAGACATAACATACTACACCACAAAGTGGTAGGCAGATTATAATTTTTCAATGTGGGTGCGTCCCGGCCAGGGGCGTACCGGAATGGGACCATAACAGCCGGACCAGATGTACCCAAGAGCAAGTAGGTACACCCACATTTCGCCATTTATTGGTCCCATGTTATAGGGTCGAGCCCCATTGCTATCATAATATACTAGTAATTCATATTATTATGTATCTGTTTAAAAAATATTGGAACTGTTCCATCACTAAAGCCCCCTTCAATCGCACTTACGCGCCAGAAAAAGGTTGAAATTGAAGACGCTATAAAACCATACTTATCTTCACATAAATAGCCGGCTTTATCAATTGGGACACTTGTCCCCTCTGATGACCTGAAAGTACGACTTCGGCCAGTAAAATAGGCCTATATTTCCTGTAACTTATTCGATAATTCACGGAAAATGGAACTCTATTTTTGACGTTTTAAGGCTTCTATTGCAGAGTATAGAGAAGAAATTTGTAATACAATACGCACTTTTAAGTGCCTGATATAAGGCTCTATCATCGATAATTGACTCAGACAGACTAGACGTTACTTTATCCATAATATTTCCTGAGAAATATAGCACAGTGTAACGAATGACATGACTAATGACAATGTTTTTATAAATTTTAGTTGAGGAATCTAGTGGAACTGCTGGGAAGTAACGGGTATTACCCATTGCTCAACTGTATAAAGTTGAGCAATCTAGTTGAGCTATGGGGAAATAACGGGTATTACCCATTGCTCAACTGTATAAAGTTGAGCAATCTAGTTGAGCTATGGGGAAGTAACGGGTATTACCCATTTCTCAACTGTATTAAGTTGAGCAATCTAGTTGAGCTATGGAGAAGTAACGGGTATTACCCATTGCTCAACTGTATAAAGTTGTGCAATCTAGTTGAGCTATGGGGAAATAACGGGTATTACCCATTGCTCAACTGTATAAAGTTGTGCAATCTAGTTGAGCTATGGGGAAATAACGGGTATTACCCATTGCTCAACTGTATAAAGTTGTGCAATCTAGTTGAGCTATGGGGAAATAACGGGTATTACCCATTGCTCAACTGTGGAAAGTTCAGCATTCTAGTTGAGCTATGGGAAAGTAACGGGTATTACCCATTGCTCAACTGTGGAAAGTTCAGCATTCTAGTTGAGCTATGGGAAAGTAACGGGTATTACCCACTGCTCAACTGTATAAAGTTGAGCAATCTAGTTGAGCTATAGGGAAGTAACGATAACATTAAATAGTAAGATCATTGGAAAAGAGTAAAAAGAGCAGCGATATTCTATTAAGCCGTCAGCCCGCTAGAACGGGACGGAATAGGAATAACATTTTCATCATCATCATCATCATTATCATCTCAGCCGTTGGAGGTACACTGCTGAACTTA
Organism: Hemistola chrysoprasaria; assembly: GCA_947063395.1. NCBI lineage: Eukaryota > Metazoa > Arthropoda > Insecta > Lepidoptera > Geometridae > Hemistola > Hemistola chrysoprasaria. Next base: position 7,296,290 of record OX346731.1, on the reverse strand, counting down.
GGCCTCCCCGGGGGGGTTTCGCCAATACTCGCCACGCTTGACATGCACGTTAACGAGCGCAGTTTTATGATTTTTTACGCAGAGGATGCTATTGTCCATCCTCTGGATTGTATCCTTCTCTGTGTCGAATACGTTGCTTTTCCGTTCCGTTCTAGTGTACAGAAGGCTTGAGACGTAAAAGTCTGGCAAATAAGAGACGAAGTGACTAATATAATGATATAATCCTTTAAGACAGAATTAAGGCCGTTTTCAATAACTGAACGCCTGTCTAAAGATCCGGGAGAAAATTGGATGAGTTTTTAACGTTTTGTTTTGAATTTGTATAGCGCAGAACAAAGCAGTTAGGCCGGTATTGCTGTGAATTGACCTAAATTAAACCTGCCTTTCATGCAATAGGACCTTGTTACGCAAAATAAGGTTTAGATAATATCTGTTATATTATGAAATGAAATAGTTTTAATCCAGATTTCTACATCCATATTGTGATTAATTACATATCTTATAAGTACCTAAATAACTAAGAACATTTAAAACTAATAATAAACTAACAAATAAAACTAGGTGATTGGTGTGTGGTAGGCCAGTCATGTTCGGTGTAATGGACTGCAGTCCCACACTCTCGCGGCAGCCACCACTGCGTTATCGGAGCAAAAAATGGCGGCGCGAGAGGCGGCCGTGCGGCTCCGGAGTAGCGCTTGCCAGCAGGGCACACGTCCTTCAGCGAACATAGTGCTCGCGCTTATTTATTTATGTATTATGTATGTATGTTATGTAATATTATTATAACACATAATCATATTATATATATTAAGTAAAAGTTATGCTAGATTAATAACATTATTACTGTCCATTATCTTTGGGAAATCACGTACTGCCAAACGCAGTGTAGAAGGTCCACCCACAAGGTCGACAGACGATCTAATAAAGACAGCAGGATCATGCTGGATGCAAGCCGCTTGACAACAACCGGACTAGATGGAAATCTATGGGTACGTCTAGTATAGCAAATAATTATCTAAGTTTAGCCACATTCCTTTTGACTGTAGCAAGTGTATGAAAAACTAATTGTAGCCAACGGTTTCTCGCCAAAAGTATACATAATTATTGCTGCATCTACGCTATCTCTGAACTGTGAACCAAATATCAGCCAAAGTAAGGTAAAGGTTGAGTAGTTTTGGTGTAAATACATAACAAACTCATACATACAAACTTTCGCTAAAAGTTGTGAAATCAATCATCATCATCATCATCATCAGCCCGCGTTAGTCCACTGCTGGACATAGGCCTATCCAAACTTGCACTACTAAGCCCGGTCCTCTATTCATCCAGTTGCTACCGGGCATCCTTCAATGGTCGCCACTTCAACTGGTCGCAGGGCGTCCTTAGCTACGTTGAAATTTGTCATTAAGTAAATACGTAACAAATTTTCGAACTTTGTAGCGTCTGTGGTCAAGCGGAAATATGCCCGGCTTCAAACCCAGAGTTTGAATCTCATTAAGTGTTTTTTTTTTACGTGTTTGACTAAACAAGGGTTTGACCGCAATCTCACCTTCTGGTAAGTGAAGTTGGAGCACGTTTATTCAGTAAAAACCTATTCAATCTTGATTTGAATATACCCACATAGTTTTCGGGGAACATGGACGACGGTAACGAGTTCCATTGCTTCGCCAGAAAATATGAACTGTTCTCCTGGGTGCTACCGTATTTAGGATGTTAAACTGTTTCAGTTATACGAAACACATTAAACTGTAGGCTCCGGCTGTTTTCTTTAAGATATTGTGTAGGTTATCGTTAGGTCATATTAGAGGCCTGGTAGGAATCTTGGCGACCTGAAACTCTGACTATATGGGTTGTCCACATAACCCGCATAAATTAACTCGAGCAGTAATTGAGGAAATCCGTTCTGTTCAAATTGCATATGCATTTTTCCTAGGAAATCTATTAAATATCTAAATAGGTCTTTGACCATCAAATTCCAGACCCCTTTTCTACTAAAAGGATAAAAGGCATCAGGTGGCCAAGAATAAGTTCCAATGCCGTATCTCAGGATGTAACGATATCTAGTAACAATATCTTTTTATTATGCCGTTAGGGATACGGTGGTCCTTCACCTTGACTTTTGATCATTAAGATGGTACAAGATACGAGAGAAAACGGATAGAGAAGTACTAACACATAACATCACGCCATTTTCTCCGGAGGGGTTGCATCCATAAATCAAAAAGTAGGTACTCTCACACTTCGCCAGTTATGCTTTAAGTCCCATGTAATAGGGGCGAGCCTATTGCCATCAGCTGGACACAAAACCAGACCCCAGTCTGTTGTCCAGGTGGAAAATGCAATAACATATTTTTCTGACCTCCGAATCGAATCCAGGACCTCATGTTCAGTAGTCGCCCTTGCTATTGCTACATTGACGAGGCGTCTTAAGCGAAAGGCAAAAAATTTAAGTCATGTGGCCAAAATTGTTATGAGGATGATTTTTTTTATTTTGTGGCAAACAGGCACACATGCCGCCTGATTTTGAGCGGTTACCGCCGCGTATAGATACCTGCAAAACCAGGGGTATTGTCAGCAGGTTGCCGACCCTTCAACACTCTATTGACTCTCCCATTAAAGATGTAGCTCAACGGCGGGAAGACCGTAGCTCATTCCGCAGTTTGCATGTATGCGGACGTAAGCTAAAGTAAGCTTCCGTCTTGGAGGGGCCACCCTAAAAGACTGGATAACCTGATTGAATGAGAATATGTGAAAAGAAGTGAGAGTGACATGACACAACGTATGACAGACTGCCATGGCGCAAAATGACGTGCTGTGCTGACCCCACCTATGAGAGTATGAGAGGATATGTTGGGATGAGGGCAGGAAGATTGGATAATTTTCAAAAACACAGAACTAGTTATTACTGAACGCCGTACTCTTTAGCACTGAAAATTTAATTCGTATTTATCTGTGTATCATCGTAAAATTTTATATTGCTAAGAACTCGCCGCTCGGAGAAGTTTCAATGGGCCCTTTACAATGCGTCGTTATGTGAAAACTTCTAGACGAGATAAGAACCTGGTGATCCTTTGACAAGACTGCAATTTAAAACAAACAACAGGCATTCTGGATTGTATATAATTAAGCTTTTCATTCGTTTTCTCATAATGCACAAATTTTATATAATAATAATAATATACTCTAACAGAAAGGGTTACCCCAATTACACTGCTCGAGTCAATTCATATAGGCTATGTGGACAACCCATATTGTCAGAGTTTCAGGTCGCCAAGATTCCTACAAGGCCTCCGACTTGACCTAACGACTGCCCCCTACATATCTTATAGCAAACAGCCGGGACCTACCGTTTAACGTGCCATCCGAAACACGGTAGCGTCCAGGCGAAAAGTCCACATGGTGAGATTCGATCCAGGGAGTCCGGATTTAAAGCCGGCATATTCCCGCTGGACCACGGACGCTACAAAAGATTCTTGACTACAATAATACATTAATCAGTGTTATTTTTGTTCCAGCAGATTTTTTGATGTAATTATGTGAACTAGATTACCTAGTACAACATTTACCAAATGCCAAGTGAAATATATATAAATAGGTACATAGATGTGGCGACCTTAGAGTCTTCCGCCGCCGCCGTTCCGGCCGTTCCGGACCGTATTGCTCGAAGGTGTCGACCTACAAAGTGGTCAGATGACCTATTAAAAACCCACTGGATCAAGCCCTTACAACCGGACTAGATGAAAATCTATATAGGAGCGGCCAGCAGTGAACTTCAACGGCTGAGATGGTAATGATGATGATGATGATAATGTGTCCTGCATTAATTTTGTTGTAGTGGTAGGCCTCTTTTGCAGGAGGCCGCCTGGGGAAGTACCACACCTTTGCCAGTTATTCATCCGCCAAGCAGTAATGTCCAAACATTACTGTGTTCCGGTATGAAGGGCAATGTTACCAGCGAAATTACTGGGTATGATGAGATTCAACAACTCATATCTCAGGGTGATAGGCGCAGTGCAGTGATGCGCAGAATTCTGATAGACAGTGTCTGATATGGGCAATCATGATGCTTACCATCAGGCATCTGATGAGCTCGTCTTGTCACTCACTATCATAAAAAAAAAAAAAAAATTAAGTGGTTGCTACACGAAAGCTTAGTACAGAGTCACTATGGTACTTCGCTGACGGAAACGTGCGGTCTGTCTCATCACGAAGCCAAGCGACTTATTGGCCCGTGCGCACAACTCTGTTATATGTAAATTAAAAGTCAGCTCCATATCCAGAGTCAAACCCAGGTCTCTGATCCGTTCGACACGCTCCAAAGAGACACCACGTAGATTGTAGTGGAATGTAATGGGTGTACGAGAGCGAGTAAACGTAATGCATTTGCATTTTCAAGCTGATTGTCTTCACTCCATTTCACCACGCCGTCGATATCCCTCTGGAGTGCCTCACAGTCAGTCGCGCAGTCCACACCCAAGAACAATTTTAGATCGTCTGCGAACATAAGACACCGAGCTGTCCTCACGACCTTCGGTAAATCATTGATCATAATCAAAAATTGTGTTGGTCCGAGTGTGCTACCCTGACTAACGCCGGAGCAGGTAGAGTAAGGGTCAGAACGGAAACCTGCTAGTTGCACATACTGAGTGCGATTCTGGAAGTAGTTAGCAAAAAAGGTACCTAAGAAGTTTTGGGGTGAAGCCCACAGCTGAAAATTTCTTTAGTAGTACATCATTATGTACACGGTCAAAGGCTTTCCGAAAGTCAAAATAAGCTGCCGTGTTTACGTTACGTTAAGTTATCGACCGTGTCATCATGCCAGTAGGTCTCTAGGGTTTGTCATAAGACAAACTTTTAAGTAGATTTCACGATAGAAGTACTATAACTATATGTATACTATGCGTTCTTTACAAGCGAAATTACTGGGCATGATGAGATTCAACAACTTATATCTCAAGGTGACAGGCGCAGTGCACTGCCGCGCAGAATTTAGAATTTCAAAACACTGGTTGGCACTGTGTCTGTTATGGGCAGTCATGATGCTTACCATCAGGCACCTGATTTGCTCGTCTTATTACTCACTATCATAAAAAAAAAAGTAGGCTCGAATAAGTACAACTGTGTACATCTGGTCTTCCCACGAGGCCAAGTAATTGTATTTGGCTCTATTAATATCCATCATTACTGTGTTCCGGTCTGAAGGGCAACGTTACCAGCGAAATTATAGGGCGTGACGAGTTTTCAGGGTGACAGGCACAGTGCAGTGACGCGCAGAATTTAGAATTTTAAAACACTAGGTGGCACTGTGTCTGATATGGACAATCGTGATGCTTACCATCAGGCACTTGATTTGCTCATCTTGTTACTTGTACTATCATAAAAAAAATTGTTTGTTGGGGACATGTTGGGTATTGATACCTTGGATTTGAGACGGGATAGCGCTGTAATGATGCATTATACTGCTTATTACTAAATAACAAGATAGATAATCTCGATAAGCTGTAATTTGTTGGTGCCTCAACTATCATCTCAGCTGTTGCGCCTCCGCGTCCGGTCGCGGTTTGCTCACGGCGACGTATACGCCAACTATACTTGAGCACTCGCTCTGCACATATAATGCTCTGATTGATCACGAACCAATTTATATTGACATCTTTTGTGTAAATTTCAATCAATTTATCAAAAGCTGTATTAAATTAACTATTTGAGTAGTTATTAAGTGCTTAATATTTGTTTTTCTAATATAATGTACATTAGGTATGTAGCATGTACACTTATTATGTACTAGCTGTGCATAAAATAGGTTGAGAGCTTTAAACGGGAAAGCGTAACAGACAGACAGACAGAGTTACTTTCGCATTTATAATATAATAATAATAATAATAATAATAATAATAATAATTATCGGGATAAAAACTATCCTATGTCCTTTCCCGGGATTCAAACAATCTCTATACCAAATTTCATCAAAATCGGTTGAGAGCTTTAAACGGGAAAGCGTAACAGACAGACAGACAGAGTTACTTTCGCATTTATAATATTATAATAATAATAATAATAATAATTATCGGGATAAAAACTATCCTATGTCCTTTCCCGGGATTCAAACAATCTCTATACCAAATTTCATCAAAATCGGTTGAGAGCTTTAAACGGGAAAGCGTAACAGACAGACAGACAGAGTTACTTTCGCATTTATAATATTATAATAATAATAATAATAATAATTATCGGGATAAAAACTATCCTATGTCCTTTCCCGGGATTCAAACAATCTCTATACCAAATTTCATCAAAATCGGTTGAGAGCTTTAAACGGGAAAGCGTAACAGACAGACAGACAGAGTTACTTTCGCATTTATAATATTATAATAATAATAATAATAATAATAATAATTATCGGGATAAAAACTATCCTATGTCCTTTCCCGGGATTCAAACAATCTCTATACCAAATTTCATCAAAATCGGTTGAGAGCTTTAAACGGGAAAGCGTAACAGACAGACAGACAGAGTTACTTTCGCATTTATAATATTATAATAATAATAATAATAATAATAATAATAATTATCGGGATAAAAACTATCCTATGTCCTTTCCCGGGATTCAAACAATCTCTATACCAAATTTCATCAAAATCGGTTGAGAGCTTTAAACGGGAAAGCGTAACAGACAGACAGACAGAGTTACTTTCGCATTTATAATATTATAATAATAATAATAATAATAATAATAATAATTATCGGGATAAAAACTATCCTATGTCCTTTCCCGGGATTCAAACAATCTCTATACCAAATTTCATCAAAATCGGTTGAGAGCTTTAAACGGGAAAGCGTAACAGACAGACAGACAGAGTTACTTTCGCATTTATAATATTATAATAATAATAATAATAATTATCGGGATAAAAACTATCCTATATCCTTTCCCGGGATTCAAACAATCTCTATACCAAATTTCATCAAAATCGGTTGAGAGGTTTAAACGGGAAAGCGTAACAGACAGACAGACAGAGTTACTTTCGCATTTATAATATTACTAGTGGCCCGCCCCGGCTTCGCACGGGTAGCAGAAGTAGGTATAGTGAACGTTTTAACAGGATACAGGACATCTTAGCAGTTTGACACAATCCTATAATTAAGAAAATTTACGAAACCGATGTTTTGTATTCCCCTGTTTCCTCCGAGAATAATTGATTTTATCCATAAATTTATATTCTGAAAATTAGAAGATGAATAAGGCTATGTCTCTGTTATTTTATTTTTGTTCCTTAACTCTTTATTTATTTCTAGTGAACGTCTAATTACGCGAGTAAAACTGGAAGAGTTTTTCATGTTTTTAAAGGATCATACTTCATTTAACAATGAGTTTGTAGAAAAATTAAAATGACAGGGACATGCTCACCGAAGACCTAGATTTTATAAAAAAAACCATTGCTCTGACGCAGTTATCTAGGGAGGAAACACGGGAATACGTTTGTAAGGAAAAATCACCCCTCATGTAACCTCTTAACAATGTGGAGTAAATTCGTAATACATTGTATTTTTATAGATATAACTCTAATAGTTTACGCAGCGCACGCAAATTAATGACTATTTCTGTTACAGTGACCAAACCATAACAGATGGAAACATTTTCCGAGGCCTTTTTTGATGATATAGGTATAAGTACTACAAACCCCTAGTACATTATTTCTACCACCATTAATTTACATACCGCATACTTACACGTAAAAATAATGACTTCTTCGATTATTGTGACTAAACCAAAACAGACGGATATAATGTCCGTGGACTATTTTTTGTAGATAGTTATAATTACTACAAACCCCTAGCCCTAGAACATTACTTTATCCTACCACGAATAGTTTTCACCGCATGCATATACCTAATGACAGTTTCGATAATTGTGACTAAACCAAAATAGATGAATATACTAATGTACGTTCACTATTTTGTAAATACTAAAAAAAACCCTAGTCAATTACTTAATTCTACCACCAATACTTTTCACAGCGCATGTATAAAATAACTGTTTCGATTATTGTGACTAAAAACCAAAATAGATGGATATAATGACCGTGGACTATTTTGTACCTAGTTATTAATAAGTACAACAAACCTCTAATACATTATTCTACCACCAATACTTTTACAGCGCATGCATATAATGTCTGTTTTGATTATTGTGACTAAACCAAAATAGATGGATATTTTGTCCGTAGACTATTTTGTAAATATCGGTAAGTACTACAAACCCCTAGTACGTTATTTTATTTTACCATCAATAGATTTCACAGCGCACGCAAGTTAATGAATATACCTATTTGGTAATTACGTGACATCTTAGTTGACAATATTGCAGTTTTCTTACGGATCCCTAATATTTTTCAAAACCTCATATAGCCTATGTCACTTAAACTGAAATTCATCACTGAATTTTAAGCTTTACATAAGTGAAAGATTTTTTTTAATCGGTCTAGTAGTTTCGGAGCCTATTCGTTGCAAATGAAAATACAAAGTTTCTTTCTTTAGGATATTGGTATCTGGTATTGATTGAATAATCTGGAGACATTATACGGATTCACTGAAAACAGTAAGAGCATCGATAATTCGATGTCGTTGCAACCCAGTTTAGGGGTGCTAAGATAAAGAGAAGCGAAATAATCATAAGCGCGTGTTAATTATTTGCAGAACGCCATCTATTATGCAATGTTGGAACTAAATTACCTAAAAATGTTGTCTTAGGGTAGTTGTCTTGGAAGAAAATATTGTCAAGGAGTTCTAATTTATTTTTCAGTAGCGCCATCTATTGAGCATTGTTGGAACTAAAATATTCATAACAAACTTTAAAACTTTATTATTCCTCAAAAGGGTTGAAATTTTTGAAAACGCTGAAACACGTGTTTAATTATTTTTATTTTAGAATGTTTCAACAAAATTTGAAATTAATCGGCCGAAAAATTAAGTCTACTCCATACAAACTTTCAACCCCTATTTAATACACTTAGGGGTAAAATTTTGAAAAACCCTTTCTTATTACTTGTCTAGACTGCAAAAATAATCTATTGTCAAAATTTCATCATCATCGGTCCAGTAGTTTTGGCTCTGGGTTGATGAGTCAGTCAGTCAGTGAATCACTTTCTCTCTTTATATAATAGTATAGATAATATAATATTATTAAGTAGGGATAATTGACCCACTACGCGTTTTGGTAAACATACTAAGCGTGATGGGCATTTGATGCTAAAATTAAAAAAATAACAAAAAAAAGCTATAAAATTAGTTACCCGCAGCGGCAGACACAGCTTAGATATTAGTCACATCGCAAGTAAATAAGATAAAGTTAACCAGCCTTAGATTTTATAACGTTTTGAAGTTTTAGTTTTTCCATAAATCGCGTCCTATCTCCTGTTTTAATTTATATCATAAATTATTATAACATATTAAGTAACTTATATCTAAACTAGGTCGGACCTTTCGCGTTCCTATTTTAGTAAAATAGAGATAGTAATATCAGTAAAATCAGCCCGGGTTTTGCATTTAATTTGAGTTGTGAGCGGCCTTCACCGGATCCATAAATAAATAAATGAGTTGTAAGTTGTTTGGGAGTATACATTATAGTAATAATACACATATTATTATAGTAATACTAGCTGTGACCCGCGGTTTCACCCGCGTAGTCTTCGTTCCCGTGGGAATATCGGGATAAAAGTACCCTATGTGTTATTCCAGGGTCTAAGCTACTTACGTACCAAATTTCAGCCCAATCGGTTCAGTAGTTTTGGCGTGAAAGAGTAACAAACATCCATACATACATCCATACTTACAAACTTTCGCCTTTATAATAGTATTAGGATTAGGATTAGGATATTATAGTAAAACAAGATATTATTTTGCTGCTGATTATATTAACTACCTTTTAACACATCTGGATCATTGATCATCGGTTTCTATTATTCATTTTTTATCAATACTCAAAATCTTCGTTAACAACGTGAGCAGAATCTTTGTGTCTGTTAATCACAGCTTGCACTAGTTCTGGACTAGGTTCTTTCAGGTCATAAGCTAGCCCTAATCTAGACCAACACCGTATAACGAACGTAGCCGTGCTTAGATTGAATAATTCCGATGCTTTGTAGTCGTAGGGGAAGACATGATGGTAGTTGTGCCACCCTTCGCCCCCTGTAACTAAGGAGACAGCTAAGTTCTGTGCTGGACGGATTTTCCTGTAAAAGATTTTTGTACGATCATTATAACTCCTACAATGTAAGAAATGTTTAGAAATTCAGTCTTATAAATGCGTTTATTAAATAAAAGGTTTAATTGTGCTATGAAGAATTTTCCATCTCCTCAAAATTTTCTTTTCTGACGAAAGATCGTAAAAGAGATTATTATTCTAAAAAGACATGCTTGAAGAAAGCTATCAGTTAAATAAAATAAACAATTAAGTAAAATAAAAACTTCTTAGGTATTATTTAAAATGCTAACGAAAATGATGTCTGGAATCTTCTGCATGTCCACCGCTCAGCATGAGCGCTTCTGCATGTCCACCGCACAAAGCCTTTGCCAAAGGCTTTGTGATGTACTGCATAATTTTACAGACATACAATTTTTTATTCAGTAATTAATAGTAATCAAGGCATTATTCTAAAATACGACCAAATTGATATTATACAACATTGAGGTGAAAGTAACATGGAGTCTAGGTATCACTTCCGTTTTCATTTACGAGTACAAATAAAATAAACTTGTCAACGCGGAAATCGCATTCAAAGTGTTCCTAACCACCACACGTACTCGTATATACCTGCCTGCACCAGCAGATATCACCTCCCCTCACCACCTAAAATGTACCTAACATAGCAAATGATAAAATAGTTGGCCAAGTAAGTCCCAAATTATAAAATAATAATTTTTTTATTATATATTCTTATATTATGCTACTTGTGTTTTTTGTGCAACATGTTTTTATGAGTAAGTCCCAAATTCGTTCCCAACGTCATAAAACATGTTGCACAAAAAACACAAGTGGCATAATATAAGACTATATTCTTATATTATGCCACTTAAAGTTCTGAATAGGCCCACTTGTCCTTCGCAACAAAAACATAAAGGGATCAACAAAAAATTGTAAGGAACACGTGCCAACGTCTAATCAACTTACGAGGATAGTTGTTAAATCTGCGTAATTTTGATTAAATACAGCTTTATCTCGTATGCTTGATACTGAATAATTTCTAATAAAAATAATTAAATAGCTTTTACCATTATCACGATACAGCGAATATTCCTGAAATGAACTTCGACCAAAAACACGTTCCTTGTATGGAGAGCACCTTTAATTATTAATTTTATTTTATTATTATTATTTGTTGTTGTAGCGGCTATAAAAATACACATTTTGTGAAAATTACAAGTGTCTATCTATTACAGTTTATGAGATAGAGCCCTGTGACAGACGGATGGACGGACGGACAGCGGAGGCTTAGTAATAAGGTTCTTTAGGCTCCCCGTTCCCCGGAGGTCGGAACCCTAAAAATGATACATTTATGGACGAGAAAATTTTAGGTTTTTCATGGGTACTCGTATTGCGCATTATAATAACTCACCCGTTATATGGCTTATTTCCAAATGTATGTGCAAAACTATTGACGGACCATTCGCAGTGAAATGTAGCCAATGTTCTGATGAAACTCTGCCAAGCCACAACACATTTCCAGTTCTCTCCCAATAGAAACACACCGACGAGGGTTGGCAGAATGTGGCAGAAGATAATGCCGAGATATATTGAATATCTGCAGAAACAAGAGAAAAAACATTTTTTATTCATAATAAAAAAAAAGCTTAAAGCGATAAGCCCATTGTCGACCAATTAGAATTAAGTTCTCTTTTTAAGTTTAATCTATACAAAACTTGGTCTCAATAAAGAGTATTGTATTGTATTATAATATTCTCAGCAAACCCTTTCATCTGATAACCAAAATATAACTTATAGTCCATCATCTTCATCTTGAATTATGCCACGTATTAGATTAGTAAAGCCTTGTCTGTATAATACCCGCTAACTTCACAACTAATTTTGATGCGATTTTCACCAACAGAATTAAATCCAGAGGAATGATGAATCATTGTAGGGAACTATTCCTCTTCAAATGATCAATTTATCTATGTTTTGCTGCCGTCTAAGCGAAGCCAGTACGCGTCGCTAGATTATTGACTATGGACCAAGCGCGAAGCGCCTGCGAAGTCACAGAACAGATAATAATACTAGCGAAGTGTCTCTGTTTCAACTTGGGCAAAAATGCTTTAGTGTGTCTGTCTAGCTGTTCTCCATCACTATAGGTCGCATTTCTGAACTGGTTCACATATTATAATTTCGTGAACAGGTCCGTAATTTATATTGTAAAAATTTTTCGGTTCAGTTTTCGGAAATTCTTCAAAAAGGCGGAGCCACGGGCGGTTGAAAACATTAAAAAATGTTCCTGTAAAAAAAAATGCACAGAAACCTATGTCTACAGCTCACAGAGCCACTAGTAATAACAAGATTTTCTACCTGTGCTCAAACATCAAGATAGGATCCTTCTCGATGTCACTCATATCGACCTGCCGTCCTTTCTCTATGACTTGCTTGTTAGCTTTCATCATCATCCAGCCCATGTGGGAGAAGAAGAACCCCCGACTAGCGTTGTGAGGGTCGGCGTCGGTGTCACTGTACTTGTGATGGGCTCGATGGAGACGCACCCAGTTGTAGATTGAGTTCTGATGAGAATGATTGTTACAGAAAATATGTTATTTTAATAGATTGCCTTGTTTCTCCCAAGGGCTAGGCACTAGGCAGTCCCACTTACACTTCGCCATTACCATGCAGACCGTGTTTCTTCTATGATGTAGACGATCTTATTATCATCAACCGGCACCAATATGCTAGTAACAGCTTATTAGTTTTGTTAGTCATTATGTCGCTCGAAAACACGGGATATACCCGGTCTTTTGATAGGCGTGCACGGAGACCTTTTTTTTTTAAGTCCAACGTGCAGAGGCCCCTTTGAGCTTTTAATCTAAAGGTAATGTATAGCACCTATCGGGGTCCATCTCTGAAACCATCTACAGTTTTTTTTAAAGTGACCTCAAAGAGAGCCCCCGCTAGGTCTATTGTGAATGGATGGAAACTACTTGATTTGTCTATAGGTGTGATTTTTAGATGAATGGTAACCGGGCTATTATAGAGTTATAGTCATTATTAATATTATTGATTTATTCTGGTCATTATTTTATTTTAGTTGATTTTTATATGATTACATGATTAGAATATTAATCGATTTAGGCACAAAACACAGATCACTATATTAGTACTACAATTCAATTCAATTCCTTTTTGTGGCTTGTGAAAGTGTTTTTAACACCACCTACGGCACAGAACAAAAGGAACATTTAGGTTTTGTCACAGATAATATCACCATCACTTTTAGTTGACGTTTTTCACTTGACAGCAAAAATGACATTTCGGTAAAATGGTAGCATTGGTAGTTTTACTTGTCTGTGATTATTATTTTTCCTACTACCGGCATTCTCTGACGAAAAGCGATACTGGCGTTATCTATTATTTAAAAGATATTACGGAAATAGTATTAATAAATGTTTGTTTGGTGATACAATAGAAGATTATACTGGTCTCTCTCTGCCTTTCATTCTGGTCTCCCAAAGGTGAATTATATCACTATTGAGATATTCCTGATGGAAAAATCCAATAAAACTTTAAGCTTGACCTGAGAATTGAGCCAAGGACATCAGCTCAGATAAGTAGTAGCGCTTGCGATCTCCTAACTAAATATATGGTCGATAAAAGTTAGACATGCCCGCTTTGGATCGAGCGCCTCCTGCGCTCACCACTGCCCGGTAAAGCTGTAGAGGCCATCTGAGGCTGGTCATTTAAAATACATGCCCAGATAGCACAGTGACCAAGGCAAACGAAGTCCCCGGGGTTAGAGCGAGACAGCAGATATGCAATGTTCAGGCGAGAAAGAGACAAATAAAGAAGAAAATGAGTTATCCCCGTGCCATGCTAGGCGGGCTAAAGTGGTTTAGAGCATTAGATTGGTCCGTGAGGTAGGTGGATATTAATTCGTATAGCCAAGAGAAGGCCCCGGAGTGTTTATTTATTTATATTTTTAACTCAGCACAACGCTAGGACAAACATAATGCCAAACAGCATTTTCTACTGTTATCCTGGAACTGGAGAAAATGTTACATACTTAGATCGGGTGGGTTGCAGAAAATGTTGGATAACATAATTTGTGAACTTAAACATAGTGTTGTAGCCCCGGGGTTTTAGAAAAGAGTAGAAAATGATGGGGACACTACTGTCTTTTACAACAGAAAAACATTTGAATCAACACATACAGTTTAAATTAGTTCCGTTTCTACTCTTTTCTGTCGAGCTATACCTAGTCCGACATAGTAGTCTCACAGTACTCATGTTCCTAGAGTGTGAGGTGGTAAGTGATATTTCACAGAGTTAAAAAGGTAAACTGCAAGTAGAGGTAGCTGCAGTATTGTTTTTCTAGTTTTAATAAGGGTATTTGAAGCTCGTGCCTAGAGTGGCTATACGACCTTGCCCGCAACAGCATTCTCAAGCGTTGAGGTCAAGCAGGGAGCCACTCGTAAAAATACAAGGCAAAACTTCTACAGTATAGGAGTGGCAGAAGAAGATATGCTATGCCTACCTCACTTAGTATGGGACAAGAAGTAGCTTAGAAGAAGCTGAGGGGAGGAAGATGATGATGTATAAGGGCATGTAGTATAAAAGAAGTAGGTGTTCACGTATTTAGTCATATTGTTTATTCTAAGAGATCAGAAATGTACAGAAACTAGAAACATCAGCGTTTTGTGCGCATGAGCATATCTGTTCGATCTGATCGTATAAGCGTGTATAAGTATGTATATCAGTCTTCTGGTTACCATAGTACAGGCTTTGCCTAGTTTGGGACCAGATGACCGTGTGTGGAATCTCATATTATTATTATTCTCTTTATTTATTGACTGCCTCGGTGGCGTAGAGGGGGCATGCTCGGCTGCCAATCAAGAGGTCCCGGGTTCGATCCCCAGGTCAGGCAGTGTTAAATATTGGATTTTTCCATTAGAAATTATCTCAATAACTGCCTGGAGTCTGGAACTGTGTCCGGTAGATGGCAAATAGGCTCGCCCCCTATTACATGGGACCAATAACATACTGGCGAAATGTGGGTGTATCTACTATGGGACTGAGTCCTGGGTACCTACCCCTTCGGGAAAAAGGCGTGAATGTATGTTGTATTTATTTACATTCTTAAACCTAAGTTTTTACAATATTCCTATAAAAATAATAATATAACCATTGTAAAAAAACCTTATCCTAGAAGTGCCGCCGGCAACGGAACGGAGGGCCCAAGTAACCGGTGGTTAGGGCTGCAGGGTGAGGAATCGTCGGACGATGCGTGCCGAGTCAAGGAGAACTGCCTTCTGAATCTGACCCTTGACCCAACTGCCTAGCGAGAGCCTCTCGAGATGTTGGTCGAGGCTCTTCGCTATCAACCCATTTACCGAAATTATCGACCGAGCGAAGCGAGGTCTTAGAGTCGACAAGTGGGAAAAACCTGCGCTTGTACCAGCTTAAGGGTTGACCTCTGGCATGTAAGTTTGATCGACGATAAATTGAGAACTGTTGGTCCGATTTTGATGAAACTTTGCAGACATGTAGTTTAAAGTGATAAAATTTTTTACTTTAGATAATGAGCAAAATCGGCCAAGGGGTTCCGGATATATAAGAGTCACAAGGTATTTATGAAAGGTCTGACGATAATTTCGAAACCGATGGTCCGATTTTTTTTTTCAAATTTAGACACATAGTTTAGGACTTGCATAAAAATATTAGCCAAAGTTTGTATGTATGTATGTGTGTATGTATGTTTGTCTTGCGATTACTCGAAAGCCGATGATCCGATCTTGATGAAACTTTGCAGACAGGTAGTATAAAAAAAAAGAATTTTCAAGTTCGAACATGAGCTAAATCGGTTTTGGGGTTCTAGAGATATAGGGATTACAAGATCTCAATATTTTTCGATTATAACTTGAATATTATTAATTCGATTTTCATGAAATTAAATACGTACGTAGGATAGGCTTATATTGTTTATAATATCCAGTTTCAGATTGATCAGTTAAGGTGTTGTCAAGTTATAAAAGATACCCCGATTCTCAAGGGATAAAATTCCATCTCCGCTCAAAACAACTAGATGGCGCGCTGGATGTCGTTAAGTCGCACAGCAGTCGCACTATCGTATTGTTGAATAGATTATAACTAATATTAGTGAAGAGTATAGAACAACATTTGCTTAGGGATGTGACTAAACAGTAAAAAAAATGGTCTTTGTAGTGGAAGGCCTCTTTAGCAGGCTGCCGCCTGTGGAAGTACCACACCTTTGTCAGGTATTCATCCGCCAAGCAGTAATGTGCAAACATTACTGTGTTCCGGAATGAAGGGCAATGTTACCAGCAAAATTACTGGGCATGATGAGATTCAACAACTCATATCTCAGGGTGACAGGCGCAGTGCAGTGCCGCGCAGAGTTTTGAATTTTGAAACACTGGGTGGCACTGTGTCTGATATGGGCAATCGTGATGCTTACCATCATTTGTTCGTCTTGCCATTCATTATCATAAAAAAAAAGATTAATTAATAATCGATTTTTATTCGATCGATTCAAAATCGATTAATGAAAAATCGATTTTTAATGGAATAATAATCGACTTTTCTAAAAAAATAGATTTATTTTTAAATAAATTGATTTAAAAAAAATCCTAACAAAAGAAATCAGCTTTTTGTCAATAATAATTATACATACATACATACATACATTCACGCCTTTTTCCCGAAGGGGTAGGCAGAGGTGTACCCAGGACTCAGTCCCATAGTAGATACACCCACATTTCGCCAGTATGTTATTGGTCCCATGTAATAGGGGGCGAGCCTATTGCCATATACCGGGCATAGTTCCAGACTCCAGGCAGCTATTGAGATAATTCCTAATGGAAAAATCCAATATTTAACACTATGCCTGACCTGGGGATCGAACCCGGGACCTCTTGGTTGGCAGTCGAGCATGCGCCCAATACGCCACCGAGGCAGTAATAATAATTATACCTAGCTAATGTACGAACTTTGCCCAAGCAAAGCTTAAAAATGAAAAATTTCATCCACGGGTGGGATTTGATCCACGCACCCTCCGCACTATTCCGCTTAGTGGGCACTGGGGCACTCTACCCTGTGCTTGAGCTACCGTGGAGAGCCACGATGGACGCGTGGAGCGTGGAGAGCCACGATGGACGCGTGGAGCGTGGAGAGCGTCAATCAATAAATACCCTCTTAGAACTTTTTTTTGAATTTTTTTTCTTATGTTATTGAGTAATAAAGACGAGTAAATCTGGTGCCTGATGGTAAGCATCATGATGGCCCATATCAAACACAGTGCCACCCAGTGTTTTAAAATTCAAAATTCTGCGCGGCACTGCACAGCGCCTTTCACCCTGATATATTAGTTGTTGCAACTCGTCATGCCCAATAATTGCGCTGGTAACATTGCCCTTCAGACCGGAACACAGTAATATTTGCATATTACTGCTTGCTCGACTGCCAATCAAGAGGTCCCGGGTTCGATCCCCAGGTCAGGCAAAGTGTTAAATATTGGATTTTTCCATAGTAATTATCTCAATAACTGCCTGGAGTCTGGAAATGTGCCCGGTAGATGGCAATAGGCCTGCCCCCTATTACATGGGACATACATACATTCACACATTCACGCCTTTTTCCCGAAGGGGACGGCAGAGGTGTACCCTGGACTCAGTCCCATAGTAGATACACCCACATTTCGCCAGTATGTTATTGGTCCCATGTAATAGGGGGCGAGCCTATTGCCATCTACCGGGCACAGTTCCAGACTCCAGGCAGTTATTGAGATAATTCCTAATGGAAAAATCCAATATTTAACACTTTGCCTGACCCGGGGATCGAACCCGGGACCTCTTGATTGGCAGTCGAGCATGCGCCCACTACGCCACCGAGGCAGTCAATCGAAAACATATTACACATATAATAAAAAATCGATTAATAAATAATCGTTTTTTTAACGTAATAATCGTTCAAATAAATTCGATTTTTTATCGATTTATTCGATATTTTTTTTAATAATCGATTATTTTTTCACATCCCTAATCAGAATTTCAGAGCTAATCTTAAAAACTAATTACCTCATATACCTCAATTATACCTAAAGACCTTAGACTTTACCCTTCTAGACCATAAGAGGTCTAGAAGTTACAGGAAATTGAGGTTTGCGAGGTCTCAGTTCGAGGCGAACTACTAGTTAATATTAATTAACAAATACCGAAATTATTAATATTAATTAATAATTTCGGTAAATGGGTAATTCGGTTAATTATAATTACCTGGCCACATGTAGAGTAGCACAAGACGAGATAAATATTCAGAGGAAGTGTGGCTTTATAAGTCCTGTGAGTCCACAACCGATGAGCTCCACCGATGACGCCCGTGCCGTTGACATGCCACATCACCCATGCTGTAGATATTTAAGGTTTTGCCATTTTTAGGGTTCCGTACTTTCCTCAAAATTATAAAAAAATGCCTTACAAGATAAATTATTATTTGTTTACTTATGTCTGTCAAGACAGTTTTTCACAGAAACACGTCACGCAAAAAAAAGTGTAAAAACACAAAAACAGCTATTTTTCTAGAATATGCATATTTTATAATTTCAGTCATTTTCATTTCTTTCCGTCTTAGGTTATTTAATTTAATGCATAGGACTTAAAACATATAGAAGCACTACCCGTTGAGCTAAAATCATGAAATTTGCCAAAAATCTATTTCTTATAGCACAAGTTAAGAATAATTAAATAAATAATTATTTATTTATTTATTATTTATTTATTTAATATCTACCTACTTATAATTCTGCACAAAGTATAAGTTTATGCTTCCTCGAGATTTTTTAGCCGACTGTACTTAATAACCTTTGGAGGAACAAGAAATCATATAGTTGTATTAAAATATGTCGTGGAGGACACGGAAATCAATGTATTAAAACGGTATTTTTCGAAAACAATGGGCCTTTGGAGGAAACGGAATAACCCATATTACGAGTATGGTAGGCCTCTTTTGTAGGAGCGCCTGGGGAAGTACCACACCATAAGCCAGTAATTCATCCGCCAATCAATAATGTGCAAACATTAGTGTATCCCGGTCTGAAGGGCAATGTTACCAGCGAAATTACTGGGCATGACGAGTTTCAACAACTAATATCTCAGGGTGTAACACCTGAGGGCTTAACCTTCTTGAAATTTCAAGTAATAACATTAATCCTGATAAATATTAAATGTATTTGTCTCACATATTTAGGTGAACCATAGTAATATACATTAAATTCCAAAAACTAATACAATATTTTGAACATTTTCTAAATATGTAGGTAGGCACTCAATAAATGGAATCATATTCCAATACCTCTAAAGCAGTCGGCAACACCTACTCTCAGTATTGGCTCATTAGGCGACAAATGTCTGTTGGCGGGTGGCGCCAGACGAAAACTATCAACATTCGCCTAGCAACAAGTTCGCATGTCGCAAACCGGTGTTGTCAGTAGCCGATAATTGAGATGGTACTTCCTAGCCGCGCCACAGTCAGAATTTGAATAGAAAATAATTTTAAAAATATGTTCTTAATATGTACATTATTGTACATATATATTAAAAAAAATTGTACTATAAAGGTTCGCAAGAAATTAAACAAAATCAGTGGCGTGGCCAAGTACTATGATTCCTAGCCGCGTCACCGCGTACACTGTAATAAATAGTCTAACTAAGCACCAAATTACTGTCAAATAATTGTACGTCTATTGTTCGCTCTACCGATAGTGAGAAATACCGCGAAAAATCATTATCTTCATGATCAATATCGAAAGTAAAATAAGTCGACTATGGCGATTCTGTCAGGCGTTCGGCCCATGGATTTTATATAAAAATGAGAATAAGTTTGTTTGTAAACAGAGAAAGTACTAAATCACGGACAAAGAACGCTTTTACTATTTATTGTGTTGACTTACGAGTACGTCCACGCGCGTTTTAGAGATAAAGTGTCTTGACCAACAGATTGAAAACCGAATAAGTGATCTTATAAGGGTTCCTATTGAACCCTAAAATAGGTTTGCTTTCAAATAAATTACAGGCGTTTGTCCCATAAACAACAATAATGTATCGAAAATGGTACGGTGCGGCCGTACCACGAATTCGAATGTAGACCACGGACTGACAAGCGTAGCGTAGGACGTTTACCCACAAGACTTCTTCGTGGACAGACGAAGCACAGGTATATTATAGATATAATATATATTATGTAGTACATATACTATGATTTATTTGTGATAGGTATATTATATATCTACTAGACATGAAACCTATTATTTAGGTAGATATACTATCCCTCGTTTGAAAAATAGTAGGTATGTCCTACATAGGTTAGACAGGTAATGAAATGCAAAATGAATGAGTAATAAGACAATCTATAACTATTACCTAGATATATCGATCACGATCACCATGGTTATGATTATTAGGTACTAGGTATGTACATCAGTTATTATGTATCTTTACCTTGTTACCCTACCTAAGTCGCAGTATGATACTACTAATTAGGTAGGTTTATTTAATCAGAAAATATGATGAATATTTTATATTATATCCAAAAAGATATCGAAACAAAATCTTTGCAAGATAATCAATTACTCTGTTATTACATATTAGACACAGTGCCACCCAGTGTTTAAAATTTAAAATTCTACGCGGCACTGCACTGCGCCTATCACCCTGAGATATTGGTTGTTAAAACTCGTCATGCCCAATAATTTCTCGGTTAACATTGCCCTTCATCCGGAACACAGTTTTATTACTGCTTTACATTTTACATTACTGCTTGGCGGATGAATAACTGGCAAAGGTGTTGTACTTCCCCAGGCTTCTTTTTTTGTGACAACCCTTGAATATTTTTAACAACGACAACCGTGTAAGTATTTTGCGGTCTATCAAAGGAGTTGAGATACTAGTAGTACCTACTTATTTTACTATGGTATGGAGCCTCGGTGGCGTAGAGGGCGTATGCTCGACTGCCAATCAAGAGGTCCCGGGTTCGATCCCCAGGTCAGGCAGTGTTTAAATATTGGATTTCTCCATTAGGAATTATCTCAATAACTGCCTGAAGTCTGGAACTGTGCCCGGTAGATGACAATAGGCTCGCCCCCTATTACATGGGACCAATAACATACTGGCGAAATGTGGGTGTATCTACTAAGGGACTGAGTCCTGGGTACACCTCGGCCTACCCCTTCGGGAAAAAGATGTGAACATGAAAGGTGTGTATGTATGGTGGCGAATCGAATTCGTGGTACGGCCGCGCCGTACCACGAATTCTAACCTATGTAGGAGATACCTACTATTTTTCAAACGAGGGATAGTATATCTAACTAAATAATAGGTTTCATGTCTAGTAGATATATAATATACCTAACACAAATAAATCATAGTATATGTACTACATAATATATATCTATAATATACCTATGTGCTTCGTCTGTCCACGAAGAAGTCTTGTGGGTAAACGTCCTACGCTACGCTTGTCAGTCCGTGGTCTACATTCGAATTCGTGGTACGGCCGCGCCGTACCATTTTCGATACATTATTGTTGTTTATGGGACAAACGCCTGTAATTTATTTGAAAGCAAACCTATTTTAGGGTTCAATAGGAACCCTTATGAGATCACTTATTCGGTTTTCAATCTGTTGGTCAAGACACTTTATCTCTAAAACGCGCGTGGACGTATTAAAATTTATCGAATTACATAGATACTCAAGTTTGTAGTCACTTGGTGCCGTGAAAATTATCAACCTCGTAAGTCAACACAATAAATAGTAAAAGCGTTCTTTGTCCGTGATTTAGTACTTTCTCTGTTTACAAACAAACTTATTCTCATTTTTATATAAAATCCATGGGCCGAACGCCTGACAGAATCGCCATAGTCGACTTATTTTACTTTCGATATTGATCATGAAGATAATGATTTTTCGCGGTATTTCTCACTATCGGTAGAGCGAACAATAGACGTACAATTATTTGACAGTAATTTGGTGCTTAGTTATACTATTTATTACAGTGTACGCGGTGGCGCGGCTAGGAATCATAGTACCTGGCCGCGCCACTGATTTTGTTTAATTTCTTGCGAACTTTTATAGTACAATTTTTTTTAATATATGTACAATAATGTACATATTATGAACATATTTTTAAAATTATTTTCAATTCAAATTTTGACTGTGGCGTGGCTAGGAAGTACCACGCGATAATTGCACTAAATTTGGTACTAGTAAAACAAAAAAAAATACCCCATCCATTAATAAATATATTATTATTATAAATATATAGGTCTTATTCGTGCATAAATTAAATACCGTGGGTTATTTTAGGTTTATTGTTATTTCCCCCCGATGGGTTCCCGCCTTCTCGCGGCGGTGGGGGTCAGTAACCGTGGTAGGGGCCCACGGTGAAGCGAAGAGGAGCCCGAGGTGGTCGGCTGCTCCACTTAGTTCTCCAGGCTGAGTGTGAGTAGCCGAGTAGGTTGCGGTTCGGTGTGGAACGAACCGCAACTGAGGCGGACCGCGATGCGGTATGGGACGCATCGCGGCCGAATGGTGGGGCCGCGGCGGGAGAGAAGTGCCGGTATTGCGGTGCGCCGCTCTCCCTGCCTTCCGCGGCCCAAACGGGGTCGCCACCGTTTGATGGCGAAGACGGTGGGGTCGCAGGGGAAGAGGAGTGTCGGTATTACGATGCGCCGCTCTCCCTATCCTCTGCGACCGAATTGGGGCGGAAAGCCGACGGCTTACCGCGGTGTGGGTTGCGCCTCCGCGTGTCCCTATGGAGTCAGCATAGGGCACAGTGGATGGCGCAGGTGGGGCTCACTTGAGCCCTGCGGTGGTGGTGGGCGGGAATGGGTCTTCCGTGTTCTCTCGCACGCTCGGTAGGCGTTCGAGAGGGCACGGAACCCCGACATGTTCTTAAGGGGTTATTGTTGAAATTAACATGTGCTCAGAAAAGTTTCTTTTATTGATCGTTCCCAGAATCGGGACAAGTATAGCTTTGAATTAAAATCAGTGATTCATTCTTTTCTTCGGTAAGCATCTCATTGTTTTTTTTTTGTTACCGTCGTCTAACGGCGAGGTTCCCCTCGCCGATCTTGTCATAGGTATTTGTGTATAATGTGCTTATTAATTGTTGATAGGAACCTATCTACGTCAATCCAGGCGTGGACATCCTGGAGGGTGCAGTTATTCCCCACGTGAATCGTGGTAAGTTCCCTTTGGATATCGACTCCCTCTCTCTCTCATGCTCATGCCCCACCTAGGTTTTGCTAGAACACAGCTCGAATCTGTAATTGTTCACAGGGTTCAGGGTACGGGCCGATCTTCTAGTCATCCTTCCGGGTACGGGCTGTGTACCTAGCGCATCTTCAGGGTACGGGCTGATTACCCGTCGAGTCCGTGAAAACGGACTGTGTACCCACTCGAGTTCGAGGGTACAGGCCGATCTCCTGACGTATCTCGTGGGTACACGCCGATCACCCCGCGCATCGCACGGGTACAAACTGCTTTCCCAGGCGAGTCCGTGGGAACGAGCACGCGGAAGCGTCGATTCGTGTGCCGACGCCATTTTGTCATGCACCACGGCTTGACCCCCCCCCCCCTGCATTATTAACCTTTAATTTTGAACTGCTTCACCTTAAATATTTTTTTTACCTAACTTATTTAATTTTAATCTGGCCAAATATAGGTAGGAAAACCTAGTATTTAAGTAGGTCCTAGGATTATCATAATAACCCTATACTACTTAGGTTGTATTTAGGACCCATCTCTTATTAATAAAGTCGTAACCCTGTATTATAATAAATATCTGTGTATTTAGGGTGTTACTTTAAGGTTGTCTATATTAATTTTATTTCTATGATTACCTAATTTACATTGAATATTTTTGTGCCAATATATTGAACTTTTGATCTTATTTTGTGTTCATGAACATCGACTGGCGCTCTTTATAAATATTAGTCGGTATTCTCATCCTCTACGCTGAACGAACACCCATGCTCTGAGAACCCATTTCTCATGCTCATTTCTTTATTAACCGCTGGCTAGTTCACGGAGCAAGGGCTTTCTCAAACAACCTCACAGTGGGCTCAGTGCCACATGACACCTTAGGCACACTCTAAGAACCCACGCCCATCTGGCCGTACATTACAAGGGTGACAGGCGCAGTTCAGTGCCGCGCAGAATTTTGAATTTTAAAACACTTGGTGGCACTGAGTCTATGTGGGGGGTTCACCGCATACGTATGTGACCCCGGGGGTGGCAGGCAGGGAGTGGCCGAGTGACGGAGACAGGGCTATCGTAGTTATCTCTTGCTCGGATGGCGCTGGTATGCCCGCCTCGGATGTACTTCGCGTTGTCTTCTATAGGAATCCAGACGATGGTCTTCAGGCAGCAGAGCCTAGTTACAGAGGAGGCGATGGACGTTGAGGATGAAGCCTTTTACTTGTTACTCAAGCTTTATTGAATACTAAGAATCACTGCACAAATTTGCCATCCATCCATCGTATTCTTCCACCCCTCTTTTGGGAGTGGTGGGGATGGGCCTCAGGGAATATCCGCATGGGGTGGGGCTAACCTTCATTCCCCTGGTAGTTGGGTGGGAGGCGGTCGGGGTGGAGTCAGCCTTGGGGCGTGGTCCGCATCCGCATCCGTCTTGATGATGGGGTGCTTATATGGCTGGATTTCGGGGGGCGACGGGATCTCCAGCGCTGACTCGATGACGAGCGTGAATCCGGAGACCTCCACTGCTCCAGGTGGTCACGGGTGGGGCGAGGTGGGGCGTCCACGGAAGCCGTGAAGTGTTTCGCTGAACTTGGGGGCGTCGCACGGCGCCTGTCGGGAGTCCGTGGACTGGGCGCTTGTGAGCTTGAAGGTTGTGGAGTGGACGCCGCAGGTGGGACCTTTTTGAATCCCTCGGCGTCTTCTTCTTGTCGCCTCTTGGGGCGGTGTTGGCGGTCGAGGCGTCGCCGGCCGGGATGGCGGCGGTGACTTGATGACGGCCGCATTAATGCCCAAGCTCCCTGCATTTGCGGGTATGCTAGGCGACAATGATGATGATGGTGGTTTTGGTGATGGTAGCGAGCGCGGTATGGGCTCTGGTCGCGTTTCCATGGTGACGGATGTCGCTCGTGGTGCGGGCGTCGCTTGCGTGGACGTTGTAACGGGTGTTGGTGTGGCGCACCCGGTGCACGCATAGGGTCGAGCAAGCAGTAATATGCAAATATTACTGTGTTCCGGTCTCAAGGGCAATGTTACCAGCGCAATTACTGGGCATGACGAGTTAAGTTACAACAACTAATATATCAGGGTGAAAGGCGCAGTGCAGTGCCGCGCAGAATTTTGAATTTTAAAACACTTTGTGGCACTGTGTTTGATATGGGCCATCATGATGCTTACCATCAGGCACCTGATTTGCTCGTCTTCTTACTCATTAACATAAGAAAAAAAAAACAAAAAATAGTTCTAAGAGGGTATTTATTGATTGACGCTCTCCACGCTCCACGCGTTCGTCGTGGCTCTCCACGGTAGCTCAAGCATAGGGTAGAGTGCCCCAGTGCCCACTAAGCGGAATAGTGTGGAGGGTGCGTGGATCGAATCCCACCCGTGGATGAAATTTTTCATTTTTAAGCTTTGCTTGGGCAAAGTTCGTACATTAGCTAGGTATGATTATTATTGAAAAAAAGTTGATTTCTTTCGTTAGGATTTTTTTTTAATAAATATTTTTAGAAAAGTCGATTATTATTCCATTAAAAATCGATTTTGTAGGAACAAATAAAAATCGATTATTAATTAATCTTATTTTTTATGATAATGAATGACAAGACGAGCAAATGATGGTAAGCATCACGATTGCCCATATCAGACACAGTGCCACCCAGTGTTTCAAAATTCAAAGCTCTGTGCGGCACTGCACTGCGCCTGTCACCCTGAGATATTAGTTGTTGAATCTCATCATGCCCAGTAATTTTGCTGGTAACATTGCCCTTCATTCCGGAACACAGTAATGTTTGCACATTACTGCTTGGCGGATGAATAACTGGCAAAGGTGTGGTACTTCCCCAGGCGGCACCCTGCTAAAGAGGCCTTCCACTACAGAAATCATTTTTTTTACTGTTTAGTCACATCCCTAAGCAAATGTTGTTCTAAACTCTTCACTAATATTAGTTATAATAATCTATTCAACATTACGATAGTGCGACTTAACGACATCAGCGCGCCATCTAGTTGTTTTGAGAGGAGATGGAATTTTATCCCTTGAGAATCGGGGTATCTTTTATAACTTGACAACACCTTAACTGATCAATCTGAAACTGGATATTATAAACAATATAAGCCTATCCTACGTACATATTTAATTTCATAAAAATCGAATTGATAATTTTCAAGTTATAATCGAAAAATATTGAGATCTTATAATAGCTACAACTCTAGGACCCCTTGACCGATTTAGCTCATCTTCGAACTTGAAAATTCTTTTATCCTGTACTACCTATCTGCAAAGTTTCATCAAGATCGGATCATCGGCTTTCGAGTTATCGCAAGACAAACATACATACACACATACATACATACAAACTTTGGCTAATATTTTTATGCAAGTCCTAAACTATGTGTCTAAATTTGAAAAAAAAATCGGACCATCGGTTTCGAAATTATCGTCAGACCTTTCATAAATACCTTGTGACTCTTATATATACGGAACCCCTCGGCCGATTTTGCTCATTATCTAAAGTAAAAAAAATTTTATCACTTTAAACTACATGTCTGCAAAGTTTCATCAAGATCAGATCAACAGTTTTCAATTTATCGTCGATCAAATTTACATACCAGAGGTCAACCCTTAAGCTGGTACAAGCGCAGGTTTTTCCCACTTGTCGACTCTAAGACCTCGCTTCGCTCGGTCGACAAGTAACTACTACCCGACGAAAAAAGGGGTCTATATAACTCGTTCATCTAGAAATTATAGTCAATAAATAACAAATCGAACTTGGAATCCTATTTCATAAAAATTAGGATCAGGATAAGGATTGGTAATATCCTCAATAGTGAGCGCAAGCGCTACTGCTACGAATTTTCTCAGTCTGGATTTGTGCCTGGTTGATGGCAATAGTATCACCCCCTATTACATGAGAAAAAGACGTGATGTTATGTTTTATTCACAGATCAGGATGAAAGAGTCTCCTCTGTGGTTTTATTACTTTAGAGCACTTGGATTTCCTATAGTTTCACATGTCGGCCTATGGATTTTCGAAGTGTTCTTTAGCATTGTGTATTTAGTTAAGGTAGATAGATTGTAAGAAGGTAGCTGTATTGTTTAGTCTTTAATGAATAAAAGCCACTGCCCAGATTTTTTTCTTCTAATAATTAAAAAATATCAAAGAACTGTTCTTTCATAAAAGTGTTTTTATTTTAACAAAGCATTTTGTAAGAACTTTTTTTTGATTACTGTAAAAGTTATAAAAAAAATACAAGTTTAGCCTCAAGGGGTCGGAATAAAACAGCAAATACACTTCAACGTATATTGTTCTCCCAAGAGACTAAAGGAAATTTCACTCGTAACAAGTCCACTGCAATATGGCAAGTTCGTGGCGAGAATAGCGATGGACTTTCGGCTGATATTACAGATTATTCAAATTACGAGGAGAGAAAATGAGAGATGCGCGCGCGTGCGTCGGATAGCCTTCGATCAAGCTCACTCTCTTGCGCGGCGGGCCGCGGGCGCTGCGAGCGCCGCGAGTCGGCGCCGCGTTGCTATAGTAACGGATCGAGCGCTCGGCGCGGACCAATCACGGCACCGCGCGGGGTGGCGTGCCTTTCCCTTCCTCCCGCGCGTACTGGATGCCTCTCCAACGGCCGATTACATTTCCCGCGCTACATCCTCCCCCTCTAGTCCGCCTGTAGAACCGTACAGGCGAACTAGCACTCATAACAGCGCGGTCTACCTCTCCCCCTAACAGGAAGCTCCACTTCTCCCGAGAAGGGAGTGAGATGAGACGCATGATATTTGCCTATGTTTACTCCAGTTTGGACGCTTTCGAGGTCGAACGTCGTCGGACTCACGACTTTACATACTCTATAGGGGGCGTCGCGCCGCGGGATGAATTTGGAATGTTGCCCGCGATTAGCAACGTTGCACTCCTTGATGTGCTTAGTGACATAGGCGCGCATGCCAGGCCAAAGATACCTTTTCCGGACGCGGCTCAGCGTGCGCTCCATACCGAAGTGACCGGCTGTGGGCGAATCGTGTAGGTCCTTCATCACCTGGCTGCTTTCGTGGTCCAGCACTAACAAGCAGGCTACTTCCTCGTCGTCTACTTCAGCGTCCGAGCTGAGGGCAGACCGTGGCCTCCCCCTAGAGGGTTCGTTGGACTCTAAGTCCTGAACAATTTTACGCACCTCCGGGTCTTTCATCTGGTTTTCGGGTACGTTACCACTGCTGCTGTCGACCTTCGCGTATTTCACGTCGCAGTTTGCTTCCTTTTTAAACTGTGGTAACCTGTAAGGCGGGGATGAGATGGGCTCCTGCCCTGGCCTTACCTTAATGCGATGGGTGGCGAATTCAGCGGCCGGCCCATCGTGGGCAAACTGGACAGTTCTGCTGTTAATAAAAGCATTGGGAGGTTGATTTTGCTCCGTCGTTAACCTATTACCTTCATTCGGGCGTAATTCGAGTGCTGCGGAATTAGCACACAGCAGCTCGGCATCGGTTGTCTTCATAGTGTATGTCCGGACAAAGTCGTAGTGGCGGTGAGGATGGTCTACGAACATCCACTTACCTCGCCCTGCATCCAGCATCATGCCAGCCCGGGACAAGAAATCCATTCCTAACAAGGTCCTGGTCTCGGCGCCTGGCAACACTAAAAACGAGCCGCTTACTTCGCGCCCTTCTATAACTACAGGTACTGCAGTTTCCAACAAGGTTTTCTCGGTACAAGACCCGTCTGCTAAACGAATAATACGCTGTACCTCTCTTAATTCGATACCCGAATCTACAAAAAGTCGGTGCAGTCTCGGGCTCGCAATCGAGTGCGTAGCGCCCGTATCGACGACGGCAACGCCCTCACAACCTAAAATACTAACTTTAACCATAGGTTGTGTAGCGCTAATTTCCGCTGAAAATGAGTCGGAATTCGCCGTTTCGATTTTATACTCGCTGTCCGAACTAACGTCGACCTCGGATTCGTCACAACTGAAGGAGGATAACTTCTCTTCAAACATATTACGATTATTATAAGTGACAACATTTGGATCGTTTACCTCAAATGTGTCGAAGGTCAAACTCGAAGTGGTAGCTTGGATTTTTTTATGGGCGTTACATACATCACACTTCGACCTAATAGTGCCTACTTTACCGCACCCATAGCATCGAATAGTTGTAGCGGACTTAGCTACTTCACCCGTGACGTTGCGCGAGGCGTGTGCCAACGTAGCCGCATTGCCCCTATCGCTACGCGAGTCTTGAGCCTTAATATTATCGCGTTTTTTACAATCAGCTGTCGAGTGGCCGAAATATTTGCAAAACCCGCACCTAGGTCTGTCCCTATTCCTACGGGAAGTGTCTGCGGACGTTGTGGGGTCCACGGTCCGCGCGGGCGCAGAATCTACTTTACAAGAGTTCGCGGTATTTTTAGTAACCTCATCGCATAAATCTTCCGCGATTCTCGCCTTACAAATAAGCTTATCTAAGGTATCGATAGATTCGCGTGGCACTTTTTTACGTACACGACGATGTAAAAGACCGTAGCAAATGTCCACTTGTACGATTTCCGATAGTTTGTATGGTAACTTAGCTATAAGAGCCCTTAACTGAACAATGAATATTTCCGCACGATCACTTTCACTTTGTTCTGATTTAAAAATGTCTCTAAATACCTTATAAGCCGGTTGGCTTACTCCATAAATGCCGCGAAGGCGGGTGAGCGCCTCCTGCCACGTAGTCACAGACGCCTTGACGCCTCTCCACCAGACGGCGGCCTGTCCCTCCAGCAGCATCGGCAGGCCGCGGAGTGCGTGCTCGTCGCTAACGGCGGCGCACTCTTTGTAGATGTTGACGGCGTCCAGGAACGCTTCTAGGGATTCCGCGTCACGCGATGAACCGTCGAAGCGCGCCGTGCATCTGGTGAAGTTCGCGTGCGCGCTGGTAGGGTATCCGGTGGTAGCGTACATGTCGGACGAGGTCGCGGCGGGCGCAGGTGTCAAAGGAGTGGACGCCCTGAAGTCGCCGCCAACGACGCCAGCGGACGATGACTGAAGTAGGTGCAGAAGTGTCGTGATGAGTTGCTCTTGCAACTGTGCCGGCGGGGCCGGCGAGGCCGGCGGTTCCGGTAATGCCGGCGGGGCCGGTGGTGCCGGCGGGGCCTGCGACGCTCTGCCGCTGGCCGCCGCGGTGTTGCCGGCGCGAGGCGCTTCCTCGCTGCCGGACCCGGTGATGTCTTCCGTTGGTGTCAAGGTGTCGTCGCCCTCGGCGTTAGCAACACCCTGTTGCGGACGATGCGCCCCGCTTCTCGTCATCATTTTTCCCAATGATGGGTACGCTTGCTAAACGTACTATGAAACGGAGTGTTCGTTCACTTCACTGATCACGCGCGTGAGTCTTTGCCACTAGTTGGTGCGCCACTTTAGCCTCAAGGGGTCGGAATAAAACAGCAAATACACTTCAACGTATATTGTTCTCCCAAGAGACTAAAGGAAATTTCACTCGTAACAAGTCCACTGCAATATGGCAAGTTCGTGGCGAGAATAGCGATGGACTTTCGGCTGATATTACAGATTATTCAAATTACGAGGAGAGAAAATGAGAGATGCGCGCGCGTGCGTCGGATAGCCTTCGATCAAGCTCTTGCGCGGCGGGCCGCGGGCGCTGCGAGCGCCGCGAGTCGGCGCCGCGTTGCTATAGTAACGGATCGAGCGCTCGGCGCGGACCAATCACGGCACCGCGCGGGGTGGCGTGCCTTTCCCTTCCTCCCGCGCGTACTGGATGCCTCTCCAACGGCCGATTACATTTCCCGCGCTACACAAGTACATTATTCTCTAAAAGCTTCAAAACATTAGGATTTGTCATAAGAAATAGTACAGAATTTAAATCTTCTAAAACAAAAGTTAAACTATTCGAAACATTAGTCCGACCTATAATAGAATACTGCAGTACAATATGGAGCCCTTGCTACGAAGTTTATTCCAAACGTATAGAAAGTGTCCAAAAACGTTTTCTCTATCATTTAAGTTATGCCGATAAACTAGCAAAAAAAATCCCCAGCTATAAAACTCGCCTCAAACATTACAACATGATATGCCTCGCTGATCGCAGAAAAATGTTAGATATGCTATTGGTACAAAAAATTTTCAATGGAAGAGTAAACTGCAATGAGTTAACTAGTCTCCTTCAAATAAATTCTCCGAGCCGATTACCAAGAAAAAAGGTCTATAACTTATTTACAGTACTATACAGTAACACTAATCTTGGATTTAACGCCACCATCTCGCGTCTTTGCAGAAATTACAATTCGCTATCCAAAAATCACGATTTAGACATTACTGACCCTATTTCAAAATTCAAAAAATCTCTAAAACAAATAATATCATAATATTAATGTAACTAAATCTGCTGAAACAAACTTTTTTTTTATTTTTATTTTTTTAGTCAATGTTAAGTACATACGAGTATCTCTTTTATTTTTATTATAGAAGTCAAGTTTATAATATGTTGTTGCTTATAAAAGAAGAATTATTTTAGTTAGTTATAGAACCTATTATACCTACCTTTAAGTTTAATGTTTAGTTGTGCATGCTGTGGCTGCCTATAATTGCGGGAACACATTTACTTAATTCCCTAGTCATAAGAATATTGTATCTTTGTGTATCCTCCGTTGGGAGTCCTTAACAATAAATAAATAAATAAATAAATACTGTCGTCACGCCTTTTTATATTTCATGTCAATTATAACATTATAAATTAAATGTCAATTATATATCATTATAAATAAAATGTCAATCATATATCATTAAAAATTACATGTCAATTATAAATTATCATTAAAATTACATTTCATAAAATCCTCGACTGTGTAAAAACACCCTTTCAACAACAAACTAGTTAGCCTGTATTTGAATTCGAGAGGTTTGTCTATGACCTTCATATCGGTTGGCAGAATATTAAAAAGTTTTACCGCTTGATAGCGCGATGCGTGCTTAGCTATATTTAGCGTTAGGGAAGATTTGGTATCAAGATCTTTACGTCGTGTATTTAATCTCTCTTCCCTCTGGACAACACTTTCTGACTGAGTTTTTAACAACGTCCATGAGAATCACTAAAACGTACAAACTGGGGACAGTCAGTATATACCTAATCTTTTATAGTGCTCTCTGCAGGATTCCCATGATGGTATGCGTACCATGGTCCGGATTGCTCGTTTCTGCATAATAAACGCTCTCTTTAAATTATAGGCGTAACTTTTCCCCCAAAACTTAACACTATATCTTAGTTTGGACTCAACAAGAGCATAATACACCATAACCAGCTGTGGCACTGTTACCTCATCCCTTAGTGTTCTTATCGCATAACAGGCTGAGCTGATCGAATTCTCTAAGTGCATTAACTCATCCTTCCAGTTTAAGGCATCATCAATATGAACTCCTAAAAACTTAACACTTCTGGACAGGTCTACCTTTTCTCCTTTACACCGTATATCAATTGTCTCGTGTCTACGTGCGGTGGTTCTAAATAGCACTGCATGTGTCTTTTTAGCGTTTAATATTAAATGGTTTGCACTAAACCATAGGTTAAATAGTTCGAAAGCACCATTTACTTTGCTTTCGAGATCTTCCACTGCCGAGACTGCCAAGTAGCCGGAACTAGCTCCCAACTTTGGCTAAGGTTGACGACTACTCACTAGGATACATCTAGGTACACAGGCACACACCTATCTATACCCGGCAAGAAGATCAACCCTATTTAACCTCGCTGGGGACCTCCTCCCCCAGCGCCCGTAGGCCCTTAAAGTTTATTACTCTGAAGCCATGGACTTACGTTCAGGGCTTCAAAAGCATCACGGGGCGATATTAGCGGAGTTCTACTCCGCTAATCGTACCCCTCATGTTCTCCCGTATTGCTGCGCCTTCAAGGTAAGGTGGGAAGAAGTCAGGCACATTTTCACCGACCAAAAGGTCGAAATCGTTTCGGCTAGGTCCACACAACTGGGCATCAAAGTCCAGGTGAGAACGTCTGATGCCCACCGCCAAATCACCCATATTCTCCGAGAACAGCACATAGGCTACCACACCTACGCGCTGGAAGAGGAAAAACACCTCCGTGTAGTTATCCGGGGTGTTCCAAAAGAGCTCGCCAGTGACATAATCACTGAAGATCTTAAAAAATAGGGCTACCCCATTAAAGAAGTCCACCGCCTCTATAGCGGAAGGGATAAAACCTCTTTCGACCTAGTCTTGGTGGACCTCGACAAGACCCCAGAGGGGAAGACCATCTTCAACCTGAAGATGGTCTACAACCTCTCGGGGCTCTCTGTTGAGACTCCCCACCGTAACGGTACTCCCTCCCAGTGCCACAGATGTCAATTCTACGGGCACTCCGCCCGTTTCTGCTTCGCTCGCCCTAGGTGTGTTAAGTGCCTAGGCGATCATAGCACGACTCTGCACCACCAAGTGTTCCCGCATTATAAATATGTATACATATATCAATACTGCAATCAGGCAATTCAACGTCGTTGATCAACTAGGATTACTATATTCGGAGGAAACAGTCCGGAATAAGAAACATCGATTTGGTAAAAATTTTCGTAGGATTGTGTCAAAATGCTAAGAGGTCTCCTTTCCTGTCAAAACTTGCCCGGACGCGATCTCCATCAGCAGCACTATATAACCATTCCACCCACCATTCGATTACAACATAACATAACATTATGCCTATTATATCCCATTGTAGGTAAGTATACCTCCACTTCACCGGTTATGTTTGTAAGTCCCATTTACTAAAGGGCGAGCCTAGTACCTCCTACCGGGCACAGTACAGTTCACGACTGCAGGCAGTTTAGTAAAATAATTACTAATAGAAAAATCCAATAACATTTTTTGTCCAGCTGAGAGATCGAATCTGGGACCTCGTGATAGGCATCACTATGCATCGTCTTTCTGCTGTAAATAAATCCTCTCCATCCATCGGTTGTCTGGAAGAAATCGCTTATTAGCGATAAGACTGCCGCTTGTACATTTAAGTTTAGTTTCTGTGTCCTGTAATGTTATTTTCTTTGTGGTTGGTGTACAATAAATTATTATCTATCTATCTATCTATGCAACCAACAATGCAGTACCTAGTTGTAGTTGTTGGTTAGGCGATCATTCAACAAACATAAAGTTTTAAAAATATTTGCTTACCAAATAAAACAGTCTGCCATTTCACAGGAAATGCATATAAATAGCACCAATAAAGCCCAAAGATATGATAGCCAGCTATGATGAAAATATTCCTCCATTTTAACTCTGTTTCAAATCCCCAACTCTTTTCTATTCTTTTCAATGTTATAATATACGGTATAACTTGAGAATGCATGTTCATGCTATTGTATGTAAAAAAAAAGAGTAATTTCTAATACAGAGCACAGCACGAAATAATTTCGTCGATATTTACAACCAATATATATTAGTCTATTTTCTATTACTTATTCCTTTTTTTACATAATTTATAATAATACATCTAATATAATACATATTAATATTCATATGTACTACCTACCTTTAATTAAATTATTAGGGTTCCGAATCCCGAGGAACGGGGTGCCGAAGGAACCCTATTACTAAGCCACCGTTTTCCGTCCGTCCGTCCGTCCGTCTGTCATAGGGCTCTATCTCATAAACTGTAATAGACACTTGTAATTTTCACAACATGTGTATTTGTATGGCCGCTACAATAAAAGATAATAAAATAAATAATTAAAGGTGCTCTCGATACAAGGAACGTGTTTTTGGTCGAAGTTCATTCCAGGAATGTTCGCTGTATCGTGATATTGGTTAAAGCTATTTAATTTTTTTTTCACAGAATTTGTATTAATAAAGTTACTTTACTAAAATAAAATAAATAATTAAGACGACTGACGACTGACGTACTGCATAAGCTGTTATCAACGCCCGGGCTGGAAACAGCTCTTAAAAATCTCTCTTTAATAATAATAATAATTCATTTATTTCAGGCAATAGTACGTATAACAATAAATTATACTTTTTTAAACTTCTCTACAATTTTCTTGTTATCACTTTCTCCATCTATCGACGCAAGAGCACCGATTCTGTTTAACATAACTTAGAAGATTCCCTCAGAGTAAGGATACCAAAGAGAACCAGTCGTGCAAAAATCTGTTCCAAGCCGCGAGTCTGGTACCGTACAGTATAGTCTGGTACTATGTGGTTAGTTGCATGGCAACCGTAGGCCGACCGCGTGATGCCAGTGTTAGGTAAAAAGCTAACCGAATAACAACAGATACGTGCGTGAAAGCGATAGCTTTTCATTAGGCATGTATTTACAATAATTTTAGGAATTTATGTATCATCATTGCGTGTTTCTATTTTATTTTAATTTTTTTAACACAATAAAGTGGACAACCGCGCTTTGTTCGAATGAAAAATTATGGAGTCGATTACATTTTAAATATTTTTGGATAATATTATCCGAACATAAATATATTTTTTTACATAATAAATTAAGGTTTGGCATTAATTACCTAGTTTTTTTTTTTTTTTTTTTTTTATTATAGTGAGTGACAAGACGAGCAAATCAGGTGCCTGATGGTAAGCATCATGATCGCCCATATCAGACACAGTGCCGCCCAGTGTTTTAAAATACAAAATTCTGCGCGGCACTGCACTGCGCCTGTCACCCTGAGATATGAGTTATTGAATCTCGTCATGCCCAGTAATTTCGCTGGTAACATTGCCCTTCATACCGGAACACAGTAATGTTTGCACATTACTGCTTGGCGGATGAATAACTGGCAAAGGTGTGGTACTGACCCAGGCGGCCCCCTGCAAAAGAGGCCTACCACTACAAAAAAACCTAGTGGATTGAAAACATTTTAAACATTGAATTAAATATTTGTTTATTTTATCTCAATAACGCACAACAGCACACATTATAATATTATACTTTTTGTTTCTAATTGGTTTACATTGCATGGTCCTCGTTAATGTTACATTTATGATAACATTTTAATATTTTTGTGACTTTCGACTATTTATTAAGAGTATAAAAGTAATCATATCACGTGTCAATTTAGAATAATATCGTCAAAGACCCTTTCTACGTGCTAGAATCAGGCCCACGAACCTGTACACACTATTAAACCGAGATTCTATCATGTAACTTAATTATCTTTACAAACATAAATACATTTTAATTTTAAAACTTTTTGACCCTTTTAAATTTTAATTCTTGTAATATATATTTATAAAAGTTAAAAAGTATACCTAAGTGTGATAAATTTATTAAAAAAAATTAAATATTTAAATCACTAAATATGTTAGTGCATATAAGTCTACTCCAATGCTCCTATGTTCGCCCGCGTCGCTTAGTGTCAAATTTAACATTGAACTTCATAGGGTGAAAAATCGTTCAATCCAAATTAGGCTTTAAAACAATCACGTAAATAGAGTTTAAATTCAAATAATAGAAATTCAGTAGATGTCAGTAGATGTCAAAGCGCGTAATTGTCAGTGATGGACACTTTTTTGTGAAGCTAGTTCAGGGATTATGGATCTGTAGAAGAAAGCGATTCAACGTCATTGAAGATTCCCGTCGAAATTCAAAAAGTTTATATTCAAACAAGCATAACTTATTTCATCAAGAATAATCTGTTTTTCATTTTTTTGACACCGACTTGGTATAACATGGATCTCACAACTTTTTACGGTAGAAGAACTGAGTTGCGAGACTTGGTTTTTTTTACGAGTTTTGTTTTTGATGGCATTTTTTTATTCTATTAGGTTTAAACTCTTAATTGTTTTTACGTCTAAATACGCAGGTATAGCTCGATTTTTAGCGTTACGTACCTCAAAAGTAAAAAAAGGAACCCATATAGGCCACCAACCCATAACCCATATAGTATTCTATACAATGCCCTATATCCACAACAAAGTTATAGGGGGCCGAGAAAGCCGTGAACTGCTTCGAGAAATGATGGTACGGCCGTGCCGCTCTATTGCTCGACTTGGCGGGGGCACTGCCGTGCCCCCAGATGATAGGGACATAGTTTACTTACTGATTTACACTTATTTATTTACTGACATAGGTACTTGTTTATTTTCAATTTTCTATATTGTAAATTGACAGTTTTATTATCATTTCGCCAATTATTATTCTATTGATTATTGTTAAATTAATTAATATTGTATACAATGATAATTATTGTAAACTTAATAATTGTAAGACAACTTAATCCTAAACCAACCTGTAACTGAACTGATATGTTATAATCAATAAATGAGTACAAGTATCATTTCCAAAATATCAGGATATAAACGTATCAAATAAGTTCACTATATTCGGAGGAAACAGGGGAACACAAAACATCGATTTGGTTTGTTTAATTTTTCATAGATTGTTTTTTTTTTTTTTTTTTTTTTTTTTTTTTATGGTAGTAAGTGACAAGACGAGCAAATCAGGTCCCTGATGGTAAGCATCATGATTGCCCATATCAGACACAGTGCCACCCAGTTTTAAAATTCAAAATTCTGCGCGGCACTGTACTGCGCCTGTCACCCTGAGTTATTAGTTGTTGAAACTCGTCATGCCCAGTAATTTCGCTGGAAACATTGCCCTTCAGACCGGAACACAGTAATGTTTGTACATTACTGTTTGGCGGATGAATAACTGGCAAAGGTGTGGTACTTCCCCAGGCGGCCTCCTGCAAAAGAGGCCTACCACTACAACTATTGTGTCAAATTGATAAGAGATCGCGTTTCCTGTTTAAAAATACGGAATAAATTAAAAAGCCAAGGTTTACTAATTAATTCAGCGGTTCAAGTGGAAGGTCGAGAATGTACAATTAAAGTAATTAAAGGTTTGATTAATTGAGGAATAAAACTACTACGTCGCGACGACTGAAGCTTATTACGAATAATATTATAGAGAAGATAGAGCGGAAAGAGGGCCACAACGAGAAATACAAGCGTGTCTATTTTCCACAAAAAAGCGTCATTTGCGGCATCGCCCCTTCCTTCCGTGATGTATCTATCCCCCTAACCGACCATCTAGAATTCCAGGGTGTTACACCCGTATTCTTAAACATAACGTCAAAAGCTCCTCGACTCATAACTCATTCAAGGAAGCCTCAAGTCGCTCCTCCAACCAACCTCGAAATCGGTATTCATAATCACCTGACTGACCAAATTATGAGGTTCCTCGAATGAGTACGATTGGAGGACACTCGAATGAGTGTGAGCGGAATACGTCATAAATTACGTCATCGGTTTAGAAAAATGAGCGCATTATCTGTGGTTTTTACCTTCAAGTTGTGTCAAGTGTCACATTTTTACAAAAGTTTTTACAAAGTTTGGTTCTTTTTTATAAAATTCAATTATGGAATCTCATAAATCGTGGCCTAGGCAAGAAATGTGGCGATACTTGAGATGTAGTTATGTAGTTCGAGACTAGAAAAGTATTGCTTTACTATTAAAGTGTTACTATCCGTGGCGTGTTGTGTTTATTCATTGGATTGGTGAACTGGAAGGACTGGAAGGCTGTTTTTTTTACTGAAAGTGAAAAGATATGATAACTAATAACAAACATGAATAAATAAACTCGATGGCAACAACAATGGGGAGAAATGCAGCTAAAAACTTGGGCTCACTTAACAAAGGAATAGTACAATACTATCGACACAAACTCAAAAGTAAGTACTTGAATATGTGCAACCATAATAATTAAATAATTTCTTTGATTAATCAGATAACTTTATATTATAATTAACTATTTTTATAGTTTGGTTAGTTAAGGTTTGCTGTATAAAGGTTACAAATTATTATAGAAGTACCACCTTACACTTTTTGTTTTGGTTAATAACTTCACTTTTTATTATTATATTTCAGATCAGTTAAAAAATTGGGATAACCTAAAAAAGGGAATTGACTCATGAGAAAAGAGAACAAGAAGATCAGCTGGTATTCCAAGCCTAGCCAATATTTTGGAAGATGCTTTCACCGAGCAAACTGATATGGAATTGTTTAAAGTGACTGATAGTGGTATTACACATACCTTTTTATGCAGGTAAATAAATTACATATTATATCATAATAAACAATTAACTACCTAGTAGAAAACTTAAAACTTTTAACGGTTTGTTGGTCAATAAAAATATGTTAGCTCCTTAGACATACTTATATGTTTTTATTATTATTATTATAATCATTATAATTATAAACTAGCATGATTCCCGCGACTGCTTCTAGGAATAGCTTTCTCATTTCTTGTTTGAATAAGTGACCTGGAAAAATATAGATATTATGGAAAGTTTATAAGGGGTAAAGCAAACTTGCAACCGCTTACAACCAGACTAGATGGAATTCTATGGGAGGCTTATGTCCAGCAGTGGACGTCCTACGGCTGAGATGATGATGATAAAAGCTTAGTTGAGAGTGATAGTGGTGAAGATTCTTGATATAATATTTTGCTTATTATGTTTCATCACCATCATCATCCAGCCGTTGGAAATCCATTGCTGAACATAAGCCTCCTCCATAAGGGGGGTTGTTGCTAATACTGGCCACGCGTGGCAGGCGGGTTGGCGAGCGCAGTTTTATGGTTTTACGCAGAGGACACTGCTGCCCGTCCTCTGGATCCCCTTAGCCGGCTTTTACGGCAACCACGGGTAGAGAGGGTGAGGTACTATTCTAAAGCCGGTAACCCCATGGCATATTATGTTTACCTACATAAAAAAAAAACTTTGATAATCAGAATAAACCGATCATGTATAGATATATTATTTGTTTAATTTCTTATTATTTGTTACATTACAGGATCTAGAAATGTGATTCAAGAAGAAATATTACTGTTTTAAAATAAATGAAGAAGTCCTGCTAAACTCCCTTTACTTTGAAGCTAAAGCTGAGAGAGATGCGGCCGTGGAACTCCTTCGATGCAATAGAATCAAATAGGATTATAAATAAATAGATAAAAATATAAAATGTAATTGTATTATTTTGAACTAGCTGTGAACCGCGGGTTTACTCGCGTCATCTTTTCCGTGGGAATATTGAGATAAAAGTACCCTATTTGTTATTCTAGGGTCTAAACTATCTACATACCGTAATACCATAATTTCAGCCCAATCGGTTCAGTAGTTTTGGCGTAAAAGAGTAACAAACATCCATCCATCCTTCCTCACAAACTTTCCTATTAATAATATTAGTAGGAAGTAGGACTAGTCATCAACATCATCTCAGCCGTTGGTAATTTACTACTGAACAGAAGCCTCCCCCATAAAGGGTGGTTTTGTCTATACTCGACACGCTTGACTGGCGGGGTGACGAGCGCAGATCGATGGTTTCTTGCAGAGGACGCTGCTGGCCGTCCTCTAGATCTGTTAACCCTTAGCCGGCTCATACGGCAACCACGAGTAGAGAGTGTGGAGCACTATTCTGAAGCCGGTAACTCCACGGCAAGTAGGGCTAGTAGGATGTGATTATATTGTTTTAAATAATGTTTATTATCTTTATATATGAGTATAACAAAAAGCTATTATAATTTATTTTATTTAAAATCAATAACATATTGTGATATCAGATATTAATTAAATTAATTTAAAAAAATACTAGGTACTAGTATAATAGATAGTACTAGATTATTCTCGCGCAGTAACCTTTCCCATGGGAATAAAAGTATACACATTCCAGGGGTCTAAGCTATTTACATACCAAATTTCAGCCCAATCGTTTCAATAGTTTTGGCGTGAAGAAATATAAAACATACACAAAACAAACACCTACGCACACCGAAAAATTTAATAATAATATTGGTGAGATAATATATTTTCCGCATTTCGTTAACAAAGCTATGTTGAAATATTCAATAAACTTTTGAAACAACATTCTAAAATCTCACGAAATACGTTTGTTTTCATCCATATATCACTGTGAGGTCTGTTCAAGGTAGATCGCGACGTACCTTAAATTTGACAGTTGTTTCCTCCACTCCACCTTACCTTCAGTGAGGAAACTCCTTAAGGTGAGGAGTAAAATTACAACTATGAATATCAAATCGCTGAGGTGAGGTGGAGTCAAGTCGAGGAATTTTTGCGATTTTGACTCTGAATACGGGTGTTAGTCTCTCATCAAACCTGAATTTTGGCACGTACATCGAATTCAAGGCCAAAGTTGCTGGAAAAAAGCTGGGCATTTTATCCAAAGTAAGGCGGTACTTCGCTCCTGGACAGCTTCTCAGTACTTGCTGTCATCTTTGGGACGGCTTGGCCAAATACCAGCTCGAGGCTTTGGATTCCATTGAACGTCGTGCTCGAAAGCTTATAGGTGATGAGAGACTAACAGAGTCAAAACTACAAAGTCTTGCACATCAACGTTCAGTTGCTAGTCTATGCGTATTTTATAAAATACATCACGGAGAATGCGCCACTGAGTTGCATGAGCTGATTCCACCATAGCCCTTCTTTTACCGAACCTCGAGACAAACGGCAAAGCGTCACCACTATTTGATTGAATTGCCTCGTCATTTATCATGAGAATGACGAAGCAATGGAACTCGCTGCCGTCGTCCGTTTTTCCCGAAAACTATAATGTATGTTCAAATCAAGAGTGAATAGGTATTTACTGAATAAGCGTGCTCCCTAACGTCCACCCGGGGCACCCCCTGTACCCGGGTAACCCTACTTACTCACGGAGGTCGGGAGGTATCCGTGAGGTGACCTCTAGCGGGCCGGCATGCCCTGCCGATCACCTCTCCTCCCCCATGATCCTCCCCAAAAGGAGAAAACCCTAGAGGAGAAGAGGCGCCCCGAGGGGGGTAGGTCGACGCCTCGGGAATTTGGGGATTTTTATTATATGTGGTTTACTCCACTAGGCCGGCCAATTAAGGCAAGCCATACGACACGTCCAGCAGTTACGCTGGACCCTCCTTACCTGGAAATAAAAGGGATATTGCCCGCGCACCCCGGAGTCCCCTGCTACAGGGGAGCTGAGGAGCGCAGACAAAATCCCTAACGCCGCTCTCAGGTCATCTCTGCTAATCAGAGGAGTACCGAGTGCGGCCACCAACTCCGTGCCCCGGAGTCCCCTGTTACAGGGGAGCTGAGGCACACGCAAGAGCACTCCGCGAGGAGTGCACTTGCCCTGCGAAACTCATTGCTGAGCCCGCCATGCTTCTCTTCTGGTGAGAAGAAAAGCCACCACCACTTGCAGGTATCAGCCGTCGGATAGCCCAACCCCCAAAATGGAAGAATGACTATCCGACGTTGCCCAGAGTGCACCGGCCCAACTGCTATCCATCTCCCCGCATCGAGATGCAAAAGAGAAGCATAGCAGCCGAGCACACTTGGAGGTCCCTACCTAGGACAAGTAGTCCAACTCGGTAGGTCCAACTTCGAGAAAGAGGTCCATCGTCGAATCCAACTAGGTTGGGCAGCGTTCGGAAACGTACGCAATGTCTTCTCATCCAAAATACCTCAGTGCCTCAAGTCGAAGGTCTTCCACCAGTGTGTGTTGAATGTGGTCTCTGACTGTGGGCCTTATCAGCAGGCTCAAAACAATTCTATCGATTTCTCTGCGAGATCGAGTCAGAAATGAGGAGATCCGTAGACGAACGAAAGTTACCGATATAGCCTAGCGGAGTAGCAAGTTGAAGTGGCAATGGACAGGGCACGTAGAACTGATGGCCAATGGGGCTATAAAGTTCTCGAATGGAGACCACGGACCGGCAAGCGTAGCGTTGAACGTCCCTCAAAACCCTCGAGGTCGTCGAACCCTCAAGGTGGACAGACAATCTGATAAAGATGGCAGGAACACGCTGGAAGCGGGCGCTTACAACCGGACTGGATGAAATTGTATGGGGGAGGCCTATGTTCAGCAGTGGATGTCTTGTGGCTGAGATAATGATGATGATGATGACGAATAAAAGCCTTTCATTCAGATCAACTTAGTATATCTATTAAATAATATAATAATAATAATTTTAATTTGAAGGGGTGTACGGGGCTAGAAATAACATCTTACCAGCCCAAACGCCAACCCCACCTGCACGTGGTACACTCTGCTGACTAACGGACAGGGCTCTGGCGACCGACGTTCTGGCGGGATAACCAGACATCGCTTAGTACTTGTGGCGTAAATACCCGGTACATTGGATAATATAACACCATATCCATACACCGTAATCTCGTGGTCATGTCTCGCGAGGATGGTGGTCTTGGCTTCATTGCCCGGGCTGCGAGGTAGAAAGCCTCTATAAAAATTTACCCCAAATCCCATGGTGGGAACGTGCCAAAGGGATGGATGCTTGGCTGATGGGTAGCTCAGTCGACTGCGCCAACTTCAACGGACCTGGCAAACGTTGTCGTAATTGCCTTCACACGGGAATGGGCGTTACCTCGTGTGTGACCATTTATTTTCGACCCGACTCGTGGGAACGCTATGATGAATCGAACTTTAAATTATTCTAATAAGAATGGCGACAACAAACTTGGTCGACAACACTTCACCATAGGGAAAGGCTAACAAAATGCCAACGTGCCATGGAAAGAAGCATGCTAGGGTTAAAAATCAAAGACAGAGTCAGGAACGTAGATATAAGAACAAGAACAAAACTCACGGACATTCTTACCCGGATAGACGTCCAAAAATGGAGATGGGCTGGACATATGCTACGCCATCCCATTAACAAATGGAGCAAACAAGTCACCCTCTGGCAACCAAGAGATGGCAAAAGAGGTAGGGGTCGTCAAGTCAGGAGATGGGAAGATGACTTGAAACAGACAGCGGGACCATTCTGGCTGAGAGTAGCAAGGGACAGGACCCATTGGAAGGAATTGGAGGAGGCCTATGCCAAAAGGCACACCGAACTTAGGGACCTCTTGTAACCCTATGTTTAGGAATAAAAGGCTATTATTATTATTATTATTATTATTATTATTATTAATAAGAATGGCGGCGACATGGTTCGCAACCCTCACGTCACGTCTCGTTTCCCGTGGGGGCGAAAAGTGGGCTATGGATAGCAACTTTGCTACGTTGAATGTGAGGGGAGGTATGAATGAAAAAGGTGGGAATGAGGAAGTATGCGAGATGATGAATGAAAGACGGATTGATGTTCTCTGTGTGAATGAAACTAAGCGGAAAGGATGCGACACCACCACGCATGGCTCGTACACAGCCTACTGGTCGGGAGTTCCGGAGACTAGTAGAGGCTGCCAGGGTGTTGGTGTA
The DNA here is from genome assembly GCA_947063395.1 of Hemistola chrysoprasaria. NCBI lineage: Eukaryota > Metazoa > Arthropoda > Insecta > Lepidoptera > Geometridae > Hemistola > Hemistola chrysoprasaria. Next base: position 7,251,620 of record OX346731.1, on the reverse strand, counting down.
CTTCTTTCTGCCAGAATGAATGAGTGTATGACTGGCTATGAATGTGTGAACCCAAGGCTCCTTTGGGTGAGGTTAAAGGGTTGGCCTTACGCGCATCTTTATATTGGGGGTTTACGCTCCGACCGATGCAGGGCCAACCTGTTCCTCGAGAGCCCAACAGATGATGCAAGAGTTTTGGGATAGCGTGAAAGATATTTTGAGTGGATGCAAACAGAATGAAAGAATAATAATGTTAGGAGATTTTAATGGTTGGGTAGGAGTGAAACGAGATGGATATGAGAATGTATTAGGAAATTTTGGGGATGACAGAGTGAATATGAATGGTGAAAGGCTGCTTGAAGTGTGCATGGAGTGGAATCTTTTAGTAACAAACACAATGTTTGATCACAAAAAGATCCACTTGTATACGAGAGAAGAAGGAAACTAGAGAAGTATGATTGATTTTTTTATTGTGGATGAGAGATTAAGAAAGAATGTATTAGACACTCGGGCCTATCGCGGTGCCGGAATTTACACAGACCACTTTCTGGTAGTGTGCCGAGTAAGAGGTCTGTTTAAACAGTGGCGGCATCGTGAAAGTGGGCCTGTTAGTTTTTTAGAGCGCATAAAAGTTGAGAATCTGCAAGAAGAAAATGTGAATGAGGAGTTTGCACGTAAACTGAAAGAAAAGTTTAGCATGTTAGATGAAGCATATGAGATTGAAGAGATATGGAAGCCGTTCAAGGGGATTGTGGAAGTTGCGATTGAAGTATGTGGTATTAGTAAGAGAAAGAAAGGGTGTAAGACACAAAAGGTTTGTGTGGAAGTTCGAAAAGCAGCGTCTGAGAAGAAGAAAGCTTGGAAGGATTGGTTGGCGCTACAAAAGCTAATCAAAGAATGCAGAAGGCTACGAATGATGATGTTAACATGGCAAGAAATGAGTATAAAAGATTGAAGGATGTGGCAAACCAGATAGTGAGAAGAATGAAAGAGCAAAATAGAGATGAATTTGACAGGAGGATATCTGATGACTTTCAGAATTACATTAAGTTCTTCTGGAAGTCCGTAAAATCAGCTAGAGGAAAAATTACCACCTCACAGCTGGACAAAATCAGAAACCAGGATGGTAGTATTCTGAATGGAGAAGAAAGCGTGCTAAAGAGATGGAAGCAATATTTTGAAAGTTTATATGAAAAGGAGAATTTGCAAGTACTGGCCCCACCCGGGGATATGAATGAAAGTAATGATGAAATTGATATTAGCATGAAAGAGATTGTGGAAGCGTTGAATAGTATGAAAACGGGTAAGGCTGCAGGGTATGACAGAGTTTCTGCCGAGATGCTTAAAGCTGGAAGGGTGTGGTAGCTAGTCAGCTGTACCGCCTTTTCAACCTTTGCTGGAGGAGCGGCAGAGTACCAGGAGACTGGTGCAAAGCCGTTATCGTACCGTTGTACAAAGGAAAAGGGTCGCAGCATGACTGTAAAAACTACCGAGGCATTAGCTTGTTAAGCATTGTTGGCAAACTGTATGCAAAGATTTTGATAAAAAGAGTGATGAATGAAACTGAAGATAAGATTTGGGATGTGCAAGCGGGATTTAGGAAAGGAATGGGATGTATGGATCAGATCTTTTCCTTACGAAGCATAGTCGAAAAATTCTTGGCTAACAGCCAAAAGGTCTATTGCGCTTTCGTTTGGAAAAGGCCTACGACAGAGTGGCGAGGAATGAACTGTGGTCAACATTGTCTATGTATGGAGTGAGCGGTAACTTGATACGAGCACTGAAATCACTCTACGAGGGTACCAGTGCTTGTGTCAGGGTAGACGGAGCTTACACAGACTGGTTTAACATCGAAAAAGGTGTTAGACAAGGATGTGTAGCTTCACCGTGGCTGTTCAACGTATTCATAGACAATTGTCTGAAAGATTTGAAAGAGAGTACGTACGGGTTAAGAATGAATGGGTTGACCGTCAAATGCCTCCTATACGCTGATGATCAGGTCATATTGGCATCGTCGGAGGAGGAGTTGCAAGCGATGGTTGATATTACGAATGCTGCTTTAACAGGCAAAGGAATGAAAGTGTATGTAAGCAAGACAAAAGTTATGGTCTTTGAAAGAGAGGAAAATATGACAGTTTGCAATATTCTGATTGGTGGAGAAAAAGTGGAACAAGTGAAAGAGTTTGTATATCTGGGTTCTAAGTTTACAAGGGATGGAAAGTATGACTGTGATATTGAACGAAGAGTGTTGGCAGGGAATCAAGTGAATGGGGCGTTACATACCTTTATGAAAAGTCAGAAAGTGTCTAAAAAGGCACGACTGGCTGTCCATGGAGGGGTACTGATCCCTACACTTATGTATGGTAGTGAATGTTGGGTCTGGCAGAAGAAGCATGAAAGTAAGATTAATGCTGTGGAGATGAGAAGCCTGAGAAGCATGACTGGAGTGACATTGATGGACAAAATGAGGAATAGTACGATAAGGGAACGCTGTGGCGTGTTAGAAGATGTAGTGACAAAAGGTAGAGAAAGGAATGCTGAGGTGGTTCGGGCATGTGGAGAGGATGGATAAAAGAAGATTAACAAAAGAGATTTATAAGGCTAGTGTGTATGGGCAAGTCGGTAGGGGTCGACCTAGGCATACTTTTCATGAACATATTGATGTTGTTCTTAGGAAAGGCCAAGTCAAAAGCACCTACAACCGACGAGCATGTATGAAAAATGTCATGAAAGTGAACGAAGCGAAAGTTGTATGTCAGGATCGTAGCAAGTGGAGGGAAATAGTCTCTGCCTACCCCACCGGGAACAAGGCGTGACTGTATGTATGTATGTTAATTTGAATTTAAACTCTAACAGAACGGCCCCCTTATTACGGACGCAACAGAAGTGTGGAAAGCGTTTAAATTGCTAAATGTCTGCTCTCAAACATCATTTTTTGTATACCTTTTGACAGCAGACATAGACATTAAGCAATTTTAAACGCTTTCCACACTTCTGTTGCGTCCGTAATAAGGGGGCCGTTCTGTTCTGTTAGCAAAATTTACTGCTGTTGTTACGCGATTGCATGTTCGTAATACCATGGCCGGTTACCCCAATTACACTGCTCGAGTCAATTCATAGGTTTGTTCCCGTTTGTTCACCCAGGTGAATTCACCTGGGTGAATTAGTGGGAAAATATATATGGGTTAGGTAGACAACCCATATTGTCAGAGTTTCAGGTCGCCAAGATTCCTACAAGGCCTCCGACACGACCTAACGATTGCCTCCTAACATATCTTACAGGAAACAGCCGGGACATACAGTTTAACGTGCCATCCGAAACACGGTAGCGCCCGGCCGAAAAGTCCACATGGTGAGATTCGATCCAGGGACTCCGGATTTAAAACCATATTCCCGCTGGACCACGGACGCTGCATTATACCTAAAGATTTTACTTGTATAATTCGTTGTATCTATTCTTGTCACAAATTTGCTCCATTTGTCTCGTCCCCTTCTCATGTGTCCTGCCCATCGCCATTTATGTCTTTTTATTTTGTTTAGACATAAGACCTTTGTTTTAGTTTTGATGAAACAGTTTTTAATTCTGTCTGACTTTTTCACATTCAGCCAATGACGTTGATTTGCTTTACTACTACAGACGGACAATCTCGGAACAAGCTTCACAAAAAAGTGTCCATCACTGACAATTACCTACGCACTATGACATCTACTGACAACTACTGAATTTATAATATTTGAATTTAAACTCTTGACTTACTTGATTACTTACTTACTTCATAGAAGAAAAACGCATAGAAAGTGTGAAGACCAAGGAGAATCTATAGCTTTACAATAAAGCCCCATAAGGCCCAACTCTTTCTTTTTTACGTCAGTTGTTAATTTGATGGCATAAGAAAAATAGCTTCCGGATTTTATTAAATAATGTAGTGTAGTGAAAGGGTGTCACAACGCGTCTTGTAAGAAAAATAAGGATAAAAGGATCACATTTCACTTGTAAGTATTAATTGGCAACTTATAATATTCATTCGTCAATACATATTAATAATTTGTAAACAAATCTGACGCCATTACATTGAAAATATTGCCAGCTATTGAAAAAATATTTACCCCGAGTGCCCCTTTTAGGTATTTTTTGTGTTTATTGGGAGATGGTTTTTAGGTGCTTTCCGCTGGGCCCCGACTCCTTCTTCACCAATGGTTACCATCCGTCATATTTTCCATTTAAAATTAAATATCAAGTCAGGTTGGCCATGCAATGTAGTTCTGACGCACACACGCACAGTTAACTTGGCATGTTTTGTTTTCATAAGAACTAAAATGATGCACAGTTCTACTACGCTTTGTCAAATATAGCTTGATATGTTATAAGTATTTTTGGCAAATGTAAGGTTTTGTGAATTTAGTCTGTGGCTTTCTCGCTGTCAACAAGAATATTGACAGTGACAAGGTTACTGGTTAGATATTAGAAGTACTGAAATGTAATATACTCTATGGTATAGGCAATAAGCAGGCAATAAGCAAATATGGCGGCAAAGTAGTGATAATGGAATATGGAGTGAATTATGAGAAAAAAATATAGTAATTTAAAAGGTGTACGAGGTTTAATATAACATTATATAATTTCTACTCGTTACAAATTTTTTGGCTATATTTCCGAAAGTTTTTGTTTCTTAGAGGGTACTTAATTGATAAATTGAATATTAAATTACCCGATAAGATACCATTTTTGTACCTGGTTTTAGAAAATATGACCATTAAATTGATTTTTGTTCAGTTGTCATTGATCAAGCTAAATTAGACAAGGTAGATAAGTATAAGTTCATGAGCATGATATTGCATAACATGATTTATATGATTAGTAGGATTAATAATATTTACTCGCTTTTCGGGGAAATGTCTATTCACTTGGCACATCATTCGCGCGCATGTATGTGCCTGCGGCTGTAAAAACAAGACATTTACTGATACGTCAATTATTATTTGAAAGTTGCTTCAAAATTGAACGAAAATTTGTTCTGAATTCTGTTTCTATGCGTTTTTCTTCTATGACTTACTTGATTTTTTTTACTTGATTTTTTTAAAGCCTAATTTGGATTGAAAGATTTTTCACCCTTAGAAGTTTAATGTTAAATTTGACACTAAGCGACGCGGGCGAACATAGGAGCATTAGAGTAGTCTTACCTGCAATAAAATATTTTGTGATTTAAATATTTGAATTTTTTAAATAAATTAATCACACTTAATACTTTTAACTTTTATATATATATATGACAATAATTAAAATTTAAAAGAGTCAAAAAGTTTTAAGATTAAAATGTATACTATAATATGTTTGTAAAATTAATAAAGTTAAATGATAGAATCTCGGTTTAATAGTGATTACACGTTCGTGGGCCTGATTCTAGTACGTAGAAAGGCCCTTTGACGATATTATTCTAAATTGTTATGTGATATGATTACTTTTATATACTTTATATAAATAGTCGTCGAAACTCACAAAAATATTAAAATGTATTCATAAATGTAAAATTAACGGGGACTATGCAATATAGAATATATATAGGTATATATATATATACTAGTGGCCCGCCCCGGCTTCGCACGGGAGAAGTAGAAGTGAACGTTTTAACAGGAGTAAATTCGTGATACATTGTATTTTTATAGGTATAACCCTAATGGTTTACGCAGCGCACGCAAATTAATGACTATTTCTGTTACAGTGACCAAATCTTAACAGATGGAAACAATTTCCGAGGTCTATTTTGATGATAAGTACTACAAATCCCTAGTACATTATTTCTACCACCATTAATTTTCATACCGCATAAAAATAATGACTTTTTCGATTATTGTGACTAAACCAAAACAGACTGATTTAATGTCCGTGGACTATTTTTTGTAGATAGTGATAATTACTACAAACCCCTAGGCCTAGAACATTACTTTATTCTACCATGAATAGTTTTCACCGCATGCATATAATGACTGTTCGATAATTGTGACTAAACCAAAATAGATGAATATAATGTCCGTTCACTATTTTGTAGATATTGGTAAATACTACAAACCCCTAGTACATTACTTTATTCTACCACCAATAGATTTCCCAGCGCATGAAAGTTAATGACTGCTTCGATTATTGTGACTAAACCAAAATAGATGGATATAATTTCCGTAGACTATTTTGTAGATATTGATAAGTCCTACAAACCCATAGTACATTACTTTAATCTACCACCAATAGTTTTCACACTGCATGAAAAATAATGACTGCTTCGATTATTGTGACTAAAACCAAAATAGATGGATATAATGTCCATTCACTATTTTGTACATATTGGTAAGTACTGCAAACCCCTAGTACATTACTTCATTCTACCACCAATACTTTTCACAGCGCAAGCATATTATAATGACTGTTTCGATTATTGTGACTAAACCAAAAAAGATGGATATAATGTCCGTGGACTATTTTGTAAATATTAGTAAGTACTACAAACCCTTAGTACATGTAAAAAGATTTTTTAAATCGGTCCAGTAGTTTCGGAACCTATACGTTGCAAATAAAAAACAAAGTTTCTCACTTTATACTATGATATTGGTATTGGTAATAGATTGAATAATCTGGAGACATATACGGATTACGGAAACAGTGAAAACAGTAAGAAGAGCATTCATAATTCGATGTTGTTGCAACCCAGTTTAATAGAGCTATGATAAAGAGAAGCGAAATCATAAGCGACTGCCTCTATGGCGTAGAGGGCGCAAGCTCGATTGCCAATCAAGAGGTCCCGGGTTCGAAACCCTGGTCAGGCAAAGTGATAAATATTGAATTTTTCCATTAGGAATTATCTCAATAACTGCCTGGAGTCAGGAACTGTGCCCGGTAGATAGCAATAGGCTCGTCCCCTATTACATGGGACCAATAACATACTGGCGAAATGTGGGTGTATCTACTGTGGGACTGAGTCCTGGGTACACCTCTGCCTACCCCTTAGGGAAAAAGGGCGTGAATGTATGTTTTTTTTTAAGTCATAAGTGCGTTTTAATTATTTACAGAACGCCATCTATTATGTAATGTTGGAACTAAATTACCTAAAAATGTTGCTTTAGGGTAGTTATGTCTTGCAAAAAAATATTGAAATTTTTCTGTAGCGCCATCTAGTAAGCATTGTTGGAACTAAAATATTCATAAGAAACTTTAAAACTGTATTTTTTCACAAAAGGGCTGAAATTTTTGAAAACGCTGAAACACGTGTTTAATTATTTTCATTTTAGAATGTTTCTACAAAATTTGAAATTAATCGGCTGAAAAATGAAGTCTACTCCATAAAAACTTTCAACCCCTATTTAATACACTTAGGGGTAAAATTTTGAAAAATCCTTTCTTATTACTTGTCTAGACTGTAAAATTAATATATTGTCAAAATTTCATCATCATCGGTCCAGTAGTTTTGGCTCTGGGTTGATGAGTCAGTCAGTCAGTGAATCACTTTCTCTCTTTATATAATAGTATAGATATATATATATATATATAGATATCCCCACGGGCACTTAGTTGATCATGCGGGTCGTAGAAGTAGTTATTATTTGATCCGTTTTCATAAGTTGATCCGGGGCAGTATTAGTTGATCGTTTGCCAGTTGTGTATGACTTTGTGGATCCAGCTGGAGCCACACGTGTTACACATGTGGCTCCATCTGAATCTACAGAGTAATAATAATAATTACGCTGTTTTTATACGAATCCACCTTTTTGGCATTCAAGCAGTTGTTGATCCAATTCAAATGGGCCAATGGAGGCGCACCGTTTTCACAAGCTTCTGTCATTGGTTGCCTTCGACAGAAACATAATAAGTACAATAGTATAGCTCTTCTAATCAATGTAAAAGTTAATTTTAAGAGAATTGTGAATGTTTCACCTTGAGAGATATTTCTATTTCGCATTTTCATTTAATTTGCAATGTATGTATGTACCTATATGTATGTCCGGTACAAATCTTGCAACTGAATTTTGAAGCACTCAACCGATTTAGCTCAAATTTTGCATAGTTATATAAGTCCGGTGACAATGCAATATTATGGTACTGTTGACCTGATCTGATGATGGAGCCATGATGTAGCGACTGGAACTCTGCGATGACAAATGATAAGACAGTTGAATTTGGGCTAGTATGTTAGGTTTTAATAAGTACTTTTCATTCCACATGATAACGAGGGTCTGATGATGAAGCCGAAAGATTGCCATTGGAACTGCCTTACGAAAACTGCAATGATAGTCGAGTTTAGGCTCGTTTACTTTGTTGTTTTAGGGCCTTTTCATTCCACATGATGACAAAGGTCTGATGATGAAGCCGAAACAGAACCATTGGAACTGCCTTACAAAATGTGCCAAAACAGTCGAGTTTGGACTCGTTTGCTTTGTTGTTATGGGGACTTCTCATTCCACTTGACGACGAGGGTCTGATGATGAAGCCGAAAACTTGCCATTGGAACTGCCTTACGAAAACTGCAATAATAGTCGAGTTAAGGCTCGTTTACTTTATTGTTTTAGAGACTTTTCATTCCACATGATGACGAGGGTCTGATGATGAAGCCGAAAGATTTCTATTGGAACTGCCTTACGAAAACTGCAATAATAATCGAGTTTAGGCTCGTTTACTTGGTTGTTTTAGGGACTTTCCATTCCACATGATGACGAGGGTCTGATGATGTATCCGAAAGATAACCATTGGAACTGCCTACAAAATGTGCCAAGACAGTCGGGTTTGGACTCGTTTGCTTTATTGTTATGGGGACTTTTATTACACATATAGACGAGGGTCTGATGAACCATTGGAACTGCCTTACTAAATGTGCCCAAGACAGTCGAGTTTGGACTCATTTGCTTTTCTGTTATGGGGACATTTCATTCCACATGATGACGAGGGTCTGATGATGGAGCCAACAGATAACTATTGGAACTACCTTATGAAATGTGCCAAAATAGTCGAGTTTGGACTCGTTTGCTTTTTTTTATGGGGACTTTTCATTCCACATGATAACAAGGGTCTGATGATGGAGCCGAAAAATATCCATTGGAACTGCCATACGAAAACTGCAATAATAGTCAAGTTTAGGCTCGTTTACTTTGATGTTTTAGGAACTTTACATTCCACATGATGACGAGGGTCTGATGATGGAGCCGAAAGATAATCATTGGAACTGCCTTAGGAAATGTGCCAAGATAGTCCAGTTTGGACTTGTTTGCTTTATTGTTATGGGGACTTTTCATTCCACATAATGACGAGGGTCTGATGATGGAGCCAAAACAGAACCATTGGAACTGCCTTACGAGATGTGCCAAAACAGTTGAGTTTGGACTCGTTTGCTTTGTTTTTATGGGGACTTTTCATTCCACATGACGACCGATTTAGCTCAAATTTTGCATACATATAAAAGTCCGGTGACAATGCAATATTATGGTACTCTTGACCTGATCTGATGATGGAGCCATTATGAAGCGTCTAGAAATCCGCGATGACCATTGATAAGATAGTTGAATTTGGGCTCGAATGTTAGGTTTTAATAAGTTCTTTTCATTCCACATGATGACGTGGGTCTGATGATGGAGCCACAAGATAACCATTGGAACTGCCTTATGAAATGTGCCAAGACAGTCGAGTTTGGACTCGTTTGCTTTGTTGTAATGGGGACTTATCATTCCACATGATGACGAGGGTCTGATGATGGAGCCGAAAGATAACCATTGGAACTGCCTTACGAAATGTGCCAAGACAGTCGAGTTTGGACTCGTTTATTTTGTTGTAATGGGGACTTTCTATTTCACATGATGACGAGAGTCTGATGATGGAGCGGAAAGATAACCATTGAAACTGCCTTACAAAAACTGCAATAATAGTCAAGTTTAGGCTCGTTTACTTTGTTGTTGTTTAGGGACTTTGCATGCCACATGATGACGTGGGTCTAATGATGGACCCGAAAGATAACCATTAGAACTGCCTTACGAAATGTGCCAAGACATTCGACATACATACATACATTCACGCGTTTTTTCCCGAAGGGGTAGGCAGAGGTGTACCCAGGACTCAGTCCCATAGTAGATACACCCACATTTCGCCAGTATGTTATTGGTCCCATGTAATAGGGGGCGAGCCTATTGCCATCTACCGGGCACAGTTCCAGACTCCAGGCAGTTATTGAGATAATTCCTAATGGAAAAATCCAATATTTAACACTTTGCCTGACCTAGGGATCGAACCCGGGACCTCTTGATTGGCAGTCGAGCATGCGCCCTCTACGCCACCGAGGCAGTCTGACCGAGGCACCGAGGCAAGACATTCGAGTTTGGACTAATTTGCTTCTTTGCTATGGGAAGTCCTCATAGCAAAAAAAGTTTGCTTTTTTGTTATGGGGACTTTTTATTCTACATGATGACGAGGGTCTGATGATGGAGCCGAAAGATAACCATTGGAACTGCCTTACGAAATATGCCCAGACAGTCGAGTTTGGACTCGTTTATTTTGTTGTTATGGGGACTTTCCATTCTACATGATGACGAGGGTCTGATGATGGAGCCGAAAGATAACCATTGGAACTGCTTTACGAAATGTTCCAAGACAGTCGAATTTGGACTCGTTTGCTGTGTTGTTATGAGGACTTTTCATTCCACATGATGACGAGGGTCTGATGATGGAGCCGAGTGATATCCATTGGAACTGCCTTACGAAATGTGCCAAGACAGTCGAATTTGGACTCGTTTGTTTTGTTGTTATGGGGACTTTTCATTCCACATGATGACGAGGGTCTGATGATGGAGCTAAAAGATAACCATTGCAAAAATAGTCAAGTTTAGGCTCGTTTTGTCGACATTGGAACTACCTTATGATAAGTGCTAATATAGTCTAGTATGGGCTCGTTTACTTTGCCGTCTTTTAAAACTTACTTTACAAACATAAGATAAACTTGTATGCAATATGACCAAAATCAATACCAAAGTAAAACAGTTTTTTTTTTCTATTGACATTTTACACAATTTCTCATATATATTTAATATTGCAATAAAGTAAAATTTAATGGATAATAAATTATAATATCTAAAACTTACAATTGAATAATGATCACTGACAAATAAACAATTAAAAAAAGAACCTCGAGTGTTAGAGTGAAGTATTGAGCTCAAAAAAATATTTAAAAACTTTACTACATAAAAAAACTGTTTTGACCAAAATCATACAAAAATAAAGAGAAAACTGTAATTCAATATCACTAGTAATCGATGCGGAATAAATCACGAAACGCACGGCGGCGCTCGGGCAGCGATAGGGGAGAGCGCGGGATTCGGGAGGCAGTTCCTCCCTTTGCGAACCATTCCTACTTCAGATTGTTGTAAGAAGTGGATCAAACAATGTTGGGAGTGTTAAGAATATAAATTAAAATGGATCAAATAAGTACGAGTTTCTCCTAAAAATTATATATAAAACGGAACCACTAAGTGCCAATTATTAGTCTAATATAATCAAACACAGACAATAGTAGGTAGTAATAAAACCAGAGCGTCGAGTCGAATAAGTCATACGTCACAAATGGTCACATTATGTTTCCCACTAGTTTTTGACATTATTAGGTATGTCATTATGTGTGAAATGAAACATTGCAAAAGTAGTTCTAACCAACAAAAGAACCACAAAGGTTCTATTATTATTCACAAGTTACATTCATTATTTTGATTAAGTACCGTAATTTTACTTATAGGAACACAAAACCAGAACCAAACATAAAAACAGATCAGTGATGCAAGTGTGCATTGAAATTATTTTCAATATATTTTAAGAAGATAATATTATCATAACATCGACTGTCTCAGTGGTGTAGTGGGCGCAAGCTTGACTGCCAATCATGAAGTCCCGGGTTCGAACCACAGGCCAGGCAAAGTGTTATTTGGATTTTTCCATTAGGAATTATCTTAGTGACAGCCTGGAGTCTGGAACTGTGCCTGGTAGATAGCTCACCTCACCTGGGACCAGTAACATACTGGCAAAATGTCGGTGTACTTACTGTGAGACTGAGTCCTAGGTACACCTCTACCTATTCCTGGATGATTAGATTCACAATGAGAGTTTCATGAACTGCAATTATATGAATGTTGCAGCACTCAATTTGGGGTCTCAGATCTGTTAAGTATGCATCTTTATAATATAAATCCATAAAATAGATTTTATGGATTTCTATAATCCCATTTTATATCGATGGACCCACTTAGGTGTTCTTGAAACAAATTATAATTCGGTGCCAGAACGATCTCTTGGGTATAAAAAAACTTGGCTGCTACGGACCCAGTTACGTTCAAAATTCAGTCACAAAAAGGATGGAGTATATACCGCTTTTAAATACGTAATTGGATGAAGTTATTACCCAATGCTAAGAATATAATCCTATTTTATATCGATGGAGCCAATAAGGTGTGCTAGGTATAAAGTATAATTCGGAGCCAGGAAGTTCTCTGGGGTTTAAAAAATTTGGCCGTTACGGATGCAGTTCTGTTCAAAATTCGGGCACTAAAAGGATGGAGTATATACGGTTTTATATATGTAAATGGATCAAGTTATTACCCAATGCTAAGAATATAATCCCATTTTAAATCGATGGAGCCAATAATGTGTTCTAAGAAGAAAGTATATTTCGGAGCCAGAAAGTTCTCTTGAGTATAAAAAATTTGGCCGTTACGGATTCAGTTCCGTTCAAAATTCGGGCACTAAAAGGATGGAGTATATACCGTTTTCAATGAATATAAAGAGCAACATCGCGCGGCAGAGGGCGACGTTGCCACTCCGGTCGCAATAGGTACAAACGGAGTCGAGTTATTCGCGCCTAAAGGTGGAGTCTATAATGCACGGATTCGTGGCTGGATCAACTAAGTGCCCAGGGAGGTGTTTATATATATATATATATATATATATATATATATATATATATAGATATCCCCACGGGCACTTAGTTGATCATGCGGGTCGTAGAAGTAGTTATTATTTGATCCGTTTTCATAAGTTGATCCGGGGCAGTATTACTTGATCCTTTGCCAGTTGTGTATGACTTTGTGGATCCAGCTGGAACCACACGTGTCACACATGTGGCTCCATCTGAATCTACAGAGTAATAATAATAATTACGCTGTTTTTATACGAATCCACCTTTTTGGCATTCACACAGTTGTTGCTCCAATGGGGAATGTCCAAATTATCTTGACCTCCATTTTTATTTTAGATAATGAAAATATAGAGCAATATAAGAAACTAATTTGAATATTTTTGCTATTTTCGTCGTAGTTATTTTTAAAAACATTTTTAAAAATTTGAGAATTTTTGGTGATGATGACGTCATCATAAGCTTTATAGACGGTGACTGCGGCCTCAACAGAAAAAAAAAAGGCAATGAAATTCAGATTGTCAATGTCATTATATTATCACACACCTATAACCCCACTTTTCTAAAAAAACTGTTCATTGCTTTTTTTTTTCTTCTTTTATGTACCCACACGAATGTATTGCCAGTGTCAAGTTATATAAATTTTCAAGTTAATATGGTCAATTCAGAGTCAGAGCAAGCCCAGTCAAGTCACAGCTCTAGTAAAGTGGTGGTGTTTACAAGAAGCTGCCAGTAAACAATAAAATCACAGTAACTTTCTAAGATTTTGCAGTCGGCTAGATATAGGTTATGTTTACATACATCGACATTTGACAACTTAATGACATAAAAGGACATTTCACTTTTTTTTTTTTTTTTTTAGGCTCACACGTTTTTCCATTAATCTACGTGTGACGTCATCTAAGGTCAAATGAAGGTTATTCAATTAAAGCCGAAAATAATAATAATCCGTGATTATTTTCTGTTTTTAAGTAATGGGTAGTGATCAGGAACCTTATTCCTCCAAATGGTTTTGAAATTACAAAAAACAAAAATAAATAGACATTCCCCATTCAAATGGGCCAATGGGGGCGCACCATTTTCACAAGCTTCTGTCATTGGTTGCCTTCGACAGAAACATAATAAGTACAATACTTAGCTCTTCTCATCAATGTAAAAGTTAATTTTAGGAGAATTGTGAATGTTTCACTTTGAGAGATATTTCTATTTCGCATTTTTATTTAATTTGCAATGTATGTATGTACCGATATGTATGTCCGGTACAAATCTTGCAACTGAATTTTGAAGCACTCAACCGATTTAGCTCAAATTTTGCATACTTATATAAGTCCGGTGACAATGCAATATTATGGTACTGTTGACCTGATCTGATGATGGAGCCATGATGTAGCGACTGGAACTCTGCGATGACAAATGATAAGATAGTTGAATTTGGGCTAGTATGTTAGGTTTTAATAAGTACTTTTCATTCCACATAATAACGAGGGTCTGATGATGAAGCCGAAAGATTGCCATTGGAACTGCCTTACGAAAACTGCAATGATAGTCGAATTTAGGCTCGTTTACTTTGTTGTTTTAGGGCCTTTTCATGCCACATGATGACGAAGGTCTGATGATGAAGCCGAAACAGAACCATTGGAACTGCCTTACAAAATGTGCCAAAACAGTCGAGTTTGGACTCGTTTGCTTTGTTGTTATGGGGACTTCTCATTCCACTTGACGACGAGGGTCTGATGATGAAGCCGAAAACTTGCCATTGGAACTGCCTTACGAAAACTGCAATAATAGTCGAGTTAAGGCTCGTTTACTTTATTGTTTTAGAGACTTTTCATTCCACATGATGACGAGGGTCTGATGATGAAGCCGAAAGATTTCCATTGGAACTGCCTTACGAAAACTGCAATAATAATCGAGTTTAGGCTCGTTTACTTGGTTGTTTTAGGGACTTTCCATTCCACATAATGACGAGGGTCTGATGATGTATCCGAAAGATAACCATTGGAACTGCCTACAAAATGTGCCAAGACAGTCGGGTTTGGACTCGTTTGCTTTATTGTTATGGGGACTTTTTATTACACATATAGACGAGGGTCTGATGAACCATTGGAACTGCCATACGAAAACTGCAATAATAGTCAAGTTTAGGCTCGTTTACTTTGATGTTTTAGGAACTTTACATTCCACATGATGACGAGGGTCTGATGATGGAGCCGAAAGATAATCATTGGAACTGCCTTAGGAAATGTGCCAAGATAGTCCAGTTTGGACTTGTTTGCTTTATTGTTATGGGGACTTTTCATTCCACATAATGACGAGGGTCTGATGATGGAGCCGAAACAGAACCATTGGAACTGCCTTACGAGATGTGCCAAAACAGTTGAGTTTGGACTCGTTTGCTTTGTTGTTATGGGGACTTTTCATTCCACATGACGACCGATTTAGCTAAAATTTTGCATACATATAAAAGTCCGGTGACAATGCAATATTATGGTACTCTTGACCTGATCTGATGATGGAGCCATTATGAAGCGTCTAGAAATCCGCGATGGCCATTGATAAGATAGTTGAATTTGGGCTCGAATGTTAGGTTTTAATAAGTTCTTTTCATTCCACATGATGACGTGGGACTGATGATGGAGCCACAAGATAACCATTGGAACTGCCTTACGAAATGTGCCAAGACAGTCGAGTTTGGACTCGTTTGCTTTGTTGTAATGGGGACTTATCATTCATTCCACATGATGACGAGGGTCTGATGATGGAGCCGAAACAGAACCATTGGAACTGCCTTACGAAATGTGCGAAGACAGTCGAGTTTGGACTCGTTTGCTTTGTTGTAATGGGGACTTATCATTCCACATGATGACGAGGGTCTGATGATGGAGCCGAAAGATAACCATTGGAACTGCCTTACGAAAACTGCAATAATAGTCAAGTTTAGGCTCGTTTGCTTTGTTGTTTTAGGGACTTCCCATTCCACATGTTGACGAGGGTCTGATGATGGAACCGAAATATAACCATTGGAACTGCTTTACGAAAACTGCAATAATAATCAAGTTTAGGCTCGTTTGCTTTGTTGTTTTAGGGACTTCCCATTCCACATGTTGACGAGGGTCTGATGATGGAGCCGAAAGATAACCATTGGAACTGCCTTACGAAATGTGCCAAGACAGTCGAGTTTGGACTCGTTTATTTTGTTGTAATGGGGACTTTCTATTCCACATGATGACGAGAGTTTGATGATGGAGCGGAAAGATAACCATTGAAACTGCCTTACAAAAACTGCAATAATAGTCAAGTTTAGGCTCGTTTACTTTGTTGTTTAGGGACTTTGCATGCCACATGATGACGTGGGTCTAATGATGGACCCGAAAGATAACCATTAGAACTGCCTTACGAAATGTGCCAAGACATTCGACATACATACATACATTCACGCCTTTTTTCCCGAAGGGGTAGGCAGAGGTGTACCCAGGACTCAGTCCCATAGTAGATACACCCACATTTCGCCAGTATGTTATTGGTCCCATGTAATAGGGGGCGAGCCTATTGCCATCTACCGGGCACAGTTCCAGACTCCAGGCAGTTATTGAGATAATTCCTAATGGAAAAATCCAATATTTAACACTTTGCCTGACCTAGGGATCGAACCCGGGACCTCTTGATTGGCAGTCGAGCATGCGCCCTCTACGCCACCGAGGCAGTCTGACCGAGGCACCGAGGCAAGACATTCGAGTTTGGACTAATTTGCTTCTTTGCTATGGGAAGTCCTCATAGTAAAAAAAGTTTGCTGTTTTGTTATGGGGACTTTTTATTCTACATGATGACGAGGGTCTGATGATGGATCCGAAAGATAACCATTGGAACTGCCTTACGAAATGTGCCCAGACAGTCGAGTTTGGACTCGTTTATTTTGTTGTTATGGGGACTTTCCATTCCACATGATGACGAGGGTCTGATGATGGAGCCGAAAGATAACCATTGGAACTGCTTTACGAAATGTTCCAAGACAGTCGAATTTGGACTCGTTTGCTGTGTTGTTATGAGGACTTTTCATTCCACATGATGACGAGGGTCTGATGATGGAGTCGAGTGATATCCATTGGAACTGCCATACGAAATTTGCCAAGACAGTCGAATTTGGACTCGTTTGTTTTGTTGTTATGGGGACTTTTCATTCCACATGATGACGAGGGTCTCATGATGGAGCTGAAAGATAACTATTGGAACTGCCTTATGAAAACTGCAAAAATAGTCAAGTTTAGGCTCGTTTTGTCGACATTGGAACTACCTTATGATAAGTGCTAATAATATAGTCGAGTAAGGGCTCGTTTACTTTGCCGTCTTTTAAAACTTACTTTACAAACATAAGATAAACTTGTATGCAATATGACCAAAATCAATACCAAAGTAAAACAGTTTTTTTTTTCTATTGACATTTTACACAATTTCTCATATTTATTTAATATTGCAATAAAGTAAAATTTAATGGATAATAAATTATAATATCTAAAACTTACAATTAAATGATGATCACTGACAAATAAACAATTAAAAAAAGAACCTCGAGTGTAAGAGTGAAGTATTGAGCTCAAAAATATATTTAAAAACTGTACTACATAAAAAAACTGTTTTGACCAAAATCATACAAAAATAAAGAGAAAACTGTAATTCAATATCACTAGTAATCGATGCGGAATAAATCACGAAACGCACGGCGGCGCTCGGGCAGCGATAGAGGAGAGCGCGGGATTCGGGAGGCAGTTCCTCCCTTTGCGAACCATTCCTACTTCAGATTGTTGTAAGAAGTGGATCAAACAATGTTGGGAGTGTTAAGAATATAAATTAAAATGGATCAAATAAGTACGAGTTTGTCCTAAAAATTATATATAAAACGGAACCACTAAGTGCCAATTATTAGTCTAATATAATCAAACACAGACAATAGTAGGTAGTAATAAAACCAGAGCGTCGAGTCGAATAAGTCATACGTCACAAATGGTCACATTATGTTTCCCACTAGTTTTTGACATTATTAGGTATGTCATTATGTGTGAAATGAAACATTGCAAAAGTAGTTCTAACCAACAAAAGAACCACAAAGGTTCTATTATTATTCACAAGTTACATTCATTATTTTGATTAAGTACCGTAATTTTACTTATAGGAACACAAAACCAGAACCAAACACAAAAACAGATCAGTGATGCAAGTGTGCATTGAAATTATTTTCAATATATTTTAAGAAGATAATATTATCATAAGATCGACTGTCTCAGTGGTGTAGTGGGCGCAAGCTTGACTGCCAATCATGAAGTCCCGGGTTCGAACCACAGGCCAGGCAAAGTGTTATTTGGATTTTTCTATTAGGAATTATCTTAGTGACAGCCTGGAGTCTGGAACTGTGCCTGGTAGATAGCTCACCTCACCTGGGACCAGTAACATACTGGCAAAAAGTGGGTGTACTTACTGTGAGACTGAGTCCTGGGTACACCTCTACCTATTCCTGGATGATTAGATTCACAATGAGAGTTTCATGAACTGCAATTATACGAATGTTGCAGCACTCAATTTGGGGTCATAGATCTGTTAATTATGCATCTTTATATTATAAATCCATAAAATAGATTTTATGGATTTTTATAATCCCATTTTATATCGATGGACCCACTTAGGTGTTCTTGAAACAAATTATAATTCGGTGCCAGAACGATCTCTTGGATATAAAAAAACTTGGCCGCTACGGACCCAGTTACGTTCACAATTCAGTCACAAAAAGGATGGAGTATATACCTATTTTAAATACGTAATTGGATGAAGTTATTACCCAATGCTAAGAATATAATCCCATTTTATATCGATGGAGCCAATAAGGTGTTCTAGGTATAAAGTATAATTCGGAGCCAGAAAGTACTCTGGGGTTTAAAAAATTTGGCCGTTATGGATCCAGTTCTGTTCCAAATTCGGGCACTAAAAGGATGTAGTATATACGGTTTTATATATGTAAATGGATCAAGTTATTACCCAATGCTAAGAATATAATCCCATTTTATATCGATGGAGCCAATAATGTGTTCTAAGAAGAAAGTATATTCCGGAGCCAGAAAGTTCTCTTGGGTATAAAAAATTTGGCCGTTGCGGATTCAGTTCCGTTCAAAATTCGGGCACTAAAAGGATGGAGTATATACCGTTTTCAACGAATATAAAGAGCAACATCGCGCGGCAGAGGGCGACGTTGCCACTCCGGTCGCAATAGGTACAAACGGAGTCGAGTTATTCGCGCCTAAAGGTGGAGTCTATAATGCACGGATTCGTGGCTGGATCAACTAAGTGCCCAGGGAGGTGTTTATATATATATATATATATATATATATATGTCGCCGCGGAGTTTTCGAGGCGCCGTAAATTAACAAAATTAATTATTGTTATTAATGATTTTTTGATATGAATTTCGTTCCTTAAATCACATTAGAATTTATAAGCAAGATTGTTATTCATAATATTGTGTTATTGTGAAGTTTTAATTTTAATGTCTTAATTTGATGCGAGTCTTTACAAGTACTTCGATGTAAGTAATTTTTGATTAATTTACATGCTTTGATTGCTTTAGCTTATCAGAACTTATTTGTAATTGCGTCAAAATAATTAACATTTAATCTGGAATCCCTTTAATGGTTATTTATGGTAAATTTCATGTTACAAAAATACGTTGGCGCCACCTGCCTCGTTTTGACGCGCAACTTTACGTTGCCGCCAAAATGGTGGCAGGCGGCCTTTAAAAATATTATTCAGAATCATTCTGTTGCGGATTTTGAAGGAGAAAACATGTGAGTGTTGAACCCTTGTCTTTTTTTCTACGGATTCCAAATTAAATTAGTGTCTTGCTATTATTTCAATAGTTATTCGAGTTAACGTCAATTCTTTAAGAAATAGTGTTGAAAAATAGTTGTTAAAATATTAAGCTTTAACTTTATAATTATTTCTAGTTGAAGTGAATTAATTGTAATAGTTTTAAGTGGCTGTTGAAAAAATCAAACCCTATGAGTTTCTTGTCTGTTCTTCTCATAGTGGTAGTCCCTTTGTGAACAGACGTAATGTTTCCTTCCCTCCAAACATTGTTGACAAAACTATTAAAAATAAGTCAACTGCTTAATTGGTTTATCTTTCATTCCAATATTACCTGGTAGTTCCCAATTAGGTAGGTAGATCTGAGTAACTCTCTATTTAGTAATTATGACTAGAAGTTAGTTCTACTAGTTGGCTTCTTAGCCTTAATAAAGACTGTAGAGCCTGGTTAGTTGCCAATATTACCTGGTTAGGTAGGTAGATCAGGGTAATGCTCTTTTTAATAATTATTACTAGAATCCAGTCCTAGTAGTTGGCTACTTAGCTTAAATACAGACTGTAAAACCCTTGACCTTGATAAAGGTCAACGGTTTTACTTCATTTTTAAATCGAGCCTAAGTTTTGCTGCGATATATATATATATTCGGATAATATTATGTAAAAATATTTAAAATGTAATCGACTTCATAGTTTTTCATTCGAACAAAGCGCTGCCATAGAAATCTAACCAATGATAATATACTAGATGTTTTAAAAATTACTAATTGGGTACTCTTACTTGTTAGAGAAATACTAAGAATAATCGTTATTTCCATCATCATCAGCCGGAATACGTCCACTGCTGCTGAACATAGGGCTCCTCCATAGAACGCCATAAACTATTCATATATTATAATCACTACATAGTATAAAACAAAGTCGCTGTCGATGTCTGTCCGTCCCTATGTATGCTTAAATCTTTAAAACTACAAATCAGATTTTGATGCGGTTTTTTTTAATAGATAGAGTGATTCAAGAGGAAGGTTTATGTGTATAAAACATACATAATATAGTAGAGAAACACTGATAATATTAGAGGTTTCTAATGTAATGTCTAAAATAAACACATTTTTTTGCGCTTACAATGCAAACGCTGGTTGAACCCTATGAGATAGATCAAAATAATGTACTACAGTATTATATACATTAAAAAGGTCTACAAAAAAGTCCGCGATGGTATATGTCTATCTCTTAAGGATGACCTATAATAACCATTTATTATCCTTTACTTTTTACGAAAAATAATGGCTTATTTACGAACCGATTTTAAACAATACAGCATTAATCCTTATCCAATTTAGTACCTTAAATACATTGTGCATTTTATATAGATCATTATGGCCCTTTACAGCATGTAATTTAAATGAATAGTTTAGAAGATATTACAAATTTAAAATGCAGGGACATAGCGGTTGCAGCAGGCCTATTAATAGTGCGTCGATGGCTTAGTACCTACTTGATAAAAACTTGCTTTTCAGCGCGACAACGTAATCCGTACTTATAAGTACGTTAAGATAAATAAAAAAATATATATTCGAAATTTGATCATAGTATTACATAATTTTAATACTAAAGTGAATTCTTTATTAAGAAAAAACGTGCTTTTCAGCGGGACAATTTTTTCGAACTTTGCAGAATGCACAATACTCACCGGATGTATCGGAGAAGATGTATTGATTCCCCGGATTTCTCTGATACCATCGGATTTACCGTTCCAATTTAAACGCCTACAATTTCCGGTAAAGATATCTCTTGCACTGCCTCGGTGGCGTAGTGTAGAGAATTGAGGAAATATTATGATGATGTTAAGCACGAAATTCTTCAAATAGCCTTATCTGAAAACTTCATCCCCGAAATAACCCCTAACAGTCACACTGCCCTGAGATTTCAGTTATTGAATGCCCAGTAATTTCGCTGGTAACATTAGCCTTCAAACCGGAACACAGTAATGTTTGGACATTACTGCTTGGCGGATGAAAACCTGGCTGAGGTGTTGCACTTTCCCAGGCGGCCCCCTGCTAAAGAGGCCTTCCACTACAACTATAAAAGGAGGAAATATTTAAGTGAATGCGCCTTAAAAGTTGTATCGAGTTTTCAACTGAAACTACCTACCTACCTATATGTTAAATTCTTATCGGAGTTTTATAAGCCATGATAAAACTTTATTTGCTGCTACAAAATTAGTTCAAGATTTTTCGTACATTGAATAATTTATCAGGTACAATAAACACGTTGAATTTTATTTGCTTTGCTCAGTGAAAAATGATTTCAATAATACCTATCAGTATTACCGATGTTATGACAAAAATTGAAAAAAAATTAGGTTTGCAAAGCGATTTGAAATGGAATTATGTTTTGGGCATAGCGGGTTACCATATTTTTGGATTGTTTTGGTGTTATCTGTACGCTATTCCTGTGAAATGGCAAACTATAGTTTTTGGTAAGAGATTTTTAAGTTAGTAGGTATCTAGATATATTTAGGTATAGTACGGCAGAAGTATGAGATCCTTACACTATCCTAAGGGGTCAAGCCGACTCTACCTGTACGTACATCCTGCTGCACCGCTGACATTCCGACATACGAGGCTCAGGTCACCACACATACTGACCATTCTTGTGGATTGACGCGGGGTTACCGACTTTAGAATAGTAACCCACCCTCTCTCCCTGTCGTGCACTGAGCAACCCTGAGGACGGGCAGCAGTGTCTTTCTGCGTAAAACCAACGAACTGCGCCACCAGTCCAGCCGCCCCGGCGAGTATTGACATCGTACCATTCCTACCGTAAAAGTACCTACAATCGACGAGCATGTATGAAGATTGTCATGAAAGTGGAAGAAGCAAAAGTATGTAAGGATCGTAGCAACTAGAGAGAAAAACTTAATTCGAAACCGATGAGAACGGACCGGGTGAGAACGGTGCGGAGCCGAAATAGTATCTGTCTCTTGTCTACTCCAACGGCAACGAGACGTGACTATGTTATGTATATAAGTATTTTACCAGTGTAAGAACAGCGGCTTTGCCCGCTCGCAATTATAAAATATAGGAGTTTTATACCAAAACTTTGATGCCCTTTTACAACCCTTAGAATGTGAATTTTCAAAAATCCTTTCTTAGCACACGTCCAGACAACGAAAACAACTTACATTCAAAGTTCCAAGTATCTAGGATCAGTGGTTTGAGCTTTGCGTTGCATGTCAGTCAGGTCATTTATGATTTTGTAATATAAGTATAGTGATTATGCTCTAAACCGGATACAAGAAGATGAACTCCCTGTTTTGATATATTAAATGTTCAGCTATTATATTATACCTACTTAACTTTAAATTGCTAAACTAATTTGATCAATTTACGACTTCCGCAGTATTGTTTCCTAGTAACCTTTCATTTTCATTCAGAAGTTGTTATAATAACTTAACATACAATGTGGTAGGCATAGGTGTACCCAGGACTCAGAGTCTCATAGTACACCCACATTTCGCCAGTATTTTATTGGTCCCATGTTATAGGGGGTGAGCCTGTTGCCATCTACCGGGCATAGTTCCAGACTCCACGCAATTATTGAGATCATTCCTAATGAGAAAATACAATATTTAACACTGCCTGACCTCGAGGAAGCCTAAGCTGTTACAACAGGTATCAAATTTTCTAAAAATTGCGACCTGGGTATTTGGTATCCTGATACATATTTCAATGAATTGGTAACCCTGATCTGATGCTGCAACATCAAGGTCAAATAGGCCAGTACCTAGTCAAATATAATATCATGTTTGGACTCATTGAATTTGTCTAAATAAATATTATGTTACATATAGTTAGTGACCAGGATCTGATGATGGAGTAGGGAAAAGAGGATGAAAGGAATTTTATATTTTCTGAATTAACACTGGTGGTTTCGTGATTTCAGTGTAGGCCCCGTAGAAAAGTTAATCCAAATTATGAGTAGGCCTTGCTGACCCCCAGTAATCCTAAATCCTAATACCTTTCATCATCATCATCATCTCAGCTATAGGACGTCTACTACTGAACATAGGCCTCTCCCATAGATTTCCATCTTTTCCGGTTCTAAACGGCCCGCCTCCAGCGTATTCCTGCCGTCTTTATCTGATCTTCTGTCCACCTTGTAGGCAGACGTCCTATGCTGCGCTTACCAGTCTGTGGTCTCCTTCCGAGAACTTTAAATCCCCATCGGCCATCAGTTCTACGTGCTATGTGCCCTGCCCATTACCACTTCAACTTGCTAATCCGCTGGGCTATGTCGATAACTTTCGTTCGTCTACGGATCTCTTCATTTCTGATTCGAACTCGCAGAGAAATTCCGAGCATAGCCCTCTCCATAGCTCGTTGCGCTATTTTGAGCCTGCTGATAAGTCAGAGACCACGTTTCAGATCCGTAAATCATCAGTGGTGTATGGGCTTACCATACAGAGCACTTGAGTTCCCACGTTAAACTTAACACTTAACATAACTCTACAGATTTCTTTAGCCATAAGTTAGTTATAACAAATATTACCAATAAAGGCGTCGTTCAGAGCACACTGCTCTTTCATTTTTAAACTAAGCGTCCCGGCGTCGCGCACCCGTACTCAACAACTAACAAATTTATTAATTCTAACTATAACTTAACGATAAAATGTATGCAGTCTCCAAACAGTCGAGACTCTACAAGTGGTAACACACACTGGTCGATGACCATCGACTTGAGGTATTATGGACGAGAAGAAATAATACCTTTATCAATTTAAAATACAATATTTCTATATTAGTACACTTGCTGTGACCCTCGGATTTACCCACGTAGTCTTCGTTCCCTTGGAAATTAAAATTAATAATAATATTAGTAGAATAGTAAGAATTCTGATATAAAGGTACAATACGTATTGTACCTTTGCAGCAGGAACGATGTACATGATCAGTGGTACGGGCTTAACTTGCGGTGCTCACAGATTGTGGACTCACAGGACGTTTAAAGCCAAACTTCCTTTGAAGATTATGCTTGTGCTGAGCTATGCTAGTGTTGGACAGGTAAGGAAACTTTTCCGAGTGGAAGAAAGGGGAGTAGCTAGTACTTATTACAATCTTGTTATTCTGTTCACAGTTTTGTACTTTTTGGGGTTCCGTAACTCAAAAGGAAAAAGGAACCCTTCCGTCTGTCAAGACACATTTTTACGGTAATGCTCTTGATACTTCCTCAATTCTTGCTGTAGTTTGCAGCTGTATGTTCTTAGTAGGCGGACTGTTTTTGGGATTGGACGCATTTTGTTCAGGTATCTAGGTATGGAAACCTACACTATGCATTATTCATACGTATGCCTTAACAATTATTTATTTCCAATTTTCAAAAGAATTCAATTTACAATTGGGTGCGCATCCACCGGACCCATCATAAGTACAGCGACACAGAAGCAGACCCTCACAACGTTCGTCGAGGATTCTTCTTCGCTCACATGGGTTGGATTATGATGAAGGCCGATAAGCAAGTCATTGAGAAAGGACGGCTGATCGATATGAGCGATATTGAAGGGGATCCTTTACTTATGTTTGAACGCAGGTAGGTCTTTATCAGCATTGGATTTGTAAAAGATTATGCCAGCAGCATAATGTTGGCCACGCGAAGTTTTGGAAATCAATGTCGAGGATAGAGCCTTCGAGCAACGCGGTCTTTCGCCTCCGGCGTCATGGTAATAATATAATTAACGTGCCGCCTTCCGGCACGGCAGAGGCGGAAGACCGCGTTGCTCGAAGGATAGAGCAAAGTGGAGACTTAGGCAGATTAGAAAGGCGGATCCCACCACCATATGGAACGCATAGCCAGAAAGAGAGAGATAATGCAGGCCACGGCATTTGGGACTTGACTGAGAGGGAAGTGACTTCTCCATGCGGGTTGTTTAGATAGTGCATGCATGCAAATAACCTACACTACCTTCTCAACCTAACTGGCCTAACTCTAACCGCAAGACTCGCTAGAATTACTGGTTTGTAAATAGGTGTGGTGCCTGATCGGGTCTAACCTAGTTTGGGACCAGAACCCGCTTATTAAAATTAACCCATATTTTAATAATAATATTTACCCTTGGGACGGAAGTCTCGAGTCACCATCTATCGAGAAATCACACCCATAGCACACCCTGGACACTTGACTCAATGCCCATACAAAAGTCACGATATAACTACCTACTATACAGACACTGCACACATAGAGTTTTTTACACGTGCAAGTGTGCGTGAGGTGATTTCCCATAGAAGCGGGGCTCGTGGAAAGCTCAATCTCGCTGGCGGGGTGAGAAAGGCCTGATTGGTGGGCGGATGACAGTGGCCATTCTATAAGTAGTATTATTATCTGTTCTGTGCCCATAGCCCAATTAAAGTCTACGATGAGCTCAAAAACTCATATTCAGAGGATTAGAGAGGTGGGTTCCGATAGGTGCTATTCTTTACATTAATTAGATCAAAAGCTCAAAGGGGCCTTTGCTCATAGATAAAAATGGTCTCCATGTACGCCTATCAAAAGTCCGGTTTCCTGTCCGTGTTTTCGAGCGAAAAATTATTTTCAGATATTCGCAATACCTCAGCATAATCTTAAGCCATATTCTGCCGACCCTTACTGGTATATTCTTATGGGGGGAAAGTTGGAGATGTGCCGTCGCTTGGCAGAACTTCATTAGGTATCTTGCAGTCCTTCACAGCGAGTGGTCGGTCAATAGTTTCGCTCATATCATTGGATATAAGCCTTACAACAAGTAAGTATTTAAGTATTACTTACACAATTAATTATAGGTGCTAGCTAGACTTACAGCTCATTATACGTTTCGCGATATTGTACAATTTGCTACTAAGACCTTTTGACTTCTGATGCACGCACCTACCTATTTTAATGTACCTACTACTATACAACAGTTTTACTAAACAAAAGTTCGGCATATTTTTATAATTACGTAGTTACTAGTTATAGCTCGACACAAAAGAGTAGAATCGGAACTAATTTAAAGTGTATTTGTTGATTAAATTGTTTTAACTCTTGTAAGAGACAGTGGCGCCCCCATTATTTTCTACTCTTTTGTGTCGAACTATACATAATTATAACACTATGCCGATCTTTTAACTATGCCGTTATAAAAGGGTTAAAAGGTGTTAAAGGGTAGCTACCTCGCAGACGCAACTGTCGATGGCCTGGGTTCGATCCCCAGGTTTTTTTTTTTTTTTTTTTTTTTATGATATTGAGTGACAAGACGAGCTAATCAGGTGCCCGATAGTAAGCATCATGATTGCCCATATCAGACACAGTGCCACCCAGTGTTATAAAAATTCAAAATTCTGCGCGGCACTGCACTGCGCCTGTCACCCTGAGATATGAGTTGTCGAATCTCATCATGCCCAGTAATTTCGCTGGTAACATTGCCCTTCATACCGGAACACAATAATGTTTGCACATTACTGCTTGGCGGATGAATAACTGGCAAAGGTGTGGTACTTCCCCAGGTCCCCCCGCTAAAGAGGCCTACCACTACAAAACAGACAAAAAGAATGTCAGACAAAAAGGGTTTTTGGGTTATTCCATTACGAATTTTCTCAATGATAGCCTAAAACTGTGCCCTACAGATGGCAAATAGGTTTTGTCCCCTATAACATGGAACTTAAAAAACATATTTGGCGAAGTGTGAGTACCTTCTATAATGAGTTAGCCTTAGGTACAATCTGCCTCCCCCTTTGGGATATAGGCGTGACGTTAGTCAGTCCTATAGTAGTTACCGGGTGCCGTTGAGTTACGGCTTTAGAGTAGTGCTCTACCCTCTCTACCCATGGTTGCCATAAGAGCCGGCTAAGGGTTAACAGATCCAGAGGACGGGCAGCAGCGTCCTCTGCAAAAAAACATCAAACTGCGCTAGACAACCCGCCTGCCAAGCGTGTCGAGTATTGGCAAAACCCCCCTTTATGGGGGAGGCCTAGGTTCAATAGTGGATTACCAACGGCTGAGATGATGATGATAGTGGATACACCCACATTTCACCAATATGTTATTGGTCCCATGTAATAGGGGGCGAGCCTATTGCCAACTACCGGGCACAGTTCCAGACTCCAGGCTGTTATTGAGAAAATTCCTAAAGGAAAATCCAATAACACTTTGCCTGACCTGGAGATCTCACCCTGGACGTCATGATCATTATAATATTTTATATTTCTATAGACTAAGCTGTTTACTCGCTTGAAATACAATATGAAATGGGACGAAAATTTCACCCACGGCCCCTTTAGGCGTTAGGTAGATGGGATAGAAAAATTTCGCCGATGACTAGAACCCCCACGGTAGCTCAACTGGTAGAGTACCGACAACGCGAATGGTGCGGAGGGTGCGTGGTTCAAATCCCGGCCGTGGGTGAAATTATTCTTCCCATTTGATATTGTGAACTGAGGCAGTTACTTAAGGCGAAGTGGGATCGTGATTGCGTGACTGATGTGATGGACGGCCCGCGCGCAATTTTACTGGATGATAGGTAGTAAATGTAGTTTTTGCTACAAAATAATACCCTTTTGCAATTAAATAAAAATGAAATCGTCTAAAGTATTTATTATGAAACACGTAAAAGAAATATCATTGAAATATGTTATATAACTAGCAAATACACTGCTTTTTCCGTAGAAGTATCTCTCTAAAAATAAAGATTTAGAGGAAATTTCGCGATTTTTTTGTATCGAGTCAAAATTAGTCAATCATGTTTCGACTCCCATAATTTACCGAATAGAATCCTAAACTTTTGATTGTAACAAAAAAAATTAAACATTCGATGTTTTGTTGCCTTAAAATTGATTTACCGTACAGTAAAAGCGTGGGTTTTGAGACTCAGTTAAACCTTAACAAGTTTTTATTATTTGTTTTTAGGCATATCTACCCAGCGGAGAATTCCTTCGTCTCCCTCATGACATGGGGTGAAGGCTATCATAACTACCACCATACATTCCCATACGACTACAAAGCAGCTCAACAATTAGATATTTTGAACATATCTGCCGCCCTTATCAAGCTCTGGTCAGTACTAGGACTTGCTTATGAACTGAAAGAAGCCAGCCCTGAACTGGTCTTAGATGCTGTCAGGAAAAATCGAAAACTATTCACTCGTTTCTACTCAGAGTTAGTAGAAGAAACTACGAGTGGGTAATTTATAAGAAAATGTTGATTCACACATCACCTCGGGCGCGGGTTGTCTCACTGAAAACTATGCATTACAGCGTGCGCTTGTCATATGTTTCTACGTATTTATAACTAGCCGCAAGGGTAACGCACCTGCGGTTTCACCCGCGTAGTTTTCGTTCCCGAGGGAATATCGGAATAAATTATCCTATGTATTATTCCAGGGTCAAATATACCTAATTTCAGCTCAATCGGTTTGGTAGTTTTAACGTGAAAAGGGAACAAACATACACGCAAAAAAAAGAGCGCTAAGGTCGAGCAGAACACGCTCGCGTTTTGTTTACCTGTTACAAAGGTAACTTTTATATAAATATGTACATTGTACAGAGATTTGAGATTCATAATATTAGAAGGATTCAGTACCTACATAGTTTCGGAGCATTCGGAGAGTGGCAGCAGCACTCTACGTTTCCAAGTATTGCAACTACTGCGATCATCACCAAGCCGCACAATAAACGTGCTGATTATAGCAAAATCCCCTAATATTAATTCATGACGTTCTATGGGGGAGGCCTATATTCAGCAGTGGACGTCTTCCGGCTGATAATAATGAGTACCTTCCAATAAAGAGTTATCATTCATTCATTAACATGTGGTCGAAAACATAAAAAAATTATTTTTATAATGCATATAAATACTTTGCAAAACTACAGAATGCATAATTATTTTTGTGCCAAAGCAAAATATGCGTAACAAATGTTATGTGAAAAAAAGTTATGCCACATAACATTATGCGAAACACAATTATTTCAAAATAACCATTATGCCAAAATCAATTGAGTATTTGAATTTTTTTTGCATAAATGGTAAGATATATAAGTTATAATATAACTATTTTAGTTTTTTTAATTCGCTAAATTACAAAGTTATATCGAATTAAAAAATCATTTCAATCCAGTACGTAAAACACGCCGATAGTACCCGAACGAGCTCATGACCGGTAGTGACGTCACAATGTTATAAAGTACCATACATAATTATAACATAATGGCGTCACAATAATTCGGACCATTCGTAGCGCGTTTGTGATCAAGTAACTCTGATGAGAATTTTATCAATTTCGAATTGCTTATAATAAAAAAATATATAAACTCCTAGAACAAGAATATTTAGTTTTTAGTTCCGATTTTTAGTGTCAAAAACAACATGCACAGTGCACCGCCCTCCCGCCCGCAAAATTGCATGCAAAGAGGAAATGCTATTACGTATTATTGTTGTTAGTGACACCATTCATATATCGACACGTGTTTCGCGTCTACACGACGCATCATCAGGAAATAGACTCTGACTCCGCTGTAGGGGCGACAAATGTTAGTACGACGCCGTTCCTCGAGATGTTACCTCGCTGAACGCTGAACCCAAATGATGCGTCGTGTAGACGCGAAACACGTGTCGATATATGAATGGTGTCACTAACAACAATAATACGTAATAGCATTTCCTCTTTGCATGCAATTTTGCGGGCGGGAGGGCGGTGCACTGTGCATGTTGTTTTTGACACTAAAAATCGGAACTAAAAACTAAATATTCTTGTTCTAGGAGTTTACAATGGAGTTCCGAAAAGTAACGCCAAATTCAATCAATTAAAAAAATATATATTTTAAAGTGATTTTTAATCGGATACATAATTTTCTTTAACTATCAGAATAAATTTAAAAATACGACTATTATTTTATAATAAATTAAGATTTAGTTTTATTTTTTCTTTAAGCACATAATACTAGGGCTGAGTTACACCAAATAACTTTAACAATAACCAATACTTGACGGACCGTCCATTCTAAACAACGTGTAATGTGTATTCGCGTTGCGCCATTATAACAACTGATAGAAATGACGCCATAAATAACTTTTTAATTAACGTGCAATTTGGGCTTAAGCGACACAGCACATTGCCATTAAAATTATTATTTAAAACACTGTTTAAAGTCGAATATTACGTATTGTACAGTTGAAGGTAAACTAAGTTTATGAATTTAAGCCAATCCACAAATACAACACATGTATTTTAATACACAAATAATATTTACAAAAAAATACACATCCAAAAAAAAGTAACAAGACAGGAAGACACCCAGGACAAACTATGGAAAAATAAATTATGTACAAAGGGGTAAAATTGTATAATTCTATACCAAAAGTTATAAAAGAAGTAAAATCGTTTAACATTTTTAAAACACTATTAAGGCGTGGTGCGAAGCAAATTCGCCTTCTCGCTCACACGTAGACATATTTTTGAAGATATAAAAAATACTACATGCAGTTACGTAAAATATAGAAAACCAGAATTTAGAAAATATGAAATGCAAAGATTCAGTTAAAAAATCCAATTTAATGCAAACGAGTTTTCATGTATAAAAAAACCTGAACAATTAAATAAAATCTCAGGAAAATAAAACGGCACTGAAAACTTGTTTAGATTAAATTGGATTTTTTACTGAATCTTTTTATTGTTATTTTCTAGTTCATAGTTGTCTTTATTTTACGTAATTATATTATGTAGTATTTTTTATATCTGCAAAAATATGGGTAAGTGTAATCGTGAGGGTGAATTAGCTTAGGATCGTGCCTTAAAAAGATATATTTTGAAGGATTTTTCACTAATAGGTACATCGTAATAACATAATATAATGTTATACTTACTTAGAAGTTAAATTAGATAGATATTATATTATGTTACCTTACCATGGTGGTGGGTGGTGCTGTCTTCCATACAAAACCACAAACATCAATACGTACATACTCACACTTATACATTCATACAGATAAAACATATTCTTAAAATAAAAAAATACTTCTCATACGCACGCGGCCCACAAGTGCACTAATAACATCAAATCGATAAAATATTCGCGCATCCTCTCATTGTAACACAATCCTTAGTAAATAAAAATTACCGATGCACGCACACACCATTAACACACCATTTTGATTTATTAATTATTACAATAAATTCATATATTAAAATTTGACATTTATCTATTTATAAAATTTAAATTAATTTTATTCTACTTTTTTGGCCTTAATTTTGGAATATGTTGACGACATTGTATGACATGTTTTAAGTGTTCTTATGATTATTAATGTTACATATGGATTATATTATTTGAAATAAATGAATTAATAATAATAATGAACTAGTCGCAAGATCGGCTGGGCTGATCTTGCAACTCGGAAAATTTTATTTATTACCTACCTACATTATGTTTAGAAAAATAACTTCAATAATAAAATTATCTATTTCTTAATAAGATGCTGTTAAACTAATCTATGCCAAATTATAACTATATACAGTTTCAAATTGTGTTTTCTCGGCAAGTTAATTTTGTTTTTTTTTTTTGAGAAAATAAACATCTATGACCATAAATTATAAGCTGTTGTCGCTGATGATTCCGAGAGATTTAAAAAAAACAGTATTTTTTGTGGGTGATTTGAATTGTTTTTTCTAATGAAACTTGATAATTTTTTTATATTCTATATAATTACTTCAGTACTACAGGATTTTCGCATACTAATAGTATATTTTAAACTGAACACATAAGTTTGTTCTTATTAAATTATGCGTTTGAAAATATACCTTTTGCCTAGTTACGACTTAATGTTAACTGCAACTCAGACTTACATAGCTTAGTCAACGACGACACAAACACCACACGTGACTAAATTCCACCAGCCGAAATGTATAACGTTTAAATTAAAGTGCAACGCGTACTATCGGTCTTACCAGAGTTTTAGCGTTCGTGTTAAAGTTAGCAACTCAGACTTAGATAGCTGGGTCAACGACAGCTGTCACAAAAACCACACATGACTAATTTCCACCAGCCGAAATGTATAACGTTTAAATTAAAGTGCAACGCGTACTATCAGTCTTACCAAAATTTTAGAAATTCGTGGTAAAGTTAACTGCATCTCTGACTCAGATATAGCCTAGTCAACGACGACAGCTGACACATAAACCCCACGTGCCTAATTTTCACCAGCCGAAATATAATGAGAATTATGTCGTCTTATGACCGCTTTTATGACATCTGGGCTTGGTTCCTTCAAATCATACGCCTGGCCTATCTTCTCCCAGAATTTAATATGTGCCGTTGAAAAACCTGCGTCAAAGAATTCAGATGCTTTGTAGTCATAGGGGAAACAATGGTGATAGTTGTGCCACCCTTCGCCGCCTGTGAAGAAGGTGACGAGGAAATTCTCTGTTGGAGTGATGTTCCTGAAAAGACATATTGCATGATTAGTGTCTGCATTTTTGGTCTAGTGGCCGCCTACGCTACTGCAGTGCATGAAGTCTTGGGTTCCATTATTCCATTCCAGGTCAGGCAAATTGTTATTGGATTTTTGTATAATTAGGATTTTTTCAATGGTAGCTTGGAGTCTGGATTTGGTGCCAGTTGATGGACATAGACTCGCCCCCTATTACATGACACTTAAAACTTATCTGGCGAGATTTTAGTGTATCTAATAATATTATGGTGAGGGGTACACGTCTAATCAAATTCAAACCCTTCGGAAGTTTGTCATGTATGTAGTGATTATTCATATTATCAATTAATTGAAGTCTATCAGAAGTCCACCGCTAATCACAGGCCCTCCAGAATGCCGCTTGGTCGACATCTGACTCCATCTCAAGCACCTTCCAGTAGTAACCAGTAAAGTAACCAGAACAAATATTGTAATACTATCAGTTAAAGATTGAGCCCTACGAATCTTGTGCGTTCTTCTTGTAGAGATCTTTCCAAACGCACGGTAGATTAATTTCTTCATCGACTTGCAAAAGTGTTATCTTGTAACCAATTTGAACTTGAAGCCCCAGATGGTAGTTAGACTTTATAATTACCTATTTGTCACTTACACATTATAAGGCTTGTTTCCAAAAGCATGAGCGAAACTATTGACAGACCATTCGCTGTGAAGGAGTACGAGAACTCGAACGAAGTTCAGCCAAGCGACAGCACACTTCCACTCCTCTCCACATAAGTATATACAAGCTGAAGTTGGCAGGATGTGACAGAAGATAATGCCGAGATAAAATGAATATCTGAAAACGAAAGTTAATATTATAATAAACCGCATTTGCACAGCGATTGGCACGCTGCGTTTAATGCGTTACCGAGAAACACATATGAATCTTCATTCACATACAAAATACATTTGACAAAAAAAATATCGGGTAAAGTGCCTTTGTTGAAAAGTAAAAAAAGAATTCATAGCATTTATTTGGCCATTTTTTATAAGCATTGCAATTAAATGCAGCAATGGGCAATGACCATAGGAACCTGCGTACTGGGTAGGGACTTGGCTTTTCTATAGGTTGACATGTCAGCCCTATAGATTTTCGAAGTGTTCTATAGCGTGTGGTGTATTTTGTTTTTTATAATTATAGTAGGCTCCTCTCCTCCAACTGAGTCAGGAATTATGTCTGCACTTATCCTTTCACACACACTCCTTCATTCATCATCTTGCGCTATCGCGCATTCGTCCTATTCCTTTCTATTACTAACTTCATCAATCGCTCAACATACTTCAAAAACTCTCCTCTTTTACGCCCTTTCATAATATCCCATACACTCTCTTTCGTAACATCCTACTCCAATACTTGCCTTGTGTCCTCCCGTTGGCGCTCAAAGGCTTGGCACTCAAACAGGATTTGCGGTACTGATTCTTGCTTGTCGAGTTCGCCCGTGCACGAAGGCCTTTCCTTGCACTTGAAACGGTGCAAGTACTCAGAAAGACCTCCGTGCCCCGTAAGGACCTGAGTCAGAATCCCGGACGGCTGAATTTTCCTCACTATCCTGTACGCCCCGAGCGCGAAAGGGAAGAACATTCTGTCGTTCCCGTCACGTATATCCGGTTCCATTCGCCAAGCGTTTCCAGTCGAAGCTGTCTCTTGACAAATGAAACCGGGCACGCATATAGTAGGTACATTAAGTTACGGTAGATCGTTAGTAGGTAGCTGTAAAAAAGATCGGTTATAATATATTTGCAAGTCTACCTGCGCTCAAACATAAGTACAGGATCAGCTTCGATGTCGCTCATATCAATCTGGCGTCCTTTCTCAATGACTGCGTTTTTGGTCTTCATCATCAACCAACCCATGTGGGCGAAGAAGAACCCTCGATTGATATTGTGAGGGTCAGCATCGGTGTCGCTGTATTTATGATGGAGACGGTGGTCTCGCACCCAGTTGTATATTGGATTCTGTTGAATAACATAAAACTACACTAAGATATGCTATTGTCAGACTCTGATCTCTACCTATCCCTTTTTTTTATTTATACAATAGTCATCTACAAACGAGGCCGTTTGGACCTATTTTACATTATTATTTGCACAGAGTACAGTGGGCGATAATTACGACGGGGTCTTTAGGTGGTGGGATAAAACTTCAAATTGCAAGTCCGCCGAGTCTCCTCCTTTTCCAATGCTAAGTACAAAACCGCGCGTGGCGTTATAGGTATCCATATATCTTTCCGACATCATGCCCTTGATAACACGACCAGTGTCCACCTATCCATTGAGACGATTGACCCCAAAAACAGTGATCGAGGGAAACTAAGTCAAAAAATCGCTCTCGCCCGCAATACATCATTTTGGTCCCTTGTGACACAACCTGCTATTTTATCATGTAATTGTATAATTATATTATTATTTTAAGTAAAATAACACAATGTCAGCCAAACTAAATAACTAAATTTAAATTACAATCAGTAACATCGTCATCAATCCACACCAAGCCTGGTTGGCTATTCCCGTTCGTAGCCCCGTGCACCCCCACGTCCGAAGGTACACTCATCAGGCTGGCAGCGTTCCCCCGCTGTATGGCCAAAGAGATCTGCTGGACTAGGTACTGTCGAGACCGGCGATCTTTGCCCCTCTCCTGCATACGCCTTCCCAGGTCCGACACAAACCTTTTGGCCTCCAGACACCATGGACCAGCCGTCTCGACGGCAAACGGGACAAACTCGTACGCCGACTCCAAAGTGGCATATTTGCTGTGCTTGCCTCCTGCTGCTGACTCTGCTCCCCCTCCTGCGACTCGCTGAGTGCAGGGGAGGTGACAGGACGCTTACGTGTTGACGCACGTTGCATCCCAGATAATTGTAGACCTTTTTCCTTTACGTACCTGACCAACGCTAGCATAGCACATGACTAGATATATATTGAGAGGAAGTCTAGCTTTATATGTTCTGTGCGTCCACAGCCGATGAGCTCCACAGGTGACCCCCGAGCCGCTTACTATGTACATGATTACTCCTGCAAAAAATATTATATTTTAGAGCCCTATTACAAAATTTAATAGACTCATAGACGGCGCTCAACGTATTGCAATTTATATCATTTTAGTAGTTGTTATTACGTTTCTTTAAAGTTGTTTTAATTACTAATTTTCTAAAATAAATAATCTATTTCTTTATGAACTGACGTAACTTTAGGTATAACATTTTTGTAACAATAATAATGTAGTGAGGAGAAATTCACAACTATTTCAGAGTATTTCTAGTAGTTTTACGCTTTTGAATGTGTTTTTTTAGGTATTCCATGCATATGTAACTATATCAAAATTTTGAGGCCTAAAAATAAATTTATATTATAATTTTTTTTTTATTCACACTAAGAGAGTCCAAAAAAGTGCCATCGTACATTTTACGAAAAATTGGCTTCGGAATTTTTTATAATGAGTTAAGGCGCGGTGCATAGCAAATTCGCCCTTTCGCTCACACGTACCTACATTTTTGAAGATACAAAAAATAGTTCATGTAAGTACGTAAAATAAAGACAACTAGGTTCTAGAAAATAGCAATACAAACTTTCAGTAAAAAATCCAATTTAATCCAAACGAGTTTTCATGTATAAAACCAGCACGAAGAAAAAAAATCTCAGAAAAATAAAAAGGCACTGAAATCTTTTTTGTAGTGGTAGGCCTCTTTTGCAGGGGCCCGCCTGGGAAAGTACCACACCTTTGCCAGTGATTCATCCGCCAAGCAGTCCGCCAAGTCTGATATGGGCAAACATAATGCTTACCATCAGGCACCCAATTTGCTCGTCTTGTCACTCACTATCATAAAAAAAAACTTGTTTGGATTAAATTGGATTTTTTACTGAATCATTGTATTGTTATTTTCTAGAACCCAGTTGTCTTTATTTTACGTAATTACATGTAGTATTTTTATATCCTTACTAATTATGTGGTACGTGTGAGCGAGAGGGCGAATTTGTTTTGGACAGCGCCTTAAAATAAAACACTAAATATTATAAATATCTATTCTATATAAATGTTATTAGTTCCTTAAAGTTTGTGTGGAAATGATGTCGGCCCAACGTAATTTGACTCATTCTCAACCTTGAAACGAATAAATATATCATTATTTACTCACCATACACAATAGTTTGCCATTTCACTGGAAAAGCATATAAGTAGCACCAGATCAATGCCGAAACATGATAACCTACTATAATAAAAATACTCTTCCACTTTAACTCGCTCTCAAACTTAAAATATTTTTCTACTTGTCTTATCATCTCCATTTTCTATTAACTCAGGTAATCACACTCCAAAAACTAAATTAGATTATTTTTTAATGAAAAATTAATATGTTACTTATAATGTAATAATCCAAATGAATGTTTGTTACCGATGAAAAATTGCAGTAAGGCTAAGTCTGATATAGATCCTCCATGGATTATATATACCAAAATTAATATATGGATATTATAATATCCATTTAATAAATATGTATATATGTAAATCAAGTCTTGACTGACTGATTGACTGACTGACATACCACTCATCAATGCTCAGCGCAAACTCTCGGGCCTAGAAAAGTAGGTTAGTACTACATACTCGTAATACAAAACATTTTTTTCGCATAATTGAAATTTCAACCGGTCACAGTGTAACTCGTTGGGATCCTTTTAAAAAAAAATGTTGCAACGGGTAACAGTGTGACACGATGGGACAAAAAAATGTGGCAACGAGTAACACTGTTACTGGATGGGAACTCATTTTAAAAAAAGGTTGCAACGAGTAACAGTGTAACTCGATGGGACAAAAAAGTCTCAACGTGTCACAGTGTGACTCGTTTGGTGTGACTGGATGGGAACCCACCCATAATACACACATATTTATTCTGTGCCTGAAGTAAGTTTTGCGCGTAGTTTTTCATAATGATGTGAACAAGGATTAGGTAATAGGAAATAAATTCTCCTAGGAACCAAAGGAACCAAGCCGGGGAATTATTTTAGTATAATAAATATAATGCTCATATTTAAATTAGGACTTTGGAGTATTTAGGGTTCCGCACTACAAAAAGCGGAACTCATAGGGGTTATCACTTAGATTTTCATCTCTCTCCCTTATTTTCTCTAGAACGCGTGGAGATTTTATCAAGTTAAAATTTACTTGTCTTGTGTAGGTAGTGAGTTTTGTAAATAGTGTTTTGTGTGTTACTTTTTAATGTTTCTTTGAATAAATCTGTTTACTTGTCTACCATATAATAAAGTCAATAATAGGATTGTGATTATTGTATACTAGTATTTATGCACATTTGAAAATCTTAAGGCGCGGTGCTAAGAAAATTTGCCCTCTCACTCACACGTATCCACATTTTTGAAGATATAAAAAATACTACATGTAATTACGTAAATTAAAGACAGAAAATAACAATACAAACTTTCAGTGAAAAATCCAATTTAATCCAAACGAGTTTTCATGTAAGATAAAACCTGCACCAAGAAAAAAAATCTAAGAAAAATAAAATGGCAGAAAACTTGATTTTTTACTAAATCTTTGTATTGTTATTTTCTAGAGGCTAGTTGTCTTTATTTTAACGTAATTACATGTAGTATTTTTTAAATCTTCAAAAATGTGTGCGTGTGAGCGATAGGGCGAATTGTCTTAGCACTACTATTAGTGCCTATGTATATCAAATAAATCAAAATTAAAATGTTACGTCGTCGTAGCCCTAAAACCAACAACCCTTTACAAAAAGCGCAATGGGAATAAGATAATAATAAATATGAAAATCATTTTGTGGATATTTTGTACAAATTTTATGGTATCATCTTATAATTGTACACAATTCCTAAGAAAGTTTACCATTTCTTGGGAAATTTCTTTGACTAGGAATTGTATACAATTCCTAGGTTTCATAAATTTTCAGTAACATATACGCCATTACGATTTGCTCTTAACGTCATATTAATATAATAATTATTTTAGCACTATGTACGGAACACTAGGCATACGAAGTCAGATCAGATATGCCACCCGACAATTTAATATAATATGTAATATTAAGTCGAGGTCAAGGTCGCAGATCAGTTTAAATATGTATGAATTAATTAAATTTGCAAAATTATAGAAAATACCATATTCATTAATAATTTGTACAGATGAGCAAGTTTGTTTGTAGTATTTGTGTGAATTGTTAGTGTTATTACGAGAGTATTTTATGTATTTAGTAGTATTTTATGAGCTCTCTGAAGTTAGCTTTTTTGCCTGTGTAGTACGAACGACACCTATTATATTTATAATGAGCAGCCAAAACGGAAAACTTCAAAGACCTTATAAAGTTTTATATAGGTACACCAGTCTAAAAACAGCTGCTTTGCCCGCTTGCAACTATGAAATAAGGCAGTTTAATACCAATATTGGGCGCCCTTTTTGGATCCTTTAGAATGTGAATTTATAAAAATCCTTTCTTTGTGCTCTGCTGTGGTTTGGGCTCTGCGTTGCATGTCAGTCAGTGAGTCTAAATGATAAGTGGAGTGATACAATTACGCCTTTTTCCCGAAGGGGTAGGCAAAGCTGTACCTAGCAATCTGTCCCATAGTAGGTACACCCACATTTCGCCAGTATGTTATTGGTTCCATGTAATGGTGGCGAGCCTATTGCCATCTACCGGGCACAGTTTTTATAAAGTTTTGCGCAAGATAAAGGAGAGCGTGGCCCAACGCGTGTGTATATCGCCTAAAAACGAACTCTTCAAATAAATCACGAATGCCAATGCGTGATGTTGCTTGCTCAGATTACCCCTAACACTCTCGAATTACGATGACGCCGGTCTAGGATGCTGGAGTAAATAAACGTCGCGTCTTTTATTAAAATTGTAAAAGTCGACGAAACTGATAATATTATTATAATAATTTCGCTCGAAAAATGGGCTAACAAAAATACACACTTTCAATGAAAATCCAATTTTTTCATGTATAAAAAAAACCTGCACAGAGAAAAAAAATGACACAAGACTTGTTTGGATTAAATTGGATTTTTTACTGAAAATTTGTATTGTTATTTTATCGTTCCTAGTAGACATTATTATACGTAATGACATGTAGTATTTTTTATATCTTCAAAAATGTGGGTACTTGTGAGCGAGAGAGCGAATTAGGTTTGCACTGCGCCTTAAGTCCAACGTGCGGAGGCCCCTATGAGCTTTTAATCTAAAGGTAAAGGATAACACCTTCCGGGGTCCATCTCTGAATCCATCTACAGAAGATGAGCTCAAAGACAGCCCCCCCCCCCCCCCCCCCCCCCTAGGTGTAAGAAAAATTGTGAATGGATGGAAACAACTTCATTTCTGATTCCTAAATGATTATAATAATATAATAATTATTATATTCATTTAGGAATAATGTATAATAACGGATAATGTATAATAATTTATACAATATCCGCGTTACAAGGATGTACCTACAAAGAATGTAGTAAAATTGGAAGAAGCGAAAGTAATTTATCAGGATCGTAGCAAGTGGAGAGAAAGGCTCGTTCCCATTGATCCAAAGGCCATTGTTATCGTAAAAATAATGAAATAGTCTCTGCCTACCACAACGGGAACAAGGCGTGACTGTATGTATTATTTTAATCATAATAGATGGCAACATAACAAATGACTTGTATAATATTATATTATTCAAATAGTTGGCGTATATTTAATGCAAAAGATGCAAAGCACTTTAATAAATTACTATTAATTTCCTATTAAGTATAATAGTTATGTAATGTTAATTTTGGTATTCTATTATAATAAATAATGTAACCTTAATACTTTAAATAATACCTTGATAATTACTGATTTAAATAATGTATTGTGTTATGGGCAATGTGATTAATGCGGGCATTGTGAATAATGACCAGCTATATTGGCAGATGTGATTAATTTAATTATGCCCTAAACTTCATTACTATTTATCAAAGTTCTACTTGACTGTTTATGGCCTCGCTACTACAAACTGATGAATCAATATAATTTAGTTTCTGTATGTTTTTAAATGTGTTTGTATGTTTTTAAAAATGGTAATCTATGTAGAACAGAAAATAACCGCTGGACAAAACGAGCTACAGAATGGATCCCACTAGAGGAAAAACGTCAACAAGGAAGACCACGAAAGAGATGGAGAGACATCTTTATAGAAAGATGTGGACCGGATTGGATGAGGAGAGCAAGAGAGAGAGACGATTGGATAAGTACTTACATACTATATTTTAAACTATGTTAATTAAGATAATATTTAGAGCAGTAGATAAATAAAGGCTTTTTTATTTTATTTATTTATTTTATTATGTTTTTAAATGTGACTATTCTTAAAACTAGGTACCTACCTCTAATAAAAATCAGTTCTTTTTTAATAGCTTATGGCTCACATAAGCAATTTCCAGTTAATCGCGCCTTATGGCATTATGAGAGGGAGGTCTATGTGCAGCTGTATACATTTAACTGAAGATGATAATGCTTTTGAGAGCATTCCGTAACTTCTGATATGTTTGAGTAGTGACCATAATGCGTGAGGCGAGCGAGCTAATCAAGCGTGATGCGTAAGCGCCAGAAACAACTTACAGAATTTAGTTGAGAAAATTCAAGTCTTTTTAAGTATCTAAGTTCTACCACCGTGGAAAACGAAGAAGCGATCATAACGCAATGTCTGAACTCTCGCTCAGCAGTAGTAAAAAAGAAATATTATTAGCGTTTTTAAATTAAAAATATTTTATTGCAAATCATTTATTGATTATTTCAAATCATTTTGCAAGTAGGCAAATATTAAAATATTTGCCTACTTTTTCATCAGAGCCTGATCATCACTATCTGTTAGCCATCTATTAAGACATTTCCAATGAGTCCAACACAGTATGTGTGACGTTTACTTTCAATGTTTCTAATTTGGCTGAGGCAAAGAGTGTTTCGGGTTACGGCTTGCCCCAATACCGATTTACCTAAACTATCATCTTCAGAGACTGTGGGATAGGCCTCTCTGTGCGATGTGTGAGGTATATGATAATATGTATGACCAAGTTGCCCCATAGTATATATATATATATATATATTATATTTTATGATAGTGAGTGACAAGACGAGCAAATCAGGTGCCTGATGGTAATCATCATGATTGCCAATATCAGACACAATGTGGTGTTTTAAAATTCAAAGTTAAGCGCGGCACTGTACTGCGCCTGTCACCCTGAGATATTAATATTAATATTTAATATAGAGCAGATTTCATTGGCTACTACAAACCTATAGGATTTATAAATTATAAAAAAAAAAACTTTCACGCCTTTTTCCCAAAGGGGTAGGCAGAGGTGTACCCAGGACTCGGTCCCATCGTAGATACACCCACATTTCGCCAGTATGTTATTGGTTCCATGTAATAGGGGGCGAGTCTATTGCCATCTACCGGGCACAGTTCCAGACTCCAGGCAGTTATTGAGATAATTCCTAATGGAAAAGTCCAATATTTAACACTGCCTGACCTGGGGATCGAACCCAGGACCTCTTGATTGGCAGTCGAGCATGCGCCCTCTACGCCACCGAGGCAGTCAATTATACTTATATTTAAAGAAGTTTTTTTAAGGTAATATTGTTACAATTAAATTTTATAACATATTTTTAAAACTTTGTTTCATGTATTCCTCAATAATTTTAACAAATATGATAACTGTTTTAAAACATTTTAAATAATGTCAAAATTTAATCTGTATCCTGGTGCTAAGGTTGGCCATTGCTTATATTCAGCGCGGTAATGCTGCGAGTGTGATGGGCATCTGATGGGCTCAGGGAACAGTCAGGGGCGGTTTATTTGATTAATTTGACATGTACGTTTATTATTATTATATATAAAATATGTAACTCTGTTTTTAAATAAAAAATAAATAAATCTAAATTAAATTCTTTGGAAACCAAAATAAACTAAAATTACATATAATCTATTTACGACAAGGTTTTACTTACATGCTTTTATCAATTTATCATTCTTTGCACATAGAAAAAAAAACAACGAAATTTGCATAAGTGGAAAAGTGAGGTTTTGTTCTTCACCTCCTCATATGTCAAAATCGACAAGCGTTTGTAACTATGTACTAACTATCAAAACTCATAAGAAAACGGCGGCTCGCGGCTCGCGTCGACGACGGACGTGCGAGCCATGACGGGATATGAGTAAGATCTCAAACCTGTTGGATCGCCGACGTACACGTTAGCGATAAAGCTTGCCCCGTAAGTTCGCGAGTAAGTTCGCCAGTCTGTCACCCACTTTAGAGCGCAGACAGAAAGACTCAAGCATAGAAGCACGGTTTCCCCTCCGGGGAGAAAGGGCGCGGTGAGAGAGGTCTCATAAGAGATCTAATCTCTATCTTCAAATCTCCACCACTTACTCACCTATCATCATATCCGCTCCCCTCTTCCCCTCCCATCTTTCCCTCTCCTCTTCCTGAATTCAACCCAATTAAAGAAATCCTCATAGAACAATTTTATTTTGGTATAATCCACTTTTTAAAGCGACTGTACTTTGTATGAGCGGTCAAGTTGCCCCTCACAAAATAATAAGAAATGAAAGGCGGCGA
This sequence comes from Hemistola chrysoprasaria, assembly GCA_947063395.1. Lineage (NCBI taxonomy): Eukaryota > Metazoa > Arthropoda > Insecta > Lepidoptera > Geometridae > Hemistola > Hemistola chrysoprasaria. Next base: position 7,207,808 of record OX346731.1, on the reverse strand, counting down.
GTCGACCACAGAGGAGATGAAAGAGATTAGAGGGGCCTTGTGGGCGGGGCCGGCTTTGCTGCCCTCTTGAGCAGACGCTCGTAAGTCCGCCGAAATTAGCTTTACCGGCTAATAGTCGCGCTCATGTGGTCACAACGTACGTAGCTCCGCGAAAATAGTGTATAATGCCGTCCTGCGCTATTATAACTTGTCGAAAAAGAAGCCAGGTGTGTAGTGTAGCCCGACAAGGGATTTCTTTTCACCGGTAAGTCCTAAAACCTTTAAATTCAAGTGATATTTGTTTTTTTTACAAAAGTATTATGTAATTGTTAGATAAAAACGACACATTTGCGAAACATATTGGAAATGATACATTGCTTACTACAATACATAGGTTCCACCTTGTACTCGTAGGTGATCGCGCAATGAACTGCGTTCTTTGCGAGGGGTCGCGTGCGCCAAGGCGAAGTTTGAATTCCGGGAAATCCCCGCGCATCGATAGTGTTGTACCATGTTGTAAACATTGTCGATATTAAGTGTCGTATGCAAATGATTATTATGAGTTATGAGTAATATTTTGTAATTAAAATACCTCTTTGTAGGCGTACTGTTGTGTCTCTTTCTGTCTGTCTGTCTGTGAAACAGCGTCTAAAGAAAAAAGTTGTTCTCCTCTTTGTCACGCGAAGTAAATACGTGGCATCTACTGTGGTCTGTCACCATGTTAATTGTGATAATCAATGTAAAGTGTGGGTTTTCGTCTAAAATTTTGTTTGATTGTTCTGTTTATAATGATAATAAAATTTTATATTTAGGTTTCCAAAAAATTCAGATATAAGAAAATTGTGGATTGAGGCAACCGGTAGAAATAAATGGATTCCTATTAAATGTAGCAAAATTTGTTCTTTTTGCAAAATTTTCAACATTTTGCAGAAAATGATTATGATATAACAAAAGAGTCAGCAAAAAGATACTTAAAACCAGGAGCTACGCCTCTCAAATATATCGTTATGACTTTTTCAGTAATTAGGTAGTGTATGATTTATATCCTACTAGTTATGCCCCGCGGTTCTTTCCCCGCGTCCCCACCTAGTGTGAGTTAGAGGAAATGATAATTTAATAAATAGGTACGCTTGTATTTTTAACTTGTGTCATTTATTTACTTACTATAGGTTTAACCCATGTTTTTCTATGCATGAACGACGTTTTTCGCGGTAACTCACAGACCAAAAAAAACAGAATTAATAAAATTATAATAAGTCACTAAATAATAATAATATTCGACAACTTCCACGCAAGGTCATCTGGTTCCAAACTAGGCTAGAAGCATGTACTATGGTAACCAGATGACTGATATACATACCTCCTTATATAAGCTTACTTATACACCCAGACACAGAAATTATATAGTAACAACATTACATTGTAAGGACATTGTATAGTAGTTAATAAATCAATTAGTTAAATTGGCTATGAAGCCGTATTAGTTAATAACAAATAAATAAATATAGCGAAAAGTTAAATTAATAATATTACAGTAATTTTATCGATATCGATAATCGACCTTTAGGTGACCGTAACATGTATCCCACCAAAAACATACATGTAAAAAAGGAGAGCCAAGTTCAATACAAAAATTATGCTTGGCTGTGGGCTTCGCCGCAAAAAGATTTGAGATCTAAATGAGTGCCAAGTTCTATGCAAAATCCAAATATGTATTTATAGGAACAAAATAACAATATGAACATGTATTAAACTCTATTTCTTTGCTTTATTGCCTATAACATTTATTGCTGTTATTTAAAAAAGTAGGTTGGATTTGTCTTGGCCAGGACACCACTTATTTTTTGACTTAACTTTATTTTTATATTTCTGTTATATAGCAAATATTTTGGTATAATTTCAAATATTTGCTTGTAACGTTGTAACGGTTCCTACGCTACATTTAAAAAAAAAAATTGTATGGGGACCCCCCTATTTTATAAATTTTAGATTTTTTCCTACACTTAAACACAATTACCGAGCTGGATTCCAAATTTCATCCATCTAGGTCATCTGGAAGTAGGTTAGATTTAGGTACTATATGTCAGTCAGTGCTAAATTTTACGACTTTTTGACCTTCATAATATCTTTATAACCGTTTGAGCTAGCTTCACAAAATTTGGGCTACTAGATGTCCTTATGGATATAAATAAACACACGTTGTTTTATGTGTGAACGTTAAAGAGATTTTGAGTTATAGAAGGGTCAAAAGTGGCACTCGGCGCTGGCTAGCCAGTTCCTTAACTTGGCTTGACACGCTGCCGCGTGTCTAGATGAGCTTTTGCGCGTGTGTGAGTGCATGTCAAACGCAGTGTTTGCGCTAGATGACAATCAATAGCAAACTCGCGATCGATGTGTGTAAGGTTAATTTGTGTGCGTAATGCGTGCGCGTATTGGTCTCTTGCTTGTAGTGGAGTTGAGGAGTGGGAGACAATCGGCGACGAGCGTTCTGATACAAATCAGGAACTATTTCCAATCTAACCTCTTTCATCCTGATCTGTGGAGTCGACCGCGCGGTCGAGTTTATTGCGGTCGAGCTGCCGCCCATTTCAACACCAAGGTTCCGTAGTGATCTTTTGCATAGTTTAAGCCAAATTGTATTGTTCATTGTGTTTCTTTTATTAAGCAATTTCATTTAGACAATAACAATATTATAATATATGTCACATTGACCCTGCTTTGTCTTACATCTCTATTTACATAAAATAGATCATTATGTTTTGTTACACTTCTGTAGAATATAAATGTGAATTCAGCATTTTGTGCCCAACTAATAGAATTTCAAATCTGATAGAAGAACTACGAGGATTGTTCATATTTTAAATAAATATATCAATACGAATATAGAAAGAAAAAAATCACTAACGGGCGGGATTTGAACCACGAAGCATTCATATTTGTATTTCAAGCGAATAGACCGCTTAGTCTAAAAATATATAATAATATATATATAAAATAATATATTAAAACTAAACTTGCGAAGAAAACTTGAGAGTAATCTTGACCGCGAAGATCTTGACCGCGCGGTCGCGGTTTAATTTACATTATAATTTATGGGAACTCGACTGCTCATACAAAGTCCGAAACGAAACATACCTAACTTATAATAATACAATTGTATTTATTTGTTAATTAATCAGGTTTCCTTAGTTTTAAAATGTACCATAAAGTAACATTGAAATTAATAGAATTATTGAGAAATTTTGAAAAACATTGCGAGTTTCAAAGCGAGGTGAAATGGTTTAGTGTATTTGCTATATTCACATATCATATTCTTGGGTTATATTGGTGCTATTTATACGGTTTTCCGGTGAAATGGCAAACTGTTGTTTTTGGTAAGTTTTTAAAACATTATTACAGGTCCTGTAGTGGTAGGCCTCGATTGCAGGGGGCCACCTGGGGAAGTACCACACCTTTGCCAGTTATTCATCCGCCAAGCAGTAATGTGCAAACATTACTGTGTTCAGGTCTGAAGGGCAATATTACCAGCGAAATTACTGGGCATGACGAGTTTCAACAACTAATATCTCAGGGTGACAGGCGCAGTGCAGTCCCGCGCAGAATTTTGAATTTTAAAACACTGGGTGGCACTGTGTCTGTGTCATGATGCTATGCCATCAGGCACCTGATTTGCTCGTTACTCAATATCATAAAAAAAAAGCCCGCGTCATGGTTTAATAGCGCTGACCCTGAATGCGCAGAAATCGATTTTTAGCTTTGCCGCACGAGGTCCACTGCTCGACATAGAAGGTTTTTAGGAAGCTAGAAGCTTTGGTTTTTAGGACGCTGCTGCCCGTCCTTGATCTCATAACCCTTAGCCGGCTCTTACGGCAACGGGTAGACATTTTTAATTCACAAGGTTCCTTTTGAGGTACGGAACCGTAAAAATGGCAAAACGTTAATCATTTGTATTTTGATTACAGCATGCCTGATGTGGCAAATCAGCGGTGCGGGCATCATCTGTGGAGCTCATCGGTTGTGGACTCACAGGACTTATAAAGCCACACTTCCTTTGAATATTGGTCTCGTTTTGTGCTACTCTACATGTGGCCAGGTACATGCGTAGAAACCGCACCGAAATCTGAGTCCTTAACACGTTAACTGTCCAAGGCTCCTGAGACACAGTACGTCCAATCTTATTTTGCATAAATTTGACTAAAACTGTGTAAGTAGCACTTTGATTTACCTGGGCTACGCATTTTTTTTTACTCGATTCATAACTCATACGTCCCTCTAAAATTCGATAGTCTAGTTCGTACGTCCACGGCAAAAAATGTCATCGAAGTGTTATGGAGGTATGCCCTACATGTAGTGCACGGACGTCATGGCTAACTTCAAAATGACCTATATAGTAGTAGTAGTGCATGGACAGTGAACGTGTTAAGGTGGTTGGGCCGACATCATTACCTTAACATTACCAAATTTCGGTCACAAGCGGGACAAATTCTTTAAACACATTCCAGTTGTCACCAGAGCCTCGATGGTACAGCGTAGCGATTCGCGAGCGCTACTGCCGTTCATGAAGTTCCGGATTGAATCCCCGGGTCAGGCAAAAGTGTTATTGGATTTTTTCACTAGGAATTTTCTCACTGACAGTCTGGAGTCTGCAACGGTGCCCGGTAGATGACAATAGGCTCACCCCCTATTACATGGGACCTAAAAACGTAACTGGTGAAGCGTGGTTGTACTACCTACTTTGGGCCTGAGTCCTGGGCTCACTTCTGCCTACCACTTAGGCAAAAAATCACCAGCTTATGTCACTGCTTATGTCAGAGAGGATCAATTATTTTACCTTTCCAGATTCCAGTAAACAAGCTGTAGATTAATCTATCTGTCCTAGCTAAACCAGAAATCTAAACAAGATAATGTAGGTAGTAGGTAGTAGGTACAATTATCACGACAAATAAAATTTACCTCTATGTTCATAATAATGCTAAGGCTTAAAATACTATTGTCACGACGCTACACTGCGAGAAAGACACTAAGGACTCGCGACGAGAACGTCGTAGATCCTCTCTCCTCTCTCCTCTTTGGAAATATTTGCGCAAAATCATGTGTAGTATGAACTCCTTAGTATGCCTCTCAAATTTTATTAACTTCCGTCGATAAATAACGCTACAGCAAATTTTCCCTCTTTTCTCTCCTAATTGCCCACCAATCAAAAATCGTGATCGACAAAAACATTTAAATAAGTAAATCCAGTGCCAATTTCATCAAAATCGGTTGGAAAATGCGAACTGTAGGCGGGAATTGACAAGAGGACAGACATCCAGACAAAAGCATTTTTGGCCATTCTCGCAACAGAAACGCTTCGCTCGCTCAGTCAATAAACTACTAAAGAGCACTTCCAGAAAATCCATAGTAGGCCAACATGCCAGTTATAACCATATCATCCATACACAAAACCACTTGTCGTATTACTTTGATTGACTGTCTCTTTGGATGAGTCGCAAGCGTTACTGTACCGCTGACCATAAGTTCGTGGCTAGGACGATTTAACCAGTTCCTTGGCTCGATTCCCAGTTGAAGCAAATAATATTCGATATTTCCAATAGAAATTTCTCAAAAGCAGCCTGGATTTGTGCTCGGCTTATAGCAATAGCATCGCCGCCTACATACATACATGGACAAAAAAGCTGGCATAGTATGGACTACTATTACTGTACTGCCTCGGTGGCGTTGTGGGCGCATGCTCGACTGCCAATCAAGAGGTCCCGGGTTCGATCCCCAGGTCAGGCATAGTGTTAAATATTGGAATTTTCCATTAGGAATTATCTCAATAGCTGCCTGGAGTCTGGAACTGTGCCCGGTATATGGCAATAGGCTCGCCCCCTATTACATGGGACCAATGACATACTGGCGAAATGTGGGTGTATCTACTATGGGACTGAGTCCTGGGTACACCTCTGCCTACCCCTTCGGGAAAAAGGCGTGAATGTATGTTATGTTATGTTATGTTATTACTGTACTGTAGGGGAACTACTACTTACATGTGACTGGGTATATACCCAGTAACCCAGTCCCATTCTATCTTATTTTCCACGTTACCTTTGGTGGAAACAAAACGTGTTGTTATCCTAACATATTTTTGTAATATTTTTCATATCAGAACTCAATCTACAACTGGGTGCGTCTCCATCGAGCCCACCACAAGTACAGTGACACCGACGCCGACCCTCACAACGCTAGTCGGGGGTTCTTCTTCTCCCACATGGGCTGGATGATGATGAAAGCTAACAAGCAAGTCATAGAGAAAGGACGGCAGGTCGATATGAGTGACATCGAGAAGGATCCTATTTTGATGTTTGAGCACAGGTAGAACATTTTCCGAGATCTGTGTCGATAAAAAATTATATACAACTAGCTGTACCGCGCGGTTCTACTCGGTTGACATCGTCCCCGTGAGAGTATCGGAAAAAATAGTACCCCGTGTGTCTAAGCTCATTCAACACATACATTGCATACATTTCAAATTTCAGCCCAATCGATTCAGTAGTTTTGGCGTGAAAGGAGTATAACATTCATCAATCCATCCATCCATCCATCCTCACAAACTTTCATATTTATAATATAAGCAGGATGTATTACAAAAAGGTGTAGTAATAATACTTAAGGTTTTTTTTTATGATAATGAATGACAAGACGAGCAAATCAGGTGCCTGATGGTGAGCATCATGATTGCCCATATCAGACACAGTGCCACCCAGTGTTTTAAAGTTCAAAGTTCTGCGCGGCACTGCACTGCGCCTGTCATCCTGAGATATTAGTTGTTGAATCTCATCATGCCCAGTAATTTCGCTGGTAACATTGCCCTTCAGTCCGGAACACAGTAATGTTTGCACATTTCACATTACTGCTTGGCGGATGAATAATAGGTGGTACCTGTCGAACTGAACAACTTTCAAAAGATAGAATTGCGACATACTTACTCGTGTTAGGTACTACACACCCTTTTACAACCACACATATCACCCTTTCCGGAGTCCCTTGGGATAGAGTACCTGAGATTCCATATCACCATGTAGACTTTTTGCCTGGGCGCTACCGTGTTTCGGATGGCACGTTAAACTGTAGGTCCCTATAGTTTCCTATAAGATATGTAGGAGGGGGCAGTCGTTATCTTGGTCGAATCTTGGCGACCTGAAACTCTGACAACATGGGTTGTCCAGGTAACCCATAACCACAAAATAAATAATAGTACTAACGTACAAAATTTTACAAGAGTCAGTTAAAAAATGCGACCAGAGGAGAACTGCCGATGGACAGACAGATAAACATACGAAAGCATTTTTGTCCAATTTGAAACGGAGAACTCTTCGCTCTTGGTCGATAAACTAGCGACGTTCCTTGACTTTGCATGGACAGCAGCATAATAAAGATAGCATGATTAGCTTTGAGACGTCATTCTAAATCCAATATGGGCCATATTGGACGGCCCAAGATTACGAACTATATTATAGTAATTTTTTGCATGCCTATGATATTACGAGCTTTTTAAATGAAAGGGTATGCTGAGATGAATACGAACAGGCTTGTTTTTGAAATACAATTTTAATATTAAATTTTCTTTTGTTTTCGCAGATATTCAACATATCTCGGCATTATCTTTTGCCACATTCTACCAACCCTCGTCGGTGTGTACCTATTGGGAGAGAACTGGAAATGTGTAGTCGCCTGGCAGAGTATTATCAGAACATTGGCGACTTTCCACTGCGAATGGTCCGTCAATAGTTTTGCACATACATTTGGATATAAACCATATAACGGGTGGGTGTGATATATATTTGCATAGCATCTCGCCATTTACTTGAAGGTATTATCTGTTCTGTGCTGAAGGGTTAGGTAGAAATGTACCCATTTCTATCGCAGGGACAATACGACTGGCGTAACTTGAATGAATGAATGAATGAAGCTTTATTGCATGAACTTGGCGAGTCTGAACATAGGCTCTGCGAACTTCAGCGCTTGTATACTTACTATTTTTTATTTTTATGACAGTGAGTGACAAGACGAGCAAATCAGGTGCCTGATGGTAAGCATCATGATTGTCCATATCAGACATAGTGCCACCCAGTGTTTTAAAAAGTGTTTCAAAATTCTGCGCGACACTGCACTGCACCTGTCACCCTGAGATATTAGTTGTTGAAACTCGTCATGCTCAGTAATTTCGCTGGTAACATTGCCCTTCAGACCGGAACACAGTAACGTTTGCACATTACTGCTTGGCGGATGAATAACAGGCAAAGGTGTGGTACTTCCCCAGGTGGCCCCCTGCAAAAGAGGCCTACCAATACACACTACTCGTGAAGAACTGTTATTGCAAAACAAACAAATAAACGAACCAATGTATATTTTAATGTAATATTTATTTAGTTCAATCATTATAACAGTTTTTTAAACGAGTTTACAATGCACTAAAGTTTGAAGAGCATAATATTATATTCAGACTCGCCAAATTACGCCGGCCGTATTGTACCCAGGCCCGTAGCCACGGATGGGCATTGCAGGGCAACGCCCTACCTTAAAAACATATTTAAGTAGATTGGTAAATATAAATACATATTGTGCGTCGGTTCGAAATAGCTGTAGATAAGCTATAATAGCTAAATTCTCAAAAGTACCAATTAATTATGTACTTTAGAAAAGTGGCTTAATTAGTATAATGTATTTACTGTCGAAATTCTATATGAGAATCCTAAAAATTTTCACCGCGCTCGCAGCAAGCTACAAGCACCTTCGTTGTCTATATCTGAAATGTCTGTATATATTTTAACTTTTATCTCAAACACTATATAAATGTGTGAATACGCTACAAGGTACTTAATTTTAACTGGTCAAGTGCCAGTATGTGCCACCTCTTCAGGCGCTTTACGCTATCTCTCTCGTTCAGTAGGTTTTTAGATAATGTATTGTTGTGTTGTTGAAGTCTGTTTTTGTACTTTCTCATATAGTCAGTGACCACTTCCTTGACAGTTGGCCTTTCTAGGTATTCATATATTTATTACCGCCGTGCCGTGGAGTTACCGGCTTTAGAATAGTGCTCCACCCTCTCTACCAGTGGTTGCCGTAAGAGCCGGCTAAGGGTTAACAGATCCAGAGCACGGGCAGCGTCCTCTGCAAAAAACCATCGAACTGCGCTCGACAACCCGCCTGCCAAGCGTGTCGAGTATTGGCAAAACCCCCCTTTATGGGGGAGGCCTATGTTCAGTAGTGGATTACCAACGGCTGAGATGATGATGATGATGTATTTATGTATTCAATGTATTTAATATTTAATAATTTTATAAGGTTTTTATTAATCAGTTATTAATCAAAATTTATTGACCAGATCAGATCATTTTTACTTCCGTCTTAAGTAATTAAGTAAATAATAAATTAAGTATAATTAATAAATAATTAATTAATTAATTTAATAATATATATATATATATATATAATATATAATTAATTATAATATAATATATATTTAATAATATATATATAATATATAGTATAATTAATTTAAGTAATTAAGTATAATTTTTCAAATTGAACTTGTTACAGAAAAATCCGTCCAACAGAGAACTTCGCTGTCTCCTTGCTTACAGGGGGCGAAGGGTGGCACAACTACCATCATGTTTTCCCCTACGACTACAAAGCATCGGAATTATTCAATCTAAGCACGGCTACGTTCTTTATACGGCTTTGGTCTAGATTAGGGCTAGCTTATGACCTAAAAGAACCTAGTCCAGAACTGGTGCAGGCTGTGATTAAGAGATATAAAGATTAATGATTCTACTAACTTTGGTAATTAAGACTTAGAAGAAGAAAATAATTGACTTGTATTCTTGATTGAATTGTATTGTGTGGTATTGTGTAAAAAAATAATGAGACATAAATGTTTTCACAACAGCCAATTTCTGTTATTTTCCAATTCCCAGAAAACTGGCGATGAAATAAATAAATTGTTAGGGCATACCTTAGTAGGTATGCTTTGTGTAGGGTTCCATACATACGACGAATTTACCTTAAAGTTCAATCTGTCTGTCTGTAAGTGTAAGTCTGTAATGTATACAGTGTACAAAAATATAACGAATTAACTTTGTGGCAATACAATTGTAAAACAAACCACGCGAACATGTTAGTAATCACAATTTTTAATACAAGGAAAATATCAAGATAATATAAGATCTGCCTTCTTGTCAAATTTAATGATGCTAGGCCAATAGGGAAGAACCCTGGAGGTTTCTAGCCTGTTGCGCAAAGTATGGAAATTCGTGGTAAAATGTCCGTATCTTTCGACTGCGTTGACTTAGAAGTTTGATTTTTTTGCAGCAGCAAGGGACTGTAGACTTGATTTGTTTATATGAGTTTCAACTTGATACCTCAACGCGTTCCTAAAAAGAAGGGTTTTGACAGACGGACAGACAGACAGACCGACAGATGGACAACAAAGTGATCCTATGAGGGTTCCTTTTTCCTGTTGACGCACGGAACCCTTAAAATTATAATAATTAATAAATAATATGTGTTATTTAACCTATTACTCCCGAAACAACCCTATTTATTTATAATAATTATACACTTATTAATTATTAATATTAATTATTATACTTATTTTATTATATCATAATATGTACCTTTTATATATTAGCTATAAGTATAGTTGCTTAAATTAAAAATATTAGGTACTTATTTGTTATTAAAATTAATTATAAATTAGCAAAAACCAATGTCACATACTGGCTTGCTCGCGGGCTATTAATTATTATTACAGGAACGATGATTCGCGAAATTATACGTTGGTAGTTCATTATTCCTACCTATTATATTGTAAGTATAATAATATGACGATAATTATTTATTACACAATGGGTTAATACGCAGGGCGGCTTATGGCGAGCTGTTGGGGAGTAGCGACCCCACGTACCTGAGTGCTCCCGGGGGAGGGTTATGTTCTTCATCTCCGGCTTGCCTTCACCGGCCGGCCGGAGTGAACACTGACGAGAAACAGTCCCCCACCTCTGTCTTGCCTTCATTGGCCGGCCAGAGTGGAGTCGCGAGAGCCTCGTGCTCGAGGGAGGATGTGAAGCATAAGTGGCGAGTGGGCGAGCGTGATGCGACCTTAGGGTAACGCAAGTGATCGCCGTTTAAAGACCAGGGACACCTCTCCTACCCTTAGTCGCTCACACCAACGTTGCCCCTCTCGTCGCCCTTATTCCCATGTGGTGGGCGGCCTTTATGGGGGGTCCGTTTAGTGAGCGGCGAGTCATCGCCTGCCGTCATATTTCACCATGAGACGGAAGTGGCAGGTGCCGGAGTCGTAATTTCGCTGGTAACATTGCCCTTCATACCGGAACACAGTAATGTTTGCACATTACTGCTTGGCGGATGAATAACTGGCAAAGGTGTGGTACTTCCCCAGGCGGCCCCCTCTAGCAATAGTCCGGTTACCATCCATTTAGAATAACACCTATAGACAAATCAAGTAGTTTCCATCCATTCACAATAGTCCTTGTACCTAGCGGAGGCTGTCTTTGAGCTCATCTTAAAAAAAAAAACTAGATGGTTTCAGAGATAGACCCCGATAGGTGCCATACATTACCTTTAGATTAAAAGCTCAAAGGGGCCTCTGCACGTTGGACTTAAAAAAAAAATTGTCTCCGTGCACGCCTATCAAAAGACCGGGTATATCCCGTGTTTTCGAGCAACATAATTCATAATATTATTCGAAAGAAACAGGTGACAGGCTTACAAGAAATAATCGACTTGGCAATATTTTCATAAGATTGTGTCTTTCAAAAAGGTTTAGTTTGATTTTCGTACTTTTTGGAGCACAATAACTATGCTGTCGTTAGTTTAAGCATGGCACGGGGATAACTAGTTTTCCCCGTTTTTTCTCTCTTTCGCGCCCGTAAAATTCATATCTGCTGTCTCGTTCTAACCCCCTGGGACTTCCCTGCTGGGTTTTCCCCGCTCACTGTGCTACCGGGGCAGGTGTTAAAACACTGCAAATATAGAATTAAGTTTAGCCTAAACAATGATTTCTTAAAGACTTAAATAATAAAAAGTACTTAGGTAAAAATAATTTTAAAATTTGTGGAAAAAAAATAGTTTCAGGGCTGCCTGGGTGTTAATACGATTTATTAATAAATTAACGAAATGAACATTTTGAGAAAAATAATAAATGTAAATTTACACGTCCGATTTGGTCTAATGAATAGTTTATTAATGTAAAATATAGTTAATATTGGAATAAACAGTAAAAGAGTTCGAAAATTCACATGCCGATAAACCAGATTATAGAAAATCTAATATAAAAACTCTTTAAAGTATCTAAGTACAATAATAATTATTATGTTATTCTCCTAGTGCAGGGGCCACTACGAGTCGTGCGAGAGAGGACAATAATAACTTTATTATTGTCGTTCTCTCTCGCACACCAGTCGCGTCGCGTCACCGCGCCAAGCTGCGCGCGCCGTTCGTTCAAGTTTTATCAAATGAATCAGTGGCAGTAATAGGGTTCCAAAAACGTGTGGTTCCGAGTTCCGACACTGCGCGCATTCCACGAGTGTTAAACAAGATGGCGTCCCATGCCGACACAGATAACTTAAACCACGACAAAGCAAAGCAAGTTTACATGGAACTGATAAAACGAAAACTGGAATTAAAAAACTACAGATTTTACGAAATGCACTACAATGAAAATATCAACAAATTGATTGAACAAACGAAATCTTTTCCGACAAACTACTACGTCGGCGTACGTAAACTATTTGAGGAATTTCGGGAAGTTTTAATGTGGAAAGTCATACGTAGAAGCCTTAGTAACAGCATTTGCACATCTGGTATTGTTATATGGACGTGGTTTTGCAAACCAGAACCAACCCACAAAATTTGTGAAATTGAGTTATATACACAGGCGGCATAGAAATGATGTATTTCTTAGGTGCAATAAAGATCTAGGCCGCTTAATGGCTTTTAAGTAGAAATTTGATACTGTCACCTTGGATACCAACCACCAAATATCATATTTGAGAAAAACAAAAAGAACTAAGCAGCTTAATTTGAAATGAAGAACATATTTAAAACGCTAATAAGATCCATGTCACATGGTACCTCTAAATATTGAATTTTTCATTTTGCAAACCGGAACCATAACGCGTGGTTCTAATTTTAACTTGAAATGAAGAGCATATATAAAACGCTAGTATAAGATCCATGACACATGGTACCTGTAAATCTTTAATTTTTTATAACCATAACGCGTGGTTCTATTTGACTAAAAAAATAAAGTATTTCGCAATCATTTAAACGAACTAAACAGCGTGGGTTTTATTTTGTTACATAATAATTACTGATTTTAATGTTGTTTTTTTTCTTTTATTTAACTTATTTTGATATAAAACGAAACCAAACATTTATTCCGAACTGTATCGACGCATTTCAAATTTCAAATTGATTATATTTTTTTTATTAAAATGGCAATACGTAATATATTAATAAGGCTGGCAATCCTGAAATTTGGGACGCTACTCCTGTCACAGCTATTTCATTCTATGTGCGTGTGAGTCGTGTGTCCGTAGTAAATTTCGATTTCAAAATGTTCAATAAAGCAAGTGCAAGGACGAAGGCCATAATAAATGCCTGCCTAGATAAAAGTTTAGAGAATGTAGGTGACAACGCAGATGGTAAGTGATTTTTAAACTAATCTAACTAAATAACCTAACCTCTATCAAATAAATGTTGAATACGTGGTTTGGGATTTTTTTTATGAATGTAGCCTTTTTGATAAAAGTACAAACAGGACTTCTGAAAGATTTAACCATTTAGATATACCTATATTTTCTTTGTGAATGCGTCGACGTAGCTAAATCTAGGTTATTACTGGCTTGATTAACTTTTTTCAGATATTATAGAAGGCTCACCTCTAAGCGATCAAACAGAGATGTGTAGTGAGAGAGTTCAAAGTAAGTACGCATTGTAACAAAACAAAAATCAAAATAATAAAACATTTATCTTTTTAATTGCTGTTAATTTATCTAGTACATAACTTAGCGTAATTGTGGAAATGGGTTATATGAATTTGTTTTTCTTTTGATGTGGGATTGGTTTGTATAACTACTAGCTTTCTACACAAGAAGTTTATGTTTGTGCAACTTTTACTATGGCTGAAATCTTAAAAGGTAACATTTCTATTTTCTCTGCAGCTTTTGCACATGGAGATCCACCTTATGAGGCTGCTAGTACACAGACATTTAGGGCAACTCCGACTTCTCTGACTTCTAAACTTTTGCTTGGGCTGGGTAATTCGCACGCGCATGTGACTGAAATATATAACGCTACTGTTACTAACATTGAGGAAGAAGCTGGGGAGAAGAGTTTAGAACCTCCACCGTTTTCTCCTCTGACCCCTAAAGTACCTTGCTTGCCAGATCAAAATATAACAATTCCTGATTGCCCCTCATCACCCTTGCGCCCCATGTCACCAGAGACTGCAAAAATATTTCATACGTTAGCTGATACCTATATAGATGACTGCGAAAATATTGATTATGTCAACAATGAAAATACACCAGCTTCACCCAACAAAACTGAAAATTTTAATGATAGTGACGACTCTGTATTGGATCCGGATTATGTTTCTAATGATAATACTTGTATGTCTAGTGATAATGGTTCAGGAGAATCTGTATCATTAATTACAACATCGGCGGAGGTGTATCAAATGACTGACGAGAGTGTCCAAAGTACTAGTACTGCCCAAATGGAAAGATCTCCAAGGGGAAGACCAAAAAAGGGAAGAAAGAGAAAGAATGAATACACAAGACAAGAAATGAAAAAGAGAAAATATACAAATTTACCATACGTAAATTCAAGGAAAAAGAAAGTAGAATCCAAGCAATTTTTGGATTACAAATGCAGCTGCAAAAAAAAATGTCCTGAGCTGATTTCATTAGAGAAAAGATTAGTAGAATTTGAAAAATTTTATGCTTTAGGCTCATATGATGCCCAAAATATGTATCTAGCTGCATGTGTGAAGGAAGTAGCAGTGAAACGGCAATACGTAACAAAAAACCCTTCAAAGAAGAAAACATTTAGTCGTCAATATTATTTAAAAGGTGTACAAGTCTGCAAGGAAATGTTTCTCAAGACGTTACAGACTACATCGAAACGGGTAAATACGTCACTTTCCAAAATGCGGTCAGATAACTGCATAATAGATAACCGTGGTAAACAAGCCGGACATAACAAGGTACCCTCTGAATGCGAAAACTTCCTCATCAATATAATTAAGAAACTGCCCACCTATGTATCTCATTATCGGCGAGCAAATTGTCATGATGCGAAGTACTTGAGATCTGACATGACGTTTCCAAAAATTTACGAACTATATAGCAATGAAGCAATATTAGCTGGACAGAGACTACTTTCTTACACAAAGGCTAAACATGTATTCGTAACAAAGTTTAATCTTCGAACTAAACCGTTGAAAAAGGACACCTGCAACAAGTGCGATTATTTTGAGAGCCAAAAAAAGGCAGCCACAGAAGAACATAAGGCCTCAATTGACGAAAAACATAACAGACACCTTGAAAAAGCTATGTTTTTACAAAGTCAGCTTAGAAATGACATGAAGCTTGCTAAAGAGGATCCATTTACTGAAACACTAACATTTGACTTACAAAAAACTTTACCTCTTCCACGTATACCCACCAATGTTGTCTTCTACAAAAGACAACTATGGGTATATAATTTAGGGATCCATTCAGGAAGCGATGATCAAGCATATTGTAACATATGGGTCGAAGGTGAAGCAGGAAGAGGAGCTCAAGAGGTAGGCTCATGCCTTATTAGGCATTTAACAGAGAGGCTTGGTGACAATATTCAACATCTGATATTATGGAGCGACTCTTGCGGTGGACAAAACAGAAATATTAAAGTTACCTTAATGCTGAAAGCATTTCTCAATGATCACCAAAAGCTGGAAACAATCAGCTTTCGGTTTCTGGAGTCAGGACATAGTTTCTTGCCCAATGATACTGATTTTGGAAGAATAGAATGTGCTCTTAAACATCAGCAAAGGCTATACCTACCAACAGATTATATGAGTATAATGGAAAAATGTAAAAAGAACAAGCCAATGCATGTTCGAAGAATGAACAAAGAAGATTTTTTGTCATCAGCAAAGCTTGAAAGGAGAATAACAAACAGAAAAAAAGCTGCTGATGGTTCCAAAGTCTCATGGCTAGATACTAAGGAAATACTTATAAAAAAAGGGGACTACTCATTGTTCATGAGATCCAATTTAGATGATAACTTTATTGAGATTGATTTAAAAAAAAGTGGTCGTGGTCAGCATAATTCATTGTTACGAAAAGAAATAATGGACCCACTTTGGCCTAGTGGCAAACTAATCCCACAAGCTAAGTTAAATGATTTACATAGTTTAATACACTTGATACCCCAAGATGCCCACGAATTCTACAAAGGCTTGTTGGGGAGTACATTGGTAGAAGATGATATAGACGGATTTTCCGGCCGCCTGGACTTTGACATAGAAAATGATGATGAATAGAGTTTTTTCATAAACTATGTATCTAATATGTATATTTTTAAGAAAAAATGTGGCTAATAAGTGATTTTCAAATAAAAGGCTGATTAATTATAACATTATTTTATTAATTATATACTAATACCTGCTGGCTGCATTTTGAAATAAGGAACCAAGTAGTTTAAAATCCTCACAAGTATATTAAGCAAATAAGAACCACTCGATAATTTATTAATGTTTAATGACTTACATAATAAAAATCTAAATTATTAATGTTTCCATACATCGACTTCAATGTCTTACACAGGTCTATAAAGTTGCTTTCTTGAACTAAAACGCCATGATGTTACTATGCAAATTTTTCAGAAAAATCGCATTATCTCGGAAGTGACTTCATGTTGTTTGGTTCTGTTTTGCAAAACTACGTCCATATTATCATTTGAAGATATTTTTGACGTATTCATGGATTTCCATATTAACAATAATCATGCATCTAAGCATCGTTTGACAATTTTTGTAAAACATAACAAATATTACTTGCCCAAGTTCTGTTTAGATTTCATTATTGAGGTATGTGATAGATGCCAGGTAAACGTAATAAATGCCACTGACCCAAATCTACTACAGGTAAGTGATGGCAGCAGAGGAACCAAAACTGCAGCAAGTTTCGAGGACAATGTTGGTCTATATTCTAAAGATAAAGCAATCATTTCAAGAATATTCGTAATCACCGTCAGGCAAAGCAAATTAAATGAGAAATTCCATTACTTACTCATCTATGAAGATGTGGCTACAAACTTCGTTATCTTGAGACCAATGATGCAAAAAACAGAGAGAGAAATATCTCTTACAATGTTCCAATTGTTTACTCAACTTGGTTCACCAGAAAAAGTGTACTTTCATGGATATGACCCTGAACTTACGAGGAAGATAGATAACTTCTTGAAGAAACTATGCCCCATGTTTAATGTCGTAGTTAAACATAGAAGAATGTCCTTCGACTTGCCCACTACAATTACGGATAGATTAGATGAATGGAGAAAGAAAGCTAATAGTGATTTTTGGGAGGTGGGATGTTCTATGGTACAAAAAGTTATGAATGACAGAACTGATACGGTTCCTATCGGAAAAAAAGTGATTGCTACGCCTTTTAAGTTGTTTTATACCACACAAACACCAAACGAAAGTGATAATAATCAATACAATCAATCAACACCAAAGAATATGAAGTTATCACCTACTGCTATCCGGAAGCACCAACCGATGTCATCTTTAATAACATCAAATTAAGGGAACAAGACTTGGGCAAACACGATTGGATAATCATCTCACTAGGTTCAAACGATATGAACCCCATCAAATTCCAAATTGAAATATCGGCAATCTGTAAGAAATTCAAAAATACAAAAATAATACTAACTGATGTAAGGCACAATCGATACTTGAATGAGGGTAAATTAAACTTGGCCCTTAAATTGATTGCTAGAAACTTTAAAAAATGTCATTACTTAGAGGCGTGTCCTAAACTGAACATAAATACCTCATACAACTGTAAATTACTTTGCGCACAACTAAATACTACTATCAATACATACGATTATCAAGATAATTTTCTAGGTAAAAATATTAGTAAAACTAATCAAACGAATAAAAATACATTGAATCTAACCAAAACAACATCGCCGTGTCAAACCAATAACCCCATAAATAAAAAAAGAGAAAGCTTGGCTCTAAAACCAGGAACCATTCCTTATTTCTTCAAAAAAACTATCGACAAAAAACCATTGCCCGCACCTATGAATGAAGTGACCAATGGAAAAAACAACAATGAGAAGCCTAAACGCGGCACAATACCCTATTATTTTAAAATCTTAAATGGAAAAATGCAACAAACAATCCGCTTTTTCGAGACTAAAAAACATGACACTTCCCAAAATGTAAACTCTCCTTCTAATAAATTATATAATAAAAATTCTTTTACATTAATGCACCTCAATGTCCGTAGCCTTAAATCTAAAATCGACCAACTAGAAATACTAAATACTGAACACAATTTCGACGTCTGTTGCTTCTCAGAAACTCATCTCAACGACAAACAAGCAGATGTTCTTCAACTTGATGGCTACATAAAAGCTTCTCATTATTCCCGGAAATACAAAAAAAATGGAGGTGTTGGTATTTATATAAGGTCAAATATTAAGTATACTAAACTAGATTGGATATCCGATATGTCAATAGAAACTCATTTTGAGAGCTGTGGCATAACAATTCCTGACATAAATATAATTATAATTTGTATTTACAGAGCACCTAACGGAAATTTTAAACTTTTTATCAATTCTATAGAATATCTTCTTATTAAACTAATGAGAAATAGAAATCACTTAAAGAAAATATTCATTCTGGGTGATTACAACATAAATACACTCGAAAAAAATAGAAAAACTGAACAATTCTTAACGACTATAAATTCTTTTAAATTACACCCAGTCTTCAAAGATCCAACTAGATCTACATGTCATAGCCAAACGTGTTTAGACAATATACTAACCAACAAGAAAACGTACAAAGCTGAAATAATAAATGTAGACATATCTGACCATAGTGCACTAAAAATAGAAATAAAGACAAGTTTAAGCTATGATGAAAAATACTGGTTTACTGAACGTAGAAACATCGATACATACTTAGAGATATTTCTAAAATATATAACTCAAATTAACTTTTCAGAAATATATGACCAAAACAATCCAAATACTGCCTTTAATATTTTTATGGACATATATTCTTTAATATATAACTTATGTATTCCAATTGAGAAATCCAAAGTGACTCACAAAAAGAAACCCAACTGGAAAACGAAAGGTATAATGATATCCAGTAAAAAAAAGAGAAAAATGTATCTTAATACTATATCAACAAATGATGAACTAAATAAAACTAACTACAAAATATATACTAATAAACTAAAAAAGGTAATTAAGTATTCTAAAAAGGTTGCAAACATAAGATATATAAACAGAAGTACAAATAAAACAAAGGCTACTTGGGGACTCATTAAACAACATACATCGCAATCAAATATTATCAAAACTACAATTGACAATCTTAATATAAATAATAAAATAATTATTGAACCCACCAATATAGCTAACGAATTGGTAAACCACTTCTCAAATACATGTAGAAATATAAAAATACCTCATGTAATAAATAGTCCTAATCAGACTAATTGCAAATCAATTTTCTTAGCACCAGTAGATAACTCAGTAGTCAACATTGTAAATAGATTTAAAAACAAAAAAACGACTGGCTTCGATAATATTTCCATGCAAGTCATTAAACATAGTATATCATTCATCCTTGAACCACTTGTATTTATTATAAACCTAACTCTAGAAACAGGCATATTCCCAGAAAAGCTAAAGATTGCACTTATCAAACCTATCCATAAAAAAGGCCCTAAGCACGACCCAAATAACTACAGACCTATAGCACTTCTTCCCTGTTTTTCAAAAATATTTGAAAAGGTCATCTATGATAGGATAATTTCATTTTTTAACATTAATAACGTAATCAATTGTAATCAATATGGTTTTCTTAAAGGTCTCTTCTGCAGTCTTTAAGATGTTAAGAGAACTGAGTGAGGATATCAATTCAAAAAAACCAGGTATTGCTCTATTCTTAGATTTATCAAAAGCTTTTGATTGTGTTATACATATGACACTATTAAATAAACTGGAAGCAGCCGGCCTAAGAGGAACTGCATTAAAGCTCATGAAATCATATCTAGAAAACAGAACTCAATCAGTCGTACTAGATGTTTATAATAAATCAACCAAAACTATTGAAAAAGTGTTTTCAGAGCCTAAAAGCATAACTATAGGTGTACCTCAAGGGAGTATATTAGGTCCAATATTATTTTTAATATATATCAATCAACTGCCACAAATAACAAAACACTTGTGCATAATGTTCGCAGATGATGCTACTATATATATACCTAAACAAAATCTTACTAACCTAGAATTTCAGTCAGAAATAAACAGTACATTAAATACAGTAGGTAATTGGCTAGAAAATATAAATTTAAAATTAAACATAGATAAAACTAAGCTCATTCAATTTCGTAATTATAAACAACATCAAATACTACTTGAAATCACCTATAGAGGCCATCTAGTAAAAACGGTAACAGAAGCTAACTTTTTAGGCATTTCCATAGATTCAAATCTTAATTGGAAATCCCACATTAACAAAATCAACAATAAACTGTCTCAATACTGCTATGTACTATCAATACTTACAAATATATCAACTAAACAAATTGCATTAAACGCCTATTACGGTTATGTTTACCCTCAGTTAAGTTATGGAATAATATTTTGGGGAAATTCAGTCGAAATTCAATCAACATTTATTTTACAAAAGAGATGTTTAAGGATAATCTTTAAACTCAAAAATACAGACACTCTTCGCAATATATTTAAAAACTATAAAATCCTTACTCTCACTAGTATTTATATATATGAAATCTGTCTATTTGTGAAATCCAATAAAAAATACTTTTTTGAATCACAATCAAGTCGCATTGAAATCTTACGAAATAAGTATAAATATAATATTTTAATACCACAAATCCACAATAGTATGTATCAAAATAGTCCTTATGTTATGGCGCTTAAAATTTATAATAAGTTACCTTTAGATCAAAAATTCAGATCTCAATTAAAATTACGGCTGATCCCTAAAGCTTATTACACCATGAAGGAGTATTTTAACGAGTAAATACCTTGCATAGACATTTAAATATAAGTTATATAAAGTTACGAATAAGAGCACTATTATATTATATTATATAAGAATAATATTAACATACTACTAAACCAAAAATGTTAGCAATAATAGATTTAAGTTAAATTTTACTTTTACTTATTAGTCTCTTTATTCATGTACAATCATAAAACTAAATTTTTATAACATTCTTAAAACAATAATTATGTAGGTATATATACCTATATTATTATATAAAAACATTGTAAACTTATTAGATATTAACTATACTATAGTTTTTAAGTTTTAAAAATAATATTGTATGCTTGCAAAGGGCAAACTGTTGGAACACACTAAACATAATGTTATGTAACACCACCACAATGTACACAGTTTATCAATAAACGATTTCTATTCTATTCTATTCTATTCTATTCTATTCTATTCTAATAAATATAATACGAGTAATATAATTATCAAAAGCATGGTCTCATAATTATTTGTACTGTTACATTTTGTTTCATTACGATAATATTTGAGTACTTAATTGATGAAATTGAATAAATAATTATTAAAAAAGTTGAGAGATTTTTTATTATTCGGTTGCCCTCTAGGAACTACTGCTTCCTAAAATAAATATTTTTTCTCTTACGTACAGACTACAGACCAACCTACTAAGTGGCGCTCCTTTCATGTTAGTCCTTTTATCCGTAAAATGTCATGAAGCGATTAAACTTACAATACTTATTACAATTGAATTCTTTTCTACCGAACTCAATGAGATCACCAAAACTAAATCGCCAATATAACTCCAAAACAAAATAAAAACGAAGGTTTGTCAACCCTTCCGTTTTTATTTTGTTTAGAATTAAAATAGAGTCCGTGCAATCCTATTTTTCATCAGCAGGTGCAACTTACGTTATCATTACAACTATCTACTTATTGCTTCTGCTAAGACACTAGCGCTACTGCACGTTTCCTGGACTTTAGTGGTGGGAATTGTAACACTATAATAGTGATAGTACCCACAAAGTATCTCAACCTAATTTGAATATAAATTCACTTACTTATCCACATTCATTAGGAGCAGCCACGCCACCGAGGCTTTACAAACATTACCCTGGCGAAATTATTGTAAAGAGATTTAACTTACATTTTAGTGATAAAAACATTTCGTATTTCCGATATCTCGAGTCCAGCTTTTATAGCGTTCTAAATTTTATTGTAAGAGGTCCAAACTTATGTAATGAAAACGTTATTGTTACTTTAAAATTGATGAAGGTATTATCTCTATAGACAATTGTTATGGGTTTATCTCTTTACGAGTTGTCGTAAATTATATTCTAATCGTGAATAATGTCATACTGACTTATGTGTCTATATAATATAAAAAACAGTAGGTAAATCTATATATATATAAATAGGCAAAGTGTTAAATATTGGATTTTTCCATTAGGATAATAACTGCCTGGAGTCTGGAACTGTGCCCGGTAGATGGCAATAGGCTCGCCCCCTATTACATGGGACCAATAACATACTGGCGAAATGTGGGTGTATCTACTAAGAGACTTGGGTACACCTCTGCCTACCCCTTCGGGAAAAAAGGCGTGAATGTATGTTATGTTATAAATATAAATGAAATGCTTATGGGATATAACTCTTTAGCTGAACCTAGGTAAATTAGGAACTAGGTAAGGATACCTGGTTTGTTTTGGAAAACATGTTATAAAGTATTTACATATTAATAAGAAATATCATAATTATTGTACTTTCGTCTGTATTAATTTTTTCCTTGTTTTTCGGATTAGGTTTAGGGAAAGTCAGGAGAATAGGAAATTTTCTTACTCTGGCATAGGGTAATTTCGCTAGTTTCCGACCAATTAGCGGAGTTGTCTACTTTGGACCGCCTTAAAATAATGTTATAGAGTCTTTTTTAGACATTAACCAACTGAAATATATTTCAGGTATGATTAAGTTTATTATGGATTATTAATTTATTGATATTGGCCTCACATTATTTTTTAATTTGGATAAGAAGTTAAAACTACCGATTTTCCTAGTTTTCGACCACAAAATTATATTTACGACCACCTCATTACCAGTTTACGACCACTTCCTAAAATGTACTGCTTGGGCCAATAAAAATGCGATAGGCTTTCTTTAAAGAAAAATAAGTTATTAAATATATTTGTATAATCAACGTATTTATTTACTGTCACTTTAAAATCAATAAATCAACATAAAGATCAATATTATAGTCATAACAATAATTTGGCTTAGTCTTAGGCATTTTCTAGTCTTTCAAGTTTCCGTTTTCTAGTAGCTTCTATTTTTACTTTCTTGATGTTTTCTTTACTGTTGTAATAATTTCTCCAAGCAGTGGAAGAAATAGCGGCAGGAGTTTTTTCTTTAAGAGTCTTAGTTGTATTACTTATTTCGGGAAATCTTAAATGTTTCTCAAATGGATCTATATTTGTCTGTTTTGATGTTGAAGGAAAAGACAAATCTAATGGACTTTCTTTAATGGCTTTTGGAGGTTTGACACTGGCGTAGCTCGGAGCAGCCAAAGAAGATAGAGACAAACCAGAAGTTATTTGTACAGGCTCTGTCTCAGGGCATTCACCATCTGCTATAGGCAGAGTCACGTGAGAGCTAAATCCATCATTATTTTCCAGAGAAAATTCAGGTGTTTGTTTCGTAGCTAAAGCCTCTAATGGTAAACTATTTGTTAAAGTCGATGAAGAAAGCTCATCTGGTGGTTCTGAAACCGTATAAAGAATAACGCAAATATCATCCAAGGAAACAATCGAACCTAGCTCCAAGTAACTTCCGGTGAGATTTGGAAAAGAAATAGGAGTCATGTACCCTTCAATTTCCATCGACATATCGACACTTAGTGGTCGAGTATCTTGCGTCACATTATGGTTTTCTTTAGAAGTAGCGTCGATCTGAAATATAGTTTTATCTTGATTAACGGCTTGATTTGGAGCAGTGTGTATTTGAGCAGTAACAATTTCTGTTATCTCATGAGATTCAGAGTTGTTGTCAGCAATATTGCAGTCGTTTTCTTGGACGTTACATGACGAGATCGATATTTCTCGAGACATGTTCAAGTCGCACTCAGTCTGTCTGGATTCATGTTGGATAATACTTTGGTTCAAACTCATCATCATCATCATCATCTCAGCCATAGGACGTCCACACGACGACGTGCTGAACATAGGCCTCCCCCTTAGATTTCCATCCAGTCCGGTTGTAAGCGGCCTGCATCCAGCGTGCTTCTGCCGTACTTATCAGATCGTCTGTCCACCTTGTGGGAGGACGTCCTACGCTGCGCTTACCAATCCGTGGTCTCCATTCAAGAACTTTACGGCCCCATCGGCCATCAGTTCTACGTGCTATGTGCCCTGCCCATTGCCACTTCAACTTGCTAATCCGCTGGGCTATGTCGGCAACTTTCGTTCGTCTACGGATCTCCTCATTTCTGACTCGATCTCGCAGAGAAATCCCGAGCATAGCTCGTTGCGCTATTTTGAGCTTACTTATAAGGCCCACAGTCAGGGACCACGTTTCAAATCCGTAAGTCATCACTGGTAACACACACTGGTCGAAGACCTTCGACTTGAGGCACTGAGGTATTTTGGACGAGAAGACATAGCGCAGATTTCCGAACGCTGCCCAGCCTAGTTGGATTCGACGATTGACCTCTTTCTCGAAGCTGGATCTACCGAGTTGGACTACTTGTCCTAGGTAGACGTACGAGTCAACTGCTTCAAGAATCGCGTTTCCAACCGGGACTGGGGTCGGCGCAACATGGGCATTAGACATCACCTTCGTCTTGTACATGTTCATTTTAAGGCCGACCCGTTGAGAAACTCGATTGAGGTCTTCGAGCATTATGCTGAGATCTTCCATCGATTCTGCCATGACTACAATGTCGTCGGCAAACCGAAGGTGAGTGATGTATTCGCCATTAATATTGATGCCGTGTTTTTGCCATTCCAGAAGCTTGAAGGCGTCCTCCATTGCGGCAGTAAACAGTTTCGGAGATATAACGTCTCCCTGTCTTACGCCTCTATCCAACGGGATCGCCTTCGAACTTTGGTCCTGTACTCGAACCGACATAGTGGCGTTACTATAATATAAGCACTTCAACACTTCGATATACCGATAGTCAATATGGCATCGCTGGAGAGACTCGAGCACCGCCCATGTCTCGATCGAATCAAAGGCCTTTTCATAGTCCACAAACGCTAAACATAATGGCAAATTATACTCCTCGGTCTTCTGTATAATTTGACGAAGCGTGTGGATGTGGTCTATGGTGCTGTAGCCTTTTCGGAAACCTGCTTGCTCAGACGGCTGGAAGTCATCGAACCTGCGACTGAGACGATTCGTAATGACCCTCGAAAACAATTTATTAACTTATAAACACGGCTCAGAAGCGAGATGGGTCTGTAATTCTTCAACAAGGTGTTATCGCCTTTTTTGAAGAATAGCACCACCACGCTTCTTTTCCATGCTTCTGGCGTCACACCTTCGAATATGACATAGTTAAAGAGCCTCTGGAGGACTTTAAGTACCGTTGTTCCACCCGCTCTCAGAAGCTCTGATGTGATTCCGTCATCACCCGGCGCCTTGTTGTTTTTGAGTTGTTTCAGGGCCATTCTAATCTCGTACAGGCTGATGTCCGGGATATCTTCGGTATAGTGTCGGGTCAGCTTGGCTCTTGGGTCTTTGGCTGCGCTGCTAACAGGCTTTGCGCCCGAGGCGTATAGCTGTCCATAGAACCTCTCGATCTCCTCTAACACCTCCGCTTTTGTCGACGCCATACTGCCATCTTCTCTCTTCAGCTTTGTCAACCGGCTTTGCCCAATAGACATATCTCTTGCAAACGCTTAATAGCTGAACTCATCTAAAAAAAAAAATAGCCTTGAGATCTAAAAATAAAAGGCCCCATCAAAATTCTTAAGTCCTTCGAATAAAAGCCAGTCTCCGTCTGTATTGCAAATTGCAACGCATACAAGCAAGAGACTGGTCGAAAACTGAAGATATGTTTCAGTGACAGTCATCCGTATCAGTTTCCGACCATAAAAAATATAGGATAGTTATCGTAACAGGGATCAATTTCTAGGCAGAATCCTAATAGGCATAACATATTACTATTACTTATTTCACAAAACTGCCATAACTTTGGCAAAAAAAAAAGATTAATCTTTAAAAGCAAAAGTGGTCGAATACTGGCGTGCTGTTTATGACTAGCTTAGTTATCGACCGCGAATAATTTTGGTATAGCAATATTTTTTTAAGCTCAAGGAATATTGTGGTCGAAAACTAGCGAATAAAATGAATTTGCTAATAAGGATCAAAGTTTAAAACACTAATAAGGTAATTTTGATACTTAACTTGTTACAAGACACGTTCTTATCGACAGGATTACGCCAGTATCCGACCACATGGTCGAAAACTAAAACTTCTTTTAAAATGCTTGTCCAGTATGCGTCCATCGCTTTTTAGCCATTTATTAGCAGAAATCTCAGGATGATAACTTGTGAACACGTTTAACAGCTTATTTACTAGACAATTACAAACAATAACAAACCTGGAATTAATAAAAGTAGCTAAAACTTACCGTGTAGGTATCGGTGCTGCACTATTTATTTTTTCCAAAATGGCGAGTCTTATCGGGTTGGTTGCGGGCCGTATACTAATTACTGATTTGTTCCTCAAATGCTCGAGAAAGTGTGAGGATATGTGTACGTGCGCGTAGGTATGATATTGATGTAGCCAATAAAGTTAGTTTTTTAGATGTGGTGGTATCAAGTATCTTATTTTTTGTCTCTGTTTGTTAAAAGTACGTGAAATGGTCGGAAATAAGAGGTGGTCGCAAAACCGGCTAACATATCCTATTGTCTCCAGAATAAACTATTGAATGAAAGAAGACTCAGAGGATAAGCTTGATCAGAGACAAATGAAAACAAGTAATTCAGTTAAGATTAATTTATTACATATGTTAATATCAATAAAACTGAAATTATAAATTAAAAAATTATAAATTATAAATTGCTGTACCATTCCGATTTAAGAAAATCCTTAATTTAAAGTCCTTATTCTTTAATAATTATTGTTATAAGTTCTTTCTGTAAAATATAGCGAGAAAGGTTTCGCATATATAGCGTCTTTAATAGGATTTCGATCAAATTTGTCATTCAGTTCCTTTTGTACTATAGAACATCCCACTTCCCAAATATCACTTTTGGCTTTATTTCTCCATTCGTCCAATTTATCCGTGATTGTAGTCGGCAAGTAAAACGACATTCGTCTATGTTCCACTACGATATTAAACATGGGACATAGTTTCTTCAAGAAGTTATCGATCTTCCTCGCGAGTTCAGGGTCATATCCGTGCAAGCAAAGCTGCTCTGGTGCGCCGAATTGAGTGAAAATTTGAAATAGCGTCAAAGATATTTCCTTCTCTGTTTTTTCCATCATTGGTCTAAGTAGGACAAAGTTTGTAGCTTTATCTAAATAGATTAATATGTAGTGGCATTTCTGGTCTATTCTTTTCTGCATGACCGAGATGACGTATACCACACTTTTTCTAGCCTTCGATTTAGATAGTAACTGTTCAATAATTTTAGAGCTCCTAGCTTTATTGCACAGATCACAAACCTGAATAAGCAACTCCATACAAATCTTCGGGCAGACATACCTATTAATATCAGCTTGTTCTAATAACCATTCCTTAGATGCGTGCGCGCATCTAAAATGCATCTTCATATAAATATTAAAAACGTCATCAAATGAAAGGATACGAGCACCAACTTCACTAATAGGCCGTTTTTTAACTAAAATCTCCACAGTATCCTTTTTAATAACATCATAGTCTGCATCGCTTTCTTTATTTTGTTTCTTGAGTTTAATTTCGTTGATTAACTTATTTATGTTATCCGAGGAGTGCATTGAGAGTTCTAGATAGTTTCCGTCTTTAGCTAATTCTGCTTGTAGTAGGTCCATGTAACGTTTTTTCGCTTTATCGTAGTCGAAACCTCGGTCAAAATTGTAGGACGCCATTTTGTTGTAATTGGCAACACGAGCGCGCTGTCTCGACCTTAAACGCAGACTAGCGCATCGGCGCATGACGTAAGCCACAAGTCACGAGAGTGAGTTCATGTATATTAGTTACAGTACCGAGTTCCAATAGTACGGAGTCGAACGCGTGACGTAACGTCTGCGCGGGAAAAAGATAGGAATATTATTATGCATGAGAGAGACAGTGATGGGAGATAACGGTCGGCGCGTCGCTTCCCGTATTGTTCACAGTTTTCGATGATAAAATTATTAGGCAATACTTGGTAGATGTATACAAAGAAATTTAACGAGTACATATTTATAATTAATTAAACCCTTGTTACTCATTTACACAAAAACTACTGAATAGATCGGGTTGAAATTTGGTATGTAGGTAGCTTAGACCCTGTATTTATTGCCTAATAAGGGTTATTTCGTTAGTTACCTTCAAAACCCATTGTTTTCGAAAAATACCTATGCATATTTCATACATACATTTTATATCATATTTCATTCATTCATACATACATAAGCTAACTCATAGCCTTACTTTTTTCTCGATAGGTATTCCCACAACTATTAAAATAAATCATGCAGAAGTCCGAAGGGAACCAACCGGACTCTTTTTATTACAGAGATAGGGTTTAATTAGCTTTATTAATATATCTATAGGTACCTATGCCGTGAAGATTGTAAAGGCATTGCCACGTTTTGTCAGGCGATGAATAATTCAGTTCTGATAAAAGGTTTAACTTTAAAACAGGTAAAAAACCAGTAAAAAAAAGAACGAGCGAAGGTAATAAGTACACAATGTGTTAAAAAGGGTAAAACTGGGTATTGCCGGTCACCTAAAGAATAATAATAATATGGGACAACTTCCACACACGGTCATCTGGTCCCAAACTAGGCTAGAAGCCTGTACTATGGTTACCAAATGACTGATAATATACTTACCTATATAAGCTTATAACACCCAGACACAGATTAAACAGACATGTTCATGCACACAAATGTTTGAACTGGCCAGATTGTGCCGTAATGACCACGCTTGTGCGGCTTGCCGCTGTAGCTGAAATACTTGGGAACGGAGAGCGCTGCTGAATGTGAATGTAATTAATATAAGCTTAAAGTATAGTTCGACACAAAAGAGTAGAAAATAATGGGGGCGCCACTGTCTTTTACGAGAGTAAAAACAATTCAATCAACACATACATTTTATATTAGTTCCGTTTCTTCTCTTTTCTGTCGAGCTATAGATAAGTACTTACTAGGACCTTTTCTTCATTAGGAAGCGTTATTTGATTTATTTTTTGTGTATCTTTTTATGACATTAATAATATAGTTACCACAGAATTATAGTGGACAATAGGACAACGTGGTTGCTGAGTAACAAAGACCCGAACAAAATAAATAAAATATATACAAAAACATTTATTATTATTAAAATATACCTACTTAATATCTACGCAGTCTTTACTTTCTCTCCTCTTAACAAACTCCTAACAAAATTTATTATTAATCTCGCTGCCACACACACAACTATAACTATCAGTAAGAAACACACACCAATGAATGTCAACAGTGGTATATCCAAATATTCAGCCCAGGTCATGTTGGCAGCTCTAGCCCTGAGATGAGGAGCTCCGCCGTGTCGCATGACGTGCTCCGTCCACCACACTGCTCGCTCCAGCGGCGACTGAGGCTGATCACGCATTATGGACCGGAGTTTGATTACGTTGTTCCGATAACTGAAATTAAACAAAAAAATCCTTTTGATTTATATGGGAAAATGGGTTAGGCAGAGGTGTATTCAGTCCCATAGTATACCTACATTATTTTTCTCTTCATTTTTCATTGTTTTTAAAATATTTTTTAAATCTATGCTCAGTGGAATCTTTTGGTACATATATAATTTATCTATTTATACAATTTCAATTAATTTAATTCTACTTTTTTGGCCTTGTTTTGGAATCTGATATGTTTTTAATAGTCTTATGATTGTTATTTTGCTACTTAAGGATTTTAGTACATGAAATAAATGGATTAATTAATTAAAATTAAATAAGTTCCGTGGTGTAATACTTCTTTTACGGTTACTTTAAACGTAACTGGCGAATAGTGAGTGTACCGTCTAATAAGGTTACGATGCAATAATAGAGACCATCAACCAGGCAAAATAAATCCAGACGACAGGCTATTGAAAAAATCTTAATAGAAAATAGTGGCAATACTATGGCTGAGATGATGATGATGACTAAACAATAACAAATACTCTAATTTATTATGACATGATGACCTAACGAAATAATATTTGAAGACATCATAACATAGTAAAATATGAATAAAATATATGACCTTAAGGGATGACAATTTTATCTCCACACATAACATAAACATACATATACATACGTTCACGCCTTTTTCCCTAAGGGGTAGGCAGAGGTGTACCCAGGACTCAGTCCCATAGTAGATACACCCACATTTCGCCAGTATGTTATTGGTCCCATGTAATAGAGGGCGAGCCTATTGCCATCTACCGGGCACAGTTCCAGACTCCAGGCAGTTATTGAGATAATTCCTCATTAGGAAAAATCCAATATTTAACATTTTGCCTGACCTGGGGATCGAACCCGGGACCTCTTGATTGGCAGTCGAGCATGCGCCCTCTACGCCACCGAGGCAGTCCACACATGACTATTAATATACGTACAATATTAACATATAATTATTCTTTTCATGTCAATTTTGTTTAAATAAATATTAATAGATGACTCACCTTTCATCTTTCACAATGGTATCAATGGCGATCTTGAGTTTGTGTTCAGTGAGTGTCTCCATGTCAAGTCTGAGTCCGATGTTGTGGTACACATACTGTTCGACGTTGTACCACTGGTCTCCTAACATCGGCATACCTATGAGAGGAACTCCGGCTGTGATCGCTTCATCAGTCGACTGTAGACCGCCTTGTGTTATGAACAACTTCACATTTGGATGTCCTGTTAAGAAGTAAAACAAATCCAGTTGTCTTTTAAATTTTAAAGTTAAAGATTTTACTGTGAATTCTGAGACATATTCTGTACGTTCAAGTTTGTATATCTGGGTTCAAAGTTCACAAGGGATGGAAAGTATGACTGTGATATTGAAAGAAGAGTTTTGGTTGGAAATCAGGTGAATGGGGCGTTGCATACTTTTATGAACAGTCAGAAAGTGTCTAAAAAGGCACGACTGGCTGTGCATAGAGGAGTGCTTATCCCCACACTTACGTATGGTAGTGAATGTTGCGTCTGGCAGAAGAAGCATGAAAGTAAAATTAATGCTGTGGAAATGAGAAGTTTGAGAAGTATGACTGGACTGACCTTGATGGACAAAGTGAGGAACAGTGTGATAAGGGAACACTGTTGCGTCAAACTCAAACTCAAACAGATTTATTCAAATAGGTCTAACTGACACTTTTGCACGTCAATGAAGAAAAACAGTACTGAGTCTAAGGAAAGTCTAGGGAAAGATACCTCTATAAGAAGAACGCACAAGAAACTTGTAGGCCTTAATTTTTTCAACAGATAGTTTCACAATATTTAGTTTGGTTACATTCGTTTTCTTTGAAGGTGCCGCGAGGCGGCTATGCAGAAGTTTCCAGGCATCTTTGTCCTCTGTGTACTGGTTGACTTTATAATAAGCCTTCTTTAGTAAAGTAGATTTTATGTCGTTTTATATATTTTTTTAGCGTGTTTGAAGATGTAGTGACAAAGATGGAGAAAGGATTGCTTCGATTGGTTCGGCCATGTGGAGAGGATGGACGAAAGGAGATTGACAAAGGAGATTTATAAGGCTAGTGTGAATGGTCAAGTCGGTAGGGGTCGACCTAGGCGTACCTTTCATGAACAAGTTGATGTTATCTTAAGGAAAGGCCAGGTCAAAAGTACCAACAACCGACGAGCATGCATGAAGAATGTGATGAAAGTGGAAGAAGCGAAAGTTGTATGTCAGGATCGTAGCAAGTGGAAAGAAATAGTCTCTGCCTACCCCAACGGGAACAAGGCGTGACTGTATGTATGTATGTGTATAACATGGGGCTCTTCAAAACGAGAGTGAACAGAGTGTGAAAGGTCGACAACATACTGGCAATACCCCTG
Organism: Hemistola chrysoprasaria; assembly: GCA_947063395.1. NCBI lineage: Eukaryota > Metazoa > Arthropoda > Insecta > Lepidoptera > Geometridae > Hemistola > Hemistola chrysoprasaria. Next base: position 7,175,279 of record OX346731.1, on the reverse strand, counting down.
GTGTTGCAGGTATGCAAAGGCGGCAGTAACCGCTCACCAACAAGTCTGTCAATCAACTCACTCAGTAAATCTGACTGTGGCAGCCATTTCGATATCTTTATATTGTTTGACCTTCCTGGCAGCTCGTCTATGTCCCACTTCCAAAGTATGTCATAAGGCATCTGAGACAACGTTTTTACCAACACCTGAAGCTTTTCTTGAGGAATGTGAGAGGGATCGACATTGGTGCCATAGCTAATGTAGATTACTCCGTTCTGTGACGAGTCCAGGTATGACCTGAGATCCTGTAACAAATACAATCTTTATAATATGGTATCAATTCCATCGAGGAAACAATCTGTAACAAGTAAACTCATAGGTACATGGATTTAAAACATACTATAGAATCACTTACATTAGGAAGTTCTTTCTGAGGTTTCTGATGCAGACCCCCCATGTACACAACATTAGGCGGCACTGGTCGATTTAACTCCCAAATAGGATGCACATTCAGAAACAGCATCTCCACTCGTTTCTCCAATTCACTAATCGTAGGTGTATCAGGCCCAAATAATCTCTTTATTAGTCTATCAAACGTATCCTCGTGTTTATGAAAGACTCTTTCGAAAGAGAACTGAAGATAAAGTTCATACAATTTCTCCCACATATTCAAATTAAATAATTTTGGGCTGAACGTAGTCGGATATAGTAAAGGAGGTCGCGCCGGTGCACCAACCTGATCAAAATTCGCTGTAAATCCTCCAAAAGAACTAACGAGGATCAACGGGGCTTTGAAAACGTGAGTCAAAGCAATCGCTGGTCTTATACAAGCTTCTACCATGACTAAATCGAAGTGATTTGTTTTGTTGTTTATAATACCTTGAACTTCATGCGCTATTATCTCTCTTTCAAAGACTAGTGTTGCCATTGATAATAATCCTTTCATTTGGTCAATTGGTCCTGGTATTCTTCCAGTCGATGCTTTTATTTCTAGCATCCATCCATACGATACATCGTGAACGTCGATTTCTGTGAGGTTCTCAGGAGTTTGTCCTTTCGGAAACGCTGGATCTGCAGTAATGACTACGACTTCATGTCCACCTCTGGCTAGTTCTTGTGTCAGAGGTCGAAACACCACCTGATGACTGATGGAAGGAGTCGGTATCATTACTAATATTCTTCCTGCTTGAGCTAATAAACAGCTCGTGTTTAAAAATATTAAAATCTTTAGAAAGAACATTTTGATGCATTCACAACTTTTATGGGAACGAAATAAAATAACGGTTAACATGACAGTTTTATATAGGTTTCCAAAGCTACGATAATATCATACTTATCTATAAGGAAAATATCGATATTAGGATCACTAAGCCGCCACAACATTACCAGCTGGTTGTGATAAGAATAACATGTTAATCAAAGACGTGAATCCCATCATTTTATCACGTGTAATTAAAGAAATTTGACATAATCGAGATTTGGTGTAATCAGTTTGGTAGCTCATAATATTGATAAACTTTTTACGCCATCCGCCCACGTTATGACGTCAAATCTACCATGCGCCAACATTACATGTACCACGCCACAGGATTATTATTATTAATAATAGTTACTATTCCTTGGTAACAGTGCCAACAGCTTATCTGTTTAGGTCTATGGTTCATATAACAGCGTCGCTAGTGGTTCATCAAAGACCACCATTGGCGGTTGATAAGCTGTTGTTCCAGTTTTGGCCACCGGAACAGCTAAGTTGTGGGACCATGTGATCTGTGTGAATTAGAACATTAACGTTTACATACATAACTGGCTATAGAATAGCCCCGTACCATATTATCTACACCTAAAATCTTATTATGAGAGAAAAATGAACTTTTTGTTTATTTATTTTGTTGTGTGAGTGAGTGAAATGATCTAAAAGCCCGCGTGTGTGCGAGGATTGACGCGTTCGAAATGTGGTGCTGGCGCAGAATGATGAGAATATCCTGGACGGAACGTCGCACAAACGAGTCAATCCTCAGACAATTACAGATAAAAGCACGGCTCTCAACAATCTGTAGGCAGAGGGTCCTAAAATTCTTTGGACACACAGTCAGGAGAGACCCAGATAGCCTGGAAAGACTGATCATCACTGGCTGTGTTGAGGGTAAGAGAGGCAGAGGGCGCTCTCCTACAAGATGGACACACACGACGCAGGACGCTACGGGGGCCACCCTGCAAGCATCTATACAGATGGCGCAGGATAGGAATGTCTGGAAGGAGATGGTGACAAGGGTGTTGACGAACCATAATCACGTCCCTCAGTCATGAGGTCACGACTAAGAAGAAGAGAAAGATTAAGTTATTTAATATTATTCTTTTATGTTTGTGTGCTATGTATGGTGTACAATAAAGTGTTTATATATCTATCTATCCATTTTTCACAAGTGAACTTAAATATTTAACCTTGGTCAACATCCTTGGTCGTTAATAAAAATAATATGTTATTTTGCACACAAAATAACATATTATTTTTATTTTATTACCACACATGGTATGTCGGCATATGCAGGAAAATAATATTAAGTATGTTAATTTTATTACAATTTCACTTGAATTTTACACGAAAATCTGTAGTTTTAATTTGATTTTATGACATAATTTCAAAGATGCGGGTTTTGCGCGAGCTATATGTGGTGGACTGCCTCGGTGGCGTAGAGGGCGCATGCTCGACTGCCAATCAAGAGGTCCCGGGTTCGATCCCCAGGTCAGGCAGTGTTAAATGTTGGATTTTTCCATAAGGAATTATCTCAATAGCTGCCTGGAGTCTGGAACTGTGCCCGGTAGATGGCAATAGGCTCGCCCCCTATTACATGGGACCAATAACATACTGGCGAAATGTGGGTGTATCTACTATGGGACTGAGTCCTGGGTACACCTCTGCCTACCCCTTCGAGAAAAAGGCGTGAACGTATGTTATGTTTTTATATGTGGTTAATACGTTCAAGTATATGACCCATCATTGAAATAGAAACGAAAATAACAATTTATTCTTCACCAGTGTTTTGAAGCGTGATGAAGTCAGATACTGTTCCTATAGTACTCTTCCTACGGAAGCCTATTATGACGATTGGTCAAAAATACTAATGACCCTATAGAAAATATTTGTAAGGCAATTATTGCTTTACTTCTATAATACGTAATATAAAACTATAATAACCTGGTTTTACTAAGTACAACCAAAGTATCTTATCTAATTGTTTTATCTAATTGTTTTTTTTTGTAGTGGTAGGCCTCTTTTGCAGGGGGCCGCCTGGGGAAGTACCACACCTTTGCCAGTTATTCATCCGCCAAGCAGTAATGTGCAAACATTACTGTGTTCCGGTATGAAGGGCAATGTTACTAGCGAAATTACTGGGCATGATGAGATTCAACAACTCCTATCTCAGGGTGACAGGCGCAGTGCAGTGCCGCGCAGAATTTTAAATTTTATACAGTGTTATAAAATTTACTAGTGGCACTGTGTCTGATATGGGCAATCATGATGCTTACCATCAGGCACCTGATTTGCTCGGCTTGTTACTTACTATCATAAAAAAAAAAAAAAAAAAAAAGTTATTATTTTTCCTTACTTATTTTCATTTCTGCATTTATTGTCCAGAATGTACATAATGTTTTTTACAGAACCTTGATATGAAGTCTTGTCTACTAATAAATTTATTATTAGTAATCACGCACCGTATCGGTGGTCGAATAAAAACTTCCTGGACGTAATTAAATATAATTATATCTAATTTATCAGCTAACTTTGAGATAAAAATATTTTTTAGTTTGCTCTCGTAGTTTAAACCTCATTCTTTGCCATTCTAAAGTTGGCACTGTATCAATATGTTCGTCATAAAATTTCTGGCCTTTTTGTACTTTGGCTGCTTATTAGCTCAAACTGAGAGAATATTAGTTGTGATACCGACTCCTTCCATCAGTCATCAAATAGTGTTTCGACCTCTGACACAAGAACTGGCCAGACGAGGACATGAAGTCGTAGTCATCACTGCAGACCCAGCGTTTCCTAAAGGACAATCACCTAAGAACCTTACGGAAATCGACGTCCATGACATATCTTATAAAACATGGAAAGAAGGATCATTTGCTGACGCTACTAAAGGAAGTAGCCAAGATTTGATAGAACAGTGGGACATAATACTGCATATGATAGGAGAAATTTTTAAAGCGGAGATGAAAACAGATGACGTTCAAAGCATTTTAAACAACAAGACAAACCATTTCGATCTACTCATGATAGAAGCTTGCGTGAGACCAGCCATAGCTTTGACCCATGTGTTCAAAGCCCCTTTCATCATAATTAGTTCTTTTGGAGGATTTCCATACCATTATGAACAAGTTGGTGGTCCTATACGACCTGCTTTGCTATATCCAAGTTTTTTTCGGCAGAGGTTGGTAAATTTAACATTATGGGAAAAAATTAGCGAAGTTTACTATGACTTTTATTTCCGAAAAGTCTTCGATGACCATCTGAGTAAATATGACAGACTGGTTAAGGCACTTTTTGGACCGGACACGCCTTCGATCAGTGAATTAGAGAACCGAGTGGAAATGTTGTTCCTGAATGTACATCCTATTTGGGAGTTCAATCGACCTGTGCCGCCTAACGTTGTTTATATGGGGGGCCTGCATCAGAAACCACCAAAAGAACTTCCTAATGTAAGTACGAGTTAATGTAACGACGATGTTCCGATGTAGGTAACGTGGGTACCTAGTACCTACCAGTTTCTTTGAAAAAATATAAGATTTTAATCAACTACGAATCTCATATTGAAACTGTTACAGGATCTTAAGTCATACTTGGACTCATCAAAACACGGAGTAATCTACATAAGCTACGGCACCAACGTTATTCCCTCTCTACTTCCTCCAGAAAAGATCCAGGTGATGGTAAACACGTTCTCTCAGCTGCCTTATGACATCCTTTGGAAGTGGGACAAGGAGGAGCTGCCTGGCAGGTCCAACAATATAAGGATAGCGAAATGGCTTCCACAGTCGGATTTACTGAGTGAGTTGATTAAAGATATAAACTAAAAATTATCTTCTATTTTCAATTTAATAAAACAAAAACAATATTTCAGGACATCCCAATGTGAAGCTGTTTATAACACAAGGCGGTCTGCAGTCGACAGATGAAGCGATTACAGCAGGAGTTCCTGTCATAGGTATGCCGATGTTAGCAGACCAGTGGTACAACGTCGAACAGTATGTGTACCACAGCATCGGACTCAGGCTCGACATGGAGACACTCACTGAACACAAACTCAACACTGCTATTAATACCATTATTAAAGATAAAAGGTAAGTAACCTATTTAGACACTTACTCATCGACTTTAATCTTTTAAACTTTAAAAACTTTAATCTTTTAACAGGAAAGGACCTCTTAGCAGTTTGACACAATCCTATGGAATATTTACAAATTCCCAGAAGGCCGCGGACGCTCTTAAAACCATTTCATAATAATATGATATTATGTCTTTCAATTATTTATTTTTCCAGTTATCGGAACAACGTGATCAAACTCCGGTCCATAATGCATGATCAGCCTCAGCCGCCGCTGGAGCGAGCAGTGTGGTGGACGGAGCACGTCATGCGACACGGCGGAGCTCCTCATCTCAGGGCTAGAGCTGCCAACATCTCCTGGGCTGAATACTTAGACATAGAAGTCGTCACAGCCCTCGCTGTTGGCGCCTTGCTTGCACTCATAGCTATAAGCGTTGTTACGAGTTTAATTATAAGTTTTGTCAAAAATATTCAGACAGGTGGACATAAAATTAAATTAAATTAGATAATCATATTATAAGTGTTATTTTAGTTTGTAAACGCTTAGATGCTGCGCTGTGATAACAACTTATTATTTAGCAAAAAAAAAATAATTATAATAATTGTACTCTTCTATACTTATACTATATACTTATACTAATATTATAAAGACAGAAACTTTGTTTTTTTGTTTTTTTGTTTTTTTGTTTGTAACGAATAGGCTTCGAAACTACTGGACCGATTTTAAAAATTCTTTCACTTATGGATAGCTTAATTCAGTGTGAGTGCTATAGGCTATATGAGATTTTGAAAAAAAATAGGGATCCGTAAGAAAACTGCAATATTGTGAACCAAGGTGTTACATAATATAATTACCATATTCATAAATTTGCGTGCGCTGTGAAATGCATTGATGGTAGAATAATATAATGTACTAGGGGTTTGTAGTACTAATCAATATCTACAAAATAGTCCACGGAAATTTTATCCATCTATTTTGGTTTAGTCACAATAATCGAAATAGACATTATATGCATGCGCTGTGAAAAGTATTGGTGGTAGAATAAAGTAATGTACTAGGGGTTTGTAGTACTTATTAATACCTACAAAACAGTATACATAGATTATATCCATCTTTTTTGGTTTAGTCACAATAATCGAAAAAGTGATTATTTTTCATGCGGTGTGAAAACTATTGGTGGTAGAGTAAAGTAATGTACTAGGGGTTTGTAGTACTTATCAATACCTACAAAACAGTATACATAGATTATATCCATCTTTTTTGGTTTAGTCAAAATAATCGAAGCAGTGAATATTTTTCAAGCGGTGTGAAAACTATTGGTGGTAGAGTAAAGTGATGTACTAGGGGTTTGTAGTAATTATCAATACCTACAAAACAGTATACATAGATTATATCCATCTTTTTTGGTTTAGTCACAATAATCGAAAAAGTGATTATTTTTCATGCGGTGTGAAAATTATTGGTGGTAGAGTAAAGTAATGTACTAGGGGTTTGTAGTACTTATCAATACCTACAAAACAGTATACATAGATTATATCCATCTTTTTTGGTTTAGTCACAATAATCGAAAAAGTGACTATATTTCTTGCGGTGTGAAAACTATTGGTGGTAGAGTAAAGTAATGTACTAGGGGTTTGTAGTACTTATCAATACCTACAAAACAGTATACATAGATTATATCCATCTTTTTTGGTTTAGTCACAATAATCGAAAAAGTGATTATTTTTCATGCGGTGTGAAAACTATTGGTGGTAGAGTAAAGTAATGTACTAGGGGTTTGTAGTACTTATCAATACCTACAAAACAGTATACATAGATTATATCCATCTTTTTTGGTTTAGTCACAATAATCGAAAAAGTGATTATTTTTCATGCGGTGTGAAAACTATTGGTGGTAGAGTAAAGTAATGTACTAGGGGTTTGTAGTAATTATCAATACCTACAAAACAGTATACATAGATTATATCCATCTTTTTTGGTTTAGTCACAATAATCGAAAAAGTGATTATTTTTCATGCGGTGTGAAAACTATTGGTGGTAGAGTAAAGTAATGTACTAGGGGTTTGTAGTACTTATCAGTACCTACAAAACAGTATACATAGATTACATCCATCTTTTTTGGTTTAGTCACAATAATCGAAAAAGTGATTATTTTTCATGCGGTGTGAAAACTATTGGTGGTAGAGTAAAGTAATGTACTAGGGGTTTGTAGTACTTATCAATACCTACAAAACAGTATACATAGATTATATCCATCTATTTTGGTTTAGTCACAATAATTGAAGCAGTGATTATTTTTCATGCGGTGTGAAAACTATTGGTGGTAGAGTAAAATAATGTACTAGGGGTTTGTAGTACTTATTAATACCTACAAAACAGTACACATAGATTATATCCATCTATTTTGGTTTAGTCACAATAATCGAAACAGTGAATATTATTCATGCGGTGTGAAAACTATTGGTGGTAGAGTAAAGTCATGTACTAGGGGTTTGTAGTACTTATCAATACCTACAAAACAGTATACATAGATTATATCCATCTTTTTTGGTTTAGTCACAATAATCGAAGCAGTGATTATTTTTCATGCGGTGTGAAAACTATCGGCGGTAGATTAAAGTAATGTACTAGGGGATTGTATTAATTATCAATACCTACAAAACAGTATACATAGATTATATCCATCTTTTCTGGTTTAGTCACAATAATCGAAGCAGTGATTATTTTTCATGCGGTGTGAAAAGTATTGGTGGTAGAATAAAGTAATGTACTAGGGGTTTGTAGTACTCATCAATATCTTCAAAATAGCCTACGATAAATTATAACATGTGTTAAGGTTTGGTCATTGTTACAGAAATAGTCATTAATTTGCGTGCGCTGCGTAAACCATTAGGGTTATATCTATTAAAATACAATGTATCACGAATTTACTCCTGTTAAACGTCCACTATACCTACTTCTGCTACCCGTGCGAAGCCGGGGCGGGTCGCTAGTATTTTATAAATGAAAACTACTTAGCTAACTGTTTTGTACTCCTGTTATTCTTAAGTGTTAAAAGCTGATTGTTTTCCGAATAAAATAAAATAAAATAAATAACTATTTAATAGATAAGTAGATAGTTTTATTAGCTTTATTTTTATAAAGATATTTCTGTCAACCATGATGCGAGTAATAATTGTCTTAATTTTGTTTTAATGGTATTGCATATAACAATAATAAATGTGCTTGTTGTAGTATATTTTCAAAGCAAATCTGAATATCTGAATAAGCATGTTAAAACATAATAATAATTACGTTTGACGTGATATGGTGCCGGTGGAGAATATTTTTTACAAACTTAAACGTCAACTTCAAGTCCTTACTGAGACTTCCCCCCCGACTTCTAGCCCTTATCATAAGTAAGTGTATCAGTCAGTGGGGACTGAGCTAAATAATATCAGCTATGTACAGTAGAAAACTGCATTTTAAATAAGTATATATATCAGTCTTCTGGTTGTTATAGTACTTCTAGCCTATTTTGGCACTAAGTTTTGTAGTGGTAGGTCTCTTTAGCAGGGGCCGCCTGTAGAAGTACCACACCTTTGCCAATTATTCATTCGCCAGGCAGTAATGTCCAAACATTACTGTGTTCCGATCTGAAGGGCAATGTTACCAGCGAAATTACTGTGCATGATGAGTTTCAACAACTAAGAACTCAGGGTGACAGGCACAGTGCAGTGCCGCTCAGAATTTTGAATTTTAAAACACTGGGTGGCACTGTGTCTGATATAGGCAATTATGATGTGATGATCAGGCACTATCATAAATAACCGTTTATGGAAGTTGTACCATAATGTAAAAATAGCCCAGCGAAAATAAATATGGCAAGAAAATATAATTTAATACCGTGGATGAAATTAAAATACTACCAGTACCCCACGGATTCACCCATTAAAAAAAATACTCTACAATTATCCAGGTGCATACTTTGTTCAGTAGTTTTGGCATAAAGAGAATAAATTGGTATAATTGCAAAAGACTGTACAAACTTTTGCAACATTTCTGTGAAAGAACGATGTGATTTAAAAATTGTCTAATTATTTCCGTTCGATAATCAATAGATCCTTGAATGGTATTTTAATGCTACAGTTACCGGAACAACGTGATCAAACTCCGATCCATAATGCGTGACCAGCCTCAGCCGCCGTTGGAGCGAGCAGTGTGGTGGACGGAGCACGTCATGCGACACGGCGGAGCTCCTCATCTCAGGGCTAGAGCTGCTAACATGTCCTGGGCTGAATATTTGGATATACAACTGTTGACATTCATTGTTGTGTGTGTCTTTTTATTAGTAATAGTAGTATATTTAGTAACGAGTTTAGTAATAAGTTTTGTTAGTAGGTTAATAGGTGGCAGAAAATTAAAGATTAGCTAAAATTCGATAAAAATAATATTATTATAAATATGTACTAATGTAAACCTAGCGGCTTCGTCCGCTCGCAACTTTTGTTTATTTGCTTATCTTTAGTTTATTATATGTTTATCCACTAGGTAGGAGTAGTAGGCGTAAGCTCGACTGCCGATCATGAGGTCCCGGGGTTTTTTCCCCAGGTCAGGCAAAGTGTTATTAGATTTTCCAGAGTTTATAAACAAAAATAAAATGATAGGGACATACTTTACTTCAACTTTAAAATATCAGGATAAAATAATCAGGATATAACCTAAATTTAATATATTATATTGGTTTACTGTATTCGGAGGAAACAGGGCAATACAAAAGATGTTTTGTATTCCCCTGTTTCCTTTTTAATTTACTAAATTGATGAATTTAGTAAATTTTCAATAGGATTGTGTCAAACTGCTAAAAGGTCCTCTTTCCTATTATTTTACATAAAAATTGTTTAATGTTAAACATTGTACACAAAAAAAAGTTTTATTTCCCAAATAATATAATAGATCATATCTAATTTTTTTTTGATAAGATATGAATATTTTAGTTCATGATATTATTTATTCTGGTCACGCCTTCAATAATTTTATCATGCTCGCATATTTATTCTGATAACGTCTGAATCAGAGCTATTGAACTGCTTTAGTCATTTATTACTGTCACAAGATACAACACTTGCATTATTTGCTTTTGCATATTTTTCAGTTTTAAGTTGTGCTTATACAGTTATTTTGGCATAGTATTGTGTTCTCATAACATTTTTATTTAAATAGGCAGTTCGAAATCTTTTACTGATAAAAGTTTCTTCATTCTTTACTTCGTTTCTTAAATAAATAAAGTTTACCATGTAAAAAAATGCTGTTTAATGACTTTTCACATTGTTTTGATAAGGTTTTGTGCCAAAAAAATAAACTGACACGCTTTAATCTCATATAATACATAGTGTCGCACATACGTGTGAATGTTGTAAAAAGATCAGAATGGTCCTTTTGTTAGTGACATTGTTGACCACGAGTTGTCTATTAGCTCAAGCAGGAAGAATACTAATGGTATTTCCAACCCCATCCATCAGTCATCAAGTTGTGTTTCGACCCTTAACACAAGAATTGGCCAGACGAGGACATGAAGTTGTAGTCATTACTGCAGACCCAGCATTCCCAAAAGGACAAACTCCTAAGAACCTTACAGAAATCGACGTCCACGACATATCGTATAACATATGGAAAGCGAAATTGCGTACAATGTTTGCTGATGGAAGGAGACAAAATCTAGTCGACCAATTTAACCACTTATTTGAAATGGTATCACTAATTTTTGAAGTGCAGATTAGAAGCGACGAAGTTCAAAGCATTATAAAGAACAAGACGAACCACTTCGATTTACTAATAGTAGAAGCTGGCATAAAACCAGCAATTGCTTTGGTTCACGTTTTCAGTGCGCCTTTGATCTTAGTTAGCTCTTTAGGAGGATATCCTGAGCATTTTGATCAGGTTGGTGCACCGGCACGACCTCCTTTGCTATATCCGACCTATTTTCGCCAAAAATTGTTCAATTTAACATATTTGGAGAAATTGTACGAACTTTATAACCACTATTGCATCGAAAGAATCTTTCATAAATATGAAGATAATTTTGATAGATTAGTTAAAAGTTTATTTGGGCCAGATACACCACTGATAAGAGAATTGGGGAAACGAGTGGATATGCTATTTCTGAATGTACATCCTATTTGGGAGTTGAATCGACCAGTGCCGCCTAACGTTGTTTATTTGGGAGGTCTGCATCAGAAACCTCCGAAAGAACTTCCTTATGTAAGTTATAGTGCAGTAAACATCCTAAGTACTCCTACTTCCTACTATAATATTATTAATGCGAAAGTTTTTGAGGATTTTGAGGATGGATGGATGGATGTATGCAGGTAGCTTAAACCCTGTCCTGGAATAACACATAGGCTACTTATTTCCTGATATTCCCTCGGCAACGAAGTCTACGCGGGTAAAACCGCGGGACGCAGCTAGTAATATTATAACTGCGAAAGTTTGTGAGGATAGTTCGATGTTTTTCGACAGTTTACTGAAATCATAACGATAATGCATTCGTTATAGAGTCTCAAGTCATATCTAGACTCATCAAAGCACGGCGTAATCTACATAAGCTACGGCACCAACGTTGATCCCTCTCAGCTTTCTCCAGAAAAGATCCAGGTGTTGGTGAAAACGTTCTCTCAGCTGCCTTATGACATCCTTTGGAAGTGGGATAAAGACGAGCTACCTGGGAAGTCCAACAATATAAGGATAGCAAAATGGTTGCCACAATCTGATTTACTGAGTAAGTTAATTAAAATCTAATAAAAATAGCAGCATTGCCTTTTCATTGTCATGATTAATAATTAAGTTTACGTAACTCTGCGTAGGACATCCAAATGTGAAGTTGTTCATAACACAAGGAGGTCTGCAGTCGACTGATGAAGCGATCACGGCCGGAGTACCTCTCATAGGTATGCCGATGTTAGGAGACCAGTGGTATAACGTCGAACAGTATGTGTACCACAACATCGGACTCAGGCTCGACATGGAGACACTCACTGAACACAAACTCAACACTGCTATTAATACTATTATGAAAGATGAAATGTAAGTTAATGAAATGAGTTTTGTTCTTACCATTTTACTACTGAATTATTCTCATCTTTTAATTTGATTTGATGTAACATTATTATCATGTCACATCGTCATCATCATCAGCCAGAAGTCGTCCTGCTGAACATACCTCCCCCAACCTCCCGCATAGAACACCATAAATCATTAATATGGAGGGATTTTGCCGTATTCACTACGCTCGTGCGGCTTGGTGATCGCAATAGTCGGATTACATATAAACGGAGAGCGCTACTGTCCAGTCTCCGAATATGTTCTTTTGCTGGGTTTCACGGCTACATGGGACGAGAAAGGGGTGGCCTGGAAAGGCCCTATTATTTAGCCGGGAACCACACGATCGTCATAGCAACCTTTGGAATTTCCGTACATCGCAATTATGAACATTCTGAATTAAATAATTCGTTATAGCGTACTTTCTAACTTAAGCAAATCGCACTTTTAAACTTTTTGAATACAGTACATCGATATTATAAACTTAAAAGTTCAGTAGGTCAGTCGTCACATTTTTTTTATTGATATCATCAAATCATTCTATGACTTCACATCACAATAAATGTACTTGATAGTATTTATTTGACTTTCCCATTGGCTCAGTTGCTAGTAACTCTGCCACCTCTTTAACCTAAGCCGCAAGTCTAATCCAGACTTATACCTGGATAGATCAAAAGTTTGTTTGTTGATACGCATACTAAAGCGTCTGTTTGATCTGAGTCTGGGTGTTAAAAGAGCATTATAAATAAGTATATATATCAGTCTTCTGGTTGTTATAGTACTTCTAGCCTATTTTGGCACTAAGTTTTGTAGTGGTAGGTCTCTTTAGCAGGGGCCGCCTGTAGAAGTACCACACCTTTGCCAATTATTCATTCGCCAGGCAGTAATGTCCAAACATTACTGTGTTCCGATCTGAAGGGCAATGTTACCAGCGAAATTACTGTGCATGATGAGTTTCAACAACTAAGAACTCCGGGGTGACAGGCACAGTGCAGTGCCGCTCAGAATTTTGAATTTTAAAACACTGGGTGGCACTGTGTCTGATATAGGCAATTATGATGTGATGATCAGGCACTATCATAAATAACCGTTTATGGAAGTTGTACCATAATGTAAAAATAGCCCAGCGAAAATAAATATGGGAAGAAAATATAATTTAATACCGTGGATGAAATTAAAATACTACTAGTACCCCACGGATTCACCCATTAAAAAAAATACTCTACAATTATCCAGGTGCATACTTTGTTCAGTAGTTTTGGCATAAAGAGAATAAATTGGTATAATTGCAAAAGACTGTACAAACTTTTGCAACATTTCTGTGAAAGAACGATGTGATTTAAAAATTGTCTAATTATTTCCGTTCGATAATCAATAGATCCTTGAATGGTATTTTAATGCTACAGTTACCGGAACAACGTGATCAAACTCCGATCCATAATGCGTGACCAGCCTCAGCCGCCGTTGGAGCGAGCAGTGTGGTGGACGGAGCACGTCATGCGACACGGCGGAGCTCCTCATCTCAGGGCTAGAGCTGCCAACATGTCCTGGGCTGAATATTTGGATATACAACTGTTGACATTCATTGTTGTGTGTGTCTTTTTATTAGTAATAGTAGTATATTTAGTAACGAGTTTAGTAATAAGTTTTGTTTGTAGGTTAATAGGTGGTAGAAAATTAAAGATTAACTAAAATCCCATAAAATAATATTACTATAAATATGTACTAATGTAAGCCCAGCGGCTTCGTCCGCTCGCAACTTATAAATATTAAAAAAGACAAAAGTAATATTATTTATTTTTACCGCGACAATTGAAGGCCTGGAGTAGGCTGCAACTGTTTCATTGTATATAAGGTTTACTGATATTGGAGTGATATCTGAAATTTAGGCACCTTTTTTGTACCCCGTTATACATAGAAGGTGAATTTAAAAAAATTAAAAAAAACTTAGCCCACTTCCAGATAAGGACACAAACCTACATTTCAATTCTTTAGGATCAGTGGTTTGGGCTCGGCATGTCAGTCAGTGACTAATTTAGTATTCTATAATTGTTGGCGACGAACGGGATACGTAGATGTGACGACTACACGGAATATTCGAGACTTGTTTAGAATAAGTCAATAGTTATAGCTATAGGTCATACAGTTTGTAAAGGCTCTATAAAAGGTTGAAAGTTCTATGAGATTTATAGTAAAATGTGGAAATTTCTGGAATGTTCCAGACGGTTCCCGAAGGCTCTAGATATTATTTATAGGTTTACGAATGTTCGCGAAAGCTCTGGAACTTACTCGAAGGTTCCAGAAGCTTCCCGAAACCTCGCGAACTTTCTAGAATATTAGCCTCTGGAATGTTCTCGAAGGGACCCATCCCAGTATGGGACCATAGAGAGTTCAGGTAGACTCGGGAACATTCTGGAAGTGCTAGAAAGAGATAGTCTAGACAAGGATAGACAGAGACTATCAACCAATCAGAGCCTCGGTTGCCTAGTATAAAAGCCGGCGCAAGCCGCGCTTAAATCAGTCTCCTTATAACAGCGGAAGTGTTAACAATTAAACAGTGAAGAATCAGTCCTTGCATATAGTCGGAGTAAACAGTGAAAAATCAGTTCTCCAGTGAAAGTGAATAATCAGTGCTATTTTTAATTTTAATAAATAGTGATCCTGAAAATCAAGGACTTTGATTTGAGAGTGAGACCACAGGTAACAGTTTCTTTAATATTTGGAAAATTAGGCGGGAAACTGAGGACTCCTATCTATTTCCTTGCTGTTGGGAAATACACTGGGAGTTTTCCTTCACAACCTGTAGGAAGACCACCTGCCTACACCCGCTATTTTTCCCGGGTTCCACCGGTATCGCCGAAGGGGCAGGTACTTACCAGCGCCGGGCCGGAGTGACTTCCTCCCACCCCCTCCTGGTACCTGCAAATAGGGGTCCGTTCCCCGCGGCCTCCGCAGAGAAAAAGCGCGCCGCGAAAACAGCTGGTCCTTCGAGCCGGATCCTGCGTGCTGGTTGACCCAGCGAGTGGAACTGCTACCAAGTGAGGTCTCCATCGTGAACCCAAGGAGACCAGAGAGAGATTCAAGATGCCAGTGACGAGAAGCATCACCAAGTCGAGAGTGGGACGGGAGGAGGAGGAGCGACGTGTGCCCATGTGTACTACAACCGCCACCACCACCGCCACAACGGGTGTTACTGAGACAACACCAAAGGACCAGGGAGAGTCATCACAAGCCACCCTGGTATCTGCGAGACTTGACCGACCACAGCGAGCGACATCAGTGAGGTCATCCAAGTCTTCGGATACAAAGCGGCAACTACTGGAGCTGCAACTAGAGGCAGCAAAACAGAGGAAGGAAGCAGCTCAGGCAGCAGAAGATATGGCCCAAATCCAACTGGAACTTCTGCAAATAGTGGAAGGAGAAGATGAACAAGGTTCTGTCATCGAAGAAGGGGAAGATGACAGAACTAGTGAAGTGGACAAATGGGTACAAAAGACAATCCCAGAGAAGCCCATCCAGGAGGCACCAGAGAAGAATTCAAAGGAATTCGAGAATCCAGCAGTCCATCACAAGAGTGATGAGTCTACGGGAGCGAGAGAGCTGGCTGATGCGATCGTCCAAGCCATCCACCAAAGGGAATCTAAGGCTTTACCACCGCCGAAGTACTTACATGAATTACCCTACTACGATGGAAGCTGTGGAGAATGGTTGGCCTTCAAAACTGTATATGAAGATACAGCTTCAATGTTCAGCGGGGTTCAGAACATGGCTCGCCTGAGAAGAGCCTTAAAGGGAGCAGCACGGGAAACAGTGAAGAGTGTATTGTACTCGACGGCTACACCGGAAGAAGTCATGGATGAGTTACGCCGGCGCTATGGGAGACCAGACACCCTAGCATTAGCCGAGATGGAAAAGTTGAAGACATTGCCAAGGTTGGGAGATGGACCGCAGGAAGTCTGCATCTTTGCAAGCCAACTCAGCAACTGCGTAGCAGCCATCAAAGGACTCAAGAAGCCTCAATACCTACACTCACCAGAGACCCTGAAACTCATCATTGATAAGTTACCATCGGTGATAAGATACAGATGGTACGACTATGTGGCTGATCATGAAGAAGAAGACCCATCCAACCTAGTGATGATCTCCAAGTTCCTGAACAGAGAAGCAGACCGATGTGGAGTCCATGCCATCACAGAGCCCGTCGAGAAGGGACGTGTAACTGGACGACAGAAGCAACAAGTACACGCAACCTCAGAAGGGCCTCCGAGGAGTGACAACGGAGAAAACAACCAAGAAGGATGTCTTCATTGTAGAGGGAATCACAAGCTGCCGGACTGCAAAGAATTCCTGCAAGCATCAAAGCAGGAAAGGTGGAACATCGTGAAAAAGGGAAGAATATGCTTCAAGTGCCTGACCAGTCGACATCGTCGAGAGAACTGCAGAAGGCCATCGTGCAAGGTCTGTCACAGGCAGCACCACTCATTACTGCATGAGGAATGGCCGAAGAGAGACACAACGGACAAACCAGAGAAGGAAACCAATGAGGTGGTATCCAATGTGGTACACACAGTGAATAGTTCCAGAGCCTACCTGAAGATGATTCCGGTAGAAGTCTTCGGGCCTAAAGGGAAAACACGGGTTCTGGCACTTCTCGATGAGGGATCTACGGTTTCACTACTGGATTCCGAGGTGGCAAAAAAGATCGGTGCGACGGGTCCCAAGGAAATATTGACACTCGAAACAGTCGGTGGAAAGAAGTTGATCAATCATCGGTCAATGATCCTCGACCTGGAGATTAGAGGAATCCATCAATCGGGAAGAAAGAAAATACGTGGCGTGAGAACAATAGCCGACATCAACCTAACGTCTCAGCGAGTAAGGGAAGAGACTCTGAGAAATTGCAAGCATCTAGAGAAGATGGCCAAGCAGCTGACCTATGAGGAAGAGAAACCTCAAATGCTCATTGGACAGGACAATTGGGAGCTGATCGTATCGAGATACACGAGAAAAGGGAAAACGAATCAGCCAGTTGCATCCTTTACGTCTTTGGGCTGGGTCCTGCATGGAAACAACGGTGTGCCTGCGAGAGAGGTGCGCTTCCATAGTTGCGCGCACTTGGCACCATCGGGGGAGAAAAGAGAAACGCTTATGAGGGAAAACTTCTCCCTCGAAACACTGGGAGTGGAACCACGTCGTCCTAGCATGGATGCAGTAGGCAGAGCGAGGACACTACGAGAAGAGAAAACTCAACGGCTTCAGCCAGAGGGAAGCTTCAAAACGGGTTTACTATGGAAGAGCCCGGAAGAGAAAATGCCAGAGAACTATAAGGCAGCCAAAGTGATCAAGAGAAACCACTGCATGGACGATAACCTCCAAAGCTTCAAGACAGAAGACGTGGATTCAAAGGTATCGCGAGAAGTAGACTTCGTTCACGAAAAGGAAGGGTTCAAGCTACGTGGATGGACGGCCAATCGAGAGTCCGTCCCAAGGGAAATAACAGAAGAATCCAACCGAGAGAGAGTCCAAGGCGAGAGCTTCGCAGCGGAACTCAAATCGCTACGGAGAGATCGTCCAAAAGATAGAGGCAGCAGACTCCGTCGAGTAGACATCTGTGAAGAAGATGGGCTACTCAGACTGACGGGGAGGATCAACGCCACCCAGGGAATATGTCGGGGTTTCAAGAGAGAGGAAGTTGTCTACTCCCACAACGGGACTAACTTTGTCGGTGGCAACAGAGAACTGCAAGAAGAGTGCGCGAAAATGAAAACGAGCGATGTCCAGGCGAAGACAGAAGAAATCGGCGTGCGCTGGAAGTTCATCCCACTCGGAGCGCCAAACATGGGAGGCGCATGGGAGAGAATGGTCCGGTCGGGGAAGACAGCGCTATCGACGACTTTACGGGAGAGAGCACCCAAGGAGGAGGTGCTACACACACTTCTGTTGGAAGCCGAGCATTTCGTAAACTCTCGGCCTCTGACAGACATCGGCGACGAGGGCGCAGAGGAGGCGCTCACTCCCAACCACTTTCTCATTGGGCGATCCTGCGGCGCGCGCAGGCTGGGAGCGTTCACCGATGGAGATATCGACGGGCGACAAGCGTGGAAGACAGCACAGCGCCTAGCAGACCACTTCTGGGGCCGCTGGGTCAAGGAGTACCTGCCGACGCTGTTACCAAGGAGAACAGCGCCGGGAGCGACATCTAAGAGAAACCTTTGTGAGGGAGACATCGTCCTGCTCGTAGATGCTACGCTGCCCCGAGGAACGTGGCCGAGAGGAGAGGTGGTCCACACGTATCCTGGACCAGACGGCCGAACCAGAGTAGTGGATATCCGGACTTCAGGAGGAGTGCTGCGGAGACCGACGTCGAAGCTGGTGCTGCTGGTACCGAGAACGTCGCCAGACCCGGAAATTGGTGCTCAGCACGAGGGGGAGAATGTTGGCGACGAACGGGATACGTAGATGTGACGACTACACGGAATATTCGAGACTTGTTTAGAATAAGTCAATAGTTATAGCTATAGGTCATACAGTTTGTAAAGGCTCTATAAAAGGTTGAAAGTTCTATGAGATTTATAGTAAAATGTGGAAATTTCTGGAATGTTCCAGACGGTTCCCGAAGGCTCTAGATATTATTTATAGGTTTACGAATGTTCGCGAAAGCTCTGGAACTTACTCGAAGGTTCCAGAAGCTTCCCGAAACCTCGCGAACTTTCTAGAATATTAGCCTCTGGAATGTTCTCGAAGGGACCCATCCCAGTATGGGACCATAGAGAGTTCAGGTAGACTCGGGAACATTCTGGAAGTGCTAGAAAGAGATAGTCTAGACAAGGATAGACAGAGACTATCAACCAATCAGAGCCTCGGTTGCCTAGTATAAAAGCCGGCGCAAGCCGCGCTTAAATCAGTCTCCTTATAACAGCGGAAGTGTTAACAATTAAACAGTGAAGAATCAGTCCTTGCATATAGTCGGAGTAAACAGTGAAAAATCAGTTCTCCAGTGAAAGTGAATAATCAGTGCTATTTTTAATTTTAATAAATAGTGATCCTGAAAATCAAGGACTTTGATTTGAGAGTGAGACCACAGGTAACAGTTTCTTTAATATTTGGAAAATTAGGCGGGAAACTGAGGACTCCTATCTATTTCCTTGCTGTTGGGAAATACACTGGGAGTTTTCCTTCACAACCTGTAGGAAGACCACCTGCCTACACCCGCTATTTTTCCCGGGTTCCACCGGTATCGCCGAAGGGGCAGGTACTTACCAGCGCCGGGCCGGAGTGACTTCCTCCCACCCCCTCCTGGTACCTGCAAATAGGGGTCCGTTCCCCGCGGCCTCCGCAGAGAAAAAGCGCGCCGCGAAAACAATAATATAAAATAATTAGATAATTTTGCAAATATACCGAATATTAAACATATTCTCAAATTTGTCTGAATTTAAGAAGAATTACGCATGTGGAAAGAAAAATTTCAACCCAACCCATCACGGGCGGGACTTGAACTACGCACCCTCCGCACCAATCCGTGGTTGGCACTTTACCACTTGAGCTACCGCGGAGGTGCTAGTCGTCGGTGAAATTTTTCTATCCCTTCTACCGCCTATAGAGGCGTGTGTTTATCTATAGGTGATGCATTTCGCAATCTACACACCGACAAGTCTATGTTACAATTAGAATTCATATCGAAATTGATAAACATTTTTTTCTTAATATTTTAAACAATACTCGCTTGGGACCACTTATGTGCCTGGTAGATGGCAAAAGGCTCTTCCTCATTACATGGGACCAAAAAATAACACTTGATATAATGAACCATCAAACAGATTCGCTGTTATGATTATAAGGTATATAATATTATGTACCTATACCTATAACCTTGAACGCAAGAATCATAAGTTATGTTAGATTATAGTCATAGTCGTATTTGTTTGTAATTTTATAGTATGAAAAATATATTTGTAAACATAACATAACATACATTCACGCCTTTTTCCCGAAGGGGTAGGCAGAGGTGTACCCAGGACTCAGTAGATAGTACCCATAGTAGATACACCCACATTTCGCCAGTATGTTATTGGTCCCATGTAATAGGGGGCGAGCCTATTGCCATATACCGGGCACAGTTCCAGACTCCAGGCAGTTATTGAAATAATTCCAAATGAAAAATCCAATATTTAACACTTTGCCTGACCTGGAGATTGAACCCGGGATTTATAAATTGTGTTATATTATAAATTAATTCAAAAAAGCTTTGTTTAATAAAATGTTTTAATGTTTATTTTTTTCATTTTAGAGAACCTACACCTACACCTACCCCTTCGGTAAAAAAAGGCATGAATGTTGGTATGTTTTTTTTATGTATAAATCAGTCAGTCTAGTTTGTCACAAAAGTTGACTACAAAAAGTAAATATTTTTAGTCGACTCTACAGTCTTATCTTCGAGTTGGAATGTTGATATCTAGCGTTTATTTGTCGTCGTCATTTACTTATGTCCTCTTTATGAGGATAATCCTTCTTAAAATGTTACTAAAAACCTCCATAATTTTATACAATCATAACATTGTGTAAGACATTGTGTGTGTGTGTGTGTGTGTGTGTGTGTGAGGGCCGCCTGGGGAAGTACCTACCTTTGCCAGTTATTTGCTCGTCTTGTCACTCACTATGATAATAAAAAAAAATGAAATTATGAACCTATCTCACTTATTTATGATTTATAATAATTAATAATTTGAATTTATACTCTAACAGAACGGGCTCCCCTAATTACACTGCTCGAGTCTATGTGGACAACCCATATTGTCAGAGTTTCAGGTCGCCAAGATTCCTACAACCCCAATGACCTAACGATTGCCCCCTACATATAGGGAACAACCTAGTTTAACGTGCCATCCAAAACACGGTAGCGCCCAGGTAAAAAGACCACATGGTGAGATTCGATCCAGGGACGACTTTTAACCAGGAAAATTTCCTCTGAGGCACGGACGCTACTATTATTTATATGCGCCTTACTTCCTAAAAATACAGTTCTAAGAACATTTTTAATATGATACTTATCAACTTACAATTATGTTGCCTTTTAACCGAACACTGCGGGGTGCAGCTAGTGATAAATAATTATTTGTTTACATTAGTAGGTAGACCGCCTCCTATGCACTATCACTCATTTAAGTATAAATATCAATCTTAGTTATTTATAGCAGATCATTTAAAGATGTGTTTCATATTGTGGTCACTCACATTCATTGAATATCAATATTTTACTCAGTCTTTTATTAATTTTTCAAGGAGCGAAACATTTGCGTGTGTTTAATAATTGTACTTTTTTGTGTTTTACGTCGAACGTAATATTTACCAATCAAGATGTTTTACCGATTTTATTTTTCTTATATGTTACTTTAATAATATAAAACACATCTCCAAACATATTGCTATTTAATGAGCAAATTAGTATCACAAAATTCTTTTTTTGGTAAAGTATATACTTTTTTGTGTGTCAGTTTGTTCTGCTACGATATCGTAGCAGAACAAACTGACACACAAACAGTTATTTCATAATACAGTGTCACATGAATGTTGTAATTGAATAAAAATGGCCCTTTTTATTGTGACGTTGATAACCACGAGCTGTTTATTAGCTCAGGCAGAAAGAATACTTGTTGTATTACCGGCTCCTTCAATCAGTCATCA
Source organism: Hemistola chrysoprasaria (assembly GCA_947063395.1). Lineage (NCBI taxonomy): Eukaryota > Metazoa > Arthropoda > Insecta > Lepidoptera > Geometridae > Hemistola > Hemistola chrysoprasaria. Next base: position 7,153,217 of record OX346731.1, on the reverse strand, counting down.
AGTTGTGTTCAGACCTCTAACACAAGAACTGGCCAGACGTGGACATGAAGTCGTAGTAATTACTGCAGACCCAGCGTTCCCGAAAGGACAAACTCCTGAGAACCTCACGGAAATCGACGTCCACGACATTTCGTATAACAGATGGAAAGCAGGAATGCATACAGTGCTTGCCAGAGGAAGCAGACAAAATCTTTTTGACCAAGTGAATGAATTTTTAGAAATGGCATCAGACATTTTTGAAATGCAGATAAGAACAGAGGAAGTTCAAAGCATTATAAATGACAAGACAATCCGCTTTGATTTACTCATGGTAGAAGCTTGCGTAAGACCATCTATTGCTTTGGTTCACGTTTTCAAATCGCCTTTGATAGTATTGAGCTCTTTTGGTGGATATCCAGAGCATTACGATCAAGTTGGTGCACCGGCGCGACCTCCTTTGCTATATCCGAACATTTACCGTCGTAAATTGTTCAATTTGACATTTTTGGACAAATTGTTTGAACTATATACTCACTACTACATCGAAAGCATCTTTCATAAACACGAGGATAATTTTAATATTTTAATTAAAAAGTTATTTGGTCCGGATACACCGCCGTTGGATGAATTGCAGAAAAGAGTGGAGATGCTGTTTCTGAATGTGCATCCTATTTGGGATTTAAATCGACCGGTGCCACCTAACGTTGTTTATATGGGAGGTCTGCATCAGAAGACACCAAAAAAACTACCTGATGTGAGTAATTCTACAGCTTAAACTAAAATACTATTAGTAGATGTATAATATATAGTATACTATAAAGTGTCAGCGATGATAAATTAGGTTATAAGCTCCTATTATATTTAATGAGAATCAGCTAATATTACATGATTAATTCGAAGTCAACCTTCTCATTCGCTATGTCCCTCTGGTATTTATTTACCCCCGATTTCCTATGTAAGTACTCTTACATGGGTTTTGCTTAAACCATCAGTTGCCATTTATATTTTTCATAAAACCACCAAAACATTCACAGAATCAATGGTAGGCGCGTCACAAATTAACATCATCTGTACAGGTTCAAAACCAACATTGCATTTATTGCAGGATCTCAAGTCATATCTGGATTCATCAAAGCATGGAGTAATTTATATTAGTTTTGGTACGAACGTCGAACCCTCTCAGCTTCCTCCAGAAACGATCCAGGTTTTCTTGAATACGTTCTCTGCGTTGCCTTATGACATCCTTTGTAAGTGGGACAAAGATGAGCTGCCTCGTAGGTTAAACAATGTAAGGATTGCAAAATGGCTGCCACAGTCGGATTTACTGAGTAAGTTAAATGAAATCTAGTATTTAAACTTTCGTTGTAGTGGTGGGGCTGCAAAGTTCTCGAATGGAGACCACGGACCGGTAAGCGCAGTGTAGGACGTCCACCCACAAGGTGGACAGACGATCTGATAAAGACTGCAGGAACACGCTGGAGGGGGGCCGCTTGCAACCGGACTGGATAGAAATCTATGGGGGAGACCTATGTTCAGTAGTGGACGTCCTATGGCTGAGATGATGATGATGTAGTGGATGAATATCTTGATACAACTCTTTGCAGGACATCCCAATGTGAAGTTGTTCATAACACAAGGCGGTCTGCAGTCGACTGATGAAGCGATCACAGCCGGAGTTCCTCTCATAGGTATGCCGATGTTAGGAGACCAGTGGTACAACGTCGAGCAGTATATGTACCACAACATCGGACTCAAGCTCGACATGGAGACACTCACTGAACCTAAACTCAACATTGCTATTGAGACTATTTTGAAAGATGATAGGTGAGTTTATGAAATTTAACCAAAGCAGTTCAGATAAAAAATAGAATGGGAGAGTCAAACTCAATAAGACTTATTCAAATTGGTCATAATCTGACACTTTTGCACGTCAATAAAGACATACAGTAATGAGTCTACCGTGCGTTCGGAAAGATCTCTACAAGAAGAATGCACAAGAAACTTGTAGGGCTTAATTTTTTCACCTGATAGTCTGTTATATCTGATATCTGATAGTTTTGTGGTGGTAGGCCTCTTTTGCAAGGGGCCGCCTGGGGAAGGTACCACACCTTTGCCAGTTATTCATCCGCCAAGCAGTAATATGCAAACATTACTGTGTTCCGGTATGAAGGGCAATGTTACCAGCGAAATTACTGGGCATGATGAGATTCAACAACTCATATCTCAGGGTGACAGGCGCAGTGCAGTGCCGCGCAGAATTTTGAATTTCAAAACACTGGGTGTATAAGTGTGATTCCACCAGGTTCAGAGCATTCCCATGAATTCCATAAAATATACTTCTAACTTGAGTCCTTCTGACTAGTCAGATTGCTAGAGTCAATTAACTCAACTAATTCAATTTTTCTTGCACTATGACTTTAAGGATACTTACAATAATTAAGGTAAAACAAAAATTAAATCTTAATTAATTGTTTTTTTGTGATGTCCTAGTTATCGGAACAACGTGATCAAACTCCGGTCCATAATGCGTGATCAGCCTCAGTCGCCGCTGGAGCGAGCAGTATGGTGGACGGAGCACATCATGCGGCACGGCGGAGCTCCTCATCTCAGGGCTAGAGCTGCTAACATGTCCTGGGCTGAATACTTAGACATAGAACTTATCATAGTCCTCGCTGTGTGCGCCTTTTTTGCACTCATAGCTGTAGGCATAGCTGCAAGATTAATTTTAAGTTTTGTTAAAAATATCAAGAATAATTTGTCAAGTAGCGTTAAGTCAAAGACTAATTAGATAATAATATGAATTTAGTATATATGATAAATTCATACTTTTATCTGACTGTTAGTTAACTTTCTGTTAGAAAACGCTGACCTAATCGAGAGTGTTATTAATACATGTCTACAGCTCTTATTGCGGCTGAAGTCGCTGAAGGCATATGAGCCGTCAGCCTCCAGTGGTCTGATCGATTGGAAAATTGGTATTCTATTACTTCATTAATATTGCAACGACATGGTAACCTTGACCTGTACGATCTGAACTTGACCTCATGCTGCAGCATCAGGTTCAGATAGGCCAATAGTACTCATACAAGCATAAGTGTTTAGGCTCATTAGAATCGATATTAATCAATATAATTATGTTATAGATAGATGGTGACCAAGGTCTGATGGTGCTGGAAGGAGGGGAGGAGAGAGCTTTTTATTAGTTTTTATATTTCATAATTTACATTTGTTGTCAGTTTAGAGTTTTAATTCAGAACTACGTATAACAATTATATATGTATAATGTACTTTTATACAACGTGTTTCGAAATTCGCAAAAAGAAATTCCAACTTCCCATACAAACCTGCCAATCAGCTAATCCATTTTGTATTTTTCCTTTTGAAAGTCGTTCAGTTTAATAGGTAGATAAACCCCCTTGAACCCACACCTTTTTATAACACGTTGTATTTGTACAGAATAGCATCTAGCCGGATTGCGATCAGCCGCAACGGCTAGTATCATTCCGGCTAGCCATCATCCCGGTTCTTTTGTATCTCTAATTTACGGCCAGCTGCACGGGCTGCACTCTCAAGACAACTGGAGCGGTTGACAGCTAGCAGTGCGTATGATAAAATGCGGTTTCATAACAAACAAAAACTATGCTTACTAAAATAATCCACCCAATTTCTGTAACATTTTCTCTAGTTTTAGGATAACTGGTAGAAAATGCTACACTAGCATTAAGTTAGTCCTAGCGTTGTGCTTAATAATTATAAACAAATAAATATGTAAATAATTATTATCATCATCTCAGCCGTTGGTAATCTACTACTGAACATGCTTATGTTCAGTAGTAGATAAAGGGGGGTTCTATAATAAATAAATAATTAGATAAAATTAAAAGATTTCATGTAGTTGTATATTTTTATTAAAATTAAATTTTGTAAAAATGTATATTATTGATCACAGCAGTTGATTAACCTACCTACTTCATTAATAATAATTATATTAGTCTACCTACTAAAATATTCTACTCGAAAGTATCGAATCTATCGTACATAGATTACATGTTATAGTCCGCGTGACCGAGGCATCGGCCATGTGCTTTTTTTACACTTAATTTTATAATATTATTTTATAATATTATCTTCTAATTATATCTTTTGATATTGTTTTTAATAATATAGTTCTTATTGTTTATAAAAGCAGGTTGAACCGATGGCAGATGGACCATGGGGCTGTAAAGTTCTCGAACGGAGACCGCGGACCGGCAAGCGCAGCATAGGATGTCCACACATAAGGTAGACAGATTATGATCTGAGGACGGCAGGAACACGCAGGTTGCAGGCCGCTTACAACCGAACTGGATAGAAATCTATGGGGGATCTATGTTCAGCAGTGGATGTCTAATGGCTGTGATAATTAATTGATGATGATTGGTTTTTAATGATTTATAAACTTTAATTAAAATTAAATTGAACATATTATTTAATATGCATTATTAACGATAAGTATAAAATAAAATAGCACAATACCGATGCCTCGGAGCTCGCGCACATAATAAACATTTAAAGTTATAAATGAACAAAGGGGTAGGCGCTATTCTATATCAGTTGGTCTCTAGTTTTAGTTTGACTTTATCTTCTTACCATATATTAATATATGGTAAGAATATATGGTAAAACGCCTAATAAAACTTAAAAGCAAACTCGCAGCTACGCCTACAGCTATGAGTGCAAGCAAGGCGCAGACAGCAAGGAATGTGACAAGTTCTATGTCCAAGTATTCAGCCCAGGACATGTTAGCAGCTCTAGCCCTGAGATGAGGAGCTCCGCCGTGTCGTATGACGTGCTCCGTCCACCACACTGCTCGCTCCAGCGGCGGCTGAGGCTGATCACGCATTATGGATTGGAGTTTGATCACGTTGTTCCGATAACTGGAATTTGAAATGTCTTGATGAGTTTAATTCGGAAAACATATTAGGTATATTAAAAGCTTTTATTTATGATATAAAGTATGGTATAAGGTTTTACCAATTTTTTATATTTTTTTTATTTTAAGTAATTGTTTAACAAGTTCTCCTTTTTTCCGAATAGGAATAAATAGTTATATTTTGTTTGCTGATGAATAGCGATAGTACCTCCCTATTCCATATCTTTTAATTATTGCTAGTCTTTATGCAATAATTATAATCATTACCATACATGCTAACTTACCTTTTTTTCTCTTTTTTTATGATATTGAGTAACAGGACGAGCAAAGCAGGTGCCTGATGGTAAGCATCATGATTGCCCATATCAGACACAGTGACACCCAGTGTTTTAAAATTCAAAATACTTCGCGACACTGCACTGCGCCTGTCACCCTGAGATATTAGTTGTTGAAACTCGTCATGCTCAGTAATTTCGATGGTAATATTACCCTTCACTTCAGACCGGAACACTGTAATGTTGCACATTACTGCTGGGCGTAATATTACTTAGATATGGGTATAAAGGTAAATATCAACACTAAAAATAATAATTTAAGCGGCTGCCCGCACTTCAATATTATTTTTGCATGAAACTCAAACGAAATCGAACGATATCACATGTTTGGAAGCGTCACGGATGAGGTAAACCAAGCCTTCGCCAATCCAGCGCCGGTCTAGTGCTCACCGTCATAATATTATGTATTTTCAAACCCAAAATCACCTGCATTGATTCCATCTCTTGTTCATATTTATAATAATCTGTATAGTAATTAAATCAAATAACTTCACAAAGCGCCATAGGGACATATTATTCGGAAAGTGGGCAGCAGCGCTCTCCGGCATCTAACATAAGTAATATTTTATAATAGCTCATTTGGTCTAATATAGAAGAAGAATCTAATATAGATATATAGTGCAACTCTGCCCACCTCTTCCGGAAATAGGCGTGATTGTATATTATGTTTAGGTGGTAGTTTAATATAGGAAAAGGTTTGACAAAAAAATTTGAGGCCAAATAACGTACATGCTAAATCACAAGGTCACAAGTCCATAAGAACCATGTTTCGAAATAAAAAATCGAGCGTCTGAGTAAGAGACTTACCTTTCATCTTTAATAATTGTCTCAATGGCTGTCTTGAGTTTGTGTTCAGTGAGTGTCTCCATGTCGAGCCTGAGTCCGATGTTGTGGTACACATACTGTTCGACGTTGTACCACTGGTCTGCTAACATCGGCATACCTATGAGAGGAACTCCGGCTGTGATCGCTTCATCAGTCGACTGCAGACCGCCTTGTGTTATGAACAACTTTATATTGGGATGTTCTGGACACAGGAATTAAAGATATTAAAATAATTTAATAACATACCTTTAGGTATTATGATACTCTAACTCTCTCAGATGTTCGTGATATGTGTATTGAGTCTTTACAAACCGTCACCGGTTTGTTAGAACTATAATCTAGAAAATTATTATCTAGACATGATTGTTAGTAATTAGGCAGCCACCTCGAACTTGGATTTTACAAGCACAATACAAATTATGTATGGTATTTATTAGTTTTATACAGTCTATACTACAATTTTAACTACACTACAATTACAATTTTGAATAACTTTGATGAATTTTGAGATAATGAGTATTTTTCAATAGTAATTTTCAATTAGTCAACTCACTCAGTAAATCTGACTGCGGAAGCCATTTCGATATCTTTATATTTTTGGACCTGCCAGGCAGCTCGTCTTTGTTCCACTTCCACAGGATGTCATAAGGCAGCTGAGAGAATGTCTTCACCAACATCTGGATCTTTTCTGGAGGAAGCTGAGAGGGATCGACATTGGTGCCGTAGCTAATGTAGATTACTCCGTGCTTCGATGAGTCCAGATATGACTTGAGATCCTGTAACAAATACGACCTTGTAATGATCATGACTATCCCATAGAGCCTCGTTGGCTCAGATGGTAGTAACCCTGCTTTCTGTGCCGCAGGCCCTGGGTTTGATCCCCGGCCAGGTCAAACATTTGTGTGCATGAACATGTCTGTTTGATCTGTTTGATTGTGTCTGGGTGTAATAAGCTTATATAAGTATATATATCAGTCTTCTGGTTACCATAGTACAGGCTTCTAGCCTAGTTTGGGACCAGATGACCGTGTATGGAAGTTGTCCCATATGATTATTATTATAGAGGAAACCTCTATAAATTATATATCAAAAGAGAACCTAAAAAATACTCACTTTTGGTAGTTCCTTAGAAGGATTCTGATGCAGACCCCCCATATAAACAACATTAGGTGGCACTGGCCGATTGAAATCCCAAATAGGATGCGCATTCAGAAAGAGCATGTCCACTTTATCTTGCAATACCTTCCTCGATGGCGTATCTGGTCCGAATATCCTCTTGAGTACTCTATCATCGTCATCTAAATGATCGTCAAAAATGAATTGGAACTTATAGTGCATGTACAGCTCGTTTAGCTTATCCCATAATGACAAATTAACAAGCCTTTGCCGTAAAACTGTTGGATATAATAAAACTGGCCTTGTTGGAGCACCAACCATATCGTAATTATCACCTACCCCAAGAAAAGAACTAGCCATTATTACAGGCGCATCAAAAACGTGGGCTAATCCTAATATTGGAATGACGCAAGCTTCTAGTATGAGCAAATCGAAATGGTTAGTCTTGTTGAAAATAACGCTTTGAACTTCCTCAATCTTCATCTGCATTTCAAACAGTTCCGTTACCATACGCAAAATAATTTTCATCTGATGAGATAAATCATCGTTTTTTCCACTAGTTATTGACGATTTCATTAATGCTGCGTCCCATTTGGTATACGATGAATCGTGAACATCAATTTCTGTTAAGTTTTCCGGAGTTTGTCCTTTCGGGAACGCTGGATCTGCAGTAATGACTACGACTTCATGTCCTCGTCTGGCCAGTTCCTGTGTTAGAGGACGGAACACCACTTGATGACTGATAGAAGGAGTAGGTATCACCACTAATATTCTTCCAGCATGAACTGTTAAGCAGCTCATAAGTATAAATGCTAGGATCTTTCTTACAATCATTTTGGTGTTATCACAATAGTAACAATTTACGGAATGAGGATCGTAAGCGCAATTTATACTTATTTATTATACTTTCATTCATATCTAAGAGTGTATTGATTAGATACTAGACTTGTGTTCTGTGAATATAAATTAAAATAGAAGATTATTAGTATAGGCCATAGATAATACATATAAAAAACTGGGTATAGGCCACAGATCAGGATGAAAGAGGTTAGATTGGAAATAGTTCCTGATTTGTATCAGAACGCTCGTCGCCGCTTGTCTCCCACTCCTCAACTCCACTACAAGCAAGAGACCAATACGCGCACGCATTACGCACACAAATTAACCATACACACATCGATCGCGAGTTTGCTATTGATTATCATCTAGCGCAAACACTGCGTTTGACATGCACTCACACACGCGCAAAAGCGCATCTAGACACGCGGCAGCGTGTCAAGCCAAGTTAAGGAACTGGCTAGCCAGCGCCGAGTGCCACTTTTGACTCTTCTATAACTCAAAATCTCTTTAATGTTAACACATAAAACTACGTGTGTTTAATTATATCCATAAGGACATCTAGTAGCCCAAATTTCATGAAGCTAGCTCAAACGATTATAAAGATATTATGAAGGTCAAAAAGTCGTAAAATTTAGCACTGACTGACATAAAGTACCTAAATCTAACCTACTTCCAGATGACCTAGAAGGATGAAATTTGGAATCCAGCTCGGTAATTGTGTTCAAGTGTAGGAAAAAATCTAAAAATTAAAAAATAGGAGGGGTCCCCATACAACATTTTTTTTTAATGTAGCGTTGGAACCGTTACAACGTTACAAGCAAATATTTGAAGTTATCACAATATATATGCTATATAACAGATATATAAAAATAAAGTTAAGTCCAAAAATAAGTGGTGTCCTGGCCAAGTCAAATCTAACCTACTTTAAATCTCAATTATTTTTTAAATAACAGCAATTGTTATAGGCAATAAAGCAAAGAAATAGAGTTTGATACTTGTTCATAATGTTATTTTGTTTCTATAAATACATATTTGGATTTTGCATAGAACTTGGCACTCATTTAGATCTCCAATCTTTTTGCGGCGAAGCCCACAGCCAAACATTAAAAGTATTGAACTTGGCTCTCCTTTTTTACATGTATGTTTTTGGTGGGATACATGTTACGGTCACCTAAAGGTCGATTATCGATATCGATAAAATTACTGTATCATTATTACTTTAACTTTTTGCTATATTTATTTATTTGTTATGAACTAAACTTGGCTTCATAGCCAATTATACTAATTAATTAATTAATTAACTACTATACAATGTCCTTACAATGTAATGTTGTTACTACATAATTTCTGTGTCTGGGTGTATAAGTAAGCTTATATAAGGAGGTATGTATATAAGTCATCTGGTTACCATAGTACATGCTTCTAGCCTAGTTTGGAACCAGATGACCTTGCGTGGAAGTTGTCCCATATTATTATTATTTTGTGACTTTTTATATTTTATTAATTCTATGTTTTTTTTTGGTTTGTGAGTTACCGCGAAAAACGTTGTTCATGCATAGAAAGACATGGGTTAAACCTATAGTAAGTAAACAAATGACACAAGTTAAAAATACAAGCGTACCTATTTATTAAATTATCATTTCCCTTAACCCACACTAGGTGGGGACGCGGGGAAAGAACACGGGGCACAGCTAGTAGGATATAAATCATACACTACCTACTTACTGAAAAAGTCATAACGATGTATTTGAGCGGCGTAGCTCCTGGTTTTAAGTATCTTTTTCCTGACTCTTTTGTTATGTCATAATCATGTTCTGCAAAATGTTGAAAATTTTGCAAAAAGAATTCATTGTGCTACATTTAGTAGTAATCCATTTATTTCTACCGGTTGCCTCATTCCACAATTTTCTTATATCTGGATTTAATAAAATTTTAATTTCATTATAAACGGACATTTTTGAAACAAATTTTTTCTTTCGACGCTGTTTCACAGACAGACAGACAGAAAGAGACACACACACACACTCACTTGATAATATACTGACACACTCCACTTCCACTTTCATGAAATTCTTCATACTACATGCACGTCGGTTGTAGGTACTTTTGATTTATTGATCTTTCCTTAGGACAACATCAACTTGTTCCTAAAAAGTACGTTTACAAAGAGGTATTTTAATTACAAAATATTACTCATAATAATCATTTGCATACGACACTTAATATCGACAATGTTTACAACATGGTACAACACTATCGATGCGCGGGGATTTCCCGGAATTCAAGCTTCGCCTTGGCGCACGCGACCCCTCGCAAAGAACGCAGTTCATTGCGCGATCACCTACGAGTACAAGGTGGAACCTATGCATTGTAGTAAGCAATGTATAATTTCCAATATGTTTCGCAAGTGTGTCGTTTTTGTCTAACAATTACATAATACTTTTATAATAATTACAAATATCACTTGAATTTAAAGGTTTTAGGACTTACCGGTGAAAAGAAATCCCTTGTCTGGCTACACTACACACCTGGCTTCTTTTTCGACAAGTTATAATAGCGCAGGACGGCATTATACACTATTTTCGCGGAGCTACGTACGTTGTGACCACATGAGCGCGACTATTAGCCGGTAAAGCTAATTTCGGCGGAGTTACGAGCGTCTGCTCAAGAGGGCAGCAAAGCCGGCCCCGCCCACAAGGCCCCTCTAATCTCTTTCATCTCCTCTGTGGTTCTGTATGATTTTGTAATTTGATCTATTTTGAATTGCTTAAAATTAATTAAAAAATATATTATTAGTGATTTTTGAATGAGATACATATTTTTCATTATACACTTGACCGTTATTTGAAGCTTACTAAATTGAGAGAGGCACTCGTCGTTTTCCGCTATTTTCCCTCTCTTTCGCTCTTTAGCTACCCTTCTCTCTCGCACACTCGTTTCCCCCACCAGGTAGCCGACCAAGTTGTGTTCGTGTTCGGTCGCGCTATACTGATCATTGCACAGAACACATATATACAAGAAGAAGTCCCACTACGTACTTCAGATTTGCGTACACGAAGCGACGCTAGCGCTACCAACGCTTCGCACTGGAACTATTCAGTAGCGCGGGAGATTTAATATTTCTAACATTAGCTATAGGTACCTACCAATATTATATGTCTATATTTACTTCTATATCTATTCATGACATACGCAAAGGGTAAAAAATAAGAGCAGGTATTAGAAGTAGTCTTTATTCAGATGAAAATAAGGTAAATCTTATAGGTATTACACAACATCTTTCTAGAAGGGGTTGGCCGAGGTGTACCCAGAACTCAGTCTCATACTAAGTATACTCCCACATTTCGCCAGTATGTTATTGGTCCTATGTAATAGAAGGCGAGACTATTGCCATTTACTGGGCACAGTTCTAGACTCCAGGTTGTTATTGAGATAATCCCTCACGGAAAAATCCGATATTTAACACTTTGCCTAACCTAGGCGTCTTTTTCACACAATCGCAATAATAGTCTATGATCTCGTTAGCACAAGAACAAAACTTTCTATAGCACAATATAACAAAATACGAGAAACTTTACAAAACTTATTTCCACTAAAGATGTGCAAAGTGCAAATCAATGAAAAAGTGAAAATCGTAAACAAAAAACAGCACAGAATAAAAACAGCCATTTCTATTATCCGGTTGCCAGATGGCAAAAAAGAAATTCTTCTAACGCTGATTCAAGTAATCGTAAGAATCTGAGGTCTAGATTTAACTAATTTGAACAATATATGTAATAAAATTATTAATAAATTTCATTACTTATTTCAAAAGTGTTTATTCTTTATTATTTCTATCTTCCGAATTAATTAAATAATTCCCATAATTTTGAATTCTACTAAAATGTTATATTTTCCTTAATAGGGTCAGTAAATAGTGCTTTCTCTGTCGTTTTTAGAGCTCCGTTTCTTTTTAACATTTCCTTCGCCGTGTTGGCATTGGCCGGGAACTAAGCTGACACCCCCTGGATCATTGGCGTCAAGTTTTCCGCCTTGAACGGTCGTCTACAAGACTCGCTGCTGAAATTCTGACCGAATATCTAAGTAGGCATTACCTACCTAGAATTTTATATATTATCCGTTTATTTCTGTACAGTTGAAGTTCTCCATCGGAAACCCAGTAAGTACAGTGATATTTTTAAAAAAGTGTTAACGGTTTTACCGTTCGTTATTATACTTTTAATATTATGTGATTAATACCCTCTTTTCCATGCTATTACACTATAGTAATGGTTTTTCGCTTTAATATTATCTTGTGTCTACCCTCTTTTAGTTTTTTATATTTATTTTTGCAATAATTATTATCCAATCTTTTTATTAGGTTGATCTGTGTATGATAAAAGCGATAATGTTTTCCAAACGTGCCGTGACCTTCAAAGGAGGCTAAACAATGCCGCGCATGGTGTCGGGACAGTTTATCGTCCAGTTTTAATGCAAGTTCCAGTTCGTCTTTGTCCGGATATAAAAATTATGGCGTCGACGTTGCCGCCATCATTAATGCAAACGAATTCATAAAGATAATTTGATACACAAATGATCTTGAGAGGTAAGTGGATTGCAAGAACGCTTCAGTGGCGGCACGTGTTGTACAGATGATTGATTGACGGTGACATACAAAGACCATTCTGATGAGAAGGGGCGCTATAAGCAGCAATGTGCGGGACCCGGTAACTAAATCGATACCTTAAATCCCATCAAATCAGCACCTCTAAAATTCAGTCTTAGAATAGACTGGAGGGCTAAAGAAGGCTTTAACGCCGTTTGTAGTTCATAGCCCGAATTAAGACTATCCCTCGCAGGGACAAGCTAAAAATGTTGCTGCCTCGCAGGGTGCTCGACAAGCTTGTTGCCACGTGCAACCTTTTGTTCTGCCCTCGCAGGGTTGTGAACATAATGAAGCTTCGCAGGCTTGCATTCATTAAAGACCCCACGCTATCCCTCGCAGGGACAAGCTAATAATATTGCTACACCCTCGCAGGGTGCTTCGCAATCTTGTTGCCACGTGCAACCTTCTGTTCTGCCCTCGCAGGGCTGTGGACATAATGAAGCCTCGCAGGCTTGCATTCATTAAGACCCCACGCCGTCCCTCGCAGGGACAAGCTAATAATATTGCTTCACCCTCGCAGGGTGCTTCGCAATCTTGTTGCCACGTGCAACCTTCTGTTCTGTCCTCGCGGGGCTGTGCACATAATCAAACCTCGCAGGCTTGCTATCATTTTATCCGTCCCTCGCAGGGAATTGTATATCACAATGCTGGTGTGTCCAATCATAGCACGCGTGGATCGTTTCGTCCTCGCGGGGGCAAGATCCTGATACATTCTGTATCAATGAGATCCGGAGACAAGAGCCAGTAAGATAGGCAGCGGTTATCAACCCAAAAATACCACACAGGTGTTATAATAAGAGGGCGTTGCTAAGTGATTCAGACCGGGCCAACTAACACATATCGTCAATCGCTGGCGGCAGGTCAGAGCACCGGAAACATGATTTGTATTATAAACGATTATCGTATATTTTTCGATACAAAAAAGTCCGAAGCGACAACAGTCATAATTTCACAAATTATGAGTCAAAGGTTCTAGAACGTGCACCACGTTTTCCGAACTTTATATCGACAATGTTCCTGGTTCAAAAGCGACGGTAACAACCGGCCTATTTGTAATTTGAGAATCCTAGAGTTCTAGTTGGTACTTACAAAACATCGGAATGTTCGGTCAAGTCGGTACCAGTCGGAACTTGTAAATATCTTTCGTGTTCCGGACTTGCTACAATACGGAGGCTGGATTTGCAAAATGGACCTATCCTAAGCCTATTTCAATGTGCTAGTGTACACACCGAAGATAGCTACGCCTAAGCTACGAAGAGAGATTATTACTAATGACTTGTCTCATTATCTTCGGCCTCAGCAAAGCGCCCAGAGCGGTTGCCATATTCTCGAATTGGGTTGAGCAGGTATTATGACAAAACGTTTTGTCTGCGCAACTCGACTATCTAGCAGATTTCTTGATAATCAATCAAAATTATTTTACGCTAGAGGCCCACATTAAGATAGTACTAGATGGTCCACAAAGCCTATACCTATTATTTATGTTGGCGGGTAAATCTTCAAAAGTCTTGTATTTCTGGGGATCTTGTGGGATCCTTGGGTGAACTGAAGCCACTGGCTACTAAACTTCTAGCACTACCACAAGCAATACATACCAATTTAACAAACCAAATACAAGACACATAGAGTAAAGACACTACGATGTTGGACGCCCTACAAAGTCTCGTACATACATACATACAGTCACGCCTTGTTCCCGGTGGGGTAGGCAGAGACTATTATTTTACAAATTCTCGTGGATATTATGTTAAATCTTGTAAAAGAAGATAGATCTAAAGAATTGCCAGAATTTTTATTCGATGATCAAGTCTTAATACTCAAGGAACACACTGTTCCAAAAGGTTTTTATGAATATACGATATCTTATGGTCATGGGTACATCTGGACCAAGTTGAAGTAAGGCACTCCGCAGTGCACAAAATATTAAATTATTTGCCGGCATTTCCGGAACGAGACGACATTAAGGAGGTCAAACAGTACTCAAAGACAAGGTTGATAAGACATAATATTTTACGGGCCTTTTAAACAACTTACGTATACTCAAACAACAAGAGGCCTTGCAAAGTTGCTTGACTAAGCTTATACTTGAAGACTTGAATTAAAAATGTGAATTAATTCACAAAGACTGTTGCCACCGGGTGTCCTCGCACTCTCGCAAATGCTACAGTAAATATGCGGCCAGCTCTGTAGTACCTACCCAGGGGTAGACTGCATTTTCGAGAAACATTCACGTTTTTAGACAAGATTTTTAAATATAATTTGGATCTTGTCTACTCTTCGCACTTGTTAAAGGTAGCGTGGAATAGATGGCTGAGACGGAACATAAAATATATTATAATTCCCTACCAGTCAACGGGGAAGATACTAGCCCATTTTTCAGAGGATTTGCATCTCATAGAAAACCTTTTTGTTATATGTTTGTTTGGCTTGTTATAGAACAATATCGCCATATGTAAGTCTGTGGTACCTACGCTACACTGTACAGGCCCGCTTTACCTATTGGTATTGCAACATGTGCGGCGCACACGGGCGCCGAGCGCCACTCATGATACCTCCAAGAGCATGCGTCGCTCGCAGCGCTGGTGCTCCCAAAGACTGCGCCTGTGTTACGCCCGGCGCGATAGCATGTTAAGACTCAAGACGCGTCACGAGCGGCTCCCTTGCTATATCTAGACAATTACCAGTTACGCTAGGGCGGATGAAACCGCTCATCACCCACGGTCTTGCGTTCAAAGGCTCTAGGCTGTTACGTTTAGTAACGTTTCTTTAATTTTTTTTTTATGAGAACAATGTTATAACAGTGCAGTTGGCAATCATTTCATATCAGCCTCTGCGCGGAATACGTTCCTATTAAATTTCGTTCTAATAAGCAGATAGTTAAGCTTAAGATTTGACCGCGCGCCTACTAAAGGGCGCTAGTTATTATTTTTTTTTTGTTTGCACACGGGCGTGCTATGGGCTAGAGCCCTGCGCCACTGCGCCTATACCGGTATATTAAGTTCACGTTCAGTCATACATACATCATACTTTAGTCATTCATGTCTTAATTTCAATCTTGTGAAGATGTGTTTTCGAGGCACAGAAGTATGGAATATCGAAAAGCTGTGTTTAGTCTAAAATTATTCTGTAAATGAAAATAACACTTGCTATATGCAACATCTTCTGTTGCGAAAGTTCATGATCTAAACTTATTCGTTGGTGACGATCTGATAGTAAGATGGCATGATCCTTTGGCCTCTATTAAGCTCAAAAACAGATACTGCCAATTATAGACAGTCAGACAGTCCGGTCGAAAAATAACTCGTGACCCATTTTACTAGGATATTTCGTGGATCTATTTTACTAGGTAAATGGCACTAGACTGCCACAAGAGGAAAGGCGTCGGTTGGGGTCTTGTTATATAATTTGCTCATTAGTGTGTCTAGCACAGTTACAGATATGGGTAAAATTCTTATTTTTAGAACCAAGTGTAGAGATTTTTTTCGAGATCCTGCTTTTCGCAATCAGGGCTATTTTAGAGCCACGATTTCGATTAAATTAATTAATTTAATTTTGGCATTTTTTCATCTTGTACAGTAATCCGTTACATGAATAAATAATTAGAAATTAGAAATTTCATAATGAAGCGATACCAGCTAATATTAAAATACCAACGTCTATATTTGAATGTAACTGAATGAATTAGTCCTATTTCTTGATACTGTTAATGCTAGACTATAAATATTGACTAAATTGCAATAAGTAAGGAATGTCTTATAGAATTATTACCTCAATAATAACAATTATTTTCACTTTTTACATCATTACTTCCAAAAATGGTGTGTGTACAGTAAGATTAGAATACTTTTTATTCAGACCAGATTCATCTTAAAATCAAAGCTATAGTTATTGGTCCACAATGGGCGCCCTTAACGCTATTATTGAAATCCTATTTCTTTATATAATATATTATATCGAACATCTCTCTCGTAACTTATTGTTTTATAATAATTGTAGTACAGTTTTTCTATTACCGAGCTAGGTACTTCAATAAGTACCAACTACCTACTGTTGTCTTTCACATTGGCGTCGTTTCCCACCAGGCGATAACAAACACGTCTCAATTTAGTAAGCTTCAAATAACGGTCAAGTGTTTAATAGCAGTGTTTTACCTGAAATAAAACACATATTAAATACTTACCTTATTTGAAGCTTACACTTTTAATCCTGCCTGGTGAATTGAGACACAATGATCAGTATAGCGCGACCGAACACGAACACAACTTGGTCGGCTACCTGGTGGGGGAAACGAGTGTGCGAGAGAGAAGGGTAGCTAAAGAGCGAAAGAGAGGGAAAATAGCGGAAAACGACGAGTGCCTCTCTCAAGTGTGTGTGTGGAAGTGTGTGGAAGTTGTCCCATATTATTATTATTATTATTATTATTAATTTAGTAAGCTTCAAATAAGGTAAGTATTTAATATGTGTTTTATTTCAGGTAAAACACTGCTATTAAACTTTCAAAATACATAGTAAATGTATTTTATATATATACTATATATAATAATAATTTTTTTGACTGCCTCGGTGGCGTAGAGGGCGCATGCTCGACTGCCAATCAAGAGGTCCCGGGTTCGATCCCCAGGTCAGGCATAGTGTTAAATATTGGATTTTTCCATTAGGAATTATCTCAATAGCTGCCTGGAGTCTGGAACTGTGCCCGGTATATGGCAATAGGCTCGCCCCCTATTACATGGGACCAATAACATACTGGCGAAATGTGGGTGTATCTACTATGGGACTGAGTCCTGGGTACACCTCTGCCTACCCCTTCGGGAAAAAGGCGTGAATGTATGTTATGTTATACAATCTAATACGACTTTTTTTTTTTACATAATCAATTATTATTCTTTCGCTATATTATTATTATAAGTTCACGCTTTTTAACGAATATTAACGATTGTAACTAAACCATATTATTATATTGAAAAAAATAATTTCTTGTGCGTTCTTCTTTAGAGGTATCTTTCCAAACACACCGTAAATTCATTACTGTGTATCTTCATTGACGTGCAAAAGACTCAGATTTTCAGTGAAATAAAATTAAATATTTTGACTGACTTTTAAACAATACACCACCTTGTATCCCCGATGGGGTGGGCAAAACTTGAGTTGTAAGCATCCAGGGCCCTGTCTAATAGTAGATACCATTTCACAAGTTATGTGCATAAGCCCAGGGTGGATATTTGACATCGAACCCAGGGCTTTATGCTCAGCAGTACTGCTTGCGACCACAAGGCAATAAATGAAGCAAACCGTCTGGGAATATTTACACGATTTTTCCCTTTTCCTTTCGTTCAACTTCAATGGCTATTATAGGTAAGTCATACACACTTACCCATAGATCACAAAACGGCGAGAGAGAGAAAGAGTGTACCTATTTATACAGGTTTACTTGTAAGTCGCCGTGGAGTTACCGGCATTAAAATAGTTCTCCACCCTCTCTACCCATGGTTGCCGTAAGAGCAGATCCAGAGGACGGGCAGCAGCGTCCTCTGCAAAAAAAAACCATCAAACTGCGCTCGACAACCCGCCTGCCAAGCGTATCGAGTATTGGCAAAATCCCCCCTTCTGGGAGAGGCCTATGTTCAGTAGTGGATTACCAACGACGATGATGATAATGATGATGATGATGATGACTGGTAATCATACGTTATCATACTTTTAAAGAATCTTTGTATGTAGGTAGGTACTCATAATTTTGAACAATTTTCACAAAATTAATAATATGCAAAAGCGGGCTTTTTTGAATTTTCTTTAATAGCTGTTTCTATGACGATAATGATATTTATATAATTGGTCATACTCATATCTGTCTGAGTGATAAAAACAAGTTGATAACGAACACTGAACCCTAAATTTGTAATTTATGAATGCTCACAATGAATTGCAAAATTCACGAGTTTACACTTGTAGGTTATCTAATGTTAAGAAAAATTTAAGGGTCCGTCTCAAGTTCCGTATATTATGTAGCATTACATTTTTTATTGTATGTACAGTGCTATTAATAATAATAATATGACATTTGTAATATTGTGTAAAAAGCTCAGAATTCAACGTCATTGAAAAGGCAATAAAAATATTATTCTAATCTCTTCTGCTGCCCGTATAGTAGGTAGGTACCTACATTATATTATAGACCTATCTTAGCATGTTTATCTATTTTTGATAAGTGGGTTAGATTAATCTAGACAAGTGTTAAGTATATGGATAAGTAATATTAGTTTATTTAGATAAAATAAAATGATAATAGATAGGTGTTTTTTGTAACTAAATTTTATTTATTTCATATTATAATTATCTACAAAAAAAAGTACCTAAGGTGTTAAAATGTAGAACTAATAATTTGCAAAAAAAATATTTACAAACGTAAGTAACCTACCTCTAGAATAAAATTTAATATTACCTATGGTAAAATGGCAGGACAGACTTTTAATAAACAGGTAGGTAGAACAATAATCAATAATACGGCCAATAAATTAATTACCTACATAATATTATTAATAAAGTAAGTTTTATAATCACTGAAGTATTTAATATTAAAAATTTCTATGGTATATGGCGTTAATTCCATAATCTTGTCTTCCGTGACCAAGGAAAGGCTGAGTGTAGAAACCACCAGCTGAAAACTTGGAGTTTTTGTCCAAATCCCAAACGCCATTACCAGATGCAGTAAGCTGTAAATAAAACAAAAATATTTTTATTTCAGAGATCAGAATATTAGTTTAATAAATTCTTTAATTGTCGCGCCACCTATCGGAGTTATAGTAAACTTATATCCACCAACTACATAATAAATAAAATATTAACATTAAACAAAAAAAAAATCTACTTAAAACCCTGATAACGGAATAGATAAGATGGTGAGACGTACAAAAATATATTCAAAGTGACAGAGGTGAGAGACAGTTGTATATAGTATAATTTATTCATGCGCCATCTGTCGGAATTATATTTACCTAGTTGACGTGTAAGTTTCTCAAAACCTGAATGTATATTAACGCTATCTATCGATATATTAGACAACCTTTTCAACAAGAAGCCATCAGATACGTAGTATATTTAACTAGTTAACGTTGTTAACATAGATGGCGCTACCAACAATATTACAATCTTATCGTCGAGGTCGAACAAGTTCATTTTTTTCAGAGTATTCCTATGAACCCACAATCTGATTAAATAATAAGATGAATAATAATAATATGCTAATAAATATTATTGAAAGTCATTTAAATTGTACCAAATACGTCAGTTTCGCGACAACAGCTGTTCATATACGTATACGACTATTTACCTAGTATTCAATTTATTAGTAGGGGGTACTTCTCAAAAAATTGCCAATTTCACCTGCCAGAATATTTTAAGTTGTGCAAACTTTGTCATCCGGTTTAAAGCAAGGCAACTCTTATGGACAGTTAAAAGTACATTAGCTGCATCAAGACCATATCTTTTATACACTTTTAAATATAGATGAAGTAATTGAATTTAAGTTTGTAACTTCATTTTCTAATTAACCTGCGTGTCCGAAGAATGAGTGTATGAGAACTTTAATTGATAGAATATTATACATGGGAGATAAAACAAAATGCAAAAAACACCGTGTTAATTATAGTTCAGGCTAATCTTTGTGTAACCCTGTGACTCCTTAATCAAGAAAGTAGCAAAAAAAAAAAAGTTTATATGTGGTAAGCATTAATTTCTATGTCACCTGTCACCTTATTTAATTTTCAATTAGTCGCATCACTAACTTAGCACCGACTCCGTACCCTTCCCACCACGTCAGATCAGTTGTCTGCTAGCTGCGGAAGTGGTAACGTGTGCGCAAGTGTATTTTAAGGTAACCAAAAAATTCATCGATTTGTCGCCACGAATATTTGTAACCATAAGTTATATTTTTTCAACCTACAATTACTTTAACATTTATTAAACAAATTTTCTTAAAGTTTCACCTGATTATATAGTACATGAGGCCAGCTTTGGGGTGCAGTAGGTATCGACACTGAATTAACGTTTGCCATAATATGTAACGACATTAACGGTCATTTTCTCATTAACCCGTTTCTAAATAACCTGTTAATACCATACAGGTGGATGAGATGTGCTCGAGTGAATGAGATCGAATATAGTTTTGATCGATTTTTTTTAAAAAGGGAACTAGAACGACAAAGATACCAAAAAATTAAAGGAGATCCAATATTATATGCTCAATATCAGCAAAAAAATAAAGATAAATATGAGAAAAGGAAGGCACAGAAAAAGGTGATTTCTATTAAAGATATGACACCTAGAGCCAAAAGAGTACAAAGGAAAAAAATGGCGTGAAGCCTTCAATGCTTATTATAAAAGAAAGAATGCGAAAGCAGCTGCAGTGAGATTTATGGAAATGCATAGCCCTCCAGATAGCGACGCTGAAGAGAATAATGAGCTACAACGTCCTACAGAAATGAATATAGCAAATAGGAATACTCCTTCTCCTTCAATTTTGGCCTCGTCTTCAATTTTATTTATTTCAATGGTTAATAAAGAAAACACTGATCCGAATTCAAGAATCACAAGATCGCATAGAAGTCCACTTTCTAATTTTAGATCACGCTCTTAGGTCTCAGAAACATCTTCAGTTTCCAGCAGAGGGAATTCGCCTTTTCAATCATAGAAAATTAAGATACAAAAAGGGCAAAGAAATTAAAGCACTTACAAGACAATTAGAAGGAGTTAACAAAGTAAATGAAGCCTATCGGAAGAAACTAAAAAGACTAACAGAAGAGAAAAAAGAAAAAGGAATTGATACCATGAAAGATATATTACTACAATCATATACAGCTCTGAAAACCCACAAAGCTAAACAAGAGTTTTCAAGAAATCTTCAAACAAATATAAAAACTGAACCCGACAGTGTGGGTGGGACGTTAAAGCGTACTGCTGACGCAATTGTTTCCCGTGGCCACGATATTCCCGATTTCGATGCTTTTGTTGGAGAATTAAAAACTAATATAAAGAATATAGTAATTGAAACGGTATCCGATTACGATATTATAGAAAAGGACATACTGTTACCGTCCGATTTACGTTCTTTCAAAGGGACTCAACAAGTTCACCAAGTTATTTGGAATTACAGCGATAAGTATCAGGTGATAATGCGGAACCTAAGTTGTGTCGAAAAGTCTTGTTCCAGTCAACCGCGCTGCTGTAGTCACGTCAAGTATCTCGGCTCGCATGTTCTTAGATCCGAGATATTGTCAAACCCTTCCAACCTAGACTCAGCCCATGAGAATGAGAATCCTAATTCATCAAATAGTCATATTTGAGTTTTTAATTTAAGAAGTCATTCTTCAGTGGTTCCAGAGGTTGACGAAGGAGTTAATAATTCAAGAAATGCTGAAGTTCTTGATATTTCTTTTTAGACCATAACAAGATCGGCACTTGCTCATCCTGCCGCTCAACAATATTCCTCGGACTTGACTGGACTGGCAGTCTCTGCTGACTCCCCTGTAACTACAAAATCAGACGTACCTAGCGAAACCTTGTCATAATTAAGTTTTGAATACGATGCCTTCTATTTAATCTTATTATTAATAAAAATAACTGATTTTTAATCGTGTTTTTATTTTAATCTTGCCTGATTTATCATTCACTTGACGCTTTTCTAATCTAACCTGCCAATATCTCATTTAACCTGCCAGTTTCTAATTAACCTGTCTCTTACCGCTAAAAAACTGGCTATTGCTTGTTCCCTTGTATTGAAAGATACTTATTTTTACATAACAAATCGAATATGATATCATAACAAATCACATCCAAACATTTTTTTATTTTTTTCAAAAACGTCAATTTTTTGAGAACTACCCTAGGTACATAGTTTTATTATGGGTCAATAAACCGTTTTCTATAGAACAGCGGTCGATTATTTGCCTAATCTAATTCCATCGTGAAAGTAGGTCAAAATTATGAGTATTGTTCTCATTTTAGAGACCCTTTAAGAAATTAACAGAATATCGGAATATTATTAATAAGTCGCTCGAAAACACGGGATATACCCGGTATTTTGATAGGCGTGCATGGGGACCATTTTTTTAAAGTCCAATGTGCAGAGGCCCCTTTGAGCTTTTAATCTAAAGGTAATGTATATAGCACCTATCGGGGTCTATCTCTGAAACCATCTACAGTTTTTTTTAAGATGAACTCAAAGACAGCCTCCGCTAGGTACAAGGATATTATTATTATTATTATTATATGGGACAACTTCCACACACGATCATCTGGTCCCAAACTAAACTAAAAGCCTGTACTATGGTAACCAGAAGACTGAAGACTGATGTACATACTTATATAAGCTTAAAACACCCAGACACAGATCAAACAGTCATGTCCATGCACAAATGTTTGACCTGGCCGGGGATCGAACCCGGAGCCTGCGGCACAGAAAGCGGAGTTAATACCATCTGTGCCAACCAGGCTGTCAGGTGTGAATATTTTAAAATTTTTCGTATTGTCAGGTGTGAATATTTTTCGTCTTCACATACAAAATCTTTCAACTAACTAATCGGTATTGAACGGGAAGTGGTAATAATCATTCAGTTTGAGATTTAAATATTCACCTCACCTGCCTCGCTGGATGGAAAAAATACCCCATAATATGAATAGTTTATGACGTTCCATGGGGGAGGCCTACATTCAGCAGTGGACGCTTTCTGCTGATATAATGATGATGATAATTTGTAACCAGTTACTTACCCCAGTATGGCCACCAATAGGCCTGTTCAGTTCAAGCCCAGCTTGCGCGTTCTTGTTGGTGATGTCAAGTTTCCCTCCATAGCTCGTGGAGTCACCGTATGGGCCGAGGACTCTGGAGCCGTATGCTTGAGCGTTCAGCTTGCCGCGGTCATCGTTGAAGACCTCGTGGTTGTAGCCAGCTTTGCCCTGTTGGCAAACAAATAAACTCAAACTCAAAAAGATTTATTGAAATAGGTAACAATCTGATACTTTTGCACGTCAATGAAGATAAACAGTAATGAGTCTACCGTGCGTTAGGAAAGATACCTTTACAAGAAGACCGCACAATAAACTCGTAGGGCTTAATGTTTTCAACTGATAGTTTTACAATATTTGGTTTGGTTACATTCGTTTGTTTGGAAGGTGCCGCGTGGTGGCTATGCAGAAGTTTTCAGGCATTTTGAATTAATAATTTTGTTCAATAAAACTACACCTAATACGAAAATTAGGCTTTGTATAGAGACGGTTGGATAAAAATTACCTAAAATGCGCATTGGCGTTAAAAATATCGCTTCTACCTTTTAAGGGTAAAACACAACATAACATACCATCACGCTTTTTTCCCGAAGGGATAGGCAGTGGTGTACCCAGCACTCACTCCCATTGTAGGTACATCGACATTTCGCCAGTGTGATATTCGTCCCATGTAATAGAGAGCGAGTCTATTGCCATCTACCGTCTACCGGGCACAGTTCCAGAGTTGTAGTGGTAGGCCTCTTTTGCAGGGGGCCACCTGGGGAAGTACCACTCCTTTGCCAGTTATTCATCTGCCAAGCAGTAATGTGCAAACATTACTGTATTCCGGTCTGAAGGGCAATGTTACCAGCGAAATTACTGGGCATGACGTGGTTCAACAACGTATATCTCAGGGTGACAGGCGCAATGCAGTGCCGCGCAGGATTTTAATTTTAAAACATTGGATGGCACTGTGTCTGATATGGGCAATCAAGACGAGAAAATCAGGTGCCATCAGGCACCTGATTTTCTCGTCTTGTCACTTACTATCATAAAAAAATGTCCAGGCTGTCATAGAGATAATTCCTAATGAAAATCCAATAACACTGCCCGTCCTGGGGATCGAACCCAAGGCCTGATCGGCAGTCGAGCTTGGGAGATCTACACCACTGAGGCAGTCAATGTTCACTCAGCCTAAATAAGTAAAGAGCTTACAAAAAGTCCGCTGTCACCGCTACCAAGTGTGCCGAAGACCTTGCCGTTGTCGCCGACCTTCGTGTCCCAAGTTTTAGAGGTGTCTCGTGGATGGCGAGCTATCTTCGAGTAGGGGTACGGATGGCTAGAATAATAATAATATAAAATTATTAATATAAAATATAGCCGCAGGGTGCTGGCAATAGACTAGTACCCCACCTTATCTAGTACCCGTGATTGCCGTAAGAGCCGGCTAAGTGCATTTAACAGCGAACTTTACACTGTCAAAAAAATGTTATTTTAATGTGTAATATTACGTGTCACGAAAAGATGTGCTTAGTAATACTAGAAGGGGTGGTTATAACCGTCAACGTATACCACTTTCAAAAGGAAGAAATGCTAACTGCGCTAATAACATTTTCAAATTCCCAAACAAAACGGATCGGAAAATTTCCAAGAAAACTCGAAATAGTTTTGCTTTTTTTGACAGATATGTGCACCTCCTTAAGTATTACTTCACATTTTTTAAGACGCTGAATAAGAGGGTAGTTAAAAAAACTTACTGTTCTCTATACGCCGGTGGCAATGAAACTTGTGCGTACGCGCACACGACAAAAGCCGTAAAACACACGAAGTATTTCATCTTGTATTTATTTTTAACTTCAAGTCTTCAACTGGAAGAGACGACTGGGATACTGATACTGGAGCACGAAGGCCAGTATTTATATGGGCTTGTAACGCCTTATCGAGTTCTGAGGTAAAGTCCCTCTTCCTCTCACAAGGGGATAGAATCGTGAAATTATGTATGAACGAAGTGTATTTAATGTATGAATCATGACTCGTGCAAAGCACGATTTATTTTTGAGGAAACATTTGCTTATTAATATTTGTACATAAACATACATTCACGCCTTTTTCCCGAAGGGGTAGGCAGAGGTGTACCCAAGACTCAGTCCCATAGTAGATACACCCACATTTCGCCAGTATGTTATTGGTCCCATGTAATAGGGGGCGAGCCTATTGCCATCTACCGGGCACACAGTTCCCGACTCCAGGCAGATATTGAGATAATTCCTAATGGAAAAATCCAATATTTAACACTGCCTGAACTAGGGATCGAACCCGGGACCTCTTGATTGGCAGTCGAGCATGCGCCCACTACGCCACCGAGGCAGTCAGGCGGCAGTCGAGGCATTAATATTTGTATCTTACTAATATTATAAATGCGAAAGTTTGTGGATAAAGATGGGTGGATGGATGGATGAATGGATGTTTTTTACTCTTTCGCGATCGGGCGGAAATTCGGTTTATTTATGGATATAATAGAATTATAATAGATAGAAATAACTTGTACTATGGACTTCATAGTAAAAGCTCTCTCCATTAGTTTATCTTTAGATTAATGCATGTTTTTTTTAAGTATACTTCGTTTTTTTTATCTTTTTATTTGATGGAGTAGATTGAAAAAAAAAAGGAAATAACAGTTTTTTTTTCTATCTCCTCTGTTAAATTAAAAGATATCGAAACTAATAGTTTTCTTGAATATATTATAAATGGTGTGATTGAGAAAATAACTTTCATTTTTGGAAATTCAATTCCTTTATGTACATATGCAATGTGCGAGCGAGAGGGAAGTTGGGCTCCTATGGGCTAGGCGCCATAAGATGATGTTGACACACACAGATAAATAGGTCCAAATCAGGTTTATATTTACACATTATACACATACATTAACACATACACACAATATATATACGAGCTATACATGTAAGTATATTATTATAATTAAAATTTATTAATTTCCTCATTCGCTTTGTTATGATTCTCAAAATGGAGCTTCATTACTTATGACTTAACGATAAGAGGGCATCCCCTTTTCACATTGAAAATACCTACACATATAGGTACTCTCTAGGTTAGAGTTCAGATAATTATCATAATATTATGACTTTTAAGACGCAAGTGGCAGGTGCCGGAGTCTCGAGCAATAGAACGGTCACCATCCATCTAGAATCTAGAAATCGTTGTGATTTTTATAGCTTCATCACCTGAGCCGACCTCAAAAGGTCGGCTTAGCTTAGGCTTATCTACTGGCCAAGGCCAGTAAATAAGTACATAAGGACATACCGTACAATGCCTTCAAAGAAGCTCAAATTCTAGGCATAGATAGATAGATAGATAAATTCTTTATTATTACACCACATATTAAAAAACTAAATAAATACCTTAATGTCTGAAAGCTAAACAATGCACGAGTAGTTTATATAAGTATTAATACATTTATTAATCTTGCAAATAAAAGGTCATGCATGATGCCCACATCATTGTTCGACGAAGCAATGACTTACCTACGTAAAATCTTATATCCTTAACTTTCTTAGTTATATTTGTAATATATACTAATATTTTATTATTATTATTAAGTATATTTAACTATATTTTCTTATTTATTTGTTGGAGTAGATAAAAAAAAGGAAATAACGGCTTTTTTCTATCTCTTCTGTTAAATTAAAAGATATCCAAACTAAGTTTTCTTGAATATATTATAAATGGTATGATTGAGAAACACAACATATGATTTTTTGGAAATTCAGTGCTTACTTATGTAGTTACTAGAACACGAGCGAGCGAGCGAGATTGAAGATTTGGCTGTTATAGGCGCCTTAAAATACTCACCCTGTATATTTTAATAGTACAATGCATTTAGTAAAAGGAAACGGGCGAAGCTGGGCCCAGAAAAAGTATTTTTTAATGTCGGCGCGCGTTCGCATTTTAGTAAGAAAGTAGTATAATTAGTATTAGCTTATAATATCATTATGAACTAATGGCGATACGAAAAAAATATTATTTATGCCCATTTGAAAATCAATAGGCCCATAAAATAAAATCATCGTTTTAATGTAAGGTTGACGTGGCCCAAAAACCAACAACTCCTTTTATATTACAAACATACACTTCAACTCATTTGTGTACTATAATAAAGAATAGAATAGAAACGTTTTTATTCAGGTAAATAAGTAGAGGCAGTTACAGTTTTAGAGCTTATAGCTAAATAAAAAAACTTAGTATTACTTATTACTAAATGCCAAAAACTAATCGACCACCACCAATAATACCATACCATAATTTTTGTAGCGGTAGGCCTCTTTTACAGCTGAATGTTCACAGAGGCCCGCCTGCCGGGTCTTGATGCACTGATCAGGCACCGCGTTGCCAGGTTTAGAGAATCTCTCTTTAAATCTGGCAACGCTTTAATCAAGATATTGCTACGAAACTGTTTCGATTTTTTGAAACAGTGTTCGAAATTGTTATTATTTCAATATATTGTATGGTTGTCTTAATTTTAATCTTACTTTAATTTAATTCAATTTTTAAATTTAGTTTTAATTTTAATATTATGCAATGTTGGATCTAAGTTATCTGAATAAATGAATTATATTATTATTATATCTCAGGGTGACAGGCGCAGTGCAGTGCCGCGCAGAATTTAGAATATTAAAATACTGGGTGCCACTCTGTCTGATATGGGCAATCATGATGCTTACCATCAGGTACCTGATTTGCTCGTCTTGTCACTCCCTATGGTACCTACCTATGGCCAATCACCAATAATAGCTGATACGCTCGCTCTACCTAAACCAAACTGTTTTCAGAAATCGGTCATAAAGGCAAATCAAAGCCTTTCAGTAACAGATATCAAAGTCAATCATTGAGCTATAAATTAACATCGCTCGCATCGCATCGAATTTAGGTCACATCAGATTATTACTGATAGAGACAATCTTACAAACAGTTTCATTGTTTACTTATTATAAATCTAATTTATCTATCTATATATATATATCTAAGTACAATATTATTATAAAGAGAGAACCTTTGTTTTTTTTGTTTGTAACCAATAGGGTCCGAAACTACTGGACCGATAAAAAAAAAATCGCTTATGAAAAGCACTGGTAACATAGGCTATACGAGGTTTTGAAAAAAAAATAGGGATCCGTAAGCAAACTGCAATATTGTAACCAAGTTGACAAATAATTGGTAAAAATAATCATTAATTTGCGTGCGCTGTGAAAACTATTGATGTTAGAATAAAATAATGTACCTACTAGGGGTTTGTAGTACTTTTCAATATCTACAAAATGGTCCACGGATAGTAAGTATAACCCTAGGACGACGTTCAAGGTATAACCATCTATTTTGGTTTAGTCACAATAATCGAAACAGTCATTATTTATTGTCAAGCGCTATGAAAACTATTGGTGGTTGAATACAGTAATGTACTAAAGGTTTGTAGTAATTATCAATATCTACAAAATAGTCCACGGACATCTATTTTGGTTTACTTAGTCACAATAATCGAAGCAATCATTATTATTCATGCGGTGTGAAAACTGTGGTGGTGGAATAAAGTAATGTTTGTCGGTTTGTAGTTACACTTCTCAATATCTACAAAATAGGCCTAATAAACGTTCACTATACCTATACTTTCTGTTACCCGTGCGAAGCCGGGGCGGGCCACTAGTATTATTATAAAGACGATAATCGAGAACCTAAGACCGAGCGATTTGGAGTAGGAAAGTTAGAGAGCAGACATTGACTATAGCCGGGATAATTGTTAAGAACAAGACTAGTATTATACCTATCACCGAACCCTGCTATATATTATTATTATTATTAACAATTAACAATGAGCTAGATTGCTCAAACTCAAAAAGATTTATTCAAATAGGCTGCTAGAATGCTACTTATAGTTGAAGTGGCAATGGGCGGCACATAGCACGTAGAACTGATGGCCGATGGGGCTGTAAAGTTCTCGAATGGAAACCACAGACCGGCTAGCGCAGCGTTAGACTTCCACTCACAAGGTGGACAGACGATATGATAAAGACAGCAGGATCACGCTGGATCCGGGCCGCTTACAACCGGTCTAGATGGAAATCTAAGGGGGAGACCTATGTTCAGCAGTTGATATGACTATGACTGAGATAATGATTGATGATGAATGAGCTAGACTTCTTCTTACTTTCCTTGCTGACTGTACAGATTTTGGATCTCGTGGGAAAAACAATTATAAGTCTCAAATCTCAGTAGGTACAATTTAAAACGCTAGCGAGTTCTAGTTCGACTCCAGCGCCATCTAGACGCCGCTAGCGCTGTTTTTTTGTGTGTATGTTTATTCCGTTTTCACGCTAAAACTACTAAAGCGATTGAGCTGAAATTTGTTTTGTAGATAGTTTAGACCCTGAAATAAATAACACATGCGGATGAAACCGCGGGGCACAGCTAGTAAAGTATAATTTCATAAAATTGTGTCAATTTCCATAAAGGTGTAGCAACCCCTTAATCTGAGATCCGGACCTAGGTAGCATTAGACAGTAGGTATATATAATGTATCAGTGGCGCAAGGTACAGTGTCTGCCAGTAAATTTGGGCGCTCGCCAAATGCAATACTCATCCATTATGTTGACTCGGCACTGCAAGGGAAACTGTGCGTTTCCATTGGCTTATATTACATGATGTTTTACAAGCTCTTTTTAATGGGAAGTGACTTTAATGAAAAAATTAAAAATAGTACTTTAGCCACCGTGCGTTAGCCGTGGACGGCCGGCAATGAATAGTACGCCACTGTCTGTACTCGTGGTTACCCTAATAGCCGACTAATAAAAGGGTTATGAGATTCATATCAGTCTAGAAATGCTTTTGTCCGGATGCCCTTCTGTTAGTCTGTCAGTTCTCGCCTACATGTCGCCGACATGTAGCCGCCATTTTCCAACCGATTTTGACGAAAATTGGCACACAGGTTCCCTGATTAATTATAATTGTTTTGTCGATCGCGATTTATAATTTGGGGGATATTAGGGGATAAAGTTTGCTGTAGCGTTATTAATCGACGGATTTTAATCAAATTTGAGAGGCGCACTAAGGACTTCATTCATAAATTTTCTAAAAGAGGGGAGTGGAAGGAAGGAGTGGAGGGGAGAAAAGTGGTATGGATTTCGTGGTGCTTACGACGTTTTCGTCGCGATTATATTGTCTTTCTCGCAGTATAGCGTCGTGACAAAAGTAAAAAAGTAAAAAGTATAAAGGTAAAAATGCAATGTGGAGGCCTCCTGTCGTCAAACCCGACTAAGCTAATAGTTATAAGGGCTCGCGAGGTCTACTGTTCTCACAGAAACACTAGTATTATAATACTTTATTATTTAACTGCCTCGGTGGCGTAGAGGGCGCATGCTTGACTGCCAATCAAGAGGTCCCGGGTTCGATCCCCAGGTCAGGCAAAATGTTAAATATTGGATTTTTCCCAATGAGGAATTATCTCAATAACTGCCTGGAGTCTGGAACTGTGCCCGGTAGATGGCAATAGGCTCGCCCCCATTACATGGGACCAATAACATACTGGCGAAACGTGGGTGTATCTACTATGGGACTGAGTCCTGGGTACACCTCTGCCTACCCCTTAGGGAAAAAGGCGTGAATGTATGTATGTATGTATGTATGTTTATTATTTTAACGGTGATCATACGCATTAAACTCGCATCGTCCCCTACAATGGAACCGAACCCGGCACATATATACAGCATACAGTAAATACAGGTCCGCAGAGAGCTGCTCTGTGATTGAAGCATGTAACATGTCCGGTGCGGGACCATTTCCCAAAATGCATGGATTTGGGTTACATCACCGGAGCTGGCTGTTTGAAAGGATGAGGTTTGAATTTCAATCTTGTCTATCATAGAAACTATAAAGGACTAAATATCATATGGGTGGAAAAGCTAGGACATACATAATATAAAATCATGCCTCTCACCCAAAGACGTCTGCAAAGATGTACCCAAAACACAGAATAAATAACATACATACATACAGTCACGCCCTGTTCCCGTTGGGGTAGGCAAAGACTATTTCTTTCCACTTGCTACGATCCTGACATACAACTTTCGCTTCTTGCACTTTCATCACATTCTTCATGCATGCTCGTCGGTTGTTGGTACTTTTGACCTGACCTTTCCTTAAGATAACATCAACTTGTTCATGAAAGGTACACCTAGGTCGACCCCTACCGACTAGATCATTCACACTAGCCTTATAAATCCCTTTGTTAATCTCCTTTCGTCCATCCTCTCCACATGTCCGAACCACCTAAGCAATCCTTTCTCTATCTTTGTCACTACATCTTCTAACACGCCACAGCGTTCCCTTATCACAGTATTCCTCACTTTGCTTCTCATTTCCACAGTCATACTTTCCATCTCTTGTAAACTTTGAACCCAGACATGTAGATAGAATAAATAAGATTAGATTATATTAGATTACTCTTTATATCGATAATTTTTTAATAAAATGACACAGTACAACATAATAACTTAAAATTAAAGCTTAATAACTAAAAAGTGATTGGTCGACAATGGGTGGCCTTATCGCTTTAAGCGATCTCTTCAAGGCAACCAGTCTTTGGATGGATGATAGGAAAAGTAGGGGTTGGATCGGGTTAATTACACATAAGAGTACAGGACTCCATTTTAGGCACACCCACATTTCGCCAGTATGTTATTGGGTCCCATATAATAGGGGGCGAGCTTTTTGCCATCTAACGGTATAGTCTCTGCCTACCCCCAACGGGCACATACCGTGACATGTATTAAAACGGAAATCGGAAATTGAAACGGAAACAAACACTACATCCCGTTTAAACTAATTCCCAAAGGCTTGCCACAACATCTGGTTTATTTATTTAAGAGCTCATCAAAACGTTTCAAGTTATCACACAAATACGTAGGTACTTATAGCATGCGATATGTCGGTCGGTGTGTTTGCTGTGACAGTGCAAACAGCGGCATACGGTGAGCGAGAATCGTTGGTACTATCGCGGAGAAAACTGTTTAGGGGCTTAGTTTTTTTAGGTCTTGTTCACACTGCGACTTTCAGCTGCGGCAGCTAGCTGCTTAGCTGCTTTTCAGCTGCTAGATGCCGCGACAAACGCTGCACACCGCACACTGCACCGCGACTTTTAGCTGCGGCAGCTAGCTGCTTAGCTGCAAAAACGCCGATCGCCGCTGCAGGCTTCCAAACGCAAGGAAGTCGCCAAAACGCACAGCTGCGGCGCAGCAGACGCAAAAACGCCGATCGCCGCTGCAGGCTTCCGAACGCAGGGAGTCGCCAAAACGCGCAGCTGCGGCGCTGCAAACGCAAAAACGCCTGTCGCGGCAGCTCAAAGTCGCAGTGTGAACAAAGACCTTTAGTTACCTGCTTGCATTTTTTTATGATAGTGAGTGACAAGACGGGCAAATCAAGTGCCTGATGGTAAGCATCATGATTGATTGCACTGCACTGCGCCTGTCACCCTGAGATATGAGTTGTTGAATCTCATCATGCCCAGTAATTTCGCTGGTAACATTGCCCTTCATACCGGAACACAGTAATGTTTGCACATTACTGCTTGGCGGATGAATAACTGGCAAAGGTGTGGTACTTCCCCGAAGGCCTCCTGCAAAAGAGGCCTACCACTACAATGCATGCAATGCGGCATGATGAGAGCAGGTGACATATTTGCTTTGCATGTCCCCTGCTGCCGTCTCTGCTTCCCTGCGCTAGGTGCAGGGGAGCTGCCATGACGCGTACGCATTTTTTTTATCTAAATAAGTAAAAAGGTACCAGAAGTTTTGTGAATAAAGTTTCGTGACAAAGAACATTGTCCCCATCTGTACCTAGTAACTGGGCCACCAGATCTGCATGTTTGTGCAAACACGAGGCTCTGCATCCACAGAATCCGGTAATGGAGCAAAAAATTACGAAATTTTTACCAAAATAATACAGGGTTTTACAAATACAGTAACCATGTATTCCGAAAAACCTTCGAATGGGATGAAACTTCGTATTTGGCCTCAAACATTCGAATCGTCAACGATAGCAATATTTTAATATTATAATGTAATTGGGTACAGTAATACCCCGACTTACGCTACCCCGTTTTACGCGAATTCGGAGATACGCGGTTTTTCATTTTGAATGAGGTTTCACAAAAAACTTTGAATGGCGTTTGGCAAATAATGAAGAACGCGTTTTTACTACAAATCGAGGAATAAAAAATTTACTGGTATTCTACGAGGACATTTTGTGTGAGATAAAGAAAAACTTAACTCGTCAGGCAACAAGGTTACTTTATTCATAACAATGTTAATTGTTTCATTATCTTAAATTTTATTAAATATTTTTCTTCTAAATTATTGTTATCTTCTAAATTATTGTTGACTCTGGTCCCAATTAAACATACTTTATATGTATTTATATGCAAAGTTGAACCCCGACTTACGCGAATTCGACTTACACGGCAATCGCTCGGACCCACCTATCACGTAAGTCCGGGGTATTACTGTACTTTAGATTTGACGCAAATGTTTGTGCTAGGGGCACTGTTGTCATAAGTATTGTCTTACCACTATATAAGTACCTACTGCTGGCCACTAGGTACCAGCAAAACCAAAAAATTTTAGAAGTTTATTTTTATTGAAAAAAACAATTTGTAAAGTATTATTTTTAGGCAATTCTTAAAAAGTTCATTTTGCGAAAAATTATGGATTTTTTCACGATTTCAGAAATTGTCCATAGTTAAAGTTACTGTTGTTCGAAAGAGCTCCCGTGGAAAAGCCTTCACGTTTCAATCAAAGTGGTTATCTGTGGTTATACTTACATTTACTTAAGTATAAGTTTACATTACTTTAATTGTAGATATAGGTACTTATGAGTAATAACAAAAACAAGCAATTTTCATTAATAACAGCAGCAGTCTAATGAAAGGTTTTATCATAAGCGTTCCCCATTAGAGCTTATTTCGCCAGCAAAATATTAAAACTGAATAACTCGCATAAAGTAGACTTTGGTTAAGGTGTGATTTTACTGCTGCGATTGACAGCGAGGAACAAACCATAATATAAGAAACTTAAATATCCTCTGAAGTGAGCTACGACTGGTTAGGTAGGTACTATGTAATGTTATTCCTGCCATTGCATTGTGCTAATTTTTTCGTTGACCCTACAAGGAGTTAGATACAAGCAACTCAACATCGATGGATTGACCACATTTATTATTATGGCACGGCTTGAATCGGTCAGAAAGAATTTAATGTACCTAATGTCCACGTTATAAATGTATCAAAATTCTCAGCTGATATCGAGTCGCGTCGTCAGAGCCGATACGTAGACGTAAATTTCCAAAAATCATAAGTTGTGTTTCTCAATCATACTATTTATTCAAGAAAACTTAGTTTTGATATCTTTTAATAACAGAAGAGATAGGAAAAACTGTTTTTTTCCTTTTTTTTCGCTCTTCTCCATCAAATAAAAAGAAAAAAAAAACGAAATATACTTAAAATCATTATCTAAAGTTAAGTAAATGGAAAGAGTAATTTCGGAAATTCACATTTAGTGACTCTTTATCATCAATAATGTAAATTGCGCGAGCGAGATGGATGTTTGGCTCCTTAAAATTGAAAATGTATCAAGCGATAATGTAAGTTGCGGGGTGTTGTTATAAACATTGCAATGGCAATGCGACATCTATAAATTGCGTAAGTACTGCTGTCGCATTGCTATCGTAAATTCTATAAGAGCCTTTGCCCGTGTGCCACGGCGCTGGAGTGCTACGCCGACCGCTAGAAGCGCTACAAAAACCACGCAACTTTGTGTCGCATCTTCAAAATTCCACCTTAAGCAATTTCAATTTCCAAGCTTCGCGACTGCCTCTCTACGGATACATTAAGCACTTAACTATCACTGTCTGCTTGCTTTCTACTTGGCCCGTTTTATAATAAAATTCTAGTGAATTTCAGTTTTTTTTTTCGAGTCTTTGAGTGCGAGTGTTTTAGAGGTTTTTATTTAAAGTGCTTACCTTTCTGAGATAAAATTGCAATCTTCTCTTTTAACACTAACATTATGCATATTTTACGGACTTATATGAATCTAGTTTGAGGACAAAACGAATTTACCATGTTTTATCGAAATGATGAATTTATACCTTTATTTAAAGAGTATTTTATTTAGGAAGGTAAGTAAGGTACCTACAATAGCTGACTGCTGATTGATCACTAATTCTCTATTTTCCACGTAGTCATATACCTATTTTTTATAAATATTATTATTTATTTAATTATAAAGGTACTTAGTAATTATGTACTTAGTACTTACCAGTTCATTATTTTATTTTACCATCAATAGTTTTCACAGCTTTCAGTTTCCATTAGGAATTATCTCAATAGCTGCCTGGAGTCTGGAACTGTGCCCGGTAGATGGCAATAGGCTCACCCTCTATTACACGGGACCAATAACATACTGGCGAAATGTGGGTGTATCTACTATGGGACTGAGTCCTGGGTACACCTCTGCCTACCTCTTCGGGAAAAAGGCGTGAATGTATGTATATTTATCAACGTACCTAGAATAACTACCTAAAAACCTAACCTAATTAACTTTTTATAAGACAAACCTTTAGAGCCACTTTACCGCAATTAAAACTGGGAGCAAATATTATGCAAATTCACATGAGTAGGTACTAATGCAAAAACGAGCATAATCCAATTCGAGTGGCTCGTAGATGTGACATAATTGCATTAACAATTTCATAATATTACGAAAAGCTTAAACAAATTTTGCCAAATTCGCGTAAATTTCGGCGAATTGTGGCGAACTGTGGGGAGCTGTGTGATGTACTTTGTGATTAGTTAAGACAGCGGGTAATTCAGATAATTAGGCTTAGTTCACATGAACGCGCGAACGGTGCGGTTTGATGGCCTACGCGAAAACTTTATGACCTCGCGAAAGTTAGCCGTTATGGTTGCGCAGCACGCGGCACGCATTCTCTGCGTAAAAATCATCAATTGCGCTCGTCGACCCGCCTTCTAAGCGAGGCGAGTATATTGGCAAACCTCCTCCTATGGGAGAGGTCTTTGTCCAGCAGTGGACTTCCAATGGCTGAGATTATGATGATGATAATAATGGACACCTATGTGAAAAGTTTCAACTTCACAGGCCAAGATCTGGGGTTGGGCTTTGGCGACTGGGCCGACTGACACACTCACGTGTGTCAGTCGGTCAGGACTCATTTTTATATAATAATACAAAGTGTTACATAAAGGTGTAGTAATACTGAAAGGGGTTTAGATAGTTGTTTAGATACGGATAGATGCACTATCCGTATCTAAACAACTAGCAAAAGAAAGAATAATTATGAAATTTGCAAAAGAAATATAAAATTCCCATACAAATTTGCCAATGATCCAGTTTGATGCCGATAAAGTCGACATTTTTTTGGCGTATTTAGCAATTATTTCTATTGCAAGTTGAGGTTGACGGGTAGGTGCATACTTTTCAGTATTACTTCACCTTTTTGTAACACATTGTGTAATTAAATCAAAGATTACTTACTTAAGTATCCCTACATACTAAAAGCGTTCTCATTACAACTGCTGTGAACCAAACCTTATGCTTTAACATTCATATCAGATTAATGATCTAATATCTTTTTGTAAATGGGTTGGAGTTCAGAATAATAATTTTCATGTTCATTGGATTTATCGGTCGGTACAATCGTAATTTTGAGTTTATCTTTGTATGACCCTTAATAAGAGATAGTGAAGGGCCATACAAAGCCAACACATGAGTTTTCTAGCCATGAAAAGTGTTTGATCGACTGCAAGAAACCAAATAAAAAATATATATTTTATTCTTTAGGATATATTATATTTGTTGGTGGATATTCTTAAACGATTCCATTATTTTCATTTAATCGAATAAATCGTAAATATACCTCCAAATAATGTTTAAGAGGTTGAAAACTGCGTGAACGAATGAAAATGATGTTAATCATTCTGATTTTTTGTAAAATATTTCTGAAAACAATATACCCGTTGGTATTACTATTTGGATTACGAGTTGGATGTGCCTACTATTTCATTAAATAAGTTGGCTGATTTTGCAAAAACTACATTTTTCTCATTTTCGATCATTTTTGTGTATCGCGTAAGCAATTTTTAATTAGTTATAGCTTAACAGCCCCTTAGGAGTAAACCTACCTATGTTTAAATGTTGGTTAAATTTAAATACAGGTAGGTTTACTAATAATATAAAAATTGTGCAACCCGTAACATATTTGTATAACATATTAGATACTGTTTGAAGTGCTTTTTTCTTTAAATAAACAGGTGCGTGAAGATCGTTTTTAAACGGATCTTAGACTATATTTCACTGGGCTAAACTTAGAGCATACCTAGAGCGGCCTTTTAGGAGTTTTAACATCCTATAAAAATTACCAAATCGATTTTTGTATTCCCCTGTTTGCTCCAAATATTATTATCTCATTCTATAAAATGACATCCTGATTTTTTAGTGAAGAAATTGTCATTTCAGTTCCTATTATAAACTCTTGGTTGTTTCCTTGTGAACTTCTAAAAGTCCCAGTTTTACTCTCGTGATTGGACTTTCACTACAAAAAAGGCAGAGTTTAAAAATTTAAATAACATGATAGGGACATAGTAAACTATGTCCTATATTCTAGTATCGTGATATTTCAAATCAAATAGATTTACTTCCTATATGTATATCCGGAGGAAACAGGGGAATACAAAACATCGATTTGGTAACATTTCCATAGCATTACCTATGTCAAATTGTTAAGTGGTCGCGTTTCCGCTGTCTAAGTAAAATCCATAAAGATGCCGGTGTAAGTAAGTCGGTGTCAATCGTTCTGTAATGAATGACCTGTCGACATCGAGGGTTAATCTCTTCTCTCGTTACTGCGACACTTTTTAACTGGAAAATCTTTAAATAGGAAAACTGGCGTTAGTGGAAATGGTCACTCACAAAGCTTCATAGGTTTTACTTTCATCAAAATTAGATATATAGATAAACACTTTATTGTACACCTTACAGCAACATAATAATATTATGAAAATAAAGTAGGTAACTAGTACAAGTGGCGGTCTTATCGCTTAAAGCGATTTCTTTCAGAAAACCGAATGGAAAGCAGTAGATTTAAGAGTATTATAAAATTAGTGTCTTATTTTAAGGTGGTTCGACCTATATAATTTTCCATACAATTTTTGAGGAACCAAAGATGATGAAAGAACAGACATCATTTCTTCATAATATGTGTTTTATTTTAAGTAACAACTAATATAAAGTGGCGTTTAACTAATTGTACAAGAAAAAATACGTTTTTCAAACTGCTAATAAATATTTAAAGTCTTTCCTTAGGAATTACAAAATTCTGATAAATACCTATATGCCTTTTTAAAACGTATCTTTTGTAGCATAACTGAATAAATGCCACTTTATAATTTTAATTTTTTTTTTATTTTATGATAGTGAGTGACAAGACGAGCAAATCAGGTGCCTGATGGTAAGCATCATGATTGCCCATATCAGACACAGTGCCACCCAGTGTTTTAAAATTCAAAATTCTGCGCGGCACTGCACTGCGCCTGTCACCCTGAGATATGAGTTGTTGAATCTCATCATGCCCGTTACCAGCGAAATTACTCGCTGGTAACATTGCCCTTCATACCGGAACACAGTAATGTTTGCACATTACTGCTTGGCGGATGAATAACTGGCAAAGGTGTGGTACTTCCCCAGGCGGCCCCTGCAAAAGAGGCCTACCACTACAAAAACAATAATTAGTTGTTACTTAAAATTAAATACAAATCAAGAAATTATATCTCTTCTATCTTTGTTATTGGTTCCTCAAAGTTTGTATGGGAAATTATGTTGGCGCAACCACCTTAACTCGTTTTTATCATTCGTTTAGTTTTTTTTCTAAATCAGCAAAAAATTGGTATTTCCAATACAAAATAGATCAGGAAAATGGAAAGTCAAATTTTTTTAATTTTTTATTTTCATAGTTGTTAGGGTAGATCCACCCCTTTAAATACACGTTGTCTACTCTTAGGTCAACAGAGACCACTAGTGAATTCTCGTAAAGCGTCATCGTCTAGGTTGAATTGTTAATGGATTCACCCTAGCGTGGATGGCCTTAACATGTCGCATAAATAAAAAAAATAAGATACAACATGAGACAATCGTATTCAAGAGTGAAGAGTAATAAAACTGGAATGTGCCAGTATCGACAGAATACAAGAATGGCTTAAGTTTACGTCCCTCACTCGGAAATCTGCTAAGCAAGCAATTTCAAGATTAAATTCTTGGAAACCGGGACGCGGATATAAAAACTTGGTCATAGCGGGTTGGCCCTACTATTGGTTTTGTTTATGAATAGAAAGAAAGAAAGACACAAATTGTTTCTATAAACTTAAATATGGTACAATGGTTAAATTCAACAAAATCAACAACAATGTCTTCAGACAATATTATCCAATCAAAAATATAAATGTGAAAAAATTGCAAGTCTCGCCACGACTTGAAAATATCGACAAATAGAATTGAGGTCATAAGATAAATATTATGCCAAGTTTGATAAAAAATAACTTAATACTTAGCAAGTATAGGCAAAAATAGGTACCTAGGTTAGTTTAAAGTAATTTTAATAGGACCTTGTATAGGTAGAACTTGTCAAGTATATATATTTTTTTATAATGGTCTGCTCTCTAAAAAATGTTAATATAATAGAAGGTAAATCCATTATTGGACGTAAAAATAAGTTAATAGTTTATATAAGTTTAGTTTTAAGGTCTGTGGATTTTGGGAAAAAAAAAAAAAATTCAATGTCAATGAACGCAAATATTTTATATCAAACTGGTGAGTGCACCGCCGTGCATTCAGATATTGCATCGACATGATTTTACACATATAATTCCAACGCTAATTTTAATCGATATTATTATATTCATAAGTAAGATTCATTGACTCATTCCCAGCGGTCCAAAAATTTGTTCCCAATCAGATCCAAAGCTTTAAATATGTATACATTTTAATACACTGCCAGTCCAAAAAAATCAAGTACTGTCAACATAAACAGCCGATGTTACGACTTAGCATTTATTTTTTTCATGGAAAATGGAAATGTAACAAATGGTAGGGGCTTTTCCAGTAAAGTGACGTCTGCTTGGATCTTATTGTGCATGCTTTCATACTACGAGAATTTATGCCTAAATATAGGTACTGTGTTATAAATGCAGAAAGAAAAGTGGCCTTTGCATTTGCAGGTAGAGCGAGAAAGCTTGATGCGCCTCTCATTCTAACCTGAAGGTACCATTAAGTACCATTAGATCTAGGCAGGGTCACAGAACAGATAATAATACTAGCAGGGTCAAAGGTCGTATATCTCTCTGCAACTGTGTACTATACTAGTTAAATTCAAAAGAGTCCTTTGTATGCTATCCATACTTTTCTACATGTACTTGGTGATTTTATTGCTTTGGGATGACATTTAGGATGACATAAGAAATATCACCATGGGATGAGCTAGGAATATACTGTTTGGGACTAGTTAAGCATTTTATACTAATCAAATTAAAAATATATTATATACCTAATGGGGTGAGACGCCATAGGATGAATACGGAACAACCCTACTAGATACTAGATGGGGAGACAATTCCTAGTATGGGGGGGTGAGAGATCTGGGTACATCTCTGCCCACCTCTTTGGGAAAAAGGCGAGTTATGTTATTTTTTTTTTAAGGGGCCTCACCCCTGGAAGCCCTGGATAAGTATGCCAGTCTATTATTAACTAAGTGGGTTTTTTGTTAATTTTTTACATATTATTATAAATTAAAAATATTTAAAATAAAAATATTATAGTCCCATGTCCCTGTCACGTAGTTTCTCTTATAAACTCTGGGTTTGTTTATAGTTAACTTCTTAGAATCCCAGTTTTACTCGCTTGATTGAACGTTTATTACCAAAAAGTAAAAAGATAAGAGTTTCATCATCATCATCATATCAGCCATAGGACGTCCACTGCTGAACATAGGCCTCCCCCTTAGATTTCCATCCAGTCCGGTTGTAAGCGGCCTGCATCCAGCGTGCGATAAGAGTTTATGAACAAAAATAAAATGATAGAGACATACTTCATCTTCAAAATATCTGGATCTATAAATATATCAAATAGGTTTTCTATATTCGGAGGAAACAGGGGAATACAAAACATCGATTTGGTAAATTTTCCATAGGATTATGTCAAACTGCTAACAGGTCCGCTTTCCTGTTAAGTGGTTACTAATCGAGCTTTTAGTACAAAAATCCGTTCCGTCGCCTGAAGGTAGCCCTCCCCAAACAAGCATACGAATTGGCTTAGTACGGTGCTTCATTTTTTGTTTAAGAAGACTCCGTCCGCCTTTTGTTCTAGTTTCATGATTGAAGCATATAAAATTTTCATTCCCTGTCACTCCAAATTCCGCTATTAAATATAAAAAGCAGGAAAAAAATATGAAAGCCAGTTACTTATCTATTTTCTCATAAATACGGATAAACAAATTCATCCATTGAATATAACATAATCCGATAACTCTCGGTACGATACACACGGCATTACATTCAAAGATTTATCGTACTTCAAAAAATCCTCCGTAATAAAATAATATTTTAAAGGGGGTGATCCATTGGCGAGTAAAACCGTTCGTACGTCAACGAGCCGGCGAGCAAAGGAAACCGTTAATGGAGCACCTACAAGACCGCGGTTTTAAAGGTGTCATTGTTGCGTATCTGAGCGGGGTTAAAATAACTTTTCAACATCTAAGGGATAAAGTAAATTTATTTTTAATTTTTGTCTGTTACCAACGAGATTATATATATATATTGGTGTCGCACGTAATAAGATTTAAGCTAAAATGTTTTGATGAAATTAATGTTATTTTCTCACAATAGATGTGAAAAGTAGAGTGTATAACACACGGCGCTGAATCCCATTATAACTCGGTTTCTATTTACTCCCTTGCTAAAGCTCGAGGGTAAAACTCTGTCGTATACAATCATTGTACACAATTTTGGTTAAAATACTATATACG
The DNA here is from genome assembly GCA_947063395.1 of Hemistola chrysoprasaria. NCBI lineage: Eukaryota > Metazoa > Arthropoda > Insecta > Lepidoptera > Geometridae > Hemistola > Hemistola chrysoprasaria. The sequence continues at coordinate 7,110,658 of OX346731.1, read as the reverse complement.
TGCGACGCCATAAAATATAATCTCGATGGTAACTAAAGAGACCCATTATGGGTCTCAGATCGGAAAAAAAGTTCGATCTGTCCCGCAATTTGTAACGAGGGGAAAGTTAGAACTTCATTCAGTCCTTAATGATTTATTAGGGGGACCTCAGATCATTCAAACAAGGAAAGAGGGACAGATTAACCTTGTCAGGTAATCCTAGCGTAAATGCTCAAAGGTCTTTGACCAGTGTGTGTTACTAGTGATGACTTACGGATCTGCAACGTGGTCTCTGTCTGTTGGCCTTGTCAGCAGGCTCAAAATACCGTAACGAGCTATGGAGAGCTATGGCTATGCTCGGGATTTCTCCGCGAGATCGAATCAGAAATGAGGAGATCCGTAGACAAACGAAAGTTACCGATAAAGCCCAGCGGATTATCAACTTGATGTGGCAATAGGCAGGGCACATAGCACGAAGAACTGATGGCCGGTGGGGCTGTAAAGATCTCGATTGGAGACCACGGACCGGCAAGCGCAGCGTAGGACGTCCACTCGAAAGGGTTGACAGACGATCTGATAAGGACGGCAGGAACACACTGTATGCCGGATGCAGGCCAGTTACAACCGGACTGGATGGAAATCTATATAAATATACATTTTGTGTGCTATAAATAAATAAATTTGTTGTCGATATAATATCGTAATCTCCAATGTTTATAACGTGTATATCGAGCATCATTTCCCCTTGAAGGATGGAAATACGAAATCCTTATTTTTTCTTTACTTTTATTTTGCTTTTGAACGTAAACTGATTGAAGGGAAGGCAGGGAGGATTTTTCAGAGTTTATCTAATTAGTTGACTTCGAAATATTCAGCGAAGCATTAAAGGTGGTCAAATTTTGTCTATAACTTATTTAAGTGGCTACCTGAGAGCTCAGCTGCACATAATCAATACGTGGATCACACTGCGCGATTTTTCCGTTCTTTTACGCCGCATACGTGCAAACTGTGGAATGATCTCCCTGCTGCGGTCTTCCCGTTGAGCTACAACATGGGGCTCTTCAATAGGAGAGTGTTAAAGGTCGGCAACATACTGGCAATATCCCTTATGTGTTGCAGGTAGCCATAGGCGGCGGTAACCGCTCGTCATCAGGCACAGCCTCTGCTTGTTTGCCACCAAAGTTTGCCACTTATGGCAAAGCATTTTGCCCATACCGTAACAGTCGCGTGCCGTGCGACGCGTTTAATTAAAAAAAATAAAGTTAACAATTTCTACCGTCCCTTCAGTATCTGTACTTCCTTTCTCTTCATGGTTGTCTGGAAGAGATCGCTGTGAGCGATAAGGCCGCCAGTTGTTACTCTTTCTAGTTTAAGTTTTTGCACAAAATCTGTCTTATGATTAAGATTGTCTTAATTATTATGAAAAAAAAAAACAAAAAGCCTTTGATGAAAATTATCGGCCTTATCAAAAATATTTTCTTCAAAATATCAGGTATAACTTAAATTTTACAAAATTTAATACTACGTACATTTATTTATTAAAGTTAGTGAAAAAATCTTTTTAAAAATCCATGCCAATAACAAAGCTAGTGGGAAAGCTAGTGGGCGCACTTCTGTACACAATGAACAGTCTATGATATCTAACCTTAGAGCATTATAACGGGAGATGTCGAGCATAGGCCTTCTCAAATGGATATTACACTACTACACCACGGTGAAGATATCTTTAGATCTTCGCCATCATCATCATCTCAGCCATAGCCATAGGACGTGCACTGCTGAACAAAGGCCTCCCCCATAGATTTCCATCTAGAGCGGTTGTAAGCGGCCTGCATCGAGCGTGATCCTTCAGATCGTCTGTCCACTTTGTGGGTGGACGTCCTACGCTGCGCTTGCGGGTCCATGGTCTTCATTCGAGCCCCATCAACCATCAGTTTTACGTTCTAAAGTTAAAAATAATATAAATAAAATACAAAAAAGAAAAAGAAATAATAAAAAAAGAAAAGGGACCTTACATAAAGATCAGTGTAATAATACCAGCTTTAGAAAAATTCATAATAAAAACATCGAATAACCCTAATTTCAATGTAATTAAAAACAATAGTAGGTACATCGAAGTCGCGCTTGAAACTTCCCGTGTTTATGTTCTAAGTGTACCTTGCTGAGATATCTAGGTATGTCTAGATAGCTAGACTTGCAGACAGACCCTTTGATACGGAACACTTCATTTGCTCCGACAATCACTGTGCGAGACAAAAGCTAGCAAAAGCTAGCTTAGTGCTTACTGTTTACACTTTACTTAAGCTCCCTTTTGCTTCGACTTTTTTAATAACTAGCTGTGTCCCGCGGTTTCACCCGCGTAGTCTTAAAAATAAAAAGTACCCTATGTTATTCCATGGTTTAAGCTATATACATACCAAATTTCGGCTCAATCGGTTCAGTAGTTTTAGCGTGAGAAGGGAACAAACATACACACAAAAAAACGGCACAAGATGGTTCTGTTAGTCGTGTCAGAATACGCTAGCGTTATGTCTACATATTATTACAGACGTAACTTTTTTGAAATATGGCCAAAAATAGATTTTTATTCAGCTTTTATTGATCAAGCTTTATTTGATAAACCAGTTGTAAGTTGTAAGTAAAAATTGATAAAAAAAAAAACATTCGGACCTATCAAAGAATTCGTGAAACCAACCTCTGTCGTAGAGCTTTACTCGTAATTTATCTAAACAGCAAAGACCACTTAGATGCGAAGCCTTCCGAATGAACTAATCAAATTAATGTAAAAGGTTTTAAATGCTTCTAAAGCAGTTGGTTCTAATAGTGAAGTTTTATGCCGAGGCATCGCCTGATGAATATTCAATGTGTGTCCGCTTGAAAGATATTAATTATGCACGGGTCTCCGAAAATCTTAAGGGTAAGTGCATATCGAAATAAAAAAAAACTAGTATAATCCTGCTACATCGTTCTCATGGTTTTTGTAATTAATTATTTTCTTATTTCATTAATTTTTAGGGTTCCGGATCTGGAAAGGAAAAAAGGACCCTTATTGGATCACTTTTTGTCTGTCTGTCAAGATACTTTGTAACGTGTCAAATGTCAAATGTCAATACGTACCAAAATCAATTTCAAATTGATACCTGTGGAGGTATCAATTTGAAATTGATATTAATTACCTAAATTATACAGTTCTGAATATCTTATTTACATAGATACAATCGGGATCTTTTATTAAAATTATGAATCGATTCATTCATATTATTTTTTTTCGTCTTGCATTAATTACCTACTAGTTACTAGTAGTTTAATAGCTACTTTGAAACGCACATTAGTCATCTATATAAGTTGGAAAGTCCATGTAAAACTCATTTTTATGCGTCGAGTCGCTAATTACAGGTTTTTTTTAGTTCAGTTTTTGATGTGCAAAGTGCCTTTTTAGACAATGTGTCTAAAAAGGCACTTTGTTAAAAACACCTTGTTTGAGTAATAGGTAGGTAAAAGTGGATAAAGAAATGTCCTATCTGAACACATTATATATTCTACTAATTCTATAATTGTTATGAACTTAGGTATAGAAGAAGAATATTTATTAGTACCTACTGATCATACCCAAATTTATTTAACCCATAATAATTTTTTTTATTTTTTATTTTATTTATTTTGATGCATGTAACCGATAAACTGTCTCAATATCAATAGGTAGGTACACTTATATTACATTAACCCAGTTTAACAATAAAACACACTAGCATTCGTACTAGGTTACCCTGTGTTACGAACGCTAGGACTTCCATTCATTCGAATATTAATTTAGTATTATCTCACTAGAACAATGAACAACCAATAAAAATAAGTAAAGTTGAGGGTGGTTAGATATTATCATACATTCTCAATGTCAGCTAAATATGACAGATGATAATAATTATTTGCATGTGAACAAGGAATACATTGAGCGGATATTATGGAACATTTTTCAGTTTGGTTTTGGATTTCAGTTTAATATAATTGTTTATTGTGCTAAAATAAATTATGATGTATCTATATATAGTTATTCTTATAATATATTATATATTTATCTTAATATTTCATTCAGTAGGTATATAATATAATATTATAACAATTATCCTTGTAATTTCTTTTTTGTTTATTAACTATTTATTGATTATTAACATTATATAAGTAAGAAAAATGCGTATACTATTGTTGTAGATAATATTTTAGTTATTATTATTGTTGTAGTTTTTATTAATTTAGATCATTTTGTTTATACTTAAGATTATATATGTATTGATATCAACTATTCAGATCTGCTGTCCCTTGTGGCTCTAAAACGCAATCAAAAGTTATGGCCATTTTACTGCATATTTCCATACTTTGAGCAAGGAACTAATAGATGGCGCTGTATGTTCTTGACATCTAGGTATTTTTAGTTTAAGGATTATTGTTTATGGTGTACTTATTAATAAGTAAGTTAATATTTAATTAAGTTAATATTTATTTAATTAAGTAAGGTAACTTATAATTTCTTAAGTAATATTAAGTTACTTAAGAAATTTTTGCATGCTAGAGATCATACTGGCAAAATGTGTTGAACTAAATATAAAATAACCCAACAACTGTTCACCTACCACATTTTTAGCAAATAAATTATTTCATTTCATTCAAAGTGTTTAACTGTCTATCTTTTAAGCCATTAAAATTGCATTATTTAAAAAAAAATAGCCATTTGTGGGATAAAGTAATATAGGTATATCACCAGATATTACTAGATATGACTAGAATATTGGTAATAAATAAGTAAGTAAATGGGCTCTCAAAGACTCAAAACAATGCACAAACTTCTGAGTTAACTCATAACTCCAAGCCTGACCAATGCAAGTCCCAACACAGAGAAATTATACCACATTTTACCCAACAAATCCTTTGTAAAAAACGTCCCCAAACTTCATAAATCGAGCCTCGGCCTTAACTTATGTACTCAGCGATTTAAAGCCCAGATTTTACGCGTAGAGTCGCCGTCGCGTCGCAAAAAGCGCTGAGTGTTACCAACAAAAATCCTCACAAAAAACGTAGCGTCCATGGAAAATATGGCATTTCCGCTAGAGATATAGATATACCACAGAATACTACAGCTATACATTTCAGCTTGAAACATTTCGCTTATGTCCAAAGGTATATGAGCCGTTTCGGTTAGTTATGCGAATAGGGAGAGGAAATCCGGACACATCCGGCTAGATTGGATATTTGTTTTGGAAATCGGATGGTGGCTTAACAACATATGATTTGTGACTCGTAGCGGTTTGATTAGTTATAGTTTAAATGGTCACAAAAAACAACTTACTTTTATACGATTAAATATTTGAAAGAAAAGAACACACTGATGGTAAAGCTGGTAAAGTAACTACTTTTTTGTTCGATTTTTGTTTTTTAGACTTCTGTATTTTTGGATAACTTAATGGGACCATTAACATATTGGCGAAATGTGGGTGTGTAGAGTGTGCACCTTATATGGGACTGAGTACACCTCTGCCTACCCTTTCAGGAAAAAGGCGTGATTTTATGTTATGTTATGTAAGGTAATCTCTCTTTTAACAACTTTAAGAGAATAATAGTTTGTATTAGGTATAATATAATCATCATCAACATCATCATCTCAGCCATAAGACGTCCACTGCTGAACATAGGCCTCCACCATAGATTTTCATACAGTCCGGAATTTGACACAATCCTATGAAAAATTCACCAAATCGATGTTTTGTGTTCCCGTGTTTCCTCCGAATATAATTAACCCATTCCATAAATTCATATCGTGATATTTTTATAGTGAAGTCCCTGTCATTTTAATTTTTCTTATAAACCCTTGGTTTTTTCATTCCATAAATCGTATTTACAGCGTTGCAGCGTTTTAAACGCATGATTGGACGTTCACTACAAAAAATGTAAAGTTTATAAACAAAAATAAAATGATAGGGACATACTTTACTTCAATTTTAAAATATCGGGATATAAATATATCAAATAGGTTTACTGTATTCGGAGGAAACAGGGGAATACAAAGCATTGATTTAGTAAATTTTCCATAGGATTGAGTCAAACTGCTAAAAGGTCCAAATACTAAAATATGTAAGTAAAAATTAAAATAGACCTGCGAGGTCTATTACTTACAGCTCACAGACACACTAATATAATAGTATTATATATTTTTTTCTACTAATTGCTACTTCTGCTGTAACGCGTCACCCTAAATATTAATCTACGATTTGGTTCCTTTGTAATCTTTTTGGCGAGAAGTGGTAAATGGTAACACACGATGTCTTTAAACAAACATACAAACTTTTCGAAACAAAAAATACTGATAGGATTAGTATGATGTGTAAATGGAATTTAGTTTTGACCAATTTCCCTTTTCTTTTGTCATTAAGAATTAAACTCGTCCGGACAATTTCCGGCCAAAATAAGACGAGTCACATTACTAATGTGCTCATAGAGAGGACACACATGAAAGAAAAAAACTGTCAGTAGGTTCATAGCAGAGCGGGATGCTGCAGAAATGAGAAAACTGCTCTTTGACGATTCTGTCCCATTATGTCAGTAGTATCACAGAATACTAAAGGGGAAAGATATATACCGAATTTCAGCTCAATGAGTTCAGTAGTTGACGTGAAGGAGTACCTAACAAACATCCACCCATCCAACCATCCTTTCTCACAATCTCTCGTATATATAATGTTAATAGGACTAAAATATATGTGAATATTTTTGTTATAAATTAAGTTTTATTATTAAAATAGCTGAAAACAGTTTCGGGGTTATTTCGGAAATGTTTGGGGGAACTTCACATAGTTTTGGGTAGTGGTAGGCCTCTTTTGCAAGGGGCTGTCTGGGGAAGTACCACACCTTTGCCAGTTATTCATCTGCCAAGCAGTAATGTGCAAACATTACTGTGTTCCGAGCGAATGTTACCAGCGAAATTAATGAATTTCGCTTGTAACATTGCCCTTCAGACCATTGGCATGCCCATTGGCATGATGAGATTCAACAACTCATATCTCAGGGTGACAGGCGCAGTTCAGTGCCGCGCAGAATTTTGAATTTTAAAACACTGGGTGGCACTGTGTCTGATATGGCCAATAATGATGCTTACCATCAGGCACCTTTTTCAGGATTTGCTCGTCTTGTCAATCACTATCATAAAAAAAAGTCATCTGGTAACACTGGTTGTCATAGAACTTGTTCTATAGGAATGGCTGCACTGGCTACCCCCTTTGGAGAAAAATGCGTGAGGTTATGTTATGCTATGATCTTTCGAGTCCTTTTTAGGTAGTATAGGCATTCATATATGCCTGGAGTTCTGTGAGGCGAATGTGTGAAAGATTTTTTTGAATGATAATATATTTATGCAAGTATTCACTTTTGTTACATAGGATAAGATATATATATATATATAAGAAGATATTTTACAGTGTTCTTCGAAATTATTGTAACTTCGGTAGTGTTATTGGGCAACCGTTCTGTCGAAGTATAAATAAATTAAAAAAAAAAAAAAAAAAAAAAAATATAAAGAAAAGGGGATATAGGTTACGTCACAGAGGAGATGAAATTCTGATCTGTGGGTTACGTTCTCCCAGCGCTTACTCAACAAATGGCACCTGCATTTTGTACATAATATAATTGAACAACAACGAAGTGTGACCGAGACATCAATATTATTCGCTCATACGACCTATACAGACCTATACGACATTACAGACGTGCGTAGATCTAATGGGACCTAATTTGAGCTTTCATTTCATTTCATTTCATTAAACGTTATGTTAAGGCATATACGTATGTATGCACAGTGTAGGGTCCCATACCAAGATACCTGAACAAAACGCTTCCAATCCCGAAAACAATCTGCCTACTAAGAACATACAACGCCATCTAGTCGCAAAAAACAGCAAACACGAAGGAAGTACCCTAGAGGTTTTAGTCCCTTGCGCAAAGTATGGAAATATGCAGTAAAATGGCCATAACTTTTGATTGCGTTAACTTAGAAGTTTGATTTTTTTACAGCCACAAGGGACCGCAGACCTGAGTAATTGAAATTAATTTCAACTTGACACCTCCACGCGTTCCCGGTAAAAAGTGTCTTGACAGACAGACAGAAGTCAAAGGACAGACGGACAAAGTGATCCTATAAGGGTTCCTTTTTTCCCTTTGAGGTAACGAACCCTAAAAATGAAGGAACCAAAGCCCAGAGAAAGTCAAAAGACGCTTATTCGGGAAAATCTTGTACTCGCCCTAATAATTCTGGTGGACATCGTAAAACTGCGTCTCTAGGGCGGTCAAGGGACAATTTATGGCTATTAGTTTGTCCGGATAGTCGCAGTCATTTTTACGAAGTCCGGCCATTCCCGCGGGATTAAGGTCGGATAGGTATTATGTTGTGTTATTGTGTCTACGAATCACGAACGGAAATATCAGAAAATATGAGCCATTGAATAATAAAAAGCTAACATTATAATATAAGAGCCCAAATTCAAGTATCTTATCATATATTGCCATCATGGCGGTTATTGTTGATTTGTCACAAAGTAAATTCGTCACGAAAAATTTATCTGTAAATTCGCCACAATCCTTTTTTTTTTCATTGTAATTTCGTTACATTATTTTTCCACACAGTTTTAACAATTTTAACTATTTGTCAAAAAATTTAACCATTATTCGACTTAACCAGTGATCACAAAACCCAGCCTTAGAGTTCGAATTCGAATAATAATCAGAAAAATTACAAAACAGGCTTTTGTTTATTTATGCTGTAAGAGGTTTTTATTGATTGAACTTTTTATTATAAACACGTGTTTCGCGTCTACACGACGCATCATCAGGAAATACCCCGACCCCGCTGTAAGGGCGACAAATCTGATGATGCGTCGTGTCGAAAGACGCGAAACACGTGTCGATATATGAATGATGTCACTAACAAAAATAGCATTTCCTCTTTGCATGCAATTTTACGGGCGGGAGGGCGGTGCACTGTGCATGTTGTTTTTGAGACTAAAAATCGGAACTAAAAACTAAAGATTCTTGTTCCAGAAGTCTACAATGGAGTTCCGAAAAGTAACGCCAAATTCAATCAATTATTATTTCTTTGGTAAAAACGTGAATTTTATTTATTATTTTACAAGATTGTCCTATATTGCAATACACAGCCCATTCTTATAAAACACGCGGTATTTCTGAAAGTCTGGCATTAGTCACAGCTACAAGGGTGTTCCCAAACGTGAGCTCATAAACCATGTGAGCTTGTAAAGCCTAACACATTATACCTACTCAGAAAATGTTACAACCTGTAGGTAGGTATGTAATATGTTTTGTATATCATTGCAACTATACCTACCTTTTTTATGATAGTGAGTGACAAGACGAGCAAATCAGGTGCCTGATGGTAAGCATCATGATTGCCCATTTCAGACACAGTGCCACCCAGTGTTTTAAAATAAGAAATTCTGCGCGGCACTGCACTGCGCCTGTCACCCTTAGATATTAGTTGTTGAAACTTGTGCCCAGTAATTTCGCTGGTAACATTGCCCTTCAGACCGGAACATAGTAATGTTTACACATTACTGCTTGGCGGATGAATAGGTAACTGGCAAAGGTGTGGTACTTCCCCAGGCGGCCCCCCGGAGTAACTATTAAGTAATCTGTGCCCCTAGAGGCCTACCACCACAAAACCTAGGTAAGTAAGTAGGTAGTAGAAAGTTGGAAAAATGTTTTTTAAAGTTATAATAATAATATTCAAAGCTCGTGGAAACCTTTCCTCGATTTCGTGGAGCGGATTGAAATAGCTTCCGAAAGTGTATTACTATTGATATAATATATTATTGCGTAAAAACATATTATATACTTGCTGTGCCCCGCGGCTTCACCCGCGTAGTCTTCGTTCCCGTGGGAATATCGAGATAAAAAGTACTTTTTATGTTATTCCAGGGTCTAAACTATCTATATACCAAATTTCAGCCCAATCGGTTTAGTAATTAGTTATTAGGAAGTAGCATTAGTAAGAAGAACTTGTTTAACATATTTTTAATATTGTTACTTATGGTAACCTAACTACTTATCATAATAGTACCTAATATTTGTATTATTCCAAAGAATAAAAACTTTATTGATTAATGAAAATAAAGCATACGGCATGACTGACATCGCTCCACCTCTATTATATTATACTCTATACTTATACACTTACATAATCGTTCATTCACCTACTGTGTTGTCTCATTCGCACGCGCTGTTGCCAGCCCGAGCGTCGACTGCCGACCTGACTTGGCGCGTCCCGCGTCAGTCGGCAGTCGGCAGACGGCGCGGCGCTGCGCGGCGGACACCGTTAAACCGTTAGTGACTGGCGGCCATTTGCAATCTCGTTTCGCGTCATGTCGGATCGCTGTTTAGTTATTTTGTTATAAGTTTATGTTAATATTTAAGTTCTGTTTATTATTGATTAGATACTTAATTGTGAAAAAGTAAGTAAGTACCTGTAGGTACTTAATCTATTATGATACGATAGTGTCCATTGCATCGCGGATAAATGATAAAAAAGTGTTTTGTACTTAATTTTTTTGTTTCTTTGTTTAGACGTACCTACTACCTACGAGCTTAAAATGGCGACCACATCCACATCAACGTCGACTAAAAAATCGCCGGATGAAGAAGAATATTATAAGGCTTTAGAAAAAGCCTCGAAAAACATATCACCGAAGCAATTAATGAGGTTGCAATGGACCAAAATGATTATACAAAGAATACTAACTGCTCGTGAATTGATGTTTAAGGAAGGTGCAGAAAAACTACCTGCAGCTGTCAAGGAAACATTATCCAACTACGATGTTGTCGATAGAGATGGCACTAACGTTTTAATTTTGAAAGCAACTGAACTACAATCTCATAAGGTAATTATTGCTCTAGAAAGTTCTTACGAAGTTGTCTCACAGGCGCATGAATTGACCAATCATGGAGGCGTTTTCCAAATGAACAATTGTTTAACCCAATCTGATTACGTCATCAGTGAGATTTGCTTATCGACTATGGCTGAAGTTTGCTCTACGTGTAAAAAAACGGACAAAAATATAGAAGAAGCTAAAAATACACTATCAGAGCGTTTAGCATTTATAGACATTATGGACATGTTATTACAAAAAAACGGGGAATTCACCTATCTATTGATATACCAAGATTATAACACCAAATTCGTGCAGTTGAGACCTTTGACTGGAATTACTAATATAAATCAAGAAGTCTGTATAGAACTAATCAGATTGTTTGCTGATATGGGTGCGCCGGATTGTATTAAAGTTTTAAAACCTTTGGAGCTAATGTTTACTGCAATCATTGATAAGGTTAACATATTTGCGAATTTAACTGTAACTTTTAGTAAACTCGCAGTTTGGGACGGGTATGTAAATAAAATGGCGGAAAATGTTCAAACTGCGCTTAAATATTGGATGCTTAAAAATAATTCTTGTTGGTCGATCGGTTGTTACTTTGTCCAATGGGAGATGAACAACGCTGAGGACAAATTGTTTGGTATTACACCTTTTATGAAAATGTATGGACGCAAGCCTAATAAATCCTATACACCTGTTAGTTCTAAAATAGCTGAAAATATGGGAATACCAGATGAACCTGCGAAACAAATCGATGAGCCTTTACAAATTCCTTCTAAAGATAGTACATATGAAGAAACAGAAGTACCTGAAGAAATAGAAGAATCAGAAATGAAACTGCAAGATCTTATTCTTCACGAGGAAGCAGATCTAGGCATCTTAACAGAGAGCGACGTGAAGGAGGAAGTACTAGAAAAACTTGAAGACCAAGTAGAAACAGAAAACCAATCAGAAGAAGAAAAAGAAGATCAAATTATATTTTATACGTCTTCTGCTAATGAAGAAGACCAATTTATACTTCCGAATTTAATTACAATTGATGACGATGTTAATCCTTTAATTGAAACAGAAGACCGTATTTTAGCTCCAACCTCTAATTTAGAATCGTCAGAACTAATTGTCCCAGATGTTTCTGAAGAAATCACGTCTGATTTCAAGTGTTGTGAATGTAAAACAATAATTAGATCTAATGTTTACACATGTTCAAAATGTAATCGATGCATGCATTTGTACTGTGGTAAAAAGGTGCCGGGTGATAACTGTTTGCAGAATATTTGCTTTGCTTGTGCAGCACTATAGAAGATAGACTACCCATATAGAAGAAAACGTGAACATATCACCTATTCACAGAAATGCACGTTTCGCGAAGTGCTTGTAATAAATATGAAAGTATCATCATCATCATTATCGTCATCAGCTGGAAGACGTCTACTGCTGAACACAGGCCTCCGCATAGAACCCCATAAACTATTCATATGAGGGATTTTGCCATAATCACCGCGCTTAGCAGGCGGCATGGTGATCGCAGTAGTTGCACTCTCCGAATATGTCCCTCTGCCGGGTCTCACGCCTCCCACGGCATGAGAAAGGGGTGGCCCCATTATATTGCCGGGAACCACACGGCATGAAAAGTATGCAATATTGGAAAGTGCCCGTTCTGCGTCAAACACACATAAATTTGATGCTAAATAAATAAATGGACTTCATTATATTGTAAAGGAATAGGTAGGAATGTTCTAAATTTAGTGAGTAGGAATACAACTTTTAGAATGACGCAGTGAAATGACGCAGTGAATAAAAAAACGTGACGCACTGAATATTGACCACTGATATAAGACACCATTCCTGTAAATTTTTTGCTATTCAATTGTTTTTTCATGAAATTTTTTTTTAGTAAGTAGATACTCGATCTTTCATAACTTAGTTATGTAAGATTGTATTAAAATTTCCTCTCACAGACATTACCTTTTTATATTACTTATACATTTTTGTTGTGATAATTACAATCTTATATATATAAAAATCTTGTGTCACGATGTATGTTGCCAATAAACTCCAAAACTACTGAACCGATTTCAATCAAATTTCACATGTACCTGTATTTTGGTCTAACTTACTGGATAGGATAGTTATCATCTCAATTATTCGCTTATGTGAATGTAAACGAATAAAATGTATCAATTAATTGTTTCTTAAGCAAGTGTTTATTTACTGTTTAGTTTTATGAAGTTCTCATAGATGGCGGTGTACGTTGATTCATCGATAAAATTCTTCAATATTGTTTGACATCTAGGTTGCAAATACACCCAATAGATGGCGCTGTGTTCTGTTTCTTAGAATATAAATTCTTTTGCTTTATTTCACGTAATATTTATGTTATGCTCACGATATAACCGTATTATTTTAATGGTTTGTGACTGATATTTTTATAATTATACTGCGTATTATGTTACAATATTATTACCATTAATAACAAAAAAAAAAGTTTGTACTATTTTTGTTAGAGAATTATTAGTCTTGCGCCAAATTTTAATCAAAGTTTCAAGATCTGGCCATCAAATTCTATCGGGTCCCCATCTCTGGTTTGAATGTGAATTTTTCAATTGAGTACTCCAGTTTTATTTTCAATTTAGCTAATTCGATTTTACTGGAAGGATTTTATTTCCTCAGTTGCGATTAGAGAAATAAAATATGGCGGTACGAAGTTCCCCGGGTCAGCTAGTATATTATTATTATTATTAGCCTATCGGATCCCACTGCAGGGCAAAGGCCTCCCTTCCCTCTCTCCACCTGACACGATCTAGGGCTATTGATTGCCATCCATCCGTATGCGAGTCAAGGTCGTCTCGCCATCTCCTCCTAGGTCTGCCGCGTTGCCGTTTTTTGGTTGGGACCCATTCAGTTGTTGTTTTGGCCCAAAGTACTTCCGGCATGCGGATGACATGTCCCGCCCAGTCCCATTTAAGCATTGCCGTTTTCTGGGTGACATCAGCGATTTTTGTTTTGGAGCGTAGTATTGTATTTCTGATGCGGTCTACGAGTTTGACGCCAAGAATATTACTGCGCTCCAGCTAGTATAATATTATTTTAATAATTGTGGTCACCGTTTTAGTCCTGAATTAATTTGGTTTAACATGCGGGACCTACACATGTCTCAAAATGTAAGCGCATGCGTGATATTATTATTGTTGTCTCTTTTTCATACAAGGGCTTTATATACTACTTTCTTGCTCTCGCATAGTCGCGGCGTTGTCAGCCCGCTTTAATGTCAAAGTTTTTAGGTTTCTTGTATTTAATTATTAAAATTTCCTTAAAATGTACGAATAATTTAATTGACAGCATTGTGATAGTAATTTTATGCAAAATAATAAATGAGTCATTAATTAATTAATCTTAATGTACACCCACGTTTTGTTCATATAATTTAAAGCGCCATCTAACCAATTTTGGTTAAACTATTAGGACTAGATCAATATAACACCCATCATTAATCATTATTGAAAAGATTCTCAAACTCATCACTAGATGTCACTTTAAGACTGTAAGTTAATCGCTCAGAAAAAGCAAATATAACACGTATTTACCTATAATAATGAATGATTAAAAGAAAAAAAAAACAAATGGGCTGATATGGCGGTAAATTAATATTTTTTACATAATATTAATTACTTACAACAGCTAAATAACTTCGTTTATAGCACCCGCGAGTATGTGCGTGATATTTGTCTGCATAGCACGGGAAAGAGTAGATAATTATTGTCATAAGATATACTTACCTATTCTTTGTTTCAACTTTCCACTCAAGTCGAAGAGACAGTTTCAAATTGAAAAGATAACTGAAGATCTCTGTAGATTCCATTGCTTTGTGCACGGTTTAGCTATGAATGCTAAAACAAACCAATGGCTATGAACAATATTATTATCTTAGATAGGTATAAGGTACCTATTTTAGTGTGTGCGTGTAAAACTTAACTACATACTTATCGATAAAAACTGTTAAAATAATATTATGGACTAATGTGCCATGCGGTTTTACCCACGTAGATATATCGTTCCCGTGGGAATATGGGGAATAAGTACCGTACTTATGTGATTTCAGGGTTTAGGCTAACCTATAAGGTACCAAATTTCAACCCAATCCATTCAGTAGTTTTTGCGTGAAAGAGTAACAAACATTCATGCAATTCACGGATATAATATTACTTGCTGTGCCGCGCGGTTTCACCCGCGTAGACATCGTTCCCATGGGAATATCGGGAAACAAAGTACCCCATGTGTTATTCCAGGGTTTATTCTAGCAACATACCAAATTTCAACCAAATCCATTCAGTAGTTTTTGCGTAAAAGAGCCAAATACAAACATCCATCCATCCATCCTCACAAACTTTCGCATTTATATATTAGTAAGGTAGTGTGATTCTTGTAATGAGATATTAATTCCAGGTACAATTTTTTATCACATAATAAAAGCTTTTTTACTAAGTATGTCAAAAAACAACTTCAAGTGGCTCTCCTGTAAAGTTGAATTTACAGCTTCGATACTGTACGTGAGCGTTTTATTATCTTGTTCTGTGACGTAGGGGCAGTCGATATTATGCCTGTGTTTGAATTTGAACATGTTAGTTAAAAATATCGATAACTTTTATCGATATTTCCATCTCTATATAGGTGGCTCAACCCCGGAGTGTGCAAGATGAGTATCGTTGTATTTTTACGGTATATTTCGAACGAACCTATTGTAAAATTCCTCTATTTCTATTGGGGGTTTCAGCTCTATTTTGAAAGGAAATGGAGTGTCTTGTATCCGGACACTTCTATTTGAACGCTTTTTAGGAGTGGTCTGTTTTTCTTCGGGACATGTGGAACTACGCGCAATGTGGAAAAAAAGGATTTTTATACAACGTGTCTAGTGTCCACATTAGTAGGTACTATTATTTATGCTGTGGTTTTACAAAAATGTGTTCCTAATAATACATAAGGAGCGGCGACCGAAATATATTATTATATTACGAATAAGCTGTGAGATCCTGCAGAGGGACATATTATACGCAGAGAGGGCAGCAGCGACCTCTGTATTAACAGGATACACAGGATACTCTTAGCAGTTTGACACAATCCTATGGAAAATTTACGAAATCGATGTTTTTTTTCTTTTATCCATAAATGTATATCTTGAAAATTAGAAGATGAATTAGGCTGTGTCCCTGTTATTTTATTTTTGTTCCTTAACTCTTCATTTATTTCTAGTGAACGTCTAATAACGCGAGTAAAACTGGGACAGTTTTTCATGTTTTTAGAGGGTCATACTTCATATAAAAACGAGTTTGTAGAAAAATGAAAATTACAGGGACATTCTTACTGAAGACCTAGATTTTATAAAAAAAACCATTGCTCTGACGCAGTTATCTAGGAAGGAAACACGGGAATACGTTTGTATGGAAAAATCACCCATCATGTAACCTCTTAAGTATTCCAACTACTGCGATCACCAAGCCGCACAACAAGCGTGTTGTGAGGGCTATGTTCAGCAACGGACGTCTTCCGGCTGATTATGTGTGACCGACGAACTCCCCATACAAAAGTAATACTCGTACCACAGAATCATCATCATCATCATCTCAGCCATAGGACGTCCACTGCTGAACCTAGGCCTCCCCCTAAGATTTCCATCCAGTCCGGTTGTAAGCGGCCTGCATCCAGCGTGCTCCTGCCGTACTTATCAGATCGTCTGTCCACCTTGTGGGAGGACGTCCTACGCTGCGCTTACCAATCCGTGGTCTCCACACCACACCACAGAATAGAAAGAAAGTAATACCTAAATTATTTACCTGAAACCAGAACATATTCCCAAGATACAATGATGTCATTCGAAATTTCCTAGTTTTCTAGGTTCCTAAAATTATGTTTCAGTCCAAAATACTTGAAAACAAGTGAAGACGTTCATATTCCATTAAATAATACTCGAACACTTCAATCTCGCTTTACAATCATCTGTTGCGCTGGCATTGTGTTGCCATCGCGCTCTCACACATACCATAGATCTTCCTTAAACCACACGTTGCCATTAATATTTTCCATAAGACCCCCAAAACGTTCACAGAATCCGTAGCATGCGCGTCACAAAATAACATCAACCCTACACTCGGCCAATCTGACAACGTGTATGTCCCCATACACGCATGTGATAACCCTACACAAGATATTTAAAAATACCTATATTTTGGATTTTTATCATAGTTTAGTCCAAATAATTATATTTTGTGTTTAAATATAATTAGGAACATAGATATCTAGTGTCTCATCCCGAATAACATCATTGAATGTCAAAAATATGCTCTGGTTTTAAATAATTTAGGCATTAAGTTTGTATGGGGATTTGTCGGTCGCCGCCCCGTCAAGAAGGTGAATCTACACATCTAACGGAACAGCTTTCCAAAGAATTAATTGGGAAATTAGCAAAAAAAAATCTACATTCCTTACAAAATGGATCAGCTGATCGGAAAATTCCATTTTATTCTCTTTAATGTGCGAGTTCAATCAAGTATTTTCCCCCTTGTAAGTACCTACACAATAACACTTTTTGCCTGACCTGAGTATCGAACCCGGGACCTAATGATCGACAGTAGCGCTTGCGAACTAATAGGCCACCGAGTCAGTCCGATAAAAAAAAAGGGAATTTATTTTCTGAAATAAATAATATAAAAGCACATTTTGTAGTGGTAGGCCTCTTTAGCAGGGGGCCGCCTGGGGAAGTACCACACCTTTGCCAGTTATTCATCCGCCAAGCAGTAATGTGCAAACATTACTGTGTTCCGGTATGAAGGGCCATCGAAATTACTGGGCACGATGAGATTCAACAACTAATATCTCTGGGTGACAGGCGCAGTGCAGTGCCGCGCAGAATTTTGAATTTTAAAACACTGGGTGGCACTGTGTCTGTTATGGGCAATCATGATGCTTACCATCAGGCACCTGATTTACTCGTCTTGTCATTCATTATCATAAAAAAAAAGAAACAAAAAAAAAAAAAACATTTCTTCTTTATAAAACAATGTCTGTCCAATAAATTCCTTTTTATCATTGGCTCCACTTGACACAAAGGTACACTGCCAGACATGTATAATGACACATCTAAGAAGCAAAACTTTATTGCGGTGAACCGGTACAACGGTGTGCTTATTATGAACAGCAATTAGATGTGTGGAATTGCTCAATGTCTGCTGTCAAACGGCATCCAAAAAATAACATTTGACAGCAAATTTTACTGCTGTTGATGCGATTGCATGTTCATAATTATAGCACCCCGGCTCAGCCACCATAGAGACGCGGGAATTTGTACTCTAGAAGTCGCACAAAGTATTGAGAGATGGGTGAATAATAAATTAGCAGTATGTTTTGATAGCGTTGAGTTAGAAATTTAATTTTTTTACAGCAGCAAGGGACCGAAGATCTGAATTGATGATATGAATTTGAACATGATACCTCAACGCGTTCTCGAGAAAAAGGATCCAGTGTTTATATGTGGGCCAGACGGGTCTATCAGCTAATTTACAGCAGCAAGTGACCGGTAGATCTGAATTGTTGATATGAGTTTTAACATGATACCTCAACGCGTTCTCGAGAAAAAGGGTTCAGTGTTTATATGTGGGACAGGCGGGTCTATCAGCTAATTTACAGCAGCAAGGGACCGTAGATCTGAATTGTTGATAAGAGTTTAAACATGATACCTCAACGCGTTCTCGAGAAAAAGGGTTCAGTTCTCTGTTTATATGTGGGACAGACGGGTCTATCAGCTAATTTACAGCAGCAAGTGACCGTAGATCTGAATTGTTAATATGAGTTTTAACATGATACCTCAACGCGTTCTCGAGAAAAAGGGTTCAGTTCTGTGTTTATATGTGGGACAGACGGGTCTATCAGCTAATTTACAGCAGCAAGGGATCGTAGATCTGAATTGTTGATAAGAGTTTGAACATGATACCTCAACGCGTTCTCGAGAAAAAGGGTCTAGTGATTATATGTGGGACAGACGGGTCTATCAGCTAAACGTTCAGGATGCTATTAGAGCTCTCGCTAACCCGCCTCATCTGTAATGCCATTCATCATCATCATCATCATCATCCAGCCGTTGGAAGTCCACTGCTGAACATAGGCCTCCCCCATATGGGGGGTTGTTGCCAATACTCGCCACGCTTGGCAGGCGGGTTGGCGAGCGCAGTTTGATGGTTTTACGCAGAGGACGCTACTGCCTCTGGATCTCATAACCCTTAGCCGGCTCTTACGGCAACCACGGATAGAGATGGTGAGGTTCTATTCTAAAGCCGGTAACCCTACGGCCAATTGCATTGCCATTGCATCTTAATAAATATTGGTAATTATTTTTTTGTTTTAATTGTGTGCATTTCATGTGCCAGCACTGTACGTTTGTACAATAAATGTCGCGCGCAGCATTCCTGATTCTGTCGGCGAAATAAAACAATATGTTTTATTTTTATATGTATCTTGTGGTTTTTTCGTTATGCATTTATTATGTGTACTTTTTTATAGTAGCTACATACTGTGTTTTAATTTTAACGGCTTGGATAAAAATAGGTACTATTACTGCATCCTCTACAGAAGGCGACTGATTTGAGCATATAATTTGTGCACTGTGTATTAGCTCGGCTCGTTGAACTTACATGCCGAATATTCGACCAGTAACGTCCGCACATCGCATAATAAATGCTCATGTCAATAGCCACCTTTTTTGAGACGCGGGGCGTCACGCGTCGCGTGTGGCGTGGCGTCTCGCGGCGCGTCACGCGTCGCGTGTGGCGTGGCGTCTCGCGGCGCGTCACGCGTCGCGTGTGGCGTGGCGTCTCGCGGCGCGTATGGTTAATTGGGACCGAGACGCGTCGGACGTTTTTTCGATTTGCCAGAGCGGCAGCGCGTGAAGCGGTCCGCATCACCCCACGCGTAAAAACAAACGTAAGTATGGCAATTTACGGTGTTGTTTATAAAGAGGTGATACGTGAAGCTTTTGTGGCGGGCACCGCCATTCTCTGGCGTGTAGCGTAGCACGTGGCCCGCCACGCGCGACGCAGCGGTGGCCATCGATTTCTAAAAAAGATTGGCATTGCTCCCCGCGGGTCCCGCCGCAAATAACGTTGCATTTTAAGCAAACGCGTGTAAAATCGCTTCTCAGTAAATGCACTTATACAGCGCTATATATACCTATGTATGAATTCAGTACGGGCCACCCCGCTCAACGCTATACGTGCGACGCCCCGAATAAGTCATAAATAATAACACAGTCTTTGTACTCATCATTATTGGTTACAACTTTTAAGGTACTAGTTGACAGTTAGCGGCCGCGGCTGCCTATACATTCCCATTTTCCCATATATCGACTATAGCTGCAGCCGCGGAAGCCGCGAACCGTCAACTTGGACCTTCACAATGGAACCCTCAGCCCTCAAATCACAAATTCTGACGACGACTTCTGACTTAGTTGTGTGTACTGCTTTATAATATAAGAGGGAAGTAGATCTATAGCAAATTTCACAGCCAAAGCTTTCATAATTATATAAGTAGATCTAAAACAGGAACATTAAAGTGAGTGGTTAATAAATGAGTTGATAACGTGTTCGCGACAGATAATCTACTTCTATGATGGGTGGAGGGAGATTGTAAGGTTGAAACTTGTTAGGGGAACGAGCGATTTGCTGAGAAAAATCTCTTAGAAAACACCTTCCATTTGACTTACGACACAGGGTTCTAGGGTGCCAAGCCAAGACGTACCTAAGATCGAAGTGCGATTTATTGACGTACCTGGACCTAATGGGACCTAATTTGTGCTTGCCATTTTCGAGAAAGCTATCACATCTCCCCTTTTCTTTATATCAATGCAAAAACCAGCTTTCGGTGCAATCACACTGTGGGGCTTGGCACCCTGTGACGTAAGGCAAATGGAAGGTGTTTTCTAAGAGATTTTTCTTTATTGACACGTGGACCTAATGAAACCTAATTTTAGCTTGGCATTTTTGTGAAGCAAGTACCTCATCTCCCATTTTCTTTATATCAATGCTTATCACAGCGGCAATTTGCAAGCAAGTCCACGCTTGCTGTAAGTGCGCAACGTGCTCGCTGCGGGTCGACGCCGCATTCAATTACTTCATCGCTCTTAGCGGTAAGACCGCCAATTGTTACACTATTTGTCATACTGTTTTTTGTTTAATTTAAAGTTTTTTATTCATAAAACAACATACATTCACGCCTTTTTCCCGAAGGGGTAGGCAGAGGTGTACCCAGGACTCAGTCCCATAGTAGATACACCCACATTTCGCCAGTATGCCAGTATTGGTCCCATGTAATAGGGGGCGAGCCTATTGCCATCTACCGGGCACAGTTCCAGACTTCAGGCAGTTATTGAGATAATTCCTAATGGAAAAATCCAATATTTAACACTGCCTGACCTGGGGATGGAACCCGTGACCTCTTGATTGGCAGTCGAGCATGCGCCCTCTACGCCACCGAGGCATTTTTTTATTCGTTGTGTACCAATAAAGTGTCTATATATCTTCAGCAATTGTGAGCTCGCTGAGCAATCGCCTCGCCAATGTGAGCAATATCTTGCGTACAGGCGGTATATCGGCTCCCTGATTCTAGGTTGTACAAAGGACGTAGCATAGTTCGTAGAACGTGCTACGAAAAAGTCAGTCCAATAATTATTATTATTAATAAAGGATTTCTAAAGGCGCTTATATATTTTTTTTTATTTAAAAATCGCTATGTTTTACTCACTATAACTCATACCGATCATTCACTAACCGGTAAAACAGAAGGCTGCATTGTCGTTCCATCCTTAGATACGGAAAAAACAACTTTACATCCTCTCATTCACAATCAAACATCACCCTTAACACAACAGTATAAGGTCCTCATTACGTGCATATTAACTTTAGTTTCCGCCATCAAGTTAACAAAATTAATACGGCGATTGAACAAGGGAATATAGATCCTATTTCTATAGCAAATGGGTGTAAACAGAGTGTAATCTAGTAATGCAGATTGTCATAGACGTTAAGCACTCAATGTACCCTTTATCTTAGATTAAAAAGGGGGGTTTTCAATAGATAGGATAGGTAGCATGGTCGATGAAAGGTGTTCGAAAGTTTATTGAACCTAGTTACAATAGAAACTCAGGTACCGACTTTAACTTGGTACTTTGTCTAGGTAGGAAAGGGTCTAGACAAAGGGGAAACGGTTTGGGAATCGACGTTTCATATACAGAACAAATGAAATTGATAGTGCTAGATGTGTTTTTTTCCTTTAGACAGTTTTATGATAGTGAGTGACAAGACGAGCAAATCAGGTGCCTGATGGAACCGATAATTTGAATACCTAGTGGATATCAATTTCAGCTTGATACCTCATCAGACAGACAGACAGACAGACAGACATACAGACAGGCAGAGGGACAACAAAGTGATCCTATAAGAGTTCCTTTTATCCTTTTGAGGTACGAATGATGACGTACGTTGTTTCCGGTATGGTCGGGCTTGTTACTCTTGAGCGTAGGCGCAAGCTTCAACTAATTTTGCATTATTGTATGCTATTGCGAAATTTAGTGGATAATCCCTCGGCACTATCTCAGTTGAGCTATTATGTTCCGCAAAATTACTCCCGCGCAGGGGAACGTCGTCGGCACCAGCTGTTGGCATTTGAAGGAAAGTTACGCGCCCGATATGCCAGTAATGCGCCCACGGCAAGGGCAGTATACATAATTAACTGTTTCCTTGATGAGGTCCAAAGTGCTGACATCCATGTGGACCCCATTTGAGCTATTTATAAGAAAATTGTTTTTAGTATAACATTGTAAACGCTTTGGCTATGCTGTAAGTTTACTTTTATAATAAATAAATAAATAAATAAAATAAAATAAAATAAATAAACGAAACCCTATAAATGGAGAGTTTTTATAAACAAAAATTAAATGATAGGGACATAGTTTACCTCATTTTCAAAATATCAGGATATTAAATATCAAATATGTTTCCTACATTATTCGGAGTAAACAGGGGAATACAAAACATTGAATTGGTAAATTTTTCACAGGATTGTGTCAAACTTTTTTTTTTATGATAGTGAGTGACAAGACGAGCAAATCAGGTGCCTGATGGTAAGCATCATGATTGCCCATATCAGACACAGTGCCACCCAGTGTTTTAAAATTCAAAATTCTGCGCGGCACTGTCACCCTGAGTTATTAGTTGTTGAAACTCGTCATACCCAGTAATTTGGCTGGTAACTTCTCGTAACTAAGATACGGAGAGCGTATCTTATTTTCATCATCATCATCTAAGCCGTTGTAAGGACATAGACCTCCTCGATATGAGGATTTACCAATACTCGCCACAGTTGGCAGACGGAGTCTTCTAGATTAGATAATCCTTAGCCGGCTCTTACTGCTACCACGGGCCACGGGTAGAGAATAATAACTATTACCACGGCTAGAGAGTGGGGTACTATTCAATTGCCGGCACTCCAAGGCCAGTATGTGACTACATTGAACCATTTAAAACAAAGAAGAGAGGTAGGTAGATAATGTGAAGATAGCTTTTGTTTTACTGCCACAGACATTCATCTCAAGTATTTTTACATGTTAACTTTTTTATAGTACATACATACATACTATATTAATTTTACATGTAAAATTTTATGACCGTTCCGACCTCCAAGATATGCAGCTTTCAGATTTTTGGTAACAATTCCATAACATTTCAGGCTACGGAAAAGTGGGACTTATACTTGTGTAAATAATCGACCTTAAACTCCTAAGCTTACGGAATAAGTAACAAAGGGTTTCAACTTCTGAATGCTATTTAGTCTTAGGAATAGACTTGGGCACGATAATTTATTAATGCTATTTATTTTGTGTAGGGCTTGGCTTGAAAATTAAAGCTTGTGAGGCAAGGCTAGCGAGAATAACATAACATACAATCACGCCTTTTTCCTGAAGGGGTAGGTAGAGATTACTGAGGACTCGGTCCTATAGTAAGAGGTACACCCACATTTAATTCACCAATTTTTTTTTTTTATGTAAAACCTGTCCTGTCCCCCAACTGACTCAGGGATCGTTACTGCATTCATCCTTTCACTCACACTCCTTCATTCATCTGGCGCTGTCGTGCATTCGTCCTTTTCTTCTGTCGGTCGTCTGTCATTCCTTTCTATCACTATCTTTATCAATCGCTCAATATGTTGAGCGATTGATATTTTGAAGTATGCTTCAAAATATCTCCTCTCTTACGCCCTTTCATAATATCACCAGTATGTTATTGGTCCCATGTAAAAAGAGGGCGAACCAATTGCCATCTACAGGCCACAGTTCCAGACGCCAGGCTGTGGACACTGGACAGCCACGGGAAGATATGGGGCGGCCCTATTCTAAGCCGGGGATCGCGTGGCAATAAACCAACTAACAACATAGGTAATCTATAAGTTTTAGTGGTAGGTGTAGTGTGTAATGGTAGGCCTCTTTAGCAGGGGGCCCGCCTGGGGAAGTACCACACCTTTGCCAGTTATTCATCCGCCAAGCTGTAATGTGCAAACATTACTGTGTTCCGGTATGAAGGGCAATGTTACCAGCGAAATTACTGGGCATGATGAGATTCAACAACTCATATCTCAGGGTGACAGGCGCAGTGCAGTGCCGCGCAGAATTTTGAATTTTAAAACACTGGCTGGCACTGCGTCTGATATGGGCAATCATGATGCTTACCATCAGGCACCTGATTTGCTCGTCTTGTCACTCACAATCATAAAAAAAAAAATATTTTAAACAACTAATATCTAAACACTAACCAACTTAAAAACAAACCAACCGCCAAACCAGCAACAAACAATCATCAACCAAATATCATCAGTCCACAACATTTTTGCAGGAGTTTTGGCGGGAAGCCGAAGAGTACAGTTTGGCTCCCTGATCTTTATAAATTATCAGTGCATTTTCGAGTGTTTAACGTGTAATAATGGTGGAATATTACGTGTTGAGTGTTTTCGAAGATACACAAGTTTCTTGGCAAGTGATGCGGGAGTTGAAATGTGATTTTTCGTGTTCCCACCAACATTCCGGCAGCTTCATTTAAAGACCATCACTTTACTAGAGCTGTGACTTGATTGGGCTTGCCCCGACTCTGAATTGACTAATTGACCATATTAACTTGAAAATTTATATAACTTGACACTGACAAATACACTAACGTGTGAGTCCATGAATGTACGGGACATTCATGGACTCACACGTTGAAGTAAGTAAGTAAGCAGACTATAAATACAAAACTTGACACTGGCAATACATTCGTGTGGGTCCATAAAAGAAAAAAAAACATTTTTGCAAAGTAGTCCTCCTATAATACAAACGAATTTAACTCTCTACACTTCCACTGGATGACAACATTAAGCACTGTGAGTAAACAGAAGTAAGAGGCTTTTCAAGCCCAAACAATACAATAACAAGAACAATAAATTAACAAGCCCACTCTGCTATTGTTTGAGAATATTATAACCTTATCAGTTGCCTAGTTATGCTCAATATTGTACTATGAAATTTATTAATGTATACACAGACTATTCAGCCTAAAAGACCCCTCTTTCATTTGCCGAACATGTGATCCCGGGTTTGATCCCCAGGTCAGGAAAAAAGTGTTACTGGATTTTTCTATTAGGATTTCTTCCAATGACAGCTTGTATCTGTACTCGGTAGTAGGCTATAGGCTCGCCCTTTATAACATGGAACCTTAACAGTAAAGAGGACCTCTTAGCAGTTTGACACAATCCTATGAAAAATTTACTTAATCGATGTTTTGTATTCCCCTGTTTCCTCCGAATACAGCAAACCTATTTGATATATTTATATCCTCATATTTTAAAGATGAAGTAAAGTATGTCCCTATATTTTTATTTTTGTTTATAAACTCAAATTTTTTTTATAGTGAACGTCCAATTACGCGAGTAAAACTGGGATATTTTGAAGTTTACTATGAAAAAACCAAGGGTTTATAAGAAATAACTCTATTCCGCCATCTTGGATGGTCCGCCATATTGGATTTAGAATGATGTCACACACCATATCGTGCATTGTCATCCAAACTAAACGTGTATACAAAATTTCAGCTCAATCGGTTGTAGATATCCACTTCAAAATTGAGTTCAAAGATTTCACCCGAACAAACATACTTACATAAATTGCAAGTTACAATTGCAATTGTTAGTTAAGGTTTTTAAATTAAAATGACCGGGACATAGGTTACTTCACTATGAAAATATGAGTATTTATAGAATGGGTTTATTATATTCGGAATACAAAAGATCGATTTGGTAAATTTGATTATTCCTAGAAGGCCGCGTACGCTCTTAAACAAAACTGGTGAAGTCTGTGTGTAACTACTATGGGACCGAAGCCTGGGTATACCTCTACCCCTTGGTAAAAAAACCTAACCTAAACTAACATTTTTTTTTTTTTTTTTTTGTGACCCAGGGAAATCTGCATACAGATACCCGGCCATGCCGGGGGGCAGGGCCGGGTTATGTCAGGATGGGAAGTCCCTGAAGGGGATCATCCCGACTGACTAAAACCCTGGGGGTTATCTTGCGGGACGCCATGTGTCGGGGCTGCGGGCACGCCGAAGCACTCATCCGCAGCCAGGACGGCGTTTGGTCCTCCCGGGAGGACCCCACCGCGGGGGGCGAAGAGGAGCCTTCGCCCCCACATCTTAAGGGGCGTGCGGGAAACCGCGCGCGCGCCACCTCGTGGGTCTAATCTATTCGGCGGTGAATGCCCCCGCACTCAACGCCTAGACCCGTGTTATGGGGGATGGAGGAGGGCGTGGAAGATTCTCCTCCGACGCCCTGGCCTCCGTGCGCGCATCGGGAGGTCGGTGGTGGCCTCCCGATCGCGCTCCGCGGTCTCCTTCTGCGAGATTACAACCTCGCAGAATTCGACCGCGGCCCTCCACGAACCCTCGCTCTCAACCATTGTTCGGGCGGGGAGGCGAATAAAACTTGGTACTTTAGATTAAAACAGATATATAATTCCGGGAACTGGTGATTTAGCTTAGATTACATTTTCTTCCTCCTTTTTACGTCCACTGACACAACACCATAGATAATGTAGTAAATATCCCAAAAAGGTGTTAAATCCTCTCCAACATTCCGCCCACCAAGGACAAAAAAATTTATTTGTCCTTCACCCAAGGATGTTATCCATATTTGAACTATCTGTCCGCCCACCGTGAGAGAACCCATCAATTGCAACGGTTGCAATTGGAACGGTGGTTGGCCTTTTGTCCTTAGTGGTGAACTTACACATGAAACCCCATTATGCTAACAAACTGAACTTAAATCCAAAACAAATTACAAATATAACCCCAAGAAAGATTTACAACAAATACCAATACAAAAACAATTTACAGAATACAAATTAATACAAAATAGGTACATAGGTATATAAAAACAACACTGCCTTGCTGTAATAGCTACAGCATCACTAGCAACCTTTTTAATATGCCAGCGATCTGAGTCTAGTCCTATAAGCAGATGGTAAGACCGTACAGCAAGGTAAGCCATCATCTAACCCAAGATGTAGCTGATAACAAATAAATACCTATTCCTATGCAGATGTTATCCAAATTACCTCTAGTATCCTTGAAATTGCAGCCCTAAAGCCAAGAACCTAATATCCAAGAACCAAACCGAAAACAAGATGAAACACTAAAATAATAAACTAATAACTGATCCTGTTTCCTGTGACTCCAGTGGACACCAAGAACTAGTTCCTGTTCCTTGACTTAGAGTAAGAACAAAACAAAACAATAACTGAACAATAAATATTCCCTAGATTGATCCTATTCATAACCAAACTAATCTAAACTGCGTATAACAGTATACCGAAACCAATGTGGGAAAACCTAATTCCTATTGACCTATCCTAGGACTTCACTTGCCGACATCCCATGTCCTATGTTGACAACCCTTTTTTCTCTTAGCTGACCTATACAATCCTTCTACATCCGAGACTTCCATTGGTGACCTTTCACAATTGCTAAACCTAACCTTTTCTAAAGATGCCTTTTGAGCTGGACAGCTCCCCATGGTTCTCAGTGAACCCCTTTGAATGCATTCCTGAAGTGTATGATGCTTACAACCCTCACATCCTAACGAGTCCGTGTTAGGTGTGCTACACTCAGGAGCAGCAAACAAAGTGTTTGTTGGCATCTGGAAGTCTGACGAAGAGGGTTCAGGTTCCACCTTCACTATTGCAGTCGCCACTACCACCTCTTCCTGTTCCGGCTCATGACCTAAGCGAAACAACGCTGGATTTGCGACAGCAGAATGTCCTATTTGGTTAGCTCCAGCATGTTTTTTGACTGCCTCTTTGTTTGTCGGATGGAGAATAGAATGGTGTTTTTTGCCACAATGTCTACAACATACTTTGAGTGGGCACACCCTTGCCCAGTGCCTACCGCGTATACAGTTGTAACATAGCTTTTTCCTGGCTATGAACTTCCTCCTTTTCTCAAGACCGACTTTAATAAATCCCCTGCAAGACCCTAATAAGTGGCTGCCTGAACAGTAAGGACAGAACTCCCTTACTGCATGAAAAACCTGTGTGACGTGTGAGTAATGTGTTTGCACTTGAACAGACTCGTGATGTGTGTCTGCTGATTCTATTGACTCCAGTGCCCGGTACCTTCTCTCCAAAAACGTCATCAATTGTGTTAGGTTCGGCAACTCACTGAGACTACCCCGTGACACTGTCATCTCCCACTCCTTGCGTGATTCTATGTCTAAATTACCCCCAATGATATGAATGATAATGACATCCCAGGTCCCAATGTCTATCCCAAGGTTATGAAGAGCATGAAGACAATCTGATGTGGTGTTCAGCAACTCTCTCAGCGCATTCGGCGACTCTACATTACAGTGATTTTGCGAGAGCAATCGTGTCAGGATGCAATTGGCTAGATACCGCTTATTGTTGTACCGCTTCTCTAGAAAATCCCAACAGTGTTTGTAATTGGTGGCGGTTATTGGAACATGCCGTATTAATTGCTCTGCTTCCCCTGACAAATGTGCCTTGAGGTAATGAAGCTTCTGTACATCATCAAGCTCATTGTTATCATGAATTAACGACCTAAAGAGATCCCTAAATGTAAACCACTCTGAATAACTACCGGAGAAGTTAGGAATCGTGATCTTCGGTAAGGTGACATTACTACGCGTGCGCGTACTACTCTTGGTCGTGGATGGAGATGATGAATGAGGTGATCTACTAATGTCAAAAGAATGCAACAACTCTACTAACTCACACTTGAACTCTATGTACAACCGCTCTGTCTCGTTGTACACATCCTCCTTGATGTACCACGTGTCTTGCAGACGATCCCAAGAAACAGATTCGATGATAGTCTGGTGAACCTGATTGAACCCTGACCATAGTTCTTCTAGTAAATCTAATCTGACCTGACAACATTGTTCTGACTTTCGATCAGCCGCTAACTCTCGAAAGTACGCTAACTCGCGGAATATTCGCTCAAAGAAGTCCTTTTGTTGATTGAAGTTAGCCTCCATGGTCTAGAAACTCAAAATAAAGAACAAACTAAAATCAATATTCGAAACAAAACATCAACCACGAAAAAACAAACGCTTATTGACGTTGTCAATAGAACAAAATCCCGTATGAAAATAAATTGATAAAAAATACAAAGTTCCCAAAATAGTAAAATGTAAAAAGCCGTACGA
Organism: Hemistola chrysoprasaria; assembly: GCA_947063395.1. Classification (NCBI taxonomy): domain Eukaryota; kingdom Metazoa; phylum Arthropoda; class Insecta; order Lepidoptera; family Geometridae; genus Hemistola; species Hemistola chrysoprasaria. Next base: position 7,080,971 of record OX346731.1, on the reverse strand, counting down.
AACCAAATTAAGTATGAATGATCACAACACTTAATGTCCTTAATCTTAGAGTTCCTAATAACACAAGTCAATTCAGAACACACCACTCGCGAAACTGAATGTAGAAAACTCACGGATTGCGATCACACGCACTACACTATACACAAATCCCGTAGACTTGACGAGCACAGCCCACGCTGTGCTGTCTGCAGACCTCCATGATGCAGACTGCCGATGTACTCCTTCCCGGAACTCCCTCCTACGCCACCGAAACCTCGTTCTCGGTGCGTGAGCAGTTGAGAAGCCTTTGCGCTCCGCCGCTGCTGACTCTTCCAAGTACCAAATACCAAGCACTCGCCGCAACAAGCTTCGAAACCTTGCTTTCTGCGCTTGACGAGACCTCTTTCTCGGTTTGCTGCCGATCCTGACCTTGCCCTGGTGCGAGGTCGATCCGGCACTCGAAGGACCAAATGTTCGGGCGGGGAGGCGAATAAAACTTGGTACTTTAGATTAAAACAGATATATAATTCCGGGAACTGGTGATTTAGCTTAGATTACATTTTCTTCCTCCTTTTTACGTCCACTGACACAACACCATAGATAATGTAGTAAATGTCCCAAAAAGGTGTTAAATCCTCTCCAACAACCATGGCTCGAACCATGGTTGCTAGCGAGAGCTCGGCCCCCATAACTGCAACGAGGGTACGACGCTCACTGACCCATGATGGGCACTCCTCCAGTGTGTGCTGCGCCGTATCCACGTTGCAACCACAGTGGTGGCAAGCAGGGGTCGGTTCCCTACCGGCTATGTGGTGCAGGTACTTGCCGAAGCATCCGTGCCCCGTAAGCACCTGCACAAGCCGGAAGGTAAGCGATCCGTGCCGTCTGTCCGTCCACTCCTGGAGTAGTGGGCGGACTGCCTCCACTGTCCAGCTGCCTGCTCGAGGGTGGGCCAGACGCGTACTCCACCTCTCGAGCAATGCCTCGTTGGCCAACTCCTTCCACTGTTCAACTTCCCTGGGGGCCGGGAATTCCCCACGGAGACGGAGTGCGACGCGCCACTCATAACGAGCGGCGTAGAGCTCCGCCTCCAAATCCCAGGGAGGTGAACCGGCCAACAGACATGCCGCTTTGTAGGAGACGGTGCGTTAGCCCCGTATTACCCCGACGGCCATCACCCTCTGAGGTTTTCTCAGGTGGGCGATGGTTCGTTCCGTCAGGGCATCCACCCATACGGGGGCCCCGTACAGGGCCATCGACCGCACCACTCCCATGTAGAGGCGGCGGCAGCTGGTCTTGGGTCCGCCAAGGTTGGGCAGCAGGCGCTTGAGAGCGGCTGCAGCCCCCATCAGGCGGGGAGACAACCGGGAGAAGTGCTCCCGGAAGTTCCACCGCCCGTCGAGGACGAGTCCCAGATATTTCATCGAGGGCTCGACCCCGATGCGGACCTCCCCGATAGCGATGCTGGAACCCCTTGGTGGCGCCCTCCGAGGACCGTGAAAACACAGTGCCTCGGTTTTGTTGAGCGCGACCCGGAGTCCCAATCTCCCTATTCTTTCCACCACCGTCGCCACCACCACAGTCACAAGACAGGCAGCCTCTTCGAACGTCCCCCCCGAAGCAGTAACGAGAGTGTCATCTGCGTAGCAGATCACGCCAGCCTCGGGGGGGAGGTCTCCACGCAACACCCAGTCGTATCCGATGTTCCACAGGATCGGTCCTAAGACCGAGCCCTGTGGAACACCGCACGACATCTCTCGCCGCAGCAATCGCCCCTCCTGGCCTGGATAGGTGATAAACCTATCGGAAAGATAGGCTCCGACAATCCGGCTCAGATAGGGAGGCACTTCATGGTACTTCAGCGCCTCCCTGATGCAAGCCCATGGCATGGTGTTGAACGCGTTGGCGATATCCAGAGATACCGCCAACATCACACCGCCACGGGCTATCACCTCGTCCGAGTGGGTCTTGACACATTTGATCGCGTCAATTGTCGATCTACCCACTCGGAAGCCGAACTGACGGTCGGACAAGTCCGGGCCTATCTCAAGGTGCTTGGCGAGGCGGCAAGCCACCATCCGCTCAAAGAGCTTGTCCGCCTCGTCAAGCAGGACGATGGGGCGATATGCTGCGGGAGAGTCCGCTGCTCGCCCTTCTTTTTTGAGGAGCACAAGGCTGCCTGTCTTCCACTGCGAAGGGTACCGCCCGGACTCCAGGCAGGCATCCATCAGCCTACGGAAGCGGTCCCCGAGGACATCCATGGCCAGGACCCAGGCGATACCAGGAATGCCATCCGGCCCCGGTGCCTTGCGCTTGTTGCGCATCCGGAGCACGGCAACTCCTAGCTCAGCCTCCGACACTGGCGGCACTGTAGTGTCGTCCTGGCGTGCCCTCCTCGGAGCCATCTCCGGGGGCTGGAGCTCCACCCCCGAAGGGAAGAGCGTCGTCACCACCTCCTCTAATAGACGGGGTTGTAGAGTCTCTGTCAGCGGGGGGGCCCATGGTCGAAGTTTCCCTCGGACCATTTTATAAGGCCGCCCCCATGGATCGCTATTGAGAGACTCCAGCAACTCCGCCTTAGCTCGCTCTTTGGAGTAGTGAACCAGCAGCTGCAGAGCCCTGGTACGCTCCCTGTACTCGTCATACAGCTGCTGGATGATCCTCCTGGCCCCTGAAGCGTCGCGTGTACCGGCGTCTCGACTCCACGCAGTCGGAGCGTAGGACTGCGATCTCCTGAGACCACCAGTACACACAAGACTTCTGAGAACGAGGCCTGGCTCGGGACATGCCAGCATCGCAGATTTGCGACAGGGCGTCCCGGAACCACTCCGCCTCATCTTCCACATCCACTGGCCCTTCTGGGGGTGCCAACCATGCCTTGACAATGGAGGCCTCTATGAGTGCCTCTTTGTCAAGGCTCCCCAGGGCCCACCGTTTCCAAAGAGGTGGAGACGTCGAATCGGATATATAAATGATCCGACAACGTCTCCACATCCTCTACCACCCTCCAGTCCCGAACACGACCCGCGACGGCGGGGGCTGTAAACGCGAGGTCCACGATTGAACCCCCCGCCCGGCGCACGCACGTGTTCACCGACCCGCGGTTGAGTACCGACAGGCCGGCTATCGTCGCCCACTCCTCAAGAGCCTCGCCACGCGCATCAGTCGCAGGGGAACCCCACGCCAAGGACTTGGCGTTGAAATCCCCAACGACGAGCGCCGGACGGGGCAGAGTCTGCCCAATGAGGGCCCCTACCCCGTCAAGAAATGTCTCTAATTCGGCGAGACTCCTGTTTAGCGAGAAGTACACCCCAATTAGGAGGTATTCTCGCCAGGCAACACCCACAAAGCCACTCCCTCTCGCTACCAGTGAGAGCGCCCGCACTTGTTGAAGAAATGATGGCCACCGAGCCACCAAAGTCTCCCACCCAGTTATCCTGGGTGGGGACAAAGTATGGCTCGGAGACCATCGCGACCTCAATCAACCACTGCGCCATGCTTTGCAGGAGTAAATCCTGCGCAGCGGCACAGTGGTTGATGTTCACCTGGAGGAGATGATGGGTCATATTATGACCCTATTACCTCCACCCCCACTCGCGTGGGAGCTCGGTCGGGAGCAGCCGGGTTGGTGTTAGCGGCTGCTCGCGTCCCCTTCTTAGGCTTCGGTGGAGAACAGGATTTGCTCCCCATCTGATGGCCCGCCGGTTTACCTGCCGCAGCGCACAGCGGACAGCTGGGCGCGGCGGCGCAGGTGGCCGCCTTGTGGCCTGGAAAACCGCAGCGATAACAAACATTGCTGCGGTCAACCTCACAAGTGCAATGCACACGGACGTGGCCCGTGTGCAGGCACCTGTAACATCTCATCGGCCGGCGATCGAGCACCCGGACCTGTGCTGAGACCCAGCCGACGAGGATGCGTCCATTCTCCACCAGTTTCTTTGCGGCAGCAACTGGGCACCGCATAAATGCCGTGCCCATGCCCCTGGAGTCCCGTCGGATTTCTCCAACTTTAACGGACTCTTTGGGGCAGCTGGTACTCTCTACCACCGCAGTCACGATGTCATCGGGGACGATCGAGTCGTCCAGCCCAGAAATCCGCATTTCTGCGGACTTCACCGGTCTGTACACATGGACCATCTCCGGGTCCAGGACCTCTTGCAGCCGCCTTGCAAGCGAATCGGCCTTGTCACCGCTCGTCGTACCCGAGATCTCAAGCATTCGGGCACCGGTGATGGTCTTCCGGCTTCGCAGACCCTCCGTTATGCCAAGGGAGGAGATATCTATCTCCAACCTGGCCTGCCCCAGCACTTTTGCGTAGGTGACGCCCTTCTCCTCGGCCCCCGGCTGCAGTGTTATCACCACAGCTGAGGATCGTGGAGTCTGCAGTTTCACCTGTGATGGTTTAGCCACTTGTGTGGCCTTGGCTGTCTTCTTGCTGCCCCGCTTGCCAACCGTCGTCCAGTGTGAGCTGGTCGCTGGCATAGGCTGCGAAGCGGCTCTTGGCGCTACCGCTGGTGCCGGATTGGCTCCGCGCTTGGTCACTGTCGACCATGACTCTGTCATGGTCTTAGGGGCTGGTGGGAGGGGGCGAGGCGCTGATTTGAGTGGAGCAGTGGGTGCTGCCTTCCCCTTACCTTTGCCCTTCCCCTTCCCCTGGGCCTGCCGTTCTCTGGGAGCAGCCACGGGCTGGGCGGGTGTGGCCATCGGCCCTGGCGGGGGCTTCGGAGATGCAGCTAGAGCCGCATTTCTCTGCCTGGCCGCGAGCGGTGGTGCCAGCCGCTGCTCTGGAAGGAGCCGGTGCTCCAGCTCCTTCAGGCGAGTGTTCACCATGGTCCCGACATGGACCATGATGCCCCTCGCAAATTCCTCCTGTGTAGACGCAGGAGGCACCTCCTCTGACAAGCTCGAAGCAGCTCGACGGGGGGCTGGAGTCGGTGACGGGGGTGAGAGAGCTGGGGTCCCCCTCCCTCGTGCCATCTCCTCCCAGAGCTTCTCCACCACCTTGCGGAGCTCTTCTACCTCACCGCGAAGGCGAGAGTTATCCTCCTGCAGGGTCTTCAGCTCGGCTGCAGAGGTCCTGCCAGCAAGAGCCTCTACTACATCCCCAAAGACCCGGTTTGTCAGGTTGAGGCTCTTGACATAGCCCCCTTTGAGCCTGCCGGACCTCGCCGCCACCTCCCTGTTTATAGCTAGGCACTTTTGAGCCTGGCCCACAAGGACATTGGCGGGTATGTCGGCCGGTGCTCCCAGAGCCTTCATTGAGGTGTCAAGATCACGCGCCATCTCCTCCACCGTGCGCGCGACCCCCACCTTTGCCTCCTCAGTTTTGCGAAACTCCGCCCGTCGGTCAACAAAGACCTTGAGCGGAGGCTCCATGGCTCCATCGCTGGAAAGCGAGGCTGTGTCGAGCTCGACATGGCTTCGCTTTTGTCCACCTGTGGTCTCACAGAGACGCCCAGATGCAGGGGCAGAGGAGGGACGCGGCTCTTCCTCCAGCAAAAGCTGCGCGTCTGAGTCGGACATGGCCTCAGTCATCTTTTCCAACTTCTCCCTCTGCCTCTCCATCGCCATACGTTCCCTGTCCTTCTCCTTTTTTTCCTTCGCCTTTAGCCGCTTAGAAAGCGGCTTCGACGAAACCCTCTCCTTATCTTCTTGTCCATCGGACAATGACCCCCCCAAGTTTTTATTTAATATATTATTTTTATCTATTTTTGTTCCCACGAGTCAGGGGGAAATAAAACGTCCACCCAGGGCACCCCCTGTACCCGGGTAACCCTACTTACTCACGGAGGTCGGGAGGTATCCGTGAGGTGACCTCTAGCGGGCCGGCATGCCCTGCCGACCACCTCTCCTCCCCCATGATCTTCCCCAGAAGGAGAAAACCCTAGAGGAGAAGAGGCGCCCCGAGGGGGATAGGTCGACGCCTCGGGAATTTGGGGATTTTTATTATATGTGGTTTACTCCACTAGGCCGGCCAATTAAGGCAAGCCATACGACACGTCCAGCAGTTACGCCGGACCCTCCTTACCTGGAAATAAAAGGGATATTGCCCGCGTGCCCCGGAGTCCCCTGCTACAGGGGAGCTGAGGAGCGCAGACAAATTCCCTAACGCCGCTCTCAGGTCATCTCTGCTAATCAGAGGAGTACCGAGTGCGGCCACCAACTCCGTGCCCCGGAGTCCCCTGTTACAGGGGAGCTGAGGCACACGCAAGAGCACTCTGCGAGGAGTGCACTTGCCCTGCGAAACTCATTGCTGAGCCCGCCATGCTTCTCTTCTAGGAGGAAGAAAAGCACCCACCTCTTAGGGGAGGAATGATTATCCGACGTTGCCCGGGGTGCACCGGCTCAACTGCTATCCATCTCCCCGCATCGAGATGCGAAGGAGAAGCATAGCAGCCGAGCACACTTGGAGGTTCCTGCTTTTGCACCCCAACCTAACCCTTGGTAAAAAATGGTGATGTTATGTAGTGTTCATGAATTTTGAAATGAAAACGAAATCGCCAATGTAGTCTTGCTAAGTCTTGCTCATGTTTGTTCCCTTGCACCCCGCAAGGGAGCATGATTTGTTAGGTAACTGTTATGCAGTGTTACTGCATAACCTTGTCCAGAAATACTCCTCCAGAGCGTCGTCTTTAGGATGAAATCGTCTGTGGTAAACATTATCTTTTGACGTGAAGTTGAATAATTGGGATGATTTATCTTGATGGTCCAATTTTGGGGTGTAAATAAATTTAATGTGTAACACAATAAGATAATATGTTTTGTCTCGATAATGCTGCGTTGTGTAATAGTCATAGGTGTTATTTGGCGGTTGCCTACATATCGAAGACACATCGGCAAAAATAGACTGCTACATTGTCGATTTTGATCGTTTGATGTATAGAAAAATAGACAACTAGGCGTGCCCCGCGGTTTCGATTCGGGATGAAAATATATGGTTTTGAAGACCTCCGAATCTGATCCGGCAGTGGTTAGGTTACGAACTGCAAAAAAAAATCCAAACGTAGCTTTTCGATGAGATGGCCATTTCATTGTTCATCCTAATCGACCAACCAATCTCGTGGATTCAAACATCAATTTGTTTATCGATTGGTTGCTCGATTGATTCAGGAAGACATTTAGATCCGGAGGGGAAATACCTAAATGCGGAGGGGAGATATGCAGGTCTGGAGGGGTAATATGTAGAGCCGGAGGAGACATCTATACCAACCAATCGACAGAGCAATCCACCATCCAATTGATAGACCAATCAACCAACCAATCGACCAACAAATCAACAGACGAATCAACCAACCAATCGACAGATCAATCGACCAACCAATCAACAGACCAATTGATCGACCATCCATCTCATTGAAGAGGGTTACGTTTGGAATGAAAATTTTAGATTTTTTACTTTCTAACCTTTACACTTACTAACCTAACCACCGCCGGGTCCGATTAGGAATAATCACAAAACCACATCCGTCGAGTCAGGTTAAGGCGAGGGATACGTTGGACTTCGGAATGAAAATATTCGTTTTTAAAATTATTCTAACATAGGTTCCGGTAGAGAAGAGCCCGTTATCGGGTCAGGTTTTGGGGTCAGTTCGGAATATGCCATAGGTAATTATTTATCATTTTTATTACATCATTGTAATTTCATGTGAAAATATCTAAATATTTCAGCCCCACGTTTAACCTCGGTATATCGCATCCAACTTCACATTTGCAATGTATGACAATGATGCATGCCTTTGTGACAAAGTAATTTAGCAACAAAGTTCTGAGTGGCAGAGCTGCGACCAACCACTTAGCTTCAAACCTTGCACGTGTGCTTCTAAGTTGTTACTCTTATAACTTATGGTGGAAGTTGTTTTTAGAATGATTTGAATATGGCGACAGAATAAAGACCGAACAAACACATTGATGATTGTAGCATCCGTGGTCTAGCGGAAATATGCCCGGCTTTAAATCCGGAGTCCCTGGATCGAATCTCACCATGTGGACTTTTCGCTTGGGCGCTACCGTTTTTCGGATGTCACGTTAAATTAAACTGTAGGTCCCGGCTGTTTCCTATAAGATATTATGTAGGGAGCAGTAGTTAGGTCATGTCGGAGGCCTTGTAGGAATCTTGGCGACCTGAAACTCTGACAATATGGGTTGTCCACATAACCTATATGAATTGACTCGAGCAGTGTAATTGGGGTAAGCCGTTCTGTTAGAGTATAAATTCAAATTATTATTATTATTGATGCAAGCCACTTACAACAAAACTAAAAATGGAAATCTATGGGAAGTTTATAAGCAGTTAACATCTATCCACAAAAATGATGATGAAGTCGCTTGTTTTGAAATATTGTGCTGTCGCATAATGTTCACCAACGTCGTAAATATGTGAATCAGTCGCTCGAATCGCTGCCTCAAGTGGATACGCGGTGTAAAAGTATTTGATGTTATACTAAAATAGAAAGGTACCTATTTAAAATATAAAATTTTACTGTAAGGTTGCAACGTCTCTTACGGGTGTAAAAATTAGTAACGCAAAATATTATTCCTAAATTTTCCACATAATCAGTCTCCAATTAGAAAAAAGGTTTCGCTCCGCACACTACACCAAAATATAACACAAATATAACTTATAAATTTCATTTAATATTTAATTTTTATGATAGTGAGTGACAAGGCGAGCAAATCAGGTGCCTGATGGTAAGCATCATGATTGCCCATATCAGACACAGTGTCACCCAATGTTATAAAATTCAAAATTTTGCACGGCACTGCACTGCGCCTGTTACCCTGAGATATTAACTTTTTATTAACTATTGTAACTATGTACTTCCCTAGCAAAGTTTAAATAAAAATATCGTGCCAAGACTTTTATTGTTATATCAAAGTGAATTAAGTTTTGATATATTTCTAACAGATACAAAAATGATAGAAAATCTTATTATAAGAATACTCCCATAATTCAATGCAAAATCATTCTCAATCTAACAGTTTAATCTCGAAGTCAGACAAGCAAAAAGCTCTACCAATCAGCAAAAGCAATCCAAAGCAATGAGTTTATTGGATTCATAGTTCATACATATTTCACCTGTTTTGATATTCCCGTTAATGTTATCTGATTTGTCACACAAAAATAAATAATGTTGAAGTTTTTATTTACATTCACAATTATTGACATTTATGAGGTCCTGGATTTGATCCCCAGGTCAAGCTAAAAGTGATATTTAATTTTTCCATTTTTTTTTTCGATAGTGAGTGACAATACGAGGAAATCAGGTGCCTGATGGTAAGCATCATGATTGCCCATATCTGACACAGTGCCACCCAGTGTTTAAAAATTCGAAATTCTGCGCGGCATTGCACTGCGCCTGTCACTCTGAGATAGTAGTTGTTGCAACTCTTCATGCCCAGTAATTTCGCCGGTAACATTGCCCTTCAGCCCGGAACACAGTAATGTTTGCACATTACTGCTTGGCGGATGAATAACTGGCAGAGGTGTGGTACTTCCCCAGGCGACCCCCTGCAAATGAAGCCTACCACTAGAAATTTTTCTCTATGAAAGCCTCGAGTTTGGAAATGTGCCCGGTAGATGGCAATAGGCTCGCTCCCTATTACATGGGTAACCCAACATAACAGGGTAAATAATAATATGTGGGTGCATCTTCTATGTGACTGCGTTCTAGGATACACCTTTAACTACCCCTTCGGGAAAAAAGCGTGATGTTATGTGACGAAAATTCGCGGGTAGCAATTACAGGTACAATACCGAGACACCTTTGTAATACGGGCAAAAGGGAGAACAAACGAAAAAGTGGAAAATAAAAGAAAACAAGGTAAACACCGATTCGTATTTTATATCGGATTTATTGGACCACCGAGCCTTTGCACTTGTACCGGCTTAGTGCTGCCATATAGAAAAAAATACCCTGACCTTTTGTACAATTTTCGTGATTGTAATAATAATAAATTATTACATAGCTTTCAATCAGATTTTCGTAATAATTTATTTATTAATTTATTTTAATTTTATATGAAACAACTTCCACACACGGTCATCTGGTCCCAAACTAGGCTAGAAGCCTGTACTATGGTAACCAGAGGATTGATATACATACTTATATATGCATATAACACCCAGACACAGATCAAACATGTTCATGCACACAATAAATGTTTGACCTTGCCGGGGATCGAACCCGGGACCTACGGCACAGAAAATGTTAAATGTTTTTGAATTAATTAATATATGAATATTGATATAAAATATACTTTTTTATATTAATTTAACAATGTCGGTGACAATCTGTCATAATATTTATTATCTATCATTGTGAAAATAAATTGGTAAAAAAAACCTCATGTAACCTCATGACAAATAAATACTGGGAATTATATATAATATTATTTTCATTAAAAACCTTTCAACCATTGTTAAAAATTAAATGCAAAATTAACACTGAATATAAAATGAGTAACTTGAGGATTTTACGCTAATTATATATGCCGGGGCCGGAGGGCGCAGGAGAATCCAAAAACCTCTTCTATGTACTAGGTCTTTAATAAAATTCACATTGCGATAATGTGTTAAATCTATCTTATACCTAAATGCGGCGACAACGGTCCGATGTTAGGACCGAAGTGATGGGTCTTTGAGGTGCAGGCATCAGGCAGGCGAAAACAGCCTAAAATGCAGCGTCGGCCCTTTGTGACGTCGGTTCGAGGCCAAGAGTAAGCTGGGTGTGACGTCAGCGGGGATAGTAGAGTCGCTGGATGTAACATCTCCCTCCCGAAGATCAGCAACTATGGAGAGTCTTGACCGACAAAGTTGCTGGAACGATGCTGGATCGGTGCTGCGGCATGAGCGATTTAATTTTGCGCTTTCTGTGCATGAAGAAATATCTAGGTTTGGTAGCATATTTTATGGGTGATGTATGAAGAAAAATCCGTAGATTCTGCAGGAGCGACGACACGGTGGCAGAACTTGATGTCGTAGGTCGTAAAGTGATATAGGTATGGACTTGATTGTGGTTACATAATGCAAAAACTCTGAAAGGTGATGGTCATCAGCAGGCAATAATTCCATAGCGTGATTAGAGTGTTGTGTGAAGAAGAAGTGCTTATCTTGAGTCTTCAGTTGGTGATCATCATCGATTGTATGTAGTGAGAGTAGATGTGGTCTTCTTGTAGTTTCCTTCGGACATTCTGTCTCTATGTACTTAGATTTTATACCAGGTTGCACATACTATAGCAGAATAGGATGGGTAATAATGGATAGGAAATTTTGAGTTTTGAATTTGAATTATTTGACAATATAAAAATTGTAATAAAGAGGGGATAAGGCTTTCGAAAATTTTTGTAAGGGCAATCTAATATTATGTGAACTAAAACTATCTAAATCCTATCCTAAAAATAGGTTGTGATAGTTAAAGCAGCAGATAATTTAACCAATTCTCTGAATTGCATACACTTATCAAGTATGTGCTATGCAGGTGTGGACCAATGTCGCAATACCTAATGAGACAGTTGGAGTAATTCTGACTTGACACAAAATTCTGAGAAAGATGGCAAGGTAGAATATGATTATTTCAACACATCGTGATCTTATTCAATAATTCCATACTGATTTTACTATTTCCTATAAAGCTGCCTATGAAATAAGTAAAAAAAAAAACTATAGAAAAGAATATTAAAAACGTGGATTATAAAACTCTGTAAGAGAATAAGTCTAAAGTAATCTATGATCTATTTAACTATATAGTTTTATTCTACTCAATACAAAATAAATTACCTATATATACCTCTACGTCAATTCTAAATTATCTAAACTAGGGGGGTTCCTCGATTTCCTAGATTGGAAATAAATTTCGGAATTTATCCTACACATTGAAAGTGTAAAATAGTCTTAATACCTAGGGGTTCCTCGATTCCCTTGATTGGAAATAAATCTCGGAATTTATCTTACACATTGAAAGTGTAAAATAGTCTTAAAACCTAGGGGGTTCCTCGATTGCCTTGATTGGAAATAAATCTCGGAATTTATCTTACACATTGAAAGTGTAAAATAGTCTTAAAACCTAGGGGGTTCCTCGATTGCCTTGATTGGAAATAAATCTCGGAATTATCTTACACATTGAAAGTGTAAAATAGACTTAATACATAGGGGAGAGCAACCATAGTATTCATCTAAGGTACTCACTGTGTCTTTGGGTCCTCGCTGCTGCTGTATCGATTTTCGGATACGCCTCGCGGTCCGTAGCTGATGAAGTAGGTCCTGGATACTCGGATAGGTAAGATAACCTATTTATCGAGCATCCTACCGTCGACTGCGCCAATTATATATGCCGGGGCCGGAGGGCGCAGGAGAATCCAAAAACCTCTTCTATGTACTAGGTCTTTAATAAAATTCACATTGCGATAATGTGTTAAATCTATCTTATACCTAAATGCGGCGACAACGGTCCGATGTTAGGACCGAAATGATGGGTCTTTGAGGTGCAGGCATCAGGCAGGCGAAAACAGCCTAAAATGCAGCGTCGGCCCTTTGTGACGTCGGTTCGAGGCCAAGAGTAAGCTGGGTGTGACGTCAGCGGGGATAGTAGAGTCGCTGGATGTAACACGCTTAAACCACTGGACCGATTTTGGTTTAAATGTAGACTTTGGAGAAGGACATTTTATTTTGATCCCACAACCGCCTAGACGAGTGCAACTATTTAGCACAGCCAGTTCAACAACCACAAAAACTATCACCAAAAATCCGGTAGAATCGGACCAATTTTTTGCGGCAATTTGGCAAGGTGTGTCTGGCAACACCGAGCTCACGAGAGGAATCGAAATGAATAAAAGATGAGGAGACAGAGGCCCGCCCTGATATCGTTACACAGATTCAGGTATTTGATATTGTGGACGAATGATTGTTATCAATTTAGGAAGACGTTTGTGGGGGAATATAATGGGGCTGTCACATAAATATCAGTGTGGGAGAATCTATAGTGTTTTTTTATGAAACCGATTGTAATAAAAGTGTTTTTTTCACTTGGACCCTACAACTTATATAGTATATTATTATGTTTATATTATATATTATGTTTGAAATAACTAAGTCACTTGGCATGGTGTGCATATGCCACAAGGATAAATATGGACAAATCTAAATAAGACGGTACGTGCTGAAAAACAGCACTGTGGACGGTTAGCCGAGCGTAGCACATGCTGAGCACAAGCCGATTACCACAACCACTGTCTAAATATATGTTCTAGCAGATATAATAACGTATTTGTTATTAAGGTTGGGTTATAAACGCATTTTATATACTTTCTTCTTTCTTTCTTTCTTATTGAAGTAAAAATGAATGAACAATTAGATATTATTGTATCGAGATATACCGGGGGTGGTACTACGAACATGCAATCGCGTAACAACAGCAGTAAATTTTGCTGTCAAACGTATTTTTTTGTATGCCGTTTGACAGCTGACATTTAGCAATTTAAACGCTTTCCACACTTCTGTTGCGTCCGTAATAAGGGAGCCGGTACTTCTTTGGGAAGAATATCTTGAGGAAACTTGCCTTAAGCATATTGTTTCACGGTCATTTAAGGGCCGCACACATAATGTGTGTTCTTTCATACTTTCAAAATTGTGTGATGAATAGGAAATTATTGAATGAATGAATGATAACTATTTATTGGTACCACGATAACGCAGATATACAAGAAAGAAAAATTAAAATAACAAAGAGTAACAATTGGCGGCCTTATCGCTCAAAGCGATCTCTTCCAGACAACCATGTAGAAATTATTATAATACCTATATACTATATAGTAAGTATACTCAAACTCAAACTCAACTCAAACAGATTTATTCAACAAACTCAACTCAAACAGATTTATTCAAATAGGTCATAATCTGACACTTTTGCACGTCAATAAAGATAAACAGTACTGAGTCTACCGTGCGTTCGGAAAGATACCTCTACAAGAAGAACGCACAAGAAACTTGTAGGGCTTAATTTTTTCAACAGATAGTTTTACTATATTTGGTTTGGTTACATTCGTTTTCTTTGAAGGTGCCGCGAGGCGGCTATGCAGAAGTTTCCAGGCATCTTTGTCCTCTATGTACTGGTTGACTTTATAATAAGCTTTCTTTAGTAAAGTAGATTTTATATAGGTTTTGAATTTACCCTCTGAGAGCCCAGTTATCTCTTTTGGGATTTTATTATAGAAACGTACACAATTTCCTAAGAATGTCTTTTTATATGTTTTATAGTTATTTTTTATAGTAGAAAATATTTTATTAAAAACAAATTGTTAAGGCATACATATTATGTATTCTGTATGCATAGTGTTCCATACCTAGATAACAAAATCCTAAAACCAATTCGCCTACTAAGAAAATACAGCGCCATCTATTAGTTCCTTGCGCAGGGTATGGAAATATGCAGTAAAATGGCCATAACATTTGATTGCGTTAACTTAGAAGTATGATTTTACAGCCACAAGGGACCGCAGATCTGAGTAGTTGATATCAATTTTAACTGACAGACGAACAGACTGTAGTAAGGGTTCCTTTTTTCCTTTTGAGGCACAGAACCCTAAACATTGAGAGAGAAAAAAACTAAGTTGATGAGACACTTGACAGTGAATACGGAACAGCCCGAAAAATAATATATATTGTCAAGTAATATTTCAAGATGAATTCATGAATTTCTTGTAAAAATATTGAATACTTAGTCCCTACCATATTTGATTGAATCAAAAAGATGACGAACATTTTTCTCTTTATGCAGAAAAATATCTTTAAAAGGCGGGATGTGAAAAACTGCTGAAACGCTCCTTTATGAAATGAATTGAAAATTTAAAATGTTACTTTCCTGAGAGAGATATCTTGATATCACACTTCTGACTCATGATCTTCCTTGGGACAATTTCAAATTGAAGATTTTTGATGAAATCTTGACTTTTTTATTCAAATGTTCATGTCAAATCGGTCTGTAGCCAATAGTACTTATTAAGAGTTTTCAGATTGTCTGAAAGCTCTAACATGACATGACTTAAGAGGTTACATGAGGGGTGATTTTTCCATACAAAAGTATTCCCGTGTTTCCTCCCTAGATAACTGCGTCAAAGCAATGGTTTTTTTTTTTATAAAATCTAGGTCTTCAGTGAGCATGTCCTTGTCATTTTCATTTTTCTACAAACTCATTGTTAAATGAAGTATAACCGTATAAAAACATGAAAAACTGTCCCAGTTTTACTCGCGTAATTAGACGTTCACTAGAAATAAATGAAGAGTTAAGGAACAAAAATAAAATAACAGGAACATAGCCTAATTCATTTTCAAGATATAAATTTATGGATAAAATCAATTATTCTCGGAGGAAACACGGGAATACAAAACATCGATTTCGTAAATTTTCCATAGGATTGTGTCAAACTGCTAAGAGGTCCTGTATCCTGTTAACAACGATCGTGCATGGCGACAGTAAAGCCCGATGACTTTACGTGAATCTCGAAACAAGTAGCGTCCATATTTATAATATAACATCATCATCATCGTCATCATCATCATAATATTACATGTTATTAGATCCGATGAATAATTATCATTTTGCCGATAAAAATATACGTAAAAAAATTCATCGTATCAAGTTTTATATTCTTTCAATCGAACAGAAATTATTATTTATCTTGAGAGAGTCATGTCTAATAATATCCATACATATTGCTATTGGTTGAGCTAACAATATACTGTTTGGGATGGCTTAAGAATATTAAACTTCATAGGATGGATACCGAACAACCCAACGTTTAAAAAAACTAGGTAGAGATCTTTCATTTTTATTTACACATGTACACAAACATGCTAATCATCATCATTATCACCTACATAGAACGTCCACTGCTGAAGGGTTTCCACCATAGATTTCCATCCAAACCAGTTGAATGCGGCCTGCATGCAGTGTGTTCCTGCCGTCCTTATCAGATCATAATATGGATGAAATTTAATTTATTAAGTGTTCTTGATCAAGTTAGTGAAAATGCAACTGATGTAGGTAAACGTATGCTAACAATTGTTTAGATTACAACCCTTCAAATTGAAATTTTGGTAAGGTTTTCACCGCTTTACTATAGATTAATGATTTGATTGACGAGCTGTAAAGCTCGTCATGACTTTGACTTCCTGACTAATTCGATTTTTCTTTTTTTTTTAAATATGGGACAACTTTCACACACGGTAATCTGGTCCCAAACTAGGCTAGAAGCCTGTACTATGGTAACTTGATGACTGATATACTCATACATGCTTATATAAGCTTATAACACTACGACTCAGATGAATCAGACATGTTCATGCACACAATAAATGTTCGACCTGGCCGGGGATCGAAACGGGGCCTGCGGCACAGAAAGCAGAGTTACTACCATCTGAGCCAACGAGGCTGTCAAATTGCAATATGATTAACTGATTATCTAAACTTTGATTTTTGACTTTATTTTAACTTGACACTGACTAAACACTAATCTGTGGGTACATTAAAAAGAAAAAAGATCTGTAATTATTTATTCTGTACTGATAGAATAAACTATAACTAGGAAACAGCTAACAGCGGAAGACTATAGTAATTGGATGATCACCGGAGCAACTTCGTCTCGTTTCTCGATTAATGTCTGAAGTTATAGTCTGGTACAAGTTCTAACTGTTAGTTGGTATAGTTTTAAATACCGCTTCAAAACAAGTGTAAATTATGAAAATTATATAATGCCTCGTTCCTTTTATTCTCTGCTTCATTATTAGATCGTAATCACCATCCATCTGCAACCTATTAATTGACACGATTACACGTACGAATACACGTAGTTACTAATTTTTGTATTAAACAGTCAAATTTGGCGTTCTTAATCTAAGAAACTAAAAGACTACGATACTTTAATTTATTGAATAATGTAGAATATTTATTAGTTTTGACCATAGCGGCCTCGCTTTTCTTAATTTTGTCTTAACTATTTATAAAAAGTCAAAATCCCGAAGCAAGCTATTCGTAAAATGTTCGACGGCACTTTTTGAGCTAGTTCAAAGTAATTAAAAAAATGTATATAATAATATATCTTACATAGTGATCTAGTTCGTAGTGGCCTCACATTTTTGATATAAATACTTATATATGGAATATCTAGAAATAAAATCTAAAGGAAATGCCAGGTCAAAAGTACCAACAACCGACGAGCGTGCATGAAGAATGTGATGAAAGTGGAAGAAGCGAAAGTTGTATGTCAGGATCGTAGCAAGTGGAAAGAAATAAACAAAAAATATGTAGAAATAAAATCACATTCAAGAGCGTAAAACTACTAAAAATACATCGAAATAGTTGTGAATATCTCCTTACTACATTATTATTATTACGAAAATTTTATAAGTTGACTTGCGGTGTGGTTGCCGGTTACGGTGTATCTAGTTGTATATATGTCATGTGAATATGTTCTATATACACACCGATCTTCAGCCCGATCATTCAGTAGTTATTGCGTGAAGAGGTAACAAACGTACAGCATATCTTTTCGCACAATTCCCTTTAAATTTTCCATAGGTCATAAAGCGTTAAGTCTCATGAAGATCTTCCAACTTAATACTTTCTTAAGCATAACTTAGCTACAGCACCCATAAAGTTTATGCCTTGATACGCGCCGAGACTCCACTTGAAAACAATCTGCTGGAGAACCGGATTTATTCTCCTTTTATATGTGGCTCCTAAGTTTTGAGGTTAAAGTTGATGCGGTGACTTCAAACTGCAGAACTTCTCGGGTATTTTAAGAGCTTCCAAGAATCATAAAAGGAAGGAAAGGATTCTTGAAATATTGAAATTTTCCATTACATTACACGCTAATGAATTGACTTTAAGTAGGGGAGACTGGGCACGGCTGAAACACATGGTTCACAAAACAAAAAATATATATTATTAGAAAAGTTGCCTTATCCTTTCTGATTGCTTTTTTTTTTCAGATATGTGATGTGCAGTAAAATCTACAATCAGATTTTTAAACATTTCGTTATGTTTTTGTAATTTTTCTTATATAATATAATTGTATTTGTTCGTACCTATTTGCCTAAGATTACGTTTAACAAAAATATTTTTGCTCAGTAAATTCTATAAGACGAAGAAGATTATTTTTCTCGTCGTATTTATTTTTTTGGGCTCTTTATAAGTTTTGTCTTGTTTCAAAAATGGTTGTAAAGCAGCTGGGTCCCGTAAGATTCTATCGGTTCAGCAGCCTTTATATGGCTTGCAAATAACCCAAGATTCGCTATAATCACGTAGGTACTTACAGACAGAGCTATGCGAGATCTTAAAGCGCGAAGCTAAGCAAATTCGTCCTTTCGCTCACACGTAATACCCACATTTTTGGAGATATAAAAAATACTACATATATCGTTATTACGTAAAATAAATACAACTACAGAAACTAAAAAAAAACAATAATCCGAACAAGTTGTTGTGCCTTTTTGTATTGTTCTGAGATTTATTTTCTATACAAATATTTCAGTAAAAATCTAGTTTCTAGTTGTCTTATATTTAACGTAATTACATCTAGTTTTTTTTATATCTTCAAAATTGTGGGTACGTGTGAGCGAGACGGCGAATTAGCTTAGTTAAGCTACATATTCACTAGAGGCAGTCTTAGGTCGAGCGGTCGACTTTACAATGTCTCCTTTAAACTTACTAAAATAATGAGAAACAATAAGTCATTATTTTGCTCGCAACCGCGATTTTTAACATTGCTTAAGAGCTTTTACATCTTCGCGCTGGTAACATAACATAACATACAATCACGCCATTTCCTCAAAGGGGTAGGCAGAGGTGTACCAAGAAATCAGTCACATAACAAGTATACCCACATTTCGCCAGTTTGTTATTGGTCCACTCTGCCTCGGTGGCGTAGAGGGCGCATGCTCGACTGCCAATCTAGAGGTCCCGGGTTCGATTCCCAGGTCAGGCAAAGTGTTAAATATTGGATTTTTCCATTAGGAATTATCTCAATAACTGCCTGGAGTCTGGAACTGTGCCCGGTAGATGGCAATAGGCTCGCCCCCTATTACATGGGACCAATAACATACTGGCGAAATGTGGGTGTACCTACTATGGGACTGAGTCCTGGGTACACCTCTGCCTACCCCTTCGGGAAAAAGGCGTGAATGTATGTTATGTTGTTATTGGTCCAATGTAATAGGGGGCGAGCCTATTGCCATCTACCGGGCACAGTTCCAGCCTACCTACAGTTATTAAGATAATACCTAATGGAAAAATCTAACCTAACCTAACCTTTGCCATGACCGAGCAACCGAGACATAATCGAGCTTGCGCCACGGAGGCAAGATAATGTAATAAAATTATCAGGAAATGACATCCCTCGCTTCGATGCAAACCATAGACTAACATTTTTTCTCAGTAAATGGTGAATATATGAAGCGTGCAATAGTGAAGTTTTGTCTATAATGCGTTGTAGGTAATCTCTGGGAAATGAGTGTAGCAGGTGCGCCTTCCGTCGCTTCTGCTAATAGCTTTTAGACAGCACACGGATTAGTGATGGGACACGTTGTATCGATGTTTATAGAACTTACAATCTAAAACAAACATAAATTCGGGTGTCTACGTAAGGCAGCCATCGGCCGTACAGATCAATGTATGGATTTTCAAAAACGCGGTGAATTTATTTTGTGACAAATCGACAATAACCCAACGTAATATAGCATCACGCCATAATTTCTTTTTTGTTTCTTCTTTTGTGTAGAATAGAATACTCTTTAGGTATAATACACCAAGAAAAATAAACGAATATTTTATAATAAACTAAATAATATAGTTATGATTCTAAGTTAAATGTCCCATAGCTTGCGAGCCTACTGCCATCAACTGGGCTCAATTGCTGAGTCCAAGCTGTTATTGAAAAAAAATCTTATATAACCTCTAAGTTGCACACAAAATTTCACGAGAATCGGTTGAGAAATGCGACCCGTAAGAAGAGAACAGTCAAATAGCCAGACGGACATAAAATATTTATGCCCAAATTAAGACGCGGTGCAAACCTAATTGGCCCTCTCGCTCACACGTATCCACATTTCTGAAGATATAAAAATAGTACATGTAATAACATATAATATAGTCCACAAGAACTACAAAATAACAGTACAAACTTTCAGTAAAAAATCCAAACAAGTCTACACTGTTTTTTATTCTGAGATTTTATTTCTTAAATTTGGTTTTTTACTGAAAGTTTGTATTATTATTTTCTAGTTCCTAGTAGACTTTATTTTACGTAATTTCATGTAGGTAGTATTTTTTATATCTTCAAAAATGTGGGTACGTATGAGCGAGAGGGCGAATTATGTTCGCACAACGGAGACATTTCACTCGTGCTTTGCACTCGTTCGGTCTATTATATAATTTCGCAAAAAGGAGAATTATTCGTAGCCCTTGACTGATACATGAATAATGTAAATTTATATAAAATATGCGTACCATAAAGTATACTCTATACTCGTTAGGGTAGGAATCAGATAGAGAATATTCACGCATAACGCATTTTCCCGAAAAGTCTCCACGTACTACGATTCTGAAAAAAATAACGATAAAATTCTTATCAATACATTATCGAGCAGTCCCATCCCTAGGCAGTTACGAGATGACATACAGTAATGGCCGACGGCAGTGCCATCTGGTACCAACACGGGAGAATTAGCTCACACTCGGTTGTCTTCCAAATTGGTACATATTGCCACTTGGAACGGTTTAATTAATATCGGAGCAATTTCGACCATAGACCGCATAATCGCTAATTATTATCACTCATCAGAACAAAATATGACAATGTCATTTAATTATAATATTTTTTTATATTATATTAAATAAAATAAATACTGCCTCGGTGGCGTAGTGGGCTCAAGCTCAATTGCTGATCATGAGGTCTTGGGTTCGATCCCCAGGGCAGGCAAAGTGTTTAAATATAGGATTTTTCCACTACGAATTATCTCAATAACTTGCCTGGAGTCTGGAACTGTGCCCGGTAGAAATGACAAAAGGCTCGCCCCTATTACATGGGCCCAATAACATACTGGCGAAATGTGGGTCTACCCTATGGGACTAAGTCCTGGGTACACCTCTGCCTAACCCTTCGGGAAAATGGCGTGATTGTATGTATGTTATTAAATTAAATTTTAATTGTCAATAGGGAATTTAGGAATAATTATTAAGTTTATACAGTTTTGATCATAATACACAAATAGAAAGCCTATGAAAGTTTTATTCCACCTAAGTATAATTCCTTAAGAGCGTACATGGCCTTCTAGGTATTTGACACAATCCTATGAAAAATCTACCAAATCGATGTTTTGTATTCCCCTGTTTCCTCCAAATATAATTAACCCATTCTATAAATTTATATCCTGAGGATTGTGTAAAACTGCTAAGAGGTCCCTACTGTATCCTGTTAAAATGCATTTGATTATTTTATTTTTGTTTGCGCGCGTAAATGTTAAGAGAGTTAAGAGGGGATAATAACCCAAATAACACATCGCGGGTTGCATTTTTATGTCACTGAATCGAGTTTAAATAAAGAGAAAAAAAAAACCGAAACTAACCTTGTATTATTCTTAAGAGCTAAAGGGGGTGATCCATTGGCGAGGTAAACCTTTGGTTCGTCAACGAGCCAACGAGCCAAGGGGTATAAACTTTAATGAAGCACCTTTTAATGAAATTTTACAGTGTTTTTTGTAGTGGTAGTTTTTTGTAGTGGTAGGCCTCTTTTGCTGGGGGCCGCCTGGGGAAGTACCACACCTTTGCCAGTTATTCATCCGCCAAGCAGTAATGTGCAAACATTACTGGGCATGATGAGATTCAACAACTCATATCTCAGGGTGACAGGCGCAGTGCAGTGCCGCGCAGAATTTGAATTTTAAAACACTGGGTGGCACTGTGTCTGATATGAGCCATCATGATGCTTACCATCAGGCACCTGATTTGCTCGTCTTGTCACTCATTAACATAAAAAAAATAAAAAACCTATTATTAATATTTATTTGTGATATACTCGTATAACTTAATGACTACTATTAATTCGTAAGGAAGTTAGCATTGATAGTATTAATTGAATCTTGACACATAATCCTTGTTTTGCAACATTAGCATAAGCTTATTGTATAACACCTAATTATTGTACGTCCGCAATAGGGCAAAGTGTTGAAACAATTATAATACCTACTTTAATGTATCCTACCATCTTTGTACACAGTTATAGCTATAAAAATTATTCTTATTGTTATTCTTTAAACCGCGGTCTTGTAGGTGCTGCATTAATGATTTATACCTTTGGCTCGCAGGCTCGTTGAGGTTCCAACGGTTTTACTCGCCAATCGATCACCCCCTTAAAATTGATTGAACACATAAAAAAAAAAGAAAAACTTGTCTATAAAAAAAAGTTACCACAAGTTTGTAAGTGTTGAGGAAGAGGTTAGCTATCGACTATCGCTAACTCTATACTCTGTACGGCGGTTAGGGCATTGTAGTGCATTATAGACTTAACTCTCCTTTATTGTAGTGAAGCTATTAAGCTATTTAAGTGTAATTTGTATTGCAAGGCCTTAGTTTAAAGTTAAAGCTGGTTGCCGCTGTTCATTATACCTACTGTCTGGAAAAGATCGCTTTGAGCGATAAGGCCGCCAGTTGTTACTTCTTTCTAGTTTTAAGTTTTCTTCTTTGTTATCTGTTACATTGTGGTACTAATAATAAAGAGTTTTCATTCATTCATTCATACTGGTATGTTTAAGGAACGTTGAGGGCGCAAACTCAACTGCCCATCATGAAATCCTGGGTTCGATCCCCAGGTCAGGCAGTGTTATTTGAATTTATCTATTAGGTATTATCTCAGTGACAACCTGGAGTCTGGAACTGTGCCCGGTAGATAGCAATAGGCTCGCCCTCTATTGCATTGCACCATTAACATACTATTTGATATTTTTATAGACTACGCGGGCTATTCGCTTGTAATACAATATGAATAGATTAGATTTAGATAGCCTCGTTAGCTCAGATGGTAGTAACTCTGCTTTCTGTGCCGCAGGTCCCGGGTTCGATGCCCGGCCAGGTCAAATATTTGTGTTCATGAACATGTCTGTTTGAAGGGTGAATTTGCTTAGCACCGCGCCTTAATACAATACAATACGATCGAATTGCTCATTACATTACATCGAATTACATTCACGACTAAAATTCCCCTCGGTGTGGTTTTTTTACTTTTTGTAAAATAATCTACAATCGTTAAATTTTTTGTCGAGTGTGGATATTTTTTTAAGTCAAAAAATGTCTAATAATTTTTTTATGGGAAAAATAAACCAGAAATAATCATATTAATCGTCTCACACTTTACATACAATATTTATAAAAAAGTTGGTATATTAAGATTATAACATTTTGATGCCTAAATGGCTGGATTGATCCTACTATAGTTTGTAATTATCTCGCATGTCCAGCTTTAAAAGAGAGCGGGTACAAAAATTATGTTTACTGTTTACACAGTTAAAACATCAAATAGGACTTAACTCTGAGTTAATATTAAATCTAATTAACCCTTCTCGGTATTTACATTAATTGCGTACCTTAATCCCTGCCAGTTCCGAGTCTTGAAAATGTTTAAAGTTACCGTTATTTTTAATGATGTTATAAATAATAACCAGATTAAATTTTTTTTGAAAACTGTCTTAAACTTTTAAATTTATTCCGCAATTTTACCTATAACTTTTACTGTACTGTGAAATAACAAATAATATTTTGATGTTACAAATAAAATTTTGTAATTAATTTGATTTTTTGTAGTGGTAAGTCTCTTTTACAGGGGGCCGCCTGGGGAAGTGCCACACCTTTGCCAGTTATTCATCCACCAAGCATTTCATACATAACAGTGTTCCGGTCTGAAGGGCAATGTTACCAGCGAAATTACTGGGCATGACGAGATTCAATGACTAATATCTCAGGGTTACAGGGCAGTGCAGTGTCAGCAGAATTTTGAATTTTAAAACACTGGGTGGCACTGTGTCTGATATGGGCAATCATGATGCTTACCATCAAACACCTAATTTGCTCGTCACTACTATAAAAAAAAAAATATTCTGCAAACAAAAATTCAACACTAAAATGCAATGACGTTAAATCGCTTTCTAAAATAAAATAAAATAACTAGATAAAAATAAATCACCCTTATTTACAAACATTGTTTTCAAAAGAAAACATAATGTAATAGAGATAAAACACGTCTCAAAGCCTTCCCCATTGTCAAGGATATAAACAAATCCTTTAAATATGCACTCACCTTGTTAAAGTTAAGCCTTAGAATCATTTTGAGACTCGACGAGGGCTATGAAGATCATCTCCAGATCTCTCGAGACATTTATATACAGGATGTTACCATGCAACTTGACGATTACATTTTTAGCTCTGTGTGCTGTAGACTTGGAGGTCTACAAGTCTACAAGTAGACCTCCAAGTCTTGTCTTTGTATATTTTATTTATTTTTTATTTTTATTTATTTTTTCAATAACTCTAGCTGTGCCCTGCGGTATCTACGGACGCAGATCTGCGGTCCCTTGTGGCTGTAAAAAACTCATACTTCTAAGTTAACGCAATCAAAAGTTATGGCCATTTTACTGCATATTTCCAAACTTTGCGCAAGGAAGTAATAGATGGCGCTGTATGTACTTGGTATCTAGGTATGGTACCCAACAGTATGCATACATAGGTATGCCTTAACAATTTATTATACACAAACCCACAAAAGGGGAATAATATTCAATATGAATAATGACTGCCTCGGTGGCGTAGAGGGCGCATGCTCGACTGCCAATCAAGAGGTCCCGGGTTCGATCCCCAGGCCAGGCATAGTGTTAAATATTGGATATTTCCATTAGGAATTATCTCAATAGCTGCCTGGAGTCTGGAACTGTGCCCGGTATATGGCAATAGGCTCGCCCCCTATTACATGGGACCAATAACATACTGGCGAAATGTGGGTGTATCTACTATGGGACTGAGTCCTGGGTACACCTCTGCCTACCCCTTCGGGAAGAAGGCGAGAATGTATGTTATGAATCATATATACAATTGTGTACAAAAAGGTATAGTAGTACTTAAGGGGATGCATCTACTTCTAATAGAACTTTTAAAAGAAATACCTTATTACGAAAAAATATTTAACATAAAATGGATCCGCTGATCGGCAAAGTATGGGAAGTGTTTTTGGTAATTTCGCAATTTTATCTTGAAAGTTGTTCAGTTAGACGGGTATATGCACCCCCTTAACTCCACACCCCGGACACGACTCAATCCCATACAAAAGTCGCGCTGTAACTACCTACTACACAGACACTGCACACATGTAGTTTTGTACACGTGCAAGAGTGTGCGTGAGTTGATTTCCCGTAGAAGCGGGGCTCGTGGAGAGCATAGTAATAACATAACATACATTCACGCCTTCTTCCCGAAGGGGTAGGCAGAGGTGTACCCAGGACTCAGTCCCATAGTAGATACACCCACATTTCGCCAGTATGTTATTGGCACACTGCCTGACCTGGGGATTGAAACCGGGACCTCTTGATTGGCAGTCGAGCATGCGCCCTCTACGCCATCGAGGCAGTCACCGGCACCGAGCATAGTAATAACAGACACAAAACAGTATCACCACTGACAAAACTACAAAACATCAACCAGATTTCCCCAAAAACTTTAATACATCACGACCTACGAACTACGAACCTTTACGAGTTCCTTACAAAGTAACATTATTTTTCCGCGCCCTTCTACATGCAACTTTTATAACCTTACACATAAAACACATAATTTCGGAGTAGGCACTTTCCGACGTGAAAATGTGGTATCATCCTATTTCCTATACTTGGTCTCAGTCGCGTTCCAACTACCGCCGGGGGTGCACGGCCGCGGTTTATAAAACCCTCGAATTCCCGATCGCGAAAGTTAAATTCCCGACAGGTAAAATACACTCTCTCGAAAGTTTCTCTTAAAAAACGTTTGCCCGAAAATAACATTTCGTAATTTAATTTAACATTTTATTTTTGATTTGAAACGTTTATCCGAAACTTTTTAAAGAAATGAGTTTTGACGTAAAGTTGTGTTTTGTGTAGACTTTTGGACGTTTGTGGTGTCAACATGGATGTTTTCTGGCGACTGTACTTTGTGTTCTGTTTATTTTTCACTGGTAAGTATTTTAGTTATATAATAACAGAGAAATCAATTTTTTTATTAAGAGGCCGTATACGAAATCTAAACGATATTCGGAAATCTCACGCACATATGTGGGAGTGTACGGTCGCTGGTTTGCGTGAGTCTGGAGTAGTCGATCGCTTTGATCGTATCGTTGATCGATTTGATCGTATCTTTTTCTCGCGTGTTTTTTATCATTTGAAATGAAAGGTTTTTTAAAAGATTATTTAATATTTTTATAAGATTATTAGATAATTGCCAATTTTTTTATTTGATTTTCAGAAAATGAATTGAGATTGAAATAAAGTTTTTTTCTGTGGTTTTAATTATATGTATATTTTATTTTTAGTAGCCGAAATCAAAAGCAATTTTTTATCTTTTTTTACAAAAATTTGCGTCAGTAAACATTTTTTACTCAAAAATTTTATATGAAACTGGTAAAAAGTGATGCGTACATTATTTAAACGACTTTCAATGCAATGCATCATATAATCAGCAAAATTTTGTATACGGCCCCTTAAAAAACTAATAAAGCTGTAAAATTTACGTATTAATTTTAAAACATAAACCGGTGACATAGTAAAAGTGGATACCTAATTATGATTATTATAAAAGCTTGAATAATTAGATACCTACTTTTTGTAAAATCATTTAACTGAAAATAACAGCTTAAAACAAATAATTTTCAACCTTTATAATCCTTTAAGGTTAAACGTCACCCATACAAAATGAAAACACACAGATATGAAGAAATAGGGAATAATTTTCGACTTAATTGTTTGTGGTTGGCTCTGGATCTGGCCTTTATTTGCATGAAAACATATGTTAATATAGAAAACCGTATCGTTCCTATTTTAAATAACATAACCTAAATACTTTTTTATAAAAAATTTCATAAATACGAAGAAACTGTAAGGTTTTCTTTCACGTAATATAGTTTCGCGCAAATAAAGGTCAGATCCAGAGCCAACCACATATAATTGAGTGGAAAAGTATTCCCTATTTCTTCATATCTGTGTATTTTAATTTGTATGAGTGACGTTTAACCTTAAAAGGAATGTAGGGAATATCCAAATGAAAAAGTAGACAAAGATTGATATATATTTGTATATGTTACAAATTTTATATTATACTTTAACTATTACTAACTGTAGGTTTTTCAACAGGCCTTATACAACTGTGCTTTCCATTAAAAAAAATAACATAACATAACATACATTCACGCTTTTTTCTGAAGGGGTAGGCAGAGGTGTACCCAAGACTCAGTCCCATAAGTAGATACACCCACATTTCGCCAGTATGTTATTGGTCCCATGTAATAGGGGGCGAGCCTATTGCCATCTACCGGGCACAGTTCCAGACTCCAGGTAGCTATTGAGATAATTCCTAATGGAAAAATCCAATTTTTAACACTTTGCCTGATCTGGCGATCGAACCCGGGACCTCTTGATTGGCAGTCGAGCATGCGCCCACTATGCCACCGAGGCAGTCAAAAAAAAATAACAATCCAATTTTAAATAAAATTTTCCATACAATCGCACTATAAAACTGAAGCGGCGCTTGAAAATCTTAATCCAACCGTCGAGGACTAGGTCTATAAAGTTTTACGAGGATTTTTGTCTAGAGAAATGTGAACAAACATCTAAGGCCGCGGACCTACCTGGCTAATAGTTTGCTACAGACTATAAGCTAACATCGACCGGAAAATTGAATGCTATTGAAATATTTGTTATCACCGATTTACCTACTTAGTAAGTAATTTTCATAAAGATTCATGTTTCACGTATTTCATTCATTATTTAATTACGTGTATGTGTGTAATTATATTATTACTAATACTTTAGCACGTCAAGTCCCGTTTTGGCATAAAAAATATTATGTTACGAAAATTTATTTCCATAGCAATAAGCATCTGGCTGAATAAGTATATCGTAAACTAAGAGTGCGACATACTCTTATAGTACACGATGCACTCCAAAAAATTTATACAAGAGGTTTTATTCCGTTTTATTCTGCAAAAAACTATTTTGCCTAGTGAGTCCACATCTTAATACTAGCTGCCGTAGTTACGATATCACGCAAAGTGTGTGTTTTTTATGAAAACTTTTACAATATTATTTGCGAGAATGTTTCTTGTTCAAACAAAACATTATTGTAATGAAATATGGAAGTAGGTTGTTTGTATATTTTATTATTTTTGTTTCATTTGAATCCATAATTGATGTATTTTCTTTCGAAAACTCATTCTGATATCAACACAGTTGAGAAATATTTTATTTACCTAATAACATTACTGGTATTTGTAAAGAAAATTTAATAAAAGTTTAGTAAGTATACATACATTTTTCGTATGAAGATAAAGTAAGTGGAATAACGATAAGAAAAATTTATTAAATTATCATTCGAAAACTAGAACTTCGAGAGTTATAACTCTCGAACTATGATGTTCCGGGTTCGATCTCTAGAAGACAAAAAGTGTTATTAGATTTTTTAGTAGAAGTTTTTTCAATAGCAGCCTGGAGTTGGAATTTATGAAGTTTGATGGCAATTCACCTTTCCCTGTAACATGGGATTTGAATAATATAAATGGATAAATATGGGTGTACCTACTATGGGACTGAGTTCTCGATATACCTCTGCCTACCCCTTTTGGAAAAAGGCGTGACGTTGTGTTAATTATTATTAATTCATTTCAGATAATAAAAGGTAACATTAAAAATCATAATAACATATCAGATTCCAAAATTAAGGCCAAAAAAGTCAAATAAAATTTATTAAAATTTTATAAATAGATAAATGTCAAATTTTAAAATATGAATTGTAATAATAAATAAACCGAAAATGTTTTGTTATGATCCTTCGAAAAATTAAAATAAACACGAATTTTCATGATTAAATCCAAATTACCTAGTACAATGTGAGAAAACCATTTGGCAAAGTTTTACGGTTATTGGGTGTCTACCAAAAACCATTGGTGAAATCAAACCACATTCTGTGTTACTGTGGCTCCCTTAGCTACGATTTCGGGGTAACGGTTGCAATAATAATATGAAGACATAGTTTTCGGTAGACTGCCACTCGTGAAAATGTTTTTTCGGATAATTCGATTTTAGAACAGTAATAAGTAATAACCTTTACATTACAAAGAAGAGTACTTTTCATTAACAAATCAATGTTCTAAGGAAAGGCCATAGAGTGAGTTTAAGTACTAAGTATTTATTATGTAATATAACGACTTAACTCACGTTAAAAGTCGAAATCGCTCGACCTAGGTTAAACTAAGTTAAGTAAGTTATTAAGTACTAAGTATTTTATGCGACGCACGTTCTAAATTTAGTGAAAAATTTGCGTTTTCGTTACTGAAAATAATATATTATATGCACATTTCAAAATCTTATTTTTTTTTTTTTTGATAGTGAGTAACAAGACGAGTAAATCAGGTGCCAGATGGTAAGCATCATGATTGCCCATAATAGAGACAGTGCCACCCAGTGCTTTAAAATTCTAAATTCTGCGCAGCACTGCACTGCGCCTGTCACCCTGAGATATTAGTCGTTGAATCTCATCATGCCCAGTAATTTCGCTGGTAATATTGCCCTTCATACCGGAACACAGCAATGTTTGCACATTACTGCTTGGCGGATGAATAACTGGCAAAGGTGTGGTAATTCGCCATTCGGACTCCTGCTAAAGAGGCCTACCACTACAATATATTATTATGAAGCCTATCAAATAAAATCAAAATTTTAATGGTTAATATAAATTTGGTCGACGTAGCCCAAAAACCAAACAACTTTAAGACGCGGTGCTAAGAAAATTCGCCCTCTCACTCACAGGTACCCACATTTTTGAAGGTATAAAATATAATACATGTTATTTTTAATGATTAAATTGGATTTTCTACTAAATCTTTGTAGTAACTTTCTAAACCCTAGTTGTCTTTATTTTACGTAATTACATGTAGTATTTTTTATATCTTCAAAAATGTGGGTACGTGTGAGCGAGAAGGCGAATTTGCTTAGTCCGACCTTCAGTAGTGGAATATAATTGAAAGAAGAAGTGAAATATTTAATACCTAGCTATAGGTATTTATTCAAATAGAAATTTCCTTTGAAATCTGTAGACAAAGTACATTAGCAATCATTTCCATAGAAAAGCTGTACATAATATTCTTACGCAACAATAGAACTTTACACACTTTACAGCTATTCTATATCCGAGAATGCGATCGTCGAGATAGGTTCACAAATATCCTTTGTGGGTCCCCTACGTACTATTGTGGGGTAACGAACGGTCTATTGCTATCGGTTTGAGGGTAAACAAAGAGGGATATAACACAAAGGAACTACGAAATAGGTATATTATAGTATATTTTATTTGTTTTAATATTTTTAAGTTGATACTTAATTAGATTTGATTACAGGATTCGTTCGCCGTGGAGTTGCCGGCTTTAGAATAGTGCTCTACCCTCTCTACCCATGGTTGCCGTAAGAGCCGGCTAAGGGTTAACAGATCCAGAGGACGGGCAGCAGCGTCCTCTGCAAAAAACCATCGAACTGCGCTTGACAACCCGCCTGCCAAGCGTGTCGAGTATTGGCAAAACCCCCATTTATGGGGGAGGCCTATGTCCAGTAATGGATTACCAACGGTTATGATGATGATGATGATGGTGATGATGAGAGGATGCGATTAATTAGATTAGAGGACAAAGATGCCTGGAAACTTCTGCATAGCCACCACGGCACCTTACAAGCCAACATATTAAGTAACCAAACCAAATATTGAATAAAAAATCGCAGTTGAAAAAATTAAAACTTACAAGTTTCTTGTGCGTTCTTCTTGTAGAGGTATATCTCCGAACGCACGGTAGATTCTTAACAAGTTTGATATTATTGATTGACGTTTAAAAACGTCTATTTAAGACTTATTTAAATAAATTTTCTTTAAGTTTGAGATTCATAAATAGCTTTGATTGGCTTTGATTGGCGTTGTTTTTTTATGTTTGCGTTAAATTTATATTTCCATCAAGCAAAGTGGGGCCAGACGGTACTTTCTACCTTAAAAATAATTGTTTTGAATATAATATTATGAGAAGATTTCATTGTTGTAAAAATATTCGAATTAAGGACAGACTTTCATGTAACGTTCCGATTCAATTATTTTTTATGATTCCGTTACCTCAAAAGTAAAAAAAAACCCTTACAGTATTAATTTGTAGTCCTTCTGTCAATACACTTTTTAACGAGAACGCGTGGTTACTCAGATCTGCGGTCCCTGTGGCTGTAAAATAATCATACTTCTAAGTGAACGCATTAAAAAGTTATGGCCATTTTACTGCATATATCCATACTTTGCGCTATACTTCCGTTTAGATGTCGCTGTATCTAGGTATGGAACCCTACACAATGCATACATACGTATGCCTTAACAATTTATTTTTTTGTATTATTGCCTGGGGAAGTACCACACCTTTGCCAGTTATTCATCCGCCAATCAGTAATGTGCAAACATTACTGTATTCCGGTATGAAGGGCAATGTTACCAGCGAAATTACTGGGCACGATGAGATTCAACAACTCATATCTCAGGGTGACAGGCATAGTGCAGTGTCGCGCAGAATTTTGAATTTTAAAACACTGGGTGGCACTGTGTCTGATATGGGCAATCATGATGCTTACCATCAGGCACCTGATTTGCTCGTCTTGTTACTCACTATCATAAAAAAAATATATATCTTCTGTCAAAATTCGTAGGAATGATAAACATAGGGAAATTATTGTTCCCGTTTTTAGCTTGCTGCTCCCGAATAAAGCGGCATTTGCAAATATAATTAGCAAGTTAGTCCCAAGTCCCATAGGAACGATTGTGAGGACAAATTACCCACGACTATTATACCAGGACCCTTTCTTTAGTTATGTGACGTTTTTGGGGAGAAAACGTGTATTATATATAGAGCTTATGTCGTAAAGAATAAAGGTCACTAGGACTTGAATAATGCTGATTGAATACAGCAATATTGCTTATATAATATAATAATATAAATATAATAATAATATGGAACAAAATGAGGAATAGTGCGATAAGGGAACGCTGTGGCGTGGTAGAAGATGTAGTGACAAAGATAGAGAAAGGAATGCTGAGGTGGTTCGGACATGTGGAGAGGATGGATGAAAGGAGATAACAAAAGAGATTTATAAGGCTAGTGTGAATGGTCAAGTCGGTAGCGGTCGACCTAGGCGTACTTTTCATCCCCCCGATGGGTTCCCGCCTTCTCGCGGCGGTGGGGGTCAGTAACCGTGGTACGGATCCCACGGTGAAGCCAAGAGGAGCCCGAGGTGGTCGGCCGCTTCACTTTCCTCCAAGCAGGTATGAGCAACGCAACTGAGGCGGGCCGCGATGCGTAACGTAGCGCATCGCGGCTGAATGGTTGGGCCGCGGCGGAAGAGAAGTGCCGGTATTGCGGTGCGCCGCTCTTCCTGCCTTCCGCGGCCCAAACGGGGTCGCCACCGTTAGATGGCGAAGGCGGTGGGGTCGCAGGGGAAGAGGAGTGTCGGTATTACGATGCGCCGCTCTCCCTATCCTCTGCGACCGAAGCGGGGCGGAAAGCCAACGGCTTGCCGCGGTGTGGGTTGCGCCTCCGCGTGTCCCTATGAAGGCAGCATAGGGCACAGTGGATGGCGCAGGCGGGGCTCACTTGAGCCCTGCGGTGGTGGTGGGCGGGAATGGGTCTTCCGTGTCCTCTCGCATGTAATCTATTGCGTTCGAGAGGACACGGAACACCCTTCCAAGCCCTTAGAGTTAGGAGGGCTCTCTGCTTTCCCCTGTGCAGATCTACCCCTGTACCGGGGCAACCAGAGAGCCTCCTGCGCTATTTGCGCGTGGTGGTGGGCGGGAATGGGCCTTCCGTGTCCTCTCGCACGTTCGGTAGGCGTTCGAGAGGGCACGGAACGCCCTTCCAAGCTCTTAGAGATGTGGAGGATGATTCTCCACTCGTCTCCATGCAGAACTCCTTCTGTGCGGTGGCGACCGGAGAATCAGAATCCTGGGGCCCGGGCAACGCATGCGGGGGTATCCGTTGCCCACCTAAAGGGCCTGCGAGGAGGCGCGCGCGTGTTTCCGCGCGCCCCTTGGGAGTGTTGGGGTGAAGGATTACCTTCACCCCACCGTGGCGGCGTCCTCCATGGAGGACCAAACGCCCTCGTGCCGCGGATGAGTGCTTCGGCGTACCCGCAGCCCCGACACATGGCGTCGCGAAGGAACACCCCGGGGTTTTTAGTGGGTATACCCGCCGGCACAGCAACGTACCGACGTACGGTGTTGTGCCGGCGGGGAGTCCCACATAACCACCCTGCGCTCCCCCGGGTGCGGGTGGTATGCGTCACGCATTTTTCCCCGGGCACCAAAAAAAAAAAAAAAAAGGCGTTCTTTTCATGAACAAGTTGACGTTGTTCTTAGGAAAGGCCAAGTCTAAAGTACCTGTAGGTACCGACGAGCATGTATGAAAAATGTCATGAAAGTGAACGAAGCAAAAGTTGTATGTCAGAATCGTAGCAAGGTGAAAAAAAATTGAAAACTTAAAAAAAATAAAATTGAAACCAAATTTCATTAGGGATTTAGACCAGTTCGACCCAGGCGTACTTTTCATATTAAAAGAAAGACCAGATCAAAAGTAACCACAACCGACGAGCATGTATGAAGAATGTGATTAAAGTGGAAGAAGCGAAAGTCGTATCTCAGGATCGTAGCAAATGGAAAGAAATGTTCTGAGCCTACCCCAAAGGGAACAAGGCGTGACTATAATAAATTATAACATACTCCTTTTTCCAAAGGGGTAGTCAGAGGTGTACCCAGGACTCAGTCCTATAGTAAGCACACCGATATTTCGCCAGTATGTTATTGGTCCAATGTAATAGGGAGCGAGCCTATTGCCATCTACCGGGCACAGTTCCAGACTCCAGGCAGTTATTGAGATGATTCCTAATGGAAAAATCTAACACTTTGCCTGACCTGGGGATCGAACCCGGGACCTCATGATCGGTAGCCGAGCTTGTGCCCACTACGCCACCGAAGCAGTCCAATATAATAATTCCAGTTCTTTTATCATATTCAAGAATGTAGCAAGCATAAAACATTTCCTGTAAAAACTTAAAGCAAGTAAAAACTCAAAATGTAACAAACACAAGCTTTTAAGAGCGCGCCTGTCCTAAGAACATTCTCAATGGGGGCTCAGATGTAACCTAGATAAGAATAAGGATGGGAACACACTTGCGTACTTTATTATGAATGAATGAATGTATGAATGAATGAAAACTCTTTATTGCTACCACAATATAACATAAAATAACAAAGAAGAAAACCTTAAAACTAGAAAGAAGTAACAACTGGCGGCCTTATCGCTCAGAGCGATCTCTTCCAGGCAACCATGCAGGGAAAGGAAATACATATATGAAGGGACGGTGGTATCAAACACATTATACTTAAATAAATAAAATACATACTTAATAATATATTATATACCTAGTATAAGTAATACTATAATATATACGTAGACTATATACCAATACATAATATACTTAAATTATATAAATACATACATAACACTATAATAATATTATACATATTTTGTAGTGGTAGGCCTCTTTTGCAGGAGGCCACCTGGGGAAGTACCACACCTTTGCCAGTTATTCATCCGCCAAGCAGTAATGTCCAAACATTACTGTGTTCCGGTATGAAGGGCAATGTTACCAGCGAAATTACTGGGCATGATGAGATTCAACAACTCATATCTCAGGGTGATAGGCGCAGTGCGGTGTCGCGCAGAATTTTGAATTTTAAAATACTGGGTGGCACTGTGTCTGATATGGGCAATCATGATGCTTACCATCAGGCATCTGATGAGCTCGTCTTGTCACTCACTAACATAAAAAAAAAAAAAAAAAAAAAAAAAAAAAATATACAATTAAACGAATATTATACGAATTGACACGATATGAAATAAATAAATAAATAATAACGTTTACACACTCACACCTCTGCACTGAGATGCTCCCTGTTAGATAGTTAATGTTATTAGGGTTCCGTACCTCAAAAGGAAAAAGGAACCCTTATAGGATCACTTCGTTGTCCGTCTGTCTGTCCGTCTGTCAAGACACTTTTTCACGGGAACGCGTGGAGGTATCAAGTTGAAATTGATATCAAATACTCAGGTCTACAGTTCTTTGTGGCTGTAAAAAAATCATACTTCTAAGTTACGCAATCAAAAGTTATCCCCATTTTGCTGCATATTTCCATACTTTGCACACGGGAAGTATACCTTTATTTGTTTGCTGTAGTTTGCAACTAGATGTATGTACTTAGCGAATAAAGCGCGGTAACGTTTTGTTCTGGTATCTGGGTATGGAACCCTACGCTATGCATACATAAGTATGCCTTAACAATGTATTTTTCTTCTTCATGTTCATAATTATCCCGGCTATATAACCAACAGCTCTCCAACTTTTTCCTGACATGACATCAAGCTAGCGCCTTTTTTCTATTTATGATAAATTGTGGTAAGTTTTGTGAGTTATGGCAATCTAATATTGAAACTAGAATTAGACTACGGTAGTTTTTTGTTGTTGTAATTGCATAAGTTCTTTTTTGTTGGTGTTCTTATTCCACCACACACACATCATCAATACTCCTCAGGCAATAATAAAGCCATTTATAATACATGTCATGCCATGTCGTCAAGTCATGTCTTGTCGTTCAACCAGTGTGCACCCACCCTAACAAGGCCTAGATGGAAGTGGGGTGCACAAAGTTTAAGAGGAGCCATGTTAAACTTTATTGACTGAAGAGCCTCGGCAAGTAGGTACATAAAATAATATCGCGCTTTTTTCCCGAAGGGGTAGTTAGAGGTACACCCACACTACGTTATATTTTTAAGTCCCATCACAGAACAGATAATAATACTACGTATAGAATGGACACTGTCATCTGCCCACCAATGGGGCCTTCCTCACCCCGCGTGCTAGATTCGCTGGGAAATCACCTCACGCACACTCTTGCACGTGTACAAAACTCCATGTGTGTAGTGTCTGTATAGTAGGTAGTTATAGCGCGGCTTTTGTATGGGATTGAGTCGAGTGTCCGGGGTGTGGTCTCATGTAATAGGCCCATGTAAAAGCGAGCCGATTGCCATTTACCTTACAAGTCCACATTTTTATACATAACACATTTCCAGACTCCTGTCATTGAGAATATTTCTAATGTTAAAAACCAATAACACTTTTTGTCTGACCTGGAGATTAAACCCGGGACATCATGATTGGCGTAGCACTTGCAAACCACTACGCCACTGAAGCAGATAGAAAAATATTGATAAGTAAATAAATAAATATACCTAGGTGTCGACCATTATTATAATACTAGCTGTGACCCGCGGTTTCACCCGCGTAGTCTTCGTTCCCGTGGGAATATCGGGATAAAAAGTACCCTATGTGTTATTCCAGGGTCTAAGCTACTTACGTACCAAATTTCAGCCCAATCGGTTCAGTAGTTTTGGCGTGAAAGAGTAACAAACATCCATACATACATCCATACTTACAAACTTTCGCCTTTATAATAGTATATATTAGGATAGGATTAGGTATACACCGAATGATGATTCCATGAATCGTATGTAGCTCATGTACTACAACAACATAAAAACTACTACATAAAATAAACTACTACAACATAGAATAATTATTGTAGTGGTAGGCCTCTTTTGCAGGGGGCCGCCTGGGGAAGTACCACACCTTTGCCAGTTATTCAACCGCCAAGCAGTAATGTGATAACATTACTGTGTTCCGGTATGAAGGGCAATGTTACCAGCGAAATTACTGGGCATGATGAGATTAAACAACTCATATCTCAGGGTGACAGGCGCAGTGCAGTGCCGGGCAGAATTTTGAATTTTAAAGCACTGGGTGGCACTGCGTCTGATATGGGCAATCATGATGCTTACCATCAGGCACCTGATTAGCTCGTCTTGTCAACTCTATCATAAAAAAAAAATAATAATAATTATTATTGTCAAGTACTGAACAAAGAAAACACCAGTTAATTCCAAAAATACACCACGTAAAACTCTAAAAACAATGCAGCCAATAAAAAAAATCTATAAAACATACTTCCTGCATCAAAAATAGCTATTTAAACCGGGGGGGAAATATTAATTAATATCTATGTTCACAAATCAGATTACATAATATTTTATTCCTTTGTACAAATAACGGTTCAGTAATTGGTTATTGAAACGAGATAATGGCGTGTTTTATCAATAATTACTACTTATATTTAACATAACATAACATACATTCACGCCTTTTTCCCGAAGGGGTAGGCAGAGATGTACCCAGGACTCAGTCCCATAGTAGATACACCCACATTTCGCCAGTATGTTATTGGTCCCATGTAATAGGGGGCGAGCCTATTGCCATCTACCGGACACAGTTCCAGACTCCAGGCAGTTATTGAGATAATTCCTAATGGAAAAATCCAATATTTAACACTGCCTGACCTGGGAATCGAACCCTCTCCTCGCCCTCTACGCCACCGAGGCAGTACTTATATTTATTTGATTATTATAATGTAATACTAGATGTGCCCCGCGGTTTCACCCGCGTAGACATTGTTCCCGTGAGAATATCGGGGAAAAAGTACCTTAGGTGTTATTGCCAGGGTTTAAGCTACCTGCATACCAAATTTCAGCCCAATCTGTTCAGTAGTTTTGGCGTGAAAGAGTAAAAAACATCCATCCATCCATCAATCTAACCAAAACCGCGCTAGATGTCGCTGGAGGTGAGTTAGAACTCGCAAGCGTTTTGTTCATCTGTTAAAAAAACTTACTTTTTTCATTGTACTGAAATTAGAGATTTCCAATATTAGTAGGATGTTGGGTAGTGATGGTAATTAATGCGATTTCACATTAATATCATAAGCATGCGAATTAATGAATCATAGCATGCTATTGCTATTGCTATGCTATTTGCTAAGACGGATTATTCGCACTTCGCACTTCACACCGCCCTGCTATTAATTTTAACGAATAAAATAATCATACACGTTCATTCAATAATTGCTTAACCGTGCCTACACAAATTGCTAATAATTTCACTTAAGCGATGAATTCGCTTCATTCGCATTCACAGAACTTCGTAACTTCATATAATTTGCTATGTGCTAATTAAGCTTTTGCATGCTAACAATTAATGCGAATGCTAATTAATCCATCACTAATGTTGGGGTTGGAGGGTGCAGAATCCAAATTCACATTGCCATAATGTGCTATATCTAACTTATATCTAAATGCGGTAAATCCAGTGCTAGGCCCGAAGGTGGTTAATTCATTCAAGGCCCGAAGTAATGGGTTGCAGGCATCGAGGCAAGAGAAATCAGCCTACAACGAAGAATCGGCCCTTTGTGACGTCGGCGCCAAGAGTGAGCTGGGCGTAATGTCATCGGAGATGATATAACACGATTATTTGATTTAAAAAAAATTCGTAATTATTTAGGTACGTAAATGGCACAGCACGTTAAATTCAAATTCATTCAATAATTTGCTCACAATATTACACTTATGCAAGTAAATAAAGATAAAGAGTTATGAATGTACCGTGCATTCTGAAAGATATATCTACTCTTTTTTTTTGGTATGTGGGACGAATATGGACAAATATTATCCCGCGGGACGTATAAAGACTTTTTAATTAGAACAAAATAAATTGACTTTGTGCCTCCATGTTGTCTAGCCATTGTTAAATGCAATGCATATTTTCAGGCCATGGCAATTTTCAATAAACATCCAATAGAAATTAAGGAACAAAATTCACTGAGAAAGTTCCCAATGAAAATCAAAAAATCCAATACATGACCTGGGGATCGAACCCAGGACCTCATGATCGGCAGGAGCTCTTGCGAACGCACGCCACCGAGACAGTCATGTATCATTATTATGAGAAACCGCATTAAGCCCGTCACACACCTAGCTATAATTTATATTAATATACCGTCCTATAATATATATTATAGCAAGCTACCACACACGGACACGATATAATACATATTTTAGCCTTCATTTCATTGATACAGTAGTTTATATTAATATGCAATAATATATATTACGGTATATGTCGGTGACGTCATAGAAATATATATTATAGCTGCGTGTGCGGTCAGTCAAATATTTGTATAGAAAATATATCGTAATATGCCTTGCTATGATTTATATTAATATATATTATAGCTACGTCATAATTTCAACCGCAGAGCGAAATTAAAATATATGCTACATACACAGGACGGCACATTTGTTTGATCAGCGAGGTGTATTAATTACGCCATGGAAATCAGGTTTGCTGACGATATTGATTCAACCAATTCAACCAATACATCAATACACGGAAATATTGGGTTATTATCTGGTTTCTCTCAATAAGTTAATAATAGTTTATGACAGTCTGCAGTCTGGAACTGTGCATGAGTAGACGGCAATTGTCTCGCCTCCTATTACATGGGACCAATAACATACTGGTGAAATGTGGGTGTACCTACTATGGGACAGAGTACCTACACCTCTGCCTACCCCTTCAGGAGTAAGACGTGATTGTTTTATCTTTGAAAAGGAATACATTCGCCTTGGCGTCTTTGCTTGAAGATTTAAACATTAACAAGAAAGAGGACCTCTTAGCAGTTTGAAACAATCCTATGGAAAATATACTAAATCGATGTTTTGTATTCCCCTGTATCCTCCGAATACAGTAAATTTATTTGATATATTTATATCCTGGTATTTTCAAGTTGAAATAAAGTATGTCTCTATCATTTTATTTTTGTTTATAAACTCTACATATTTTTGTAGTGAACGTCCATTCACGCGAGTAAAACTGGGATTTTTGGAAGTTCACTATGAAACAACCAAGAATTTATAAGAAAAATTAAAATGACAGGGACATAGGGTACTTTACTATAAAAATATCAGAATATAAATTTATTTATTGAGTTTGTTATATTCGGAGTAAAAAGGGAATACAAAACATTGATTTGGTAAATTTTTCATAGCATCGTTTCAAATTCCTAGAAGGCTATGTACGCTCTTAAACTCTGCACAGACGATGTGTCGCCTGGGACTACTTAAGGAAACGTAGGTTTGCCCAGAGCCTTCACCACCCCCTCCACCTCACTGGCTGAATCCGCAAGAACAACATGTCAATACGTAATAATTATTGCAGGTTATTGTAACCCCCCTGACGTAGTCCCTATTCCGTGTTTGTATGGATTTTTCTTCTCTAGGCCTAAAAGGTTGCGGGCCAATGCTGTTGAGGCATATCTCCCCGTAAGATGTCATATATATATTCATCATTTGAAACATGTTTCAATACTATGGCGCTATGTGTACCTATTCATACTATTATACAACCAACCGCAAAAGTTCATACCAAGCTCACTAATCCCTCTACTATTTGCCGACAAACAAACTTATGCTGTGTACTGTACACGACATGCTCATGTAATTGCGTAAGTTTAAACGTAAACAGACTTCGGGCTCAGAATTTCGATGGTATAAGATGCATTTAGACATATTACTAAAGTTGTGTTAGTTACTAGTAGGAAACTTTACACGTGAAGAAACCAAGGTTTCACGTCGTTACTATCATTATAGTGGGATTCCTTCGTTTGGCATGATTTTTTTAGGCTTATAAAATTGTATGGCATAACGTTTTCGTATAATTTTAATAATAATAATATGGGACAACTTCCACACACGGTCATCTGGTTCCAAACTAGGCAGAGCCTGTACTATGGTAACCTGATGACTGATATACATACTTATAAAAGTTTATAACACCCAGACACAGATCAAACAGACATGTTCATGCACACGAAGGCCTGTCCGGGAATCGAACCCGGGCCCTGTAGCACAGAAAGCAGAGTTACTACCATCTGTGCCAACGAGGCTGTCAAAAATGAGGCTGTGTGTGTGTGTGTGTTTTATTAGCATAGCATAATAATTCTGTAGCATAATATAAAGTTTATCATAAGTAGTAATTGGTCTAACATGGTAAAATACTGCACCGATTAGGCTGAAATTCAATATGTAAATAGTTTAGATCCTGGAATAACACATAGACATTCTGCGAATGGTTCTCACTCGGGACCGTTTTTTCGATACAGTACACGGTCTAGTTAGTAAATATAACATAACGTCTTTGGTTAGTAACCGGACTATTGGCATTTGTAGTTAATGAAAAATCAAGTTAATAGTCACTAAAGTTATAGTCACCGAGTTCCACAATAGCCCGGAGGGGATTAAATTACGAATAAAAAGTATACCTATTTTAAAATATTTTTCTTTGTTTCAGCTATCTCACTTACCGGAGCCTTTGAAAATCGACTGAAAACCCACATGGATATTTATAAAAGGTAAACATGAAAATACATACGAGTGCAAATTGGCCCGTTGGCCCCCTGCAAAAGAGGCACTACAGAAATTTTCAAATAAACTCGTGCTAGGCCCTTTGTGTTTGTCTACAGCTATTGCCGAAGAAAGCCACACATCGTGGGGTATTTAGCGGGTAGTCCGACACAACTCGCCCTCTCCCCCGCAGTGGGCGTCTATGCGTAAATTGGATTTCTGAGCTAAAAAACTGCTATATAGGATCTTTCATTAAGCGCTTTCTAACTTAAAATTTAAATAAAACAAAGGATGTGTGAGATAATATCGAAAATTTTTATTCGTTTGAAAGGTCTATCGATGTCATTAGGATTGGCATATAACGTCGCTTAAATTTCCGCCGCAGCTTTTCTGGGTGGCGCACATCCGAAATGTCCAATTTTCCATGACTAGCGCACAAATCAGGATGAATTTGACCGATAGCATTGGTTATGTTGGCTTTAAGGGCCGCTGTGGTTTGTGGCCTATTCGCATAGACCAGCGACTTTAGAAAACGCCACAAGAACCAGTGGACTTAAATTTATCCACCACTCTGCGAATAGTCCTCTCGGTAGGACGATTATGGCGGCCGTATAATGAGCGAAGCGCGCGGAACTTTGCCCGAACAGAACACGCATTTTGATAAAACAATTTTATCATTTGCACGTAAAGGATCCACGAGATTAATAAGAAAAAACGTTATGATTGCTCTAATAAATCACGATGTATTTTCTACAAGTTGTCGGCTTAACGGCTATCGACAGACTGGCTCTCTGAACAGATTGAACGACCTTTCAAAATGCAATGACAGTTCTTCTAATGTCA
This sequence comes from Hemistola chrysoprasaria, assembly GCA_947063395.1. Lineage (NCBI taxonomy): Eukaryota > Metazoa > Arthropoda > Insecta > Lepidoptera > Geometridae > Hemistola > Hemistola chrysoprasaria. The sequence goes on along the minus strand of OX346731.1, from coordinate 7,038,467 downwards.
TCCGTCAACATCACACAGATTCAATGTCATACCGATAGTGACGGATAACATCAACGTGGTACAGACTATACATGTTGTGACTTTGACAGCTGACAGTTGACAGAGCCGCATCGATATTAATATCGATGCGACTCTGCTCAGATACATAATGCTTACAGCTCGGCCGTCCTTATTCTGGTGAGTCCTCTCACAATTAGTAATTTACAATAGCAAAAATCATACAAAATAATATTTTATAGAACTTATAAGTTATGACACATTGCAATTAATCTTAACACATGAACTCAAGAAAGTAAGAAAACAAAAACAAATATTTTGCTGAAACACTACATAGACCTTTACAGGTATACAACTATTTATCTATCTCAAAATTACTTACTATTATATATATATTTTTTTAAATAAGTTATAATTACATTTTAATTATAGATATTATGTATACTATAATCATGATCTGCTATGATCTACGGCCATCTACGTGAGTTCACACGCTGGTCGCTCATAGCTCATGAACCTACTTAAATACTAATAAAATCATGCTCAGTTTACTATGATCTACAGTCATCTATGCTTTGGCGCTGGCCGCTCATAGCCTATGTTAGGATAACCCATGAACACAGTCTGCTACAATCTACGGTCATCTACGCCTCCGCACTGACTGCTCATAGTCTAAGCTCTAATCACAATTATTAAATTTACAATTCTGTATAGTCTGCTACAATCTACGACCATCTGTACTCTAGCACTGGCCGCTCATAGCCTATGTCACGGAATACCCATGAACATAGTCTGCTACAATCTACGACCATCTATGCTTTGGTACTGATCGCTCAAAGCTTATACCTTCGATTGTTACTTACAAAATATTTAATACTGTTATATTGTCGATATATCATTAATATATACATAATATATTAATATTATATATTTTTATTTATTTTGATTTAAATATATAAAACACATACATATATATTAAACATCAAATTACTCATTATCATCATCATCGTTCCATTTCACGTACTGCTAATAATTATTTATTTACCTCATCACTATTTTCATCTATCTCATCAGTGTTACTATCATTATCGCTAGCCTCACTCGAAACGCTTTTGAAAGCAAGCCATGGGTGTATTTTATCGATTGCGACTATATTCTCGTACTTCTTGTTTCCTTTCCGGGTCAATGGTGTATCTTTAATAAAGAACCTGTCGTTGTCTAAAATTTTCATAATACGATAAGGTCCATTGAATTTTGCCACCAATTTCTTTGACTTACCTAACTGCTCCTTATCATAGATTGTGCGCTGTACTCTAACGAGATCGCCTACCTTGTACGTGGTACCTGATTTTCTGTGACTATCAAACTTTTCCTTTGATCTACGTTGCTGCTCTTCTATACGATCTTTAGCTTCTTCTCTCATCTTATTTAGGTCCTCACCAGTTATTCGATCAGTAGCCTCAACCATGATGTCATTCAATATATTTTCTGAGGTGTTTACTAACCTACACCCAAATAGCAATTCCGCAGGGCTTTTGCCGGTAGTTTTATTAATAGTAGTGTTTAAGCCCAGCTGAATGTCACCTACATGATCATCCCACAAATTATCCTTTTTCCCGTGACATTTCGTTCCTAGCGCATCTAATATTGTTCTATTAAATCGCTCAACCTGTCCGTTTGCTCTAGGAGTTGCTACAGCGTTGAGTACATGTTTTATTCCCAACTCATTGGCAAAAGTCTTAAACTTTGAGCTAGTAAAACTAGTTCCACGGTCAGTTATGAGGCGAGATGGAGTGCCAAAATAACTAAAGTGCTCTTTGAAGATTTTGATTGTCGTGGAACTTTTAGTGTCTCTTACCGGTCTAATATTGATAAATTTCGTAAATGCATCGATTATCACCAATATGTACGTATTACCTCTCCTAGATCGAACGAAGGGACCCAAGTGGTCGGCGTGTAATGTGTGGAAAGGCACTTCGAGTTTGGGTATAGGGTGCATCATCCCTTCCTTGCGACCTCCCGGAGCCTTATGATGAGCACATTCTAGGCATGCGGATACGTACTTTTTTGTGAAGCGGCGCATTTTGGGAAACCATAATATGCTTTGTAAGCGACTTAGAGTTTTATCGAATCCAAAATGCCCCACATCGTCATGATTCATCTTTAAAACCTGCCACCTTACCGCACGAGGAACTACCCACCGTAACCCGTTCTCAACAATTTTGTACACGTAGCCGCCCTTCAATACATAATTTTTATAAATATCTACTACATCTTTAGTTGCCGGATCTAGTAAAATCTCTTTAATTCTGTTTATTTCGTCATCATTTTCCTGTACCGTAGTAATCCAGTCTTTCAATTCTACATTTAAAACATCAAGTACTTCGCAATCTTCGTCACCGGGAAGTGGTTCAGATACAGGCGCACGACTTAGAGCATCTACGTGTCCCATGCGGGTCCCAGCCCGATACTCAATCTCACAGTCATACTCCTGCAACTGAATCCACCAGCGAGAGATACGTGGTATGAGGTCCCTTTTAGTTAGCGTAGTACGCAATGCACTACAGTCTGTTATGATTTTAAACGGAAGCCCCAATAAATATACTCTAAATCGTTTCAGTGAAGCAATTACGGCCAGAGTTTCTAACTCAAAGGAGTGCAATTTCTGCTCGTCACCGGTAGTCTTACGGCTATAGTAGGCAACCGGTCTAAGAACTCCATCGTTCTGCTTCTGCATCAATATACCTGCGACGCCTAATTTGGAGGCATCAGTATGAAGTTCAGTTTCCAATGTCGCGTCATAAAGCGCCAAAATAGGTCGTTCTACCAATTTTTGTTTAAGTAGTTCGAATGCAATTCTATGACTATCTTCCCATTTCCAATCAAAGTTAGACTTTAATAAGTCCGTCATGGGCCGTGCAATGAGTGCAAAACCCTTCACAAAACGCCGAAAGAAGCTAGCCAAGCCTATAAAGCGTCTGATGTCGTGCACATTTCGGGGTTCGGGAAAATTTAATATAGCATCTGTCTTGCGAGACCCTGGTCTAATTCCACTACCATTTACTTCAAAACCAAGGAAGTCTATCTCCTTATAGAAGAAATTACACTTGCTTAATTTTAAGGTTAACCCTGCATCTAACAACAGTTTTAAAACTTGTTCTAAGCGAGTTAACCCTTCTTGAAACGACTTTGCCGGAATTAGAATGTCATCCATGAAAATGAGGGCGAAGTCAACTTTAGATTTTGGTAGGATTTTGCTCATTGCCCTTTGAAAGACGGACGGCGCATTAGCCAGCCCAAACGGCATGCGCTTGAACTGGTACTGACCGTCGGGTGTCACGAACGCAGTTTTGTCTTGTGACTCTTCTGCTATCGGTATCTGATAATACCCTGATGCGCAATCGAGCGTAATAAAGAGGGAGTGACCAGCTAACCTATCTAACTGGTCATCGATCAATGGCAAGGGATAATGTTCCTTTTTGGTCTTATTGTTTAAAGCCCTGTAGTCCACGCACAGTCTTTTCTCACCAGTCTTTTTCTTAACCAGCAAAATCGGACTTGCGTACGGTGACTTTGATTCACAAACTATATCTGATTCAACCATTTCCTGTACCATTGATCGCACCAGGCCTCGTTCAGAGTATGAGAGCCTATAAGGGCGATATACAACAGGCTGGCTGTCATTTAATTCTATCACCATTTCTGTCACGTTAGTATAACCTAAATCTTTTAGGCTGCTTGAAAAACATTCTTCATATTTCTTTAGCAGACACTTTAATTGATCTACTTCTTCGGTAGTTAAAGATTTATCATAATTAAGGGAGTCAGTGGACTCGCTATTGTCAAAATCTAACACGTTTACATTCATAAAACGATCTGCTCGGCGAGTACGCGTTAAAAGTGTTCCTTTTTCTAAGTATATTGAATTATCGGAGACATTCTGTATCAATAAAGAACCCTGACCATTAGATACCTGGTATTCACCGGGTAATAGGTAAAATTCGTAATTAGTTTTACCACGCAATGATCCATTGATGTATACAGGACCCGAATAGGAATCGTTACAAATCACCTGAACTACGCACATTTTCATAGGGTTTAATGTAATGTCCTCACTTAGCATTAGACAAAACTTATGTGTTATATCCCTTTCAAAAATGAGGCTGTCGCTGGTCTTTGTAATAATGATATTAGGCTTTTCGGTAAAACTATGACCTATCAACACCGGATGCTTAATGATGTCGTCATGTACTATGTACACTTCAACCTCCTCCTCAATATTTTGTATTTCAATCCTAACGCTAGTTACGCCCAAAGGTACTACGATGTTGTTACCTATGCCTCGCATGATAGGTAAATGGTCATTAGTATCCCATGAAATTCCTAAACTCTGAGCGTCACTACGCCGTAATAGAGTGCACTGACTACCTAGGTCTACATATCCGGTCAAAGGACTTCCATTAAGTTTAAGCGACAGTATATATTTACAATCATCTAGTTGACCCGTGTCAACCCGCAAAACATTCTTCTCACTAGCCTTATCCACTTTAGAATGATTATCGGAAGGTAACTTTGGACAATTGACTGTCGTGTGTCCTAACTTGTTACAGATAGTACATTTTAATATTTTCTTAGTACACTTGAAACTAAAGTGACCCGGTTCATTACAATTGTAACACACAATAGAATTATTTGACTGCGATTTAGTTTTAGAGTCATGGTTAGAATTCTTATTAACATTACTATTGTGTGTTGTAATTGTTCGTTTGTGTGTGTCGTTTGTATGTGTATATTTTGTAGCTAATTCTCGAGGCTGTTGTTTAATAGACTGGAAATACTCTAAAACTTGTTCCGGCTCTTGGCATTTAGCGGCTTTTGCACCTAACCTTAGCGATCTGTCCTCGATGCCATAAAGTATGCAATCGACTGCTCGTTTTCCTACTATTTCGCACCTATTCAGTAAGTTAATTTTTTCGTAATAGTAAAGTTCGAGTGATTCGTTATATTTGACGCGCTTAGATAACATTTCTGTTAACATTTCTGCATAATCGTCACTACTAGGAAAGGATTCTATGAGTTTATTTTTCCATTCTACCCACGAAAAGGACATGGTAGGTAAGGCTTGGTACCAAGTCTTTGCAACACCGGTCAATTTGGGTAATGCATAATGTATTACTTGGTCATCACCCCATTTATACAACCGTGCACATTCATCAACCTTATTGAGCCATGTGTGAACAGTCTGTCCTTTAATCATAGGATCAAATTCTGGTATAACATTACCAAGCATAGGAAATTTATTACCTTCAGGACGACTGTTCACTAATGACTTTAATAAATCAGAGAGTAGTGTCGAAGTATCGTTATGACTATTACTTCTAGAGTGAAATACCTGGTCAAGTCGCGGAGATGGTTCGTCAGTCGAACTGTACCTTCTTCCTGCTCGTCGTTTGCTCGATCCCCTCTCACCACGATGACTCCGGCTACTTCGGTGCTCCCGAGGACGGCTTCTTTGGTGCTCACGAAGGTGGCGACTTCGACTCCGGCGCGAAGAACTCATTCGACTTTCGCGGGAACTGCTGCTCATCCTCTCACGAGAATGCCGGCTCCTCCTTCCACGAAGACATCTGCTCCTTCTCTTCTCACGAACATGTCTGCTCCTAGTTCCACGAGAACGGTTGCTCCTCCTCTCATGAGAACGGTTGCTCCTAGTCTCACTAGAACGGCTGCTTCTCCTCCCATGAGAACGGCTGTCCTCTCGTCCAGAAGAGTAGTAACCTTTACGACGTTTACGTCGTCGGCGTCGTCGTTTTAGGGAACGGCTAGCTCGATTCGTTTCGCCTCTGGTACTCTCATCCTCCGAAGAATAGCTATGTCTTGAACGACGTCTTTTGTGACGGTCATTTTCGACTCGTGACATGTGGCTTCTGCTGCGGTGATTACTTGCAGCTGCCTGTGTATCCATTGTCTTATTTCGACTAGGCGGCGTAACGGATATTCTATTTTGTCTCGTTCAAATTTTACAATATTTTGACAAAATACTCAGTAGGCCTTGTTCATACCACTTCTGAGTTAAAGGATCCACGAGATTAATAAGAAAAAACGTTATGATTGCTCTAATAAATCACGATGTATTTTCTACAAGTTGTCGGCTTAACGGCTATCGACAGACTGGCTCTCTGAACAGATTGAACGACCTTTCAAAATGCAATGACAGTTCTTCTAATGTCATCCGTCAACATCACACAGATTCAATGTCATACCGATAGTGACGGATGACATCAACGTGGTACAGACTATACATGTTGTGACTTTGACAGCTGACAGTTGACAGAGCCGCATCGATATTAATATCGATGCGACTCTGCTCAGATACATAATGCTTACACACGTGTTGTTGAACGCTATATCCGTCCATGGTGATTTAGCAAAACAGACTGAATAAATGACAGCTAATTTGACAAATGTAGCTTTAACAAGATGGCCGCTATCAGCTGTCAAAGTTCGGAAGTCCCTATTAAAAGACCCTTAGTAAGTAATAACATACTAAAGTTGAATTCATTACTTCTGAAACATATCACGAATTCCAAACATTACAATTCGCAGTTTTCGTTTATTCAGACAATATTTGAAGAGTGGATTTAATCGAGATTGTTATTAGAATAGTTTCCGTCAACTATTTGATTGCGCCGCGTTTTAGTAAACTAATAACTAAGCTTGCTAACTGAGAGTTAAATCAAACCGAGGTTCGTGGAAATGAAGGAGTTACCTACTTAGAATCGCTAAAGAAATTTACTCGATACGAAGGCACTCGGATAACAAAGTAGGTAATAAGTTTTCTGGGAAATTGTTCTATAGTAACTAGGGGCAACCGCCCTTCCCTCAGCAAAAATGAAACCTCTTCATAATTTATAAGATACCTTGGTACTCCCAATAGGAAATAATAAATGTTATAGGTATTTATATTATATTTTTTATGTTCGATACCGAGGATCCCTGTGCCACACCCAATGTTGAAATTAGCGGGTCCGATTTTTGGGTACCACCGCAGCCGACCACAACTTGAGATCTGTTGTGCATTATATCTGCCATCAGCGAGTACGATTCACTATCGACTCCGTAATGTTGCAGTGTAGCAGCGAGGACGGCGCGATCGGCAACATCTTATGCTTTTGCAACGCGTATCCATCGCGTCCACTGCGCACTTTTTGCTGATAAACCGTGATCCATCAGAATTCCTTATTATCAGTGAAATCGAGAACTGGAGAATTACTCTTTCCTATCTCTTTCTTTACTACTTTCCACATTGCTTTGGATGCATTTTGATTGTTAGATACGTATAATGTCAGAATAATAATTAGATTTTTTATTTTTGATTAAAAGTTCATAATAATTTCTCATATCATTAATTATTGTATTAATTGAATCGTTACTTTTAAAAAGTTTAACGATTTCAATTACGTCAAATAATAGTAGATTAGTAGCCAAGGGCTGTAAGGCATCAATTGCAGCCCGAGATATTTATCTTCGCGCCTATACTTCGAGGGTGCAATTGATGCTTACACCCGAGCTAACTACTCTGCTTTACATCTCGATTGTGAGGTAAGTAGAAAAACACCGGCATTACAAGAATAAAACATTTTAAAGTAAAAGTTTTCTATTCCCGCCTTTTTTCATCTCTTTTTTATATTATTTTTTTCAAGAACGAAATTGAGCTTCGTAGTTCGATATTTAAAATTGATGACTATTATACTCATACGAAGACAAGGAATAGCGAAGCGACCTCTTTTGTCATTGGCCTGAATGCATGATGTCTATTGCCAGTATGATGGTTAGATGTACGCAAACTTTTTGAAAGAGTGAAGTTTTTTTTTTAATTACTTACCGCCCTAGGGCTTTTCTAGCTACATTATTACCCTAGAGCGCTAATTGGTCACTTACAAGCCCCATTTGGGGGTAATAAGGACCTACTTACCGAATATGAGAGATGTAATAGTAGATTAGTAGCCAAGGGCTGTAAGGCATCAATTGCAGCCCGAGATATTTAGGCGCACGAGCGCAGCGAGGGCGCCTATACTTCGAGGGTGCAATTGATGCTTACACCCGAGCTAACTACTCTGCTTTACATCTCGATTGTGAGGTAAGTAGAAAAACACCGGCATTACAAAAATAAAACATTTTAAAGTAAAAGTTTTCTATTCCCGCCTTTTTTCATCTCTTTTTTAAATTATTTTTTTCAAGAACGATATTGAGCTTCGTAGTTCGATATTTAAAATTGATGACTATTATACTCATACGAAGACAAGGAATAGCGAAGCGACCTCTTTTGTCATTGGCCTGAATGCAGACATCATGCATTCAGGCCAATGACAAAAGAGGTCGCTTCGCTATTGCCAGTATGATGGTTAGATGTACGCAAACTTTTTGAAAGAGTGAAGTTTTTTTTTAATTACTTACCGCCCTAGGGCTTTTCTAGCTACATTATTACCCTAGAGCGCTAATTGGTCACTTACAAGCCCCATTTGGGGGTAATAAGGACCTACTTACCGAATATGAGAGATGTAAAAGTAATTTATAGTCTGATATCCGAATTTATAGCTCGACAGAAACGAGTAGAAAATAATTGGGGCGCCACTGTCTTTTAAAACAGTAAAAACATTTGAATCAACACATACACCTTAAATTAGTTCCGTTTCTACTCTTTTCTGTCGAGCTATCCCAAGTTACTGGGAGGTGCTCTCTTGAGAAACAAAGTCCATTTCCTTTTACGATTAAATTAAAAATATGACTTACTTGTTATAATAATCTGATCTGAATCTGAATAATCGGTCACAAATATTAGGCAGTGTCCGATTTTGCCACTTTAATAAAAATAATAATATAAAAAATAATAATAATAATAATAATATTTAGTTGTTTTATCTGACTGTACAAAACAGCTTTGGTGTCCAAATTGTCAGTGAAGAAATCATAAAATTAAAGTTAAATATTCGGGCACTGTTTGTGTCCGAATCGTCACCAAGTCAAAAACAAAGTCAACACGAAGTCACAGTCATTTATAACGAAAGGGACTCTTCACAATTACCGGAGACAGTAATTCGTGTTATAACAATAACATGGAACACAATAACAAGTGGATGGAATTGTACGTCTGTGCATTTGTATGGGAATTCGGTACTATGGGTTCTCGAACACAACTCTCATCAAGAAAATGCTAAACATCTTTTGGATTTACACGATCTCTATGTTGGCAGCTGACTGGTGTATTGAAATTTTGTACGAATATTTTTTTTTATAAAAAGGTTTCACTTTAAGAGCTTTTTTAGCGTGGGCTGAGTAATCAAATAGAGTTTGGCTTAGAAGAAAAACGGAGTAAAATATATGAACACAATGTACAACGAAAGAGGAAAGGCGCGGTGCTAAGCTAATTCGCCCTCTCGCTGTTCGCTCACACGTACCAACATTTTTGAAGATATAAGAAATACTACTTGTAATTACGTAAAATAAAGACAACTAGGAACTAGATAATAACAATACAAAGATTCAGTAAAAAATTTAATTTAATTCAAAAGAGTTTTCATGTTTATAAACCTGCATAAGAAAAAAATCTCAGAAAAATAAAAAGGCACTGAAAACTTGTTTGTATTAAATTATATTTTTTACTTAATCTTTGTATTGTTTCATATCTTTTATTATCTTTATATTATCGTTTTATATCTTCAAAAATGTGGATACATGTAAGCGAGAGGGCGAATTAGCTTAGTACTTTTTTCGATTGTAAACCGGGTGGTTTTCTGGTGTCCAATAACTTTATGCAACACTTCGAGTTTTTAAAGTAACCGCCCATAAGATAAGAAACCACAAAGTGTTTTACGACACAATAAAAGGAATGATACATTAGGTAAGCACTTAAACGCACTCCGGCATAAATAATTTTATTTATGATTTTACTTTGTATTTTTCAATGAAGATAAATCTTAGTTACTTTATTATTACTTACTTACTTAGTAGGCTTACTTGAAAAATGTAATACAGAATAGAGATCAAATCTCTTTAGATATTTAGTGAGTTTTCGGCAAAATTGTACCTAAATGACTTTTTAATAACCTTAATCTGAATAACAATTATTTGTTAAAGTGTCAGTAGTCAAAAAAAAACAAACTCACTGAATCACTTAAACAATAAAATATATTCTAGAGGTCAAACGTTCAAACTAAGTTCAAGCTGAAATTATAATATTAATAATAATTGATTTAGCATTTTAAGTCCCAGTTTGCCATTAATTATACAAAAACATCATAAAATTATAACTGGTCGAAAATGAGCGACCGCTTTTAGCGATCGCTTCCAGTCTCAATACATATGACGTTTTCTTTCGAGTTCCAGTAGTACCAACCACCGGAGGGCAACAACAAGTACCGGGGAGGGTTTATAGCACAATAAAACGAGTGACGTACCGCACAAGTGCGGGATAAATAATGCTCGCGTTTATTTTATTCAAGTGGTTTTTGCGGCATCCCTTTGTTATAGTACGGTAGCGTAAGGTAAAGGACTGAAATTATTACTTGATTTGACGGATGGCAGCCTCTTGATGGCTCTTCTTTTAGTTTTATTATGTACTTTTCTGTATGTATGTAACGTATTTGTATATATTTTATAGTGTATTTATATATTTATCATATTATTATGTATTCTAGTACCTTTTTTTATGATAGTGAGTGACAAGACGAGCTAATCAGATGCCTGATGGTAAGCATCATGATCGCCCATATCAGACACAGTGCCACCCAGTGTTTTAAAATTCAAAATTCTAGGCGGCACTGCACTGCGCCTGGCACCCTGAGATATTAGTTGTTGAATCTCATCATGCCCAGTAATTTCGCCGGTAATATTGCCCTTCAGTCCGGAACACAGTAATGTTTGCACATTACTGCTTGGCGGATGAATAACTGGCAAAGGTGTGGTACTTCCCCAGGCGGCCCCCTGCTAAAGAGGCCTACCACTACAAGATGATTGATCTAACATAGATTTTTACATTTCTGAGTGTTACCCATTAATTTTTTACCGCCTACATTTTCATCAAAATTGGTACTTTAAAAAAGTATAATTTAATTTGTAGGTAGTTATAGCGTGGCTTTTGTATGGGATTGAGTCGAGTATCCGGGGTGTGACATTACATTACATTTGCTCTCTCTCTCTTTGACACAATTGATATAAATTATGTTCCTCAATACACATATTTTATATTTTAGTTCAAAATAAATCAGTCGATTCATTTCATAAAGAGCCGGTTGAGCAACTGCCGAATTAATTTGCAAGGGAAGATGTCTGCACATAACTTATCGGAAATTCACTGGCTTGAAAAAGCTTATCCCTTAGATTATTGACAGGTCTCCACGCTCGCGCTCCTATTAGATACCGCTGTCATACTTGTCAAAATGCTGTAAGTAAATAAACTACGCTGAAATCGACGTAACGAAGCCTGTCCGCATCACGCATACTAACCAGCATTCCTGAGCACACTAGTATTGTGTTATACATTACAATTTGTAAGTTGCCGCACATTGTCGTAGCTATTTTCTTTAGGTAGTGTGTTATCTGGTCCATCGCGCGGATACTTATCAATAATCTAAGGCTTATCCTCTATACATAGCCTTTTGAAGTGATTTAGAAAGGCTCGAGACAATTATGGAACCCTTCTACTTGAGCCTCTGACTTTAATATAAAATGACAAGGCTTTCGGATACTAAAATTGCGAGAGGCAATTTCTACCGACTTATCTATTACTTTAGGGGTCGTTTCCACGGGTGATTTTATCGCAGCGATTTTATTGTTGGTGCCATATTTATCCGGACGTTAATAGGGTTCCGTACCTCAAAAGGAAAAAGAAACCCTTTTAAGATCACTTTGTTGTCCGTCTGTCTGTCTGTCTGTCTGTCCGACTGTCAAGTATCTCGGGAACGCGTTGAGGTCTCAAGTTGAAACACTAATCAATGTTATTGTTATTATTCTGTTAAGGATTTTTTAAATGACAATGAAAATAATTTTAGTTAAATTTAAATGATAAATAACTAAATTTATAATACAATTATTTATACAAATATTCATACTTAACAAAAAAAAATACATTTAAAACATATTTTAATGAAGATAATTTAATAATTTGTACGCCTTTATTGGCAGAATTTGGTTGAAAATTATAGACTTTAAGATCTCATGTAACCTAAGTTTTACCCATTTCGGTTTTATGCCGGATCTTAAAACCGAACGTTCAGTGTGAACTAATACATATAAATTATATTATGACTAAACCGTATCCTGCAAAATCAGATCCGGCTTAGAAATTGATGTTTCCATGTGAAAGTAGCGTTAGTGTCACCACAAATAATAAACAAATGGTGCGACTTTCGACTACCGAAAGCAATAATGATCGCCCCACTCATTGCTTTTCGCGTTGCCCTTCTATTTTTTATGTTGTTTGCGAATTTTCATAACAACGAAAACAACCACAGGAAAGAATCGCACGGTTGGCATGAAGAGTTCTCGGGATAAGATTGTCTGAAGAACTCTCTTGTAACTATCATATTATTTTATAGACCAATGCGATGTATATATCGAAGCCATCTGGTTAAAATAGCCAGTTAATTGTTAATTACTAGGGGCACCCAATCAAATGGCTTAACAACAACTAGCCAAGTCACTGATCAGAACGTTTAACCAGACGGCGGAATGTCGTGTTGTAGTCATTTAGTTAAAGTGGATATTGATGAATTAATTAATTTAAAAGGGTGGATCGGTTAGGTCGAGTAGAGTAACAAAACCGACACAGAGCATCCCGACTCCACGGGTTCTTGTGGCTAGTGTTTTTTATAAAGTGCGGGAGCCAGAAGCTCAAGGGATGTGCCGATCACTGGTGCGCGACGCGTATTGTTGTGGAAGGTGTGGGTTCAAGTCCCGTCGTGTGAGATATTTTCATATTCACACTGTTATTATAATATTCTTTATAATTAGAAAACCTTTCTCTATTCGAGCTATTTCGTTATTTTAAAATTCTAAAAACAGATTACCAGATATTTAAGGATCTTGATAAAAAATAATACCAAGATAAATTTTATTTTTATCACAAAATGATCGTGTCATAACGACACGCGATGCCTCTCCGCGCTCATTAAGGAATATTCCTTACAAGTCATTAAAAATAATTGGCTTTCAATAGTCTATTTTAGCTTTATTTTTTGCAGAGCACTGTTTCTTCGAGATGATAAGGTTGAAAAGCGAAGTGCCTGGAGCGACGCATTTTTTGATGGTAAGGGTTTTGTGGATTTTAAGATTTGGCAAATGCTGTGGCCGTACGTTTAGTCACTTATATACATTTTATAGGTTATATAATGATTATCTGTGTTGTTTTACAATGACATTTTCGAACAGATAAATCTATAAAGACGATGATGCTTATTTGAATAACTCGCATATGTACGTGAACTATAATAAAATCCCTACTTTTTAAAATTTTCCGATGGATGGGGATTTATTTACGAAAAGTAAAAAATCCCCACTGAGGGGATTGTCGGTGGGGATTTTTAGACAATGCCATATTTTAAGTCTTTCGACGGAAGTCAAATTGTGCTGACCGGCCACAGTTGAATAGGTCCAACATTCAAAGAGCGTTTCTCGTTTTTACTTTTTGAACTGTTATTGTTTTTTGATAAAAAAGTGGAATTGGTATAAATATACAACAAATAGAATGTGTTGTGTCTTTTCTTTCATCATCATCAGCCGAAAGACGTCCACAGCTGAACATAGGGCTCTCCCATAGAACGCCATAAACTACTATTCATTTGGGGGGATTTTGCCGTAATCACCACACTTGGTTTCTTTCATACCTTAGCGAAAAATATTATTTTACATAATAGGCGTATAAATTATTAGAAAATTACTTTAATATGTATATTATGCAAGTCGTTGTAATATTTTATGGTTTAATTTAATATGAGCGCCGTCAGTAAAATAGTAAAAAAAAACTTACACTACTCTTACAATACTTTCAGATCTAGGATCAAAAGTGCGCTTGAAGCGAACCGCTTCGATGCTGATTTCTCAGCACTTTACTGAGACGACGGTCATGCCTGGCGTTGACGTGAGTACCGACAGAATAATAGCTTGTTACCTCTATATTTATTACACTACTCTACTCCGAGGAAAATTAAACCAATGAGTTTTTACTTCAAGACACGTCATATTAACATCGACAGCCTCGTTGGCTCAGACGGTAGTAACTCTGCTTTCTGTGCCGAAGGCCCCGGGTTCGATCCCCGGCCAGGTCAAACATTTGTGTGCATGAACATGTCTGTTTGATCTGTGTCTGGGTGTTTTAAGCTTATATAAGTATGTATATCAGTCATCTGGTTGCCATAGTACAGGCTTCTAACCTAGATTGGGACCAGATGACTGTGTGTGGAAAGTTGTCCCATATTATTATTATTATATATTATATTATATCAATATACTAAGGCTATGTTGCACCAACTGACTTCAACAATAGCCAATGGTTAATGAACATGATACGGCCGTACCACTGTGAGTAGGATACTACTTAATCTGTGTCCCGAACTTGGTACACCACCTTACCATGTTCGATCGTCTGGCACACTGTCCGGCGAACATTAATATTATTATTTTTAGTACGGTGGTACGATCGCTTGCACATCAAAGCGGTTCGATCGTGTGGCGTGGTCACAGATTAAGTATTACAATGTAGCGCCGTATAAAGTTCGATCGTCTATTCGTACTTTAACGAGCAACACGTACCACAAGTCCAATCAGAGATTTGACTATCGGCTATCAATGATGTTGAATCGCTGAGTCGGCTATGCATTATTTTTTGGTCAAACTGATGAAATAAAAAGTGTCGGTCCTACCTAATTAACAGCGGGTTCATACGGTCTATTTTAGCTGTTCAACTTTTGTTGTTAAACAAAAAGTAGAAAACGAATTTGATTTTTCGTAGAGTTGAAAGAAATACGTAATATTGAAAGTCAGACGGTTCGAATCGAAAGCGATTTAGATAGTAGGTAGATATGTAGGTAGATAGTTAGTTGATCAATAACTTTTTATTGTTGATCAACTAGTTGTTGCTGATCAACTAGCTGGCAATTTAGCTGTTGATCAACTAAAATTGAATCGATAAATCCACTATTACTACATTTCTCATAAGGATGTGCACGCACTGTCTTTTTAATCGTTGCATAAAAATCGCATCGTGTACAAATCTAATCTACGCGCTACAAAACGAAGTCTCGTAAAGTTTGCATTTTTTCTAATAGTAGAAAACCTAAAGATCGTAATAATATGGAGAATGATCTACATTATTTTTCATAGGTGAGTCTACAATGCACAGTCAGCGGACCACATCCTGCCAGATTCGTGTGGGAAAGGGACGGTATTGTTATCTCTTCGAATACAGATTCAAGGTAACATTTGGTTTTTATTATAATATTATCAGCCGCGTCTGTAAGTCGCGACTGATGGACGTAGCTGAACATTGTAATAACTATCTCGGACTTTCTTCCGGCTTAGGCGAAACATCGGCTAGACAGATAGCTCTCGGACGTCCGAAGGCTCAACAAGGTCATTTAAGGTTGCGTCCGCGGACATTTCGTTGTAAGATCGGCTCAGTGTAAAATCATTGTCCAGATTTCCTTTAAGCCACGTTCATCAGTCGCAGCAGTCAGTCGCGGCTGATAATGTATTCCCCGCTTGACAATTGAATAACACCTAATAAAATATACATGTATCCGCGTCATTTGCTTTGTGTTTTAGAAAGGTAGACAAATGACCTAGTAGAGACCGCAAAAACACGCTAGATGCAAGCCGCTCACAACCAGATTAATAAATGTAAATGTATGGGGGAGGCTTATGTCCCAATCTGAACTGAGCTCAAGACGTCTATCGGCTGAAATGATGATGCTGATGATACCTTGTCCACAGGTACGCAATAGGTCAGACGATGGCGCCAGACGGAGGTGTGGTGAGCCAACTGAACATATCACACTTGAGGGTTGATGATGGAGGACTATTCGCGTGCGTGGCTCATCATGCTGAGAACAGCGTCGCGCATTATGATCGACTTAATGTTTATGGTAAGGACCTAACCATTTATAGATCTTTTTGAAGCGAATTAGCCCAGCGGATTAGCAAGTTGATGAGGCAATGGGCAGAGCACATAGCACGTAGAACTGATAGCCGATGGGGCTGTAAAGTTCTCGAATGGAGACGGACCGGTAAGCGCGGCGTAGATTGTTTACCCAGGTGGACCGACGATCTGATAAGGACGACAGGAATACGCTGGAGGCAGGACGCTTACAAACGGACTAGATGGAAGTCTATGGGGGAGGCCTGCCGGACTGAATATAAGTCTATGGGGGGAGGCTTGTGTTCAACAGTGGACGTCCTATGACTGAGATAATGATGATGATGAAACAAAATGTATCAACAGATCAGTTGGTGTTTTAAATGGAAAATCGAAATTTATTTTATCGAATATTAATAAAAAGTATTACCTACTACCACAGAATCAGAAGGGACACTCATCAAAATCTTTTAAATAAAAAGCGACTCTAACTCCGACGCAATAAAGTGCTTTTCAGGTCTCACAGCGCCTAATTAAAGTTATATAAACATACAAGCTGCCTCTCTTTCTATCGTGTATCTCTCTATCTGTTCTCTTTGTCTAGCCCATAGAAATTGTACCGTCAAGACGGGCACCCCGGCTGTGCCAGGGCTGCTAACGTTACATCTTTAAACACCTTGTAAAATGTTTTTTTGGCTAACAGGTCCACCGTACATTCGCACACTACCACCATTGAAGGCTCAAAGCGGGCAGAGCATCACACTCAGATGCCCGTACTACGGATACCCGGTCAGGTAAAACTATTTGTGATGATAGTAAAAGACGCTTCTTTTACTATGTTGTAAGTTGTTTATGGCAATTATAGCTCTGTTAGCACACAAATTTGGCTTCTTTTGAAGTCCGTTAGAAAGAACTAAAACACGAGTTTTCTAGCCCAGAAAAGTAGCTGATGTACTGCAAGAAACCAAATAAAAAAATACATATTTTAGTCTTTAGAATATTTCTAAGTTAGTGGATGTTCTTAAAATACAATTCCATTATTTACGCTCAATAGAAAAAGAAAATGAATGTACCTTCAAAAAATGTTTTAACTATTGAAAATGGTATAAAAATGTTAGTCAAACATTCTGAATTTTTGCCAAATATTTTTAGAAACAATATAGGTATCAGTTGGTGGATGTGTTATTTTTTAAATTATATTGGATGGTTTTGCTAAAACCCCATATTTGTATTTTCGAACATTCTTTGTGCATGTTTTGTAAGCGCCCGTGTCATTAGATCTTCACAGCCCTTTCAGTCAGGGATAAACAGCTATAATTTAGACATTTATAAAATGGTATCTAGATTTTTTATTGACATGAATCAAGACGCTTTCACAAATTTCAACATAATTGTGCCTGATAGAAGAATGACTAACTACTAACTGGACGGATGGTAGACTGTAATGAGTGGTTTAAGAGAGAAGTTTAAATGAAAGCTCAGCATAGATTCAACTTCATTTAAAATTATTTCTACATTATTTGAGAAAATCGTTGGGTATGCAATTGGCAGTTACATACTGTCGGAGAGAATTCCGAGAGACATCCTTTAATTATCATTTAATTTTAATGTCATAAAAATCAGTTGTGAGAGTAAGAAGTAAATAATTAAAAAGGGAAAATTTTCCTAAATGTAGGGAGAAAAACGACCATTGTATTTCGTACAAGGTAAAGCGAAAGAGCTTGAGACACCTCTCTCTCTAACCTTTCTAGAAAAAACCGCAAACGAGAAAATATCAATAAAGCGATACGTTAAAGTATTCTTAAAGTATCGTTTAGTTTTCTGTAAGAACCTAGGGCCTCTTTGCCGTTTAAATCAGCTTTTAGTTTTCTGTATAGAGACATGCCCACATTTTTATATATACAAAAATTATAAAAGTCTACTTTTCGCGTATATTTTCTTTGCTGGACGGACAAATAATTATTTTCATACTGAAAGTCATAAATAATTCTCAAAAGCCAAGTCGTGTTTTATAACATCTCTAATCAAAGCTGTTTTCCCCATTTTCTGATGCTCGGAAACATCCGGGGTACTATTATTGATCCTTTGATATTAAAATAAACTTGGACCGGAATAGCTAGAATACTGGGTAATCGGTTAACATCATCTGAAAATAACTTATTAAGGCATTAGTAAGTATTAGTGTAGGGTTCCATACCTACCTATATCGCAAACATGTTATAGTAATCACAATTGTTTTTTTTTAGTTAAAATAAAAAAAATATATATCAATGTTGTCTTAAATCCTTACAACATACTTCAAACTACAAAGAAAATAGTATAGAGAATTACTTTTATATCATGAGAGTACTATCAGTACAAAATTAAAACTAAGTCAAGCAATGAATTAATAATAATATTGCTTACAGGGACATAGCATGGGAATACAAAGGTAAAGAAATCGCAGTTGATTCTCAAATAAATCGATACAAACGCTCAATTAACAACACTGCATTAAGTATAGAAATATTCGGTCGAAAACCCAAATTAAGAGATGATATAAACAATCTTAACAACACTAAAGAAAATAATGACAGAAAAGAAAACCAAAGAGATGAGATAAATAATTCGACTGAAACTGAAGAGCAACACAAAGAAAAAGATAATAATAATGAAGTAAAAGAAAAAGTATCTTATAAAATAAGAACTAATTATATAGTTAAGAACTGGACAGACTCGTTTTTGAAAAACAGACGAAAATTATCAGTAGAAGAACAAGACAAAACTGTTATACAATCAAATACAACAATAAGTAATAATACAAACACTATAGAAAAAGTAAGAGTTAGAAGAGATGCCGTGGTAAGCAACGATGGAGTTTTGACGATAGGAAAAGTGACCAAAAGTGACAATGGAATTGCTTATTCTTGTATAGTAAAAAGTCCATCGGGAGAAATGGCTAAGAGATCGTTTGAATTGTTGGTAGTAGAAGCACCGCAGTTAGAAGAGATTCTGTTAGGAACAGATTTACAAGAAGGCCAAATTGTACAAATTAATTGTAATCTTCGAAGTGGCGATTCTCCCGTTTATTTTTCGTGGCTGAAAGATGGCAAGAAAATTCCTAGCAACTTGAAGGTAAGTTACTTCATCATCATCATCTCAGTCAATACACACGCTTGGCAGGCGGGTTGGCGAGCGCAGTTCGATGGTTTTTTACAGAGGACGCTGCTGCCCATCCTCTGGATATGTTAACTCTTAGCCGGCTCTTACGGCAAGTTAACAGCGTCTCTAAGTTACTTACAAAATGTAAAAGCTACGCAAAAGAAAATATGAGGCCATCTTTTTTTACTCCAAAACCGCATATCTTTCTAAATAAGTAAAAACTTGACTACGAAATATTGCTTTTCGTATCAAAATAACAAATTAATTGACTTGTGGCTTATAACAACAATAATAATAATATGGGACAACTTCCACACACGGTCATCTGGTCGCAAACTAGGCTAGAAGCCTGTACTATGGTAACCAGATGACTGATATACATACTTATATACGCTTATAACACCCAGACACAAATCAAACAGACATGTTATCATAACCAAACGAGTAATAAGGCCTAGGCGCTAACAAATTAAATACAGATTTACCTACATAAACAATATTATAGACCGCGAAATATATAAATTACCTTTTTCCATACCGCAGTGTGGTAAAAAGAGCACGATCTTTATGCCAAGATACTTGGGGAAAAATTAAGGTTTAATCAATCAAAAGTCAAATAGAATTTATCTCATTTGATGCCACAACTTCTTACACAATCTCAAAGGAATCTTCACGTTTATTAAGCTTGATTTACAGTACGGACGCTTTGAAATATAATGTTAGGTACTAGGTACAAACGAATTTGAAACGAAAGACTTATTAGTGGTATACTTAGTTTGAAGGAAAAATCGCTTGTAATTAACTTTTTTTTCATGATAGTGAGTGACAAGACGAGCAAATCAGGTGCCTGATGGTAAGCATCATTATTGCCCATAACAGACACAGTGCCACTTTTCACCACAAATTCAAAATTCTGCGCGGCACTGCACTGCGCCTGTCACCCTGAGATATGAGTTGTTGAATCTCATCATGCCCAGTAATTTCGCTGGTAACATTGCCCTTCAGACCGGAACACAGTAATGTTATCACATTACACCTTGGCGGTTGAATAACTGGCAAAGGTGTGGTACTTCCCCAGGCGGCCCCCTGCAAAAGAGGCCTACCACTACATAACGGATTTTGTCATACATACTGGATTTTGTCTGGTTTCATGGGGCTTGATGTAACTTAATATCGATGCCAATATCGTTATACCTTCAAGTATACTCGACAGTACACATCTACAGAAGATTTTTTGTTGTTTTTTAAATAGGGCACCACCAAAAATTAACGTATATAAAACACAACATAAAACTACACTATCAAATCCCGAATCTACTTTCAATTTATGATTGCCACATCGTTTACTAAGTAGGAAAAAAACAAATTAACATTATTTAACTAATATCCAAAGTTTCAAAGGTAAGTCGACAAAACTTGTGGCTTTTAGGGTTACCCAACTTTCTAAAGCCAGCTACTCACACACCTACCGCAGGGGCAAGTTAAAGTGAATCTACAGATGTACGTGCGATCCGAGCTGAACAAAACTAATTTTAGAATTCTTTATATTATTGTACTGACCTCAGGAAATGATACTCCTTGGCTGTATTTCAATAAGTATATTTTATATTCAAATACCAATTACTTCCAAAGCATATTATATTCGTCAGGCCTGACGTTTCTATCACGAATGACCATCCGTTCGCGCGATGCCAGCTTTCATCAAAAATAATGAAGGTATTTGCCGTGGGGTTACCGGCTTTAGAATAGTACCTCACCCTCTCTCCCCGTGGTTGCCGTAAGAGCCGGCTAAGGGCTATAGGATCCAGAGGACGGGCAGCAGCATCCTCTGCGTAAAACCATCAAACTGCGCTCGCCAACCCGCTTGCCAAGCGTGGCGAGTATTGGCAACAACCGCCCATATGGGGGAGGCTTATGTTCAGACTTCTAACGGTTGGATGATGATGATGAATGAAGGTATTAATATGGGTAGGTATCAGATTTAGGCATACAATTGTTATCCGCTAACAATATGAAATCCAATGAAACCTTGCACACCTGTATTCGCGTCGAATCGTCCGAATCGCTGCAGTGACGGCTCGGATCGCACACATCTGTAGGTTCACCTTAAATTGCCCCTGCGGCAGGTGAGCGAGTAGCCGGCTTTAGTTTACTCCGTTTCGGCATAAAAATCCATTTAATCCCGCAAACTTGGCAAAAACTTGACCAAAGCTTGGCAACAATTTTAAACTCGTACCAATTTCCAATTAATCTTGAACGTAAACAAAGGAAGCTCATAACTTCGTAATGGAAGCCAATCAAGGATATTATTTGGCGAATTAATTTCCTCAAGGATCGCTTTATACGTGCTTGGAATACCTATTTAAGGGTATAAGTTGGTGTTTTGTACGGAATTTGTGGGAATTCCTACACTATTCGGGGAAAGTATGAATGGGTATAGTGTCATAGACGACCTATTCTGAGGTCAAGTTTCAGACACTGTAGAATCTATATTATAGCTGATATGAGATACTAAAGGTAAAGAAACACACTGATTCCAAATACACTGTGTAGAGTCTCGACTGTTTGGAGACTCTGCATACATTGTTTTATTTGTTAAGTTATAGTTAGAAGACGCCGGGACGCTTAGTTTTAAAAATAATAGAGCAGTGTGCTCTGAACGACGCCTTTATTGGTACTATTGATTTTAACAAACTTATGGCTAAAGAAATCTGTAGAGTTATATTAAATGTTAGGTTAACGTGGAAACTCAAGTGCTCTGTATAGTGAGCCCATACACACTGTATATGCAATCTAATAACAATAATATACCATAAACGCTCACATCAAATTTGCCCCTCTCGTCGCCTTTATTCCCTTGTGATGAGCGGCCCTTATGGGGGTCCGTTTAGTGAGCGGCGAGTTATCGTCTGCCGTCATATTTCACCATGAGACGGAATTGGCAGGTGCCGGAGTCTCTAGCGATAGCCCGGTTACCATCCATCTAGAAATCACACCTATAGACAAATCAAGTACTTTCCATCCATTCACAATAGTCCTTGCACCTAGCAGGGGCTGTCTTTGAACTCATCTGCTATAGATGGTTTCAGAGATGGACCCCGATAGGTGCTATCCGCACGTTAGACCAAAAGACCGGCTCCCTTATTACGAACAGCAGTAGTAATGTGGAAAGTGTTTAATTGCTTAATGTCTGCTGTCAAACGGCGTACAAAAAATGATGTTTGACAGCAAAATTTACTGCTGTTGTTACGCGATTGCATGTTCGTAATACCACCCCGCGCCCGTGTTTTTGAGCGACATAATAATATTATGAGATATCTTCCACACAATGGACTTTGGTAGTTGCATGAAAAAAAAATCAGAATTTGGAATTATAATAAGAATTATTAATTTTGACAAAATGGTTTGTACTGACAAGCCATGTTTTTTTCTTTCTTTCCATGTTAAGAACTTAGGAGTACACACATTTTTAACATACAAGTTAAGACTTACTTAATATTGCATTGCATACGTTGCGTGATATCAGTGTGTCTCTAGCTTTATGCTCATATGAGTAAGTTGGCCTTTTGAAGGGGTTATTTCGATCTGTCACCCTGTGAAGCTTGTGTCCTTATATTGGAAGATACAGAAGACCAACCCTTAATTTTCATTTTTTATTATAAAATACTAGCTCAGCTGTGCCCCGCGGTTTCATCTGTACCACACCATAATATTTCAACCCGATGTTTTCAGTAGTTTTTGCGTGAAATTGTAACAAACTACATAAAAAATTGATCACATACTGAGATCCGAACCTTGCTCTACTGCCCGTGAACCAATGCTTAGCATATTTGCGCCACGATAACGTTAGAGTTATTGACAAAATTAAGGTACAAAATATGCAGTAAAGTGCCCATAACTTTCGCGTTAACTTAAAAGTATGATTTTTTTACGGCCACAAGGGACCGCAGGTTTGAGTATTTGATATCAATTTTAACTTGATAACTCCACGCGTTACCGTGAAAAATGGTCTTGACAGACAGACAGACAGACGGACAAGGTAATCCTATAAGGGTTCCTTTTTCCTTTTGAGGTACGGAACCCTAAAATAGTCTCACTATCCTAATCCTTCCTAATACTATTATAAAGGCGAAAGTTTGTAAGTATGGATGTATGTATGGATGTTTGTTACTCTTTCACGCCAAAACTACTGAACCGATTGGGCTGAAATTTGGTACGTAAGTAGCTTAGACCCTGGAATAACACATAGGGTACTTTTTATCCCGATATTCCCACGGGAACGAAGACTACGCGGGTGAAACCGCGGGTCACAGCTAGTCATAAATAATTTATTTGCCTACAAAACTTGTCTCGCTATGAAATGGCCCCTCATCACTAAAATGTTAAAGACCTCTGTTATAGACAATAGAATAGAATAGAATAGAATTATACTTTATTGCATACCAAAATAAAATAAGAAACAATGTTACAAAACAATTAACAGGTAATACGGTAAACAATCGGCGGTCTTATCGCGTTAAGCAATTTCTTACAGACAACCTGAGGATGGAAACGGAGAGTTAAAACAATAAACGACGGTGGTGTTCAATAGGGAATATCTAGATAATATGAGATTTGGTATTTTACTCATATACAGAACATATATTGATCATTGACAGCCTGGTTGGCATAGACGGTAGTAACTCTGCTTTCTGTGCCGCAGGCCCCGGGTTCGATCCCCGGCCAGGTGAAACATTTGTGTGCATGAACATGTCTGTTTGATCTGTGTCTGGGTGTTATAAGCTTATATAAGTATGTAGTACCTAGATATATTTTTTTTTAAATAAAATGACATTTTCTAAAAATGATTCCTAGCTAGATCGATTTATCGCCCCCGAAACCCCCTATATACTAAATTTTATGAAAATCGTTGGAGCCGATTCCGAGATTTCAATTATATATATATATACAAGAATTGCTCATTTAAAGATATAAGATAAGATATCAGTCATCTGGTTACCATAGTACAGGCTTCTAGCCTGGAACCAGATGACCGTGTGTGGAAGTTGTCCCATATTATTATTATTAATAATATATATTCATATAGTCATATTCGTCATGTCAGAGGCAGACGGGACTAGAACACTGACACTACTGCTACAGTCGGTCTGTCTATTTACTTTCTACAGACCACCCCCACAAGAAGGAGATGTAACATTGCTTTAATTTTCAGATAGTAGAGAGAAGTTTAGAAGTGTTCAGTGTACTTATTATAAAGAATGTGTCTTTGGACCACTGTGGTACATATACGTGTGTTGCTGCGAATCATGTCGCCAAAGTTAATAAGACCGCCAATTTGTATATTAAAGGTAAGTAAACAAACAATTGCCTATAACTGTGGGCCTTATTAGTAAATCAAAATAGCGCAACGAGCTATGGAGAGGGCTATGCTTGGGATTTCTCTACGAGATCGAGTCAGAAATGAGGAGATCCGTAGAC
The DNA here is from genome assembly GCA_947063395.1 of Hemistola chrysoprasaria. Taxonomy (NCBI): domain Eukaryota; kingdom Metazoa; phylum Arthropoda; class Insecta; order Lepidoptera; family Geometridae; genus Hemistola; species Hemistola chrysoprasaria. The sequence continues at coordinate 7,013,722 of OX346731.1, read as the reverse complement.
GAACGAAAGTTACCGACATAGCACAGCGGATTAGCAAGTTGAAGTGGCAATAGCACTTAGAACTGATGGCCGATGAGGCCGTAAAGTTCTCGAATGGAGACCACGATCTGGTAAGCGCAGCGTAGGACGTCCTCCGGCAAGGTGGACATCATAAAGCGATGAATTACTTTAACCAACTTTCAGAGAGGTAAAGTAATTTGTAGGGCATTCGATTTCCATACAACAAATTACACAAATGCGAAGAGAGGGAGAGAGCAACTATCCACTGTTGGCTCTTAATTTGGCTTGTATTTGTTTTAAAACTTATTTGGTTAAAGAAAACAGTTTTTTTTTTCATATTTTTAAAAACATACATACATACAGTCACGCGTTGTTCCCGGTGGGCTAGGCAGAGACTATTTCCCTCCACTTGCTAAAATCCTGACATACAACTTTCGCTTCGTTCACTTTCATGACATTTTTCATACACATGCTCGTCGGTTGTAGGTACTTTTGACTTGGGATTTCTTAAGAACAATGTCAACTTGTTCATGAAAAGTACGCCCGCGGTCGACCGCTACCGACTTGACCATACACACTCGCCTTGTAAATCTTTTTTGTTAATCTCCTTTCATCCATCCTCTCCACATGTCCGCACCACCTCAGCATTCCTTTTTAAATTTATGTATATAAAACCTATAAATGACCTAGAATGATTATTATACAATTGCTGCCTCGGTGGCGTAGAGGGCGCATGCTCGACTGCCAATCAAGAGGTCCCGGGTTCGATCCCCAGGACAGGCAAAGTGATAAATATTGGATTTTTCCATTAGGAATTATCTCAATAACTGCCTGGAGTCCGGAACTGTGCCCGGTAGATGTTTTACCACAAATAAAGGCCAGATGGAAATCGAAAGCCTTTAAAGAAAAAAAGGAAAGAATTGCCTTCTGGCTACATGCACTAGTCGCACTAGCGCGAAAACGAGCGCGTAATAAATGATATTCTAAAGTAGAGACCTATTACTGGGGAATTCTGTAAGCCGATGAACAAACAAAATTAATTTTCTCGTCTTCAAAATAAAACACCCTTTATTTAACGTCTTTCATAATTAACAAAATTTTTACATTTTTTTATGTCGTGTCTAATTAATTAATGTATTTAATTAAAAACACAATCTTTTGTTGAAAAAAGCGTGGGCTTTCTTGAAAAAATGTAAAACATGATAGGCTCAGATTTCGTTTAGAGATTTAGTGGGCTTTCCGCCAAATTATTGTATCCGGCCATTTTTATACAAGCAGTTAGAAAATAAATCAAAATAAATACTGAGTGAGGTTTCTTAAAAAAATAACATCATAACACTTCACTTTTTTTTTTACAATGCAACAAAAAAGTAGCCGGCGCTTACCATAAGCATCTACCGGACACAATTCCAGACTCAAAGCTGTGGGACATTCCCGCCGCTCCACACTCCTCCGTCCTCCACTAGGGACAACCGGGAATTCTAAATACAAGTAACAATCTTCAGCGATGACAAGGGGGACACCCTTTTTATCACTGAAGAACAACAGGTCGGCAAAAAAGTTCTGCTCAGAGACAAAAAGTCTAACAATCTTAAGATAAACCGACAACGAGAAACATCCTCACTTCCTTCTTCCCCACTTTTTTAGATATACATTATTTAACATAGATTTCGCATCCTGTACGGTAGTAAGCGGCCTGCACCCATCGTCCTTATCAGATCGTCTTGATTCTAAAATATATTCGACAAGATCGGTTCATAAGGTTTCTTAATTTCTATACAGAGTTTCATTATTCACCTGATTAAAATTTGGACGGTGTTGCTATTGTAAAGAAGCTGTTTTTAATTTCAGATTCCGTTCTTTTCTTTGTAACTAGATATTTTTCCGATATTTTTATTAGCTCCGGAACGGCGTTCTTAGAATATTGTTTTCTGGGGACTGAAGGTCAAATTGAAAATGTTCAGAGGTTTCTAAAGAAATTGTCGGATATATTTTTAGTAATTGGTTTTATATGGTAACAAGGAACTTAATTAATTTAAGGTGAAGTGTCTGTCATTAATTTTTTTTAATGTTTATGAAATTAAAATTTTTAATCAATTATCTTAATATATTATGGAAAAGTAAATCTTTCAGTCTGTTTTTTGCCGGGCCATAGACAAATATAGTAAAAAGTAGTAAAGTCTCATAGAAACGTGCAAAACTTCACATTCTTAGATTATGGACAGGTCTCCGCGCGCGCTCCAACTAGATACCGCTGTCATACTTATCAAACGCGGCAACTAAAACTACGCCGAAATCGGCTTACCTGAGCCTGTCCAAAACAATTTTTCACGTACGCTAGCACTACTTGCAAACGCTTTTTTACGTAAACACTAAAGCTGCGTAGCATTATGTGTTCAATCTATACTACAATTGGAAAGTTACGGCATTTCCGAAGCTTTTGTTTTTAGGAAATGCGGTATATGGTAAGAGCGCGCATTGAGACTTATCAATAATCTAAGTTAAAACCTATTCAAACTCAAACTCAAACAGATTTATTCAAATAGGTCATAATCTGACACTTTTGTACGTCAATGAAGATACAGTACTGAGTCTACCGTGCGTTCGAAAAGATACCTCTACAAGAAGAACGCACAAGAAACTTGTAGGGCTTAATTTTTTCAACAGATAGTTTCACAATATTTTGTTTGCTTACATTCGTTTTCTTTGAAGGTGCCGCGAGGCGACTATGCAGAAGTTTCCAGGCATCTTTGTCCTCTATGTACTGGTTGACTTTATAATATGCCTTCTTTAGTAAAGTAGATTTTATATAGGTTTTGAATTTACCCTCTGAGAGCCCAGTTATCTCTTTTGGGATTTTATTATAGAAACGTACACTATTTCCTAAGAATGTCTTTTTATTTGTTTTAGATAATTTAAAGCTAGGTACAGCTATTTTGTCTTTATTCCTAGTATTAAAATTATGAAGGTCACTATTTAATTTTAATTTATGTAAATTTTTACGCACATACATGATGTTCTCATAAATGTATAAGGATTGTAGGGTCAGTATGTTTATTTCTTTAAATAATTCCCTCAGGGATTCGCGTGGACGCATCTCATAGATAGCACGAATCGCACGTTTTTGTAGTATAAAGATAGTTTCTATATCTGGAGCTGACCCCCACAACAGAATCCCATAAGACATCAAGCTATGGAAATATGCAAAGTACACTAATCTCGCCGTGGCTACATCTGTTAGTTATATTGAATTTATAAAGTCCCTTGACGTATTTCAGTGGCACCAAAATGGAGTGAAGAACCTCAAAATACGTCTCTATTATTAGGAAGAAATGGCCACATATCCTGTAGTGCTAACGGTTATCCACAACCTCAAACACATTGGCTTAAGAAAGATGGTAAGTTACCTCAAAACTTTCATAATTAACGAAAAAAATCTATTGACATTAAAAAAATACATTATACACAATTAAACACAGAATTATAAGGCATTGGTGTAAAGAATAAGGGAGATGAGGTACTGGCTTCTCGAAAATGGAACCTTCAAATTAGGTCCCATTACGTCAGTAAAGTTAGGTCGTACGAGCGACTAATATGTTGTTTCGGTCGCACTTCGGTCTTAGGTACGTTGTTCTATCTTTGTTGTTCATTTATTATACTGTGCAAATTTCACTGAGCAAATTGCACGGGCCAGTTGTTGAGTAAGCGCTGGGAGAACGTACCCTATCTCCCCTTTTCTTAAAATCAATGTAATAAGGATATTATTATTTTATTGCAAATCGAACCGAACAGATTTGATGGCAAAACAGGGCTTTAAGGGTAGGGGTTTAAGGGCATCATCGGCTGAGTGTAAGGTTGAATGTTTCCTATACATTTGTCTGTTCTGACGTTACGCGACCGATAAGACTCGACGCATCTTCCGTCAGATGTGTAACGATCCTAATAAAACGCGTTGGAAGATCTCGCCCTTCGTGACTTAGTCTTCTCGTGACCACCGTTAATGCAATATAACCAAAACTTCAAGTTTTCAGTGCGTTTAAGCCCCGTTTTATCATAAACTATAGCACTCCATCTTTCCTAATCCGGATTACTTTTCTGTTCATTAAGGGGAATGTTTTAAAAGACGTTTAAAAGAAAACTTTCCATTATAGTTGTGTCAGAGACCTGGAGACCAGTATTAGAGATAGCAGGTGGAGGAGTGCTGAGCTTGTCCAACGGATCGCTCATATTTGATACAGTCGCCCTGACTGATGCTGGTTTATACACTTGCCACGTTGAGAATGGAGTGGGAGAGGCTTTGAGTAAAACTGTATGGATTTCTGTGAACAGTAAGTACAATAATAGAAAAATATTAAGTTTAGTAACAATGAAAAGTTTAGTTCTTAATTTTATGGCCTCTAAAAATTGAGAGTTTGAATATAATATTATCAATAATAAAGAAATTAAAGTTACAAAATAACAAGTTGAAATCTATAATGTACTCGTGGTTAAATTACGTTCAAAAAACCGATGATCGATTATACTTATTGATGATGATAAACAAAACAAAACAAGATATTTTTTTAATAAAGAATACTTTTCAGAACCAGTTACGTTTGACGTAATATCAAGAAATATGACCGCCAAGTTAGGTCAGCAAGTTACTATCGAATGTCAGGCTAAAGGAGACGACCCTATTAGAATTATGTGGACCAAGAACGGAAAACCTATTAATCCTTTGACTCAAAGGTATTTTAATAAATAACATTAAGAAACACATCTATAAGCCCACAATTTAAAATTTACAATTTTGACATACAACATTAGAAAAAGCTATTGTTTCTGCGCTTGATTTTGCAAGAAAACGTTTAAAATTCGTTAAAAAAGGTTAATAATCCCACCCTACCCGTGGTTGCCGTAAGAGCCCGCTAAGAGTTCACAGATCCAGGAAACGGGCAGCAGCGGCCTCTGCGTAAAACCATCAAACTGCGCTTGCCTCAAAGTTCAGTTATTGTCGTCCAGATAAATTAATATTATTTAAGTACTTAGAAATTATGCAATTTATATAAATATATGATACATTAATGGTAATGAAATCTCGTAGAGTGAAGATAGGTGAAGTGAAAACAGAAGAAGGGATGACGAACATTCTAGAACTACTTCAAACAGAGACGAGCGATGGAGCCTTGTACCAGTGCAGGGCGGGGAACCCTTTCGGAGCTGACGTTTATAACGTACTCCTCACTATATTAGGTAAAGTTCATGTATACGTTACCCATACTTTAAAAAATATAGAAAAGACAGAGAGGTTAAATTATAGAGATTATATATAGACTCAAATTATTATTATTATTATAAGCCTGATCTGTTTCACTGCTGGGCAAAGGAGCAAAGGACGTATCCAGCCCAGTTCCAGATCAGACTGGCAGCCTTCTGACCAACGTCTATGATTTGCTGCGTTCTGAAACGTAGTATTTCGTTTCTCATGCGGTCAGATAGTCTAACATCCAGAATACTGCGCTTCAAAACTCAAATCATTATAATATAATGAATCTAATACGGGTACAAGTGTATAACTCTGATTCTAATTCTCTTCTTTTAGAACCTCCATCGCCACCTACAGATTTATCAGTGGATTCAGTAAAGAGTCGTTCAGTGAAACTGTCTTGGAGGGACATGGCGAGATCTCTGGCTCACTATTACAGTGTTCAGATCACTAGCAGCCAGAAGTTGGCTTGGAGCACTGCTAGGACTATTAATATCACTAGGTATGGTTAAAAGTAGGAATTTTTTACACCCACCTGGATAAGACACGCTACTTTGTCTATTGTTTTGCAGTGATCTGCATCATCAGACCGGATATGACAGGGGAATAAATGGTTTTCTCCGTTTTCTTTCTAACCGTTTCGATCTCTGTCTGACCATCTGGGCCTTAATGTCCTTTTTTATGCCATAGGTGGCAAGTAGCAAACAAGCAGATGATGTGCCCGATGGTGAGTGGTTACTGCCACCTATGGATACCTGCAACACCAGGGGTATTGCCAGTATGTTGCCGACCCTTCAATATTCTATACACTCTGTTTTTATCAGGTTAAAAAGGTCATCAGAACACTCCCCGTTATAGGTGCGCTCGGTGAGTTTGGGTTCGTATACTATTCTGACAGCTCTACGCTGTAAACGGATCATGCTAACTCCAGGTCCTCCAGGTCGCCATTTTGCCAATCTAGAGTATAGACTTCATTTCTCTATAAAACTAAAAAACTTATGATATAATCTATCTCTTACATATATTACATATTGTCGTTATATAATCGAAAATTTTAACAATTATGACTTTAAAATAAGCTGAGTGAGCGTTTCTTGAATATCATTTTAAAATTCTAAATTACGCACAAAAAAAAAAAATGTAAACCATTTTTTTTTTCATTCGCACCCCCGGAGGTGAGGTGTGGTAGTACATAAGTAGTTATTATGTATTATATAAGCTGTACCATATTAGAGTATTCAGTAATAAACATAATTAAGCACACGACGGTTGTCTTAATTACAACACCTCAATTGAAATTAAATATGTCAGGTTCAGAATATATCGTTATTTGGCGGTGGTGCTCTAATTTCAGCACTAGATGTCTTCCGGATAATAATGATGATTACTTTCCTGCATAGATTAGACGAGATAAGACACACCCTGGAGATCGAAGACCTGCAGCCAGCGTCGAGCTACACGGCGCGAGTGGCCGGAGGGAACCAGGCCGATCTCAGCCATTACTCTACGCCTGTACGGTTTACTACTACTGAGGAAGGTAAACATTATCACGAAATATAAACAGGAATTAATGTATACAAAGATATAAAAACGTATGCACACACTTAAGCGTGCACTTTACAAAAGAAGGACGGACGCTGCCCTCCAGAGTACTTTCTCGCTATCTTCTCGTATGTCTGTGTGTCGCACTCTTATGTTTTATAACTGCTATAGAAAAGGGGCATAACTGACAAACGTCGAGCCCCCATTCAAACATGAAATGCTGATAAAATATGCTTAGTTATGTCCTTTTCGCTGCCGCCTAGAACATCACTAATTCTTCACAAAACTTTCACAAATCTTTTCTTGCGTAAGCTGCCTTTGAAACTTAATCTGATAGACTTTTAAGTTTCGATCATGAGCGGAATCAATCACGGGGCCTGGAATATACTCTTAATTTCCCCTCATAGCCCCATCTTCTCCCCCGCTGGGCATACAACTGGAGCAGACGGAGTCTCCAGGCAAGCTGCGCGCGCGCTGGCTGCCCCCGCCACCGGACGCTCACCACGGGCTCATACTCGGGTACAGGCTGCGAGCTGTACCGCAACTAAATGGCATTAAAGGTGAAATGATGACCACAGCTATGCGTTTATAACATCCTGAGACACAGACCCCATGATTGGATGTATCAGAAGGTATAAATATACCAACCAATACCAGCGGCCCGCAGTCCTCACTGAGGATTGAAATTCAACCGACCCCAGTTTCGGGAGCAGTTTAGCAAAATTTCCCAGTTCAGTATTGTACAGTGTCCTGCCCAGCAAACTGCCGTGCTGTCCATAGGGACCAAAAAGGTACTCTATGCATTTTTCTCTGTTGTTCCAACGGCATATGGGTAAAATATTAAAGTCATCTCTTCGTATTGGACAGACTAGATCACTTCGAAAACCAATCAAATAACATTGTCTTTAACAGAAGCAGAGGAGACCAGCGATAAGACTGTCAAAACGTCTTCTCTCTACGCTAAACAAGAAACCATTATAACTGGACTGCTTAAAGGCGTCAGGTAAATTATAATAATATTTAGTTCTAAGTTTTACAGGGTTATTGGTAATCAGTAAGAAATCTCTAAAGGGGTTATCATTTTGAAACTTTCACTAGGAGAAAACGCTGCAATCGAAACAATACTTGACATAGGTCAAGAAACTTTTTTCCATGAAACAGCTGATTTTCATATTGAAACTTGTCCAAAAAGTTTATGTAAGCGAGCTTTCAGACGAGCTACGCGTCGACTGATGCTAACTCTAATTACCAGTAAAAGGTCCATAAGTCTGGAATCCAATGGAGTTTGAAATCTTTGTTGATGAATGAAAATTTTATGTTGGTCTCTTGTTGGTCAGGTATGCAGTATCGGTGGCTGCGTTCAACAGCGCCGGTATGGGACCATTCTCTGTTCCACTATTCCAAGATACACGGGAAGGAGGTGAGTTAAGTTGCTGTTATCGTATTTATCGTATTTGCCATAATTTAATGTACTCCGCCGCTGAACCGTGAGACCCGGCAGAGGGACATAATATTCGGATAGTGAGCGGCAGCGCTCTTCGTTTCCAAGTATTCCAACTATACTGCGATCACCAAGCCGCCTGTCAAGCGTGGTGATTACGGCAAAATCCCCCCATATGAATAGTATATGGCGTTCTATGGGGGAGACCTTTGCTCAGCAGTGGACGTTCCGGCTGATGATGATGATGATGATAATGAATGTACTCGTAGTTAACAACTCGTTTCTACTCAAGGGGTAGGAAGAGGTGTTCCCAGGATTCAGTCTCATAGTAAGTACACCCACATTTCGCCAGTATGGTATTAGTACCATGTTGTAGGGGGCGAGCATATTGCCATTTCATCTACCGACACAGTTCCAGACTCCAGGCTGTCATAGAGATAATTCCTTATGAAAAAATCCAATAACACTGCCTGACCTAGGGATCCAACCAAGGAACTCATGATCGGTAGTCGAGCTTCCGTCTATTACGCGCCACCGAGGCAGAAGGACTATACACAAAAAAATAACACAAGTGACACAGAAACTATATCATAATGTTATCGCTATGGTTCTTTAGTGAATTATATAATGCGATAGACTTTATAAACTCACTGTGGGGTAGAATAGTACCCCACTCTATACCCGTGGTTGACGGAAGAGCTCGGCTAAGGATTAACAAATCCAGAGGACGGGCAGCAGCGTCCTCTACCTAAAACCATCGAACTGCGCTCACCAACCCGCCTGTCATGCTTGGTGATCATTGGTAAACCCCTCAGATTATTGATCTGTGGTAAACCCCCTCTAGAGGCCTGTGTCCAGTGGTGAATGGACAGACATTATTTCAAAACCGACTTAGTTTTGTCACATTTTAGGACAGAACGTTCTGGCGTTTTACTTTCAGTGTTACCATCGCCCCCTTGTTAAAACCATTAAATAAAACTTATATGCTTTCATACAATGACGTTGAATTGCTTTTATCCTTACTCTGAGCTTTCATACAAATAAAACAGCCCTAAAACGTGGTGAAATTCTGTTGTACCTATTTATGTAGAATATGCACAGCTTTGTTTCCATAGCAGAGGTGATAAATATATAAAACCTGCGTATTGTTACGTTATGTTATAATATTATGAATTTTGGCTTTATGGTACATTTCAATAGAAATTTCTAATCAAACTAATATTTAAATTCAATAATAATTTGGGATTCGCTCTCAAAAGCTCAGAATAATCTCATCGAAAACAGTACGAGCAAACTGCTTAATTTCAATAAATAAATGAAAATTTACTATTATTTGGAAGCAATACAAATCCCAATATTCCAGGACTTGATTTACTTCCCAGAATAGACTGTATTACAAAATCCAATGCTAATATTTTCTGCAAAACTGAACAGATTGTGCTCACAACTGATTTACGAGAAAAGTTTGAATGTTATATCCGTTCGGCTTGCTCTAACACAAATTAAGACCCGACCCCTAAATTAATTGCAGGACTTTGGACCTCGTGACCTCGTATGAGGTCATGTCGTGTTGAATTGGTAATCTGTATGGATTTAGTGTGTCAGCTTGCTCATTAATAACTGACCAGACACGTTCACAAAATGTTACTTGTAATCAGTTATTAACCTCCCTAAAGTGTCATCCTTATACTTATCCTACTAATATGATAAATGCGAAGTTTGTGAGGCTAATGGATGGATGGGTGAATGGATGGATGGGTGAATGGATGGATGGATGTTTGTTACTTTTTCAGGCCAAAACTACTCAACCGATTAGCCTGAAATTTGGTATGTAGGTAGCTTAGACCCTGGAATATGGGGTACTTTATCCCGATATTCCCACGGGAACGAAGACTACGCGGGTGAAACCGCGGGGCACAGCTAGCTGTACGTAAAATTTGAACCAATTTCCACTATGGATTCAAGTATAAATTCACGAAAAAATGGGTACTTAGTCTGAAAAGACCAAATAGAATGGACCGCCATTCGACATTAAACAGAAATCGACTACGTTCCAAAGGACCGGTGATAATATAACATCGAAAATAAATAATTGTTACAGTGGCATAACAGTTAGTGATGGTAATTAATGCGATTTCACATTAATTTCATAAGCATGCGAATTAACGAGTCTTAGCATGCTTTCGCACTTCGCATTTCACACCACGCTGCTATTAATTTTAACGAATTAAATAGTCATACACGTTCATTCAATATACGACCCTAACCAAATAAAGATAATAATTGATTAACCGTGCCTACCAAAATGCTAATAATTTCACTTAAGGGATGAATTCGCTTCATTCGCATTCACAGAATTTCGCAACCTCATTAAATTTGCTAAATGCTAATTAAGCATTCGCTTGCTAACAATGAATGCGAATTCTAATTAATTCATCACTACATAACAGCATTCATGAATACTTTAGCAATTTTATTAACGTTTCAGACGTAATGCCTTGAAAAAGAGTAAGAAACTGAAAATCAATTTTGTGGTGGTAGGCCTCTTTGCAGGGGGGGCTTTGCAGGGGCCTGGGGAAGTACACACACCTTTGCCAGTTATCACTGTGTTACTGTGTACTTGTACCAACATTACTGTGTTCCGGTCTGAAGGGCAAGGTTACCAGCGAAATTAATGGGCATGATGAGTTTCAACAACTAATATCTCAGGATGACAGAATTTTTAATTTTAATACACTGGGTGTCACTGTGTCTGAAAATGGACAATCATGATGGCACCTGATTTGCTCGTCTTGTCACTACTCACTATCATAAAAAAAATCAAAACATTGGATTTGAAGTACCAGGAGACCATAACCACATAGGAAGTTATCCAAACCCCAGCGATTATTCGAGTTTCAATAATATAAGTCGCAAATTCTCAACAAGGGAACTTTCCAGACGTTTCGCACTCAATCCTTGTCAATTCTCTTGAAAATGTTCTAACTGTTCGTAAATTATATAAAAACTTTGACAGTTCAGTTTTATCGTACAGGGAACTTTCTAGCGCCTGTACTAATTACTTTTCAACGCAGAAATTGATTGAGATAGAACGGTTCCAAGATGTTCATTACACTCGAATATTTAATTGCCTATTTTTACAAAAAGGGGTAATGGTTTATTTCTTCTCTCTCTCTCTCTCTCTCTATATCACTCTCTCTCCCTCTCTCTATTTATATATCACTCTTTCTCTCTCTCTCTTTTCCTACTTTTTTCTTTTTAAGATCCATTAGAGAGTCGAAATTAAAAAATCAAAAAAGTCTCAATACCCTCTTAATGAAAAAAAAACCTTAAATTACATATTATCAAGTTTCCGCCCGCGCTCTGACTTGTCATAAGCTCAAGATACCTTGTCAAATGCGGCAATAAATACTACGCTAAACTCGGCGTACTCGAGCCAGTGCAACACAATTTTTCAAGCACACTAGAACTTTAAAGTTGTAGTGCATTCTCGTAGCTTTTGTTTTAAGGTAGAACGGTGTCTAAGTAAATATTAAGTCTTTTTCATTGACCCTATTCACGATTTGAAGGTTTATTTCTAGTGATAATACTTTATCACATGTTTTGTGCAGTGTGTTTAATTTTACTACACATTAGGTATTTACCAACAAAACACATTCTCTGTTAATCTAATTTCATATCTCATTTGAACATCGTACCTGTTTGGGTTCGATACCTCAAATGGAAACAAGGAACGTCTGTCAAGACACTTTTTAAGGGGAACGCGTGGAGGTATCAAATTGAAATTGATATCAACTACTCAGATTTGATTTACTGACGTCGCACACGTAGCTATAATATATATTAATATACCGTCCTATAATATATATTATAGCAAGCTACCACACACGGAGACGATGACGACGAACAATATATACATTCCTTCCTTCATTTCATTGATACAGTAGTTTATATTAATATGCAATAATATATATTACGGTATATGTTGGTGACGTCATAGAAATATATATTATAGCTGCGTGTGCAGTCACTCGAATATTTGTAAAATATATCGTAATATGTATTGTTATGATTTATATTAATATATATTATAGCTACGTGTGTGACGGGCTTTATTCCAGGGTCTAAGCTACCTGCATACCGAATTTAAGCCCAATCTGTTCAGTTGTTTTGGCGTGAAAGAGTAACAAACATCCATCCATCCATCAATCTAAACAAAACCGCGCTAGATGGCACTCACTGCAGGTGAGTTAGAACTCGCGAGCGTTTTGTTCACCTGTTAAAATAGTAGTTTTTAACATTTTACTGAAATTTGAGATATAATAAATATTAGTAGGATTATTATTTATTATTAACAATGTTTTGTTTAACTTTACTTTCTAATATTAATCTAATAACTAATCTAATATAGTCCAAGACACGAAAATACCGAGTCCAAAGTTTACCTATTTCAGTCAGTCATTGTAATTCCGAATTGTTTTGTTTGCCGCGAACCCATAGTAATTACGGCTGGGTTTATAAAATACTTCAAGTTTATAACAATAGCTTATTGTTAGAGCTTCATGTCTGAAAACAATTATTTTAGATACCGTATTTATTATGTAACCTTGCCCTCGTTTTATATAGTTGAACGTGGCCCACCATATTTAAATATTTGGTATATATGGGCGCATAAGTGGACAATGTGAATATACTCGTACCGTTAGTTGTAAGGAATAAAAGATATACATCCGTGGACTTGATTTATTGGCGTTCCATTTCTATTATTATAGCTCGACCGAAAATAGTAGAAAATAATGGGTGCGTCACTTTCTTTTACAACAGTAAAAACCTTTGAATTAACACATACACTTTAAATTAGTTTCGTTTCTACTCTTTTCTGTCGAGTTTAATATACCTCGCGAGTGCCCGGTGACGACTGATGCAGGATCCACAGAATGCAATGTGTGTGTATCGATAATATGTGTCGCTACAAATATTTAATAGAGGTCGACCATTAATCGCCTTGGTGCTGTAATGGGCGCAAGCTCAACTGCCGATCATGAGATCCCGGGTTCGATCCTCAGGTTAGGCAAAGTGTTAGATACTTATAGGATTTTTCCATTGGAATTATCTCTATAACAGCCTGGAGTCTGGAACTGTGCCCAGTAGATGGCAATAGGCTCACTCACCCCTATTACACGGGACCAATAACATACTGGCGAAATCTGGGTGTACTTACTATAAGACTGATTCCTGGGTACACCTTTGGGGTAGGCCCCTTCGGGAAAAAGGGCGTGATTGTATGTAATTATTATAGATGTAAGTATTTACGTATATAGGGCAGAGTGCCGTTATTGAAAAAAGCTATAATAGAGCTACCTACTTACTATCTACCTTATCTAAGTACACTAGACCATAGAATACTTCGAAAATCCACAGGCCGACATGTTAGCCTATAGAAAATCCAAGTACTCTAAACCACTGTCAGATGGCAGCGTACCCAAGATACTGGCGGCATTGCCACGTATATAGATAGTTTTGATAATTTATTTTGTTCTTTTTACTACTATACTTATGTACATTGGCAAACCAAAAATGGTTGTTATATGGAATCATAAGGAAAGAAGAACAAATAGCCTATAGAACGTATGGTCACAAAGAACACTTAAAACAAAGCATACAACGATACAAAAACGCTCTCACACTTAGGCACTGGTGCACTTTACGCTAGTGAGAAGGTACTCTCTAGTCGTGGAGTACCTTTCCTCTTATCGTAAAATATACATCTGCCTGCCCCTTCGGAAAAAAGGCGTGAATGTATGTATGTAAAATGTAGGTACGCTTGTGTTTGTGTCACGGACAGTCAACCTGAAGAGCGTACGCGGCCTTCTAGGAATCCTATGGAAAATTTACCAAATCAATGTTTTGTATTTCCCTGTTTCCTCCGAATATAACTTTATAGAATGGGTGTATACCCATTCTATAAAGTTATACCCTCATATTTTTATAGTGAAGTAACCTATGTCCCAGTCATTTTAATTTTCTTAGAAACCCTTGGTTTTTTCATAGTGAACTTTCAAAAATCCCAGTTTTACTCGCGAGATTGGACGTTTACTACAAAAAAATTAGTTTATAAACAAAAATAAAATGATAGGGACATACTTTACTTCATCTTTAAAATATTACAATACAAATATATCAAATTACTGTAAATTCGGAGAAAAGAGGGGAATACAATACATCTATTTAGTAAATTTTCCATAGGATTGTGAACTGCTAAGAGGTCCTCTTTCCTGTGAAGATTACCTACGGGCTACACCGGGGCGTTTGCTTTCGTGAAGGATATAAAGTGATACTGCATACCAGCTCTCACCACCCCTCTTCCCGCCCGCCCAAAATGTTTAAAAAAAAATACCCCTTCTTGAAAAAGGCATGTATGACGAGCATGTATGAAAAATGTCATGATTATATACGAAGCGAAAGTTGTATGTCAGGATCGTAGCAAAGTGGAGGGAAATAGTCTCTGCCTACCCCACCGGGAACAAGGCGTGACTGTATGTATGTACGTATGTACCAAGGCATGATAGTATGTTATGATTGTTTATGAAAAAAAAAAACCCACTACAATTGCCGCAATTGTTGATTAAAATCGTTCGACTCTTTTGCGATTGACAATTGGGGAAACCAGCAACTTGAAACAATTATGGAACAAATATCGTATAAGCCAGTTTGTTTTCATATTTAATAAGTGATTAATCCGCCCAACCGTTGTCTGTCTCAAATCGGGCTTTTAAAGCGTTTGGCCGCCCTGGATCTCGGATCGGTACAGACCCAAATACCAGATTTCGGCTTTTAATTATTTAATCTGTTCCTCTTGCTTAGAAACTATTTCGGTCACTAGATAACTAACAAAAGGCGAAGGCGTTTACCAACTGCGGGACGGATATTATGCGTTAATTTGTCTGTAGTCTTTGCACTCAGTGTGACAACGCAGCTACAAATGTAACCCCGTCTTATTATTTCCCTCGATCCAGCACCAGAAGAAGGTCCTACATCAGTGGAATGCAGTGGAGTGACGTCCACCGCTCTTAGGGTGAGCTGGCAGCCGATACCACCTCACAAGCAAGCTGGGGCACTCATTGGATACAGCGTCTTGTATGCAGCTCAAGGTAAGAACCGAAGGTTCATAATAGAACATCACTTATTTATTTGTTTGTGTCAAATATCAAGTCATTGAAATTTGACCCCCTCTCAACCAAAATTTCGTTTTTAAATAGAATTATTAAAATGTGACAGAATTATTTAAAGTAACAAAATATGTACGTGCATTCTAAGCAAACTAAGGAATTATCTCCTAAATAAAAAGGCTGACGGGCCAGTCAGCCTATAAATATGCTGTATAAGTTGGCCTTCTGAACCGCCACATTAAATATTTGTATGTATTATGAGCATGTCTGTATGATCTGTGTCTGGGTGTTTTAAGCTTATATAAGTGTGTGCTCGTATATCAGTCTTCTGGTTACCCTACCATACAGGCTCCGCCTAGGTTGGGAACAAAAGACCGTGTGTGAAAGTAACCCCATATTGTTGTTCAGAAGTCTCCAGCGCCATCTAGCGTGGTTTTGGTTAGTTTGATGGATGGATGGATGTTTGTGACTCTTTCACGCCAAAAGTACTGAACAGATTACGCTGAAATTTGGTATGTAGGTAGCTTAGACCTTGGAATAACACATAGGGTACTTTGTTCCCAATATTCCGACGGGAACGATGTCTACGCAGGTAAAACCGCAGGGCACAGCTAGTATTATATATTGAACACGGCACAAACAATATTTACGAGAGCTTAACGTCCAAACACACGAAGACGAATGAACCCCATCCATCAATTAGCACAGTGAACTATGTTGCTCTATATTTAGACTGATGCAGGCTTTAAAGTGTGAAATGCAGGTCACTGGTCACCTGTGAAGCTGGAAAATACTGGGAGTTTATGGAAAAACAATAATAAAATAAAATATTACAACATAAAAATTTACTAAATCGATGTTTTGTATTTCCCCGTTTCCTCCGAATATAATATACCCATTCTATAAATTTATATCCTAATATTTTATAGTGAAGTAATCTACGAGTATGTCCCTGTCATTTTAATTTATCTTTTAAACCCTTGGTTTTTTAAAGTGACCTTAAAAAAATCCCCGTTTTACTCGCGTGATTGGACGTCCACTACAAAAAAATTTATAGTTAATAAATAAAAATAAAATGATAGGGACATACTTTACTTCATCTTTAAAATATCAGGATATAAATATATCAATTAGGTGCACTGTATTCGGAGGAAACAGGGAAATACAAAACATCGATTTAGTAAATTTTCCATAGGATTGTGTCAAACTGCTAAGAGGTCCTCTTTCCTGTTAATAAGTAGATACAGATTTTAATTGTGATAGAATTTTTAATGATTTTATTGTGATGTTATCTGAACTAAAGCTGTGGATCAAATATTAGACGAATCAATCAAAAACAATAACTTAATTTATTGCCCTGAACGAAAATATCTAGATAAGTTTTTCAATAAAAATTGAACTAAAAATCCTATTGAATTACACATTATTTAGTAGTCTGCAACGCTTTGATGTGTTACGGTGCGCTTAGGGCAAACATAAAATGGAATGAGGTATAATCAATACTTCTATACTAATTTATTTATTGTTAAGGACTCCCAACGGGGGATACAAACAAAGATACAATATTCTTATGACTAGGGAATTAAGTAAATGTGTTCCCGCAATTATAGGGAGCAACAGCATGCACCACTAAACACTTTAGTTGTGCATGCTAATTTGCTAAAATGCTAAAAAAACACACAAAACATAATTTAAATGCAAAAGTGTGTATGTCTGTCTGTCTGTTACCTCTTCACGCTGGAAGAGGTGGAAGATTGTATAGGGAATCAATAACAGCTTAATCGATTGAACTGAAATTTGGAATGTAGATAGCTTAGGCCCTTTTTTTTTTTGTTGACGCTAGGATAAAATGCACTACGCATACCCTCCCATGGGGGGATGGAAGGGTTATGTGGGACTCCCCGGTTGCTACCGATATACCCACTTAAACGACCCAGCGACACTCCCGCATCGACTGTATGGAGGAGGACTGGGAAACCGGCAGGGCCTTTACATCCGGTCCCCCGCCGACATCCAGTCCCCCGCCGACATCCAGTCCCCCGCCGACATCCAGTCCCCCGCCGACATCCAGTCCCCCGCCGACATCCGGTCCCCCGCCGACATCCAGTCCCCCGCCGACATCCGGTCCCCCGCCGACATCCAGTCCCCCGCCGACATCCAGTCCCCCGCCGACATCCAGTCCCCCGCCGACATCCAGTCCCCCGCCGACATCCAGTCCCCCGCCGGGATAGCTTAGGCCCTGAAATAACACATAGGGTACTTTTTATCCCAATATTCCCACGGGACTATACATCTCAGTTCGTTGTGACAACTATTCGCAGTAACCACTTCCAATCAAAGTTTAGATCCCAAACTTAACACAGTTATCCAAAATAACTTGACCTCTAACCTCTAACTTCCATTATGTAAATGTAGATCAATTGAGAGCAACATTAGATAACCGAACTTGAAAGACCCCTATTCACAAAGTTTCTCTATTCAACTATTTCTAACCGTAGAGTTCTCTGGAGATGGCTATTGAACTAAAACTAACTTTAGAGAAATGTTACACTATCGAAAAGTGTCGCACTTTGGATTTTAGATAACGTTTTAGGAACTTTTTGGGACTGATAAAAACATGACATCGACGCAAATATAACGAATGGAAAGGAAAGGACAAGACTAGGCACATTTTTGTAGACCGTAGAATGAACGTCGATACTCATTTTGTCTATTTTTTGGGTTCCGTACCTTAGAAAGAATAAAAGAGTCAGCAAAATCAAGGGTGGTTATGTGGGACTCCCGGACGGCACACTTGCCCTTACGGTACACCCACTAAAAACCCCGGGGTGTTACTTCGCAACGCCATGTTTCGGGGCTGCGGGCACTCCGAAACACTCATCCGCGGCCCCAACGGCCCTTCATATTTCCTAAACTAACATTTAATGGTCACAGGTCGACAATGGCTGAACGCGACATCTTTAGTAACCGAGTTACGGCTGCAAGGGCTGCTGAAATACAAAAACTATACGATCAAAGTTGCTGGATTCTCCAACTATGGACTGGGACCATTCTCTTACCCCATAGTTTGTGCTACGCTTCAAGATGGTGAGATATTTCTTAAAATATATAATACAGAAGGTGATATGTACGGTAGATACGATTCAAAACGTACACATTGATAGTTTGCGCGAATTTTTGTTGTAAGACTCCGTGATGTCCTTAATATTTCGATTTCAAATACTGGCAACTCCACGACCATATTATTATTATTAAAATAAATTTTAGACATTTGAGTTTGATTCGCAAAATCGCGCTTCAAGAGTATTTTCCTCTCCTCGTAATGTGTGCGTGTGTTGCGTTTTTGAATCGTTGTAGGCTCTGGGCAAACCTACGTTTCCTTAAGTCGTCCCAGGCGACACATTGTCTGTGGAGAGTGTAGTTTTAAATATCTATACAGACTTTGCTTAAATCGTCTGCCAAAGACTAATCAAAGCCAACATTCATATTTTTAAGTAGGAAGATGAAGGTATTGTGAGGTGTCTTGTGCAATCAAAAAATACATGTAATAAGGTGACTATATAGAAAAGTTTCAGAAACAATGTCTTAGTTACCCGAATTTCAGAACTTCGCCGCTAACTTCTATAAATAACAGCCAAGTTAAGTAAGAACGTAGATGATTGATTTAACTTTTCGGCCTATCAAAAAGTTACTAAAGCGTAAAATGATAAAAGATAGCTAAACATAATTGGATAAAAGGAAATATCCCGTCTAAAAGGAGCCGTGAGTCAAAAACACCATTTGCCCTAAAATCCGACTTTATCTAAAAGGAAGATTACACTGACGCACTTCAGTGAATTTTTCATAAGATTTCCTCCAAATATTGTTGGGTAGCTTGAAATCATTCCAGTACGATTTCACGGTCCAGTTACTCGGTCTTCGTACTCGTAAAAGCAATGGTATGACCAAAACCATTGCTAAGCTCCCAAGCTACGGAAGTATGTAACTGTTCTTTATTTATGGCATGTTTATCATAAATTAGGGTTTGAACGTTGCTTTGAAAACGTCATGTGGAAAATATACTTCTATCGACTTACGTTATTAATGTGGCTATGTGGATGTTTCTAATTTATTGCGATTGGCCGGCGAAGCGCCAGAACTGATTTGATTTTTGTGTCTATAGTTCCGGAGGCACCAGCAGAGATTAAACTACTAGCTCAATCTTCGAACACACTTTTAGTGAGCTGGAAAAAACCTAGACAACCTAACGGGAGACTCTTACATTATACTGTTTACTGCAAACCCACTGCTAAGTAAGTATACGATTTGGAACTTCATCCCAGTTCGTTAGTCTAATTCGGTGAGTCCAAAATTACTACAACATTTTTCTATTTAAGTCAGAACTCAATCGGACAAAAATAGCATCTTTAGTTATTAATATTTAAAGGAAACAGACCCCAACCGGAAAAGGCATTGACAGTCTTTCCCGCGGTGACAGTTACCGCTGGCCGTCATTTAATATTTATCTTCAATTTACCAACTATTTTGGGTTGAAAATGGGCAGAAGTTTTACCAAACTATATTATAGGTACAAGCCGGACATTTTACCATGACCCGCGTGAAAGTTAAATTGCCAACGCCACTGATTATGTTTTCCTAATTCAGCTAATATGCTAATTCTGTGGCGTAATTTAAAACAATGGCTTACAAAGGTAGCATCCAATTAAAATTAAAAGCTTTGTTTAATTTTCTAAAACATTAGGAATTTTCGATTGGATGTCGAAACTGTTTCGTCCAACCTTAGATGGGCGACCATTTTTATGTCGCTCCCAAGCCGTCATGAGAAGATCCATAGACAAACGAAAGTTACCGACATAGCCCAGCGGATTAGCAAGTTGAAGTGGCAATGGGCAGGGCACATTGCACGTAGAAATGATGGCTAATTGGGCTGTAAAGTTCTCGAATGGAGACCACGGACCGGCAAGCGCAGCGTAGAACGTCCACCCACAAGGTGGACAGACGATCTGATAAGGACATCAGGAACTCAATGGAGGCGGGCCGTTTACAACCGGAATGGATGGAACTCTATGGGGGATCCCTATGTTCAACAGTGGACGTCCTATGGCTGAGATGATGATGATGATGACGATGATGATTAAGCCGCTATGCTGAGAGCGGGTTTATGTACTTTCTAAATCTAAATTAATTCTTAAATTGAAATTAAATTGAAATTGAATAGAATTTAATAAAATACTCTTTATTTTGACCAAAAGTACATAGACTATGTTATATACAAACCGTAACAAAAAAGTGTAGTAATACTTAGAAGATGTATCTATCTCAAAAAAAAATATCGACTTCCCATACAAAATGGGTCAGCTGATTGCTAAGTATGGGGTGGACAAGGTCAACCCATAGTCCAAATTTCGGAGTTTCTGGTAGAAAATATTACACTGACAGGACCTAACGACTGCCCCTTAGATAATATCTGACACGAGACGACCGAGACACACACTATAATTTAGTACCCGTACATACGCACACATTTAAGGCGTATTCATACGTTATGTTTTCTACATAGTAGGCTAATGCGCGCGGGCGATTGTATGGAGAAACGGGGATCTGACGGTAGCGTCTAGGCGAAAAGTCCACATGTAATGAGATTTGAAATTATAACTTCCGGATTAGAAAACGGTCATATTACCACAAGCCACTGACGCTACGAGTATATACCTATAATGACACAAGAACAGCTAAATACGCGAGAGCCCCAATAACTTCTAAAAACGAATCCTTATTTTAGCAACGACGGTCCTCAAGCTATCCGAGTTGACGCTCAGTCTTCAGTAGAACTATACGAGAAGAGTCAGACGATAGAGTTGAAAGGGCTCAGTGAAGGCAGGCAGTATGATGTGTGGGTGACCGCTAGTACTGCCGTGGGAGAAGGGCCTGAGAGTCGGAGAGTCACTAATACTCCGTCACAGCGAGGTGAGGACCTATTTATAATAACACCAGTAAATAGCTCCTACAAAACTGACTGACTGCTTTAAAAAACGTTGAAATTGCTGAACTTTGTCGTGTATCAAATAATTCAAATCAAATAATACCACAGAATTCAAATAATTCAGCGCTACTTTATGTCGCAAATGCTGACAAATTATGATTACACTTTTTGCTATTTGGATAGATTGGATATACAAGAAGCCAATCAAAACGTTACCTATCAATTTACAATACATTATTATAGCATTTTTATTTCCCAAATTGGTCTGCGGAAACCGTAATAATTCCCCAATTAAAAGCTTCTTGATTTGTTTTTCTGACTCTTGAACTGAAACTATTTTCACCTAGTGGTCGCTGGAGTATCGTCACTAGGCGGAGAGATCACAGTGGCAGTCCGGAACCCTTTACTCCTCGAGTGCAGGAGCGTGGGGTCTCCTCCACCCAGGACCGTGTGGTATCACAACCAGAACATCATCACTCACCATCCGCGGTTCACCAGGAATAGGGATGATAGCTTGCTGATCAAAAGTGAGTAATATTGATAACTCCGCAATTTTATACAAAACAGTCATTGGTGTGCCTGAGTGGAGACCTACTACTCAACGATGGGTGGATATGGTCTGAGTAAATATATATATATATATATATATATATATATATATATATATACTAGCTGTGACCCGCGGTTTCACCCGCGTCGTCTTCGTTCCCGTGGGAATATCGGGATAAAAAGTACCCTATGTGTTATTCCAGGGTCTAAGCTACTTACGTACCAAATTTCAGCCCAATCGGTTCAGTAGTTTTGGCGTGAAAGAGTAACAAACATCCATACATACATCCATACAAACTTTCGCCTTTATAATAGTATTAGGATATATATCTATTATTATATTGTTCAACTATCTGGTCTCAATTTAGGCCTTAGGAACACAAAAGTTATATTATAATCTTTATTGATTCATAAGTTATAGGACGAGATGCTGAACTTCAACATGGGTTGCATGGCCGACCTCGACCGATGGCTTATATCAGTGGTCACAAATAAGGAGATGGCCTTCTTTTTGATCTATGTATCAAATATCATTGCGACTTGAACATAACTGGCGAATAAATATTGGTGTACCTACTACGGGCATGGCTTCACCTCTGTCTAGATTTTCGAGCTAACAAGGCGTGATATTATGTTTATCATTTGATCACTATCGCCAAATATTACTCCAACGATTTCTTCCAGGCATAGACCAATCCCTAAGTGGTAACTACACCTGCCTGGCCAAGAACCTGTACGGCTCAGACTCTGTCATGTATTCAGTGAAAGTCTTACCTCTTCCTGATCCTCCGACTTTGAGGGCCACTCCGTATAAAGACTATATTGTGGTGGAATGGGACGAGATCAAAGGAAATAATGACTCTATGACGTATGGGATTTGTGAGTATTCAGAATATGTTTGTTGATTTTGGTCACATCTATATTTGCTTAGTAGTTTCATTATGGTTTTACTTCTGTGTAAAGGTTTGATATTCTTACAAATGGTTTACATATTTAACATTATAAAACAGTACATAATACGAGTATAATATACTATGTATGACCCCTTTCTACACGAATACGAGTAGTTCGTTCTTCATCATGTTTTTTCTTTATGATAGTGAGTGGCAAGACGAGCAAATCAAGTGTCTAATGAAGGCCATGGAAGTTACGTTTTTCGTTGGCTCTTGATACCTTGCCTTTCTCTCGTATCTTGAATGAGCTATATTCCTTGTCACCTTCATCATCAGCTCTCAATTTCCCACAGGTAGACATAGGTTTTCCTTTGGTTTTGCCATTCTCCTCTATCCTCTTATCCTTATATACCTCACCACCACTCTTTCTATAACAAATTCTCGTAAATTTTTACATTTACTTTATCCCAGCATACAATGTAACCTGGCGAGAAGCAGACGGGCTCTGGCAAGAAGCATGGCCAATGACTAAAGAGACACGTCATAATGGCGTTCAACAACATACCTTAGCTGGACTGAAGTGCGGCACCAAGTATTCTGTGAGAGTCACCGCTACAGATAACGTGGGGACCTCCGTGCCCGCGCATGTTGATGTTGTTACTTTGGGATCGGGTAAGTTGAATTATTGTATAGAAGACTTCTGCTGCTGACGGGCAATAACTAGCAATTTAGGGGGATGATGTTTGAAAGACTGGAACGGCGAAAGAAGACCTGCTGAGCCAACCCCACCTAGTGTGAGTTAAGAACTGGTAGATGATGCCTGTTTATGAAATATCTTATCTTTGAAGTAACATATAAAATGGATAAATATATTTTAGTAATGAGCGATTATGTTACTGACTATACTTTCAAAATGAAACCGTGTCCAAATACGACAAATCTTGAACCTTGGGAAAAAAAATACACGATAGATGTAAATAGTGTATATAGTGGTATATGTAAATATACAAAGTGCTAAAAAAGTCGGAACTAATACTTACGTGATATAGATTGGTACTCGCCAAACTTAACAACTATTTTCAAGGTCAAGATTTCTAGATCATACAAAAGTGATCAGCTGATCGGTGAAATTTAAAGTCAAATATTTCTTGGGAATCGTGCAATTATTTCCTTTGAAAGTCGCGATTCTTTCATTTCCAAGTATAAGTATGCGCTATAGTATTCTGTGGTCTTACTACACTTTTTTAAATACCTTGTAAATTCAAATAATTCTTCGCACTGAGATGTGGTAAGCAGAGGACCATGCTAAGAGTTCCTGTATCTTTAGCCCCAGTTTCCCCATCAACAACTGACTGGCTCTGGAGCAACGCGACCCATGTCTACATCCAGCTGAGTGGGTGGGATGACGGCGGTTGTGACGTCACCAAATGGGAAGTGGACTATAGAGCGCTGGGATCTAATGTGTGGGCCAGGGCGGAGAATAAAGCAGTAAGTCAAGTCACACATTCTGTTCACTTGCTGATGTTTGCAGTTTTAGCTGTAATGACTGTCAATGCTCGGAGCACTGGCAGTCGCTGTCAAAGTTCCTAAATAGTTACATGTCAGAAATTTTGTATCAGAATTACCTAGTTTCGTGCTAGTTTAGTTCCGTTCGCGGTTGGTAACCATTAAAATTTTATGACGGCTAACTGGATAAATGACTTTTAATCACATTAAGTACTTTGTACCACTTTGTACTAATAAATGCGAAAGTTTGATTTATATTGAACGCTTGTGATGTTGGTTGTTGTTTTGATCTTACACCAAAATAAATGAAATGTTTGGGATTAAATTTGGTAAACAGGTAGCTCAGATACTGAAACATACAACCTACAACTATGCTGTCTAGTTAGAAAAGGACAAGGTAGTGGTATTTGTTGGTACTACAGTAGAAATTGAAGTCCACCTACAAAAAAAATGAGATCGCATCAAAATCATAAAATGTACAAAGAAGTAAATGCAAATCCTACTCCTACTAATATATTAATGCGAAAGTTTGTGTTGATGGACGAATGGATGGATGGATGTTTGTTACTCTTTCACGCCAAAACTACTGAACCGTTTGGGCTGAAATTCACCATATAGATAGTTTAGACCATGGAATAATCATAAAAAGTACTTTTCATCCCGATGTTCCCACGGGAACGAAAACTGCGCGGGTGAAACCGCGGGGCACAGCCAGTATTTTATAAATCAAACTTGGCATAATACCTATATTGTGTTCTCGTTAGAGGAATTACGTGAAAAAGCTAATTTTACTCTGCAAGTATTTGATACTTGGTTTAGTTCGAACAATTTAAAGCTTAATACTAAAAAAACTGGTGTAATATTATTTAAGTCTACAGCTCGTAATGGGGAACACTTGGATTTAGCTTTACATGACGCAAATATAGACAGTGTTAGTAGTGTTAAGTTTCTGGGTGTGTATCTAGATGAATTCTTGAACTGGAAGGATGAGGTAGATTCTCTAGCTAGCCACATTAGCTCAGCTTGTTACGCCTTGAGAAGCTTGCGAGACGAAGTGACCATTAAACAGCTCAAAGAGGTATACTACGCTCTGGTCGAGTCTAGGCTGAGATACAGCATCAGATGTTGGGGCAGTAGTTATAGCTATAATATGCATAGGACATTTATCCTCCAGAAACGCGCCATACGTACAATTATGCGTATCCCACAATGGGAATCATGTAAAGAGCACTTTAAAACTCTTGGCATTCTTACAGTTCCGAGCTTGTATGTGTTGGTCCTCCTCACAGATGTCATCAAATTTCGGCATAAATACGAGACATTAGAGGAAAAAAATATAAGACTAGAAACAAGACGAAAAGATATTCTATCACTCTATGTTCCTAGACTAAGTGTTGTCAAACATTGTTCTAGGTATCAGGCGGTTAGACTGTTCAACTGTTTACCTGTCGAAATGAAAGTTATTGATAACCTTCACATATTTCAACGAAAATTAAAGACAATTTTGCTGGAAGGGTGTTTCTACTCCATAGATGATTTTATTACATACAAAAAGTGATATAGTAATTTGTTACCTTTAGTATACTTAACTTTAAGATACTTTGGATATTATTTTTGATTTAATATTGACTGTTATGTAATTTACCAATGTTATATAATTCAGACACAATGTAAATATTGTTATTGAATAAATTGAATTGAATTGAATTGAATTGAATTCTCAATTGTTTTAAAGAAACAGTCTTGCATTTTTTTATATATGCCTATATGGTGTTTAGTGAGATTAAATTTACTCATATCATCTTAATTGACATAGCTAATCTTACATCAGTTGTCTTACCACGTTTCTTTCCTCCCAGCCAATGGACATGAACCTCGGTTGGAGCTACATAGAAGGCCACTACCAAGCCCCGCCACTACGCTCCAGCCCCACATCATACGCGGTCGGGAGCCTGACACCAGCGACATGGTACCAGGTCAAAGTCACAGCTACGAACGATGCCGGCTCAGCGTCCACTGTTTATAACTATGCTACGAAGAATTTGGATGGTGGTAAGTGATCATATCGTCAACATCATCTCAACCGTAGGACATCAGGCATAGGCCTAATTTATGAATTAGGGAATCTATGAATTCCCATCTAGTTAGGTGGTAAACGGCTCAAATCCATCGTGTTCCTGGGGTAATTCCCCTAAGGTAGGTTCTTCCCTGAGGTTCCTAATTTATGAATTGGGGAATCTATGAATTCCCATCTATTAGGTGGTAAACGGCTCACATCCATCGTGTTCCTGGGGTCTTTATCAGGTCTGACCACCTTGTCAAGGGACGTTCTACCCTGCGCTAGCCTCTCAACTTTAGAACTATATGGCACTATGGGTCACTATAGGACACTATAATATGACTATAAGACATTATAGGACTAAGTCCTAGATTTATCCAGGACTTAGTCCAGGTTCATCCACATTTTGCTAGTATATTGGTTCCATGTAACAGGCGGCGAGCCTATTGCTATCTACTAGGCACAGTTCTAGACTCCAGACTATCATTGAGATAATTCCTGATGGAAAAACCCAATAACCAGGTTCAAGACCCAGGTCTGGCAAAAAGTGTCTTTTCCATTAGGTATTTTTTTAAAAACGGTGCAGTCTGGAACTGTGCCCAGGAGCTGGCTGGCCCACTATTACATAGGACTAAAAACATAACTAGCGAAGTGAGTGTGGGTGTACCTACCATGGGACTGAGTCCTGGGTACAGGGGTAAGGGTCGGAAAAAAGCGTGATATTATGTTATCTTTAGAGTAAGTAAGTAATAAATGTAAAAGTATGTAAGTACACTTGACTGAATTTAAAAAATTGAAAAATATGCAAACTCAGCCAAAACATTCACACATTTATGCGATGCTGCTGTTAACAAAATTGAAGCCTTTCAACATAAAAAAGTTACGTAAAGTGCAAACATGTAACCCAAACATTGAGTTCTTTAAACAGAGCAATTTATAACGCCGCTTCGCGTAGCGTCAGAATGTTCTGGAAGTTTTTGACACGTACAGCATAATTCCCGCGCGCTCTGTAGTTGATGACAAAAGTTGTGATTGGCAAAATATCTAGATTGACAAAGTTCGTGACGTGTTTAGAGATGAATTGACTATACTTTGATTTACAAGTTAAAATATTTGCTATATTGCGTTGGCGGTAGTTCTTCATCAAAAAGCCTTTTTTCTGCTATTATGCTATTAAAATATTGGGATGTTCCTTGCATCCTTGGGCCCGCTGCCTCAATTGGTATTGGTAGTAAGGCAGCGTGACTGAGTTGATGGCGGGGGGTATCACACCACTCACAGAATAAAAGGACACACCACTGTTTTGGTATGTTCGACTCATGACCCTCTTCCAGAGGGTTTGGCTGGTTGCCGCTCGGCTCACGCATTAACCGTGTCGCGCAATTTTAAAAATACTTTTCTGTTAAATGATCTTTTAAATTATCCATATTACATATATTGTTGTGCTGATGTCGAAATAAAGAAAAGAACATTGAATAAATAAAATAATAACTTAATACGCTAACAATAATAACTCAAACATTTGTGGGTCTTTAGGTCACGTGAGAGGTCTTCGGGGGACCTTTATACTCTTACACCACGGTTACAAGAAGATAATCAATAAAAACTTTACAACACCCAGACACAATCAAACAGACATGCACATAAATGCTTGACATGCCCATTGCAGACTCCCGTCACTCCATACAATCGGCCGTACGCAATAGCCTACTACTACGTAGAAAACATACCGTGTACACTGTACACGCGTCAAATGTGTGCGTAAGTTTACGGGCGTTACTGCCTCGTTGGCTACCTAGTCGAAGGCCACGTAAAATGGCGGGGGGGAAGTGAGAGTCTATTCTGTATGTAGGTAGTAATAGTTAGTATTCTTTGCCCAGGGATTAAGACTGAGACCTGCGTCTCCACCAATGAGCCAACCAGTTAAAAGAAATTCTTCTGTTTTGTAGAGGAGATAGGTCCACCATCAGAGCTGTTAGACCTGAATATGTTGGTGATCATCTGTAGCTCCATACTCCTCGTCGTGTGTCTCACTGCATTCGTCTGCATTCTGTTTAAGAGGCATCGGTAAGGAGAATACTGAATACAGATTTATTCATCATCATCATCTCAGCCGTTGGAAATCCACTGTTCATCTACTACCTCATAAGGGTGTTTCACCAATGCTTGCCACGTTTGGCAGGTGGATTAGCAAGCGCAGTTTGGTAAAGGACGCTGCAGCCCGTCCTCTGGATCTTATAACTCTTAGAGCTGTACTACATCCGAAACGAATTGGATCCGAATCCGTTAAAATATGTTCCGAATTAGTCAGGTAGTTAACGTTAAGTTAGTTAAGTCTAATAGTAGTGAAGTCTAATAAATAGTTCACTTCGGATACGATCTTGACGAACCGAACGAAGTAGTCATAGTTATATTTGTATGATTAATCGATCACTGCGTCCGAGGTAGTGAGAAAAGCAATATCAGAATTTGGTCAGTCTTCTGAATAACAGCTTCAGATCGTATTCGTTTCTGACGTAGTGCGTAGCCGCTCTTAGTCGACGCTTACGGCAACCACACATCATCTTTTATTATACCTAATACCTATTGTAACATATCTATTAACAGGGTTATTACTGGAAATCAGTTACCTCTGCACTCATCATTTTGAACTTTCTCTATGGGGCCAATTCTGATAAAAAAAAAACAACCTACTTATTCCAAGGTCTATCAACATACCAAATTTCATCTCATCAATCGGTTCAGTACGTTGATTTTGGAGAGCCTGTGAATAGGAAAAGTTATTTTCTCATAAGAGAAAAAGGAATATTTACACCAAAATATCTTTATAACCAGGCAAAACTTCACTTCACAATATCGCCACTCCATAACCGAAGATGTGAAGTCAAGGAACGAGAGTGTCGGCTCACATTCCGAACATAAAGACAGATATGCGCATGCGCCGAGAATATACACCTCACCGGTTCACGCGAGGAAAGGGAGTAAGAATGGTAAGGCTCTTGAGTATAGAGCATGTACTGTAAGGCATTTAAAGGAAAGAAAGTGTTTCTTCTTTGTCGCATCACTCTTGACAGAGTGGTCGTGGCCGTTACGATGGTTTTGATGTGATCCGTTTCACAATCCGTAGCCATTCTTCTCTAACTGATGCCTTCTTTGAACACTCGTGCAACGGACCACCAGAAAGTGTTTACGTAAGTAAGAATGGAAAGGCACTTGTGAAGAGAGTAAGAATGGTAAGGCATTATAGGAAAAACAATTAAGAATGCTAAGAGACTTGTAAAGAGAGTAAGAATGGTAAGGGACTTGAATGGAGCGTAATAATGGTAAGGCTATCTAAAATAGTAAGCATGGTAAGGTACTGAGTTAAATACTTAACTTTTCATCGTTATACAGAAATGTTCGAGATAAGTCCATACGCGGAGTTCGCCCTCGGGTTCAGGACATTCGACCACGTGGAGAACCAAGACCTGCCGACCAGGCTGCCTAGCAGACCTAGGTTTGATACTGGTAAGTATACTACTATTACACTCTTTACTGCGAATATTATTACGCTATTACAGTAAAGTTGGTTTCTGTTGCGGAGTTTGCTGCAGTCATTAGTGCAACTTGCTACAATAATGACTTGCAGCTTTTTATGTGAATAGATTTAAATTTAAATCGCTTAAAAATATCCAAATTGTAGTAGCGTTAGTAAAAACAGGTAGTACTTTTTGCGATGTTGCTAAGGCGTGGCGATACTTGCAGTTTTTTTAATTTGTTTATTAATGATATTTTTATTTATATTTTAAGTTTCTTTTATAATTTGTGGTAAGTTATTAGTTAAATTGTTTTATTTAATAATGTTTTTAATTAATTAATGTAAATAAAAATTTGTTTTTGTTTTTATGGAATTTCTCGTTACAAAATGGATCAGCGGTTTGTATTACAGATATTTTGTTTAGTATGGTTTTTTTTTTAATATCCGCAAGGCTCAATGTCCATTTCAGGTCATAAATGAACAGAATGCTTATAATAATTATATACCAATAAAATCAGGAAAAGGAACGAATATTACATTTGTACAACTTTTGGAGGAAAAAGGAATTCAATAATATTTGTATTTAAATATTACGTATAATATATAGAAGAGAAAACATGAATCAATTTATGAAAACTAATTTTTTGAAAATACCCATTCATTTCAAAAAAATATTTTTATAAATATTTGGTGCCGTGCTGATTCCAAAAATACAAATACAAATTACAAAAATCTTTATTATTGCTTTGAGTGATACATGATTTTCAGTGGACTCCGCTCTAGGGATGGTCTGTATCGCGGGGGTCCTTACTAACTCACTAATTACTAATAGAACAATATCTTACACAATAATAAATAATTAAACGTCTCATTATGTACTAGTTATATCTGATGTATCTGATATATCCTAAGTGCTCCTAAGTAACTCCTAAGTGCATGCAACCTAAATTTACCGAATACATTACTCTATTCTTAGAGTATCGATAAGTCTCTTCCGCGCGCGCTCCGAAGATACCGCACTACTAAAAATAAAAGCTTCAAAAATGTATAAATTGTAATAATGTGCGTAACACAATTATAGTGCCGTCAAACACCGTCCTTACAGTATTTGTAACTCCTGTCTCTATATGTTTGTCTGGAAGAGATCTCTCTGAGCGGTAAGACCGCCAACTGTTACACGTTTGTCTAGTTTTAATGTTTTGTTTTTTCTTGTATTTAGTAACAATAAAATGTTTGTAAATGTAATTTAATTAATCTAATCCAATCTATTATAGTACTTATGTGTAAAAAAACAGTTTCTAAAGAATCCTAGTGAGTGTGAAAAGTTGTGTTGTTATAGGCTCGGGTACACCGATATCGGCGAAGTTTAGTTGCCGCATTTGAAAAGTATGACAGCGGTATCTAGATGAGTCTAGAGTCGCGCGTGCGGAGACCTGCCAATAACCTAAGACCATTCAAGTACATAACGGTTGTATGGCAGCTACATTAAAGCTATATAGCCTTACTACTATATAGTATGCTATATAGCATGTTATAATACTATATAGTATGCGTCGCTAGTCGCTTCCAAACCAGTGATTTTCACTCAATATTGAACGTAGACTGACACTGAGAGCCGAAACACGAGAGACGGGAATGCCTTTGTTTGCTCGTTAATGCTATGCTTTGGACCCTTGTTTCTACACAATATTATATTATAGGAAACATAGGTATTACGAAAAGTTGTAGTCTAGTACTCACGTTGTATTTTACCTAACTGATCGTTCAGTTATTTATCCGCCAAGCAGTAATGTGCAAACATTACTGTGTTCCGGTATGAAGGGCAATGTTACCAGCGAAATTACTGGGCATGATGAGATTCAACAACAAATATCTCAGGGTGACAGGCGCAGTGCAGTGCCGCGTAGAATTTTGAATTTTAAAACACTGGGTGGCACTGTGTCTGATATGGGCAATCATGATGCTCACCATCAGACACCTGATTTGCTCGTCTTGTCACTCACTATCATAAAAAAAAGTTCTTCCATAGAAATTAAAAATTCGAGTTAAAATATCGATTGATTCATTGTGTATGGGATAAGACACTCTTCTTCTAATTTTACTTCTATCTACTCGAACAGCTTATACTTAAATATCCATAAAGTCTTCCTTCCCATTCTTGTTCCCACCCCAATATCTTGCTTCTTAATTTCTTCGTTCATACATGTATCATAATGTATTTCTTCCTGCCCTTATCCCAGACTAATTTGGATAGGAACAATCTCTATTATTAATGTCATTCTTCTTTCATTCTTGTCCATCATCTGGCATCTACAATTCCTACAATTTGCGTATATTTATCTCCATAGACATTCCTCGTTCTGTTTAGGACGGGACGGCTACGCTGAGGGTGCGCACAAGGAAACTCACACTTGCTTGCTCCGCAGGTTTAATGAATTAGTAGAAATAGTAGAAATAAAACACATTTGATAATGAATAACTGGTATAAATCGTGTGTGGAGAAAGAGTCGTGAAGGAATAGTTAATTTGGGCCGTAGTGCGGACAGAATAAGTATTTGATCATCAAGGGGAGGGGAAACCGGAAAATACATCTATGAGTAGATCATGAATGTATGTTCGTTGTAACATTTAGATAAATTCAAATTAAATAGTCATTTACACAATTTTTATGCTAGTAATAAAGATAAATTACCTATACCTAGTTTTAGATTATCTAAATCAAATAAAAATAATTTCTTATGGAACTGTGTACGTTTCTTTAATAAAATCCCAAAAGAGATAACTGGACTCTCAGAGGGTAAATTGAAAACCTGTATAAAATCTACTTTATTAGGAAAGGCTTATTATAAAGTTAACCAATACATAGAGGACAAAGATGCCTGGACCCTTCTGCATAGCCAACACCCGGCATCTTACAAGCAAACAAATGTAACCAAACCAAATATTGTAAAACTTGCAGTTGATAAATTAAACCCTAAAAATTTCTTGAGCTTTCTTCTTATAGAGGTATACTTCCGAACGTACGGTATATTCATTACTAGTTCTTGATATTACTGTTTTACGTTTAAAAATGTCTTTATTTTCTTTGTGTGAGTTTGACGTGAGCGTTGACCCACCGTCGAAGTCTATGGATCTTAGAATAGAATAGAATAGAAAAAACATTTATTGCCTTTTTACACATACATACAATAAAAATATTAGACAATTACAATATTAGACTATTAGTAATTAGGCAATGGGAGCATCCTCAGCATGTAACCACGTCAACACGGAGTTGACGCAGTTGCTGATTTTCAGGATGTTCGAACTTAGATGTTAGTCGAGTTTTGTGTACTTACTCCTTACGCCAGCCCTGATTTACTATCAATTCACATACTGTTCCAAGATAAGTCTAGAACCTAGGTAATCACCATTTCTCAAGCTCATACTCCTATTCAACAGTCTCCCACCATGTAACCTACTCGTACAATTTACGATCCACTGAGCTGGTACGGCTACAGCTATAACTCACCTTGTCATCTCAAATAGACCAGTTATACAAAATCTAGGCAATGTCTTGCACAATGTAGATATGAAACAGTGACCGATCTCTAACAAATTCTTTAGAAAGAAAAAGCATTGTTTAATAGTCAGCAAACGCGACTTCAGGACTTATAAGTGAGTGCTACCAAATTAACTATTTAGGATTGGAACTACGACCTGTCAGTCGCCATTTTAAGAATTTCTTTACCAAATTCTTCAATAGCGACGCTGTTTAATGAACCTATAAGATTGTGGGACTATTAACTGTGCAAACGATTAGACGTAAGTAAGCCAAGGACGTAGAGACCTAGAGAGAACCTAGAGAGCTTGGACGTCTGATATCTGGCTTTCTAGATGTTTTCATTCGGCTGATAGAAAGTGGATGAATATGATCATGAAGATGTCAGATACATAGATAAGAATACATCCGATCACGACAGCGTTTAAGCAAAAACCGCATCCACAGCGGTCCATCCCTTTAGGAGCTACGAGGCCAAAGATGCACAAAGACGTTAGTATTATAACATCCCTTCGATTGGGGGTTAAAATAAAGAAAATCAAATTGAAAACTGGCAAGTTTTCGTATGTTTTTTTTATGCCATAAATGGTAAACAAGCAGACGCCCGCCTAATGTGATGCCTAAGGTGAGCAGATACCGCCGCCTATGACTACCTGCAACACGAGTAGTATTCCCAGTATGTTGTCGACCCTTCAACATCCTATTCACTCTCTTTTTGATGTGCTTTATTTTTGTAAAACAATGATAATGTAATGCGCATAGTTAACATCAAGTAATGCAAGTTAACGACTTCAATAACTTGGCACATATCTAAAACGTAACGTAAAAGTTAGAGTACTGTTAACAACGCAACGGTTCTTTTAATTAAATTTAGCGGCTTCGAAGTGTCTCGACGGAATTTGATAAGCTCGGAAAATACAGTGAAATTGTATTATGTTGTCTGGTTTAATCTTTAGTACTGTTTATTAAGTTTCTTGGAGTGTTTATATGAAAGATAATATTATGTTTGGCTATTTTAACCAAGATATGCTTACGAGCATGATAAAAAACTCAAATTTGCTTTAAACTTACGAATTGATTTATATCACATTCATCAAAATCAGACTATTAGAATAATCAGCAGTTGTAGGAAATACCAAAATGTACGTACATAATAATACATTGTTTCAAAGAAAAGGGGAGATATGGTACGTTCTCCCAGCGCTTACTCAACAACTGGCACGTGCAATTTGCTCAGTGTGCAGTTTGCACAGTGCAATATAATGAACAACAATGATAGAAGGACGTACCTAAAACCGAAGTGCGACCGAGACAACAATATTAGTTACTGGTACAACCCCACTTTACTGACGTACGTGGACCTAATGGGACCTAATTTGAGCTTTCCATTTTTATGAAGCTAGTATTTCCCTTCTTTTCTTTAAATCAATGTAATAATAATATTGTATTACATAGATTCCTAGAAGTTCCAGATTTTATGTAAATTCTAAAATAATGCGATGATAATACCAAATTTGAGTAAAAAGCAATTTGCTGTTTGTTTGCTTCCAATTCAAAATTTTATTCATCAATTTGTTCACACTGTGACAATTATGCAAGTCAAAGAAGATAAAAATAGTAAATAATGAATCTACCGTGCGTTCAGAAAGATTCGTTACAGAAAGCTCCAAAAACTTAACCCTTCTTTTTTCCTCTCTAATGCGATGATTACACATTAGACTACATTTGGATCCATACTCAGACAATTTGAAATGGCCAATATTTAACCCAATTATATTACTACATCACACCAATGGGTGCGCGTCTGCTAGTGATAAGCGAGTACAGAGGGTTTTTTTTTCTTTTATGGACCCAATCGAATGTATTGCCAGTGTCAAGTTATAAATAAAGTGTATAAATTTTCAAGTTAATAAACAAAGTCAACTAGTCAATTTAAAGTCAGGGCAAGCCCAGTCAAGTCAAAGCTCTAGTGAAGTGGTGGTCTTTACAAGAAGCTGCCGGAGTTTTGGTAGGAACACGAAAAATCACATTTCAACTCCCGCATCACTTGCCAAGAGACTTGTGCATCTTAAACACACGTTACACGTTAAACACTCGAAAATGCACCGATAATTGATAAAGATACGGGAGCCAAACTGTGTTCTTCGGTCTCCCGCCAAAACAGGTATAGAGGGTTTAAAAATATTATTCAGTAATCCGTACTAATATTATAAATCCGAAAATGTGTTTCTCCTTCTTTCGCGTCCAACAGAACATCGGCATGACATGGTTTTTTGTTTGGATAGTTTGGAGGCTGGAGATTGATATAGGCTACATTTTATCGCGGGAAAACATCTCACTCACATGGGAAAATTCACTATGTTGCATATTTGAATCTACGCCGGTGAATCTGCGGGCAACGGCTGGTATAGGAATATTCTAAACGAAGTACTTTTCCCATGGTGACTAATTGAAGTAGACTTGTAAACTAAATAAATTGCTCTCAGATGGGGCCTCTTGAAAATGGCTTCACGGCGCTAATTAGATTTTATTGTGAAACTTTCTCAAATTATCTTTTTTAATTCGACTATAGACGAACTTTGATTGCCTCTCGAAATTAATCAAAGTTTGTCAAGCGTCGCTTTTTCACGGTTAATTTGGGGGAACATTAATTTTCTAAGCTTCCGAAAGTATTTTGTTACACAATTACGTTTCAATATCGTGTTTTCGAAGAAAAATCTACTTTTGTCATTAAAAATCGACCTGAATCTGCCGTGAAGAATATGTACTCGATAAAGTTAGTTGGCATCTAGGTTGGCATATAATATTATATTATACTGAATGATTTTCGAACAGTAGTATCTTCTCTCGATCGTACCAAATTACTTCTTCGACTTGTTATTCACAAAAATAAAAAAAATATATATTTAATTAATAAGATAAGCAACGGGCTAAACTCACGTTATTTAAGCTTAAAATGTAAAAATTTCTACGCGAACACAAATATTTAAGAATGACTCAACTACTTTCGTTATTGCATTTAGTTTCTGGTACGTATAATTAATTTTATAGGTACTTACGTATCTATTAATGCCTGAAATAAATGATTTTTATATATTATTTATTTCGCTCAGAATTTTTTATATGTTTAAGGTAATAAGTAAGGCGTCTAGGCTTGTGTTGCCAATTGATAAATATCATTATTCTAAGGTAAAATTCGAACTTTTGAAAATACCTGTTTACTGAATTATCCCGATTCACCTTACTATTTTATATTTTATTCGTGGGTGTGACTGGGTAAAAAAAAAATATTTCCAAAATTGTAACTCGTTTGCGGTGAGACTTGTCAGGAAGCCGCCTAAGTAAACAGTTTCCATCCCGATACTTATAAACAAAGCGACAATCAATCAATTTCATCCCCTCCCGAGTGACGCCAGTCCAAACTCGCAAAATAAAGATCATTAATATTGTTTAATAAGATCAAGATAAATAGCGCACTGGAAATGGAAGCCAAGGTTTTGGATTCCATAAACGTAACACCGTTTTATTTACTTTTTAATGGGTTCTGTCATTCGTGGAGATTTATTTTGGACGCGAATGGAGCAAATTTTTTACTTTTCCCAGTTTGAATTTTGAAGCGTACCTAGGAAACTTAATTTAGGAAACTTTTCTTTTAAAACTCAAACTCAAAAAGATTAATTCAAATATGTGACACAATCTGACACTTTTACACGTCAATGAAGATAAACAGTAATGAGTCTACCGTGCATTCGGAAAGATACCTTTACAAGAAGAACGCACAAGACTCTTGTAGGGCTTAATTTTTTCAACTATGATAGTTTTACAATAATTGGTTTGGTTACATTCATTTTTTTGAAGGTGCCATGTGGTGGCTATGCAGAAGTTTCCAGGCTTCTTTGTCTTCTATGTCAATTTGACTTTATAATAAGCCTTCTTTAGTAAAGTAAATTATATATAGGCTCCGTAAACGCACTCATGCAACGCCATATTATGTTTGAATTCAGTGCGGCCCGTGCCTCTCAACGCAACGCGCGACGCACTGCGTCTTTTTAAATAAGGCCGAACAGCTAAACACGCCAAGATTCGGTCATTATCATCATCATAATCATCTCAGCCATAGGACGTCCACTGCTGAACATAGGCCTCCCCCATAGACTTCCATCCAGTCCGGTTGTAAGCGGCCCGCCTCCAGCGTGTTCCTGCCGTCTTTATCAGATCGTCTGTCCACCTTGTGGGTGGACGTCCTACGCTGCGCTTGCTGGTCCCTGGTCTTCACTTGAGAACTATACAGCCCCATCGGCCATCAGTTTTACGTGCTATGTGCCCTGCCTATTGCATAATATGTGATTGTATTTTAAAATAAAAGTAAAGAATTCTATCATCATCACCTAAAAAATTGTTATTGTTTCAGAAACAAGCTTCCAAAATCGATCAGAATCTGATGACAGCGATAGTACTTCGAAAGCTACCGTCTCCGTCATGCCTCGGCGTAAGTATCTCATTTTATAGGGTTCCCTACCCAAAAGGTGCCAACGGGATTGCTAAGAATCCGCTATTCATCCCTCTCTCTGATGTGTGCTTGAACCGTAATGAATAGATACTATACACTTGTTTTTTTTTTTTCATATTGTGTTTCTGTCGTCATTATCATCATATCAGCTGTTGGAAATCCACTGCTGGTCTCTCCCACAGATTCTGATCCATAAATTGTAAGCGGCTTGCATCCAGCGAGTTCCTGCTGTATTTACTGGGTTAACTGTCCATCTTGTGGGTTGATGTACTGCACTTATCAGCCCGTGGTCTCCATTCGAGAACCCTACAGCGCCGTTGACCTTCAGTTCTACGTGCTATGTGCCCTACCCATTGTGCATGTCTTCGGATCTCCTTATTTCTAATTGCATCTTGAAGATAAATCCCAAGCATAGTCCTCTCCATAGCTCTATCTGCGACAACCATACGTCATCACTGGTAACTGGTAACACACACTAGTAGCAGACCGTCGATGTGTTACTGTAGGCGTCACTAAGTGCTTAGACTATAAGTAAAACAAAACCCCGATATCAGTTATTTTTTAAAAATATCCAAACTTATTTTAATAAATATTGTATAGAGATACGAAACTCTTTTTCCAAGAGTACGACTCGCACTTGACCGTTATAATATAGGTATTTTACTCATTTTAGAGGCAAATAACACAAATCATTAAACAATGCCCGATACCATAATAATGCCTATTATCAAATTGGTACAATCTTTGGCAGTGTTCCCGCTTAGTTAGCCAAAACACGGTTCGGCATTATTCGGAGACCGACCGTTCGACTCTGTAGCTTATTAACTTTTTGGCTAAGTACAGCTTAAGGTGCGTTTCCCTTAATGCGATTTTTTAATTAATTATTTATTGCAAATTTTCATCATTATCCGTGGATATCCGTGGGAAGTTCACTGCTGAGATGATGATATGACATATATTATGATCCTTTTATGACATTAACATGCCTATCCCATAAGGGAGGTATTGCTAATAAAGGCGGGTTGGCGAACACAGTCTGGTGGTTTTTACCCAGTAGACGTTGCTGACTGTCTTTTGGATCTTTAATCCCTAGCCGGCTCTTACGGCAACCACGGGTAGAAAGGGTGGTACTATTCTATTGCCGTATTGTAAATGTAGACTGATGGAAATAGGCTCGCCGCTTATTATTATGGGACTTAAAAACATAAATAGCGAAATGTGGGTCTGTATACTTGAGGAGGTATACGTAATGTTATTTGTAAGTATTACGATTTTGGTGTGAAAAAGCAATTATAAAATACTTGCTGTTGTCTGGCAAATGTACAATATGTGCGATGTCATAACACAAACCATCAATACAGAATTAAATCTAAAATAAAAATGAAAACATAAAAACATAATACGTTAAAGTTAATATAATTACTTAAAACTTAAGAAATCGTAAGAATGTTTTTAATATGATTTTTTATTAATTTCAGGACACTGCAGGACGCCCCACCATAACAACAGATAACGAGAATATTAATCTTAACTTTAACTTGTAAAAACTTTGTAACATTTACATAAAAATATATTTATTAAGCATATCAATACAATTCATGTCGAACGGGTTTTTTAGGAATTTTTGAGAAACATAACGATTCAGTGTCTACATAATATTAATTATAGTATATGAATTTTTGTTATCTTTTGTGATATTTGTCGCCGAGAATATTTTCAAGTTTTAATAGTATTTGTATCTTTGTATAATTATTAAGGTTTGCCCGTCAGTTATCAGTAAGTCAAGAATGTACATTTTCAAAAGGTAATTATTTATTGCTCCTTTACTATCGTTGCGTCTCGACGTCGCAATGTGTGCAGACCTTAAGCCATTTTCACACGTTAACAAAAACAAAATGTATTGTTTAAATTGTTTTAATCTATATTTTTAAAAGACTGATGTTTTAACATTAACTAGTCTAAGTAAAACTTCATGAGGTAGGGTGAAGGGTGTAACTGCCAAATTTCACTTCGGGTCTTAGAACTTTGTCAATTTAAACTACAGTTGGTAACACTTGTGAACTGTTAATAGTCGTGCTACAAGTTACTTCGACAAAGTTCTGTAATATCTAGTCTTCGTGTTATAATTAGAGTTTTAATCGTGAAAGTATGACTTTTAGATTATGTGGAATAAATGTTTGAGATGTCAATAAATTGTGTTATTGAATGACTCCTTACATATATATATTAGCCTTGGCGTCTTAGACAGACTAATAAAGCCGGCTACTCACACACCTACCGCAGGGGCAATTTAAGGTGAACACACAGATGTGCGATTCCGAGCCGAACGTGCCGAATTCTTTATATTGAAACCTTGCACATCTATATCCTTGTCGACTCGTCCGAATCGCTGCGGTGTCGGTGTTGGTACGCACATCTGTAGGTTCACCTTAAATTGCCCCTGCGATAGGTGTGTGAGTAGGTGGCTTAAGACAGAAGATGAGGGAAGATTTTTCCATACAAACGTTTTCCTGTGGTTCCTCCCTAGATAACTGCGTCAGAGCAATGACTCTCCACAGAAAAAAGTTTCGCCTGAGACGACTTAAAGAAACGTAGGATTGTCCTGAGCCTATACCACCCTATCGACATCACTGGCTCAATCCACAGGGATGTTGATACATGCGGAGCCAGTCTGATTGCAGGAGAGTGACAGTTATTTCTGGTTGTACCCAACTCGTGCCTGACGTAGTCACCGTTCCGGGTTTCCTTCTCTATATATAGATAGGTTGCAGACCAATAGGTGCGCTGACGAGGGCTCGTTTCCATAGATCCAAAGTCCATTGTTTTCGTAAAAATAATTTTCGAACATTTGTTCCCACGAGATCCAAAACCGAATTGTGGTGTACAGAAAAGTGGATGAGTCTAGTTCATTGCAAATAATACCTATATTTGGTAGCAGTGTCTCTTTATTGACACCAATTTTACATCTTTTTACAGACTGACATACTATTAGGCTTTATATCTATTTTTTATAACTATCTTAGTCCCTGGAATAACACATAAGAAGTAAAATTCCATTTAAAAAGTCAGTTTACGAAAAATAAAATAAAATTCAATATTTTATCATAACCAACTAGTGCTTCATAAAATGTAGGTACTCGTATCTTGTAGCCAATGTTGGCTACAGCACGACCGGCTTCCTGTTCCACATTGCACAAAGGACACGACTTCTTTGAGGACAAATCTTAACGAACTGAATATTTACACGCGAAATTTTCAGGAGTTGAAACATTTTTCTTTGTAAATAACCCTATCTTTTAGATGAGATAGGGTTTATAAATAAATATTTTTCTGTAGAATAAAATTATTTATTTATTAAGCACTGCCTCGGTGGCGTAGTGGGCGCAAGCTCGACTGCCGATCAGGAGGTCCCGGGTTCGATTCCCAGGTCGGGCAAAGTGTCCGAATGGAAAAATTCAATATATGCAAAGTTATATATTGAATTTTTCCATTCGGGTATGTTCAACTTTTTAATCTGGGTTATTTCATTAGGTAACTTTCGTTCGCCTACGAGTCTCTTCATATCTAATTCGTAGATAAATTGCTGGTTTGGCTGGCCATTGATGTAATGAAAAGGGGAGATAGGGTACGTTCTCCCAGCGCTTACTCAATAAATGGCACGTGAATTTGCTCAGTGTGTAAATTGCACAGTGATATATAATGAACAACAAAGATAGAAAGACGTACCTAAGACCGAAGTGCAACAGTACGTGGACCTAATGGGACCTAATTTGTGCTTGCCATTTTCGAGAAGCCAATACATCATTTCCCCTTTTCTTTATATCAATGACGGTAGCCCTTTCCATAGCTCGTTGTGCTACTTTAAGCTTATATAATATCCTGATTTTAGCCAAATGATATTAAATTGAAGAGCTCAAACAGCCCACAGACCAAAGTAATATCGAAATGCATTTCAATTTTAGATCTGGCCATACATTTAAATAAAACTACTCGAATCGATTGGAACAGTAAACGTAAACCCAATAAACATTTAAACTTTATTGCCAAATGGCCTGAGCTCGTTCCAGTTTTACAACACCTTTTAGAGAATTAAACTGAAATGGTATCTAGTACATTATAAAAATTGGTTGGCACTGTTTTGCCGTGGAGTTACTGGCTTTAGAAAGGTGCTCTACCCTCTCTACGCGTGGTTGCCGTAAGAGCCGGCTAAGGGTTAACAGATC
The DNA here is from genome assembly GCA_947063395.1 of Hemistola chrysoprasaria. Taxonomy (NCBI): domain Eukaryota; kingdom Metazoa; phylum Arthropoda; class Insecta; order Lepidoptera; family Geometridae; genus Hemistola; species Hemistola chrysoprasaria. The sequence goes on along the minus strand of OX346731.1, from coordinate 6,971,544 downwards.
CAGAGGATGGGTAGCAGCGTCCTCTGTAAAAAACTATCGAACTGCGCTCTGTGCTATGTATTTATTGTTTAGGAAGGTATTCGGATAATATAGAGAAGTCATCATCTCATCATCTCAGTCGTTGGTAATCCACTACTGAACATAGGCCTCCCCCATAAAGGAAGGTTTTGCCAATACTCGACACGCTTGGCAGGCGGGTTGTCTAGCGCAGTTCGATGGTTTCACACAGAGGACGCTGCTGCCCGTCCTCTGGATTTGTTAACGCTTAACCGGCTCTTACGGCAACCACGGGCAGAGAGGGTGGGGCACTATTCTAAAGCCGGTAACTCCACGGCGTATATTTGAGTTATTGATGAGTATACCCTCAATTATTACTAAACCTTTTTCAAACACCATTAATAAGTTATCATCAACGTGGTATCTACTCTAGCTAATTTCAAAGTAGGTACGTACCTACACTTTAAATTTTAAATCAGTTTCCCTCTCGAAACTTGGCCACTTTACCCGTGGGTACAGTGCAAGTTTTATTTCGAATAAAAATATTTTTCACTCAACGAAGCGAGTAGGTACTGTGAGAGCGAAAAGTTCAAGAGACGCATTTGACATTCATTTTCATTTTATTTCACTAGGTAAGTTTAAAAGAGTGTTCACATCTAACTACTTTCCTGAATCAGCACCGATATTACAAATATTTCGTATTATTATTGGTAATGTTTAGTTGTGCATGCTGTGACTCCCTTTAATTGCGGGAACACATTTACTTATTTCCCTTATTAGTCATAAGAATATTGTATCTTTGTGTATCTCCCGTTGGGAGTCCTTAACTATAAATAAATATATTATTATAATAATAGGTATACGATGTGTGTGTTCAAATTTTATGTGATAGCAGTTATTGTGTTCTAGATTTACCTAGATCAAATGAAATTAGATCCTAATGTGTAATGTGTGGGGAAGGGTTGGGGGGTGTATGTGTTTCTGTGTATTTGTTATAACGCGTGCATAAAATTACACACCGACCTTACAAACTTGCTTACAAACCGAACGAAATTCGAACCATATGTGTAAAAGTGGGTGCTTGCGTTTGTGTGTATGTGTATTTCTTACAACGCGCGTTACTATAATAAGCCATAACTAGATCGTATAGGTACCTAGGGTAAACTAAATAATCTATTATTTCTTTCACAATCACTATTTACAATCCCCCCGAGCATTTTCTATGAAACTTTATTATTAATCGTACCACACGCCTCGACTGTACCTATTCCGACTGCATCATGTTCACTCGTCCCGGTGGAATTCACCACTGCAGCTCTACTTGTATTTGGTATTTTACTATACTGTGGCAGTCTATGGATTGTAGTAGTTAGTTGATTCGGATTTGGTTTCATAATGTATAGGTATTTAAAACATTTGTTCATCCGTAACCTGTAAAGCTGTTTACCCAATAATAATAATAATAATACGCAGGGCGGCTTATGGCGAGCCGTTGGGGAGTAGCCACCCCACGTACCTGAGTGCTCCCGGGGGAGGGTTATGTTCTTCATCTCCGGCTTGCCTTCACCGGCCGGCCGGAGTGAACACTGACGAGGAACAGTCCCTGTAGTAATTCTATCTGTTCATCTGTACATTGTAAGTAATGAGCCTGGCCAACACAGTGGACAACTTCATTCATATAAGAATCATCAACATCAGTTTCATTAAGGTAAAATCTTGACAATAAATCAGCAATATACATGAACTTTCCTTTTAAGTATTTAAATTCAATGTTATATTTTAATAGTTTAAGTTTTAACCGCTGTAATCTCGGAGATGGAATTTCATGTATATTCTTTTTTAATAATGTTTCCAATGGCTTATGATCATTGAGTATAGTGCATTTCTGTCCATAGATGAAGAAATGAAACTTTCTAGTAGCCCAAACTACACTTAACAACTCCTTTTCAATTTGTGAAAAATTTTTCTCTGATGGAGATAAACTTCTTGATGCAAAACTAACTGGCCTACCATTTTGCAAGAGCTTGCTTGCATCTGATTGTATTACAATTGGTAATTTAGGATCAAAGTTTTGTAAAATTGGTGCTGAACTTATACTCTTTTTAAGCTTATTAAATGCATTTTCATGTACTTCCGTCCACAACCAGTTAGTATTATTTTTTAGTAACAATTGTAATGGCGAAGCCAACTGAGCAAGGTGAGGTACAAATTTTCGCAAATAATTGACCATTCCTAAAAAGATTTGTAACTCTTTTTTATTTTTAGGGCTTAAAATATTGTTTATAACTTTAACTCTCTCAGGATCAATTTTCATACCATTCTTAGAAAAGATGTGACCAAAATACTTTACTTCAGACAACTTATACTGAAATTTCTTTTTGTTAAACCTGACATTGCACTGCTTAGCTCTTTCAAGCACCTTTTTTAATATTATATCATGCTCTAATTCCGTATTAGCTGTGATCAATAGGTCATCGCAGTAGATGATTACACCAGGTATGTCACCAAATGCATTCTCATTATATTTTTGAAAAATTTCAGGGGCAATTGACAAACCGAAGGGCAATCATCTACTGCGATATCTACTGCAATTTATTTAATATTGACATTCTTAATTCCAAAGTCTTTAAGAATGTCAATATTAAATAAATTGCATGAGGGTCACATTGGCATGTCAAAAATGAAACAATTAACAAGGAAATTGTACTTCTGGCCAAAAATTGATAGTCACATTGAGGAATATGTGAGGAAATGCTTTATTTGTCAAACATATCAGAATAATAATACTAAAGAACCATTGCTGTCACATGAAATTCCAAATTTGCCATTTTCTAAGCTGGGAATAGATATTATGGAATTTAAAAGGAAGAGTTATTTAGTAATTTGTGACTATTTCTCAAAGTGGCTTGATATTAGGCCTATTTCTAGTAAGAGTGCTAGTTGCATAATCAATGTTCTAACCGATATATTTTGTTGTTTTGGTATTCCAAAGGAAATTGTGTCAGATCATGTACCATTTGACTCGTTAGAATGTAAAAAGTTTGCAAAAGAATGGGGATTTAAATTCACTTATACCAGTCCGAGATATCCTCAGTCAAATGGCATGGCGGAAAGGGCTGTACAGACAGCAAAGAAAATTATGTATAAATGTAGTGAAGATAAGTCGGACTATAGAGTTGCTCTTCTTCAGTATAGATCATCTCCTGTTTCAAATACCAACTTTTCACCAGCACAACTAGTAATGAACAGAAATATAAAAACAAAATTACCAGTTAGTTATAAATATTTAGAGCCAAAGTTAAATGAAAATGTCAAAAATGAATTTGATAAGACTGTCAATAGAATTACTACAGTCCCCCACCTCTGTCTTGCCTTCATTGGCCGGCCAGAGTGGAGTCGCGAGAGCCTCGTGCTCGAGGGAGGATGTGAATCATAAGTGGCGAGTGGGCGAGCGTGATGCGACCTTAGGGTAACGCAAGTGATCGCCGTTTAAAGTCCAGGGACACCTCTCCTACCCTTAGCCGTTCACACCAACGTTGCCCCTCTCGTCGCCCTTATTCCCATGTGGTGGGCGGCCTTTATGGGGGGTCCGTTTAGTGAGCGGCGAGTCATCGCCTGCCGTCATATTTCACCATGAGACGGAAGTGGCAGGTGCCGGAGTCTCTAGCAATAGCCCGGTTACCATCCATCTAGAAATCACACCTATAGACCAATCAAGTAGTTTCCATCCATTCACAATAGTCCTTGTACCTAGTAGGGGCTGTCTTTGAGGTCACCTTAAAAAAAACTGTAGATGCTTTCAGAGATAGACCCCGATAGGTGCTATATACATTACCTTTAGATTAAAAGCTCAAAGGGGCCTCTGCACGTTGCACTTAAAAAAAATGGTCTCCGTGCACGCCTATCAAAAGACCGGGTATATCCCGTGTTTTCGAGCGACATAATAATAATAATAATACTATAAGAAGAAATAGGAAGGATCTGGAAAATAGATATAGAGATATATATATAGTGCCCCTCGTGCTCTTGAGCACCAAGGGTTATACCCAAATATTTACATCCCTACCTCAAAACAGTTAGATCTACCTAACAACATTTACTTCACCATGCTGAAAGCAACAACACTAAATACATGCCGAATTGTTAGTAAATTCATAGAGTAACATTCCAACCATCAGTAGAAGACGTATCTTGGCTTTTAATAGACTCGTGAGTTTCGTAGTTAGCAACCGAAAATCTTAAATTTTCGTAAATAAAAAGACACAAAATTATAATAATAATAATAATATGAGACAACTTCCACACACAGTCATCTGGTCCCAAACTAGGCTAGAAGCCTGTACTATGGTAACCAGAGGACTGATATACATACTTATATAAGCTTATAACACCCAGACGTAGATCAAACAGATAACAATGGCGGTTAGGAGCATATTAGACCGGGCTGTAAGCGATCTCTGCGAGCACCGAGAACATTCAAACTTTTGGTTCAAACCAAAAGTCTTCCACTGACCACAAAACCGCAAGGTGTTTGGAGGGACAGGTATAAAATTGAATATTATATAGCTAGATATAATACATGATACTAATCCCCTCACTTATGTATGGTAGTGAATGTTGGGTCTGGCAGAATAAACGTGAAAGTAATATAAATGTTATGGTAATGAGAAGTTTGAAAAGTATGACTGGAGTGACCTTGGTGGATAAAGTGAGGAATAGTGTGATAAGGGAACGCTGTGGCTTGTTAGAAGATGTAATGACAAAGATGTAAAGAGAAAGAAATGCTCAGGTGGTATGCATAGTCCCCGCTACCCCAACGGGAACAAGATTGTATAATGTATGTATGTAATACTCGCGTATAAAATTAGGTTATTCCACTCTAAGCACCCAGCGCGAGAGCACCGAGCACCGAGCACCTGAGCTATTCCACTTTGAGCACCTGTCAAAAATTTTGGCAGGTGCTCAGAGTGGTATAAATATTTTTATTCATCGACAAAAAGTATACTGTAATTCAAAGAATGATACCAGCTTTAAAAACATAACTGAATGTTTCTATTACGGGACTGAGTCCTGGTCCTCTGCCTGAACCTTCGAGAATGTGTGATGGTATTCAAAGAACACTTTTCTTGGTTTTGTTTGCCCAAAAACTATGAAAATACCAATAAGTACGCCACGGATGCCACAACTGCTTAGATAAAATCTCGAAAGAATTGTTAACTTCTCCAAAAAACGTAACAAAACAGATACCAAAAAGAAAATACAACATCCAGCTAAAGCTTCATTAAAATAAACCACCATTTAAAAGCCTTTAAAAGTCGAAGTAAACTGACAAAACTGTCTTTAACGTGAACACTTAAAAATAACCGTTCGCAACGGCCTGCCCTATCTCTCTGTGAAGGTTTAATCTCGAAATAATATTAATTTATCCTTGCCAAGTAGCTTTTATCGAATGGAATGACTTAGCGTTGATTACGCGCCCTTCGACCGTACCCTACTTCACCCCAATTACGGTACACATTTTTTTAATGAGAAGAAGTATTTTAGTGACCATTACCGATTTCGAGAGAATAAAAGTAACTGCGATGTCTGTTTTGAGCAAGCAATGGTTTCTAAGTAAATGGTACAGTCGTATCGCAATCTGAATTAATAAACCAGGGGATCACATTTCAGTAACTAAAAGTCTCTGACTAGTTAGATTTTTAAGTCTTATAGAATATCTCTCTCGTTTTCACTTCGCTATTTCACCTAATCTAAACTTCTTTGTAGATTATTGTGTGTATAATTTTATTATAAACAGTTCTAAAAGCCCCTTTTGCGCTGTTGTTACACACATGTTTTTTTTCCAAACGCACGGTAGATTAATCAATTTATATTTATATTAAACTTTATTACTAGTGATAACAACTATTTAAGGCTTCTTTAACGGCTATTTTATTTATGCAATTTGAACAAAAAATAGGTAAATAGCCATCTGGGCTTATTATTTTTGCAATCATCGATGTTGTTCCCATGGTTTCGGAACTACCAGCTTCATGCAAAAAAAAAATTAATCGGACACGATGTCAGGTCGAGTGTTTTCGACTTGAAAACGTCAGTAACGCCCACTACGCCACCTGCCTCGGTGGCGTATTGGGCGCAAGCTTGACTGACGATCATGAGGTTTTGGGTTCGATCCCCAGGTCAGGCAAAGTGTTCGATAAAGGATTTTCCCATTAGGAATTATCTCTATGACAGCCTGGAGTCTAGAATTGTGCCCGATAGATGGCAATAGGCTCGCCCCCTATTACATGGTACCTATTACAATACCATCCTGGCGAAATGTGGGTGTACCTACTATGGGACTGAGTCCTGGGTACACCTCTGCCTACCCCTTCGGGAAAAGGCGTGAATGTATGTTATTTTAAGTCATAATAAATGCAATGTCAGGTATATTTAGATGTATTATCTACGTAAGAAAAGCTAAGAGGATTAACTTAATAGCTCCTACAGAATCTTTTCTATAGAATGGTGAAACAAATCTCTTCCTCGCATTAATGGTATAAGGGATTTGGTAAATGCGCGCTCAGTCGCTTCGTATAGGGATTTGGAATCAATTAGTGGGGCATTTCTTTCTTCGTTCCGTAGATATTAGGCACTTTGTTGATGTTTTCCTTTGACTTCTGACGGATTAGTGAGGCTCTCTTGACTCTTGAGAGTTAGCTGTAAACAGAATTGCTTTATATTGCAAAGTAAAACATGACATAACATACAATCATGGCTCTTACCATGGGCGAGCACATTGCCATCTACCGAGCACAGTTCCAGACTTCAGCCAGTTATTGAGATAATTCCTAATTGTTAAATCCACTTTGCCTGACCTGGGGATCGAGCCCGGGACCACAGAGGCGAATATTGGGAAATAATATGAAATTAAACACACGTAATAGAGGTATCATAATCATCAGCATCTTCATCATCTCAGCCTCATATGAAAGTCCACCGCTGGACTTAGGCCTCCCCGATAGGGGGTCTTGCCAAAAATTCCTAAGCTTGGCAGGCGGGTTGGCAAACGAAGTTCGACGGATTTTTCATTTAAGAATTTTTCTACTTACAAAAAGGTACTTAACATTTTTTTTAGAAATGAGTAAATAAATTAATAACATAAAATAATAATAATGAAAATAATTGCTCCAACGTTATTACGAGAAAAAACTGGGGAATACGTTTGTACGAAACAACGCTAACCAAATATCCTCATAAATTAATATCCTATGACCCACATCCTAGGCATTATAAATGTGAGTGGACGCAATCTAGATCAATTCTCTGATCACAAAGGCAGTATTCCCACGGGCGGATATTAAAGGCGGGTTCACAGTGGGCCATTATTCGTCGATGGCTCAAAAAGCCCACCTCGACGCTTCATGAAAATCTAATCGTTGTGTGATCACACGAGCGTCGCAGGGTTGCCAGGGTTATGGTTTTAAGGTTCCGTACCTCAAAAGGAAAAAAGGAACCCTTATAGGATCATTTTGTTGTACGTCTGTCTGTCTGTCCGTCTGTCAAGACACTTGTTAACGGGAACGTGTGGAGATATAGTTGAAATTGATATCAACTACTCAAAGCTGCAGTCCCTTGTGGCTGTATAAAAATCATACTTCTAAGTTAACGGAATCAAAAGTTATGGCCATTTTACTGCATATTTCCATACTTTGCGCAAAGAACTAATAGATGCCGCTGTATGTTCTTGGTATCTAAGTATGAAACTCTACACTATGCATACATACGAGTACGTATGCCTTAACAATTTATTTAGTTCTTTAGTTCTATGTAATAGAGAGTCTATTGCCATCTACCGGCACAGTTCTTCAGGAGATCATTGAAAAAATTCCTAATGTAAAAATCCAACACTTTTTGCCTGACCTCAGTTTCGAATCCGGGACCTCATGATATCTAAAGAAAGTCCTACTACGCCAAACAGAACAGTCAATGCGACAAAGATTCGCTTAGCTTTCACACATTAATTACGCGTAGCGTTTACTCTTTGTTGCAAAATTGATTAGGTATATAATGACATTTTCTTAATATTTATTATTATTTAATTCAATTTATAATTTATGACTATTTATTTCTAATTTCAATCAATTATTATGTCGATTCATTTTATTTTGTATTTTTTATTTGTTAATTTGTATTGTTATTTAATTTAGTAATTAATATTGTGTATCTATGATCCTTGTTGGTCGAAATAAAAAAACAAAAAAAAATTGAGGAATTATGAAAAGGATGGGAAAATAACAATACAAAGATTCAGTAAAAAATCTAATTTAATCTAAACGAGTTTTCATGTATAAAAAAACCTGCACAAAGAAAAAAATCTTAGAAAAATAACAAGGCACAGAAGAATTGTTTGAATTAAATTGTATTTTTAACTGAATCTTTGTTTTGTATTTTCTAGAACCTAGTTGTCTTTATTTTACGTAATCACGTGTAGTTTATTTTAGAACTTTCAAAATGTGGTTACGTGTGAGCGAGAGGGCGAATTAGCTTTGGACAGCGCACAGTTCACAGCGTAGACTACGTAATAAAATAAGTGAAAAATGGTTCAAAATATTATTTTCCTGTAGCAACCCTACAACCGGGCAATATTCACGGGCATGCATTATTCAGTTTCATTACTCTCGCTACTTCTACAATAAATCCAGGAGTTTTATTCCTGATATTTTCGCGAGTCTACCGATGTTTGATTAAAGTGATGCGTATTTGATTAAATTATGAATCGGAAGGAAGAATAATCTCTGTAACACGGCGTAAAGTTGAAAGATGACGTGAGAATTCCAAGAATAAATGTTAGATACCCAGAGAAGCTAAAAACTTAAAAAGTGATAACGAGGCTCTTAGAGGGTAAATTCAAAACCTATATAAAATCTACTTTTCTAAGAAAGGCTTATTATAATAGTCCGGTTTCGTTGGGAAACAGTATGACATTTTGCAGTACAGCAATGCCATTGGGTACGAATGTGATACATAGTTTTTATTATCTGTAGTTATACACGTCCACTGAAGCCCAAAACGCCCGGTAGCCAGTTTTGAACACCGCGACATTGAAAGTACAGAGCTCCCGGCGTTAAGAAAAAAAATCTGGGCGATTAGTTTGGACCAGTATAGTTATCAGGTAACTAGATGATACCCAATTTATTCATTACCCCATACCAGTTTTAAGCATTGTTTATAAAAAATACTGTCCAAAAGCCCATTTAACGCAGATTCTAAAAACATTAACCATAAACATAAATTTGAGGCATAGTCTAAAAATCCCCACCGAAAATCCGTCTCGTGGTGATTTTTTTTACTTTATTTGGCTATTTTAATGTAAAATTAAAGTATTGAAAGTACTGTGACGTTCATCAGCCCAGCTTAGGGAATGGCACGCTGGGACATCATGATGAAGCTTCAGTATGCTGATCGGACGCCCTGACTGAAAGAATAATTGTTGACGAAAGAACTAATTAAGGATACGTTCTCTTAAAAATCAAAAAGAACCTAAATTTAAATAATGAATGAATAATGAATTACTTCAAAATAATTCGATAAAATCCGTAACGAGTACGTGCGAGGAAGCCTGGGCGTACGCGACAACGCCGACAAGATGCATGAGAGTAGGCTGCGATGGTTTGGACGTGCACGTGCAGAGGAGGTCACCTGACTACGTAGGGAACTTGGCACTACAACTTTCCATCCCAGGTCGAAGATTCAGGGACAGACCCAAAGCACGGTGGAAAGATGTAGTGCAAAAGGACATGAGAGAGTGCGAAGTTTCGGAAAATGAAGTCGAGGATAGAGCGAAGTGGAGACGTAAGATTAAAAAGGCTGACCCCACCACCATGTGGGACGCATAGCCATGAAGAGAGAAAGAGATACTTCAAAATAATAAGTGTGCAGACAAAGTTTAAACCGAAATACGAGTCACTTTTTTCGAACATTCTCGGGTTATTTTGGAATTGGTATGTTAGGCTATGTTATAATGTTTACTCTGTACAAATGATAATGATAATCCAACTAGTTGAAAATCCCGCCGTTGAAATGCAGCGATCATTATGAATGCAACAGTTGAACTAGATTCAGACTCTAATTAGCACTGATTCGGGATACTCGCAGTTATGACGGAAGATTCACTATTATTTACTACTATCAAAATGCTCATTATCCGGTAGATCAATCGGTTCAGCAATTTTGGCGTTAAGAAGTAACAATTACACACATTCATACCGCCCCTCCCATTACAATATGCCTTAGTCGAGAAATAAAAATTCCGTTTCCATTCAATTCGCCGTAGTAGAGAAATGTATGAAATTTCTGTTTCTACATAAAATATCTGCCTTAGAAATGTTGACAAAACGAAAGATACAAAATATTTTCTATAGTAACATTGAAATATATTAAATATACCTGTTTTAGATATGACACGCAAAATATATACTTTATTTATAATCATCCGTAAGAAATTCACTGCTAGACATAGGCCTTTCCTTCATAGAATACCATCTAGTCCGTTTAAACTGGTTTCACACAAGGGCAGACAGTGAGGCTAAGGAGTAGGACAAAACAGTTTGCATCCAGCGTGTTCCTGCAGCCCTGCGTCAAGTAGGTCTATATATAAAAGTCAAAGTTTGCGGGATATATCACATCAACTGGGGAGGGCTCGCTGATATAGATCTGAATGGCGTTTTAGTATTCATAAGGGCGTAAAACCTTTCAAAGAGGCCGCTTGGCGTCGATTAACGGGAACCGTTTGCAGAAAAAAATCCCAGCCTAAACGTATCTACCAACAGTGCTGATCATTACTCAGGCTTTATTTTTATACATGCGATAAAATATTTAAAACTAGGGTTAGCTAGTCATAAAATATAAGGGCTCATGACAAGGATTGATGCAGGGTTCACCATAATCTAAAACAGGAGTGCATTATTATTGTTTTAATAGAAGTATTAAATGCCGTGACATTACCGCGAGTCCACTACCATCCAGCGTCCGATCGCGCCTTCCATATTCATAGATCGTGAGCGTGCATTTGATAATTGATGACCAAACAATGTGATACTTCTATTAAACCTACATCTATTGTTTTAAACCAGCTTTAGTTATAAAATAGCTTAACAAGAATAGATGGGAAACACTAATTCGAAAACCATACATAACGGCCTCTCTTGCAGGGGGCCGCCTAGTTTGGGACCACGTGACCATGTGTGGAAGTTGTCCCATATTATATTATATTATATTATATTATTATACACATATTATTACATACTTATAACATATAACATATTATTAGTAGTATCGTGTTATGTTATGTAATCGTGATTGGACTCGTTGCAATCGTCTCAAAGGATATGTCGTTACAGATACCAGTAGGGGCTGTCTGTCAGCTCTGGTGACCAATATATGAGACCCACCTCCAAACTTGAGATCGCTTAAAACGATAAGGTCGCCCTTTTTATACCAACAAGTTTATTCGTCTTTTATTTTATGCTGTACTTTGGACAGTTATAGTATGTATAATAGCATCTATATACTTATATCTATAGACTTTTGGTCACAATAAAAAGTAATTTATTCATTTTATTCTACCAATAGCAATGGCAATAGGCTCGCCACCTATTTATTACATGGGACCAATAACATACTGGCGAAATGTGGGTGTATCTACTATAATGGGACTGAGTCCTGGGTACACCTCTGCCTACCCCTTCGGGAAAAGGCGTGAATGTATGTTATGTTATTCTACCAAACAAAAAAGAATCATCGAAATCCGTTCATTATAATAATTGACGGAGTGATCGCGTACACTCCGTCACAGTTACAAACATACAGTCGAATTGAGTACCTCCTTCTGTTTTGAAGTCGGTTTAAAATTTATTTACCCTGTCGCAATGCAATTCACCATTTGAAAGATAGTGAATCTTTCAAATGGTGAATTGCTGGCTTTATCCTGATTTTTCTCCCAAAAATTCTCGACCACGAGAGAAAAACAAGTGTTTGTTTTAAATATACTTGGGCGGCGGTGGTTCCTTTCTTCAATTTGGGCGGTTAACAACTAACAAGGCTATTATTTCATAACCAACAATATCCAGCTGTAAGACTTCCCTAATTATAAATTCGCAAAACAAACAAAAAACCACTTCTCCCTATTTTACCTTTTGTTCTTGAGGAACGGAAGGCGATGAAAAGAGGGTTTCCATAGAAGTACAGAATAATAGAATAGTTTTATTTCAGTAAAATTATATAATTTTAATAGTTTAAACATTATAATATCAGTAATTCTACTAATAACGCGAAGGTTTGTCGGTACGTGTGTGTATGTATGTGTCTATACTTCATTCCAAAATACTAAATCGATTAGGCTGAAATTTCCTATGTACACCCTGAAACCCCTGACCCTGATACCCTGATAGCTTACACCCTGAAATAACAGATATTTCGTCCTTATAAAACGTGATCATCGCACGAGTAAGACTCGACGATAAATATATATTTCTTCTGAGGACGCGCCAATCGTGTGGTCGCGCAAAATTTTAAGAATGCTGATTAGGACTATTCGACATCAGTATGTTTGATCGCGGATTCGTACGAGTAAAGTTCGCGAACTTGCAATGGAGTGATCGTTTTCTATTAGGACCAGGCCACCTTCAGCGGGTAAAACTGCAATATAATATATTATATATATACAATATAATATATTATGTATATATACCTATTACAGTCAAAACTCTTACGTTACGTCAGAACTCTTTTCGTTTGTTTGCTAACCGCGGTGTCACAGTTTACAGGGCGCCTGAAGGTTTCTAACACGTCTGCACCTAATGACATACTTTGAATCCAACTGCAAGAGTGCAAGGGAACTAAAAACTAAATATTCTTGTTTCAGAAGTCTATAAAATATCTATGTAATGATATTATTATGTTGTTGGAGAAAAGTTTATCAACTAGATTTTTTCTCTAAAAACTATTTTATGATTAAAACCTGCCTATTTCAATCCAAATCATCTACCTCGGCCGAACAATCGCGCGTTCATACAAAAAAGCGCCCGAAGCCAGACCACTAGCAATTATTATTGTAGCCAACAACAATGGTGTATTGTCCAAGTTTCAACCCCACAAATTAGCGAGTTTCAATGTTAAACGTTAATGCACAACTTAAACCACGATCTCAATAACGGTGCTATTGTCCTTACGGGACAGCATATTTATAGTTACTTAAGGTGACAAAATTCTTAGTCCCGTTTTTGGTCACATTCTAAAAGATCGTGGTGAATAGAGCAAAGTTGGCGAACAAAGGACAATTGAATTTCCTAACTTGAGAATTGAGAAGTTTAGCTGGAATGTTCAAGGCCTAAAATTAAGGGCTTGACTTAGCCCTACATTCTTGCATTACTATGTAGACTTTGTTATTCACCCAATCTCTATATCGGTTTAAACTTTGAACTAAGGCACTGTAGCTGAAAACGGCTAGTTAGATCTAGGTGTAGTATTGTCTCTGCATGTGTGTGTGTGGCTCTTTACATGCACATACCAATATGAGTCAGTCGGCGAATCCAACCCGCCCCCTTATTACGGACGCAACAGAAGTGTGGAAAGCGTTTAATTGCTTAATGTCTGCTGTCAAAAGGTATACAAAATATGACGTTTGACAGCAGACATTTAGCAATTTAAACGCTTTCCACACTTCTGTTGCGTCCGTAATAAGGGGGCCGGTTGGGCGTTCGGAAATCTACGCAACGTCTTCTCGTCCAAGATACCTCAGTGCCTCAAGTCGAAGGTCTTCGACCAATGTGTGTTACCAGTGTGGTCTTATAGCTCTAACATCGGTTCGGACATCTAGAGAGTAGGTCCTCTCCATATGTACTCGTATCCGCTCTGATATGTTTTTATTATATTCTCTTGCAATTATTTCTTTTCCAAGTCGTTTAGTTTAACCGGTAGATATATATATTATTTTATTATAAAAAAGAGTATTACTATTTACTACACCGTTTTATATTATTATATTGGGATTAGCTCAACGATAGGCAGATCGAATTGAAGTCGGAACGTGCTTTTGAAGTGTGACTCGAAGGACGGAGGGAGACGTTATTGACGGGGTCACGAGGTTTGTCTGAAAGTTTCCAAGATTTTGATATTAAGGGGGTTTCTCGTCGATACAAAATGTAATTTCCCAAGTATGAAGATATAGATACTAATTTTCCACTCAATTGTTTTTGGTTGGCTCTTAATCTTCTTAACAGGATACAGGATCTCTTAGCAGTTTGACACAATCATATGGAAATTTTACGAAATCGATGTTTTGTATTCCCGTGTTTCCTCCGAGAATAATTGATTTTATCCATAAATTTATATCTTGAAAATTAGAAGATGAATTAGGCTATGTTCCTGTTATTTTATTTATGTTCCTTAACTCTTCATTTATTTGTAGCGAACGTCTAACTACGCGAGTAAAACTGGGACAGTATTTTTATGTTTTTAAAGGGTCATACTTCATTTAGCAATGAGTTGGTAGAAAAATAAAAAAGACAGGGACATGCTCTGACGCAGTTATCTAGGGAGGAAACACTGAAATATTATTTGTATGGAAAAATCACCCCTCATGTAACCTCATAATCTTAATATGTCTTTGGTTTTTATTTTTATTAATGTGACTATTTTATTTTGGAAAATTTTAATGTAAGTAATTCAATTCTATTCTATTTCTAACCTTTTAAAATTATTATGTTTTTATGTAAATTTTTGTCGTCACATAATTTTTTATTTATTTTATTTTATTAAATACACAAACAAATTACAATCTTGGAGGATTATATACGTAAGTGATCCAACAGGATCACAAAATGATATTGATCTGACCTGGATTGCAACTCAAAACATGTGTACAATATAGATATATAAATGGACTCAAGCTTACAAACACAAACAAGTCTCGAGATTATACTATTATGATAAAAAAGGATAGAGAATATATAAAAAATAAAAATAGAGGAAAATTATTACTATAAACAAATGGAGAGTAAATTAAGTATAAAAGAAAATGTAGTTAACAAAGTGTGCACTAAACATTGTAACATAATGTGAACTCTGCCTGATGAGACAACAAATGAACATAATATTACGAGTACCTACTAAGAGCAAGTATGCTCTATGGTAAATTTGTAAACACAAAAATAAAAAACACAAAAATAAATGTACTTAGTTCCAAGCTCTGAGTTATTTACTCAGAGCTTGGAACTAATAGACTTAACACATAGGTTAAGTCCAGTATGCGCCTGATGTTTAGGATAGAGGATATCTTTTAGGGTTTTAATATAAAGTGTTAATTTCGGGGAGAATATATCAATAATATCACTATCTATAGCCATTTCGTTGTACTGACGAGCCATTCGAACTAGGGGATTATAAATAGAAACATTGTTTTGATAGACATGTAGTGAAAAGAGATTGGTACGGTTATATCTACGAGCACTATATTTAATATTAAAATTAATTTGCGAGAGAAGATTAGGAGTATCAACCATGGAATGGATTATTTTATATAGGTAGATTAAATCGAAATATTTGCGACGAGTTTCCAACTTTTGTACAGCAAATTTAGATAAACGCGATTCATAACTAAGTTCAGAACGTCCTATTTTTTGGCGATAGCACAGCATTCGTAAACACTTTTTTTTGTACCCTTTCAATTTCATCTGTGTGTACTTTGTAATAAGGAGTCCAAACGGGGCTTCCATATTCTAATACAGAACGAACTAAAGCCGAAAATAAGTACAGAAGAGATTTTGGATTTCTGAAACCTTTTGTGGATCTGAAAACGAAACCTAAGAGCTGATTAGCTTTGCCCGTTATGTGCTGATAATGAGGCCTAAAAGAAAGCTTTTCGTCAAAGATTATACCCAGGTCCTTAGCAGTAGATGACCGAGCTAGAACCTGATTTTCGATCATATAATTATGAATAGTTTTAAGACGCTTATTAGTAAACGTAATAACAAAACATTTATTTATGTTAAGATACATATGGTTTGATTTACACCAATCTGAAATAGTAGCCAAATCTGCTTGTAACATATCACAATCATGAGGGGAAGAAATAGTGCTAAATATTTTTAAATCGTCAGCGTAGAGAAGACATTGACTAAATAGACGCTCAATGAGGTCATTTATAAATATTACAAATAACAAGGGCCCTAAATGGGACCCTTGTGGGACCCCTGAAGAAACTGTAATAGGAGCAGAAAGAAATCCTTTCAAGGCAACTAACTGACTCCTATTATTGAGGTAAGAGCTGAACCAGCGAAACAAGCTACCGTGAACCCCGTAAGAAGTAAGTTTGTAACAAAGCAGTCTATGATTGACTTTGTCGAATGCCTTAGAAAAGTCAGTATAAATGGAGTCTACCTGACCTCCAACTGCAAAACTCTTACATAAATAGTTTTTGTATTCCAAGAGGTTAGTAACTGTGGACCTATTTTTAACAAAACCGTGCTGCTTATTTGAGAGAAATGGCTTAAAGTGATTATAAAGGTGACTATAGACCAACGATTCAAAAATCTTCGCGAAACAAGACAAAATGCTGATTGGCCTGTAGTTTTCGCATCGTGACTTATCTCCGTTTTTAAAAATAGGAATGATGTGGGCGGTTTTCCATCGCTTAGGAAATATTCCAGTGGTGAGAGATTTATTAAAGATTATATATAACGGTTTACTAAGCTCTTTACAGCAAGTTCTAATGAATGAAGGAGGAAGTTCATCCGGCCCAGCACCTTTACTTATATCTAACTGCTTGATTTTAATAATAATGTCGACTTCATTTATCTGAATAGCTGATAAATTGTTTGTGCATCGGTTTTCTAATGTTTTTACTTGAGAGATATCATCAATTAGTGTGTTGTCTTCGAAGACAGATCCGAAATAACTAGAAAACAAATCACAAATGCCCTGTCCATTGGAGGAAGACAAAGTACCAAAATGCATGGTATGGGGCATTGATACGTGGCCTTTTCTATTCGAAATATATCGCCAAAATTGTTTAATATTGTTATTCATAGAATTTTCAATAGAGGTAATGTAATTATTATAGCACTCCTCCGCCATAACTTTAAATCGGCTTCTTAATAGGGAAAATGTGTCGTAATCTCGGGGGTTATTAAATTTCTTAAAAAGTGTATGGTACTTGTTCTTTTCTTCATTACATTTGACTAATGGTTTGCTGTACCAGATTGGATATGGATATGGGATAATATGGGCTAAGAGCCTGAAATAAACTATTTCTATTTTATAATTATTTAATCTGGCTATTATCTTGCGCAAAAATATATTTGGTTCATGAAAACTGTACGGATTTTCACATTAATGACAGCCTGGTTGACACAGATGGTAGTAACTCCGCTTTCTGTGCCATAGGCTCCGGGTTCGAACATATCTGTTTGATCTGTGTTTTTTGTAAATATGAAAAAACCGGTTTTTAAAAACCAAATATATTTATGCGCAAATAATGGTCAGATTAAGAGCCAACCGGAAACAATTGAGTCGAAAATTAGTCTCTATTTCTCCATATTTGGGAAAATTCATTTTGTATGGACGAGAAACCTGCTTAAGGTAGTGATAGACTTATCTGCATATCTTCGAGTCGAGCATTGAACATTCACAAAAACGATACATTACAAGGAAATACTCTTGGACACTGAAAATGTAGTAGTTATGTGAGATTGTAGTGGTAGGCCTCTCTTGCAGGGGGCCGCCTGGACCTGGAAGTACCACACCTTTGCCAGTTATTCATCCGCCAAGCAGTAATGTGCAAACATTACTGTGTTCCGGTCTGAAGGGCAATGTTACCAGCAAAATTACTGGGCATGCCGAGATTTAACAACTCATGTCTCAGGGTGACAGGCGCAGTGCAGTGTCGCGCAGAATTTTAAACTTTAAAACACTGGGTGGCACGGTGTCTGATATGGGCAATCATGATGTAAGCATCATGATGGTAAGCCATCAGGCACCAGATTTGCTCGTCTTGTCACTGGCAATCATAAAAAAAATGTCAATGTATTGTACCATCGGCGCGAATGGTACATTACTAGGGCATGATCCAATGATCAAGTCTAACACCACCTTTACATTCAATGTTTGCGTATGACATTATATGAACTATGACATGTTTGAAGTCAAACGATCCAATAACAACTGGTCAAATGCGAATGGGACTCATATATGAAGGGTTTGACTGCCTCGGTGAGGTAGAGGGCACATGCTCGACTGCCAATCAAGAGGTCCCGGGTTCGATCCCCAGGTCAGGCAAAGTGTTAAATATTGGATTTTTCCATTAGGAATTATCTCAATAACTGCCTGGAGTCTGGAACTGTGCCCGGTAGATGGCAATAGGCTCGCCTCCTATTACATGTGACCAATAACATACTGGCGAAATGTGGGTGTATCTACTACGGGACTGAGTCCTGGGTACACCTATGCCTATCCCTTCGGGAAAAAGGCGTGAATATATGTTATGTTTTTCAGGAGGTTCCATAGTAGGAACACCCACATTTCGCCTCTATGTTATGGCTCCCATGTCAGGGCCAGCCTATTGCCATCCACCGGGCACAGTTCCAGACTCCAGGCAGTTACATACATAGGCAGAGACTATTTCCCTCCACATGCTACGATCCTGACATACAACTTTCGCTTCGTTCACTTTCATGACATTTTTCATACATGCTCGTCGGTTGTAGGTACTTTTGACTTGGCCTTTCCTAATGTCAACGAACAACGTCAACTTATCCATGATAAGTACGCCTAGGTCGACCGCTACCGACTTGACCATTCACACCAGCCTTATAAATCTCTTTTGTTTATCTCCTTTCATGCATCCTCTCACTCCAGGCAGTTATTGATATAATACCCAATCTACTTTGCCTGACCTGGGAATCGAACTTGGGACCTCGTTATCAGCAGGAGAGCTTGCGACCACTACGCCACCGAGGCAGTCACGATTTAACTTGGGTCGTATATTTTTCTCGCAATAAATATTTAATTCCTTGGGCCACCAATTTAATTTTCAATAGTGGCTCGTCCTAAAAGCTTCTGAAATATTCACGCTGGCATCGCGGACTACTCTAACTAATAGGACAGATTGACATAGGTGGAGCTATTCAATTACATAGTAAGTACCGTCTCATATACCAGATGTTTCAAAAAGATGTTATATAGTAACACTAGTTAGTGTAAGCACAGCGGCTTTGCCCGCTCGCATTTATAGCAAAACATTGACGCTCTTTTTGGACCCTTTAGAATATTAATTTTCAATTTTTTTTATGATAGTGAGTAACAAGACGAGCAAATCAGGTATGCCTGATGGTAAGCATCATGATTGCCCATATCAGACACAGTACCACCCAGTGTTTTAAAATTCAAAATTCTGCGTAGCATTGCACTGTGCCTGTCACCCTGAGATATTAGTTGTCGAAACTCGTCGTGCCCAGTAATTTCGCTGGTAACATTGCCCTTCAGTCCGGAACACGGTAATGTTTGCACATTACTGCTTGGCGGATGAATAACTGGCAAAAGTGTGGTACTTCCCCAGGCGGCCCCCTGCAATAGAGGCCTACCACTACAAACATTTTTGTTGTCTGGAGGTATCCTTTCTTAGCACACTTCCAGACAACAAAAAGAACCTACATTCCAAGTTTCAAGTCTGTAGGATCAGTGGTTTGGGCTCTACGGGGCATGTCAGTCAGTGAGTCATTTAGGATTTTATAATATACAGTGATTTACTCAAAGAGGAATCAATAAGTGTTATATCTATAATTGAAAACTAATTTTACCCTTATCAAAGCAATAAACTATATTTTCATATGAAATTGAATTTCACGATTATAGAGAAAGAGAGAACAGTTTTCAACTGTTTGTGGTTGACTCTTGAACTGGCCTCTATTTGCGCCGAAATATATTTCGTTAAAGAAAACCGTACTTATAGTTTTTTCATTATTGCCTACAGAGCAACAGGTCCAGGGTTCGATCTTCTCACCCAGGACTCACTCCCATCATAGTAGATACACCCACATTTCGCCAGTATGTTATTGGTCCCATGTAATAGGGGGCGAGCTTATTGCCATCTACCGGGCACAGTTCCAAACTCCAGGCAGATATTGAGATAATTCATAATGGAAAAATCCAATATTTAACACTGCCTGACCTGGGGATCGAGCCTAGAAAAAAAGGCGGACGGAGTCTACTAAAACGAAAAGTGGAGCCATAGTAAGCCAGCTCGCTAAAACAAACATGACGGCACGCACACATTGACACCCAGGAATCTTGAAAAAAAGGTGTGTACGCACAAAGGTCAGCTTAAGTGGTTACTGATCGAGATTTTAGTACAAAAGGTGTTAGCACTTAGCACTCAGGGTAGACCTCCCCAACATGAGTGTGAGAGCTGGCTTATTATGGTATTTAATTTTTTGTTTAAGAAGACTCCGTCAGCCTTTTTTGTAGATTCATGACACAGAGAAAGTTTATCCTTAGCACAGAACAGATAATAGTACTACGTATAGAATGGACACTGTCATCCGCCCTCCAATCGGGCCTCTGGCTCTTCATGATCTCCGCTTCTATGGGAAATCACCTCACGCATACTCTTGCATGTGCACAAAACTACATGTGTGCAGTATTTGTGTAGTAGGTACTTCTAGCGCGACTTTTGTATGAGTTGAATGTCCGAGGTGTGTGCGAATGTGAGTCCGAATGCGAGGTCCTAAAGTACCATTATTATCCCATAAAAGTAACTCCAACTACGTTTGTAACGCGAAGTTAATCACGCGAATCCAAAGACTGACCAGGACTAGAAATGTCAAGTTTTCCATGATTCCGGTCCATGGAATACGCAACGGATTACGGGTTCGATCCCCAGGTCAGACAAAGTGTGAAATATTGGATTTTTCCATTAGGAATTATATTAATAACTGCCTGGAGTCTGAAACTGTGCCCGGTAGATGGCAATAGGCTCGACCCCTATTACATGGGACCAGTAACATACTGGCGAAATGTGGGTGTATCTACTATGGGACTGAGTCCTGGGTACACCTCTTCCTACTCCTTCGCGAAAAGGGCGTGAATGTATGTTATTTGGAATACGCAAAAAGTCCAAAGCAAAGAATGGATGGACCGCCCTTAAACAAAATAAAGGCCATTACAGAAAACACCCGAAGCAATTCTCTCGTAATAGATTCCAGCAGTAAAGGTAATGAAAGCGTTCTAAACACGAGACGGAATGACTTGCCTTGAGCTTTCGGATGAAATACATCCACCATTAATCCTTCCATGCCTCCCCCGGGATTAATTCCTCAGCCGGCAATCCATTAACTAAGTGACGGCAACTTGAGGATTACGGAAGCTAGAAATGGCCTATGAATTACATATCTCTAGCATGGATGACGTAGGCAACATTTTGAATGAATGAATGAAAACTATAACAGAAAATAACAAAGAAGAAAACTTAAAACTAGACAGAAGTAACAACTGGCGGACTTATCGCTCAGAGCGATCTCTTCCAGGCAACCGTGATGGGAAAGGAAATATTCATATTATACTAAATGAACGGTGGTTTCAAACACATTATACTTAGGGACACAATTTTATATATTAATTAATATGGAACAACTTCCACACACGGTCACCTGGACCCAACTAGGCTAGAAGCCTGTACTATGGTAAGCAGAGGCCTGATATACATACTTATATAAGCTTATAAAACCCAGACAAAGTTCAAACAGACATATTCACGCACACAAATGTTTGACTTCACCGGGCATCGAACTCGTTACTTACAAGTAAGCCAATCTCCAGTAAATACTTAAGTGTGAAAAAGACAGCAGAAGTGTTCTGTTCAGGTACAGAAGAGTAAATACTGCTACGTATAGAATGGACACTATCCCTCTCACCAATCAGGCCTGGCTCACCCCGCCAGTGATAGCGCGACGCGTTGAAAAGTTAGACAATATGCAGTGGCGACCTGTGAGAATGACCCAGACAGAGAATGACAGGAGTCCTATTGCATAATATTTACTACCATTATAATTAGTTGACCTCTTTTGGAATACCTACTACAAGTTACTGAAGCAATATCAAATAGCTAAACTTCGATTCTATTACTTTCAGATTCTAACTAATAGTAGTGGTAGGCCTCTCTTGCAAGGGGCACCTGGGGAAGTACCACACCTCTGCCTGTTATTCATCCGCCAAGCAGTAATGTGCAAATATTACTGTGTTCCGGTCCGGCAATGTTACCAGCAAAATTACTGGGCATGACGAGTTTCAACAACTAATATCTCAGAGTGACAGGCGCAGTGCAGTGCCGCACAGAATTTTAAAACACTGGGTCTGATATGGGCAATCATGATGCTTACCATCAGGCACCTGATTTGCTCGTCTTGTTAATCACTATCATAAAAAAAAATCTTTTTCTATTCCTCTTTACAGAGCACTTCCAGTAATTTATTAATACTCAAGTTATTTAGTTTTATGTGAGTCTGTCAGGTTACCCTGAAGAAATCAACCCAAAGGGTACATTTTGCATTCTTCTCTTGATGAAGGCAGATGTTTGGCATCGTTCCACCATCCGTCTCTTCATAATTCTGAGTAATATAATAAACATACGACCACGACATGTGTACGAACGTAAACCTAATCTTTTTCTTGAATTTCATTGGACTAGGTGTTAAATAATGAAATAATAATAATAATAATATGGGACAACTTCCACACACGGTCATCTGGTCCCAAACTAGGCTAGAAGCCTGTACTATGGTAACCAGATGACTGATATACATACTTAAATACGCTTATAACACCCAGACACAGATCAAACAGTTATGTTCATGCACACAAATGTTTAAACTGGCCGGGGATCGAACCCGGGGCCTGCGGCACAGAAAGCAGAGTTACTACCGTCTGTGCCAACGAGGCTGTATTATTAATTAATTAATGAACTTTCTCTTTTTATTACATAACAAGTAAACCTAATCGTTAACTCTCTGTTTCAACTTATATGTAGATTTGATTGTGTTCATGTCGTGTGCCCATAATTAAGAAGTGTAATCTAGTAATGTTTACGCACTACTCGTGATATTTTGTTGTCATTATTCGTTATTTTTAGCCGTGGAGTTACCGGCTTTAGATTAGTGCTCCACCCTCTCTACCCGTGGTTGCCGTAAGAGCCGGCTAAGGGTTTACAGATCCAGAGGACGGGCAGCAGCGTCCTCTGCAAGAAACTATCGAACTGCGCTCGACAACATGCCTGCCAAGCGTGCCGAGTATTTGCGAACCCCCCCTTTATGGGGGAGGCCTATATTTATAAAAGGTCGCAATAAAAATTCAATATCCCATGTAACATTTATTAATTTATTTATAATTCAGCACAACGCTAGCTAGCTAACGCTTACATCATGCTAGGGTAGCATTTTCTACTAGTTATCCTAAAATAAGAGAAAAGTCATATTAATTAAATATTTAAATTGGCCATAAAATTAGAAAAAAATAGGGATTAGCCTGATAGAAGAAAATTTATCAGCGGATCTGTTGCAAATTGTTGTCTGCAAATTATTGGTTTTAGGGCTACGTCGACATTATAATTTAGATTTTTATAGGCCATTTTTATTTGATAGCCCTGATAATAAGTATTTTAAATGTGCATAAGTAATATTTTAGTGTCGTCATTAAATAAAATAAATTACTAAAATTGTAACACGCGTCACCATTAAAAATTATTCATTATATTTGAATCAAATTATAAATAAATCGGCGATAATATGAGGGCTTCAATGTTTCGGAATATTATTGCGAATAACATTCTCTAACCGGCAATATAGGATAGACAGTGCAAGGTTTCCTGGGCCCATCTTCCTTATATTTCAAGCCTATTTCCTTTATCAGAGTCAAACAGAATATTAACAGTAAAGTTACACTTTTCACTCGTAAAATGGACCTTATCATATATGCAATTGGTTACAACAGACAATTTTTCAATCAAAGTACAAAACCAACTCGCTTTAAGAGGTCACATGAGGGGTGATTTTACCATACAAACGTATTCCCGTATTTCCTCCCTAGATAACTGCGTCTGAGCAATGGTTATCTAGGTCTTCAGTGAGCATGTCCCTGTCATTTTTATTTTTCTACAAACTCATTCATATGACCCTTTAAAAACATGAAAAACTGTCCCAGTTTTACTCACGTAATTAAACATTCACTAAAAATAAATGAAGAGTTAAGGAACAAAAATAAAATAACAGAGACGTACTAGCGTAATTCATCTTCTAATTTTCAAGATATAAATTTATGGATAAAATCAATTATTCTCGAATACAAAACATCGATTTGATAAATTTTCCATAGGATTGTGTCAAACTGCTAAGAGGTCCTGTATTCTGTTAAAACTAAGTATGGGCTTTAGCCCATTACACCAACTTTTTTGGATACTTACTCGTATCTCACCTAATATACCAATAAATTCCTCAAAAATAAAAAAAATTACCATAACGACATAACATCATGCCTTTTTTCCAGAAAAGGTCCCAAAAAAGGTATGTATACACCCACACTTCGCCCGTTCTGTTTTATAAGACCCATGTATCTAATAGAGGAGGAATCTATTGCCAACAACCATAATCTAGACACAAGGCTGTACATAGTTGAGAAAATGCTTATGTTAAAATCAAATAACATTTTTCGCCTATGACCTTGGAATCGAACCCATACTCAGCAGCCACTACGACGAGCCACAGTCCAATAAGTCTCCAGTTTTAATAAAACTTAACACAAATCAAATGTGTTTTCATCGGTCGTATATCGGCAGAGGGTGGCCATATCGAAACGGGTCCAGAATCGTAAATTATACCCGCGGCGCAGATGTATCGAATGTTACCAATTCCGGCTTTTTACGATTGCCGAGATTTTGCATTTTGCCGATTAACGCCTGTTTTTATGCGAGGTTGAATTAAGTGCCGAATGGCAGGCTTCGGGGATAAGGGTCGTGAGTTAATCATTTATAAGTAGGTATAGAAGGAAGGTTCTATTAGATCCATTGTGTTAGTACTTAAATATTAGGAATGACTTATAGACAATATGTTACTTTCTCGTTAAGGCTTGCGCGATAGTTAAGAATTTCAACACACACTGATAAGACGTTTTTGTACGTGAATAACGACGCTATATTAGTGTTTATTTTGGCTCTCTGACTTTTGCAGTTTTGAAATTAAATCAAAAAATGTAACCATTCCATACCAAATATTCTACTGATCGCTTATTTGCTATTACCAAATAAGCGATCAGTAGACAAAATTAGGCCCTACAAGTTTATTTTGCGTTCTTCTTGTAGAGGTATATTCCGAACATAATCAATAATCATTACTTATCAGCTACATTGACTTACAAAAGTCTCTTCTTAGGACCTAATGAAATAAAAAAAAAATACTTTGACTTTTTAGCGTGATTACTAAATATGGTTGAATACTAAACCAAGAGCCATATTTCTCTATATTTATTTTGAAATAGGTTTAATCGACTCAGTTATTCCATAGTTTTCTTTAAGATTTCCTGTAAAGTTGCTACTCAAACTCAAACTCAAGGGTTGGAATTCGGTATGTAGATAGCTTAGACCCTGAAATAAACGATAGGGTACTTTTTCCCGACGTACTCGTATGTGCAAAAAGTTATACTTTCGCGTTTGTGGATGGAGCGGTCTTCTGTACATATTCATTAAGATAATGCCCCTACAGGGACCTGTTCCCGAACAGGATTTAATGCTGGGATTTATTAAATTTACGCTCTATTTGGGAATATGGCTGATGAAACAATGCAACGCTACGTGCAAGATTTGATGAATGGGTGGGACTGCGGTAAACTATTACTGAGAATTATAACTCAAATAGCCGCAAATGGTTGCTAGCCGCGTACAACCGCAACAGATGATGATGATAATACTCAAATAGCAACCCACCCCAGCTTCGCACGGGTATCATGGCTTAGTTAAATAGATCGTTTTGTCCCAAACGAAAGAAGTTGTCCTCATCGGAGATGTAAACCAACTGCCGTATATTGATCGCGAGAATCTATTTGAGATGAAGTATCATCGCCCTCATCAGACGGTCAGTATCGGCAAGGAGCTGTATTGCACGCATCGGTGCCCTATGGACGTCGCATACGCCTTAAGAGAAGTTTACTCCGGTATGTACTCATCGTCATCTAGAGTACGTTCCTTTGAGCTGGTCAGATATACGGATGCGAATATCCCTATGGAGCTCCCGAAAACCTTATACCTTGTGCACACTCAAGAAGAAAAGGGAACCCTCGGCACCCAGGGGTTCGGTTCGGGTACAGGGTCTCATATCCTAACAATCCACGAAGCTCAGGGACTTACCTACGAGCGGGTCTATATCATCCAGACCAAGTCGTCCCCCCTGCGCCTTCACGAGAGCGTCCCGCACGCGGTAGTAGCAGTGTCGCGACACACCAACATCTGTGTCTACTACACCGACAACGATGACGACGCGATAGGGCGATTCGTGAGAGCGGCGAGGGCAGCGACTTCAGAGCAGATACAGGAGCATAATATCGCCATGGCCATGTCTCACCATGATATGGCTATTGTGAGGAGAGCACTCTAGCGTTTCGGCTCGAATAATCACAGCGGCCATCTGCACTTCAGCCATTAGTATGAAAAGGTTTGTTTCTCTTTTAGATGTAATGCACCGGGGAACATTTGGTACAGTCATGCTCACTAAACTGCTCAAGCTCGCGGCGGCGTCGCGTGGTGGGCCGCCCTCCTCCCTCTAATATGGTTGAGGAGGACGGCGCTGGTACGTGCGTCAACTCGTGAACGGGTGCTGCGAGCGGGGGTTGGTCTGTGCTAGGTGTTCTGTGATGTAATAGATCTATATGTATATATGTAAAAGTATTATAATTATATATGTATGTATTTATATATTTATGTTATAATAATAGGTAAATAAAAAAAAAATATTACGCTATGGACTCCTTCAAGATAGTCTAAGTTAGTCCAATAAAAGCGCCTCATAATGCAATAAATTATGTAAAAAAAGGTCCAAACGCTCTTGTTTGGAGATGTTTTGATGTACAAATATATAAAAAAATAGATCGTTTTAAAAACTCTCTAACATTGTTCGTCATATTTTTTTAAAGAAATGAGTAGATCCGTATTAGAACGAAAGTTACCGACATAGCTCAGCGGATTAGCAAGTTGAAGTGGCAATGGGCAGGGCACATAGCATGTAGAACTGATGGCCGAGGGGGCTGTAAAGTTCTCGAATGGAGACCACGTACCGGCAAGCGCAGTGTAGGACGTCCACTCACAAGATGGACAGAGGATCTGATAAAGAAAGCCGGATCACTTACAACCAGACTGGGTGGAAATCTATGGAGGAGACCTATGTTTAGCAGTGGACGTCCTATGGTCGAGATGATGATGAAGATGAATTTCAGTGGCGTAGTGGGAGCAAGCTCGACTGCCAATCATGAGGTCTCGGGTTCGATCCCCAGGTCAGGCTAAGTGTTCATTATTGTCATTGTGTAAAACCGTAGGACAAAGCTTTATTTTTCAATAAAGGCGCTTTCTCTATAAAACCTTGGAATTGTCCATCTCTGTCTCATCTCAACGTCATGTCGATAAGAAATCGACAGTGACTGGCATCCTATCTATTCTTGCAATATCTATCATCTTTTAATATCTTTTTTGGACTCTATACCAAACGTGATAGGGGTCAATTTACTTTAAATCCGAAGTTAAGTTTTGGTGAGAGAATGGCATGTCGTTTACTTAAAGTCTCTGGTTAGTAAGACTTTGCCGTCCTATAAATACTAGCTGTGCCCTGCGTTTACACCCCCTCCCCTTCATAGACGCCCTCGCAACGTCCTGGACGACCTGAACGACTCTATCGCCGCCGTCACATCGGCGGCGCTAAGCTCGCCCAATCCTACCAATATACGCAACAGTCGCTCCGTATTCGGTACTGTTGCCGGATACCAAATCCACCAACTCACACAATCACAACACTGACCTCGCCGGCGAGGTCGAAGATCTCAGAGATCCTTCAGATCGGTTAGTTTCTCTTCAAATAATCAAACAGATGAAACCATTGATAGGGCCCTAGAACACTCCCCTTCTGGGATGCCAGGGCAAGTCTGACCCCACGTATTCTGGCGACGGCCCAAGCCGAGGTTCGTACCGTCTAGGTGCCCTTGTGCTAGTCGCCCTTAAACTTTGGGTCGAGCGCCTCCTGCGCGTGAGCTTTACCGGGCAGTGATGACACTGCCCGGTAAAGCTTTAGAGGACATCTGAGGCCTACAGATTAGTTCATTTAAAAAAAAAAGAGTGATTACACCCGCGTACGCATCAAACTAGTGGCCTAGCAGCATGCGCACCGTTTGTCGTGAAACAAACAAACAAACAAACGAACAAAGTGCAGCTGCCGTCTCTTTCGCACGTCTTGATAGCAGACTCATCTCGACAGTCTAAAGTTGCGCAAACAAGCTGGTCTATTTGTATATATAGTCGATGGCTTCGGTTTACCGATCGTCAATCTTTGAGACCCTTTTAACGTCACTGGCACACTATAAAAGTGACGCATGATACACGAAATTAGGTATTTTACTGCTAATTTAATATGGGGTGTGATATTGATGGCGGGATTTGATGGCTACGTATTATGAGATTTGAGTCATAAAATAATATTTTAATATTTCTTAAATAATACTGTTTACAAGTTGTCACACAAACTTATGGCGCGGTGCTAAGCAAATTCACCCTCTCGCTCACTCACACCTACATTTCTGAGGATATAAAAAATACTACATGTAATTACGTAAAAAAAAGACAACTTGGTTCTAGAAAATAACAATACAAAGATTCAGTAAAAAATCCAATTTAATCCAAACAAATTATCATTTATAGAAGCCTAAGGCACATAAAACTTTTCTAGATTTTTTACTGAATTTTTGTTGTGCTATTTTCTAGAACCTAGTTGTCTTTATTTCACGTAGTTATATATGTAGTATTTTTATATCTTCAAAAATGTGAGATCGCTTTAAGCGATAAGACTGCCAATTAGTACACTATTTGTTATGTATTTTTAATTTTAAGGATTATTTTTTTGTGGAGTAAAAATAAAATTTATCTATCTATCTAATGTGGGTACGTGTGAGCGAGAGGGCGAATTTGCTCAGCACCACGCCCACCCCGAATTGTACCCGATGGATAGGTACCCATGGCGCTGGCGGCATTGCATGGCAATTGCCATTAGCCAATCAGCTGTTTGCTAGGTATGGTGATTACGGCAAAATCCCCCCATATGAATAGTTTATCTATATTACATATGGGACCAATAACATATACAAGGGACTGAGTCCTTGGAACACCTATCTACCCCTTCGGAAAAAAGGCGTGATTGTATGTGTGTATGTTTGTATATTAGATTAAGAAATCCAGACCACATTACTCTAGCAAAATACGAGTGAAATCCAATCCTCTAGGGTCACAATCAAGCGAACTTCATCGCTCTGTAACTCGACCTATAAGTTAGTTCCCCTAACTTTGACCGGATATTTTTTCGAACACGATTTATACCACCGATATTATACGCGAATAGACCGTAGCACGTAGAACTGATGGCCGATGGGGCTGCAAAGTTCTCGAATGGAGACCACGGACCGGCAAGCGCAGCGTAGGACGTCCACCCACAAGGTGGACAGACGATCTGATAAAGACGGCAGGAACACGATGGAGGCGGGCCGCTTACAACCGGACTGAATGGAAATCTACGGGGGAGGCCTATGTTCAGCAGTGGACGTCCTGTGGCTGAGATGATGATGATGATGATGATGAGACCGTACTTTTATCTTCTTATCTATACAAGGTTATCAGTTCGGTCTAACGGTTAATTGTTCTTTGGGACAACTTTCACAATGGAGCATACTCTGAAATGTCGAAAAAAAAACAACTTTTTGACGCTTGATATATTATGTCAAAATATAGATAGATAGATAGATAGATAATACTTTAATGTACACCACACATAATGAAATAACATTACAGGACACAGAAACTAAACTTAAATGTACAAGCGGCGGTCTTATCGCAAATAAGCAATTTCTTCCAGACAACCGATGGATGGAGAGGATTTATTTACAAATAAATAAATAAATGCAATGCAATATTGCAGAATGTATGAAACAGCAGATATTTTTTTACAATTTCAGAATAGGCTCGATAATGAGAGTTATTGTTCAACATTATGTGTACCAGACCCGTACCAATAGAACTCTTTTAGCAGATATTCTTAGTAGCTGCATAATGTACTAGCTGTACCCTGCGGTTTCGCCCGCGTAGTCATCGTCCCCGTGGGAATATCGGGGTACAAAATACCCTACGTGTTATTCCAGGGTTTAAACTATTTACATACCGAATTTCAGCCCAATCGGTTCATTAGTTTTGGCGTGAAAGAGTTGCAAACATCCATCCATCTATAAAACCAAAACCGCGCTAGATGGCGCTGAAGTCGAGTTAGAACTCGCTAGCATTTACATACAAATGTAACTTTTTTACAATGTACTAAGATTTGAGATTTATGTAGGATTAAATATACATAATATACTATATTACTATAGTAAATACTTAGACTTAAATTCAATAATTTTTCGCAAGAATTTCTTTAAAGTAGCCGAGCGGCCGCCAGGTAAGACGTAAAAGTCAACCTAGCCAGAAACTAAATAACCAAAATACTACCCCCTACCTTTCACTTATAACAAGTTTCTCTCGGTCGTTATAAGTTATCTTGGAGACATCGATCATTAAGGAACTCAAGTTAAGGTCCATTCACTTTAAAATAGTTGATATTTTATAAGATTAAGGAATTAATACAATTTATAAGAATTATAATATTAAGACTGTGTAGAAGGCGCATGCTCAACTGCCGGTCCTAGGTTGTGTTAAATATTGAATATTTCCATTAGGAATTATTTCAATAACTGCCTGGAGTCTGGAACTGTGCCGGGTAGATGACAATAGGCTCGCCCCCTGTTTCATGGGACCATTAACATACTGGCGAAATATGTATGAGCCTACAATGGGACTTCGGCCTGGGTACACTGCCTACCCCTTCGGGAAAAAGACGTGATTGTATGTTATGTTAATAACTACGAGTATGTATCCTACGATCCCATCCTACTAATAATATAAATGCAAAAGTTTGTGGGGATGGATGGATGAATGTTTTTTACACTTTCACGCCAAAACTACTACACTAATTGAGCTGAAATTCGGTATTATAGACAGTTTAGACCCTGGAATAACATAAAAAGTAATTTTTATTCCCATATTCCCACAGGAACGAAGACTGCGCGGGTGAAACCGCGGGGCACGGCTAGTATAACTATATTTAGGAATTATTGGCTGTGCCTGAAAAGTTATCTATTTATAACAAAAGAAAACTATTTACATTCATACTAAATTCTAGCCCAATTGTTTCAGTAGTTTTTTGCGTGAAGACACACCCTCACAAAAATTTTAAATAAATAATATTAGTCGTGGGATAGTTTGCTTCAAACTCATATTATACCGGCGTAGGGTCTGTTGTACCATTATTGGACTTGTTCCATTGATGGAACAAATCACAACGTTGTATCTCTAGTATCATGATATAAACTTAGGTAGATCATGATATTTAATGTATGAACAGTGTCATCCAACCAATTCCTCGCATCTTTGCCAGTTATTCATCCGCCAAGCAGTATTGTGCGAACATTACTGCGTTCCGGTCTGAAGGGCAATGCTACCAGCGAAATTACTGGGCATCACGAGTTTCAGCAACTAATACCTCAGGGTGACAGGCACAGTGCAGTGCCGCGCAGAATTTTGAATTTTAAAACACTGAGTGGCACTGTGTCTGATATGGGCAATCATGCTTACCATCAGGCACCTAACTTGCTCGTCTTGTCTATCTATCATAAAAATAGAATAACTATGTAGATTATTTACAATGTAAATAAACCCTAAGGGACTCTTCAGAACGATGCGATGGTTTAAAGTTGACTTTACCGAGTTTACTTCTTTGCGAGTTCTTTGAAAGTTAACTTTAAAGTGAATTTTATATTAGAAAGACTTGTTGAAAAGGAGCAGGTCATTTTGGTAAATATTTGATTTCTAAAATATGAACCCTAAATATTTTAGAAGTCTTTTTTGTTTGGATTACGAATTTTTAATGAAAATGCAAACAAGGAACTTTTATGGTTCTATGTAACTTTAAACCAACTTCTAAAGTTTCAAACTAAATATATTGTTAAGGCGTACATATTATGTATGCATAGTGTAGGGTTCCATACCTTATAGATACCTGAACAAAACGCTTCCAATCCAAAAAAAAAAAATCCGCCTACTTAGAACATACCTTGCGCAAAGTATGGAAATATGCAGTAAAATGGCCATAACTTTTAATTGCGTTAACTTAGGAGTATGATTTTTTTACAGCCGCAAGGGACCGTAGATGTAAGTACGTAGCTGATATCAATTTCAACTTGATACCTCCACGCGTGTGGGCATGAGCCGTGGGGTACCGGCATTAGAATAGTACCTCACCCTCTCTACTTGGGTTGCCGTAGGAACCGGCTGATAGGTAAAAATCCAGAGGACGAGTAGCGGCGTCCTTTGCGTAAAAACCACCAAACTGCCAATCCGCCTGCCAAGCGTGGCGATTATTGGCACCGTAAGAATGAATTCCAAGTTGTTCAATTCCAATGTTAGAACGTCACCCGTCTACCTCCCTTTAAAATTGTCATTGAGTGAAACACAGCTCGTTCCTTTGACAGATATATAACGTAAATTCGAGACATTGCGAAGTGGCTGCTAGTTAAGCAAACTGCAGTATATACGGGATACGGTTTCCTCTATCCATTAATCTTATACGGTACGATGCACAGACTGCAGTAATTTATACGGTGAATAAACGCGCATACATCCTCCAGTTTTTCTCTGTAAAAAGGATACTGGTACAATGATATTTTTTATAAACTAAAGTAGATGCGTTTTGTCCTGCGTTGTGTGGCAAACTCAAGTCAAATTGGCTTGAGTCAAGTCAGTCGCACCATGTCTTGCGCCGATGTTACACGTATAAGGTTTGCTGCTCACGTAGTTGTGAACCTATCTTCATCTCTTTCTGACAACCGGGTTTTATATATCTCTGCTATCTTTTACATTAATAAGTGCTGAAAACAAAGCTGCGTTTATTTTACAAAAGTAGGTAAAATAGAATTTCGCCACGTTTTAGTGCTGTTTTAATGAGTATAGCGTCTGTATTTGTATGGGTACTCTATGTTTAAAACTGCAGAATTCATGTGTCTAAAGGTGACTATCGCAGTGTTAAAGTTAGCGCAATGGTTAAAATGTGCTTCGTAATTTGCACGTGGTGGACACAAATTATGAGTTATATAACCACGCGCTGTAACGTTTTAAGTGTTAACAGGATACAGGATCTCTTAGCAGTTTGACACAATCCTATGGAAAATTGACTAAATCGAGGTTTTGTATTCCATCGATTCCTCGAAATACAGTAAACCTATTCGATATATTCATATCCTGATATTTTAAAGTTGAAGTGTGTCCTTATCATTTTATTTTTATTTAAACACTCCAAATTTTTTTGTAGTGAACGTAGGTACAATCACGCGAGTAAAACTACGATTTTGGGAAGTTCACTATGAAAAAATAAAATTAAAATGACACGGACATTGGTTAATTCACTATAAAAATATCAGGATATAAATTTATAGAATGGGTTAATTATATTCGGAGGAAACACGGGAATACGAAACATGGATTTGGTAAGTTTTTCATAGGATTGTGTCAAATTCCTAGAAGGCCGCATACGCTCTTAAGCAGTAGTGGTCGTCCAGCACCAGCAGCATCAGTGCACTTCATCTTTATTTGGTTGTATGGATTGACTGCGTAGTGGACGCAAGTTCGACTGTCGATCATGAGATCCTGGGTTCGATCCCCAGGTCAGGCAAAGTGTTAAGCATTCGTATTTTCCATTATCAATTATCTCAGTAACTGCCTGGAGTCTGGAACTGTGCTCGGTAGATAGCAATAGGCGGGACCCCTGTTACGTGAGACCAATGACGTACTGGCAAAATGTGGGTGTATCTACTATGGGTCTGAGTCCTGGGTACACCTCTGCCTACCCCTTCGGGGAAAAGGCGTGATTGTATGTTATGTATATAGATTACCTGAAAGTGCCTTACTATCTAGGTAGGTACCAATACGTTTTGATTTTCCTCTGGATACGCTCACTTAATTTAACAAAGTATACCTGTCATCATCATCATCATCATGTCAGCCACAGTAGGACGTCCACTGCTGTACATAGGTTGTAAGCGGCCTGCATCCAGCGTGTTCCTGCCGTCCTTATTAAACCTTCAGATAAGTAGATTTACAAAACCACAGACATAAAACGCACAAAAGATTGTCCCCAACAAAGCCTATTGTATCCTTAACTTAATTCCAATGTATTCTAGTGTCAGTAATAAAAACTCCTTGCTTAGTAAAGCCAAGTGGGCTCTCCGCGACTAATGGGCCACCTTACCTAGGATGATGGCCGTGTCGGTCAGTCGTGTCTCTGACTTGTTAGACCTTTGCGTCTTATATTACAGTATCGCAATTCTGCCACGAACTGTATTTTTTCTACCATCTATTTATCTAGGAACCAGTCACGGTTGTCTTAGCACATAACACTTTACTTCTCGTGAACATTTTTGAAGATTATGTACTAACTAGCCGTGTCCCGCAGTTTCACCCGCGTAGTCATCGTTCCCGTAACAAACATCCATCCATCCATCTATCCACACACAAACTTTCGCATTTATAATATAACTAGTGTAAACAAAGCGGCTTTGCCCGCTCGCAATTACGAAACATGAGAGTTTTATACCAAAATTTTGACGCTGTTTTTGGACTCCATAGTACGTGAATTTTCAAGAATCCTTTCTTAGCACAGATCCAGATAACGAAAAGAACCTACATTCCAAGATTCAAGTCTCTATGATCAGTGGTTTGGGCTCTGCGTTGCATGTCAGTCAGTGAGTCATTTAGGATTTTATATTATAATATTATTTATTGATAGTGTTAGTAAGAATCGACAGACAAACGCAAATGTCAACTGGACTCTCTCTTTTGATATGTTTGTTATGTTGTCACTTATAAACCACTCGACCAATTTTAATGGATTTTGTCGAGGTTCTGAATGACCCAGGGTAGATACTTTTCTCTCGGCATTTCCACATGAACAATAACTGCGTATCCACGTAGTGAATCGCGTGGCAAAGCTAGTTTCTAAAATTAACATGTCAGGTCTATTTGAATGTATTGTCGGTAATTCTACGCGACAATAAATGAGCCTAATGTAAGTAAATAAAAGGCTAATGTAATTAAAACTAAGGGTAGGTATTTGATTAAATCGGTACACACTTGAGCCTGCTTAACGCAATGGATAAAAGGCAGATTTTTCTACAAGTCTAATGGACTGCCTGCTACACCGAACTGTATTTCGGGAACGAGAGTTTGCTGTTTATGGAAAACCGTCGACCTGGTTCAAAGGGTTGTGACATACATATACCTATAATAAAATAATAATAATATGAGACAACTTCCACACCAGATAAATCTGGTCTAGACTAGGCTAGAAGCATGTACTATGGTAACCAGATTACTGATATACATATACTTGTACTGTACTGTACTTGTACTGTACGCCTTTTTTGGTTAAATAAATGTTATTATTATTATTATTATTATTATTACTTATACATATAAGCTTATAACACCCAGACATTTTTCCATTAGGAATTGTCTCAATTTCCATTAGGAATATCAGCCTTGAGTCTGGAACTATGCCCGGTAGATGGCATTAGGTCCGCGCCCCCTTATACATGAGACCAACATACATACTGAAGAAATGTGAGTGTATCTACTATGGGACTGTGTCCTGGGTACACCTTTGCCTACCCCTTCGGGAAAAAGGCGTGATGTTATGTTATTTTAAGATTTTTAACATTGACCAAAACTAAAAACGTTTATTAAGGTGCTTTTATTATTTTTAATAAAATAATCACCCGCTCTTAGAATCTTCTCCAAAGCTCATGCCATTACGCATTGGTGTAAATACACCCGCAAAAGGCTATCTCGGATTTATCGAACGCCCGATCCTTATATAACAAGACACCCACGAATAATGTATGAGCGTACCTGCTCCAATGAATAATTTGCCACGAGTAAGTTCGAGTAGGTACGTTCGTTTCGGTGTAATGAATATCAGATCAAAGGTTTTTGGTACCTGTCATTGGATTCATTCTGACACTTTGATTATTATAAATATTATCTTGCCTTAATGGTCTAGAGATCGCAAGCGCTACTGCCGAGCATGAATTCCTAGGTTCGATTCCCAGGTGGTGTAAATATTGAATTAGGTAGGTACATATTCTATTAGGATTTTCTAAATACCACCTTGAAGTAACATCATCATCATCATCATCTCAGCCGTTGGTAATCCACTACTGAACATAGGCCTCCCCCATAAAGGGGGGTTTTGCTATACTCGACTCGCTCGGCAGGTGGATTTTCGAGCGCAGTTCGATGGTTTTTTGCAGAGGACGCTGCTGCCCGTCCTCTGGATCTGTTAAGCCTTAGCCGGCTCTTACGGCAACCACGGGTAGGGAGGGTGGAGCACTATTCTAAAGCCGATAACTCCACGGTATACTCGCGAAAGATTGTAGCCGCAACAGGTGACTCAATAGTCACCTGAAGCTATGTTGACTTTTGTGTTAGAACTAGTATATGTATAAGAACTATAGACCGTCCAGATCACAAATGCGCCGATGCAGCACAAGATCGCGCTCCGCGCTTGAGCGCAGCGAATGTTCGAGAGAGACACGCTGAGCTGCAAATAAGCCCAGTGGTGCTACGGTATTACAACAATCTAGAATGATTCAGTTTATAGAAATTAATTACCAGATTAACTATGAAGGTAAATACGGAACCCTCTACACCATTCCATCGTTCCGTCTTTGCAAAGCACTCTAGGAACTCCAAAAACAAACTGGGTTCCCGATAGGTATTGAAACCTCTCTATCTGGATGTGATGCGACCACAGTTCAAACGGTGAAGTAGGGAAACTATAGACATATATATAGATACATATATAGATATATAGACAACTGTTATTCAAATTTTTTTAAAGCTGTTTGCATCCAAGCAAAAGCCATAAATATTAGACAAAATTCGCAAATCAAGTAATAAAATTAAGGCGGTTTGGAAAACAATAAATGTAGAGACAGGTAAAGATAAATGTAGAGATTCTGAATATAAATTATTAATTAATAATGAACACATTACAAATGTTGAGGAAATCGCTAATATTTTTGTCGATTTCTTCTCTAACATAGCCCTGAACGCGACCAAGTCACTTGATTCATCCCCAGACTTGGCGGAGACTTTTCTTAAAGAAAACTTCCAACGCACCATACCTGAATTTTCGTTCGAACACATCTCATTAATTGATATCAAAAAGACGTACAAGAGTTTAAATGTTAAAGCTACTGAAGATCTATGGGGTCTATCTGTAAAAATGCTAGATTCTATAATAAACACAATTATTATTGCTCATTACTTAGCAGAATTATTTAACCTATGCATAGATAAAGGCACGTTTCCAGAACTAATGAAAATAAGTAAAATCACTCCTATCTTTAAATCGGGAAGTAAGACAGATCCCTCAAACTATAGGCCAATCTCTGTTTTGCCAGTTTTAAGTAAAATCTTTGAGAAATTGATGCTAAACCAATTGCTGTCACATTTCAATAGAAATAGAATATTGCATTCAAACCAGTATGGTTTCACCAAATGCAGATCAACAACCGATGCGGGCTGTCATCTCATGACTCTTGTCTTGGAGGCTTGGGAGTGTTCACAGGATGCCATTGGAGTGTTTTGTGATCTTTCCAAAGCATTCGACTGTGTAGAACACTGCACGTTACTGCGCAAGTTAGAAGTATATGGAATTCATGGGAATGCCCTGAACCTGGTGGAATCATACTTGTCTAGTAGGCAGCAGAAGGTTAGCGTCAATGGTATCATATCTGCTAGTTCTCCTGTAAAGATGGTAGTCCCACAGGGATCAATTTTGGGTCCTTTCCTGTTTTTGGCATTATTAACGATTTGCCTTACATGGTCCACGGTCTAGCAGATATAGTTCTATTTGCCGATGATACGTCATTGATTTTTAAAGTTGATAGGAAGGATACTTCACTAGTACATGTTAATAATACTTTAGCAAGTATATCCAGATGGTTCACAGCAAACAATCTGTTATTGAATGCGAAAAAGACTAAATGTTTGAAATTTTCGTTGCCTAACGTCAGAAGTATAGAACCAATCATAGTTCTTGACGGTGAAAGACTCAATATTGACAAGGCAACTTTGTTCCTTGGCATAAATATAGATTCTAAACTGCAATGGAGCACTCATATCACCGAACTCTCAGGGAAACTAAGCTCTGCAGCTTACGCGGTTTATAAAATTAGGCAACTAACAGATATAGCCACGGCGAGATTAGTGTACTTTGCATATTTCCATAGCTTGATGTCTTATGGGATTCTGTTGTGGGGGTCTGCCGCAGATATAGAAACTATCTTTATACTACAAAAACGTGCGATTCGTGCCATCTATGAGATGCGTCCACAAGAATCCCTGAGGGAA